>CP103022.1:0-1302417 GCA_024752435.1 Allantophomopsis cytisporea
AACCAAACCTTGTACTTACCCGTTACCTAGAATACGCTCTTATACTTACCCGTTACCTAGAATACGCTCTATTACCTACCCGTTACCTAGAATACGCTTTAATACCTACCCATCACCTAGAATACGCTCTTATACTTACCTATTACCTGAAATACGCTCTATTACCTACCCGTTACCTAGAATACGCTCTTATACTTACCTATCACCTAGAATATACTCTATTTTCTATTTATTACCTAGTATATATCTTTTATTTTAACCTCTATAAATACTTAGACGTACTATATTCCAATACTAACTAAATATCTAGTGTTAAAGTAATATTATACTATTTTAGTATATTTAATCTATTCTTATAAAGTAGTAGCTTTAAACTTATTGTAGAAGTTAAACCTTTTCTTTTAAGAAATATAAGAAGACCTCTATTAATAAGATTCCCTTAGTATTAAACGCCTTTAAAAACACCTTTTTAATTAAAGATAAGATAAACGACCCTAGAAAAGAACAATAAAGAATATTAAACTTTCTTTGCAGAAGTAAAGATCTCTGTTCTATGAATAGAATAACAATCAATCTAACGATTAGATCTAAATTTGTACAACTATCAAGACTTTGATTCTATATTTTAAGAGCAGAATATATAACTATAGGGAATAAACAATAAAAACAACACGAGTCTTTTACAAAGACTTTTCTTTTAAAATATCCCTTACTTTATTCTCTATACTCCCTATCTTTAATACTACTTGATATTTACAGATAAAATAAAGGTGTTCTTTATAAGTAAAAGGACTCTTAAAGAAGCAAACGATACAACTCAAGTCAAATTCTTGTATAACTTTTAAGAACCAACTCCGTTCTTGTTCTGTATAGAGTTGGTTCTTGTTCTATATTAGAATTAAACTCTTGTAAACGTTTGACTTGTTGATCTTTTAAATCTCTCCGTTGTAAACATAGATCGCAAGCCTCTTCTATCAATAAATACTCGTCTATTAACGTATCGTCTAAATATTTAGATAATATACGTCGACGGCAAACTCCTTCGTTTAAATAAGAACGAGTAAGTTGTTTTTCTTTAGAATTATTGGGTTTTATTTTACCTTTATTCTTATTAATAAGAGTAAGAGATATAGACGAATCAAGCTTCCTTCTGCCTCGACTACTCCCTTGTATAAAGTCTATAAGACTAAAAGGAGAATACAAGTAGATAACTAGACGGATAAATAGGTAATCGATCCCTTCTTGTAATGCAGATGTAGTTATAAGGACCCGATTTTCTTCATCTACTGCTTCTAAGAATAGTTGAAGTACTTGCTCTTTCCCTTCTAGGTCGCTATAATAGGTTTTAAACCCAAATAAAGACTAGAAGGCGGTAATATCTTTGATAGAAGGGCAGAAGACTAAGATCTTTTCTTTAAGGTCTGTATATTGAGACTAATACCGATCAATAACCTCTTTTACCTCAATATATTGTTCTTCTATACTTATAGAAGTCAAGTATTGTACCCGGTAAGAGATATTAGATCGGCTAGTAGAAGAACAGATAGTAAGAAGGTTATTTAATAAGAGCTTTTCTTTAAATATACCTTCTAAGTAGATAGGTAAAGTCCTAGTCAAAAAAACAAACTGCGTTAGAATAAAAAAGATTTGTTGAATTTTATACATTATAGAACAGAAATTAGAATGGGTAAGAATTATATAATACTCGTCTATAATAATCCGATCTAAAAGCCCTCGGTTCTTTAAATCTTGTAGAAAGAAGAGTAGATAGTCGTTTAAAACCGATTCTATACTAATCAAAGTAAGAGTTGAAAACTTCTGTTCTTCTTCCCAAATAGTAGTAGTAATATTAAACGCTTCTGCTCTCTGTTTTATATCTTGTTTTAACCCTAAGAAGGGAACGATAACTACCGTTGTATTTGTATTAGAAAACGCTGAAGTTAATAGATAACTTAGAGTCTTTCCTCCGTTTGTAGCTAAAACACCTAAGATAAAAAGAACTTTATTTAAAATTGCCTTTATTAGAGTTGCTTGCTCTTTTGAATAGAAAGAAGCTGTATTATCATTTAAAAACTCTTTTAACAAGTTATTTAAAACGTCTTGAGAAGAAAAGAGTAAAGATATAGCTAAAACGTCTTTTAACTTGACTCTTTGATTGAGAGTAGTTGAAGTCAATACAGGAGATATATAAGAAGAATAACTCCGCTTTAAAGAAGGTTTAAAAGATTTCAAAGCAAAAGCTTCTAGTCGATTTTTAATCTTTAATTCCCTTTCTATATTTAATATACTTGAATTAGATATAGTAGAAATACCTTCTACTACTTCTACTACATTTAAATCAAATATTGAAAAGTAAGAGAAGTAAAAATAATAGAATTTGAGATATTGTATTTGTAGATCGCTTCTAATATTTTGAAATAGAGTAATCGATCGGCTATAGTTTAACTCTTTTGTAAGAGAAGAATAGTTCATCTGTTTCGATATAATTTTATTGAAGTTAGAAACGTTAGAATTTAACTTTAAACTCAACGTTTCCCCATCTATATCTTCTTGTATAAAATACCAAACGATTGCTACAATAATCTACCGATAACTTTGTATATTCAATTTAATACCAAGTTGAGAAAGTATAAAGCTTCTAATCTTAGTACTCAAGTAAATAGACGATAAGTATCTTTGATCTATATAGAATAGATAAGGAGAATAAAGTATTGAAGGATATAATAAGACTTCTAAGAATCGAGTAAACGGCTGTACAAGAACTAGATATAATAAAAGAGTATACAAGAGAGAATATAGGAGGTACTTTAAAGAACTTGAGATTGACTCTGTAAGACTTTGATTCTTAGAATAAGAGATCTTTAATATAAATAAAAGACTTCCTTTATCTATATATAATTCTCTCTGATCTTTAATCGAGTTTAAAAACTTCAACGAGGCTAATTCTGTACCTCGATTGGGTAAACTACTTGTAAAGTAGATAGATAACATTAAAAGTTGTAAAAACTCTTAGATCCTATGAAAATATCGTTTTACTGCTATTTTATTGATAGTAAAAGAACTGTCTTCTAATATATAGAACTGCGACCTCAAACTAGAATTAGATAGTATATATTTTGCTAAGAAAGAAGAATAATGTTCATTCTGCGGATAAAAATCTCTAAAATACTTGTTTATAGAAGTTTCGCGGATATCTTTGAATTTAGCAAACTCTTGAAGAGTTATATCTTTAATAAGATTACTTGATATATTAAAGAGCAACTCTTCCTTGAGGAAACAATATAGTTGGATCAACGATTCTTTAAATAAAGAGCGTAGATTATCAACCAAGATTGTAGTTGCGTTGTAAGTAAGAGTATCCTTCTTAAAACTATCGATAGAAATATAAAAGAGCGATAACGAGTTCTTATTTACTACGAAGGAATAAAAGCGGTTATTTAATACTTCTAAAAGCAGATACAGACAACTATTATAGAAGTAACAAGATATAAACTCGTCTATAATACTCTTTAAAGTAATATCGACAGTAGAACTTTCTTTGATCGAATTCAATGTTATCTACTTAGAAAACGAATCCGATATAACTAAGAGTTGAAAACAATATATAAACTGAGAGTAGAACTAACTAAGATCTTTAGAATCTCTCAACGTAAGATTTTTAGATCGGATACTAATACAAGCAAAGAAAACGTTAATTACACTTGTAAAGATATAAACGTCTTGTTGTTGTTTGAATAAAGAGATAAAGAAGGCTACTAACGTTCGATTTAACTCTTCTTGTAATATCCTTTGTCGAGAATCGTACTCTTTAATCCGTTGTAAGATTTGAATTGGATCTAACCCAGTTTAAAAATACTCTTCTCTTTCTTCTTCGAGATCTTCTTGACTAGAATCGCTAGAATTGTTTATATTACTATCTCCTTTACTTAAAGAAGACTCGTATATAGAATCCTTACTCTCTTTTGGTCTAGAAAAAGTCCTAGGTAATCTAATCCGAGATTTATATACCTTATTACTTATTGAAGTCCGATTTCTCTGTTCTAGAAGTTTATTCCCTAGTTTTAAAATCTCTTGGAATAATACAGTCGATTCTTTACTTAAAGAATACAATACTTTATACTATAGATCTTGAAATGTACAGAATATAAAGAAGAAGAACTTTAAAAAGAATAAGATATATTTTTGTAAAGACTGCCGATTTTGTAATACTTTAAAGCCTTTGTTGGTTTTCTTCCTATCTTCAAAGCTATTTAAAGTAGTAAAGTAATTCCGTTCTAAATAAAAGTACTTGCTTATAGAAGAATAGAATATTTGTTCTAAAGAACTACTTAATACTTGTAAAAGCTCTTCTTTTTCTTCTATTCTTCTAGAATAGGTAGCAAGGGATTTTAAATCCTTATTTAAAAGGAACTAATAGTATTTTGTTTTTAATTGAAACAGTATAAGTTTATCGACCTCTAGATTTAACTTGAAGGTTTTAGCTTGTTCTTGTATACTCTCTTCCCTTTTAAAATAAGAATCTAAGAGGTTTGTAGACGTTTAATCTAATTGTATAGATTCATCTCCTTCTCCTTCTTCTTTTCCTTTCCCTTTATTTTCAATAGGGAAATAGTATTGATTTATATAAAGGTACTGCCCTAATATAATCGAATATTTATTCTCTATATCTTTAAACAAAGGATGTTCGATAGAAATATAATGTAAGATGTTCTATTTACTTAACTTAATAATAAAACAATAAAAATACTTATATATATTATTTAATACTGGTAAGAATCGAATAAAGAGTAAAGAACGTCTAGAAATCGACTCGATTATACTATTATAACTATCTTTAACAGGTAAAACATCTAAGAAACTTAAAGATTCTAAAATAAGATCTTGTTCTTCTTTATTTACTCCTTCTTTATTTAAATGTTTTTTAGAATAAGAAGAAGTTGTAGAAGGCTCGATCGTACGCTTACAATAAGTATATATAAAGAGTTTAAACTCTTGAAAGTAAGAAAGAAAGGTAGGGAGGGAAGTAGTAGAAGACATTGTATATAGATATTGACTATAAAAAGTAATAATACTGCTCTAAGGTTAAAATAACCGTTTATATAGTTGTATTTGAGTATAGTTGAATATAAAAAGTAGTTTTATAAGTATAGAAAGTAGTTATAAAGTAGATATAGGGTAGAGTTGGAAGAATAGTTAGACTATATAGAGTAAATAAAAGAGTAGAAGTATAGATGTAGATATAAGGTTGTTTAAAAATAAGCTTATTTCTAGTTGCTATAGCAACTAGAATTCTAAGAAGGCAAAAATCAAAAGGTAAAGGCTAAAGCTAGTACCCGCCTACTACTTTCAATTGTACTTTATTAAAAGATTTTTAATTTTAAGTAGCAGTAGAAGAATTAAGCTATATATATATATAGCCGACAGCCTTCTTTTCTACAAAGACTTTCTAACCGATAGCTTATTTAGATCCCAAAGGATATTAATAATTGCTATATAGTTGGAGAATCGAATACAAAACCTTCAATTCTATAGCTTTGTAGTAGAGTAAACTACTACTCGGCTATAAATTACTTTGCCAGCAGAATAAGCAAATATTTAGTATATATAGCCAACTTTAAGTATATATACCTACTTTAATTCCTAGTATAGTACTAGTATATATACCTACTTTAATTCCTAGTATAATACTAGTATATATACTTACTCTAATTCTTAGTATAGCTCCTAGTATATATATATATATATATATATATACTCTAATTGAATGTTCAATTGAATATTCAATTGAGTATTTAATTGAATATTCGGTTCTTAAGCCTAAAACTACTCTAGTATATACTTTTACTCTAATTTCTAGTATAGTACTAGTATATATACCTATTCTAATTCTTAGTATAGCTCCTAGTATATATATATATATATATATATATATATATACTCCAATTAAGTATTCAATTAAATATTTAATTGAGTATTCAATTAAATGTTTGGTTTTTAAGCCTAAAGCTACTCTAGTATATACTTCTACTCTAATTTTTAGTATAGTACTAGTATATATACCTACTCTAATTCTTAGTATAGCTTCTAGTATATATATATATATATATATATATATACTCTAATTAAATGTTCAATTGAATATTCAATTGAGTATTCAATTGAATATTTGGTTCTTAAGCTTAAAGCTACTCTAATATATACTTTTACTCTAATTCCTAGTATAGTACTAGTATATATACCTACTTTAATTCCTAGTATAGCTCCTAGTATATATATATATATATATACTCCAATTAAGTATTCAATTGAATATTCAATTAAATATTCAATTGAGTATTCAATTAAATATTTAATTGAATATTTAGTTTTTAAGCTTAAGGCTATTCTAGTATATACTTCTACTCTAATTCCTAGTATAATACTAGTATATATACCTACTCCAATTCCTAGTATAGCTCCTAGTATATATATATATATATATATATATATATATACTCCAATTAAGTATTCAATTGAATATTCAATTGAATATTCAATTAAATATTCGGTTTTTAAGCCTAAAGCTATTCTAGTATATACTCTACTCTAATTCTAAGTAGTATAGCCTTATATATTGGGCAGTTATATACAAAGCTAGGCTACCCTAATGTTTCTTAGGGTTATACTATATTATATATAATTCTACTAATACTTATAGCAGCAACTTATAATATATATATTATTGTAATTTAGAATTATATAAATCTTTTACTTTACTATAGCTACTATATACAACTAATATTGCGATTTTTAAAGCTAGGTACAAGCTTTACTTTGTACTTAGTAGAGGTTAGCCTTTATTTCGAAGGCAGTAGCAAAATATTTTAGTAGTAGAAATTATAGCTTTATATAGTAGGTACTTACTTATAGAGCTAGGCTACTTTAATGTTTTTTAAAGTTATACTATATTATATATAACTCTACTAATACTTATAGCAGCAACTTATAATATATATATTATTGTAATTTAGAATTATATAAATCTTTTACTTTACTATAGCTACTATATACAACCAATATTGCAATTTTTAAAGCTAGGTACAAGCCTTACCTTGTACCTAGCAGAGATTAACCCTTATTTTAAAGGTAGTAGCAGAATATTTTAGTAGTAGAAATCTTATACCTAGGCTTAAGTACAATATAGAATAAAAAGTAGGCTAAGTAGTTGCTAAACCTATCGTTGTACAATAGTAATACTTATAGGCTCTCCTTTAAAGATAAGTATAGTATACTCTTTATCCTATATAATAGTTGGGTATATATAGAAATCTTGAGCAAATGTCTTTGTAAAAGTATATTGACTATATAAAGGAGTAAAAACACTATTACAGCTATTATATATATATATAGCTATATATTGACGGAAATTAAATGTAGTATATATACTATTAATCTCGTTATAATACTAATTGTATATATTTAATGTAAATAGACGAAGGCAGTAGATTACTTTAAATAGTATAAGTACTTGTTGATTACTCTGATTCTATATAAGAGTATTTAAATTGAACTTATTTATACTAAGCTAGTATATAAATAAGCTGTTAAAGGGAGTCTTTGTTATAGCTTGCTAGATAACTACAAAACTAAAGCTAATAATAGCCTTTTTAAAATTCTTATTGTTAATAGGACTATACTATATAGCAACCTCAATATTGTAAAGGTATAGGGACTAGGTAAAAGAAATAGAAAGTCTCTTTGCAATAAGCTTTGATTTAGCTTGTAGGAGGAAGAGTATAAATTGCTGCTAGTATTGAAAATAGCCCAGCTAGAACTAGATTTCAATAAAGTAGAATAGCTTTAGCAATATAGTATTACTAATAGAGCGTAGCAGTTGTAATATGTATTTTAAACGACCTAGTCCAGCAACTTAGAGTTTTAAAAGGATGTTGTATATAGCTTAGGTAATAAAGGCGTAGTAAAAAGGGTTTAATATAATGCTTATAGCTAAAAGCTTCTTTAGCTTAGCAATAAGTATACTAGCAAAGAAAGTTAGCTACTGTATCTTTTTATCCTACAGCAATAACTTTTAGTTAGTACTTAGGATAGAGATAGTATAGAAGGCTTTTTAAAGATCTTGTAGGTAATTGTAGTAGACTTTTTTATATTCTAGTATATCTATTGTTTCTTCTGCTATAGTTTTTTTGCCTAGGCTAGGGACTACAATAGGATAATAAAGAGCTAAAAGTATTGTAAAAAGTATTTGTAGATATATATATAGTTTAGACTAGGCTTCTTCTCTGAAATAGACAAGGTATTGATGTCGGTAGAAGCTATTTTAATTGATAAAGTAGTAGTCGCAATAGTTGGTAATATACGAGAATCTACCAACAAACAACTTAAGATTTAGATAATAGCCTAAAGTAGCTGTACTTTTGATTCTAGGGTCGTCTATATTCGAGATAACATCGGTTTAGCTGAGTTGTTGTATAGTAGTCTTGTAGGTATTAATAGGTATACTTTTATAATAAATAGTAAGGTACCAGCTTATTTTAGCTTCGTCTACAAAGATAGTATAGCTACAGGCTGTATATATAATAGCTTTGAAGAGTACGTTATATAAAAGAAGTATAAAGTAGGTAGACATCGTTGTAGTTGTACTAATAGTATTCTTAGAGAGTTGTTGGCTATTGTATTAATACAAATAAATACTGATACTGTTAGAAAGTATATAGTATTCTTTGTAGGCGATAGCTAACTAACTCTATACAGATAGTAGCAGCTACTACTAACCTTTAGCAAAGACGTTTAGCAAGGACGTTTTGCCTGTATATACTAGGGTATATTGGAAAAGTATATTTAGCGAGGATATTTGGCAAAGACGTTTTGCCTGTATATAGTAGAGTACATTAGGATGTATATTTAGCGAGCGTGTTTTTACAACCTGCTATAATTTAGACCTTAGCAAAAGTACAGATGGGAAGTATATAATTGTTAAGGATCTTAACGCTAGCAATCTCGCTAATATATACAGCCGCGCTGTTTTGTATAGAAGAATTTGGCAAAGATATTACACGAGCGTTAGCAAGGATGTTTTAGCGCTACAAAATTTTGGCGAGGACGTTTAGGCTTGGCGTTTAGGGAATATGTTTGCTAGCTAGCGGGTATATATTCTGTATATATAGCCGTACATTATTTATATAGGTATACAAACGGGAAACATATTCGCCAACGGAATATAGTGTTAGAATATACTATAGGCATTTCGAGTATTTAGTAATACTATTTAGCTTAACTAATACCTCTACAACTTTTTAAACGCTGATCAACTAAATACTATATAAATATTTAAATGTATTTGTAGTAGCTTATCTAAATAATATCCTTGTATACTCTAATACTATAGAAGAGTATATTAAGTATATTAAACTTATATTTATAGTACTTCAGAAATATTACCTATATCTAAAACTAGAGAAATACAAGTTTTACCAATAGTTAGTTGGATTTTTAGGTTATATAATAACTACTAAAGGAATCTAGATAGACAATTCTAAAGTACAAGCAGTCTATAAATAGCTAATACTAAACTCTGTTAAAGAAGTACAATCCTTCTTTAAATTCGCTAATTTCTACCGAAGATTTATCAAGGGATATTCAAATATTATAATACTAGTTTCGGAATTAACGAAGAAAGACCAAGCCTTTAAATAGACTGATAAAGCTCAACGAGCTTTCGAGAAACTTAAAGAGAGTTTTATAACTACACCTATATTAAAGAACTTCGACCTTAAAGTTTTTATAGTAGTAGAAACGGATTCCTCTGATTATATAATCGGGGTAGTATTAAGTCAACCGGACGAGAATAAAAAGCTTCGACCTATTGCTTTTTTCTTTTGTAAGTTGACTTTAGTTAAGTTAAACTACGAAATCTACAATAAAGAATTGTTAGCAATTGTCGCTATATTTCAAGAATAGAGAGTTTACCTAGAAAGACTTAAGTATAAAGTAGTAGTAATTACAGACTATAAAAATCTACTATACTTTACAACTACAAAGGTATTAAACAAACGACAAGTACAATAGTTAGAATTTATAGCTAAGTACAACTTCAAAATCACCTACTATAAAAGATCTGAAAATACTAAAGCCGATATATTTAGCCGACGAGTAGATTACATACAAAACAAAGAACTAGTATTATATACTATATTTCAAGATAATAGAGACAATTTAACGTATAACTACCTAGAGTTAAACGCTACGATATAAGTCGAAGACCTAGATATACTCTAAAAAATTCGACAAGTATATACTATAGATACTATAGTACAATATATTTTAAAAAACCCCAACAAATACCTAGGAACTTTAGTAATACCAAACTAGATACTATTGTTTAAAGGACTAGTCTATATTTTTATACCCCTATAGAAACAGCTAGTCAAAGAACAATATAAGCTACTAGTATACAAATACTAGGGAATAAGCAAAACATTAGAACGTCTAACTAGAATATACTACTTCCTAAGAATAAAGAACTAAGTAGAAAAAGTTATAAAGGAATATAATATTTGCTCTAAGAATAAGGTTAATTAATACGTACTTTATAGATAGCTTAAATTACTAGTAGTATTAAAAGGAGTATAGAAATCTATTGCTTTAGATTTCATTATTAAACTACTACTTTTAAAAGAACTATTTACAAAAGTAGAATATAATTCAATTGTAGTTATTACCGATAAAATAACAAAATATAGATATTTTATACTATATAAAGAATCTAGTACTACAGAAGACTTAGTATATACTTTCTTAAAAACGATTGTTAGCAATTATAGTATACTAGATGAAATAATATCCGACCGAGACAAGTTGTTTACTTTAAACTTCTAGAAGTCTTTAATAAGCTAGTTAGGAACTAACTATAAACTCTCGAGAGCTTACCACCTATAAACAAACAGACAAACCAAACGATTCAACCAAACGTTAAAGTAGTACTTCTACTATTATATAAACTACAAACAAGATAATTAGGTACGACTATTACCCCTTGTACAATTTGTATACAATAGTACAACTATAGAAACTACAAAAGTTTTACTATTCTATACTAACTATAGACTAGAACTAGAAGTATATTATTTACCCCGAGAAATACAGGTACTTGTAGAAGTAGTACAAATATAAGTTGTAGAACTTAAAACACTCTACAAACAACTAGCTAAAGATATCGAGTTTTTTAACCAACGATTAGCAAGTTATTAGAATGAAAAAAAGATAGAAGGACCTACCTTTTTAGAGGGAGACAAAGTCTACTTTATATATAGAAATATTAAAACAACTAGACTAAACAACAAGTTAAACAATATTAAAATCGGACTATTTAAGATTTTGAAGAAAATAAGTTCAGTTAATTACAAACTCTAACTACTAGCAAGTATAAAAATATATCTTATATTCTATATGTTTCTACTAGAACTAGTACTATAGAATATATACTATATATACTACTTAGACCTATCCTAAGAAAATAAAAACACTAAATATACTATCGAGAAAATCCTAGACTACAAGTAGGTTAGGAACGAACTTAGATATTTAGTTAAATAGGAAGGTTATAATAACTCGGACAATATATAGGAACCTACTAAAAACTTCAACTCTAAAACATTAGAAGATTACTATTTGGAATATTTAATCCCTCTTAGAAGGAAGGAGATACCGCTACAAAGAAGTCGCCTTTAAATAAAAAGTCGAGGCTAGGGTTGGTAGTAGTAAACGGATTAGTTCTAGTATAAATATTGTATTCTGCCTCTGCCTTCTCTTCTGCTTTTTTTCTTTCTTTTTCTTCTATAGCTTTAAGTTCGTTAAATATAGCTAGTCTACAACAAAGTATTTTACTACTACAAGATTTCAACAATTTCTGTATACAATAGAGATGTATACGTTGGGTAAAAGCCTCCTACTTTTGTTGAGCCGCGAGTTCTTCTTTAGCTTTTAGTCGTACTTCTTCTAAACAAAGTTTCTCCTAGTTAGAAACTAAGGGTATACTAACGTTATATTTTGTATTTCTTTGAATATACTTATTATAGTACTTCGAGTAAAGGGAAACTATATATTTGTACCCCAAAGTAAAACAAGCTCGATAAAGTACTATTTTTATTTTAGTACTATTCTTTTTAATACGTTCAGCAAGAACAATACGTTCTTTGATTTTCAAATAGTTTAGAGAAGGTATATTGAGAATAGAAGGCTATAATATTACTAAGGTAGGAATTGCCCTACTTAAGTAGTATCGGATCTACCCGGTTACTTATTAAGTCAAAGGAACTTAACCAATAAAGGGGGGACCTTGTATTACAGCCTTGTATTATAGTCTATAATTACAACAACTAAAGAAGGCTATAACAGGGTTATATATCGGAGAGTTACAGGCTATATAAGTTATATAATAGATAGTTAAGATAGCCGGGATAGTTAAGTGTTCCTAACTATCCTACTATTCCCTAGAGTAGGAAGCAACTATATAGATCTCTATATTTCCTTAGTAGATAGGAGCTTCGTACTCAACTTCAATCAATACTTTGTTACCTACCTTTGCCTACACCTTTGCCAGAGTATTAAGTTACATGCTTCGATACCAACAGCAACCACTTAGTTTCACTGGAGAGCCCCTACCTCTTCGTATATCGTGCCAGTATATACAAACCGCTGAGAAGCCTGTGCTTTGCCACCTACCCAGCAGCAAGGACGTAACAAGTTCGTAGAAGACTATACAAACACCCAAGTGAAAAAATAGATGAGGAAGAGGAAATTAAATTAGAAGAGAGTTGTTCAAGCGATTCAGAATTAGAAGTAGATAGTTGTATAGCTCGTAGAACGAGGTCAAAGGTGGGAGATTGAAATTGGTGTCTAGTTGAACCATATGTCCAGTTGAACCATATACTACTCTTTATGTCATTCATTAAGTACATTTTTCTGTTGGTAAATGAATTCCAAATACATAGCTACGTCGATGTAGTTCGTCCCTTCAACCATATGACTTCGGATTGTAGGTGGGCATCTTCAACACATTCCCTATTCCTAGAAACCTTCCAAGAATCAATCCATTCAAACATTGGCGACTATACTCTTCTGAGAAGCACTCCATTCCAAAATCTTGTCGAAACTGCTACATTTATGTAACGTATTAAAGTCAGGGCCTTCTCCAAGTGGACGATCTGGAGTTAACTTTATAAGGTACGGAGTAGCATCCACGGAGCACTTCAATGTCATCAGAAGATTCATTATACAACGATCAGCCCGAGCCATTATATCATTCTCCTTGCCCTGGAATGCTGGAAGTGAAGAGTAATTATACTCATTACGATAAGTGTGCTGGCGTAAAAGGTTCTAGGGTTTGTACATTAGCCATGCGATCATCAAAGAACGAGCCAAGATGCAGATAGAACGACTCGGTAGAAAGACTGACCAAGCATTCTAGTTGATGGTAAATCTCTAGATTGGCGAGGATTTTGGTGTCATCATATGGGTTTGTAGCCCACTGCTTGTCGTCGAGCTGCCCTAAAGCTTTCAGAGAAGTCTTAGGAATTGCGAAGATCGGTTCTGTCAAGTCAAGTCAGACTACAACAGGAATGGATCAAGAGTGTGGCATACGATCGTAGCTCTCTTTCCATAACATTTCGAGTTCGGGAGATGGCATGCCACGAAATTCTGATTTCGTTGAGAAATCGTTCTGGTAAGTCTGCCATCTGAACTCAACAGCTGAGTTTGCAGGAGCTATACTCGTTAGTGTTCTCTTCAAAAAAGTATGCAATTTGTCTGCCCTCTTACACCATGCTATCATATTGCTTAAGCATCGTCTGTCCGTCGCTCTGAGCGATGTTGCTCCGAACACAAGAAGAATAGTAAAAGCACTTAACACTGCAGAAGAGGCCCACTGCATAGTCTGAGGTGACAGGAATGAATGTCCCCAAAACAAAGGAGAGTTCCTCGTGCCTAATTTATCGGAGGTTTCTAACATTGTAGCGTCGTTCCGAAGTCGCTGGGCCGTGGGGGAGGGAGAGGGGGTGAAGCTTGCTGTCTGTCGACGTAAATTGAATGACAAGACGACTACACGTACGGGAGGCGGACAACTGTTTGATCTGCAACCAATGTGTAAGAGATGACAGACAAGATTCAAGCTAAAAACACAAATGAATGCAGCCACGGTGTCACGATAAGTCCCTCACGCAAAATAATTCGAACTTGGCACAGCAGCCGATCAGAGAGCTCAGAATCGAGCGTCTGCAACACTTCAGGATCTATACTGCCTTCCCATAGCCCCTTGTATGGATGGACCAGTGATTCCAAGAAGGGAGCGTGAGAGAGATACAGAGAATGTAACCCGAAATCCCCGGGATCGAAGAGCTGGGCGCGTAAGACACGATGAAAATGTTATCCTTAGCTTGACACAATTCTCGAGCTACCTCAAACTAGCGATCTCACGGATCTTGGCAACTTACCCATGCAGTTCTATCGGAATTTCAAGAATCGTTGCCGAGCGACACAGGCTATAGTGCGTGGACCGAAAAAAATACGAGTAGACGGGGTAGCAGGGGTATGTAAGCTCCGGTAAAACAGATCAAGTGGGTCAAGAATCAGCGACAGAGTCCAACTAAAGCTACGCTGCAGCTCCCGGTTTGTATGAGCGTATCTATAACCTTCTTAGGTAAGTGCACGTTATTGAGTACATGCAGCTTACGTATCCGTGCAAACCCAGATACAGTAGTGCTATTTCGAGAACGGGTATCCAAACCAATCGATTTCTTATCGATAACTGCAAGATCAAAACTGACTGTATCTATGCTGGATCCAAGATCAGGACAGAGCCTTGAATAGCAACTCTCACTTTCGACGTCGTCAAGATGGGAAACGACTCTGAAGTATATGACTCTGAGGAGCTTGGATTATTGGATCCGCAGAATACTCCTGCTAAAACAACCCAAATCAATTCAAAAATAAAGAAGTGGCAATCTTTGTTGCCGATTTTATCATACGTTTTCAATGTATTTCTGCTTGTTATATTAGCAGCTCAGACGCTCCTGCCAGCACCTGAAATCGATCCATTCTCTTTGATCTACTGCAAGTCCATCTCAGTATCATCATAAGATTTGAAATCTGACGAATTCTTAGCACCAGCGCAGGGGGCCGTTTCGTACGAATCGAGACGGTTTCTAAGAAGTGTTGCTAATACTGTGGACGCCTCGGTTTATCAAGGCTGGCCGAACGATGAGAACGATGCAGAATGGGAAAGATTGTACAAAGGTATTTGGACTTGTTATTACTCGATTTGTCCGGGTGATACAAACGATTCTGACGACTGACAGATACTCTTGTCCTTGGGATAGATGAGACTATGGCGTCTCAGCTCCCGAATGATACAGAGAGAGTGCCTGTTCCTGGTTTCACGGACAAATATCTAGTTGATATAGATATGTTCCATCACCTTCATTGTCTGGTCTGCATAGAAATTCTTTGCCAAGACCAAGTGCCATGCTAATTATTCTCATAGAACGTGATCCGTCGCTACTTCTATCCAGAACGATATAACCTTTCCATATATCATCCCGATGGAACTCTGAACTATGGAGACTGGGTACACGTGGGTATGATGAATATATCTCAACTTCCTCGACAATGCTAAACTCATCACAGATCATTGTATTGATTCTATCAGGCAAGCCCTGATGTGCTTTGGCGATATTAGCATTGTTTATAACAAGTGGAATACGACTACTGGAGTCATGGAAACAAGATACGATAATTTGCACACGTGCCGAAACTTCGACCAGATCAGAGAATGGGCAAAACAGTACAATGTGGGGGTTTTCGAGCCAAACAAGCATGTTATTGACATAGATGGAGAACTGCGCATTGTATCCTCAAGAGCAAATTGATTGTCTGTTTTTCGCTTTATGGTACTTGATGAATGAACACTTGTGAATGAACGATGAGCAACGAACATTGCAACCTTTAGGAAGTTACATTTATCATATGTTGCGTGTCTTGCAAATGAATAATAGCTTGCATGATCCTTCTGTATATTTAGAATGATGCTACCAGATTCATGATAGTGAAGAGTTTTCGTCCGTTGAAATAACTCATGACTACTAATAAGGTCTTCAGCTCACTTATTCTCAGTCTTCGCACACAAGACCATCTACCACAGTCAAGGAACTTTGGATAGTTCAATCGTTGTCTCTTGTTTTTGAATCTTAACATTCCCCGGAAGCTCATTTTCCTTCGCCCACTTCTTCACAGCATTAGTGTTCCGACATTGGTGCATTGTGTTGAAGTTTGCAACTGGACGACTTATGTGCTCGACCCAATTATATGTCACGATACCTGTATCGCTGTCGCTAGAGAGCAATCAGCAAAAGTGTCATGGGTAATATGCAAATAGTCTTTACCAAATAAGCTTTTGTCGTAAAATGTCTATACAATGGTCTTTGGCAATAAGAGATCAGCTTGCTTGTATTCAATGTGGGATCAATGACGAACCTATTCGAGACTGGCTTTTGGTGATATTCTTTGCCCTCAAGGACCTCTCGTCTTCGAAATAATCTAGATAGTTAAGCTTGTACAAATTATACTGTTTCTAGTAAGTAGCATTTCTCAAAAGTAGGGACTTCATACCAAGCAGTTTAGTTGATGTGTCACCTCAAGTGTGCCCATGAACAAGTCTTCGGTACTGTCGTTGATGTTGATGTTGATGCTCACACCACTCTCCGGATATTGCGGCTCCATCGCAGTCCAAGAGTCTTTGTCTATGAGAACCACTCCAGCTGCATCACAGGTTCTTCTTTAGCACAGTACAGTAACGGGTGATGTCAGTGATAGTGTGGAGTCTTACGCTGCACCAGCTCATCCCAAGCTGCCTTGACATCCTCTGTCGGCGGGCCCTTGAAGAGTGTCGGCAGATTATAGGTGCCATTGAATCGTATGTCCTTGAGAGAGAAACTATCAGGAACAGACAGTTGATAACCTGGAATAGCAACGTCAGTATGCGACACTCTAAAACGATTGTATCTGGGTATTTACGTGGTCGATATTGATCTAAATCTCGAACTCTCAGAAGTATGCCCGCAGTGATCCCAATAAATAGAGAACATAGAAGAAAACAAAAGTGAAACAACCAAATTTTCCCTAACCAATATTCAGAAGTCGAGGGCTCTCTATGCTCCCGGTTGCTCGAATCCTGAGAAGCATGATCATCTATCTCAAAAGTACTGAGGGCTTTGTACATTATTATAAACAACGTATAAATCTAGTTCATGAACTGTCGAGGGGATGAAGAAATACACGTGAAAACTCTTGAATCGAATCAATCTCGGCCAGCAGTCTTCGATTTCGCCCTTGCGAATTAACGATATGAAATATTTTGGACAAAAGCTCACAAGCGGAAATTAACAGGCCAAATGGCTAGAGAAAGTGCTGATTCCTTCAGGTAGACCCCATACGCAGCATTACCTACTACTAAGGAGCTTTATGCCATATGGTGTATCTTACCTTATCTTTCTTATTGGGCTGCAATGTGCATGTCCAGAAGAATAACGATCAAGCTAGCAAAGACCCTGCGCTTATGCCGAGAGTCATATGGATTTGTGGCTAAGTATCGCTATTGTCATTCGTAGATACCTATGTGTGTTCAATGCAGGTATCCTTGTCTTCATATATTTATCGGCAAGGCAGAATAAACAGTAATGGGTGGGCGCGCATAGGTTGACACGCTGTGTCGTTATATCGTTAGCTCGATGGACTCATCAAACCGATAAGGAAAATTGAGCGCATCTAACTCTACTACGATGATTCTGGTAATATTAAAGATTATATATAACAATATGACTCACCTTCCATCGAGCAGACCGCATCAGTGCTGAAGCAAAACTTCACCTGATGAAGAACATAACGTTATGATACCTCCTGGATTTCACCGCCGGTCATGGTTTAAGGAAGCAAGTGGAGCTGCGTTGTTGGGGGAGGGTAGCCCGTTCAGTGGGTGTTTGTACGATAGATTGTGCTGCATGCGTAGCATTGCACAAAATTAGCGGTTCTTATCCACCTAGGCACTCCTAGCCAAGGCATTCAGCAAATCTGTGCAGAGTTTACTTGAGAATTGTAGTCAATCATCGTTCGGTTTTGATGACAGTACTTGTTCCATATGAACGTCTTCCTCGATATCTCTCTATTGAGGCTCAATTATCACTCACTCATTCGTTTACCAAATCTCCGCCCCAATGACAGTCGAAAGCGACCATGATGCCTCGGAAAATGCAGAGCTCCTTGGTCACGAATTGAATTTCCACGATGAAGACAAGAACCGTGCGGATACTGAGAAGTCTTCTTTACGCCGAATTACTCGTATTCTACAAACTTCTGTGCCATGGATAATCAACGGTGTACTTATTGTGCTATTGGTTTGGACCTGGCTTCAGCGAGCAGAGCCAAAGGATCCAAGTCAGAGCCTTTACTGTATGTAGATCCTATATTTACTATAACGCTGGCTTATGGAAATAATAGCTCCTGTTCAGGACGAAATTGAGTACGAAGTCAAACGTTTTTATCGGAGTCGAGGAGACAATAAATCACCGTATCAAGGATGGCCGTCAGACGAGATTGATCGATTGTGGCAATCAGACTATATCAGTAATCTACAACTCCCTTTGAATTTGATGCAGGCTAACAATCTTTCTATAGAGGGCTTGAATACGTATGTGACCGCTGAAGAAGCCCGGAGCCTGCCCGATGAAACTCTTCGTGTGCCATTGGAAGGACGAGAGGACCAACGTATGATAGTTCTCGATGTCTTCCATCAGCTTCATTGTCTGGTAAGATCAATGGCCAAGTATATGACTCTGCTAATTTGCAAAAGGACGTTATTCGCCAATCATATTATCCTGATAGGTATGGAAAAGGAATGTACTATCCAAACGGGACACTTAATTATTGTCAGTGGTTGCATTACGGTTAGTCTCCGACATCTTCTTCTTTTGCAAAGCTAATCTATAATTAAAGATCATTGCATTGACCAAATTCGACAAGCGTTACTTTGCGCAGCTGATACAAGCGTCGTCTTCTTTGAATGGAGTAATATTTCTGATGCTTCAAGGCCTCGTGTAGACAATTTACACACCTGTCGAAATTTTGATCGGATTCGAGATTGGGCTTTCGATCGGGATATTGGAGAGTATCACTCTCATCGCAAAGTGATTGAAGTTGAAGGTGGATTTGTCATTAACAGGACGAAGCATACGGACCACGGGTCGAGTTCAGAATGCTTTGCGACTTAGATTTCACAACTTAGTTATGCTGCGTTCACCTTGTTTATTAATATAATGAAACAACTGGAGACGAGGCACTGCATTTCTCACTGTTGTCTACTCTCTAATCAGCATCACATTTTCCAACCATCGCATAAACCTTACAGAAGTCTCATCTACACATCTACAAAACAAGTCTGCTGCAAAAATCAAAATCAGAAGAAAAAGGATCCATCCTGTCAAAAATCCTGCACAATATTCCCACGTCTCGTGCGTTCCACTTATTTGTAAAGACTTAGCAAAGATCCTATAACCAAGAATGTGGTTCAATGGTCCATGTACAATGTACAAGCTGAAGCTTATACGACCAAGATACTGGATAATATCGGTGTTGAGAAGTCGTCTGTTCACGAAATCCGAATCACTGGTATGAGCTATGGCGCCCACCAGTAAAAGTGCTCCTATCGAAGGAAAGAATCGATAAGGTGTTTTGTCAGAAGAGGGTATTAGTCGCGCGAGATTTTGATAACCTGGGGTGTGTTGTATGCAAAAGTCCGGCGCTGATAGAAGGTATAAGCCGAGGAGGATGAAGCACGTTCGCAGGGTATTGAAGACAACCGATCTTCTAGATTTCCCTTGACTATGTCCTAAAGCCTTGTGGCTGTTCCATTGCGTCGTTTCCGAGATGATTGCGCCGCAGAAAAAGAGCATTTGATCCCAATGGCCCCAAAGATACGAATACAGCGACATTGCTAGAATAACTGCAAGCCTTGGAACCGCTTTGAGTCTCAGAAGACACAACAAGACAAGAAACAACAGCATGGAAGCTCGGAATTCAGTTGGTATTGTCCAAAGATGAACATCGTACCGTGGGTAATATTCACCCCAATGAAAGATGTCCATCATCTTTGCCGTGTCGTGGTACCAGTGCAAGAATTGCGCTATGAGATTCGGCAAACGCTCTGGATGGTGCTCTGGAACCCCGCCGAATAGTGTTTTGTCGTGTGCGATGGTACGCGGATACTCCCAGACACCTAATTGCAACGTCAACATAGAGATGAAGGTTGCAACTGTTGTCGGTGCATACAATCGTAAAGCGCGTCGAAAAGCCGAGGAGCTCAAGGCCACCAATGATGCGTTCCAGTCTCGATTATAAGCCAGTTTCAGAGGTTTGTGAGAGAGCGCAAAGCCTGATATGACGAAGAAAACGCAGACTGCAGCATCGCCAGCGTACAGAAGTCGAATCCCAGGCAATTGATGAAACCAGCGACTGTGGAGGACTGTTGTCTGCTGGTAGGAACATGTTTGGGAATCCTTAGCAGTCAGACCAAAACCGTAGTAGATGTACGTCTGAAAGGCACCAAGAATATGGTAATTAACAACGAAAAGCGCGAACAACCCTCGTAGTCCATCCATCATGGCGGTCCTCCGGCGCTTTTCCATAGTGTTAGGATACTGAATCCAGAAGAATTCAGATACGAAGCTAGGGAGCAGGAACTGGCAAATGTGAACGAATACCTGAAGGACCCGCATTTCGAATACATTTCCTAAATGATAATGATGTTTCGACAGGAATTTTGATTGTGAGTTTGGTGTGGAATTTTGTGGTTCTTCATCGTCCATATTTCCATTAAGGCTTCGTAAAGGATATTCAGATGCCATATTGTCGCTGCAATGGCCAACAATTCGTAGTAAAGTCGTGACTGGGATAAGATGTAGAGTTCAGATCAATGAAAAAGGCACGGATCGCTGCGCGAGACGGAGGACTTATTCGTTAATTATTGGTTGTGGTCTCTACCACCAAGATGGCGATTGAGTGTCAGCATAGTGTTATCAGCATCCTGGTGAATACAGCCTAGTTTTTGAAGGTTTGCATCGCATCAGCAATATCGGAGGTGATAGCAGCAGTTGATGCAGAAACTAGTGTATATAATCTCCCATCACCATGAGAAGCGCCTTCTCCTATCATATCCTGCAATTCCACGTAAATAACGACTCTACATTTCGTCACTGAGGAAAAAGTACAATATCAAAATGGTATAGAGATTTTACAGGTCAAAAGAGTATCTCGCTCATAATTTGTTAGGTTCGAAAACTTTTTGGCATCACTCTTGTGCTTATTGGTACATCTATAATCCTACAGAGAGGCATCGATGTTTTCAACACAAGAAATGCCATCCATTCACCAGTCAAATACCAGTGCCAGAGTCTTTTTACTACAGAAATTCTCTCACTTGACCCTCCCATTATTTACATAAATGATTTTGTAACCGAATTCGAGATCGATTATCTCCTCAACAAAGGGTAGTAGTCTCTCAATTTCTCCATGGATGATGTAGCTAACTCCTCCAGCAAACATCATTTCTCCAAATCTGGAGTCTTCGCAGCAAATGAAAACAAGTTCTTCCGCGACCAAGACCTCCGATCTTCGAGGTCCGCATACATACCCAAAGATGACCCCGTTGCATCCTGCATTGGCCAGAGAGCACTCCAATTCATGGGCGCCCTCGAGCACGAAGATTACGAGCCGCTGCAACTCGTCAAATACGTTCAGGATCAGAAATATAACCTCCATACTGACTGGTTTGACAAGCCATTTCCAGACCCAACGGTCCGGAATGCGAGTTCCAACAGTCCTCGACTCTACAACCGACTCGGCAGCTTCTTTGTGTACTTGGATGGGAATTGTACCGGTGGCGAGACTTGGTTTCCTTATGTGAACGTTGATCTCTCTCGTGTAGCCTCGGATAAGTTCACTACGAGGGATGGAAAGGGGTTGTCGGTGCAGCCCAAAGTTGGCAGCGCTGTGTTCTGGGTCAATCTGCACATGAATGGTACCGGCGATGAGCGGCTTTTGCACGCGGGTCTTCCTGTGCTGGAGAGTACGAAGGTAGGGATGAATATCTGGACGAAGCACTATGTTGGTGAATCCATTCTGAGTTGAGGTTTTCAAAGAAATAAGACAGAGATGGATCGCGATAGATGCAAGATTTGTATTGTATTGGAAATCTCAACTTTTATGATTCTTGGATTAGATATCTACTCGCCAGCCTGCATGAATACTACATGATCTTCAACCCATTCTGTCATTTTGTCAAACTTCCGACATCTGTGGAGTGTATTGTAATTGGGAATCAGATCGCCCGAGAAGTCTTTCTTCTCGAATAGATACGGTGTGATATCTCCCAAGCACATGATGTTCATTCTGATAGTTTCAATGCAGTGATCTACATGATGACGGACTGTTTTATTCCCTCCCGTGAAGGAAGCCACATGGCTGTAATCCCAATCATTGCGATAAATGAACTGCCGTACAAGGTTCTGAGAAAGCGCTGAGTATTGAATCAACATTGCGGAGGTAGAAAGAGCCTATACTTACAACGCAGTGGATTTGATGGAATCCTTCCAACAACGCAGCAACACCGTTGCCATGCTCCTCTCCCACAAGGCGAAAATCTCCGTCGATCGAAGATTTGTTCAGCGCGGTGAGTGCCTCTACTGGGACACTGAAAGCGCCATCTGTTCGATCCTCTCAGCTTTCATATACTCTACGTGGTATGTGTACAGGCAAACTTACAGTTCCATAGGGTATCCCATGCCTTCTCCATGTTGGAGGTGGGTTTTCCAACATACACTTCCGGTCTCGAATCCGACTCAAAGTAAAGCCAGTCGTATTCGATGACTCGGGAGAGTGGTGCTAGGAGAAGTATTCAGTAGACGCGATCGTGGTTATAGTAACGGTTCAGAAATCAGAGCCATTGCTTCATCATTCCTGCAACTTCAAGATGGAGCACAGGCTGACCTTTTTTTCTTTAGGAAAGAAAAGGATACTCACTATATGCATGCATCAATCTCAAGCATTCTACATCTGATTTACTTTGCCACAACGCCCACATGTAAAAACCGAGCGACAGACTGAAGATACAGCCAGAAAATTTCAAAAGCCGCCTTGCGGATTTGGAAGTTGAAAAACTCCCAGAAGACAGCTTTCTATTTTGCTCTTCATCCTTCCAGTTCTCTGTGATCGGACTATCTGCAACAGCCGTGTACACGCCTTTGCTTTCTTTTGACTTTGAAAATAATGAGACAAAATTTGAAAATAACGGCATAGTCCCAGACTGCATATTCGACTATAGGAGTGCAGCCAAATCGAAGCTTAGAATGTGATGCAAATATTCATCATCCAAAAAGAATAACAAAGGAGCGAGAATTTGCTATGAGGTATTTAGCGCGTGTGTGCATATCACACACGCTCGTGTTACGCACGGTTGACGCCAAGAATAAGCGCTTACATTGATGTGCAAGGGCAGACATGCAGACAAGATAAGCTCGTCAGATAGGGTGACTTGAAATGTAAAGTGGTTGGCCGATGTAACCGGACGGCATCTTCGTTCGACGCCCGGTGATCTACAGAGTCTCGATCGATAAGAATACCCTGCACACACGGAGTAAGACGGATTCGGCTTGCACGACTATAACATTAATCCACATTAGTACGTTCATATCTACAATATCTAACGAATATATGGAGAGCAGTAGATACGACTGCCTAGCGCCACTCAGCCCCGAGTCATCGCTCACAGTGCCGCGGTTCGGTGGAAAAACACACATGTAAGCCTCGGCAAGATTGTCTCGGACAAGGTTAGGTGTGCAGTTACAGACTCCACTTCCCTACTATACCTGTCCTCCCCGCTCCTTGAACGGCCCGCATAAGAATTATTGGCGCTAGATACGCTTATACGTTAACTCTCGCCCCCAATACATAGCGTACTTGGCACACCTTATCCTTGTTTATGAAGTTCCGTATATTCTTATATCTTTCTGCAAAGTAGGAATACTAAGAAAAGCGTGCCCAAAAGCCCCCATGATAGAGTATCACGGCTTGTAGCTGACCATACTAAATGATGCTGCATATTTTGATCATGGCTATAATAGAAAGACGTCCGCGATGTCAGATGTATAGTGGTTCAACAAGGCCCACTGATAACAGTAGCTCGACGTGACGTACCCTCAAATTGAGAATCGGTTGCATAGCCAACATTCCCTAGTAGATTGCAACAGGCAAAACATGATGTCTTATCTAGCTAACGATTATTCGGTCGATGCATATTATGGCAAGGAGTATTACTCTTACGCGGTGGCGCAGCCAGAAGGAAAGATAATGTGAAGCACAGAGAGTATTGAGACATGGATACTACGTAAATTTCCTATCTTCAGCTTTGGCAGTCAATCCCCGCAATCGCGATATCATAGGTAGTTTCTTGCTGTGTGGGAAGAAGCTGTAAACTCTTGCCTTTACTCTTCTCTCACTTGATCGACAAAGAAAAAAGGGACAACGAAAGAGGACAGAGGCAAAAGACCAACCGTTACCTTACAAACATGGCGACCACCTCCTACAAGCTTGTTTCCCGACAGACATCAAGTGATGAATTGGAGTCTCTGGAGTCAGCTGATTCAGGTCAGCTACATTCACGGAGGACTTCTCTCTTTGCCTGGATAATCCTCGCAGCTTTATGGGTACTTTTGGCAGTTTTCATGACTGCGGCAAACACAAAGACACCCTCAGATCTGGAGTGTAGCAATGTGTTGTCAACTTATTGTACGTTGTTGAAAGTAGCAATTCAATTGACGCGCCATGGCTTACAAGTACCCTACAGCACCTATGACCCCGGCTATCGAGTACAATCAGGTCACTTACCAGAATGCCTTTCATCAAAAGTCAATCTATCGTGGAAAGCCAACAGAAGAATTGGAGAAGGCTTGGTTGGACTTATGGAATTGTTAGTACTAATCTTTTGATCCTTTCGTATCAAAGGCTGACCACGTCAAAGTTGGCAACGTGAATATCCCTTTAGAAAAGCTGCCTGCCTTAAATAAGTCTGTAAATGGACCCTGGGTGCGTGTTGATGAAGAACATGGTGGTGGAGTGTCTGCATTGATTGAAGTATTTCATCAAGTACATTGTCTGGTTTGTAGTACCCCCTTTATCTCAAAGCCCGAACTAAATATATCGTCAGGATCTTATTCGACAGTATACGTACCGAGATGAGTATGACTACAGCAGCAATCCTGCGTTTGATGCTCCAGAACACCTTGTCCGAGCCCATGTGGATCACTGCATTGAGACTATTCGTATGAACCTTATGTGTGTTGGAGACATTACGCCATATCTTATGAAGCTATCGCCAAATCGACCGTTGGGAGAGATCCCGGACTTCAACACTCTTCATACGTGCCGGAACTATACAAAGTTGCAAGAATGGATGAAGGAGAATACCGTGCCTGCGTCCTAGTTATATATACCAAAATGTTATCTCTACCATTGAAGTCTTTTGATTCAATCTTTCATTAAATGATCTTTTCTCAAATGTGTCAACGATGTATTTTTCTACAAAAACAGTTGAGATATCATTATGTTCCTAAGCCTAGTGGTTAACATCACAAGCCGGGTGAAACAAAATGCATCTATGTCCTTCGAAACCAGTGACTCGGAATGGTTTATACTGCAATTCCCCCACTTGTTAACTCAAAAGCCTGAGAATTCAAATGATTAGCAACAGACAAAACCTAAATTGAAAGGAGTTTGTACCTTGTCTTGCTCAACCTGATCAATCGATCCTTCAACAAAAAACATATCACGTGCTAGTGCAGTCATCAATGTCGAGAATAGGCTGAGGACTTGTTGTGGTTCATCGAATAGCAACCATCTTATGTTCCAGAATTTGACTCCAATTGGATGCCCGCTCGGCCCAAATGCAAGAAAGGCCATGCTCCCAAGACCAAAAATTGTTCCTATCAAAATCAGACCTGATAGGACTGCGACCAGCAAGTAATCGGAGTTGTGAAGTTCTGGAGTTGCATTTAGACGAATTCTATTACTACGCTTTGTGATAAGAAGGATGAGCAGGAGAAATTCCATAGTGGTAACGAAGATGGCGAAAATCGTCCATAGGGATGGCTTGCCCTCAACAGCATATGAATTCTGCGCTCGATCACTTAATACCTCAGCAATACTTGCCACTGCCATAAAAATAAATGTGCCAGTAATGCGTGTCCACCTAGCCACTGGTGGCGTAATGAACATATATTGCAATGCCCATACTGTAGTCATAGCTCGGGCAGCGTCGAGTCCAGTTTCAACCCATTGAATGTCTCGCGTCAACACGTCACCATCATAGAAGCTGTATTTTATCCATCGTGTTAGGATGGTAAAGGAGGTTAACGTCTTCAGTACGCTTGAGAGCATGTCCTTGTTGAAGATGTCCCGTTTTGAGTTGATGAGACTAGTCGTCACAGCTGCGATAGTTCCAAGTGATAGGATCTTGTACAGCTGCAACGATGCAGTTCTCCAAGATGGTAGTAGTCCGTGCTTCCCTCTGATTATCATTCTCCCAAAGTATTCGGAGGTTGAGTAACCATAGGTCGCGGTGCAATAGTATCCACTTTTTTTCACTGGATAAACAATTACTGATGGCTGACTGAGGGACACAGCCTGTGTAATAAGAGGATATCGGGCTTTCCTTCGAGCGTCTTCCGTCACAATGAACTCCCCAAGCTGCTTCTCAGAACAAAACGATGCGTTGACATTTGCAACTGAGCAAATCGTTTCTTTCTTCTCGAATTAATTAGCACGGTCTGAAGTACCAATCTTTTGGGGGAACAAGGCTTGGCCTTACAAATTTTGTAGTTGGGACCCGAAGCCCACCCAGATGCTCATCGCCCAGCTCGAAGACAACAACACTGACAACTTGGGAATCAGAGCCAGATTTTTGATCGAATTCTACGATAACGGATGATTGCAGACGCCCTGAAGTTTCGCCAGGTCCGTCTATCGCAGAGCAACGTTGATGTCCAACCGCTGTGCCATCCTTTATTTACATTCTGAGTTAGTAGGACTACTCATAGCAAACACCATTCAAGAAAGTATTTCCGTACCAGTTTGAGAATCTCGCAAAGAATAACAGAAGCTGAATTGACAGCTAGCCAAATGATAGACCAGTGTACATAGCCAAGCCTCATTTTAAATGTCAGTTTTGGGCTACCGCCTTTGTCGACGAGTACAGATGTGATTTCAGCTTTGTGAGATACAAAATGTGACAGTGAACTGGGATTCACTTGATATTAAAGAATGAAGTAAATTTAAATAAAAAAAATTTGCAATAAGTTTTATCTTTTCTCGGGATGGTGAAGGACCCCTCGTTCCGATTTATCGCATACCAGGATGATCTATTAGACCTATCTAACCGATTTTAGCGGTATTGCGAAGTGTTTTTATTTTGGGCTTCCTTTATGCCTATCAGTACTTCGATTCGAAGTTTATCAAAGGGCGATAGATTAAAACCAAAGTGCGTCGTCAATAAGGTAAAAATGGCATACATTCGAATTGGTGTTTGACTCCAGGGAAGAAACTTTTGAAAATTGCATGGAAAATCAACATGTATTCTACTTGCATCTTTATCACTTTGATTTTATCTAAATTCTATGACTCTTTGGGATATCTACAGGTTCCCAACCCAAACATCATAGTAGATCCTAGTGTTCCGTCGAGAATGTGTCCTAATTCTTTGATAATTTGATCGCTGCTAGCTATCAAAGCATTTCTTCCACTAATGATTATCGTGTGCCTTTGCATGTCGCTCTTCTTGCCATTCCAACAGATTCTCAAAGTTTCTGCAAGTATGTACAAGCTGTGTGTTGGCAAGATACATTCCTTTGCCCTCTGCCCATACATGAGGGACTGGTGTCATATCCATATTGCATTGTATTGTCTCTCTAAGCGTTTCAATGCAGTGGTCTATGGACTCAATTAGATCTCATCATACTAAATGCTTCAACAAGATAGTTATAAGATTTTCTTACCAACATGCATCCAATAATCTGGAATGTGATCCCTCACCTCATGAAGGACTGGGTAATTTTTGGGGTAGAGGGCTTTGCGAAGATAGTTCTGAGAAAGGAAACGAGTAAGTTCCCTGTTTGGTAATATCTAAGATTGATATACTACATACCACACAATGGAGACTATGACGGACATGAGGCCTATGTATGATTTTAGAAACCAGATAGAAAGGGGATATGGGAGTTCTTACACAACAAAGTAAGCACCGTTCTCTTTGGACTTATCGCCTTTGATTTCTGATGCTTCTTCATCATTGAGGGCAACGTAATCACCTACCATCCATCAATAAGATTCCATAAGTTACAACGTAGACGTACCAACTAAGGCGTCCCATGCAGCATCTAGCTCTTTTGTTGGATGACCAGTATATCTCGGCAGATTCGGATTCATGTTCAGATGAAATTGTCCAGATTCATTAACTGTAATACCTCCATAGAATTGTACTTTGTGAAGAGCTATCGCACTTTTCGCAAGCTCTTGAAAATATCTCTGTATTAGTCGAGCCTAACTTTATAAGTAAGCATTATACTTACGGAAATCCGTTGGGAAGCCAGTCTCATAGGTGTTTTGATTTGAGAAGTAAATTTGATAAATCAGAGATGCCACAAACAAAGCGGCGAAAAAAGTTGTTGAAATCATCCATTGCCAGACAGACCGACGCTGAGGTGTCTCGCTTGATTCATAAGCTCTTCCTGAGATGAAGCCTTGCTTCTCACCACTCTCGGAATCTTCATCCATCTTGCTTGAATTCACAAGAGATTCTATGGTATTGGAAAAATATGATATATGTGAGGGTGTATGCTGAAGTCTTGAAGAACAGAGAAGTCTACGGCTGGCAAACTCAACTTGCTACTTGAGAGTCAAAATTACAAGATAGATACTTCGTAACGGTGATCTAACCTCACCGCTTTGAGACTGGCTTTACACCTTGTCAACAAGTGACTGTCAATGGCCAGGGTAAACGCATGCTCTTTTATTAACAACAGCGGTTAACTCGTTTTTTCTACCTATCGAGACCACACTTCTCCCCTCCTTTGATATGACGTTACATTTTCCCGGAGAGCAGAATGATTCCGCGGTATCAAGCTGCTTACTTTTGGTTAAATCCGTCATGAGAAACACGTTATGGAGTTCTTGGCAGTCTAAATATTACATCGCTCAATACCCTGCACTGTAGAATCCTGATGATATCGTAAGTGGAGAATGGGGCGCAGTACATCAACTTCAACTTCGGCTTGAGCAAGAGTACACGGGACCATGTCAGGCTGGAAACCTTGCACTTGGTTTACACATGCATATCTACCCATGGCCATGAAATTCAATAGTTTGATATAGCTCTATGCGACGTTATCTAAAGTTTCAAGAAACCATAAGCTTCGACGACAAGGAAAAAACTATGAGTCACTTTGTAATCAACAAACAAGAATTGACCATAAAGGAACCGGTTGCCAAATTTTGATTTCGTCAACATCCCATCTTATTCACTATCAACATCATCCAAAATGAAGATCGCCTCTTTGCTCGCTGTCCTCAGCACAGCTTCATTTGTCCTCGCAGCTCCAGCAGCTATTCTTGACGAGAGACAAGATACCGAAGGCACCGCTGCTTGCGTTAGTAAGCGTATGGTTGACGGCATCGAAGTCCGCTCTCCATGCCCAATCCCATGGACCCAGAACTATGGCGAGTACGACGATGTCGAGAAGCGCCAGAGCACTGAGGGCACCGCCGCTTGCGTTAGTAAGCGCATGGTTGACGGCATCGAGGTCCGCTCTCCATGTCCAATCCCATGGACCCAGAACTATGGCGAGTACGACGATGTCGAGAAGCGCCAGAGCACTGAGGGCACCGCCGCTTGCGTTAGTAAGCGCATGGTTGACGGCATCGAGGTCCGCTCTCCATGCCCAATCCCTTGGACCCAGAACTATGGCGAGTACGACGACGAGTAAAGAGAGTCAAGCCCCCGTTTACTTGTCGTGCCGGCATGAATTTTTAGGTACGTTAGATTTCATTCAGCATATATCCTTAATTCATTCTAAGTAACGACAATTCCAGTTAAGGTCGCAGTTCAATCAACAACTTGTATTGCGTACGATCCATAGTTCGATTTGATGGGATGCAGGCCGACAGATACGGGGAAAGAGTGATCAGTATTGCTGTGCAGATTTATTGTCATTGCAGGAACTAAGTGGGCCTTGTTCGTTTCTCACTGTTGATAAGAACTTTCCTGAATTTCAATCCTTTGCATAACACAGTTGCAATATAGTGAAGTGAAGTGATTGTTGTCGTCGCGAATTGCCTATTAACTACATGCCTCGGCTCTTAGGTAAGCACACTGTAATGGGGTTACGCTAAATCGTGCTGCCAAGCCGCATGTCTCACTTAGCTAACTGCGAACATCAATAGCCTTACAACAAGGATAAATGCACCACGATATTAGATAGGCTTCGAGTGTAACCTCCCTGCCCCATGCATCAGTTAGATCTCGGCTGCAGCTTCTGCACATGGGCATGATTAACTTGTTAAGTATATTGATACGCACCTTCCACACTTGGGCCATACATCCGGAATTCTGGCAGATAAGCATTGAGTCTCACCTGGTATGTTTGACCTTGGCGAATCGCATGTACCTGGAAGTACCATAGTCGGACACTTTGCTAGATCTCCATGAGTGTATAAACTGATAGGCAAGATTCTGCCTCACCATGATCCTTCTCGAGGCGCTTACGTTCCAATTGAGTATGGCGTGCTGTTTCCCAATATAGACTCGCTGGAAGGATCATATACCTCTTGTAACAATCAGAAATCCAAGGACTCAAGGCGGCCCTATCCTCAGACATACTCCACTTTCACGCTTCGGTACCCGCGGATCCTTCAGCTCGCCAAAGTTTTTGTGTTCGTTGATAGAGTCACAATTGCAATTACTGAGAAAGAAGATGTACCTGGGTTTATCTATGCTATTACTGTTGCTTTTGCTACATCATTCTTCTATCTTAGAAGTGTAATTAGTTTAGAAAGAACTCATTTGATTTCCTCAGCGCTTGACTAATGCTTTCGCAATTGTACTGCAATCAAAGGCATGGATTCGTCTCAATTGCTGACCGAGCATCATGAGATCTCCCATGAGTACGGCGCCAGCTTTCTAAGCCGGTTTGTTTTCCACTGGATATCTCCTTTGATGTCGGTATGTATTCATTGCTGGCTTGGAGCGGACATACATGGTCTAAGACATAAAACGTGAGACTCGGTTGGAGACTTGAATTGTTGGCTAACTAAAATGGCCAGGCTGGTTATCGACAACCTCTATCGAAAAAAGATATATGGCGATTGAACCCAGAGAGGAGCGTACGAAAACATCGAGACATCCTTTTGAGCTCTTTCCGTAGCAGATGCAAAAAAAATGAACAGTTCCCACTCTTTTGGGCCCTATATGATACTTTCGGATACGAATTTTGGATTGGAGGGGTTGCCATGCTCTTTGCGAACATACTCCAAGTAACAGCACCACTGCTTCTCCGAGTGCTATTGAAAGCAATTGAGCCAAGTGGCAGTCCAGGATCGGAAACGGGAGCTGATGGTTCACATAAAGCCCTTGTAACTGTGTTTGCTATGTTTCTCTCGCAGATGGGCATGAGTTTCGGCCTCATACATTACCAGTACCTGGGTCTGGTAGTTGGAGGAGAAGTGAAGGCAGCATTGACGTCTCTTATCTTTGAGAAATCCCTAAAGCTTTCGAATGGAGCACGAGGATACGGTGGGGACGATTCCGAGGGGGATTGGAGTGATGGCCGGGTGTCAAATCTCATTACGAACGATACGCAGCGGATCGAAAGTGCCCTTATGTATGCGAACATGATATGGAGTGAACCTCTGGCTGTCATTATGTCTTTGACCATCCTTTTTCTGAACCTTGGTTCCCATGCTATTGGCGGCCTTGTTCTACTCGTCGTTGGAGCCAAAGCACTGGATCGAAGCATGGGGCTCATGTCCTCTAAGCGCACAGCGATCAACAAGGAAACCGACAATCGAGCAAGTCTCACCCAAGAACTTTTACAATCTATCCGATTCGTCAAGTACCAAGTTTGGGAGAGTTATTTTCAGAAGAGGATTACGAAAGCACGAGCTTCTGAAGTTGTGGCGCAACATAGTCTTTTGAATACTCGAAATATCATCACTTCCCTATCCAGCTCATTACCCTCCCTCGCTGGCTTAATATCCTTCATCTCGTTTGCTTTCACTTCCGGGAACTTCTCGGCTGCCGAGGTTTTCTCTTCGCTGGCCCTGTTCAACTGCTTGAGAAAGCCATTGAACATCCTCCCATTCGTTATGAGCCAGCTCATTGATGCTCGGCTGTCTGCAAAAAGGATAGAGGAATTTCTGCTTGCTGAGGAACACCTTGATTACATCAAATCGAACCTTGACGCCACTGACATGGTACAAGTAGAACATGGAGACTTCTCATGGAAAGTTGGATCTTCAAATGCTTCCAAGGGTTTGGACGAGAGTACAGAACTGTACATCGACGATGAAATTCACGAAGTGTCAGAAGATGCCGGTCTGCTCGTTGACCCCAATGCTTTTGAGATGAGTGGAACAAACAGATCGGAGAAGCTCACCCTCCAAGACATTTGCCTCACGATTGCCCACGGGGAGCTGGTTGCGATCATTGGCGACGTTGGTTCCGGTAAAAGTTCACTTTTGTCTGCCATCAATGGTGACATGGATCTTGCCAAGGGCCAAGTTGTTCTTGGATCTTCCAGGGTCTACTGCCCACAAAACCCTTGGATCATGAGTGGCTCTGTGAAGGAAAACATATTGTTTGGAAAACCATTTGATCAGCCTTGGTATCAACAAGTTGTTGAAGCGTGTGCTTTGCAGCAAGATATTGAGACTTTCATAGATGGTCATGAAACTCAAATAGGGGAACGTGGCGTAACTTTGTCTGGAGGGCAAAAACAAAGGCTAAGTCTGGCTCGTGGTATATACTCCAAGTGTGAGTTGATTCTTCTCGATGACCCTCTATCTGCTGTAGATGTTTATGTTGGAAAACATGTCTTTGCCAATGCTATTTGCGGCCTACTGGCGCAGAAATGCCGGGTAGTTGCTACTCATCAGCTCCACTTCTTGCATCGGTGCGATAGAATCATCTGGATGGAGAAGGGTAAGATCCGCGCGACGGATACATTTTCGAATCTGTGGCGCACTGAAAGCGAGTTTGTTGAACTATTCCGTAATGCCAAGGGTCATAGTTCGCAAAGCGGTTCACAGTCAAGTGATGACAGCCTCTTTTCCACTCTCGTCAATGACCAAAGCAGCTGTGAGAAACTTTCGAAGGATGAAAACACATTTGTGGAAAAAGGTTAGTCATGTATAATTATAACTGTATAACAACGATACTGACATTTCGCCTAAAGAAGTCCCTTCCGCCCAAATACAAATTGAGAACCAAGAATCTGGGAGCGTTACGTGGTATATCTACAAGACCTACATAGTTGCTTCTGGTTCGATTTTTGGCTGGCCCATGGTTTTGGTATTACTTCTTGTCGCTCAAGCTTGCGGTATTTTCAGTGGACTCTGGCTGTCGTGGTGGGTGGATGATGCTTTGTCACTGAAAAAAAGCATATATGCTGGGTTCTATGCGGTGTGGATCGTCGTGCAGAGCATTGCGATGTTCGGATTTCTCCAGAAAGCCTCGAGTGTTGGGCTCATAGCGAGCAATACCTTGTTTCTTCGAGCTCTTGACTCTGTCGTTCATGCTCCCATGTCTTTTCACATCGCAAATCCAGTTGGTCGTCTCATGAATCTATTCTTGAATGACGTCAGCAACTTGGATAACGGTATGAGCGATGTGGTCAAGGGTATTTTTATGCTCGTTGGTACATTGGTCTCAACGTTAGCTCTCGTTTGTATTTATTTCCCCAAGGTATGTGTGAATGTATATCGTTTTGTTTTGGACAAAATCACTAATACTTTTCAGTCCGCATATTTCTTCCCAGTTCTCATTGCAGCAATTTATTTCTGTGCAAAGTACTTTCGTGCCTCACAGCGAGAACTAAAACGACACGAAGTTACATACCGATCCGTGGTGAATGCAAAGGCATCTGAAGCAGTCTCTGGTCGTGAAACTATCAGAAATTATAATTGCCAGCAAGATTTTATCAATCATTTGAGTGATAGTATTGATTTAGCAAGCAGTGTATCATACCTGGCATCTGCGAATCAACAATGGATAAATATACGACTAGAGTCTCTGGGAAATTTCTTGGTTCTCTTGACTGGTCTTCTCATTCTCGACTCAAATTATGGCGTACCAGATGGTGTCTCTGGGTTAATATTGACGTACACTTTAGCTGTCGTTCAGATCATTCCAGGAGTCATCACTCAAACATCAGAAGTAGAGAACGCTATGATCGCGGTAGAGAGAATGGAACGTTATAGCACTCATATCGAGAGCGAGCTTCTTGCATCGAGAACTGTACGTCCAAGAGACAGTTGGCCTGAAGCAGGCAGTATTACCTTCAAGGGTGTATCTGTTCGCTACAGAAGAGATCTACCACTAATCCTTCAAGATATTTCATTCCATATTAAGGGCGGCGAAAATATTGGAATGGTAGGTAGGACTGGAGCCGGGAAATCTACTTTGCTTTCCACCATCTTCCGCCTTACAAGCTACGAGGGGTCAATCAAGATTGATGATATCGATATTTCCCAGCTTTCCTTATACGATCTCCGCTCAAAGATAGCTATAATTCCTCAAGACCCAATTTTATTCCGGGGTACCGTCCGCTCGAATCTGGACCCATTCGACAGGTATACAGATCAGACACTTTGGGACGCCCTGGAAAAGGCAGGTTTACAATCAAGCGATTCTAGTCGTCCAACCGTCCACCTAGACCAGGAGATTGCATCAGGAGGAAACAATCTCTCCACGGGTGAGAGACAACTTCTAAGCCTCTGTCGCGCTTTGTTGCGCAAATCACAGATTTTGATCTGTGATGAAGCTACTTCTGCCGTAGACGATACTACGGACCGCCTCGTGCAAAGGAGTATCAGGGAAGAGTTTCACAACAAAACCGTGATATGCATCGCGCACAAGCTACGGACGGTTCTCGACTACGATCGCATTTGTATTCTTGAGGACGGACGGATTTTGGCATTTGATACGCCTTTAATGCTTTACAATGAGAATGAGACTTTTCGAAGTATGTGTGCAGAGAGTGGTATACGCAGATCGGAGCTAGGAACATGATAAAGACTTAGAAGTATCTTTCAAAGAATTCGCTTTGAGTTGGTTGTATAACGTATAGACCTTGATTGAATTTTCGAAAGTCATTTAGGTGTTTAAAAGTAGCCTACCGCATGCTTTTAGTATATACAGCACGTCCTGCTTGGTGTGTCGAGGTATTCTGTGCAGATGAAATCACGTCCTAGGACCAAGGATTCTACGTAGTAAGAGGGAGCATTGTACTTCAAGCTATCGGTACCATTAGTGTCGCCTTTGTCCCGTCCGACCTAATCGTCAGTAGGTGCTACTGATTGGCCTCGATGTACCATAAGTCGTTCTCTGTACAAGTAAACCAACGCTTTGTATGATCCGCTAAAAGCTTCATTTCTGGATTCTGCTAGGTAATTCTGAGTAATGCATAGTGCTTCATGTAAATCGCTAGCCAAAAAGAGAAAGCGGTCATGTGATATATAAGCAACATATATATGCGGAAAGTTTCCGTGTAGTATTCATCATCTCTACAACAACAAGTCTTCTTTATTGTCCTTGTAATTCTTATTTGAAGCATTTTTTTTTCTGACCCAGCTTGCTATTCGATAATACTATCCCTGTAGAATGCCTTCTGAAATCATTTGGCCTAAGCAATACCTTCCAGGCACGACTGATAATTTCGTCTCAAACGAGGTTATTGTCAAGGAAATTTCTGCTGAGCAAGTCTGGCCCTACCTAGTTGACATTCCAAAATGGGAATCATACTATGGCAATGTCAGTCAAATTACTCCGCCGACCTCGTGTCCATTACTTCGCAAAGGTGACGAATTCAGCTTCTCGACCTTCGGTTTCCCCCTCTGAACATAAGTCAAACGCTGCATACTTTTTACACAACAACCAATCTCTTGTATCTACTTTTGAGGGTCCAAGCAGTTCCTCTGATTGGCCCACAATCAAAGCGCAAACAGGATGCTTCTTCGTACCACAATGGTCCTCGATAGGTGCTCAGGCAGGTGTCAATACGGGCACTGTAGATGGACTTCTCAATCGGGGAGCTTGGCCATTTGGCCCTGCGGATATGACCGTCAATTTGGATGTTTCGTACAAAAAGGCACTTGCTGGAAAGGCATATATGATGACTGTTGCTCCTTGGCTTTTTACCAACCTTCCGTCATGGAACAAGAACTGGTTATGGCGCGGTGACGACTTGTGGTATGATCGCTGGGAAGACGTTTATGAACTTCAACCGGACTTCGTTAAAATTGTCAGCTGGAATGACTATGGAGAATGCCACTACATCGGCCTTATTTGTGAGGTAGAGCTCGACCTCATGGCTTATGGTCAAGCACCATACAACTATGTCGACAACATGCCATATGACAACTGGCGCTTCCTTCTCCCATATCTGATCGATACCTATAAAGATGGTGCTGCTACTATTACTCAAGAAGGAATTGTATCTTTGTAGCGCCTAAATCCATGCTTGGCATGTGCGACTGGTGGTACAACAGGCAATGCAGCCAGTCAGGGGCAGACTGAATATGCTTCATCAGCCATTGCACAAGACAAAGTCTTCTACTCTGCACTTCTCACCTCATCTGCAACAGTGACGGTTTCTATTGGAGGGATTGTCCAAAGCGGAATCTAGGAAAATATTCCTAGTGGCGGAAGCGGTATCTACCACAGAAGTGTTCCATTTAATAGCAACACTGGCGCTGTGATAGTAACTATCTCGATACCTGGTAGCACTGTTGCTCAAATGGCTGGGCAGTCTATTACAACCAATTGCATTGATGGTGTTGAGAACTTGAACGCTTTGGTAGGAAGCGCGACTGCGGCTGTTGTTTCGTTTACTTCATCTTCAAGTTCTACAGCTTCAAGCCCTACCACCTCCAGCTCTACCACTTCAACCCTCCTTACGTCAAGCTCCACCACATTAAGTTCCACCACCTCAATCTTTGCTACTTCTATCTCGAGCTCTACTACTTTAAGTTCTGCTACTTTAAGCTCCCCCACATCAAGGTCTACTTCTTAAAGCTCTATCACTTCAACTACCACCTCGCCCACTTCGAGGTGTTCTACTACTTCGAGCTCTTCCACTACAACGACTTCCCCTACTCCAACCCGAACCTCTTCAATTTCAACGAGTTCCTCTACTTCAACCCGAATTCATCCACTTCAACTCGAACCTCATCTACTATGATGAGTTCCACTCTTCAATCCGAACTTCATTTACTTCAACCAGTTTTACCACTTCAACCAGAACCAGTACCTCTTCAACCTCGAGCTCCACCACTTCAACAAGCTCTGCCACTTCATCCTCAGTTTGCGTGGCCGGATGGGGTGCAGGAAATTACGCTGGTCTCTGTAGCGTCAACTGCAATTATGGATACTGTCCCTCTGGTCTATGTACTTGCACTAGCATGGACAATCAGGTAACTCGACCACCTGCTACTGGTGCTAATGGCTACCCTGCCCCTGGGCTCGATAGCAGCTATCTTCGCCTCTGCAGTTATGCTTGCAACCATGGATACTGTCTATCAGGTGCTTGTGTTAGCTATTAGCTCTTTTGATCAACCCTCGAACCTTGGGGTAGAATTATACATCTATAATTCTCCATGTTGAGATGCTGCACCCACATCTGCCTATACTCATTTCAATGTTAATCTATTCATTTAATCTTTAATACTACGCTTTGGTCGCAACATTTGGAAGTCACAGTGTAACCTAGAGATCTATTGAAATGATCAGAAAGAAGCCCTTGATATTTGTTTACAAGGAGTACTGTGTTATATTTCCTGCCACTGGGCGAGGGAGAAGCGATTGTTTTAGTTATCCAAGTCGACAATACAAGTACATAGGTACATTCGCATTTGTGAAGTGGGTTCAAGCAGACATCAAGTAACATCACAGTAGTCCGGTATCATTGAGAAGAACAAGATTATATATTTGAAAGAGATAAGGTAGACTATAGGTGGTATTTGACGGAAATAATATGTTAATAGCTCTACCGACCACTGTTCTACGTCATCGAACAATTGTGACTAGGAGTTGAGCCTGTCACCTTCGAGGAGATGTATGTCAATGACAAAGATAATATGGTTATTTACGTTAATAACATAACTAAAGTTGACTGACTGTAATTCAAACTGCAGAACCAAACGTGGACTACGCTTTTCCTACCCGTCAGTGAAGGTCAGACAATAAACTTGGAGATATAAAATACGTTTATCTCGCTCCTTCAGGCCAAGTCTACTTTTCCCCACCGGAGGACCTCCTTTGCGCATCTTCGAGATTATTCTCCTATATCTGCAAGGGCATCGGTGGCACCCTGCTGTCGAGTTTAGTCGCATTATACCCTTTCGAATATGATCCTAACATACCCATTCCACTCAGAGTTGACTAAGTTTGCGCATCCTTTTCTTCTCGCCACTAGAATCCGGTACGGAGAGCTCTGTGTCTTCGATCTTGTAATGTCTACAATACTACCAAGGTTCAAGTCCCTTCACTTTCTCTGATACATGCATTGAGATAGTGCGGATTGTTGTTTGCGATGTAATAACCTGATAATAGAGATTATGTGCAATAACCTGATTGGTGAGCTCTAGATTTGTTGAGACCTTAGCTGATCAGAGTGGCCCCTTCAGCTGTACGGAGTATTCCCTAATAGTGAGTACAAAAAATACCATTTGTTTCTCGACCTTACGTAGGTAGTAGCTTACCACGAGGTGCAACCATAAGTAGACCGTCGATCTACCTATCTAAGTTCATTACGTCAGAAGTTAGTGGTATCAAGGTAATTATAACGCTTATATTTTCCCTACACTATGCACCTTATCTTATAACATAGGGAATGTCGAATGGTTGGGCAACCACTGAAGCGTTTAAGACCATGGATCTTTTGCAAGTGAATTCGCATAAGCCTTTCTGCGCGACATATATAGGCCGTTTCGAACTGTGGGCAGCGATTGCAACGAATCCCATTATCGTAGAGCTTTCAGTAAGGGACTGAGCGGGTCTACATATAGCGCTTGTCTCCTTAGATACCGCTGAGGAGTTGTAAAGTTGATAGTACTACCTAGCTTTGCGAGAGCTGCAATAATCTATTGACGCTAGGGATAAGTAATATCGTCTCGATGAACTGTCTCAAGGGGGGTAAAAAGAGATCGGCTTGGTAGTGGCAGCGATGCATGTTGACAAGCCTTACAGATTAAAACGCTATACTCAGCATTATAGTAGAGTAATTTAAAGCTAGTAAGCAAACTTAGAGCAAGTACATCGTAATAAAGTATAGAATCTATATCAATCTATACTATAGAGTTATCTATATCTAATACTATATATAACTATCCTACGTAATTATACGTATATACTACACGCTTGTAGGTTAATTATACTACTAGCAGTAAAAGTAGTATATAGCTGTTTTAAAAGTATAAAGTAGATTAAGAAGCAGTAACTATATAAAGTAGGTAGTAAAAGCAAGCTATAGAAGCAAGCAAATAAAGTATCAAAGAAACGGATATACAATATATCTATTAAGTAGCTTTTACTATATATAGAACATAGTAGAGTCCATCTACTACTATTAGAAACAGTTATATTAGTATTTTTATTAAGTAATAGACAGGCTACTTCGAAGTAGCTTTTGCTATATGTAGAGTATAATAGAGTCTATCTACTACTATTAGCAATAATAATATCGGCTTTTTTATCGAGTAGCAGCTAAACTACTTTAAAGTAGCTGTTATTGCAAATAAAGTTTAATAAAGTCTATTTGCTATTGTTGACAACAATAATATTTGTATATATTTATGTATATAGTATTTATATATAGTATCGTAGCTCTTATAATTCTACTAGTTGCTATATACTTATAGTACTATACTATTTAATAGCCTGCCTATACTTTTACAGCATACCTATAAATAAGTTATAGTTAGCAAATATGTAAAAAAAAGTTAAAATACGGTATACAGTTCAGGAGTCATTAGTCCGAGCGCTCATAGAAGGAAAAACTGCATACAAGAAATAATAGTGATATGCCTTAGCGCCTCATCTTTGTGCGTGCAGCTCCCCATAGTACAATGTATAGATGGAAAAACACCACCTTCCAAGCTCCTGCGAATTAGTCCCACTAGAGTACTCTCTTAATCTGAATCTATCCGGTCAGCGTCTCATTGCAGTGTAGTAGTCTCAAGGATCGTCACGACCAACATAGATTCAGACGGTAGTTGGTGGGCGTTGAACTTCTGGTTGCCGACATAAGAGGGTCTGCTCCCAAAGTCAGTGAAATACACCATGTAATACACAAGGTACATGATAAGATCGGTCCGTGTCTTTTCACAGCCTCATGCATAGCCGTTCTGAACTGATGATTGCATGAGAAAGAGGGGTACGAGGGGTAAGAAGCGGCCATTTGATTGGAAGAGTGGCGCCACAGGGTTGGAGCTTGGAATGCCTTTCCACATTAAGTCAAATTCTTCGATTATTGTGAGAATCTCGGAGTATGGAGATTCTAGTCACGATGTTGGGATATCTAGATATTGAAAAATTGGGATACCGGGATTCTAGATGCCGGGTGTCATTATCTAAATACAACTTCAAATGTGAGTGTGAGTCTTCAGATCGATTGTCGGTTGTGCTCTATACCCCGCCTCGGTCTCTTCCCCTGTTATCAACGACTTTTCCCAAAGTCCTCGAAACATTCAGCTATATTCACCATAAAGCACTCACCACCTGTCAGTACGAACAGAAACACACGTCTGCTACTCTACTACGCTGCGAATGACTTCAGTTGCGTATAAGGCACGCATGGACATCAATATTATCATTACAAGTGAAGTGTTGCGGTTGGCCTTCGCTGCGCTCCTAGGCATGAGGTGTAAGAATGAGAACAAATGTGTCTCCAATATAATGTGTCAGGTTTCATCATTGTTATCGAGTTATGTCGAAGTTTTTTGTGCTTTCGGGACAACAAGGCTCCAGTGTAGTATGAGCAAAGTGTAGAAGGTAAAGCTGGTATGTTTTTTCCGAACTCCGGGCAATCGATGGAGGCAAGTAAACCTCTGCGTTTTATTCCACCAACAAGTTCACTCAAAGCTATGCTGGACATCGATGCAAGTTTGTTACCTAGTTTGTACTGATCCTTGAATCTCCAAATGCATATCATCTGCATAACGATACTTAGAAGATAGTTGCCGAGGTTTCGTCACAAGGCACTTAGGTCAGAACGCTTATGCGTATCTCTGCCGTGTTTCATTCGGTGAATACGGCGTAAATTCTTCATCCAAAGGACTATCAGTTGCAGTCTCATCACCGCTGCAGCTACTCGGAATGATGCATGTTTAACCGGTAAGCCTCCCACATGCCGCAAGTATTGTCCAGCCGCACTTCCATTTATCTGTAGCATGTCAGCTAGAAAGCCCTCCTGCAGCTCTTCAAAATTTTCAATGCAAATAATGTTCGATTCTGCCTAGCCATTGCCTATAATTTGGTGAATAATGGGAATAGACTTAACAGGGGATCTGAGAGCTGGGTGAGAAGAGCCACTATAGCCTCTGGCTTTTCTAGATACAGAATCTCCCTTATCTGCTGCTTTTGTTTGAATTTCAATATGGTCCCCAAAGTTTACTTCCAATTTCTTCAGAAAACAGACAATGCGATCAAGATGTATCTCGATGCCGAAAAAATGGATGCCCTATTACCTAGTACTTTCACGTTGGGAGGTGTTCTCACCTTGATCCTCGTGTTCTATATTTCTTCCATTCTTTCTATATATCTTCTAGGTCCACAAGTCCCAGTTGTTGGGCTTAAGTCCATATTTGAACCCCGTGTGTCCGGAAACTATCACTTTTTCAAGGACGCGAAATCAATCATTGATAGTGGATATCGCAAGGTAGAACTATCTCTTACTGTTTGTCCTCTTGATGTGTGTGTCCGGATGTAGGAAGAGGGGGGTTCTATCGATGAGAGACAACATTTTGCTCACCATTCGTAGTTCAAGGGGGCATCTCCATTCAAAATGATCAGGAATGACGCCGATATTATGGTTCTACCAGTCAAATACATCGAAGAAATCCGAGCTTTGCCAGGCCACATCGCTAATCCGACCTCCGCTCATGCCCATAATTTGCTCCATCGTTATACTAGTATGGGGGTGATCCTGAAGAACAATCTTCATTTTCGGGTTATTCAGAACAAAATGACACCGAACTTGGCTTCTCTCGCAGATCCAATCCAAGAAGAACTTGTATACGCTCTGAATACTGATCTTCCTAATTGCAAGAGTAAGGAAAAGAACCCGAAAAAAGCTATGAAGTGGTTAACCGACTGACGATTACATCTGTGCCAAAGACAATTGGGCGACCATCAAACCCTATCATCTAATCCTCCGTTTGGTTTCTCGAGTAAGTGGTAGGGTCTTTGTAGGCTATCCACTTTGTCGTAGTGAGGAATGGCTCGAGATCTCTACCCAATTTACTGAAAATGGTAAGCTTCCCGCGCGCGAGATCTTTTTTCTTGATTAGAAGTTTCAGTTTACAATATATCTTACGAATTATGCAATAGTTTTTATCACGCTCGTGTCACTGCGACTGTTTCCCACCTTCTTGCATCCACTCATATGGGCAATACTACCCGCTCGTTGGAGAGTAGCCGGCTACGTTCGGCGAGCTCAGAGCCTCCTCGTCCCCGAGATTCGTCATCGTCTCGAAAGTGGGAAAGTTATCCTGTCAGATAAACGTGAGAATGAAAAGACAGCAAGCAGCGAGGAGCCAGGGAATCTGCTGAGCTGGCTTATCGAGTCCGCCACACCTGCTGAATCCGACCCATACCAACTTGCTCATCTTGAAGTCGTCGTTTCACTTGCGTCTATCCATACATCTCAAATGAACGCTGTTCACTGCCTCTATGATCTGGTCAATCACCCCGAGTACATTGAGGATATACGGGAAGAGATCAGGGCCATCGTTCGCGAAGATGGCGGCCTAATCAAGTCTAGTTTCTCAAAGATGCGCAAGCTTGACAGCTTTATGAAAGAGAGTCAGAGGTTCAATCCACCAAGCTTGCTGAGTTACCATCGCATTATACAGACTACCCACACTCTCTCAGATGGCATGATTTTGCCAAAGGGATCTCATATTTGTCTGCCGGTAAACGCCATTCAAAACGATCCTTCTGTGACTCCCAACCCAGAAGTTTTTGATGGATATCGTTATTATAAGCTTCGACAACAGCCGGGAGAGGGCCATTTACATCAATTTGCAACGACTGAGCCTACGATACTTAACTTTGGTTATGGTAAATATGCCTGTCCGGGACGCTTCTTTGCTAGTCTGGAAATAAAGGGTATACTGGTACAGCTACTTGCAAAATACAACTTTCGCTTCAAGGAGGGGCAGGGCCGACCTCCAAACTTAGTTGCACACGAGTTCATTTTCCCCAACCAAGATGGTGAGTTGGAGATGATAGAGCGAGAAGATTTTGATGTCATTAAGTTATAGTGTTGATTAGTGTGTCGTACGTGATGATTTCATATTTCTTCCTAAGAATGGTTCCAATACTTGTCACGCTCTTTCTCATCCTTATTCTTAGATAATACATCTAGTCTTATGTGGGACTAATCTGTGCCTTCTTTCTTCCTCAGAGAAACGATACGGAGCTCAAATATCAAACTTCATACTTAAACCTTGATCCTATGAACATTTTGCATATAATCTTGACGCGCTGCATCTACAAGACCTGAATTCTAAGCCTCATAAACAAGGTAAAGGTAGACCCCAATGCTATCTATGGATGATTATTTGGGAGCTGTGATAAGTCAAAAAGTCCGCCTCTTTGGTGTTTTACATTTATTTACAAGCCAATTGAGATGGCGACTCAGCCTCTGATACTCGGAGGGCACACTTATATGATCCTGCTAGAGAACCTGGTTTTGATCAAAGACGTTGCTGTGTATCGCAATCCACGATACTACGGGATTTCTTGGCTGAATGCCAAAGAAAAAGTACCGCTCTCTGTTTCGAACTGGAATCCATGGAGATGGCTGCAGAATGGTGTTAGCCTGAGCCTCTTTCGCCCCTACACCCACATCAGTTGAGATGAAGTTAGGAGAAACTGTATGTGGAAGAGGTTCGTACAGACAAAGTTATGTGCTGTATTAGCTAGGCTATTGATGGAGCTTACCATCGAGCTGAATGCAAAAGGAACCGAGCCTAGTGCATGGACGGCACCCCAAAGAGCTGCATTTGAGCAGTTGTCTACCGAACTCGGATCTGGCATAGGATTTACACTTTTTAGGAGCTTGAACCCCTAATCTATGAGAGAGCAGGAAAAACATGCATGAGCGTAGATACAGATGTGATCAAACAGCCTCATCCAACCGATCAAACGCCGGCAAACGCTCTCCCGATGTTCCTTGATATGACAAAAGTAGAATGCCACAAACGTAGTTATTGCAGCGCATGTCAATACGCCTCCTGCGTGCATAGAATACTATATTTGGTAAATGATTAATCAGGCTACATAGGAATCCGTTATAAGCAGCATTATCTGCGGACTACACCCGCCCGGTATATCTATAACGGGCAACTATAGCGCACCAATCCCATCAAGAATAACTGCCGACATTTCTCTTAGACTGAGCCCAAGTAACCTGTTGTTAAGCCCGGCGTGCACGAACATTACCCTCGGTGAGCAGAGATGAAGGAATTGATGCGGGCTCGCATATGCCGCACCCCATGCAGCATTCAAAAAGACCCATGGTCGATTTTCATAAGATGACAAGCACTCAGTTCTATCGATCTCAAATTGATACCTCTTCGTAAGCCGTTTGTCATTACGTCTGTAAATGCTTTCTTCATCTGGTAGTGCATAGTGCTTAAAATCTTCAGGGTAACCTAGGCCCCTCCTATCGCTTCGATATTCAACGACGAGCAAGATGCAAGTAGCATATTATGACACGGTTGTTGGTGTCTCTTCTATCGCATTGTTAGTAAGTCTTCAAATTATGACATTGATAATACTGAGTATAATGTACTGACGACCTCAGTATATTATTGGAACCCTTATTTACAATGTTTTCTTTCACCCCTTGCGAGGCTACCCAGGTCCTCTCCTCTGGAGAGTGTCCCGTCTTCCATTCATCATCTCCATGCTTCGCGGTCGACTACCTATGACGGTGAAACGATTTCACGATCGGTATGGCAAGGTCATTAGAATAGCTCCAGACGAGTTAGCATTCTTAGATGGGTGGAAAGACATATATTCGACAAAATATCTTGACCGTCCACCTCAATGGCGAGTCCTCCCTCCTGGGATTTCTGCCTTGGACCTTATTTCTGCCCGCAAGCTAGACCACTCTCGGTTTCGCAAAGCGATCTTGCCTGGGTTTAGTGAGAAAGCACTTGAGCAACAAGAAGAAGTTATACTCAATTACTTTGACCGCCTTCTATCAAAATTGCGTACAAAGGCCAAAGAAGATATTGGTGGTCGCAACAACGTTGATCTCGTGAAATGGATCAGCTATGCTGCATTTGATCTTACAGGTGATCTTGGATGGGGCCGACCGCTTGGATGTCTCGATAGAGGTCATTACCAGCCTTGGATGGAAATGATTACGCAGTACAAAGCTTCACTCTTTGCAGTTACATGCAAGTACTACCCACCTCTTGACAGTCTAGTGGAATGGCTGATCCCGGAATCGCTTCTCGAGGGTGTCAACATCATGGTGAAATTCGGACGAGACAATGTTCAACACCGTTTAAATATCGAACTGGACCGCCCGGATTTTATTTCACCCATCATATCCCACAACAAGTCTGAAGCATCAGGGAAACTCACGTTGGCAGAAATAGAGACCAATTCTATTCTCCTTCTCTTGGGCGGTACGGAACCGCTCACAGTTGCAGTTACAGGAACCCTCCATTGCTTGCTTTCCAACCCTAAGACGCTGGAAAGGCTGCTTGCCGAAGTTCTTTCTAGCTTCAAGACAGACGCGGACATTACTGGTTCGGCTACCCAATCGCTGCCCTATCTAAACGCTGTTATAAAGGAAGGTCTTCGAATGTGTCCTCCGTTCCCCGACGGTCTCCGCCGAATCATTCCAGAGGGTGGCCAAATCATCTGTGGAGTACCTGTACCGGGAGGAATGACGGTCTCCAGCGCCTGTTGGTCAACATTTCGATCTACTGAAATGTTCTATAAGCCGGACTGTTTTATCCCCGAGCGCTGGCTTACCAGCAGCGAGAGTGGGATAAAAGGAAGCAGCAACCTATTTTCATTTGACGCAAGAGGCTCGTTTCATCCGTTCTCTCTAGGTCCTCGTAATTGTGTGGGGCAGAGGCTTGCGTTGATGGAAATCCGAGTTCTTTTATCAAAGCTGCTCGTTAATTTCGACATTGGCCTTCCAGAAGGAAAATCGTTGTCTCCTTGGACGGACCAAGACATCTTTTGGCATTGGGCCCAAGAGAATTTGGAAGTGGAACTTCGTCCCAGGACAAGCTAGAGGAGACACTGTTAGACTTTGAACACTGCTAAAATGACATACTGTTCAGATGAACAGATAGCTGGCTTCTCGTGATCTTTACAAATAAACAAGTGTGCTTACATCTTACTCCTAATATATCTGAAAGTTTCTTGGTGATTTAAGTCGAAGGCCGTGCCCATTCACTAGAAACCAAGTCATTGCAACATGTCATTGAGAACATCACAAAAGACCAATGGGAATAAAAGAGACTTGTCTTCGAGTTCTCTATCTAATTTCTTGGTCACTGCGCCTTATGAGCCTTATCTCAAACTCTTCCTTCTCTATCAGAACGTATTGCTTTTGCCTCGCCCAATCTACATCCTTGACACCAAGGGTCATATCAAAGTTCCAAACCATACGTGCTAGTATTAACCTCAGCTCAGCCATTCCCAAGTTTTTGCCGACACAAGACCATGAGCCTGTTGAAAATGCCTGAACCGAAGCGCGGTTATCTTCGTAGTATGGTGAAAGCGGGTCCGAGTACGCACATTTGAGCCATCGTTCAGGCACAAAGTTTGATGGAAGATGGAAGTTTTTAGTGGAACGATAGGTAGACCATTGATGAACCCCAACTTTTGTCTGATACGCTAGTTAACGGTTTGAATTCATGTAGATCAACAATGCGAGCGAGTACTAGATATAGGCCACTTACACTGCCAGGTAGCCAGACTCCACAGACCGTGTCTCCACCTGCCGGAACAACATGTGCCAAGGCTCCTCCAACCGGAGGACAAAGACGGAGGCCTTCTTCGATCACAGCGTTGAGGTACGGGAGCTTCATCAGTGCGTCAAAAGTCATCTCTTCTGTATTCGAGAAAGAATTTCTGACTTCAGAAGTGAATTTTTGCAGGGCTTCTGGAGTCTTTACCAGATAATTTGTCGTGCCGGAGAGGACAGTGCCACACGTCTCACTCCCTGCTACAGTAAGCACATAAAAATTGTTTTCAAGTTCTCCCATCCTGAGTTTCTTGTCTTGGGCGTCTTCGTCGCCGTACTCATGCGTGTTTTGTACAAAAGGGAGGATTTTGTCCATGAAATCGTCCTTTTGTGTTTCTATATTCAGCCGTTCCTGGACTTTCGTACATGCCCATTGGTAATTTCGTTCCTGACTCTGAACCATCTGGGATGGAAGGCAGCGCATGAGGATTCCTTTGAGCAGTGGATAGAAATTGAGCGTGCTAAACAGAGCGCCAAGCTTGAAGTAGCTAAATATCTCCAGAATCCAAGGATGGTATGTGCTTTCCTCAAGACATCCAAGTGATACTCCAAAACTGAGCTCGCTGATAATATCAAAGGTTGTAAACATGTACCAGTCCACGATATTGACTACTGTGGATCTTGTGCTTGTCTTGTCAATTTTTTCATCCAGTCTCTGGATCAGTTTGTTGACGTGTCTCTGAATTGTAGGCTCTTCGTCTCTCAAAGCTGCATCTGTGAAGCAGTGACTGATGATCTTTCGGAGCCGATCATGCTTCTCGTTTGTCGATGCGCTGACGATGGACTCTTCGCGCCCAGGCACTTCTCCCCACCACACCGCGTCTTTGGAGAACGGCTTATGACCTGATCGGTAGCAATGGATGTCATTCCAGGCATGTCCATCTGCGAATGACACCTCATCAGGTGCTATGCGAACGATATCACCGTACCTAGGCGGATTCTGATCAACCTCATATGCAATTGGTCAACGTCGAAGGGTTCTGTACCTTTGGTGTAGCTCAAAAACATCGTAGACAAGGCGACCTCGCCAAAGCGATACAACATGTCGCAACCGGCAGGCAGCCCAGATCTTTGGACCGGGAATGTGAGATAGAGGATGGGAATATATGTTATAAATGGCCTGGTATACTAGAGCCTGTTCGTGTTAGCATCCCAATCTTTCTCGGAACTATACGACTGGAGAATACGAGAGACGAAATTACTGCTATTGAAACTAGTGCAAGCGCAAGTACGGTCGTTATGATATGTAACATGATGTATCTTTTGTAATATGACTGAACCAAATCTAGCTATGGAGCGTCTGCGTGTGCTTTTGTTCCGGCTAGTTATTCTGAATACCGTTTACCGTCTTGCGATCGCAATTTACCAAGTGAGAACAAGACGCCTCAAATGTTTGGAAGGCGGAAGCACAAGCACAAGCACAAGCACAAGCACAAGCAGAAGCACTCGTTGCAAGAGCAGCAATTAGTATTGGGGCATTCTTTAATCCCTCGATCACGGCAGTATTATTCATGATCCCACAAAGCTCAAGGTGCCTTCTCGGTATCATTGGGGGCCCCTCCGCCGTCCGCGGGGGAAGATGGGGGATCGCTAAGCCAGCAACCTCTGAAAGGCTTCCCCTCCAACTTACAAGCAATAAACTGGAGGGTAAGCAAGCAAGGATGTATTGTGTAAGGCCACGCCGATCTAATAGAATGCAAGAGATTGTCAATTGTCGAGCCACGTTGAAGATGCAATGAGGCAATGAGGCAATGAGGCAACGAGGCAACGAGGCAACGAGCAAGTCTCATCACACGCAGTCAGATCCAGATTCGGTCACCGAACTACCGTATGATGTATAATTGCTGCAAGCCTCCCTTTTAACCAACATCCTCTGGTACCTGTGCTCCCCCTGCGGAGGCAACCGCCTCCGTGCATACATACATGCATACATACAAGCATACACACAAGCATACATATATGTAGGTACCCAGCCGACGGATAAACCCTGCATCAACCCGGTCACCACCCGCAAGCTTATCAAGGCCAACATATCTCTCTGCCTTGCCCACCAACATCCATCACACTGCACACTGCACACTGCATACTGCATACTGCATCCAATATACAACATTCCATATGCAATATACCACCAACGCAGCCACAACCCACGAGTAAGACATGAAAGGTGCGTGTGCAGCCAAATCGACTGTCACTTAAATCACCTGATGTCCATGGCTAGACTCACACCTCTGTACATCACTCCGCTCACCTCGTCATCTCACTTGACAGCACCCGACCTCAGCAGATCGTAAACAACGCGATATTCGTGACTTTCAGTACACTGACGGAGCATCAACCGATCCAGTACGCCCCCTTTGACCTCTGTCACGATCATGATATTCTCCATACTCGTCGCAGGAGCCGCGCTCCTGGGCGCAGTTTGCTTCTCACAATATCGTTCTCTTCAGCAGTACATCAAGGAAGCTAAACAGACAGGTTTCAGATATGTCATTACTCCGTAAGTCAAAGGGCATGGTGCTGCAGATCTATCGCACTGACGGAAATGTATCCAGGGTTTACTTCCAATCCATCCCATGGCTGATCCTTCAAGATCTGTTCATCCCTCTTCTCTCTAAGCTTCCATCGTCATGGACAGAGTCATGGCTACCGTTATCAATCTGGGGTCGCATTTGGCATGTTGGTCACGAGCCCTTTGCAAAGATGGGCGAAGATACCATGATGGTAGTCTCTGCTGGTGGAAACATTCTCTGGACGTGCGATCCGGAAGTCATCGTACAAGTGTCAAGCCGCCGCAACGACTTCACCAAGCCGATCGAAATGCTTGGAATGCTGAACATCTACGGACCCACCATTACGGCTTCTGAAGGTGAAGAGCACCGCGTTTACAGAAAGGTTGCTTCGCCTTCCTTCAACGACGCCAATTACCAGTCTGTCTGGGAGGCCGCTATCGATCAAGCCGAGATGATGACGAAAGAATGGACTCTCAACAAAGGTGCAATTCCCGACCTGATCGAAGATGCCTCTAAGCTAGCATTACATGTCCTCAGCAAAGTGTTCTTCGGCAAGACCATGGCATGGATAGAGAATGACTCGAAACCGGGACCTGGCCATACATTGACATATGAACGTGCAATCAGCGCCGTTTTCAAATACAACGATACGATCTTTATGACACCTCGTCCCATCCTCAGTAAGCTGCTTATCTTGTTAGACCTGACCCTGTACTGACATTCTTATAGACCACTCTCCGCTCAAAAATCACAAGCTTGCTAAGGAAGCATTCGTTGAATTCAGAAGATACATGGAAGAGATGCGTGACAACACCGCACAGCAGCTCAGCACACACAAACTGCAGGAAGGCGGCACCTTACTCGAAAATTTTGTGAAGGCTGGCGATCCAGAACTAAACACATCGGATACACTAATTTCATCGGATGCGGTCCTGGGTAACCTTTTCATCTTCATCCTTGCCGGCCATGAAACCAGTGCAAACACGTTTACCCACGCTGTAACATTGCTTGCATGTAGAAGAGAATTCCAGACGGCACTCCAAGCGGAACTCGATGCACTCCTCGGTGCTGGTAGATCTGGCGAGTGGTCCTATCGAGAAGACTATGCCAAGCTCATGCAAGGCTGTGTTGGGGCACTCATGAAGGAGACACTTCGGCTTTATTCGGTTCTGCCTTTCGTACCAAAAGTCAATAAAGACAAGAGCCAGGTCCTTAAAGTTGGCGATCAGGTCCACATTATCCCTCCCAATACACTCATTTTGACCAATACGAGTGCCACCCATCGCAATCCAAAATACTGGCCAACAAATGAGCATACTGCTGGAGATGAACCACCGTATCCCTTGTCAGATTTCCACCCACAGCGTTGGCTCCATCTTGACTCATCCGATGCGTACAACCCACCTGAAGGTGCATACGTTCCATTTGCGGAGGGCTATCGTTCGTGCATGGGAAGGCGATTTGCCGAGGCAGAATTCTGCGCCGCCATTGCAAGATTGTTTAGTGAGTACAGTGTAGAGCTTGCACTTGAAGTTGGGGAGAGTTATGATGAAGCCCTGAAGAAGGCGGAACAACAACTATCAAGTGGCGTTGGATTCGAGATGGGTCTTAAGATGAAAAGACCTGTACCTTTGAAGCTTGTGAAACGAGAACTTTGAGCTCAGGAAAGCGGGTCTCAATTTACTATGGGAATCTGTTCCTCTTTGGCTTCTAGTTAGTCCTAAAATTGACGCTTTTATCGCTACCTCTGTCTTTTATATGATTCAGGCCATACCATTCACAGCTTCTTCTTCGCATGAGAACTGGCACCAGTTGGAAGTTCATAGTCACTACTTCATTGTGATAGTCCTGGTTTATTAGACTTGATGGGTTCTTTCTTGCGCATTCTGAGCTTGTTCCAAAGAACGGTTCCGGAGAAAACGATATCCTTCTTCAGTATCCGGGTTATACAGTAATGAGGGCTCAGCCTTCCCAAACAACCGATACCAGTCCCAGTTTTTGCAACCCATAAGGCAACTTGATCTCTAGTACCTTAAATCTGGAATCGGCCGTAGTAAAAAGCTGCTCCCAGTCATTTGCTGTACGCTCCTTTGAATTTGCAAAAGCTTTCAATGTGATATCGAGGGATCTTGAAACAAACAATTTGTTAGCTCCTGAGTAGCCGAACATATGGAAGATAGCAGATACACGTGCCTTATTCGTCGCAGTTCTGCCATTGAGACGTCCCCAAATTTAGGCACGATGGTATCACTTGCCAAGATCCTGGAACCTTTCTTTAAGGCAGGAATGAGATTTCGAAGAATTTGGACACAGGTATCGTCTGGCCAATCATGAAGCACGGCACGAAAATGGTACACATCTGCTCCATGAACAGGTTGCTGTTCGAAGAAGTCATGCTTCATGAACTCGACTTTGTCTCTAGCGCCAGCAGGTACGCCGTCGATAGTCGCCGGCAAGTCTTGCACAATACACCGGATATGAGGATACCGAGTGGCCACTTCAATGCAGACCTCACCAAGTGAACCACCGAGGTCCACAAGAGTCGCTGGGGATGGCAAACTGGAAAAGTCGAATTGCTCGCATATGTGGTATGCTTCAAAGCCTGGGGCAGTGCCCCAATAACTCATCCCAGTCACAAAGTTTGTGGCCTTCTCAGCATCGCGATTCCAAACTGTGAAAGCTGTTTCGTCCGAGTCGTGCGCGATATTCCAGGCCTGTTTTGCTTCAGCATGAGTATCTCCAATGAGATATGGGCAAAGACGTACCGCTTTAGTTGGATCTCTCGAGCCGGGCCACTTGCTCATAGCATCGACAATCTTTGTAAGTCAGCCGATTGGATGTCAAATTGAAGTGACATCGTAGAATCTCATGATGGGAGGGCTGGCTTAACTCACATGGGGTATAGAATACCACACGTCCTCCAGAGCAATTGTGATCCAATTTCGAAGCTTTGGGTCTTCCTTCAAAGCCCTTGAGCTAGCTGTATGGGCAATGTAGCCTTCAGATGGTTCGTAGAACAAGTGCCATGCCATACCACCTCGTAGCATTCTCAACATGTCTCCCTTATCAACCTGGCATTCTGTAGCAAGGTCATCGACGCAAAGACTTGAGTCGATTGGGACTTTTTCCGCAATTCGATGTCGACAAATGAAATGAAGAGATGCGGCCATAAATTGCTGTTTCTTATATCAGTACCCTTCTCCGAATATTTTAATTGATTCCCGTTCCGGAATTGCTATGATTTTCACTGTCAATATAAATTCGGTAACACATACCTCGGAGGTTCCAGATATGATGTTTCTGGCTGGACCTTCTAGAAGCAAGGCCAACTCCTGGCTGGCATTGATAGCTGCATCGCGCGCGACAATAATCTCCGCTGGAAGTCTTCCAGGGTACTGAAAGATTGATTCTGCACTCGCACTATGTGATGGCAGTGGCAGGCTTTCGGAGCGAAGGTATTCTTCATACTTCGTCGTGTTGTACTTGATAATCTCTGCAAGCTCCGAAATTCCTGGTAACGACATGGCGAATTGAGGTCTCCGTCGAAAAAGACTCTCAAAACAGATTACACGTTCAGATAATGTGTGACGTCTCTGAGTGATAACGAGACAGAATAGCAAGAAAACATAACAATGCAGTTGTTGCTTAATATGTTGACTGTTAGAATCAATTACATGAATTTTGTACATAGATCAATGGTACTTCCCAATTCGGGAGCAAGGTTAGACGTAGTCCCCAATCTTTTTGATAAGGAGACGCAAAATCTGATAGCCAAACTCCACCTACAACCGCGAAGAATTGAATAAGGGAAAAGAGGGGAAGAAGACACTTCTTTGTCTTCGCTGCACAATGCCTGTCATTTACCGTGATACAACGTGCCTACTATCATACTTCAAATGTTGATTTCAAGAAGAAGCCTAAGTTCGCTGATCGGGTCACCTCACGAAGTATGAAGTCACCAAGGTTGGTCAGCATGGCTTGATAGGATCTTGTCCTTACAGGGGCTACGGAGGAAGCACTGCAACTTGATCTACCAATATATTTCGGCCTGTTACGAGGTGATCATGCACTTCAATATGCAATGCTACGCTTTATATCGCTTTTATATTTGGTATCAATCTTCTGCATGCATAAATAAGCACTATCCAGCCTTGTATTACCTTGTCGGCACGCCATTCGATTTCGCGTTTGTACCGGGTAGACTTCCGGCTAAATGCTTGACACCACACAAGCCTTACACTCTGTGCATACCTTGCACGATAGATTCCCAAGTTGTCGTATTCGGAAAACACAACATGGCATGGCACTTGGGCGTTCGATCTCATTGCCTCGATGGGAAAACAGGCCATAATTGCACGAGGCCATGCAGTCTGACTTACAGTTACCCGTTAAGACTCTACGCCCAGAAAGCTTGATTTTTGTCTTTAGCATTTCACTACCGAGACTAATTGCCGAAATGATAACTTGTATAAAATTACCAATACGGAGAATCTCTCATTCTGTTTAGCCGGGAATTCTCATCAGCATTTTCTGCAGGAAATTTATTTGTGCATGCTGTCGGAAACTACGAAAATTTGGGCTAGTATTTTGTTTGCCAATTCCTCGTTGTGATGTAGAGCCTTTAATCGAATCCGCATACCCTAGTTCAGAAAATCGAAGATAGCCTTGGGAATAGCGGCCCAGCACACTTGCGGGCTCTCCTCCATTATCTCTGTTCATCTTTATGTCGATTACGTCTTCTGTTTAGAGGCTGAGAGTTCGGGATACATCTCATTTGATAAATTTTTGAGGACCTACGAGATGTGCCAGATTTGATTAAGATCTCGTGAATAATGGGGTCAACCTCTATTTGCAGCGATATGTTCTCTGAATGAAACGCAGAGCCTGTGGACAACATGGATGTGAGAATTGACCTGTTCAAAGTGTACGCTTCAACTTCGTTTTTTTCGATTCCCTCATAACATGGTGCCACTTGCTAGTCGGGGACCTCAAAAAATTGTCTTGAATGATCAGTACGACGCCAGATTCAAGTTCTTGGTTCATTAGATTTGCGTTCCAGTATGTCACAGAATGGAAATATGACGAGGCATATGCATAATATCAACGCAGTATCATGTAATCTGTGCTTCATTGAGATTGGAAACTCTATCTACCTGAAGCAAAGACGTCAGGCTTAGGGTGTTGGAGTGGAAATTCGAGACGTTATCATTCATAACTTCAAGAAGACGCGGCAACAAGTTTTTTCTGCTCCTCCAAAACCTTTGTGACGCTCGGGCGTGCCAGCATTGCCTCCATCCACTTTTGATAGTGTGGATACTTGGTAATATCCCACTGGTCTGTGAACGAAGAGAATATGCCAGGGAGCATAGTGTGCCAGGTGACGAAGGAAAGGTCTGCATATGTTATTTTGTCACCAACAAGCCATCCACTCTTCGAGTTGGCAAGTACACTTTCAAGTACCCCAACGACACGATGAATTTCATCCATGTAGCGCTTCTGGGCGCTTGGAAGTTTCTCGGGGTGGAAGAGATTGAACCTGAAAGGGCTGTAAGTTTTCATTCTGTGACAAAAACAACTATCTTTTTGGCGGAATGACCACCTACCAAGCGGCTTGACCAAAGTATGGTCCTTGTCCAGACACCTGGAAGAATAGCCATTGTTTGACCTCGTAGTGCTCCGAGCCAGAAGCATAGTCGAGCTTCTTCGTTGTGTCGTACTGGTCAATCAGGTATTCGATGATAGCGCCCGATTCCCAGATTGTGTAGCCAGTGTTTGGATCCTGTATGACTGGACAAAGGAATGGTTTTAGCCGTCGTAAATATCTGTGATTATAGAGCTACATACCCGGGGCACGACCGTTGGGATTTAGATCGGTATAAGGCTTCTGCTTGAGATCTCCATAGCCCACCATTTTCACCGTGTAAGGAAGGCCGAGCTCCTCAAGAATGATTGTAACCTGTTTTTTCACTTAGAAACACTCAGCATGGACATATTTGATCAGCGGATTACCTTTGGTGGGTTAGGGCCACCTCCTTAGAAGTCTGTCAGCTAATTACAAAGATGATTGAGATGCAGCAAGGCCTACCGGCGTAATAGACAGCGATTTCCTTGAGAGACATGTTGGGGATCCTAATCGTTTGGATGAAAGTATTGATTTCTCACTTCTTTCGCATTCTAGAGTTTTGATGGTGGGAAATGCCAGGTATAAGAAAGAAAAAGAGGGGGTTCTCCTCAAATGCAAACAACATGTGGTGCACTGCCTACCCCGCGCCAAATTCGCTACCTGCGTTGCAAGTCGTTGGGGTTTTTGCTTTGTTTTGTTGGTTACATATGCAGATACCACATTCATTCTCTCTCGCTTCGGCCCGCGCTTCTTTCGTCCAGCCTTCACAAGGTGTGACCCCCAACTCCACAGGGATGTGATCCTATTCTAACTTTGGACAATATTGAGTCGAATAAGCCTCCGGCTGTTGAAAAGAAGCAAGTCAGCTCGTAAGCTGACGGTACGAGCCTGCGCCGCAGATCTACTTAGATGTTGAAGAGTCTTTGTATAAGTTGGCCGGAGCAGAAACAAACTAAATCCACCTCAAACCCAAAGCAACATACTAAGTTTTTTTCTCTGTCGATTGATAGTCTCATCGATAGCATTCTGTGATGTATATCTTTACAAGGCAGAATGCCCCACCCTCTCAAGCCCCACCTGGGACAGTCGTTAATTACGACAACCCGGACTCTATCGGCGATCGGATAGTGATCTCCCACCCTATCTTGGGCTCATTGGCGCTTATTTTTGTGACATTGCGAGTGCTCGTAAAGTGGCGCATTGTGAAAATTTGGGGTTGGGAAGACTGTAAGTGCTGCTCTGCTTGGTATGAACTTCAGATTGCTGACCTCGATTTGATAGTATTTATTATTCTCGCTCTGGTAAGTCAGAATTCCACAGCAGGCGCCTCAATATTCTAATCATTAGCTCTTCGCCATTGCTCGTATTGTGGTGGAAATTTTAAGTGGGTAAACATTGGCTTGCAATGTCTGTACTGGGACTAATATTGCGTTTCAGATGTCAAGCTCTACCAACTCGGCATACATGTCTGGGATATCAAGCCAGAGAATTTGGTCTATATCGGCAATCACGGAAAAAATGTCAGTATAATTGATACCCTTACTTCAAAATGACTAACGTAGTTGGAAATGTCAGGGCATCTTTATCGGCGACATGCTCTACTTCTTGGGCATCATGTTTACCAAACTATCAATTCTCACTCTTTACCTGAAGATATTTGTACTAAAGAAAGGATTCCGTTTCCTTTGCTATGGGATGATGGCTTTCACGGTCGTTTATCTCATCATGTTTTTCTTCCTGTTCGCCTTCAACTGCAATCCTCCTGCCCGGACTTGGCACCTCATCGGATGGACTGGAGGCGGAAGCTGCTTTGACAATATCAAGACAAGTTATGCCGTCGGTGGGATCAACATATTCACAGATATTGTCCTTCTCATCATGCCACTTCCTGTGATCTACCAGCTTCGCCTTAGCTTTTCACAAAAGGTCGGCGTACTTGCAATTTTTAGCACTGGAATAATGTAAGTCAATGCTATGTGTCTTGACTGCTAAGAGATGCTAACAAAGTCAGTGTTGTTATCTGTACAATTGTGCGAGAGGTCATAATTGTGCAAACTCTACGAGACTTTGATCAAAACCGCGCGCCTGTTCCAGAGATTATATGGCTGTAAGGCAAAGCAGTTCTATGAGCAGTGCTGACAAATGCTAACTTTATCACAGTACAGCAGAACTCTGTGTAGGAATTATTTGCGCCTGTATGCCTACGTTGGGACCACTCTACACTCGCAGGCTAGCCTTAAGCCTCGTACCTAACCCAGTGCTCGAATACTACAAGTCATGGCGCTCAGGATCAAAATCGAATGGGTCTTCGGACATACCTACGCCTGCCGGGCGCATAGATCCAAAGTCTCCAGCTGCTAGCGATATCGAGCTCTTGGATTCTAAGGTGGACGCTACTCCTAGCTATAGATACATTCAACAAACAAGAGATTATACTGTCAGGTATGCAGCACACGGGGAAGGTGTTTAAGAGCTAGGAGTATGGTTTATATTTGATACCAGCGCAGGCTGCAAAAAGACCCTTCAAGCCTTAACAGAGCTAGGATGTATTTAAGGAGTTCCAAATTTATCTCAACCTGTCTAATTTCCTTTGGTCCGTAACTCTGTTGACTACTTATTAAGTTCTCAAATAGAGTGTTTTTGACTTGAGAAAGTTCATATAGCGAGCTTGGTTCTTTGTCAAGATATGAGCAATACACGACTCTCACATTCAAATCTCTTACAACCAAGTTTCTCACACTCAGGACTTCCCGAATAGGCAATGGGCTCGGCTACAGTCTTCACTCTTTATGTATTTAAGTAGCTTCAAAGTAGCTCCTGCTTCCTCTCTTCAACCATTTCACATCCGTGTTCTACTGTCAACTGGTGCGTAGCACCAGTCGTGTCGACATTCTTTGATCTTAGGTCTCCCTGAATCTTCAACATTGGGTACTATACTATCAAGGACATTTTACAAAAGAAGGTCTTGTAACCCCGTTCTAAGGCCTGCAGATCCGTATCCAGTCCACACGCTGCGTTCACCGTCTTATACCATTTTCAGTCAGATTGCAATATACCGATAATGTTGCTTTGAATCGTGCCATTTTCTAGCCATGGTTGCTGGGCACAGTAAGCAATAGGAGAAGTACAGCTCGGTGCAGGGCCGAGACTACATATCGTTTCACCCAATATGCTCTCCAGTAACATACTCTTGCCACTGCCGACGGCCCCGACACAGACAGTGATGCTACCTCGTGGTAATTTCAAGCCGATGTTCTTGAGAAACGGTGTCTTTGATTTTTCCCATGTAAAATTATTGTTTTCCAGGGTAATAACATACGCCTGGCTGTCTTCTCTCGGAGCTGATACTACCCCAGCCAGAGGTTGGAGATAGATGGATGATCCGGTACGATTTCTAGGTTTGCTAGACTCATCGTACTTCGTGGCATCATCGGCAAGGCTACAATACTCCTGAATCCGCTCGAAGCTACCAACACATTGTAGCAACTGCAGTATGAGCTGAACAAGCTGAATTACTGGATCTGTGAGAAGGTTAATCAGGTCGATGGCGGTAAATGCCTGGGCGGTTAGAAGTAACCCGTTCTTCCAATAGAGTACAATAATTACAGTAACAGCAAAGGCAGCTAGGGGTAATATGTTTTGAAGAGCTTTCGCTATGAAAACTTAGTAAAAGCAGTAATCAAAGACAGTGAAAATTAATCCTACATAATATAACGTTATAGACAAGTAGCTTGCGAAAGACCTTGGATGTTTCTATTTCAACTTGTTGCAACGCTTAATTATATTGGATATCACAGTAGAGAGTCCTAGCATTTTTACAGCCTTTATGTCATCAAGCATACTAGAGGTAATTCGGAGTCGCTCTTGAACCTTTTCAATCCAGGCTACCTGTACTTTCTTGGCGGAATTAGAAATTGGTACATTAATACCAATAGAAACTAAATACTTTTATCAGCCAGCATTTAGTAAACATCGGACAATAATCTATATATAGAGAATAACAACTACTAGTACTAGACAAGCTAAGAAGAGTTGTTGCTCTAATAGCCAGATGGCTACGCTAATCTCGATAACAGACGTCTATATTTTGTAGATTTGCAGAAAGTTGTTCCTAATACGCTCAACATCTGTACCTATTAGCGCTATAGCGGTAGTTTCCCTAAGATCAACTGTCCTTGCCTTTATTGTCTCCTAGTAGACGAGTCCAATAAGCCCTCCTTTAACCCTAGTAACGAATTGTATTAACTAATAAAAGGTTAATGCGGTCGAGCACTGTATAAAGGTCAGCATTTCTTGATTTTTGTATCAAAAATTGAACTAGATTATACTACAACGCCGAGAAACACTAGATTCCATGCCCCTATCAACCCTCGGGCGAAATTAACATTTGCCGTTGAGTCTTCTATATATAAGACTATAGTATTAATTAGGAGCGGTTGTACAAAATAGAAGACAGATTTGTACAGTCGCGGCGGGATAGTAGATAGGAACGAGAACAGATTGGCGCGAAAATATGCTTTGAAGAGACTATAACGTGCTCGATGATCATCTATATACGGTTGGTAAATCGGGTAGTTTACTACATACTGTAACAGAGTTACTTACATTTTTCCTATGTGCTGACAATATTCTGGCGCAATACAATACTTTGAAGTCGTATATCGAGGATAGGCAAGTCATTTAGGACTAAAATCTTGGAATAGCCAGCGCAAAAAGTGGCGGTCAGCCAGGCAAAAGCAGTACGAGTCCAAAATCCGCTATACTCTTCCGGCGCGCCGAAGTTTTTTTCCTCTGTGACTCTCGATCTCTACTCGGTAGACTCGAGCAGAAGTACTACCACCGTCAAGATCAATGTCATAGTTATTGCAGCTATCTCTCTATTGGTGCTTCGGACCAGCTATAGTATTCAGACTCTCGGGATATCGAGGATAACCAACGCGGAAAGGTACAAGCCGAGCAAAGTAGAGGGTCGAAGTAAACGTTGGTAGTCGATATAAGAAAGCCATGCTACACCAGCATTTCCGATAATTGCTAGTATATCTGCGGCCAACGATGCGCTTGTTTAGACAATAGTCTTCTGTAATCTCAGAACCAGGAGAGCCACTTGTGTTGCAAGAATGCCAGCTAGAGTCGCCTACGCAATTGTCAATAGCAAGACAATAATATCTAAGGGTCTAGAGGGGCTGCCTTACTAGCTTTCCAAGTAGCAATTTCGATCTGACTGAGGACAAAGCGGGCGACCTTGCCAAAACTGTAATGTCGAAAGGCAGGAGTAGGATGAAAATAGCAGTCGGAAGACATGCGAAAAAGATATCCTCGAAAGGGGAGTGAAGTCAAAGGCACGACAAGAGGGATTGACTCTTGGACCGAAGCTCCTATCACTGGTAGACAAGCATATTAACGACGCCATGGTATCTTAGGTCCTCTGTCATCTTCAATAGTTAGTGATTGAAGAAGCTGCGTGAGAACAGCAGATCCAGTCACAGCACTATCTGACATCAAACAAGGTACCTTAGGTAGCCAGCCGCCTTACGCGTCAAATGTGATGGCGCCCTTTCATTCAAGGCTGGGGAAACAATATATGCCTAAGGCATATATATGGGCTACAGAAGTAGCAATTCATGTGATAGAAACTCCTCGGACAAGGATTGGAATTCTTCCTACAAGAGAATCCAATCGACATGGTAGCGCTTACAGCGCGGCTCAACCTGCGGGCCGATGGTTGATCCAGACCCCGGAAAGACCGGGAGCGGGAGAGGGAACTGGTAACGCTCCTGGGTACACTCCAATGCTTTGACGCATGGGCCAAGTACATGAGGATCTATTAGATAAGTAGTTAGAGCTCTTGATAAATAAGGGTGAAGTAGTCCAAAAGCGTTATCCTACCCTATCCCCGCATTTAAACTTACATATACATTACGCAATTTACATACATACATACATACGAACTACACATTACATTAAAACCCGCGTGTTTTTGTATCCCTCGCTTTTCACAGACGTGTACAGACGTATTTTGTATCCCTCCGGCTATGGTTATACCAATTTCCTTGTCACTATATAACTTGTGTAAATCTTGTGTAAATTTTGTATCTAGCGTAGATTCTATTTATACTCATTTTAAATCTAGACCAATCCAAATGCAGATACCAATTATCACATGAAACATTTACTATACCAATAAGCTTGATTAGAAGTCTGTAGTAAGAGTCCTGAGACTTCTAAGTCCAATTGTAATACTTCGAGAATATCTACCATAACTATGTGATATTATAATTAAATCTAAATACATCTTACAATTTCTAACAAAGAGTTTTGAATCTATACTAGTACATCTAGTCTGTACCCTATACTACTTGAAACTATATAGTGTAGAGTACGTATAAAGGCAGATCAATACAAAAATCAATTGTTTAAGATATAGACAAGGAAAGTAGTATATGTAATTATCGACAAGGGATAAAGTGTAAATCTGAATAGTGGTAGAATGTTCCTAACTTAGTATCTAATACAGCATTGAGTTACTACTAGGGATCATTAGAAATTCTTAGACTTTTACGCAAGAACTTTGGTACCCCTAGAAAAAATTGAAAAAATAAAAAGTAAAAAATATCAGACGGAATTTTGCACGACATTCCAAAATGCTTGCATTGAAATTCACTCGCGCGGATACAATTGCAACTCTGATTTGGCTCTTTTTGTATCATTCAGGACAATGCCAAAGACTGCAAGGTGAACCGCTTTTAATGAGCACATTTTGGAGTTTGAAGATAGCTCAGTTCCTCTCGGCATTGGCGAAGTCTATGAGCCAGAACTGTCAAGATCTCTGTACAGGATTCATTAAAAGCCAATATCGAGCAACTCCGTCACCTCAGGGTGAATCCTTTCCCGTAGCACGGTCAAGCCACTTGGGACGATACCTGGTTGCGAGAAGTATAATTGTATTACTTAATTCGGGCTGAAGAACTTGCTGAAAAACTTACTTAACGTTACAATAAGATTTAGCCTTTGACATTGCTAACCACAATGCACTGATCAGCGCTAACTAGTAGGCAAAAAGTGTTTACAGCCGCATCTCTGAAATGCGAGATGCCTGTCACGCCTGTTGTGTTCCCCGGGCCGACTTATATCCGTCAACGAGCACACCTTAATAATTGATATATCTATAACCCCGCTTATTGAAAACCCTCCTTCATATTTCCTCTTCCTCAACAAGTGAAAAGAAAATGAAAGAGATCAAATCCATTGCGGAGTTTAACAAACTCAAAGCAAAACCGCTGCTTATCATCGATTTCTATGCAGTCTGGTGCGGCCCCTGCAAAGCCATATCCCCCGCATTCGATCGACTATCGAAGCAGCATGAAGGCTCGACCTCGATAATATTTGCGAAAGTTGATGTCGACAAGGCAAAGGACATTGCGCAAGCATGTAACATAACAGCGATGCCGACGTTCCAGTTCTTCAAGTACGGCAAGAAGATCGATGAAGTAAAAGGCGCCGACGTTCAGCAGCTTACAACTAAGATCGGGTACTACACTGCGGCGGTGGCTAAGGAGGATACTACGGCTGAGGGGGTAGAGAAGTCCGAGGAACCGAAAGGTGCAAGCGTACCAGGTAGTCTGAGGTCGTTAATCGATATATCTACTTCGAGATTGCTGAATGCATCTAACTTGAGCTCTGTTACGAACATCGCCAAACCTCCGCCAGCCGGCTATGCCGTAGCATCCGTGTCTGGAGCACGCTTACTTATTCACCTCGCCTTCAAGCAGACTATTAGTCCCAGCCATATCACAATCACCGCAGCAAAAGACTCAGCCTTGAATGCCCCGTCAAGAATCCACGTCGGTACCAATGTGCCCGTCCGAATTGTCAAATCCAATGAAGGCGTCGAAAGTAACGACTTGGATATGGAATCATTATCCAAGGCAGACAATACGCAGGCTTTCAATATCTTTTCCGATGAATACGTGAATGGGACAGCGCATCTGAAGCTGAAGGCTTCGAAATTTACTGCAATTAAGAGCCTGACTATTCGCATTGACGCTAATCTAAGTGGTGATGAGAAGACTCTTAGTAAGATAGGGACCATGGATATCATTGGGTTATGTATATAGATACAGGGGGAGTAGAAGCAGGTAATTAACATAATAAACAATTAACACTTTGTCTTTATTTTTACTACCTTAACTAGTTACAGATTCTCCTATCGACTGCGGCCGCAAAGAATACTTCATTTTGCATCACTGGTACCCACTATAAACACACTTCAAAAGAGCAACTTTCCTATAAATCTTCCTCGCTGTTCCCATGAAGGCAAAATACCTAAGTGATCCAACACTCACTCTCTATCAATCTATACGCTCCCATCATCACTCATAAATGCCTACGCTTCAGTAAAAAGAGTAACTATGGTCTATGGATACAATCACGAGAATTGTTCTAAACGAGCCGAAGGTAGGGGATCATTTGCACATGACCGTTGCATTCACGGTAAACAATGAGTACATAAGTAAAATTTGTAAATATTCCCAGGTAATATTACGGTATATGCCCAAGTAAGGTCATTTTGCTGTGCGTCCAAGTCCTTGGTGAATGTCTCCCAATATAAGATTTGGTCACTCCAGATCAGGGCGTAAAGTTACGAATCCCACCGGATTGAAAGATGGAAGGAGATCATCATGCTCCATACTCAAGGTGTTGGGACTCGCGGAGTTTAACACCTGTGGTAAGCGCCTGAGCCTGGATAGTAGCGTTCTCGAGCTCTTCTTGCTCCTGGCGAATGTACTTCTCAGGCCTGTTGACAGAGATTGCGTCCTTGTCGAGGAAAATACAAGTCTGGAGTCCACCCTGAAACATCATATCAATGTCTTCCAAACTGCGATTGGCCGTTTCCGGATAGAAAATATACAAGATTGGAATGGAGAACCAATTGAAAAATACCCAGATCATATAAAATTTCCACTGCAAGTTCTGAATACCAACAGGCGAGATCTGTACGACCATATAGTTTACAGCCCATTGTGCGGCCGTAGCCGCAGAGGCCCCTTTCATTCTCATGTGCAAAGAGTTGATCTCAGTGTTGTATAGCCATGCTGTACCTTGCCATCCCACCCCGAAAAAAGCATAGTATAGAAAGATCAGTGACACTGATGCATTGCCGTAAGACTTCTTGACATCACCTGTGCTGTACTGATTTTCGCGAATTAGAACAGTCAGGATGAGGTAACAGACGGCACAGCCACATGTGCCTGAAATCTAGTTAGATCATTTGTGGGAAGGATAGCAAAATATCACTAACCGATCAACATAGCACCCCGTCGACCCCATTTGTCGATCATCATCATGCCAAGAAAAGCGAAGAATGTGTACTGGACACCATTGATTGCTGTAAGAAGACGGGCCATCTTATTCTCAAATCCCACAGAGTTTTGTAGAACAATGGGGAGATAGTATGAAGTGGCGTTGATGCCAGAGAGTTGTACAATCAGTTGAGTTCCAATGCCAAGAATGAAGCGCCTCAAAGTTGCGGGCCCGCTATCATTTGTTCTCCCACGTACAAGATCCCACCACCCTACACCGAACTCTTTTTCAGTTTGAAATACCTTGAAGATTTCGTTCTTTTCTGCAATAACAGTTGGACTGATGACCGTTGCATTATCACCCTCCAGGTCCGCAATAACCTGGGTTGCTTCTTCATCGCGGCCTTTCATAATCAACCATCTGTCCATATTAGTTCAGCATGATGAGTATAGTGCTCTCAACGTACCGAGGAGATTCTGGAAGCCATGGGACAGTTGCTAAAATAATAATCCCAAAGATGATTTGGAATGCGAGCGGGAAACGCCAGGAAATGCTTCCGTCCAAATAGGAGAAGCCAAATGTAACCCAGTTGGCAAGACAGAAGCCAGCGACATTCAAGACAAGACCAAGAACGACTAGTTTTCCTCGCCAACTTGTCTTTGTAGTCTCGCTCTGCCACACAGGGGCTGCTGCAGTATTCAAACCATTTCCAAGTCCAGCAACAATGCGACCCACTAGCATTTGAGGAACACCATACGCAGTGATCTGTAGAATGCCTCCGACTATCATAACAACCGTTCCGAGCATGATTGACCACTTTCTGCCAATCTTAGAACCAAAAGGTATTCCCAAGACAGCACCGACAAAGCAACCTACATCGTAGATGGAGGTAAGAGTTCCTACCAAATTGGCATCAGGATCACCCATCGTCACAAGGAAATCTGGGGTCACAACAACACCGCCTTACATAGGTTAGATTCTATCGAGACATATTATTTGGTCGAGGAGATGCTTACCAAATACACCCTGATCATAACCAAACAAAGTCATGGCTGTGGTACAACACACAGTTACCCAAAAGGTGAGCCATCCTCCTGTACAACCGAAGTATCGCGTCATCGTACTGTGTTTGCTCCTAGATTTCGAAGTCGACAATTCTCCCTGAGTAACAACACTTTTGAATAAAAGAAGTCCTTCACTCGTATAACAAGAAGCTGAATATTCACAACCGAGAAGTCCATCTTTGTGAGAGGTACCTTCTCGAGATATATAACTGCGTACACACATGCTACAACTCGCTAATCGCATGAAACCCCACAATCCTTGAACCCCATGGGGTCAAAATTCAGGAATCGAGTTCTCCATCTTTCGAAAGGTCTGTACCACATCACAGTGTAATGCTACGTACCTTTACTGTTTATATGCCAACACAATAATATGTTTCGGCGCCGCATCCCATTGAGAGAATGTGGTGCTTGAGCTAGATAATTACTCCCCACAATATTATAGGCGCCAGGATTTCGCAGCCCAAGTCTTCGAACAGAGGTGACGAACACGCATGACGCAGTATTTTAGTCTCGATGAGCGACGGACATTCACAGCTTAGATTGCAACATTAGAAGTACGGTACTTTTGGTATCACAACGCACATGAGATTGGGAGAAATGAAGAATGATTATAGCAATCATTTCAATATAAGTGTGACACATACTTGTTTCTACATCAGATCTATAAACTATGGGATCTTGTCAAGCGTGTGCTCCTTTTTACACTTTCATCACAATTATCTTGTTTATATCTTGTGAAGCATACTGCAGTCACGCTTACTTTCACAAATTTTACTCTTGAGCAGGAAATCTCTCGCCTCACTCAGAAAATTTGGGGTTCGTAAAAAGCTTGGTTGATTTTGCAAGCAGTGCTGATACTGCCCAGATCAATATGAAAATGCTCCAACTTCGAGAAGAACTCTGGTAAGAATCTCAAGAATTCCGGGGTCAGGTTGGTGCTTCAGAGAATTTAGCCAATCCTGGATTGTAATCGATAGATTAGATATGCATATCAACACTTTCTACCTGCATGGCCTACGGTCTTCATGATATGTATCGATGAGTTCGAGGCCATGGTCTTCCGAACCTTGCTGTGGAAGTACCCATGGATAGATACCATCACCTGAGAACGCATCAAGCCGCCATATGACACCCCGAAGAAGGGATTCATAGACGTGGAGCTGCATTTACACTTGAAGCAGAGAAGTTTTGTGAACTGGTTGGGTGAATTCATAGGCCATTAACTCTATCATCAAACGTCATAACCGCTCCATGCTGTGAAAGATCCAGTGGCTCATACAATCAGCAAGAGGTTTATAGCTGATTTAGAACTTTTGCACGGTGATATGTAGTTTTAAGAGACTTCAGAAAGGTGAGCACAACCCGTTTGATCTCATATATAGACCTAGAAATTACATTCGTTGGCACATACGACCATAGACTGAGGCAAACAGGGCATCCCGTCCGCTCTGCCGTTCTTAAACCTCAGATCGGTAGATTAGTAGTTGGGTGGGTGACCACCAGCGAATACCTACTGTTGTATGTTTTTGCGTTTCATGTTCATTTTTATATTTTGGATGCTTTTGATGATTCTCCTACTAGTGCCGGAGTTTAGTCGGCTAGCGTAGTGTGGCCCTGTAACGTCTTCGGGCTTTCCCGAGATACCAATTTATTGGGATTATTCCGCGATTACTCTTAAGTCCGTGCGCATAGTAATGGGCCACCCCTGGATATGGGCCACCTTACGAAGTTATTCAACTCTCACAATAGCTACAATTATTCGTACAACAACCACAATAGTAATAGAATTGAAGCTATAGATCATGAATACTCCACTCAAATAACATATCCTCGTATACATATGAGTTGTAAACCTGAGGCTCTAACTCAATACGGTCCTGTGTTTCAATAATCTGCTCAATAGAGGCAAACCTCTTATTAGCATCAATACATACTCTCTTACGCTTCTGAGGCCGTACTGTAGCTATTGTAGCCTTCAATGACAATACTTCTTGCTGTAACATAGCAATTTGGAAGTTCTTATTGTCAAGGCTCTTTGCAAGCTTATTGAGAATGCGCCGGCTCTTCCGGAGTTCTGGGACTGGTGTATATTCAAGTGTTTTCTGAGAGTATTGTCGAATATCTGATCCCTTCTGTGGTGTCAATAGCAAGTTATTAGGTCCTTGATCACTTAGTATTGTCGCTTGATCTGTAGTAGGAGTTGTTTCTCTCTTACTATTGTGAATCAGCCGGTTGCTCAATGCCTTCTGTACTCTTGGACTATTGTGCCGACTATCCCATAGCCCACTCCCAGACCAGCCTGATTGAATGTTTTGCTTATTCATAGTATCCTGCCTAGCCTGAATATAACACTCCATAAAGCCCAATTTGCCAATAGGAGTGCAATCAGTATCAATAGCAAGATTATCAACATATTGCCGGTACTTTCTCTTCAATGGTGAGAAAATCGAAATATCAAGTGGCTGGAGTATATGGGAAGTATGAGGCGGTAAGAATACTAAGTATATCTTATTAACAAAGCATTCATACATAAACTCTTCATTGTCATAGCTCCCATAGCCATCAATAACAAGGAGCCGGTAGCTTGGTATTGTCGGCTCTGTCAATGGTATAAAGTGTTCTTTAAGCCAGTGTAGACCAATTTCATTGGAAGTCCAACCATTAGGTAAAACTGTGAACTTCCAATCGACAATAGTAGAGTGTATTGAGGGAATCCATTGATGTTGTAGATGTTGACCTTTGAATATAACCAGTGGTGGTATTGACATCCCACTAGCAGAGATACACTCTACTATTGTCGTCCAATTGCGAGAATCTGGGCTCTTTCTGAATATTGCCTTCTTCTGAGCATCCCCAAGGACCAGTCCATTAATCCTAAGTCCTTCCATAATACCTGATTCGTCCATATTCCACCTGTTTTCAGGTAGAATAGCTATCAAGGCTGGGTTTTCAAAGAGCTTGAAGAATTGCTCGATGTTGGCGGGAGATGCACCATTAACTCTTGAGTTATCAATAGCCTTAGCTCTTATTGTCTTCAGCTTCGGATTTCGAATAAGGAAGTTGCGAATCCAACGCTTTCCAAGAGGCTCATAGTCACCAGCGGCAGTGAGTATACGCTGTACTATATTCCGGAGTTGTGCGTGCGTAGGTGCGTAGCCTAATTGGCCCTGCACAATAGCCCAGTTAGCAATAGCTTCCTCTTGGCTATTAGCAAGCCGCTGCTGGTGTTCATGGGCAAATTGAGTAGATTCAATCCCATTGACACGGTTTTGTAATGTCGTTCGTGGGATCCCATAGTCCTTGGCTGCACTTCGTATTGATTGGCCATTATTGACTGCATTGAGCGCGCTAGTGAGTATATCTTCGGTATATTGGCGCATAGTGATAATATCATCAATAGGTCACAATAGTAAGGTAATTGGAAGTAAGTTGGTTGAATAGCTTCGTGTTCAATAGCTTCAATAGTATAGCTATACGCGTTTACAAGGTGGCCCATATCCAGGGGTGGCCCATTACTATGCGCACGGACTTATCTCTGAACCGATTTCGTCTCTTGTACTTTGCACTTTAGTCCTACGTATAACAGCATACCTAGCGGGTATGTTGATGTTCACCCCTATCTTGAAACTTTGAACTTCTTAATATTCAAGGCAGCACCTGCGAAGTTGAAAAGCCCGGAGGGATAGCCGCTAGAGTGAGGCTGATTTGCAAGTTTTTCGTGGCTTGCGCCTATGGCTTGCGCCCAAATTAGTGTGACGACGACAGCTGAGATTCATTGGCCAGGTTCGTTGAAATTCGTTGAGGTAGGTTCTTCGACAGTAAATCGTATAAAGATATTCATCACTCGAGCCCCTCCTCTTTCCTTTCTGGTGCTATTTGCAGTTGGTGATCGTACATCATTCTTTTGGGCGGTCAATCTCAACACTCCTTTCAGAGCTACTTTTCCACATTCGTTTTTCTCTCTTATCGTAGCTCTTGATTATTATGATGTTCAAGTTCTCTTTGGCTCTCCTTGTGAGCTTCGCGAGTTGGGCACTCGCTACTTCAAATGCACTCGCAAGTCGCGACGAGTGCAATACTCGAGACGTAACTCAGGTCTACGTACAAACCTATGTGTTTGTATATCCAGTCATTATCGATCAATACTATCCAGCAACTACTGTCATTACTCTAGATAATGGTGTCACTTACGATATTACTGAAGCACCGACTCACCTCAGCACAACTATTCTTGTTACTGAGACATCTACGTTTACTTCTAATTTGTAAAGATGTTTCCGTTATATCACTTGAGATTTTTTACTGACTTCACTTAGGACTCATGGCTCTGCTGCCACATCTGAGTCTTCGAATTTCGCTGTGGCTTCCGCTGCCGCCTCTGCTTTCTCTCAGCAAGCCGTCTCCGTTGTGGCTTCTCAATATGCTTCTCCCTCGACCTTTAGTATCCCGGTATCATCGAGTACCGTATATTTCTTGAACTCGACTGTCAATGCTCCCACACCGGTCAGCAGCTTTGTTGCGGCAAACGCTAGCCTATCATTGAACACAACTGTGGCCTTGAACTCTACAACTTCTCCAGCCTGTGTGTCTGTGATAACGGAATCCCTCATAGTGACTCATACTCCTAGTGCTGTGTAAGATTTCCATATGGGGGTGACATAATACTCAGTAAGGAACTAATAACGTCTTTATAGGACTGCCTTTGTCACCAAGAATCAGAATGTCACTGAGAATTCTACCAATACCGTTTATACTACATCGGTCTTCTACACCACAGTCACGGATGTGTCTTCGACAACAACTACTACTTCAACCACTGATGTTAGCTCCGAAACTGCACAGACGACAATTCCTTATACCACAATTATTGCGACATCCTCAGTCACGATCTTCGTTAGCACTGAAACTTCTGTTACTACTGTGATGACAGCAGCATCTACATCGTACTATGACATCTTGGACACTACTGTTAAAATCGCTGCAAGATCTGTCCCCACATTAATTTCGGGGGACTCTATCGAAATCGTTCCAAGATATCTATCAACAGCAACATCATACTGTGCAAATGCCTCGACAACTACTGTCACAATCACAGAATTCGCTGAAACTCCAACCATCACTGTTACCCAAATCCAAAACTCAACTTATTCGATTTTCAGCACCTCCAGTATATCTGTGTCAACAACGTTGATCAACACAACAACGGAATACCCTACTGCAACATTTACTTCTATCATATCTGCTACCTCAACCAAATTGAACTACAACACGCTCACCGTTGCGGCAACAACATTCGAAACAATCTCTCAGACCGCAACCACTACATCTACCACAACCGCAACCGGTGGAACTACCGTCGCTAGTCCGGTCAGCTCATTCTATCTACAGGTACCTTCTGGGTACACACATTCCGGAAAATACCTCTCATGGGATGGGTCTGGTGGGTACGGAACCGCCTATCCTGCCAGCTCCAAGACTGCAGCTAAAATCTGCTCCCTAAACGGCAACTCAAACCTCGTCTGCGCCAACTGGGTAATGTCGCAAGGGCCATCCACTAGGGCCCTCTCTTTCTTTAGTCAGAGTCAAGCATCTCTTTATGCCACTGTTGGGTTTGTAGAATTAACCTGCTCTTTCAGTGGAGATCTGCTCACCTGCGGTCCCCACTTGGGATACACCAACTTCGAGTTTTGCGGTGGGACTATTGATTTAACAAGCGTGGTTGACACAGGCTGTGAGATTGTCCCTTTGCAAGCTATCTTCATCACTGAGTAGTGTATAAGATTCTCTGTATTTCAGCTTGGGAAATAGCACCGTTACGGTATCACGGGAAAGGCCGCAACAGGGTCATATGTATGAAACCATGTGACAGTCAGACCACTTGATGGATCTGTGGGATCTGTCGGGACTGCGAGAGTTCTTACAGATTTACACAAAGTTACAAGTAGGAAGTGACTATACATATCTCAGTATTTCCTTAGTCGATAGGAGCTTTATACTTAATTTACAATCAATACTTTGTTACCTACCTTTGCACAGCTTGACCTGCCTTAGTGTCAAGTTACATGCTTCAATATCAACAGCAACCCATCTTAGCTCACTGGAGAGCCGCTACCTCTTCCATTATCCTGCCAGTATACTCAACCGCTGAGGAGCTTGTACTTTGCCACCTAGAGCAGCAAGTACATAACATCACCCAGGAACCACGCATCGGCCTATCTAACTTAGTGATGGCAACTCCCAGTTGTTACTGGACGAAAAAGCCACTCAAGACATCTGCGAAACCTGTTTCCATTGCAAGAACCTTCAGATATAACACCGTAAGTAAAGTCGTCAGATTACTGAGTACACAGTCACGTAAAAGCACCGTAGCTTCTAGTAAAGACTCCAACATAAAGTTGAACTCTTAAAGATAGACATTCCAGCTTTTTTCTTCGTTCGAGGAGAATAGAATCCTGGTTCCATACGATCGTGAAACACTACTTCCATCTATGCTCAACATATATAGTCCCATCACGTTCCTCTTTCTCTTGTCGTTCCCTTTCTTCTCGAGCCTGTCGCTCTGCCTCTTCTCTTTCTTCCCTCTCCTTGTGACTTCTTTTCCTGGCACATCTACTACAGACACCATCAGGATTCGTTCTACCGTTACAATCAGAGCATTTTCGCCCGCCAAACATATTGAACTAGCGACAAGGAAAACATTAGTGGACAGCGTGTACTGAAAGCCGATAGCAGCACTTACAGATTCGACGGAAAGGATGATTTGGATTAGGTGTATGTAGTAGTTATGTCACCCAAGAAAACGGGTAACAAACCTGAAGGAAAGATAGTTCAGTAATGTTACTGTTGAAAGTGGGTGACTTGCGACATACTTTGGTGGGAAGTAACGGCGTTGAAGATTCGAAAAGAAAGAATAAAGTGCAGCGTCTCAACAATTTATCAATGGGAGGATGTTTTGAGAACCACTGATTTTGACCGGGATTTTCTATTTGGGTGTCAGGGAGTAGGAGCATAGTAGCTTGGGAGACAGCTAACAACTTTACCTTATCATCCAATCCAATATTTGCGTTTTCTTGTAGTAATATGGTAGCTTAGACGTCAATCTACAGCCTGAAATTATTTATCCAATAGTCATCATATAAGCATCCCAATTGGAAACCCTCGTACTTGACCGTCATAGGCATATGTTCAATATGAAGAAAGCCTCACTATCCCGAGGCTGCATATGAGAAACCCAGACGGAATCATTCTTCGTGATGGGGCTAACATGTGGATAGGTAGAGGAGTAGAACTCTTCGTTCCTTGTGATCCTGCTACATAGCCAGTCAGCTCTCTCAGTTGCTCTGGTCTCGTCACGCGCGTTCAAACTCCGTCATTAATTCTAATTTACAACTCCTATTCTTTGATCTCGCCGTCGGTGAAAGAGCAGACAATAAGTCTGCTCCTAGAATCCATGCTACATTGATGGGCATATAAGAACTGCCACCTTCTTGTCTTACCACTTCGACCCCTCTTATCGCCGCGCATTGCTACTCTGCCTGCAGCGCTGATCTGGCTTGTCTATGCCGACGTAACTCCTTCCCGTCTTGGTTGATGTGTTACATAGGCAGCAATACGAGCACAATAGGCTCTTGCTGGGCATGTGCGCATGTAATCGTATTGAAGATTTGAACTGTTTCTAACTGCGCACTTCACTGTACTTGAGAGAGCGCATTCGTCTTCGGGAGGCGTGAGATTCGGGGCGTTAGCGTCTTGAAGTCAATAAGGCTGGATGCCGTCTACGTCTAGGTCTCAGATGAATCCTCACTTAATCGCTTTGCGAAGCTTCCAATACAATATCCAGCATTGGGAATGACAGCTCATATCATGTCAGAAAGGGTGCTCAATTGAACCAAACAATGATTTCATCTCCTATTCAGCTTTGTTCTCTAGCATTCCACGCATATCAATCTTATACTGGGAGTAATATAAGCTATGCCATTGATCTCTTCAGAGCGTCGTAACCTTCGTTTATCAGAAGGCTCTAATGGCATCTCAATCTATCATAAGATACAATCATACATGTGACTGCAATTGTCGTTGAGATATGAATCCCATGTTGTTGCTGTTGTATGAAAATTGATAATCTACGCTCGAGTCTCATGCGCCTAGTACCAAAAAAATGCCAGTAGTCAGTAGTAAGTAGGTAGTACGCTCCACCATGTCTCCACAATGCAGTGGAGATGGACTTTACAACTAGAAAGTAAATATGCTACAAACCTTCGTAGAAACATCCCCTGCACCAAATGTGCACTTAAAGCCAATCCCAATGAGCGCGTATGACCATAGATGAGACCTTTCCCACGCGATAAAATATTGCAAAACCAACAGGTTTTGTAGAAAGCAGAATCGGCAATACACAGCAGTAACTTCCAACCATAACGTCGAGAAACAGGCCAATGGATGATCAAGACCTTCTCTGTGCTGCGACTACAACGCTGCTATCAGATTTGAATGATATAGCGCGGCATAGAGTAATATGTGTTTGGAGTAAGTCGATTCTGGTGTCCCCTTTCCAATAACTCTGCTTTGACTCTGGTGTTACAGATAGAAGGAATAATCGTGTATCGTAGACATATATATAGAAGCATTATACCTTATCCATATTTCTCATTTCCAGAATTTCAACAGCCATCCTCACTGCTTCCTCCACACTCCCACAAACTCCCCCACCAATATTATCCACGCCCCCCGCGGTCATCATCAAGTTATCTACCAACATTTCCTCCTCAAACTCCTCCACCGCCATCCCTTCACCGTCCCGCAGAACCCCTCTCTCATCCCTCACACACTCAAAGTTCTCTCTCACCTTTTCCGTATACCCTCTCGTATCCGTCGAATACGCAACCACCACCTTTCCCAACGCAGCCGCAACACCCATCTCATACGCCGTGCCAACATCCATACTCACCCCCCGAAACGGCGTCATGTTTGCGACAACCGCATTGCACTCCCGGATCATTGCCATATTCTCGTTGCGAATCCACGTCGCAACAGAGACCCGCAAGCCCGTGGCATCTGGCTCACCAGCGAGAATGTGAGCTGGGATCACGTTGTCCATTGGGAAGAGACCGATGGCACCATAAGTCGCGCAGGTGTCCTTGAGGGCATTACCAATGGAGATGGGATCGGGGAGGAAGACTTCGGGGCCGGCAAGGTAGATTTTTGGTTTTGTGGTGGTCATGGTTGGTGAGGGGTGCGTGTAGATTGAGAGTGGCTTGTGGAAAGGTAGATGTGAAGTGGCGGGCGGCTATGCGGCGATAACATCGCATCGCAGTTCTACATACAAAATCCCCGCAGCACTGCCAATCCCCGACTCAAACCCAATTTCAACGTCATGCCTCTAATTGTGCGAGAAGAAACATTGATTCTTTCCTCAGTAGGGAATTATTCGCAATAAGCGCGACTCAGTATTCATAATATGGAATGCGTATGCGATTCGTGGTTGGATATCGCACAGAGAAGCTCCTTGATTGCACTTTATACTTGCAAATGTAATTGAAATTGCGTACTATGGCCACAATTGACCACATTACGGCATCCATCACTACAAAATATTAACACCTGATATTGTGGGCGTAACTAGATTATACAATCCAATGTTCTTCGGGTGGGATTTGCTTACGGTGCTGATAGCTATGGTGTACAGGATTTTATATTTCTGTTGTAGTTGTACCATTGTCAAGGTCATCTCCCTTGACATCGCAGTTCGATACCTATATACAGATTTGCTATTACTGAAAACATATTCTTTGATTTTCTAAGTCCGGAGCATTGTGTTAGGCAGTGCATCCATTGTAAGAAAATTAGCCAGTAAATCAGAGAGTGAGATACTGCTCTGAATCCATTTGGGCAGATATCAGAGTTTTAAGCTTCAGTGTGTGTTGATAATGAGGACATTTAGGAGTTCTTAGCGTCTACTGAGAAATTTGGGGCTCAGGATGAAGCAGAAGGCGTTAAGTTGGGTTTTCCTACAAGTGTGGGTTTGTGGTAATTATTGAGTTTTGTATGACTTGCCACGATCTAGAGGTTGGAGAACAGGATTTGAAGCCAACATTTGCTCCAGCGTAGACGGCTGAGCTGTTGGATGACTTGCAAATTTCTTGGCAAAGCCAATTAAAGTCACAGATAGATATACTCATATTAAGCGTACTGGCAGATTTTCTTGGCATTGTTACTTTGAGTTCATCAATGACAGATGCCTCGAGTGATAGAAATCGAACTTCATTGCTGTTTACCGACCGTCGCTGTCGCGGGCCCACTATGCTATATACAAAACTATGATATCCCCAATAATGCCTAAAAAAAATATCCAACTTGCCGCCCTAATCGGACTTAAATCAAAACTTATTCTGGTTTGCGTTTTGCATCAACATCGTGTTATCTGGCTTGTACTTCTTCGAGAGCAGATGAACGTCGTATTCAACATCGAGGGTGGCACCTTTGGGTTCGTTCTGAACAGGCTTAAAGTCTAAGAGCAGATCGTCCTTGACCGCACTGACAGTGTCTGTCTCCAGGTACGGGTCGTCTCTTGGGTATAACTGTGCCGTCACGCCGACGTAGTCCGGGTGAGTGACCATCATATGGATGTGGGCTGGGCGCCATGGGTGTCGGCCCATGATCTTGAGCAATTCGGCCGAGGGACCGGAGGTATCAATGGCGTACTCCGTCGGCTTCAGGCAGTAGAACCAAAACTTGCCGTTCTCGTCGGTGCGGAACTTGCCACGAAGGTTGTGGCGGGACTGGTTCTCGGGGTCGAAGGCATCATACTTGCCGTTGGTGCTGGCCTGCCACATGTCAAAGACTGCGTCTGGAATGCCCTTGCCAGTGTCGGCATCCTTGATAACACCATGGAAAAACGTGAATTGCCCATCTTTTGGCATGTCCTGGACTACGCTGGCACCAAGGTCCCGGAATGGTGTTTCGGGGGACCAGAAAGGTCCGAGAATGGCTGAGGATGTGGGAGCGTGAGGGAGATCTTTGTCGACAACGATCTTGTGGTTGATTTCGTCAACGAGCCTAGATAGAAAGTCATTAGCCATTGATGGCATTCAATGTGATGAGAATGACTATGTTCCTGGCAGAATCAGAGGGGAGGTACTCACGATTCAATTCCTAGGATATCGCACACCCTCCATGCTTCATTTCGATTCTTTTTATAAGCTTGGCCGATAGAGTTGATGTAGTTGACTCCGAGAATCCATTCGTCTTGCTTGAGCTCAACGTCTCTGCAAAAGTCGTGCAAATGCGTAATTAATGAGGTGAGGATTTCTCTGTGTCTAGGTTCTGTCTCGGGGCTCATAAGGCCAACAACATGTTTTGTGAAGTCGGGGTCGAATCTGCTGTTGCTAGCCTTAACACCATTGCCGTTCGTCGCCATGATGATGTTCTTTTCTGCGGTGTGTGAATGAGGACAGTTGTTGCGAGGATTCGTATATGGGGAAGAGTGGGAAGATGGATGATGTCTTGTTTACAGTACGCCGAAAGCAAAGGGGAGGTTCCCAGTATTAAGTATGAATCGCAGGCACTAGGATGGAGAAGAGCTAGCTGAGCATGAGACCGAGCATCGTATGTTACCGCAACAGAGTTCGGTAGTTTGATTGACTTACGATCACAGCTGGGTTGTTGTGTAGAGCTGTTGGACAAATCCAGAGCCGTAGTATGCTGCCGTCAATTTGGGGCACATGCCGTATTACTAGCCGACCCCATATCCGCAACGGAATTCGGTAGTCTGACTAAAGCGAGATTATAATTGGGTTGGATTTTGCGCTTGTTATCTAGAGCTATCTAGGTATTGGAGAATTATAAAGCCGTAGTATGCTGCCGTCAGTTTGGCGCACATGCCGTATCACTAGCCGACTCCATATCGGTGACGGAGTTCGGCGGTTTGACTAAGCTCAGAATGGACTGTGGGGAACTCTGCGCTTGCCAATCCTGGACTAGACTGACACGTGAGGGATCCCACTGCGCAGTAGAGCTGTTGGAAGAATATATAGCCGGATGTTAGGGGTCGTTCGCGGATGCGGAGTCGGCTATGAATTTCGTGGGCTAGTCGCAAATGATTGGTAAGTTTCACTCCGACACATATTACTGCGTACTATTCTATGTACTTACCAATTTCGATTGCGGGGAGGTGGCTTGCTGCATCCTAGATCCTCACGTGATCCTTTATAGTCTCAAAACCATCGGTCCAATTCTAGAGTTATGTTAATTGTAATTCTTCAAATCCACAGACACCACAAGACTTTGAAGCAAAAAGAACCTACTAGTAGAATTTGGCTATTACATATGTAGCTACATAGCTACAACATCGTGTTTTCTAAAATAACCCATAGATACATTACTCATAGTGTTCCACGTCTATGGCGATTACGCAACGATCCAGATTGAGCTCTTGAGCCTTATAAACCTGGGCGCTGTGGAACGATAAAAATACCTTTAACCTTACTTTAACATAGGTGCTAAGACTGTTACTGTGCTAGTTTACCTATGACCCGGTCACATCAAGTGTATTGCCTTTACTTTGTAGCATCACTATCACCTCCCAGAATTCTGTTAGTTAGACAACCCTGTTGATAGTACATCCCGAAATCTCGAACCCTGATGCCTATCACCACCTCCTGGCGCGCTACGTACGACCTTTGAACTGTATAGAGTGCTTTCTATTGGATAGCCCTCTCACGCATATCAATTCCAGCCCTTTCCGGCCACCCCTCCTTTGGCAAGACGTACCGCCTCCGCGTTCATACAATTTAAAGAGATCTATTTGTGGGTTCATTAGCTGATTGTAGTTAAACTCGAAACATTCGCGACGAACACGACCACAACAGCCATCAAGTTGAAGAGTAGTCACGTCGAATGCTTCACAAATCTTGTTGGGCGTCTGTCAGGCTACGGCAAGTCATATCATCAAACGCTATGTGTCTGTTCTTATGACCCTGTCTACACTACCCTGAAAGTTTATTGATACGACCTTTAATATTTTGCAAGTGAAGTATGTACGAGATCTGCGGCACGTCGATTCTTTCCTCGCCAACAATCGGGTCATGTCCGAAAGGCTACCAAATTCATTTTCCAGGGTCCAATACATCATAGCTGTCTCTATTATCTTGTTTAGGCATATTTCACGTCTTCTCCAATGAGACCTGGGACGTAAAAATTATCAATTTGGACCGTGATTTAATTCTCTTCACTTATGGTGATCATGAATTGCAGTAAATTTAGCGAGAAATGTTGTTATTTTCTGATTGAAAAATAAGATCAAACCGGGATTTGTACCAATTCTTCATGAGATGCCGATGGAATCTATCGACACTGGATTATTGCCGAAATAAATCCACCTGAGCAAATAGTCAACGGCGCAAAGAATTGACGAAGAATGCTAATGGAGGATGGATAAATCAATGAAGCATCGCTTCTGAGATATTTGTGACGATCAAATGAGCGAAGCATGGCTTACCCAAGGTATGCACTGTGTGCAGCCTGGCGAAGTTGGGGCAATTTATCAATCCATCAGAGCTCATAGAAATGATTCACATTCATTCTGTGCCATATTCGAGCATCGTAAAATGATGATTGTTTTCCATGGACAAGCTCCGCCAACTTTGGGAAGAAACAGTTGCTGGAGGATATTTTCTCCGACACCGTCATGGCAATAGAATGTGACTATTTCCACAAGTCCATGACTGCCTGGTATATCCAGGGTGATTCTTCGTATTGATCATTGTCTCCACCTCGTCTGAACCACCTGCTATGGTGAGCGCTTTTGATATCGAAAGCTCGTGTACTAAAGCCCTCAATACCAGTCCTTACGTCTAACCTAACTGAGACGCAGCCTCAACGGCCATCGACAGGAAATTGATCTAATGATGGAGCTGGTGATGAAATCGATGATCTGAGATCCATGGACTCAGAGTCAAAAGAATCATCTCCTTCCATAGAGGTTAGAAAGGATTTATATTCCTGTCAAGAACTCCTAAAATGCCTGCCTTTGAATACTGGCGAATGCCATATTCTTGAAGTTTTCCCTCTGCCAAACAGGAAATTCAGTGATTCAAGCATATGATGGCAACTCGACCAGAAGCACAAGTTGAGCGGTCTCATCTGGTAGGTTGGCCTCCAAAATCTTGCCGACTCATCCGTAGAACATCACCGTTCTAGCGACGCCAAGAATTGTAACAGTTGTATTTTCCCCCACGAACATACGCCGAGGTGCACGTGGTGAATTGCGACTTCAGCATTGGAGGGAGTTTTTGCTGAAAAGCATGGTTTTGAGTGAAAGGGCAACGTCGGTTGTTCAATCACGATACCATGTAGATAGTTTTTATTCTCGCTTATTTGCTCGATACTGAGTACTTGAATATCATCGCGATCTAAGCACCTTTTGTATCCTCATCATTCAACAGCTCCTTTGTTCAACATGTTTAATCGCTCAAACAGATTGATGAAAAAGTCCTTGTGTCTGTATAGTTATTCCAAAAAATTGAGTCACGGTGTTCTGAGCGTTCCTGTCTGCCTGTTCTCAGCATGCTTCTACTTTCGACGAATCACTACTACGTTATCAAGTACAGAATAACTTTACTCAGCTATACAATCCAAGCATTGGTAATATTAGTGGTGCCTCCGAGCTATCGGCAGATCGTCAATCGTCTGTTATTGCATTCACTGGAAGTATCAACGAATCAGTTGATAGCGGTAATATAACACGAGTTTGTACTGCCAACTATATTACTGGGGAGATAAGTATTGTCTCCTATGGTGCGGGAAATGATAAAAGTCCACAATGGTCTCCAAATAGACAACGACTAGCATTTCTCTCAGACCGAATTGATAAGAACGTCTTCCAAGTATATACACTAGACCAAACACGTATATATGAGCCCATTCCTGGAAGCGTAGAATCTATCTCGTGGTCATCTGATAGTGATCGTCTTCTTGTCTTAGCTGCAGATCCAGAAGCGGAGCAAGCTGGAGCGTATGGAGGGGCACGATCCGCCAAAGATCATCGACAAGAGTTCCGCCCGGAATGGTGGCCATCTGTTGAATCTTCAGAGAAGCATGAGGGATGGCGCAGAGCCTGGTCGTGTAACTTCAAGACCGGAAAGCTTGAACAGGTCGGAGGAACCGAGACTAACTTCTGGGAAGCTTGTTGGCTAGGTCGAACACACGTTTTAGCTATAATTTCGGACGATCCAACAGAAAGTGCCTGGTATCGAGCATATCTTGCCACGGTGGATTTACATACTGGCAAGCGTCACAAGATCTACCGAGGACGTTCTCAACTCGGACGCCCTACTGCATCGCCCTCAGGCTTGCACGCGGCAGTTATAGAGTGTATCAGCAGCGATCGCGGTGGCGTTGCTGGCGATGTTATCCTATTTGACACTACGACTATCCAGCACAATCGCCTTGACTTGAATGGAGTTGATGTCACCCAGATAATGTGGCATAACGATACACATTTGTCATATATCGGACTGCGTAGAACATCTACAGTAGCAGGTCGCTTCTGCCTCGCCACTGGTGTAGTAAAGGAACACTGGGACAGTCCTCGAACGTGCGGCACGTTATACCCTGAGGCGACAATTACGGACAAAGGCTCTTTTGCGCTCGTATCAGAGAGCTGGAATGAGTGTCAGAAACTCGTTATTGTGCGGCCGGGAGACTGCGAAGTTATAAAACCGTTTGAGCACTCTGGTACCAATTGGCTGAGATCACGTATGGGTGAAATGAAAAGCGTATCTTGGTTGTCCACTGACGAGCTCGAGATACAAGGTTATCTCTGCATTCCCTTGGAGCCACGAAAAAAACGACCACTTGTACTGAACGTTCATGGCGGCCCAGTGTATACTTTTCGGAATAAGTGGCAACTAGCTTCCCCTGTTATCCCCCTTTTAGTCTCTCGAGGTTATGCAGTCTTGAGTGCTAATCCACGAGGATCGATGGGCAGGGGGCAGGACTTCTGTGCAAAAGTACTTGGAGACCTAGGTGGTGGGGACGCACAAGACCTGCTCTCTGGTGTTGACACTATGTTGCAACAAGCAGAGGCAGATGCCGACAGCATCGGCGTTATGGGAATCAGGTACGGTGGATATATGGCGACATAGCTTCCTACTCAGTCTAATCAATTTGTAGCGGCGGTAGCTGTTGCACCAATCACCAACTGGTGCTCTAATGATGGTACTGCTAACATCGGCTACTTTGATGAACTTTTCTTTGGAGCAAGTCCATATGAGCCTGGGGGTACTACCATGCCAGAAGCCCGGTTGTGCTTGCTGGAAAGTATCCGACGCCATTTTTACAGATTACCGGCGCCAAAGACCGTTGTGTTCCACCTTCTCAAGCGATTGAATATCACACAGCGCTTTCTGAAGCTGGTGTGAAGTCAATGCTTGTCACGTATCCTGACGAAGGCCACGGCATACGGCAACAGTCGGCCTACACTGACTTTTGTACCCGCGTTATCGCAAGGTTCGATGAACACCTACGCATATAGATGTCCACTACTTACTTTGCCTTTTTTGGATTATTTCAGGCTCAACTTTTCTGAACACTGCCTTGTTGAATTGGTCATTCAAAACCTCACATAATCTGTTTCCCTTTCAAATAGCCTCACCCTGGTCCCAGACCAAGATTTGGACATATGAGATCAACATTGCCAAGCCATGCGTCCAATTGCGCCCAATCGATGACTTCGCCATTAGGAGTATCAAGCAAATAGTCCTGAGCCAGTATGGCATCCATGTCGAGGTTCATCGTGTCAGCCGCTCCACCAGCAAATTCATCGTCGTCTGGAGCATCGCCTAGCCAAAATGCATCATCTCCAGTCCACGTGCTTCCTTGTATAGGATTTGCGGCTTGCTTTGTTCCCGCATAATCCTGCGAGTGCGCTTTAACCAGTGTGTCTGGTGACTTCGGATTCGTATTTGGCCATGTTGTGTTGGTATGCATCGTCGTCAACCTCTTCTCACTACTAAAGGTGTCTTTTCCCTTGCTTCTTACGAGCACTGCCTCTCTCCTAGCTTTAGCTTCTTGTCGTTGCTCCTGAAGCTTGATGATGTATTCTGGGGGATCGGACAGCACTCTTTTCTCTTTCGCGAGAGCGGTTGCGCGAGCACTGAATGCTTTCAAACAAATGTTCCCCACAGCTACGAAGATGGGCTTATTGGTGTTCAGCAACATTTTCAAATTGAGTTCATACATGGTGTCGATGAGCCGCCATGCTTTCACAGCGTCTTGGCGAAGGGGATCCGCACGGAGTGTGTCAAGGACGTGGATAACGGCGTGCCACTGGATGTAGTACGGGACATTCCAAGCGAAGTGTCGAAGCTGTGGGCTTGACTGCAACATGTTGTAGCGTTCCAGGAGCTGGAGAACGATGCTCCAGACAAATTGCTGTTCCGAGGCTGGAACCTGGTCCAGATGGACCCATCTGCGCGGATGATGAGCTATGAATCGTATGAGGTTTGTTGCACACCGAGCGGTAAGCAGAACCATGAATTGTAGTGGATCGGAAGGATCGCAGAACCGCAAGAACTTTGTCTCAATCATGTCTTCGATCTCCGTGATATATTCATCCTTCATCTTCAAGTCGTCTATAGCAGCAAATTCTTCAGATGTAAAACCAATCTTGCCTAGCTTATGCATTTTGGCTTTCTGAATAGCAGCGAAACTAGTAAGCTCGGATCTTAATACAATCCAGATCATATCTGTTGGTTTGGTAGTTTCAGTAGCAGCTTTTGCCATTGCCGGATATAGATCGTCATCGTTGATGTTGGCAGGCCTCTTAGGTGTAGTCTCATTAAGTTCAAAGTCTCGAAACTTGGCCTGGCCACAAAGCTCTGCAGCACGGAAGTCGTGCATCTTGAGAAGCCACCAAATGCGTCGGCGAATCTCAGTTTCAAAAGGCGACAGACCCAGTAAAGTACCGTCGAGGCGCATACCCATGCCTTCCGCAACACGGATCGCAAGCCCAGTGAGGCTCCACACCGCGCGCGATTCGTAGGTATCTCGGATGGAATGGATATGGAGCACCAGTGCCTGCATAACAACAATACTAGTGCTGCTCATGAATCTTGCTCGCGATAAGGCTGATTTCGTGGCAGCCACGTAACGGGGAAGCAATACCGCTCGAGCCTCTCCTAGCATCTCTTTACATTCGTCTTCTGTGAGCGATAGAACAGCCATGCTATATATAGAGAACATGAGCGCTTCAAATCCTCGTGGAATATGCTCAATATTGGCGATTGCTTTCTCTAGTGCAGGTTGCAAACTTGGTATGTGCACCACTTTCGTAAGGGGGTTGACATTTTCAATGAAAGTCTTCCATAGTTGATGAATGAGGCTTGGCGATGGGTGCGAGAATGCAGTATTGGACTTTTTCCAGCCCAAAACATAAGCAAAATTATCAGTGGACATTCCACTGTCGCTTGCTTCATTCGGTGCATCTTCTTCTAGATCCTCTTCAGTGTCGTGGATCTGATCATATCGTCAGCATTTGCATTTCGGATCAGACGATCCAGCTTGCAGTGGCAGGAGATTTTAACAGACCTCTTCTGCAACTCTCGACCACAAGCTGCTGTTGAAGACTTAGTTTCGTTCGTCAGGTTCGAGAGATGCTGCTTACTTGTCCAAGAGTTTTGTGCCTCTTTGGCCATGTAGTAGCTGGGGCTTAAATGTTGTTGCTTGTTGCTCAGGATCAACTGAGCTTGGTGTTGGTAGTTGCCAGACGGTTTCCTGGAAGTCTGAGCGGGCACTTTTCCGACGATGTTCAGCCTCCGAAGTGGTGCTGATTTGATTAAGATCGATGCCTTTCTCTTGCAGTAATGCCTCATAGCGCTTCAGTCGTTCCTCCAACGGTTCGCTCTCTGCAAAGTTCCGTTTCTTTCGAGACAATTTTGGGGGAGGGAAGATGCATTGCACATTGTGTCGGACGCAGGCATTACATGGGTTTTGTTTGTTACACCTTACTTTCCGCTCAGAACAGCGGATACAGGCGAAGGCAGGCTTTGTCAGTGATCTACTTGGCGATGACTCTGGAAGGCTCATAGTGAGTGGAGAAGTACGATATGAATGTGATTGATAGTGAAGTATTGATATGTAAAATGAATGCTATTGATCATGAAGCAACAATATGGACTTCTTAAAGCAGATACACAGTAGGTAATGTAGGAATATCCTCAGTTAGTGTTAATATGTGGCCCGTGCATAACTCCACTAGTCACTTGTATAAATGAGAATACGCACCTAAATGCAACGTCACACATGAACCTCTGAAAATAATGGCTTCTTGAGGATAGCGAAGATTGAACGGTCTGATAGGTTACGAGGGTTATCATTCAAACTAATCTCAGTGCATTATAGCAATAACAACGAGCTACTTTCTTTCATGATGATATCTAGAAAAACTAGACGAAGTGGTGGTCTCCAATTGGTGGGAATCTTGACCTCGGGGCCCGAACTTCAAAATTCCCGAGCAACTCAGATCCAAAATTCCCGAATTCCCACGTGTAACCAACCACGGGGACAAACTTCTATCATGCCTCCTTTTTCTTGAGAAGTATACAACAATGACAATTCTCGACTCCAGTTCAGGACGCTTATCTACTCCACCACTCAGGTTCCCATCGTTCTCTTCTCACTCAAAAACATATTGAAGTTTGTCATGCACGCCCTGATCAGTGGAGCGGGGATAGCTGGGCCCACGCTTGCGTGGTTCCTGGCCAAGGCTGGTATCCGCGTCACCATCGTCGAGAAGTGCCAGTCTCTCCTCCCCCATGGGCAGAATATCGATATCCAAGGCAGCGCAATCACAATCATCAAGAAGATGAGGCTAATGGATCAGATTCGTCGATTCAACACGACGGAAAAGGGTACTCAATTCATCGATCCAAAAGGACAGCCATATGCACCCTTTCCAGTCAAGGAGAAATACTCTGTTAGCTTCACCTCGGAGTTTGAGATCCTCCGTGGTGACTTGGCAGCGGTCCTCTATGAGTCTACGAAAGACCATCCGAATGTCAACTACTTGTTTGGGACTACAATCAAGGAACTCGTCTCAAATAATGATGACAACCTCAAGGTAGAATTGAGCAATGGAGAAGTACGAGTGTTCGACCTCTTGGTCGCAGCAGATGGCCAGTGGTCAAAGGTACGAAAGCAGTGCTTCCCTCCAGAGAATATCAACGTTATCGATATGGGCATGTATTGCGGCTACTGGACTATTCCACGCCTGCCAGGTGACAACGATTGGTGGAACGTCTACCTTGCTCTTGACTCAAGAATTTGCACCATCAGACCCGACCCACATGGCACAATCAGGGCAATGTTCACTCGCATGCCCTGCAACGAGACTCAGGAAAAAGCATGGCAAGAGGCATCCAAGAGTGACAGACAGACGCAGGAAGAACTACTGAGAAGGGAGTTCGCAGATGCGGGATGGCAAGCGGAAAGGCTCCTGGATGCCATGGATCAAGCGCCTGACTTCTATTTCCAGGCGGTTCAACAGATCAAAATGTCCAAATGGTCCCACTCTCGTGTCATATGCCTAGGAGACGCCGCTTATGCTCCGACACCGCTCACAGGGATGGGCACTTCCCTGGCCATCACTGGGGCCTACGTACTTGCCGGGGAACTGAGCAAGCTCAATGACGGTGAAAGTCCTTCAAGGGCGTTCGAGGCTTACGAAAATCGATTTCGCCCATTTGTCGAGGAGTCGCAGAAGATTCCCTTCTTTGTTCCAGCCATTGCACATCCAGAGACGGCATGGAAGAGATGGCTGTTTCAAGCATTTATGTCGGTACTCTCAAAGGTTGTGTCCAGGGTTGTGGCAACACCGTGGCTAGCCAGCAGATTACAGCATGGCAAAGTTGACGACTTCCCCTTGTCACAATACCCAAGCTTTGATGGTGTGGCTTCCAGAACGGCCAACTGTCATTACGGTAGTTCTCCTGAGAATGAATCTTGATTTCTAATAAGTCATACTATAATGTGTATATATAATGATATTTCTAATAATTGAGACGTTGAATACTAAATTAGTAACTCACCAGAAACTATAGATGCACTAAATAAGCGTGAAAAGGGCTGTGGAGCAGACAATATGTCCCTGGAGATCCCTTTAAAGATAACTAACAAACAAGTCGTTATTTGTGTCTGCTATGTCACAATCAACCGTATAAATGAAGGGATTGAAAAGATGTTGTGCAGGGACAAAGTATCGAAATGCAGGCAAAGCAGTGCGGAATGAGTCCGAATAGCAGCGATTAGAGATCATAAGGTTCATATCTATAATCACCTTATTGGAACACTCGAGGTTTTAGCGAAAGAGAAATCACGTTCAGACGAAAAAGACACGAGTGGTCTGAAAGTATTAGCCAGAGTGCAGATATGATGATGATAGAAATTTAGTAACATCTACGAATAGCGAACTTTGTTACGTTTCCCCTAAGTATATAGCATGTCGAATCCGACCAGTGTAAGACGAGTGGCTGTGATCAGTGCAGGTCCTTCTGGTATCTCAGCAGTTTACGCTCTGGGACAAGAGAAGAAGTTCGATGTTATTCAGGTCTTTGAACGAAGAGATCGCGTAGGTGGAACATGGTCAGTGATATTGACTGCGAGCAACTCCAAAAGAAAATAGCCACTGACGAATTCTATAAAACAGGATCTACGATGCAGAACCAGATGTGTTTCCTATACCAGGTCTAACAAACGCCGGACGCAAAATCCCATCTACACTGCCAAATTTCACTCCTCTCAGCGCTGTAGATACTACCAGCTGTACTGGGACCTACGCCACGTTACATAGCAATGTTGGGTCGGGTATTATGACATTCACGCATACACCCCTTTCCAAAGTCAACTCTGCACTGACAACAGACCGTTATGGTGCTAACAACTCAACTCGACTATATCGAATCGTCGCAGGCTATCTTGAGGATATTTTTGCGCCGTATTTTCACTTGCTCAAGTTGAATACAACGTTAGAGAAACTGGAGAGATGGGAACGAGTGGGTTCTGACCTTGCTTCAGTCAGGAAGGGAACATTGTGGAAAGAACGTAGATTACTAGTGGACAGAGCGTTTTGATGCTGTCGTTGTTGATCTGGTCACTTCACTGTTCCACAAGTACCTGTGATTCCAGATATCAGAGCATTCTTGAAAGAGTACCTATCGAAGCTTGAGCACTCGAAGTCTTTCCGAGATATCAACGACTATGTTGGCAAGGTAAGATGCCTTTTCCCGGCCGTTGAATGTCATGACGGTATCTGACATCCAATAGCTTGTCGTAGTTGTTGGAGGTAATGTATCCGCCAGTGACTCTGTAGTCGACTTCCACAATATTTTCAAGGCTCCTCTTTACGTTGTCCATCGAGGCGTAAACCCAAAGCTCGAAAGCGTCCGGAAGCTTCCCAATATTCAAGTCACCAAATCCATCAAAAGCTTTTCCCTAGAGAACACTGATGGCCACGAGCTAAAGCTGACTCATGATGTAGGTAAGAGCTGCGCTGACTTTCACAGTCTACGAATATGAAGCGGTGGCTGTAGCGCGTGTTCTTGCTGGTAGGGGAAATCTTCCTCGCGTCGAAGAGCAGAAGGAGTAGAAGCCAAAGCGGCTAGAGTATAAGGGTCCAACGACTATCTTCCATGAGATCGCTCCCGATTTCAAAGAGTATTTCGAAGGCTTGCGAGCCATTGCGGGACCACCAGCGACTGAAAGCAATGCTTATGAACTGCTACCATATGAAGATTGGTGGCAGAAGGCCAGAAACGTATTCGTTAAAATCATCACGTGATGTTGATCTGAATAAGAATCGAGTGAGCTGATGTCCGTTCCGTAGACATCGCTTGCTCTCAAGGAGTAAAAGGCCAGTACGCTCTTTCGCGACAATTGGATTGATCGTCTACCTCGGAACTTTGGACTTGCATCGTTGCTGGTAAGTCAGTCTTGGCTCTCTTCTAATGCCAACTAACTATTCGGTTGGATGCATCTTCTGACCGTATTGTGACAAGATCGACCTATCAGTAGTAGAGCTTACTGTATCGCCAGCGAGGAACCCTCTCAGCCACATGTTGTCGTCAGTATTTGCAGCCCAATATTATACCACGTGCAATCGAAAGCTATATCAAATGCTATAGATTTCGGCATTGGCTTTGATAACAGTAGTCTATACTGTACTGTGTAGGGTATTGCATTATTCGTGTTACCGGAGTTGTGGTTGAGTTTCTGCATACATCAAATTAAACGGACTGAGTACAGTAAGGTTCTTTGAGATTTTACTTCATTTATACGTTCAGTCGAAAGTATAAGGATGTTCCTTGATACTCCTAACAAAACCATGATTAGATCTGTTAGAAATGTGTGTTTGACACCTTGTCGCAAATTTTGATCAACAGTTACCATATCCATGTTTCTATTCACCGTTTATAAATTATAAAGTCAGGATTGTAGATTGACCTTGATCATGAAGCGGCCAGTGCTTGTATATATGCGTACGTATATTAGAAAAATTACAGCGGACAGAGCGGCCGACGGCGATTCTATTACACCGTCAGCGTCCGCACCACCACAAACGCTGTGTGGTGCCTTTCCAGGCAATTAGTTAGCTGTAATTTATATAATAGTCACTTCAACCACTGCTTAGAGCATCAACCATTCTACTTATATTATTTAATATCCATCATATAACGACTTAAGTTATCATCCGAATAAATCCGACCAAATCCGTGCCATCAAATCTGCTGAAAACAGTAAAGGGAATATTCAACCACTTGGTTGGAAAGCAGAGATTCTGTCTAATCAATCCTTTTCTGAAAGTCTTCTAATATAAAATGCATGTGGTACTTGTTGGAGCAACCGGCCTAGTGGGGTCAGCATGTCTACAAGCCATGCTCTCATCACCAAGCGTTACACAAATCTCCATCCTAAGTCGACGACCTGTCAAGATGGCTGAGGGAAATCCCAAAGTCAAGACACTCATCCACTCTGATTTCAAAAGTTATGATTCCGAATTACTGCGCTCATTGGAGAGCGCCGCAGGTTGCGTATGGGCACTTGGAATGAGCTCGAATGGTGCCAAGGAAGAGTAAGTCATTCAATCCGCAATCAATGAACTTCAAAAATAGGTTTATTGAAATAAAAAGGGAATATACTGTAATCACACAGGATTACGCAATTGCGGCAGCCAAAGCCTTCTCAACCCTTAACAAAGACTTCAATTTCGTCTATGTATCTGGTGAAGGAGCAACGACAACACCAGGGCGTTTTACGCCCATGTTTGGACGCATCAAGGGACGCACCGAGCAGGAACTGCTGGAACTTGGCCGCAACTCAACCTTGCATCCGTATTCTGTCCGCCCCGCTATGGTGGATCCCAGAAGGCACCCTGAGATCTTGCCATTTATTCCAACGCCACCTCTTATCCTGAGAGCTTCCATGACTGTGTTGGGACCGCTTACTGATGTGCTTTGGAAGAGCGGGCAAAGCCCTACCAAGGAATTGGGAGAATTCCTCTTGAAATTGGCTGTGAGCGATGGGAAGCCTTTGGAGGGCAAGGGGATTGAAGGGGAAGGCAGAACAGTTTCCAATGTTGGATTTCGTCGTTTGGTGGGATTGTGAATGCGTGTCGTTGGTCGGAGTCTACTTCCTATTATCCGAGTCATTAGTCTCTAAGCTTCGACAGATCTAATTTTCTCGTTAGAGTTTTCATAAGTAGCTATAAATACTAATGTTATCTCTTTTATAGAGTATTTATTGGATTACCGCTTAGATCTTACTTAGTCAAACCTTCGATTGAAGCCTTGCAGACAAGGGATTGTCCTCCGCTAGCCGGTACACGACAAGAACCGTAACAGGTAGCAGTCGACCTAAGATTAACGTCCCTCCCATGAAATTGACCCGTACAGAACGTCAGAATGATGGATAGGAGCAATTAAGGCAGGGGATGATACCCTACATGTCGAAACGACGGGCATATAAATTTGATGTTATAATGTAACAGTATTCATATTCCCAGAGAGTAGCAATACTTCTTTGACCAAAAGCTTAGTAGATGAATCAGTTCTACCACTACTGCGCAGAATAACTTGGTATTATGCCCAACTACATAAGCTGCCCCTTACAGTACGCCTCTCATTACACAATGCGTTAAAGCTATAACCTTGACTCTAATGAACCAAGCTAGCTTTGTATGTGTCCACGTCAGTACACAACAATCTTAGAATTCACTTGCCATAAGATCGCTACAGACAACAGCTGATTTTGCTTACTTACCATCCAACTAAAATCTACAAGCAAGCAAGCTACACGCTTACAGAGTGAATAGAACGGCACTAGTACGTAACAGCCTACAGGACCTGCAATATTCCTCCCTATCACTGTTCTTGACTCCTGCTTTTATTATTCTTCTCACCATGCCAGAAGGAATACCACTGCGCAATTTTCCCGAGTTTTTATAATTTCCGTTCACTAGAGTCAATGATAACTACCTACAGATCGAGTCTTTGAAGCTTATGCCACTGTTGATACCAATAAATTTAGAGTGCTTGTCGGAGCGAGACAGAAGACTAGAACTTGAGATTTGACTATCTCCGGGCTAGATTTGGTTGGCTTTGGATCTTCTGGGAGCATCACTGTACAGACTCGGGAGTTCCCATATACTGGTGATAACTATGGTGAAGTAGATGCTCCGACGAATCTAGGCGTCTATACCCACAGCTTTACATATGGAACCGTCATTTTTCCTATGTATCAGACGGATACTGACACGTCTTATGCCTTTAAGTTCGACATCTAATGGAGTGGAGTTATCTTTCTTCAGCCTCTTCGAGAATTGTAAGAGACGTGGACAACTACTGTCCAAGGTAGAGAACTCTCATATAGTGGATTCTGAAAACATTGCCGAGCTCTTCCATTTCTGCTCTGTGTTCCTTCGCTGATTCTATTCTCTATATGGGACTCATATCACGACCGATGGTATTCATGTGACCTTGCATGGGCAACTGACCTCATATGTATATCCTATCGAGAAAGGCTATGCTTATCTGGCAAGATTTGGCAACTTCATCGTGGCAGACCTGTCACGGCTTGACATCATGGCTGCGAACTTTGTCAAAGCCAAGTTCATATCTTCAATCTCTCGTGAGTTGATTGATCCTCGCCATGGAGCGTTAGCCAGGGTTGAGTTGTGGAGAGGAAGAACCGCGAATAACTTTGCACGGTATCCTTAACCTTATCAATTACTTAGCTTAACTCTTTGGGACACCATGCAACTCTTGCAATTACTGAGATGAAGGATTTGCATGAGAGGCTCTGGTATGTGCGACAGATGTTGCGGGTCACAGATGGTTGGATCACATTGAGCTCTCTCAGTAGTTATGATCGTGATGAATGTCCCTGAGTGTGCATTTTCGAGCTCTGTCAAATTGTCATTAGATTGATTCCCATCCTTCACGTCCGTTTTATGCGTCTACTAACATGCATCCAGAAGTTCAGCCGCCAATTAGTCCATCGTGATAAACGCAACATGTGTTCAAGTAGCTCCTCAACTAATTCTGTCTTGAAGTATCCCCACATTCGTATGTCCGATGGAATTTTGAGTAAGTCTCTCGATCTTTACCACTCTTGACACTCCCTCTCTATCAATTATGCTCTCTACCTCGTGCTATCAGCTGGATCACCTTTATAGCACTGCCTCATGCAGAAATGCTACTACTGAAGGGTTCTACAAAGATCCAACGAGCCAGATGAGAAAACACATTGTCGCCTCAACATGCCAGTGGCTAGATCAAAGCGACTTACAAGCAATCTCGCGATTCGAAGATGACTCAGCATATCCACCGCGAGTTCAGGTATACCAAATGCCTAATCTAAAGTACGATCTGTCGCCAGCTTTCACTAAGGAAGCAGGAGAAGGACTTGCCGAATCCCTCGGCATTCCTTTCGGAGATAGCTACAAGAGTCTTTGTTGCCAAATGGATACCCAACATAACCGGCTCATATGTGGAGATAGAATATGGAAGCTGACACGACGTGACTCGGAGATGCGCAGACAGCGTTCCCGCCTTACCGCTTTCATAGAGATCACAGAATACATGATCTACCTTGGATCAAATAACCTACTTCAGACATTTGAGAGGCAGCATTCCACAATTTCATTGTACTTACAATGGGCTATGGAGCACGGACTTACTTGGATGATTGATCAGTTCATCGACTTGAGAACCTTGTCTACGAATGCTTTCAGCCAAAACTTGTTGCTTCCTGCAGTCGAATTTGGATACATAGGCTGGGTCAAGAATTTGATTAAGGCCAAAGTCGACGTCAATTTCATTTACGGAGATGATGACTTGGGAACAGCCCTCGGGACTGCAATCACGCAAAAGAACATTTCTATTGTCCAGACTCTCCTAGATGCTGATGCTGATCCAAACCTTCTAGATGTTCTCGAATTAGCAAGCATGTTGAGAGAAGATGAATATCTACAAACCAAGATACTCTCACTTTTAATTGATGCAGGCGCAGATCCCAATTTTTCAGTCAACACAGATAATATGAGGTGTCGAGCCCTAATCTACGCAGCCAAATGTGGTCAAAAATCTGCTGTTTCGTATCTTCTAAATGCCGGAGCTGAGGTGAATCACTACAATGTGTTCTACGGAAGCGCCATACAATTTGCCACTGAAAGCGGTTCCGTTGCCACAGTTCAAGAGCTTCTGAATTACAGTGCAGATGTATCTACACCCCTGTGTATGCTTTCAGAGATGCCCTCAGAGCTATGTCATCCATATTTCTTACGAACGCCACTCCAGATTGCTTCATCGGCTGATGATCTTGAAATGGTCCAAACACTTCTTAATGCTGGAGCATGTGCCGATGACCTTTTCGCAGAAGTCTTTGAAGTTGATTCCTTGCCAAATATCATTGATAAATGGAATAAAGATGGCTTTCATGGGCTTTTTCTTTCCGCACTGCAAATAGTCGCAGGCTCTGAAAACTACGATATCCTACAAGTTCTGATCCCTCGTGATGCAGACATTAATCTCTCCGCCGGTTGTGTCTTTGGCAGGACCGCATTGCAACACGCTGCTGAGCATGGAAATATTGAGATGCTGAAGAAGCTGCTAGACTTAGGTGCAAATCCACACGGTTTACCTGCTCGATATTGTGGTTACACAGCACTTCAAGTGTCTGCTAGTATTGGACATGTTGAAACATTCAACTTACTACTCGAGGCTGGAGCAAATCCTCACGATAGTCCTGGCGAGATACGAGGTGCAACCTGTCTGCAAGCTGCTGCTAGATCAGGTCATATCGAAATTATCAGTCTACTTCGTGCACTGGGTGTACTTGGTGAGGCATAAGAAACTTACTTTATCCCCTCTTTATTTTCTATAATAGAACAGCCTATGCGGCGTACTATTATAGTACGCAAGACAAATATAGACTGCAAATCCATTATCATTCAAATGACCTTAATTATTCTTTGAATGAAGCTTAGTACTTCGAATTACACCAATGAAAGGCTATGTAGGAAATTAAATGGCTACCTACTAACATTAAACTATCCTTCATGATAATCTTGGCTACAAGAATAATTATACACCTTGCAGCGTACTGGATATTGTAGGTAATCTGGAATATGCTGCTCTAGATGCTCTTTATCAACAATTACTAGAGAAGCATCTGCTGTGGAGAGTCCATAGATGTTCTATTGTAAGCTGTCGGACATGAAATCCGAGCAGCGAAACGCAATCTTTTTATACACAGAAGTAAATCCGTCAGAGACTGTTTCTCTCCCTTCCCTTCCTCGAAACATCCGCGGCTAAAATAATGGACTAGATGGCGTATTATCGTCTGGGATCGTGAGGAGAGAGCCACATATGTCAACTAGGTCTCTCGGATTCTGTAGATCATGGTATATTCTAGGTAGCAGATTTCCTAGAACTACAAATTCGGTAAGATGCAAGAACCAGAGAGCGAGTGTAACTAGTCTAAGAACTTAGAGTGTTGTTTAACGTAGTATTAGAAGGCAAATGGCACAGTCATCCTCATATTTCTAATCAATTCTCGGATCACGTCGAGGGAGATGAGGTTGGGATTAAGCGTTGAAACGTATCACAAAGCTGTACATAGCTGCGATTTTTAAGTGCCTCGCACTAGATTATTGTATTTGGGTATTTTGCTCTTTATTTTATATGATACAAAGTTATTGCATAGCTCTAATTTGGAAGTGATGAGTTTGGTGTGATTTGTGTGGTCGTATAGAAACTCAATACCAGGTCGTATCTCTCGAGCACAGGTACCGTCCCATTATTCTCATACTCAAAAGTGGAACCATCGAATATTGTTCATTTTGCTCGTTTATCCTGACAGGCCCTATAAAATCGATCTCGCCTGTACAAATTTGCATCTGCAAGCATATAAATGTTGATGTCTGTTAGTATCAAGATAAATGTCAACATCTAAACAAAATACTTGATCCTGATGATGATCATCTCAGAAAATAAATAAGCGAGTCAATTATACTGTAAAATACTGTATTCCTCCGGTATTTATTTATATCTATATTTAGATTGGGGATTACCCGTTTTCTTTATCATAAGGGTTGAGAAGAATCGACTCTAGACTTAATCCAGGTTAGTCTTAGGTCTTTGGATCATCAATCTTTACCCCACATGCACAGACCACTGGATATATGTACCAACGGTCCTACGCAATGTTTACAATTGCGTTGGATTTGTATACAGTAGCAGTCAGCTGATATACGTAACTCAATAGTTTGTGTTATACCCCTGGTTTCTGCCCTCAAGCGCACAGCTATCTCTCAAGTCTTCCAATTGATCAGTGTCGAGGATGCCTATTCGGCAAAGGATATCAAAGGCTTGTCAAGTATGTCGGCAAAGGAAAACCAAATGCGACGATCAGAACCCATGTCGACATTGTCAGCGGCTTAGTATCAGCTGTCAGTATCGGTCACATTATCGACGAAGAACGAAGGCTCAACCAGAGGTTGGCGCTGAACAAGAATACCGTAGACCTGTTCCGAGTAGTGAAGAGACACATCCTATCAACGTGACCTCGCAAGTGGCGGCTACCAAGAATACACAACCTCAACAGAGTGCTAGTAAAACACACTCCGAGTTGTCACCTTGCCATCTCCAACATTATTATGGCGCTTCTTCAAACTTCGCGTTTCTGCAACAAATTCACCAAGGCCTCTCCGCCCAAGGCATTCAAGACTCAACCTTCCTAGGGGAAGCGGAAGAAGCATGTCCAAATTCGAATGCTTTTGAACACCGAGGACTTTTCCTTGGGGTACAAACGCCGTTACAGAGCACGAAGTCCTCAAATGATCAAATTCATTCTCGATTTTTACCACGCGAGCTAGCGACAGAATTTCTAGAATCCTGTATATTAATGCCTACCAAAAATTGCCTTTCTCGAAAAATTGTAAGATTGGTCATTAACAAGATCATCTATGTTAGATACCGGGATGTCACAGGTTCTCACGACTGCAATCTACTTCCTTATTTGTCGCGAACTCGGTGAGAGTGGAGTTTTTCCAGGCAATAAGATCCTCTACAACACTGTCGACGACTCTTCCTATTCGCCAAGTATTGCCGATCTTAGCATATACGCTTCTACACATGACAACTGCAAGAACGAGGCCTTCAACCATACCAATGGAGACGTTATAGTATGGAAATATTTCTGGCCAAAGATCGGAAAGCGCTTCGGTTTGGAGGTATGTTATCTTTCGGTTTTCAATGATATGATACTGCGTTACGATAGCTAATACATGGTAGGCCCCAGAACCTGTGTTTGAGAAAGCCGTAGGTACTTCTGGAGGGCTTGAAATGGAAGTCTCAATGATCGAATGGGCCAAGGATAAGAAACCTGTATGGGACAAGATTTGTGATAAGTATGGAGGTAATAAGGACGCTTTCAACTAGGCAACATGGGGCTTTTTCGACTGGGCTATGGGTAAAGCCTGGCTCTCGATCTCATCTGTCAGTAAGGCGAGAAAGTTCGGGTGGAAAAGATACGACGATACAACTGATGCATGGCTGGAGACTTTCAAGTCTTTCGAGAACTCCGGTATCCTTCCGGCTGTTGGAAAGGTTCTAGATTAGACAAAAATCATTTTCTGAATTGAATGGAATCCGCTAGTCTATGTTAGCTTACTCTATCTGCCATGTTATTGAACCTTGAATTTTGAATGTGATAAATCATATACACGTGTTCTCTAGCACACATAGAGTGCTCCCACCTATGCATCCAATTTAAACAATGATACGCTCGTTCAACCAATTTTCGCATATACCTTCAGCTGGTCCGTATTATCTAGCAATGACTGTGTCGAATTCTCTTCCACCTACTGTCGCATCGCGCTGCCCGAGGTGCACATTGTGGATGAGCGCTTGATGTCGAGTGAGGGGTAGTAGCAACCTGAAGGCTGACAGGAAAGGTTCAGGTGATGGATGACGCAGTCGACTACAATGACTTCGTCTACATTATCTCCTCCGTCAAAACATTTGCTAGTGCTGTAGAAGTGCTGAAAGGAAAATTATTGACGATGACTATTGCGGTGAGCAAGCACATGAAGAATGCTAGCGGCAGTGAGGTCAGGATTTTGTATTGTATAAGGTGATATAAAAAGCATTGCTAGATTGTAAAGACTGTATTTGAAATCAGAAACATCGATCAGAGAACCACGCTGTGAGTAAGATCGCTATAATGAGAGAAGCAAGATCAATATCAGACTATAAGCCGCTAGAAAATTCACACAATAAGAAATACCGTGATAACAAGAAGTGAAGAATCCCAATATCAGACTATGCCTTTCCATTCCAAGTATCATTCATTGTGAGGCTTGTATTTGGGGAAGCAGTAGTCGAGAGTTGATCATGAAGTTGTCAAGCTGCGGTAGCACAATTATAGCAAGTAGCTGTAAAGGCCCCCGGGGTTTTAACAGTCCAAGTCTCATGAGAGGTAGAAAGTGTAGTGGGTACCAAAGGGCAAGAAGTGGCTAAGACAACGTAACTCGAAGTAACCGTAGTAGGACTACAGGTGAGGGTAGCTTTCCCCTTAGTGGTCACGGTAAATGTTTCGCTGTGAGTGTAGATTATTTTTGGTGCCGAAGTGCATGTATCTGTAAAAGTATATCTACTAGTCGTCTTCGTGGAGCTTGTACATATTGTTGTCCATGGAGATGAAGGTTTTGTCGAAAGGCTCTTTTTAGTGCTGGTATATGTGGCAAGTGTTGATGAAGTTTTGCTTGAGATGATGGTGGTTGTAGGAGTCGGTGAACTAAATGATTTTGAAGTCGAGCTGGAAGATAAAGTTGTGCTGGATGAAGTTGTGCTGGATGTTGAAGTTGTACTTGGCGTTGAAGTTGTACTGGACGATGAAGTTGTGCTGGATGATGAAGTTGTGGTTGAGCTAATAATTGGAGCGCATTGCCCATCACCAATCTGGTCATGAATGAGCGTCACGGCTCCAGTCAGGGCATAAAGACCACCAGAAATTGATGCAGAATCGCCTACGCTGATGGAAGCGGTAGCAACAACATCACCCACAAAGGAAATACCCGCAAGGGTGGCAGAGCTTCCAACTTGCCAGAAAACGTTGCAAGAGACTCCGTTGACGAAGACAACAGACGATCCTACAGCGGTGACCAGTGTAGAAGAGACCTGAAAAATCCACACAGAATCCGAACTTCCTTGAGCATCCAGAGTGAGCTGACCTGTAATCTCAGCGGTGTCGAGCTTATAGACTCCCCCAGTAAGGGTCGTCCCACCAAGCTCAGTTGCCAATGTAGCTTCAGGAGCTAGTCCTGCAGCAGAATTGTAGGCAGTCAAGGCATCACTCTGTGCGGTCGCCGCGACTGCATCGCCAGAGTGTATTGTACCTGCATAAGTGATCTGATCCGATCCAACGATAGCAGTTCCAGGTGATACACCGAGAAATCCCAGGAGGGTCGTTGCACCTGTGTTGGTAACGGTAGATGCTCCGAGGACGCTGAATGCTGCAGCGGTTCCAAGGTCGATTGGGGACTGAGCATTGCTTGAAAAGGTAAAAGCAAGAGCAAGAGCAAAATTGTAGCTAAAGAATGTCTTCATGTTGAATTTTTTGGTATGTTAAGAAGATGAAAGATGAATGTGATGCTGTAAGATATGCGCTGAGTGTGGAGAGAGTGATATTTATATGAAGTTGTAAAAAATTCTTGACGATACCAAGACGCCAATGGATTTATTGATATCGTTCTTGAGTAGTATTTTATCATTAGTTTGGCCTCATTTTCTAACAGTCTATTTAAGTCCTATAGATCCATACAATTCGATAGAGGCGTTTATGAAAAGATATTGCGACAGATCTTGGCACCAGTATGAGTAAGGGGTCCTGCCACGCCCAATTAACTAAGTTCAAGCCGTATAGATGTCGGCTGGGTAGTTGGAAGGGGTCCATGGTGAGCTTTCAGGGATCAATCGGGGCTATCAATTGGTTTTGTAACGATCCAAGTGAGGTTTTGGGAGTCCGCAGAGAGGAATGGTAAATATCCCGTTGTTCTTTAGAGTTTTAACCAGGCTAATTCACCCAGGTGAACTGTCAAGAATGTGTCAAACCAGACCTAATTGCCCAAGTGAATCATAAATAATAACACCTGAGGCTAGAAAAGCCAATGGACCTTTCCAACTACCCGCCTATTGGTCCACACCCATTAAATATCGACAATATTTACCTTCATAACATCTGTATAATTTAAAATCTCACTTAATTCTTCTAAAACAAGCATCTTACTGGAGCGATTTTAGACTTCTTTTATCAAAGTGGGGCCTACCAAAAGTTTAGAATGTGACACAATATGGTGTGGGTACCAACTACCCATTCGGACTTTTTCAACGCATATTCTCACGTTCGACAAGAAGGACATGACACGCTGTATTGGTGACAACTGCTCTCTACCCGGATTAACAGCCAATCATTTTTATCGGCAGCTATGAGAGGACAGCATAGAAAACATTCAGTCTCATCATCGCTCCTTTTACGTGGATGAGCTGTAATATTGGTGGCGGTGAAGCACCCATCGTCTAATATTGGTGGCGGGAAGCACTCGCCGTATAAAACCTGATAATTTTTGTGCTATAGAGAGGTAAGTAAGCAAGCGCAGAGAACAGCTGGATCAATACGAAAAAGATGAGAATGTGATAGGCAGAAGGAACTGGGGAAGGTAGCCGACATCTGGCAAACAGGTTTGAACTTCTTCTGAAATATTCAGCCGAGTTTCGAATAGCAATATATCTCATCGAAGGTTACGCTGCTCTCACGTGATTTGTGCGCCCACAGATCTACAGCTTCACTTACAGTGGCTCTCACGTTGGTGATTCTCATAGTTATGTGCTTTGTATTGGATATGCATGATGCACATATAATTCTCTCTTGTAGATAGGTCTTCTTCCTCAACCCATAGTAATGGCTACTTACGCCGTAATTTATAATCAACTGCTGACAGCAAAGATGATGAACTGGGGCGATATGAAGTCAGGCATAAGGGGAACACCAGTACACAATAACTTAAGTACACAACTTTAGAAAACAATAAGAAAATTGAAGTTAAGGAGCTGACTGTCTAACCATTGTAATCATACGATGTTCAAATGTCGAGTTGTTGTCTAACCCAGTTCTCCCAACAGAGCTCTTACGACCTTGGTTGCATTTGCATATTGATTAATCCGGATCTCGAGTTTACTCTCACGCTCTGATAGGCGTCTGGGGCCGTTGGGCTAGCTATTAACCTTATTTTGACCTAGGTATTGGTTGGCCAGTTTGCTGCCTTACCCATCACCTAGGTTGGGGGTTTATATTGTTGGCCTGCTAAAATTCTGCTTCCTGGCTGAAGTTGTTACTACAACATTATTACCATTCAAATCTTTAAACCATAGGAACTGCCATTTTTACACGCTACGGCCTTCTGTGATATATAGGTCGAGTCGCACAAGTTTACACTTTTTTGTAACTCAATTTCCGCGCTCTCCAATCATCTAGAGCTGTAACACTGAATGAATGAATGAATCCACCATAATGAACTCACTGTCTCTCTGCTTATTCCTGGGCTCCTTTAGCCACTATTGCTTGGTACGATAAAAACAACACTTGAAGCCATACAGCTTCATATGCACATTACTCAATAATGCGTTATTATTAGATATTCGACGACAAAGATGAATGGTTGTTACATGCCCTATTTGTTTTACGGAGTTGGGACTCTTCAATAGTAAGCAGCTACCGTATCGAATTTCCTTGCGAATGGTTTTCTATTCCATAGTCGTATCTATTGCTCTAGATTCGTAAAAATTTGACAGCTGCAGGAATCGAATATTGGCACAATCATCTTACAGCCAAGGCACTTCCAAGTTTCTAGAGCGCAACCTGCAAATCCGTGTCTGTAGCTATTCCGCCGGATCCATCCTCATCTTGTGTTATCTGAGCAAAAAAAAACATGCAAGCTCGCTCTTTTCGAACCACTTGCGATTTCTTGTCCACGCATTCACAATGATATCCCTCCCCACCCGAGCAACAGCTTCAACCTGATCAGGCGTCCCCCAGCCTGGAGCTACTGTGCCAAAGCTTAGGAGATGGCAACCTATTTGAATGAGATTACGCCATATGGAAGTGTCGGGCTGTTCCCCTAATCCCTCAGCATAGCCTTGTACCATCCACAGTCCGGCATCGATCTTTCTATATAGCCACAGCGCGTACAATTCCCCGACCATCTCTCCATGATCCATGCTTTGAACGCCGAATTGGGCCATCTCCCAATCGATGACGAATATAGGTATTTCTGTCCCCTTTTGAATGGGGACATCGGAGATAAGGATGCTACAATGTATTCAGTAGTCGTCCCACAAATCAATCGTAAAGCTGCAACAGCGACTTACTTTCCAGTCCAGAAGTCGCCATGAATAGGGACCAGGTGCTTCGGAATGCCTTTCAGCTCGTTCACGGCTTCTTCCTTGACTTGCATGAACACCTCCCTTGCCTCCGTCAGAATGTCTGGGAACTGATCTATGCGCTGAAGTAACCAATCGTAGTTGATCAAATGCTTTATTTTCTGCATCTCATTGTTGGTTTTTAGCTCTGCATAAAACTTTGGTTCGGAGATATTGCTCGTATTTAGGGACCAATCTTTTACTTCTTTTTCTGTCTTGTGATGAAAACCCGTTATCCATTGAGCCAGTGCCCTCCCTAGCTGATAACATTGCGGCTGAAGGGATTGCGGTGTTGGTGATGAGAAGTTTTTGAGAACGTAGGCCTTCAAGTTAAGCCCAATGGGAAGGTACTCTTGGATTAGTGTGTTGGTTTCATCATCGTAAAGGTGGTACTTCGGTGTTCTGACGACGTATTTGAAGGCATTAACTTGATCGAAATCAACGCGGAATGAGGCGAGAGCTTTCAAGCATTCCTCTTCAACTCGCTTCAAATTGTTAGCGAAAATACATGTATATATATGTTTATATATGAATAGCAGTCAGTTTCATACGCAACGGTTTGTGCTCAGTTTATTGGCAGGATGGGTTGCCATATACCCTTCCCCATGTTTGATGAGAACGTGTGTGGTGCCGTCTTCGAGAGGCTTGAACAGATGCGCTCGATAAACAAAGTTCCCTGAACCTCCTGATAAAGGCTCAAGTGAGGCTGATGCATATCTTGTTCCCTCAAGGAACTTGAATACTTCTGATTTGATCTCGTCTGCGGTCTTTGGCGTTGCCATTTCGCTCATTATTGTGAGTTTGTGATTACAAGATTGAATTCTTAGGATATAATGCCTTTGATTCGAGGTTTTCAAGTTACTCTTTTATAGCCACTTAAGATTTTGCTTTCGTTTTTATATGCCTCTAGGAAATATGGATGCCTACGCTTGAACCATCATCACTATCTATATATGTCTTTTAAACAGTTGCCTAAAACCTAACTTTCATTCTTATACGCCTATTTATTATGGACGCATACGGCTGACGCGTCAGCATTAGCTATATAGGCAACCATTTACAGGACCCCTGTCACCTCTACATTACAAGCGATTGATACAATAAATAGGAGTGGCCTAAGTGCCACTGTAGAGTCAAGTTAATAGACCGATTGCACATTCCTGCTTTGAGCTGATATGTGTATATAAGTTTGTATTTAAGTATATTTTAGCGTACTTAAGGATCCCAATCGCACTGTGATTGCGAGCGTTAACTGCAACTGGCAACCCACTCAAATCAGCTAATTATTTAATTTAATATAGTGCTCAACACCGAAAGTTCCACCTCCCTGGCTGATGACTGCTTACAAAACAGCATCTGAAAGTCTCAGTAATCCACGCAGCCAAAGGGTAGAGATGAAATTCCTAATAGCCATGTCTAACATCTGATACCTTGAACTACAACATTTTTAAGTTGTGTAATTCAGAACAAGTCATCTTTGATCAATCATCTATCCCAGGCTTGGCTGGATACCTAACGTATCCTAGGTATGTTGTCATTGTAAAGGACGATAAATCGGTCAGTCATCCCAAGATATTTAGCTCATCTGACCCGCATATTTCGAGATATCCCTACTTGGCTAATTCTCATCGTATCGCTAAAGTCGCCTACGCAAGTCAGATCGCGGTTTCAATGGCGGACTGTATTCACAGTCGTGGAGAAAGACGAATATGGCACTTGAACCACTTGTTTAAGATAATGCCAGTGGAAGAGGGGGTCGCAAATCTAGAAGGTGCAAAGTGTTGACGTCAAAATGTCAGGCATAGCGATCTCAATCTTCCAACGTGACGCCGATGAAAGAGTGCTTCATGCCTACAAGATTACGAGGAATTGAGACGTCAACCAATTTGAGGCATTTAAGGAAATAGTCCTCTCGGGCTTCGATCGGGGAACATAACATGTGCCCTCAGCGAAGAATGAGCCATCAAAAATGGGGAAGCCGGCAACAAAAACGCCCTTTGAGCAGTCTTGAGTTTTTTGGATCCACCATCTAAATGGTCATCGCTGTTCGCTTTGGCAAGGAGGATTTCGGATGCAACAATTCTCGATACCTGCCACAATATCACAACGCCAAGACAAAATAGCTGTCAAGCTCTTGGACATACGCAGACCTTTTTCCTGGAAGTGACATCGAGATTGAGATGATCGTGGCTGTGGTCTCTAGTTTAGACGCCTGCACAAGCCATTGATGCCAGTATTTCTGAACTTGTAAACCAGGACAAGATAGCCCAAATAAACCAGATACAACAAGAACGTCGAATAATACGAAAGGGTGGTGACCTATAGTGTCTTTGGAGAATTTGAGGAAGGCATAGGTTGTACTTGCTCGAAACAATGATCTGCTCACCATCCAGAAGCATCCGAAAGAGAAAGATATCTGAGACAGACTGGAATATTGAGGACGACCAAGCAGTGAAGAAGAAAGAGAAAAACAAAATGCATGAAAGAAAGGGAAATGGATGGTATTGGAACATCTTTTACTCAACCCGGATGATGTGCACAAGTTACTAACAACCCTATAGGTCGTGGTTACCTCCAGCCATCAAAATCGCCATCAAGTGATCTGCAGCAAGGATGGCGAACAACGATGGAAATACTTCATATAAGTTGACCTTTATATTTGCCGATGTATATGTCGACTTTTGACTTTTGCCAGCCGTCCTTAGTCAATTTAAGGATCTAACACCAGTATCTTGATGGGCATCAATAATTAAGTTTCAATCAGAGGGAACTACGTGTATTCGGATTCTCAGAATTTCTAGTACCCGGAAGCTGCTTTTCGTCAGTCTCTCCTAACACCCTTTACGTGAATCCGTTAGCTTTGGCACTACGACCTGTCAGGTCTGAATTACCAATAGACTTTACCTTCAATCCGCAGGATAACCAGGAGATTCTTCATGGGAAATGGACTAGAGTAGATTACGGGGCGTTGAAATCACAAGATATATCGTCTAGGAGCAAGCATGTATAAGTAAAGACGATAAATCGTAGTGGGTTTGAAACAACATCCAATCGCCTCTTTATAAATTGTGTCGTGGTCTGACTGCTGTCCGGCTAATCTACCTAAATCTGAGCGGAGCCTTGCATAAGTCGCCCAAGCGGCTCAAAACTGTTCCGTATAGAGGAGACATGAAAAACTCAATGAATGTATAGCAGCCAGATGGCTCAACTGCTCTGAGCAAACAGCAACGCTGGAACAAAATGCGCCCAGCGAGAAGTTCCACAATAGCTAGGTACCGATTTGCAGGTCTTAGCCCGTCAGCTTGCGGAGCTTGAGCTCCCATCATGGCGTAGCGTAATTCTGTAGCCGATTCGTTTCTTCCTGCACGGTTGAGGAACAGACGCCGCCCCCAAATTGTGAATATGCTCAATCTGGAGAACCCATTCCTCTACGTCCTAGCGTAGCGGAATTGGGCGCAACATGGATCTTGGATGATCAATCGGCATGGAAAAGACAATATTCATCGCATTCTCATGTCGCGGCTCTAGAAAGACTGTCGATGTCTTTTTAGAACCGCTTATACTTGGCCGGGTCGACTTCAACTGTACCTCGAATTCTTCAGGTGATCACCGTTCTACGGTCTCACACACTAGCTCCAAAATTGTATGAAGACCCAAGTGGGTAAAGTCCTGGTTGTGGCTGGCTGAGGCTCAACTCATGTCGGTTTTTCAGCCGCAGTCATGTCCGGAAAGGGCTTTCTTAGCAAACTCCACCGTTCGGTCGAAATCGTGGCAATCATAATCTCAAGGCATATCTAAATCTTTCCTCCTTTTACGGTATGGTGGTCGTGGAATTCGACTATCCAGTTCTCAATCAAATGCCATGATCCATAAAAATCTCGTTCGACATGCAAACTTGAAAAGCTATTTCCATTGCATCTTAGACCGAAGCCTTCAGCAAGCCACGATAGATCCTTAACGGAGCAAGAATTCAGTGAGTGATGATTCATTTTATTTTTCTGGACAATTATAATGTCTTGCGAAGCCTTCTTTATTCTCTACACACATTCTTTTTGGTACTCTTGAACAAGAGTTGGCTCTTGCCACTGACATTCTTTTATCACCACTCTCATTTTCTCATATTTTTCTGAAATGGCATCAAAATCCCTCATTATTACCGCGCTCTTCGGCCTTGTACCTGCTATATCTGCACAAACAGCGAGTTGTGTTTCTGCTCCAACTTCAACCGCACAGTGTAATGTGTCGGGTTTAGTCACAGATTCAACAAACGTCTTAACGACCGCTGGCGATGCCCAATACCTAAGTGCTGAAGGCTGTGCTTTACTCTGTTCGACTACAGCTGATTGCGAGTCATTCTTCCTCGACACCGATTATACTATCTGCACATTGCAGAGTATCACTGTAGCTGATACATCATATTTGGATTTCCTCTCGGCTCAGTTCATATTTGATGCAGCATGCTTCGACTGTGCTACTACAACATCTTCTTCGTCTTCGGGCACCACCTCAAGCCCAGCTGTAACGACAACGGATTCTACAACATGTGCTCTTAGTACAAGTCCTCCAACCAGCGCAGAGTGTGCTGTGTCCGGTGAACTCCCAGACCTATTTATAATTCCCCTAGCGAGCTCAAGCGATACCCAAGACTTAAGCCCCGATGGTTGTGCTGCGCTCTGTTCGACCACAACTGGTTGCAAGTCATTCTATCTTAGTACCTCGGAATGTGCCTTACAAAGTCTTATCGCAAGCAATTACCCATTCGATGCTGGTTCTGGGGGGACTCTGCAACTATATGATATAACATGCTTCGACTGTACTACAACTTCTTCTTCATCGTCAACCTCATCTACTTCTTCGAGTAGTTCAACCTCAATCTCAGCCTCGGCCTCTGCTTCGGCCTCTGCTTCGTCATCCACCTCATCTAGCACTGTCTCAGTAACCCCAGCTACGACAATCGGCTCTACGTCGTGTGCTACCAATCTAAGTCATCCAGAGGAGGCAATATGTGGTGTGCAAGGCGACTTTACAGAAGGCCATGCAGCTATAAGGAGCATCAACTATGCCCCATTCTTAAGTCCAGAAGCTTGTGCTATTCTCTGTTCAACTACAACTGGTTGCGAATCATTCTATTTGAAATTGAATAACGGTTACACAGTTTGTTATGTGGAGAGCTATAGCATAGCCGACTCGCCATTTGACAGTACGATTGGCAACAATTATGAAGTATATGATGCATCATGCTTCACCTGTAGCACTTCAACGTCAGCCTTATCTTCGTCATCCAGTGTCACCTCAAGCCCAGCTCCAACGATTGATTCTACATCTTGTTCTCTCGACCCGAATCCTCCGGCCAATGCATTGTGTGCTGTGCACGGTAGTTGGGCGTATCCCTATTCAGGCCTATCTAGTTCTGATGATTCCCAATACTTAACTCCTGAAACCTGTGCTATACTCTGTGCAACTACAGATGGCTGCGAGTCATTCTATACGGATGATGATTTCTCTCACTGCTCATTACTAGGCTTTGTTGCGAATTATCCACCATTCAACATGATGTCTACAACATCCAATACGTTAATATATGATGAAGCATGTTTCAATTGTGTAACTTTGTCAACCACAAGCTCTTCATCATCATCATCGTCGACCTCATCTACTTCCTCAAGTAGTTCAAGCTCAACCTTGGTGTCTACTTCGTCATCCAGCTCATCTAGCACTACCTCCGCAAGCGCAGCTGCAACGACATCGGCTTCTGCAGCCTGCACTCTTACTGCAAGCGCTTCAACTAGTTCAGGGTGTCCTTTGGTCGGTGACTTCACGAATGCGCATTCACCTATGGCGACTTTTCAGGATACCCAGTACTTGACCCCCACAGCCTGTGCTATGCTCTGTTTAGACACACTTGGTTGCGAGTCGTTTTACCTTGATGCTGCTTATACCTATTGCGCTTTGCAACGTATTACGGCAGCAGCCTCACCATTCAGCACGTCTTATTCTCCAAGAGTGGAACTATATGATCTAACATGCTTCGACTGTGATACGACGACCGTTACAAGCTCTTTGTCGTCGTCGTCATCGAGCTCATCTATTTCTACTTCTACGTCTACTTCAACTTTTACTTCTACTTCCACTTCCGTTAGCTCTGGATTTCCAAGTCTTTCAGCCAACAGCACATCCACTTCAACAACATCCGGCAGTAACGCAGCATTCTTATCGACTGGAGTATCTGCCAGTTCCCCTGTTCTCTCAACCGGTGTCTCTTCTTTAGCCGGAACTGGTGTCCCAAGCCTTGCGTCAAACACGACTACCTCAGGACCATTCCCAATTTTGAACTCAACCTCCACTGTTTCCAGTGCTTCCGGCGGCTCCGCAAGCTCTATACAGGGCAGCAACACTGCAAACACGGACGTCTTGGGAAGTGCATCTACAACGAGTGTTCTAGACACGGATTTTTCGGGAAGTACATCTACGGCGAATGGTCTAGACAGCAGTTCAACAGTCTTGACCGTCACCACTACAAGAATCGAAACGATTTCTTCCTGCCTACCAACTGTTACCAACTGCCCATACGGAAAGGTCATCACTAAGACAGTCACATCCTTGACTACTTATTGCCCAGGTGCAGGCACTTCAGGACCACAGACAACCGGACCGGTTGCTTCCGCAGTCTTTGTAGGAGAAGAGGCTTCAACAATCTATTCCACCAAGATTTATACGATTACTGCTTGCCCATCAACGGTCACTAACTGCCCTGTTGGCAAGATTACTACCAGTGTTGTTCCAATCTCTACCATCGCTCCACCAGCCAAAATTCCAGTCACTCTCATAGGAGAGGCTTCAACCGTCTATTCTACCAAGGTTTACACAATTACCGCTTGCCCATCAACAGTTACCAACTGTCCAGTTGGCAAAATTACCAGCACTGTTATTCCAGTATCCACCACTGTCATTCCCTCGGTCTCGGCATTTAGCAACTCGGGTGTTGACAGTGAGAATGTCGCAAATACAGCCAGCGTCACAGAATCCACACAGAGCAACTCGGGTGTCCACAGTGAAACTGCAGCGGATCTAGCGACTGTCACAAACACCGCACTGTCAAAGTCGTCTGGGCTATCTGAAGAATCCCTCACATCCGTAGGAGCAAAGGTTTCCTCGGCTGCGATAGCACCATATCCAAGCTTTAAGACAGAGACTGGTATTGTCGGGGCTTCTACCAATCTTGGTTTTAACACTACCGGTACTATGAAGGCTACTGGTACGGGTGTTTCGCCGGCCGCGTCAGCTACCAATATTGAATATGCTACTGGAGCTGCCAGCAGGAACGTTGCTAGCGGTTTGTTACTTGGATTGATTTTGGTGGTGGCCATGTTGTAGTTATAAGACACTTATCAACATAGATTTAAAGGGAGGATAATAGTTTTCTTCGGTTATAATAAAGCACAATAACTTTTTGATAACATAGCAAGCTTCAAGACAATTTGTATTTTACATCGTGGTTTCTTGACAATAACAATACCAATGGGTTTGCACAAACGGTCTTACTAAAGAAGAGAAAAGTGATACCCAAAGTATGGCTCCTCTTTCCTGGCACATTGTGTTCCGCAGGGTTGGTATACGTGTATTGATGTGTGTGGAGTCGAAACTGTTCAATAGGAACTTTTGTCTAGAGTCGAGGTTTTCGATATGTTTGTGCAGCGAGTTCAAAAGAAGAAATCCCTCGCAATCGTACAGCCTCAAGCAACTGTGGATTTGTCAATGAACATATGGCCTTGGAAAACTTGATATTTTTGAGCGACCGCTCTCAGAACTTATTCTGCTGACGATAGCTCGCCATAAAAGATCCGAGCCACTGGTTTCCGGCTATGCGCAGTTGAATTTCATGGAAACACGGTATACAGGCGCGATGAAGGGTACATTTATGCGGCCACAATACTTCTGCTTGTATTCACCCACTATACACAATCTAGCAGTCATTCTATGTGGAATTTCCACAGTGACCTTACACAAAAGCTATGCTACTACTAAGACATTCCTGACCCTCAGCTTACTATATCCACGCCCGCTCCATGTAAATCTCCGAATAATTGTACTTCCAGAGCTCTGAGCTTGTGTACTGCAGCATTCGCATACTGTACTGAGAATTCTAAATGAAGGCTCTAAAGCTGCTTTCTGTGGTATTTGATAATCAGTAACCATCTCGTACAATTTCATTGAAAGAACAGGAGATTAAAAGTCTCTCAGAGAGAAGATTATGACTCGACACAAAACGGATGCAGTAACCGTACATCACAAATGGATGAGGTTTTCTGACCCATCTTTTACGACTAAGGATGACGATAAAGATTCTCATCATGCAGACATGGTATGGTAATGTTATAGAGAAATATATACTTACCAAGAGGTCCAGGTTGTTGTATGCAACATTTTTGTCGAGATAAATCCCGAGTGCAGATGATATGCATGATTAAATGAGCAATTTGAAGAGGTGCTCTTCAATCATCATCATAAGATACTTTTCGTCTGGATGGCGCAGGCGTGGGAGCCGACATAGTATTGTTCTCCTCCTCGCCATAGTCCAGACTATCCATACCGCTCTCCACCTTATCCCATGTCCGTTTTCGCAAATCAGGTTTGACATGCTGCTTAGATGATCCAGGCTTGCTCTTCCCTTTGCCACCCTTATTCGCCTTTCCACGTTTGTTTCTACTTTGTTCCACAGGCAGCTTGACACCATTGGGTAGAGTAGCTGCTAAATCGGCAGCTTCACCTTCAGCTTCCATGCTATCTTCCATCCCAGCCTCATTAATTGAGAGATTTTCTGATACGTCCTGTCTGTCTTCTTCGGCGCGTCGTTGCTTGCGCAGTAGTGTCTGGATTTCTGAATGTCTGAACATGGCGATCTGTTCGTCGGTCAAGGTACGTTTGACACCATCTGGATAATACCCCAAATCATCCTCCTCCTCCTCGTACTCTTCTTCGTAACCTTCTTCATACACTGCTTCGTAGTCTTCCACAGGTCCAAGGAAATCGCGTGCGAAGATATCGACAAGGGACGTCGCGAAATGAGATGCGTGGAACGCGGTCAAGTTTTCCTAGAGCACGTTAGCGTTAGGCGTAAGGTGGGATATGGGCATATTACTGCTGTGATAGCTGGCACACGATTTGCCTCAACATCGTTTTCTGCCATTACAGTTGCGTCAAATCATCGTTATGTGTCTCGTCGATGAAGGAAGGTCGTGATTATGAGCCAAAATCTGGGGTAATCAATATGCTACGGTAACCGAAGGCAACACAAAGCTCAGTATCTGACATCGAAGAATCTTTCACAACGGTTGGATCTAAAATTGAACCTAATGCAAGAATATGCGGATAGTAACTATGCTTTCCAAACCTTGATCACAAACAACATTACGATATTGACGCCATCGCCTAACACCAACCTTTGTGGTATTCCAATCCCAAACGCCTATGCATAACCTTAGGCGCCAGGTCTCCTAGAACTTCCATTGACATTACTTGCATGTGCTAATAGGAATTTGCAACATGTCAAAGTGTATTTGCAAGCTTTGCTCCAAGCATCATCTTGTGCAACACCGAGTTTGATACTGATATCTCCAATCTTGTCTTTCTTGATCTCATAAGGAAGTTTTCGTACTTGACCAGTTTCAGAACTCTGAAACTCAACAAAATCTCCAAGTTGTCGTAAGCATTCAAGGAAAGCTACCATTGCGTTGTCAAATTTCCGATGCATGAAGGTAAGACCAAGTGGGAGATCTCCTGAAGAGTATAAATCCAGAACGGTGATTTTGGGGTCCACTTTTCGTGAGAGAGGATCGCGTTGACTTGTAGAAGGAGCAGGAAAGTCTAGCTTTTCAATACGTGAAGTAGATCCCATAGGTTTAAGCCTGTATCCAGAGAATTTGAAGTTCAACTTTTCTGCCACAGTCATCAAGAGCAGCAACGTATGACCCCATGCTGCGTTGATTTCAGGCCAGTCAACTGGTACATTCGACAATCTACCCAGTCGTAATCCATTAATGGTGCCAAACGTTCCATCGTGGCTAATGCAGAATGTGTCGTTATAGACATTCGTCCTGTGAAGCTTTTGGAGCTGTTGCGAGTCATGGTCGAACTTGAGATTGACACTATCTCTCTCTTCCTGAAACTCAGAGAGCTTTTCTGCAAATGCGTTTCGAGATCTCCAGAACTTCTCTTCCTCTATGTCGAGTTGTCTTGCTTCCTCTTCCAAGTCCGCAATTTCATCGTCAACATTTGCCTTTTCTTTCTCGAGCCGCTCTAACTCTTTGATAGCTTCAGCTTCTTCAGCCTGGGCCTTCTTTAGTGCTTCCTGGGACTCCTGCATTTCCTCATCTGTAGGAGTATCCGCTTTCACTTGTTTCAAGAAGCCAACATAAGCATCACGTTCTTTTGTTGCAACCTCCAGTCTTTTCTGCAAGCCCTCTACCAACAACTCAGTACATTCAATGCATATTGGATGGTCGATATCAGATCGAGCTGTAAGGATCTCGAATAGTCTGGTGGCAGTCTGTGTATGTCGGGACATAGCATTGCTGTCATCTTGCGGGCTATCGATTCTCTGGTTCGTATCTTGATAGTTGTTCTGGGGTTGGAAATGGTCGGGCGATTGTGGTGGAACAGGTGGAACAACTTGTGACTCGGAAAGAACGACAAACGACATGGCGGTGCTATCTCTCAGCATTCGGCTCTTTGTGCCGGGAGATTGAGGTGGTTGTGCAGCGCCATTTCGAGTCCTAGGTGGCTTAGACTCCCGAGACACCTTATTGTAGAGTTCCTTTCGTTCTTGTGGAAAGGCGGGTTTATAGTAGGAGCCGCGGGTTGTATCCTGTTGGGCTGACTGCCCTGTAGAACCTATTTCTGGTCAATACGATATTGTATCGCCATAGGATGGCTTTCATACCAACTAGAAGATCGAAAGCAGCTGGATTGAGATCGTCCAAGGAGCTATCCAGCCGCAAGGGTGTCCTGCACTTCTGGCAATACATCATGAATGTGACATTTTATCCAGGTTTTATCAAAAGCGCATTCGCATCAAAATACAAAGTTGAGGCGTGCCTGTGGATAAAGCTGAGGCGCGTTGCGCACGAGGTCGCCATACATGTAGCCTCGCATTCAGCATGCTTCCGCCTGGTCTTACGTAGCGACACGTGATTCCTTTATCGGTTTACACCAATCTAACGCGCACTACACGTCTCCCCAGATTCAGACGCGCTTCGGTACTCAAAAGAACGTCACTCAGGTATTCGCTGTCAACCAGAAATGTCAATAATGACTAAATATCCGCAACAATCCCCTCTTGCTGTATAGTCATTAATGGCTCTTCAGCATGGAACGGCTATCAAAACGTCGACGTGTCTCGGGATCTTCACGGTATTCTGAATTGCACACTTACAATCACGATCAATACAGTTATGAAGGACAAACCGCCGATGAGATAGACGATTATGACACCCCGGAATTCGAAAATGATGTAGTAAATGAAGGAGAATATATCGACTCGGAGTTAGAAGATGATAGAGAAGAGTTGCTAGATGAAGATGCAGATGGCGATATCTATAGTGAAGATGAGGATATCGAAGACGAAGACGAAGATGCAGGTCTCGCACATCTTCGAGCACAACTAAGTCAGAAGCTAAAGTCAAAATTCGAATCGATTTTTGAGAAGTACGGCAAGGATTTCTCTGGTGTGGGCGATGAGATCGACCTTGAAACCGGCGAGATCGTCGTCGACAATGGTCACCTGATAGATATGCAAGACGAGACAGATGCCGGGCAACTCGGGGAAGGAAAAGGCATACTAAGAGCACTTACGGCCGAACCTGCAAGTCAATATGTCGTTACTGATGACGCCGACGACAGGCAACCTTATATCGCGAGGACGGGCCCTGCTCTACAGATTAATGATAGTGAGGACGAGGAAGAGGACGAAGACGGCGTTGTTGATGATTCGGAGGCAAGTTTCGCAGCAGGCGGCACACATAATCCCCTGGGACAACCTGTAAACACATCTGGTCTGGAGAGCAAGAAATCTTACCCATCGAATGCAGAAATACTGGAACAATTTGGCCCTGATTTAGGACCCGAAATTATCAAGGTGGTGTCCAGACAGCGACAGGCCGGAGAGAAATATGTCGAGCCAGCATGGAGGGTTCCAGGGTCTGTATTACCACCGCCACGTAAGAAACCAAAACTCATTCCCCTGCCATCTTTGGAAGTGTCCACCGAAGAACGTTCTCCCTCACCAATTGGAAACAGATCGATATGGGCTCCTCGTGTTGGGCCTGGACGACCAAGAAAATATGATGCATCTTCTTTCAGACAGAGCAGCGAAGTTGAAAAAAATCGTGGGGGTGCCATACCATACAAACCAGGTACCAAGAAAACTAGAGTCTCATCTGGTATGAGCTCACGGAGGAAACGAGGTCAATCGTCGATAAGGCACAGTACAGGCCCCTTGGGAACCCGTGTTGATCCACGCTCCAATGCAACACTCGAATCTCCAGTATTAGATACTTTTGAGGACGGAATTGGCCAAATTTTGGGAGAATCCTCACAGAATCTGCAACCGTCACTTATCAGCAATGCTCGCTCTTTTAGACTTAGGCCGCGTGGGCCTGCAAGGCGTGATCCCGAATCGATTTCATGGGCTGAGGCGGTTGCTGCTGTTGAAGAAATCGATCCTCATCTGTACGCAGGACTTATTGAGGATGCGAAAGGAAGCCGACAAGAACGACAGGCTCGTTCGTATTCAATTGACTCTCGTACTTCTACAAGCTCATTCAGCGATAACGTAGAGCTTCCTCAAGCGACATACCCAGATGCGAATGTGGTGGTACGCACGCCACAATCAGTTAGCAAGGACGAAAACCACGAGCAACCCGATTCGGGTGTAAAAGAATACAAACCAACATCTGCACAGTTGGCGAGAAACGCGGTTCTCAACTCCCTTCTGAGTGGAGTAGAAAATCCCGAAGAAATCATTCAATATGTTGGTACCACGATCGAGGGGACACGGCATTGGGTGGCTGCTATACCATGCCCACACATTGACTGCGCTTCTCGTACAACAACTCTTTACCGTTGTCAATGTATAGGAAATGAGAACAGTTCACAGATAACCAACCATTTAAGGGATGTACATGACACTACGCCTTACCCCTGCGAAGAGCCTGGCTGTCATCGTCGAGGTGGCAGAGGTTGGTTTCGATCAAGAGACCTCGCAAAGCATGTGAAGACAGACCATCCTGGAATTGCGGCTTATGATCGTCTACGACCTCGTATTGGCGAAGCCACATTCAACTTCTACGATTGCTACGTCGCTGAGCGAAATTTGGCGAAACCCCAAATTCAAGGTCAAGAGCTCAGACTTCCTTCGATACCAGCAACCAAGCCTCAACGGAAGAGTGGCATCTTCGGCCGGGCAAGTCTCAAGCCGTATAATCTACGTACAAGCAATTCAAGGCCAGAAAAGGAGGTATCAGTCAATTATTCTGATGACGATGATAGTTATATGGCAAACAACGATTCTTTTGAGCCTGAAACGGTCACCAATGCTACTGCTGCCTCTCCACGGGGACAACTGCCTGGGCGTACGAACAACAGTACGCCAAAGTCTTCCATCAAGACGAAGTCTTCTCCACAAGCGAAAGCGAGTGCACAGCGAAATATTCGATTCCTTATACCAGCTTCGGATGATGACTCGTCAGCAATGTTGTCGTCAGCTCCACTCTCACAAGAAAAGCTTCCTGGAAGCCCTCCGCAGCCCAAGGCGACGGAAAGGATTAGCCGCAACAAAATTGACCCCTCTTATGAGTTTTCGGATGAAGAGGAATACTCACAGGCTCCCCCACACCCAGCTCCACAACTACGGCAATCTAACGAACTTTCTCAGTCTTCAGGCTTACACAAGGAAGCGGATAGCAGCAGATTCATTACAGCTCCCAAGACTGAAAAAAACAATCAGAAGCATGACGTCGCTGAGTATGTATATCCGTGTCAATACAGAGGCACCCACGGTTGTAGAATGGTTTTTAGAGACCTTAAAGTTTCCCAGCGGCACTCAAAGTGTCACAAAATCGATGAGGCCTTGCACTGCAGTGAGCCAGGCTGTTCTCGATGGTTTAGTTTTCGGAGAAATTTGTGCCGACATATGAAGGATATTCATAGCACAGGGGGCAAAACATTCCCCGCCAAGCCCGAATACCTGACTGACATAAGTGACTCCGAGAATGATCGTTCTACTGAAAACTTTCCTCAGAGCAATACCTTTGAGGATGAGCTTCAGGGGGAAGACTTGCCGCCCCCCTATTCCTCTCCTTTGGCGACTGAACTACCCAGAGATCAGAGTCTTCCAGCTTCTATCACCCAAGATCTTTGTAATATACCGATCACAACGACTCAGACCACTGATTGCTCCACAAACGCAGCAGTCCTGGATACAGTGTCAACTCAAGATATACAGAAGAACAACGAATTGCAGAGGAAAGCTTCTAGTCGACCCGTTTTGAAAACCGTGGTTCCACCTCTTCCCTCAACAAGACAACATTCTCCAGCGTCCACTACCTTACAACCACAAAGTCCAGAATCAGTTACTGCAAAGCCCTTGCGAATAATTCAATGGCAACCATATTCGTCCTCCATGCGAAATGCAAAAACCACGGCTCAAATCTCTGGGGCAATGATGCCGCCACCTCCTGGTTCACTATCTCGGTCCAACGCTAAGAAAAACCAACCTCTGAGGCTTTCGACCCCACAGCCTCAACGCGAGGCTTTGAAGCTCGGACAGGCTAAAAAATCTCAGAAGCGTGCATCCCTTCCAACGATGACACTACGGGGGCCGTCTTCCCATTCGACACCCGTGAAAAAGATTCACCGAAGTGTTGAACAAAAGGAAGATGATGATTTGGATGAACTAGACATCGCATTTAACTCTCCGGCTTTGATGAGGAGCCGGGCTGGCTCAGTTGCGCAGAGTTCAGCGGCCAAGAAGCTCCCAATGCCCTTCCTGCCGAAAGGATCGGTTAGAAACGTGGCCACGCCTTCCACCCCAAGTCGTAGAGGGTTAGCAGTTCCATCTGAACACTTCTTATCTTCAGCAAGAAGAAATGATGCCAGAGCTGTTGGCGAGCCGTCCGTCAGGCTCAGTGATATGGCCGGTGCAGATGAAGGGACCAGGAACTCCTTTGCGACGCCTGTAAAGCAGAGGCGGAGTATGTTAGGCACGGACGATGGAGGCTTGACAGGGGATTTGGTGAAGACGCCTGGGGGGACTATGAGAAGATGTGGTGAAGAGGGATTCATTTGTGAGCGAGACTTCTGCTTTTCTTGCGCCTAGCAATAGATATGGCGTGTTTTCTTCTCTCATTAGGTTATATTGCTTGCAAAACAGGTGACAAATGGATAAGAAATTCAATTCTCAGATAGTATACCTAAACTCAGTTGGTCACCATGATTTATGTTATTATGAGAAAACTGCATTGCAAAGAGGCTATTTACATCTAGCACGAAAGAACACCCTACCCCGATCAATATCTGTCGTCCCATTTGTCCACTCTATTCGCAAGAGCGAGGGTGTGAAAGCCCTCAACAAGCAATTATCAGACACGATAACGCCCTCCTGACCCCTGTCCTCTCCTCATTATGCACGCAAAGAAAAGCTACATTTAATCGAGTACCTCGGTCGAATATCCTGATCAATCTACCAGGCTTAGGTCACGCGACCAGGCTTCGAGGTCTGAATTTGAGTAGCGTTAAGCTGGTATGTACCATTATGGCACTGACTGTTGATGTTATGGGTTCATGAGTGTGAAGAATTGCCGGTTGCAGCCTGTGCCTCGTTGGCGCGAACTGGGGCAAAATATGCGTGAGCCATGGCCTCCTGTGCTGTTAAACGTTCCTATGCCGAGTCAGCAAGTTATTCATATGTTCAAGACGAGTGCAAATACCTGGTGGTCATATCTCAAAAGCTTATCCAAGAAGTCGAGCGCATCAGCAGTGACAAATCTTTGGTTCTCAGAAGTGACAAAACTGTGCCAGTTCTTCTTTGGGAATCGGCCGAGGATGTCATCATACTGAGCATCCAACTCAATCTCATACTTATCCAGATAATCGAACAAATCCTCGGTTCCAAGTACCTTGGCGATCTTGACCAGTTGGTCAGAGTTGCTGTTGCCATGGAAGAAGGGCTCTTTTCGGAAGATCATGGAAGCAAACATAGCACCCAAAGACCACATGTCGAGAGAGTAATCGTACTCTTGGAAGTCGACAAGCAACTCTGGTCCCTTGAAGTATCTTGAAGCCACCTATGACTGTCAGCTAGTTCATTTGGTATGAGCTCTTATTTATGCTTACCCTCACGTTGTACTCTGTACCTTGGTGGTAGAACTCAGCCAAACCCCAATCGATAAGGCGCAACTATCACTACATTAACTTCCACTACCCTTTCAAAACAATAGAACTCACCTTGCGATTCTCGTGGTCGATCATGACGTTATGCGGCTTGACATCTCTGTGCATAATACCCTTGCTGTGGCAGAAATCAAGTGCCTGAATCAAACCTTTAGCTTAACACAAATCCCTCCCAGATTGTAACCCAACCATACCTTCAAGAGCTCGAAAATGTAATATCGGACATCGTAATCGACAAACTTCGGGTAGAGGCTTCGGAAATCGGTGTTGTTTACGTATTCGAAAATCAAACTAGGCGTTTTGCTCTGCATCATGTATGAGTTGTCGTTCTCGTCTTCAGAATGTACAATACCATTGGTGGCCGAGCGGCCAGATCCAGCAGAAAAGTGATCGAGATGACCAATACGAGAGGAGTGATTTACTTGGCTATCTCGCACAACATCCAAAAGCGCGACAATGTTTGGTCCACCCGACAGATTTTGGAGGATCTTGATCTCTCTCTTTATCTTCTTCTTCTTAACCGGCTTGAGCACCTTGATGACGCATTTTTGGTAGTTGACAACGTTGATGCCCTCAAAAACTTCCGAGTATTTTCCTCGTCCTGGGGATATGTTATCAGTAAGGCGCGTGATGGATTTGGGCATCTGACTCACCAATCTTGCGGACAACCTCATAGTTTTCGAGCGCGCCCCAGGTGATGTTGACGCTATCGTAATCCCAGTATGCGCGGGGCATCTGTTGGTTGACATCGGCGTATACGCGTGCCATTCTGCCGCAGGCCTCTGAGGCTCAGCGTAACAGACTTGCGGCTGACTGCGTTTTTTTCGGGCGGAAGAGTGATGCGAGTGAAGACTGAGGAACACTCTGGTCTCGGTACGGAATATTGGACGAAAGGGTCGGCGATCGACGGGGAGGTCGTCAAACGAGAGACGAGCCTGGCGGGGTGATGGACGAGGTTGTTGATACTCGATGCGTCTGGTAAGGTGTAGTGTGGTCGCAGCCTGACCCCTCGCTAGGTCGAAGAAACCTTGAATCGCTGGTGCAGAGCTCTTTGTAGATTGCGTGCCTGAATATTCGGCGGTGGGGGGCGATGGGATTGAGGTGATTTAAGGCAGGAATATATTTTCTTGACTCAGCCTTATAGCTTCAACTTCTGCGTAATACTTTTTGTTAATTGTGCATGTTTACGTCGAAACTCTTTTCTTTTCTTATTTCGCGCTCATTTATGGAATCTTTATATTTCTGATTCAACATGATCTACGATTTAAACGTTCCATGGTCACCAACCAGCAATGCTGAGCTGCAAAGAACCGTAGCCTTCCTCGATGAGCGCAAGTTTCCTAGTTACGTTGAGTGTATCTTTGCTAACAATCACATAGTAGGATATGATGTTATTGCCCTCACAAACTCTATCACAGGGGCCATTCCTTCAAAGCTTTCATGTCCAATTCCAGAAACCCTACCTTTCCCAACATCGCCACGAGTTGCTTTCCTGCGCCGATGTACTCTCCACATATCCGATCCTTCCCAAAACCACCGCATACCTTCACTACTCACTCACTACGACCTGATAGCTCTACGGCCTACTACTGAAAAAGCGTTCCTATCAGCATGCACATCGCTCTCTGGTTTCAGCATTATTTCTCTTGATTTGACAGTCCGACATCCTTTCCACTTCAAACCAAAACCATTCTCTACAGCCCTAGGTCGAGGGCTCAAGTTCGAAATATGCTACAGCCAGGCGGTGAACGGCTCGACAGAAGCTCGCCGGAATTTTGTCGCAAACTGTCAAGCTCTCGTAAGAGCGACTCGAGGAAGGGGCTTGATAGTCAGCAGTGAAGCGAAACGGGCTCTCGGCGTCAGAGCACCTGCTGATGTGATCAACTTATTGGCCGTCTGGGGTTTGGGCACAGAGAAGGCTGTTGCAGCTATGGGCGAACACTGTAGGAGCGTGCTTGCCAACGAAAAGATCGCAAGAACTGGCTTTAGAGGTATTATCGATATTGTGGAGGGTGGGGAGAAGCTCAAGGACACCAATACAGCTGTCAACGGTGATACTGCGAAGGCGAAGGCTAGCAAAGCCGCCATCCAAGCAAACGACAGTGGGAAGAGGAAGTTAGATGAGCGAGATAAAGATGGGCAGGTCACAGCACAAATGAGCAAACGCCAGCAAAAGAAGCAACGTCTCGAGGCTTTGAAAGGAACTGGTGCTCCGTCCCCATCTACCCAGATTGATATTCCTGTCCAATTGACCCAGAGCAAGGGGTCATGATGCAGCTAGAATTAAAGGATGATTGCAGGTCTGTTATTGTCTTTTTATTCAATGCTTTGTATCTAGAACAGGTGCCCAAGTTATGTCGATTTATGGCCACCCCTCATTACGATATCGACTATGCAACCAACCATAAGCAACGCCTTCCATTCGTCCCGCCCAGCTCCTCCGACCTCCGAATATTACACTAGGAGCTATACCACAGTCGCTTGCGCAAGACTTCCTAGTGTAAGTGCGCTTGTCAATGAGAATGTGCTGATATTGATGGCATTGGGAACTGCTGCGGCAACGTTACTGTCGCTTGACGATGAGGAAGATGCTGCTGGGGTTGTACCAGTGACCTGACTCTGAGCGACGGCTGCCGCTGAGGAGGACGGGGTTGTGGCTGAAGTGGTGGTTGCAGCAGTGCTTGAGATTGTAATCGAAGAAGTTGACACAACAGTCTGGAGAGTTGTGGGTTGTGAGCTTGTGGCTATCATGAAAGTCAGCATGTGATAGAAGTTTCTTGAAGATTATTCATACTAAGAACTGAACCTGAAGACGAGGTGGACGTGGCCAATGCTGTCGTAGTAGCTGCTGTGGTAGTTGCTATTTATAGTCAGCAATTACTCGATTGATACAAAACTTCCATATTTTTTCAAGGGTGGGGATGGTTCTTACCGGCAGCCGCTGTAACGCTACTTGCTGCAATACTGGTGATGAGAGTACTGGTGGCAGCAGAGGAGGAAGATGTGACAGACAATGCTACAACACTAGTAGAAGCTATGGATGAGGATGCAGTACTTGACACAACTGAGGAGCTGATTGCAGCGACTGATGAGGTGGTTGCCTACAATTGTTAGCCACGAATCCCACTTGAATATGAGCTGCACGTACTGCGGCTGCGGCTGCTTGGGCTGTCACTGTGACCTGTTGAGTGATCTGTACCGCTAATGGTGTTACTGTGACCGTAGGAGGAGCTCCAGACGCATACACTGTCGTTGTCACAAAGGAGAGTTGAGCCGCGCTATCATACCATCAGCCCAACATTCTCACCTTCAACACCATAACTTACACCGCATTTCCCGTTCCCTGCGCTACTCCAGCATTTTGCGTCTTTGTGATTGTCACAGTCTGTGCCGCCGCTGCTCCTGCGTTGTTCGCCGCATTTCCTCCCCCATGCCCTTTCGCTCCTTTCGCTCCTTTCCCTCCTCCCGCTCCATTTCCAGCATTTCCGGAATTTCCAGCACCTTGTGCTGCTCCAAGAGCGGCTGCAATTCCCGCCGCGTCGGCTCCACCCCCTCCATTCAAGGCACCTTCAAGGCCGGCAATGATATCTCCAAGGCTTTGTCGTTTGTGGTGAGACCTTTCGTATACTTGTGGCATAGCCTGTATATAATCAGGTGTGGTTCTTTGTCAACGATGCGATTCCAAGGACTCTTACCTGAGAAAGGAGAGACAGACTGACCAACGCCAGCCAAGCCGAGAATCTCAGAGACGTACGCATGACTGATGGAGTAGGCGGGTAAATATTAGACAAGAAGATATGCAGAGAGCAAGAAGCCAACAGACCAGCCGTGGAGAATGAAAAGAATGTATAGAAACAGAACCAGCGATACCCGCGCTGAGAAGAGAAACAAAGTGAATGTAGTGATGGCTATGAGAATTGAGAAAAGAAGATGCCGGATAATAGAGAAGTGCACGAAGCGGCACATATCCCTAAGTCGATCATCACCGTGCCCTCGAAAGATATTTCGTGCCGGAACTGAAGTCGATGCAAGCATTTGGCACCACGCCTAGTGCAACACGCCCCTCAAGCCCTGGCACGACGCATCGTCTTTTCGCAATGTATGTATGGTTCCATCAGGCGGCCAGGTGTGTTTCGGTGGGCAAACGGCTACTCCTTGACATTCGGAAAGAGGGAACGCAGGTGTTCTGGACCAACAGTCGCTATGGTTTTCGCTATGAATATCTGGGCGAGAGATCAAACGGTCTCAGGGAAGTGTGGAAGTGAGTGCTCAGACATTCCACGCTGGAGCTGCCCGAGGTTCGAGCATGGTGGCATGGTGCTCAAACATCACGGGTTTCATTGCAAGCCCTAGCGATACGGTCTGAGGAGTTGAGAGGGCCAAGGTGTTGGCGTCTCATCAACAGAGGTTATGTATAGGCGGGAAGAAAGCACCTCGATGCTCGTATATGGAATTCCAAGATTTTAGAGGTCTTCTTGCCGGGGCTGTTTTGAAATGAGGATTATGCCTTTTGTTCTCGGGTCATCGTCTGTTGTCGAAACAAGCAAAAACTTAAGCATCGAGATTCTCTAATCAATTCTATCACTCGATGCTTGACTCAACACAAGAGCCACACGTTGACGTCTAATAATGTATCGAATCACAATCGAATCCGGAGTATCACATTTTCAGGTTGAATCAAGATTCATTAATGATCATAGCCTCAATACCTTATCGACGTACTTTATTACTGTATTCGCCAATCGAAAGGGAGTCCGAGAGACACCAACCAACGCTCCGTGCTCACTGCTTCACCAGCTTAGTCACAACTTTGATCGGGAGACTTCATGATTGTGTCTCTCGATCGATTTGAGACTTTCATTGATTGGAGTGGCATGCGTGATGATGCTATCCAAGAAAGCAAAAGATTGTGTGTTCGACTGGTTCGAATAACAGACTTTGTATGACATTTTTTATCCGCCCAAGTAGTCGGAAGGACACTCAAATTCACGTAGTAGTGCATACAACACAGTACGTAGATCGAGAATGTTCACTGTTTATTCTGTCAGTCGGGGACTTAAACCCCCCGATATGCCGCTTCCCCATGTGATTCCTTCAGCCTCGTCAAAATCGAGGACGTCATACCCAAGACCCCTAGAGAGAGATCAATCAGTCTGAGAAAGAAAGTCCGCCGAATGATATATTCATTGCTCTTCCATTGCAGAATGTCGTGTTATACACAATCACTTCTTATATAACTGGTGGAAAGATCCGCCCAACGAAACAGAGCTCTTTTCTGTTGCATCTCGAAAGTCTCTGAGCTGTGCAAAGCGCATCTTCCACGTTGCCATGGCCGAAGTACATGTCCTCGATAATTATTATCTCGCTATAACACTCCTCATAACAATTGGCTATCAACTGTTCTTCTTCTCAATAGCTTTCAGCTTAAAATTCGACAAACTAACTGGTGCATTCTTCTTGTATCCTCTCAATATGCAAATGCAACTTGCTAAAATGTCTTCTAGATTTTGCTGGCGGAACCAATTTTGTTGTTCTTGCGATAATTACTCTAGCATTCAGCGGCCATCACAATGCTCGACAAATTGTTGTATCGCTGTTCATTATGATATGGGGTTTGCGCTTGAGTGGCTTTCTCCTTTTTCGAATCCTTAAGACTGGCAAAGACGATCGATTCGATGACAAACGAGATAAATTCTTTCCATTCCTTGGTTTCTGGGTATTCCAGATGATCTGGGTTAGTCATGCTCTTGTTATAAAGTTGTCTTGTGCTGACTTGCTTCAAGGTCTGGACCGTATCTCTCCCTGTCACCGTTCTCAACTCTCCAAACGTCACCCAATACCGGCAGCCAAACTTCGGTACGGGACGTGATATTGCTGGGGTGATACTTTATGCTATTGGACTTTTCATGGAGACTTGGTCGGATATTCAGAAGTTCAAGTTCAGAAGTACACATGAGAAATCTGACATCTGTGATGTTGGGCTTTTCTCTTGGAGTCGACACCCCAACTATTTCGGAGAGATCATCATACATTTTGGTATGCCTCAATCTTCCTGTGTATTTGGAATTTACTAACAGGCAACAGCCATATTTATGATTGCAGTTTCTCCAGCAGCAAACGGCTATGTACATGGTCAAGCATACAAGGCACTGTATGCAACTATTCTAGGACCGTTCTTCCTGACCGTACTCCTGATGTTTGTCTCCGGCTTGCCCCTTCAGGAAAGACCAGGAGCCAAGAAGCGTTATGAAAATGGCACAAACTGGGATGCGTATTCCAGATATCTCCATCGAACAAGTATTCTCATTCCATTCCCACCGCCACTTTACGCACCTATGCCAACTTTCCTGAAACGCACTCTTTTCTTGGAGCTTCCTATGTATGTATTTGATCCAGAAAATCATTCGGATGCAGCGAAAGGCCAGAGAGGTGCCGAGGAGGGAAATGGTAGACAAAGTGTTGACACGTTGAACGGACAACGTAATGAGGGGTCATAAATGTTCATTTGCCCATGTTTTCCTGTTTGCCTTATATAATACCTATTGTACTTAATGTATATTCAAGACTATATCTCTATGATCTTCCAAATAGCTCCCATCTTTTGCCACCATATCTTGACTTATAGTCATTATTCTGCAAGCAGCGTGTTGCCATGTGTTCAGCTGAGCCCGTTAGCCTAGCGCGCAAACAGATCAACATTGAGATAGTTTAAATATTGATCATCGCTTGTTGGGTTTTTAAAAGAGAATTTGATTGTTCAGGCTTGTTGTGATTGAAATCAATGAGAATATTGCACTCATCGTACGCTCGATCATCAGGGAATACCCCCTTGTAGACTCGCGTGCGCGCAGAACCCAGTCACGCTAAGGATTTCCCCAGACTGGCAGAATGCGCGTCTGGAGACAGCGGCGACCTTCCAAACGCCATTTCCTATCACAGCCTTGCGACTTTTTATAAAAAACCTCATCAACACCACACGAACTCACGCTTATACATCGTCAACCCGTAAACACTCGCTCGCTCAGTTTACACTGTATCACAAACGGACGCTACCATTTCCTCACAACTCCGAGCAACTGTTATCGCGCATTGAGTCTATTTCAATCACGCTCACTCATTCTACACACCCAGCACGATCGCCTTACAATACTGACGACCGAGACTATCCAAAATGGATCAGCGCGAACTCGAATCTCATGTCAAGGCTTTGAATAAAGCAATCGCATCACAGGAACCTGCATCGAATCTCCTCGCTATCTTGCAGAAGCTCAAGCAGGACGTCGTACCGACTGAAGACCTACTTAGAGTGAGTTCTTTTCTCGTTGCGCTGCTCAAGTCACATTGGCGTCATCTCTTGCCTGCTCATGCTGATGATCACAATGCCTTTTCACTTCCACACAATCATTTGACTAACCTCCCTGCAGGCTACTAAAGCTGGTGTCGTTGTCGCAAGACAGCGATCGCATGCCGACAAAGCTGTTGCAAGACTCGCAGCAGAAATTGTTGGGAGCTGGAGAAAGAGCGTGGATGCAAACAAGGCCAAGAACTCAAAGAAGATAAGCAACTCATCACCAGCACCAAATGGCGCCGCCTCCTCCCCAGCTGCACCATCCTCAGCTGTTGGCAAGAGCTTCAAGGGCGACAAGTCTAAGAGAAAAAACACCTCCGATGGTGTAGATACCAATCGAACCGATTCAAAAGTACGCAATGGAGCCATCACACTCTTCTACAACGGTATTGCCTTCATGTCGGAGGAAGCTCCAGATAAGGTTTTGGCCAAGGCTGTAGAGGTTGAGAAGGCTCTTCTGGATGCACATGGTGGCGAGACGGATGAGTACAAGAAGAAGACTCGTGCACTTTTTGCAAACCTTAAGCATGCAAAGAATCGCGAACTTGGCCCCAGAGTACTCTCCGGTCAGATCCCGGCAGCACGATTTGTCATTATGACGGATGATGAGCTGAAGTCTGCGGAGATGAAAGAGACCGATGCAAAGTTGAGCAAGGAGAACATGAAGATGGCACAGGTTCCAATGGCCGAGAAGTCTATATCGGATGCGCTCAAGTGTGGCAAGTGTGGGCAGAAGAAAGTCAGTTACTCGCAGGCTCAGACGAGATCTGCTGATGAGCCGATGACGACTTTCTGTGAATGTACAGTTTGTGGTAACAGATGGAAGGTAAGTTATAATGCTTGTATTCTACAGATATTGGATTTGATACTAATCGTCTATAGTTCTCTTGATCTTGTGCGCCAACTTCGAGTTGCTCAGATAATCCGTCCCCCTTCACTTCTTCCTGCTCTTTGCAGTCTTCTTACGGATGGTTTCTATGCTATGCATATCAGGGAGGTTGAATTGATTCATGCTTTTGAACAGTTTATTCGCGACATAGCGTAAAGGTTCCGACTTGATGGCATCAAACTTGATATGCAGTCGGATCTTGGCTCTGTTCCCCAACGTACATCCAAGTACTGCAGCTTCGAAGAGAAACTTCGATCGCGGTTCACCAACCTAACGACTTATTGAAATTGAAATGCTGATTGAGTTAATACCTCGGAAGTAATGAACGTTGGCGTTTTTACTGGTCCTACTGCCTTTGTGGTTGCTGCATTCGTGGTCGTGATCTCCAAGCCTGAGCCTCGAAAATCCTTTTACTCAAATCCAAGTAGCTTTTTAAGGTCCATTTCTAGTTCTCCCTCTTCCATGCCCAACTCTCCGACCTTCTTCCAGAATTTGGACAAATGTCTAGTACCGCTATCGCAAAGAATAGTGACAATCCTCTTGCCCTCACCCATGTCTAACGCTGTTTTCACAGCAGCAACACAGTTGACAGCACTGCTACTTCCAATGAATATTCCATCCTTCTCCACCAACCATCTTGCCATTCGCATAGCCTGCTCATCTGTGACTCTCACCGCATCATCGATCATTTCCCGGCCTGCTTCGAAGTTTTGTGTCAGGCGATTGATTCCAATGCCCTCCACAATGGTGTCTACCTGCTGTCTTCTCCTGGTTCCTTCTTTCTCAGTGGAAGAAAACATTACGCCATGCTTAACCTTATTATACAAACCACTCCCAACAGGGTCAGCAAGCACAACGTTTAGGTTTCTAAGACCAAAATCCTCTTTCAAACTGATCGCAACGCCTGCAATTGTGCCACCAGTTCCCGCTCCAGCAATGAACGCATCCAATCTACCTCCAGTCTGATTGAATATCTCAGGCCCGGTACCCTTCGAATGCGCCGTGTAATTCGCCAATGTTTCGAATTGGTCAGCGAAGAACCCCTTGCTTTCCGTCTCGGATGATTCGCTATGTTCCTGGGCGCGACGACGAGCAAGATTGACGAAGTGATCGATGGACGTAATTGGGGCAGGAGTAACGCGCTCCACCGTCGCTCCTAGGTGATGGAGCAGGTCCGACTTCTCCGTTGCCTGGTCGTTCGGCATGCAGATGTGTGCTCTATAGCCCAATGCCCTTGCCAATGTCGCGATAGATATTCCCGTTGAGCCGACGGTGCCTTCGTAGATGGTGTCGCCGCGACCTGGGGAGAGAAGGCCGGCTTCTTCGGCCGTGCGGATCATGTTCAGTGCAACGCGATCTTTGGGGCTGTTTCCTGCGCCATTGAGAAATTCTGCCTTTGCGTAGATGTCGCATCCCGTGGCTTCACTGAGTGATTCGATGCGGAACAGCGGCGTGTTGCCAATGCAGCCTTCAATGCCATTTGGGATTTCGGGAGGAGGGGCGAGAGATAGGCGTTTGGTGTGGTCTTCAAGTTGAACGGGGGGTAAATACGTTGATGCTGGGCGTTCAAGTGCCGAATATGATGACGAAGTATCTTGCTCTCGCCGTCTTCGACTTGGGCGACTCTGGTACCTTCTTTCAAGATCAGGATATAGGTCTTTGAAGCCCAATGTCAACAGAACACCCGCTAAGAATGCTACTGTTATGGCAGCAGTGCCATAGGCTTTGGGATGGTTGCTCACAGACATCTCATACAGCCATTATGTACATATTTCCGTGTAATGTTGTGGGCATGAATTTGATTTTAGAAAGACGTCAGTAACTAAGCGCATGGGGTGCGAGGCTGCGGAAGCTTTGACCACCACAAAACAACATGATCAGCTCATGTGCGCAACGTCCTCACATCACTGATGGATTCCCCAATTGTCGCAAAGCTGTTCAGACAGTTGGCTCGCCATCGTACCTGTCAGGCATCACGATCACATTCGACTTTGCCGTTCCGGATATCGAACGGGCGAAGGACGCAGCGACGATGTTACTCTGATCGTGGGAGGGGGAGCGAAAGCGGGGAGGAGACAACACGCAATGAAAGTCATTGGCAACAGAGGACGGATATCTTTCCGCTGAACATGAGAGAAGAATACAATCGCTATCCTATGGTGACGGCAGATCAACTGAGAGGACGACGGGAACGGCCGAAGCGCGTGAAGATGCTGACGAGAGACTTCATTGAGGATTCACTCTATAATCCTTCATATGGGTACTTTTCCAAGCAGGTTGTCATCTTCACACCAGGAGAACCCTTCGACTTTAACAACATCGAAGACGAGCCAGAGTTTCATAAATTACTGGGACAGCGCTATACGGAATTTGAAGATCTGTTGGATCTCAAAGAACCCAACGAGACGAGACAGCTCTGGCATACACCAACAGAGCTCTTCCGACCTCATTATGGAGAGTCTATAGCGCGGTACATGGTTTCGAACTACAAGTTGTCTCTATACCCATACCACGATCTGGTTATCTATGAGATGGGTGCAGGAAACGGTACGTTGATGCTCAACATTCTGGATTATATCCGCGATACGGCGCCAATGGTCTATGACCGAACGAAATTCAAGATCATCGAAATTTCCTCCAACTTGGCCTCTCTACAAGCGCAGCAGCTTATGCGAAACGCCGACTCGAAAGGCCATGCTTCCAAGGTCGAAATCATCAACAAATCTGTCTTTGCTTGGGATAAGGTTGTCCCGGAGCCGTGCTTTTTCCTGGCTATGGAAGTCTTTGACAATTTTGCTCATGACGCTATTCGATATGATCCGGCTACCGAGGAGCCTCTTCAGGGAACAGTCCTCATTGATACACATGGCGACTTCTACGAGTTTTATGTACCGAATATCGACCCTGTAGCAGCTCGTTTCTTGAGAGTTAGAAACGCATCGAATGATCCATGGAAGGTGCCCCACCCCTTGGGGTCTAGTAGAATTATGAGAACGTTGAAAAGGAGCATGCCATTTGCTCCCAATTTGAGCGATCCGGAGTACATTCCAACCAGACTTATGCAGTTTTACGATGTTCTTGCGAAGTACTTCCCAGCACATAGATTGGTTACTAGCGATTTCCACAGCCTGCCAGACACAATTAAGGGCATCAACGCACCAGTCGTTCAGACAAGATATCAGAGAAAAACTGTTCCTGTCACAACCCCATACGTAAGTGATGCTATCCTGGCATCTTTGTTAGTGTCTAATATTGTCCCAGGTTCATCAAGGATACTTTGATATTTTATTCCCAACAAACTTCGAGGTTATGGAAAATATGTACAGAGCTATCACGGGAAAGTTGACACGATTGTCATCACATGAAGACTTTCTGAAAAGATGGGCATTTGTGGAGGAGACTGAAACTAAGAGTGGTGAAAATCCTCTTTTGAGTTGGTATAAGAATGCGAGTGTTATGACAACTGTATAGATATTAGTCCAGTCAAGTCAGGTCAATGTCGCAATGAAATAATATAGCATCATTCAGAACTTCTTGGTCTCTTATCTCAGTTATTTGACACTAGTTGCGGTTATGCTTGCTCTTCATCTAGGATTGAATACTTCTATCACCGTCAATCTGCAAATTGAAATAGATCATCTATGAAACTGGCAGTCGTAGGATGGAATGTACCATGATATGACCCCAAATATGAACACTTTGATCTGAGCATTTTATATATAGATTAGAGATGAAGTCTAACTTAAGTGTGCAGGCGTGCTTAGTTCCCACTTCCATCGATGGTATCGGACCATTTCCATACCCGAGCTCTCGATGGTCGAATTCAAAATCCGGGGTTAAGCCTTGTCAGACGTTGTTGGTGACAGGCATCAGGCTTCACCGCCCACCAAACAGTGTCATAGGGCGCATACCGGGGATCTCAGCTCAGCTGGCATGATGTTTCTCCAGCACTCTCGTGACAACAACAAGCGATGAGTTCTATACGGACTCAAGAATCACAGCCCCGTTCCTGGCGCATACAGTCATGTCAATTTCCAGTCTCTGAATAACACACTTCCCTCCTTCTCAGTCATGGCGCAAACTATGGACCCCACGATATTTCAGAGTAATTTGTTTAGAGGAGACAAGACACCGACAAGTACTCTTGATGCTTTGTTGAGAGGTCTGGCGATATACATCGTGAGATGATATTTACCAGGAATGATCCTATATACAAGCTTACTCTTAATAGGCCGCGAACATCGGCGATAGGAGTGTAGACTGCTTAACGCCAGCTAAACTTGCAGCCTTCTATCGGGAAGTCGGAGGCAACTATGACTGTACGAATCTTCATGTCGTTCTGAGTAGCTCTCTAACAAATACTATAGCATTATTCGTTGCAACAACTCCTCGCTCGATCTCCTATATCTACCAGATTACAGGTTGTCAACATAGTCTTCAGCCAACGTCTGACGACTATGCCGCTCCTTCGATACCGGCCCTTACCCCAAAAGGCTTCGCAAGATGGCAGTCGATAGAGCTCCTCCTCGATCCTCAAGAGCATGTAGAATTTCTACAGATAGCTGTCAGAACCTTTTCGATAAAACATCCGGAAACTGGCTTGACTTTTCCTATCGAGCTTCCTTCATCATCACTGCCAACTGAATCAGATCCTCAAATCGAGAGATGGCACAAGCAGTGTGCAGAGAAGCTTCAAAAAGAGGCGACCCCTGTGAGTAGCAAGTATGATGAGACTCCTGATCTTCCACCTCGTCCAGCAGCAGCAGCAGCAGCACCAAGATATTCTCACACACGAGAACGATCACCAAAGTTTCATCCTGATACGAAGAGCGACTATTTTGCTTCAAAATCCGTTCCTCAAGCAGGGCCGTCACGAACTCAGTCGCAGCGGGGTCCACAGAGACCAACAGTGAATACACGGCCCTCACTTTCCCGTTCAACAAATCAACATGTTCACGGCATGTCACCAGTACGAGAATCACGACCTCGTCGTCGCAGTTTCCAAGACAACAATTTCTCATCCCCAAACCTTGCCTCTCCATCTCCAGAACGACCAAAGCCAGAAGGAGTTCCTCGAGGCCGCAGCCAACCACCATATCGGCATCCGGATGCATCTTCCTCTTCAGAAGATAGCCCGCAAGTGACACCGATTCCGACACATCGACGTCAATCCATTCCTATCCGTGTAGCACCTCGTGAACCCCATAATATCCGGTTCAATGTGGGCAGTGTGCCCTCTTCGCCAGTAGCACCTTCACGTCGTTCCCATCAAACTACACCCCGACACTCACCACGTAATTCACCACATCATTCACCGCGAAGCTCGGTTTACCATTCACGCGACAGCAGCAACACATATGATCCGCGACGTCAAGCAACGCATGTTGATGGGAACGGGGGCTTGTCAGCGCATTTCCTGGGTCCGGGGGCTACAAAGCAGAGCAATTCACGAGGTGCAAATGTAAGATGGTCAGCAGTTGATGAAGTAAGTGAGTTTTCGGATGGTGGGCGGGGGGGTGGCTCGAGTACGGATGATGGAAGGAGATATGAGCACGAGCACAGTACAAGAGGGCGGGATGATGGTAGGCAGCGAGCGCAGAGAAGAGGCAGTGATGAGAAGGTTAGAGATGGGAGAAGACATGGAGAGAGAGAAGGTCATAGGGAGAGACGAGGCGGTAGTGATGGGGAGGAGAAGTTGAAAGGGTGGAAGCGATTTGTAAGTCCTGTTTTCGATGATTTTAGAAAATTTGCATAGCCTGGACGCTAATAAACAGATAGTTTTGAACGAAGTTTGTAGATACACAAAGCATAAATGGAATAATACTTCGATTCGAACTGGATCCTGGCCATTTTCTTCAACAGTCCGTGCTTGGTTCCATGTATCCAGAAAATAGAACCCTATATGCAACGATCAAGTTGTTAAACATATAATTATTATTCTCTCACTCTGCGCGATTAACAACTGATCTTCATGACAACCAGCCTCATGACCTTCATTCGCATCATGCTTATAGAAATATAGTATATGGTCAGCATAGTTGCTCCACAGCTCTCGTTAGTTTATTGTTAGGTACGATCCGGTTCTATGGCTGTGCAAATCCGACTGAAGCTTGCTTGAAGTACAGACAAGAATACCTTATTAAAGATGAGTATCGGGAACAATTCAATCGAGGGGTTTCAAAGATCTCTATATTATGAGCGCCGATGGAGGTATGATGCAAGTCAGGCAGTATTGATTCGACTTCAAGCATAAGTTGGAGTAGAATACTTGTCTTCAAAAAATGAACGCAAAGGTATTAAAATTATTGTATAGGCCGAAGCAAATATGTGGAACATCAATATGCACAAAGAATTTGAAAGCTACATTTCTTCGTCTGCCAATACAGCAACCTCGGTTCCGTCAGCTTTTTCAGCAACTGCCTAGACACCTTGGAGAAGGGCCAAAGCACTCTGAAATGCAGCAACAACTTGGGTGTCTGTGGAAATTAGTAATAGTCAAAAGCTAAACATGTAGGACTTACAGTGCTGCTTTCTTTGCTCCAAGGATCCTTCAGCTCGTTGAACATATGTTTCGCGTGTCTTAAGTCTAAATTTTGCTATTAGTCTCAAAGTCATATAAGATTCGGACTCGCCATACCTCTTCATTGATCTATCATCATCATAATCTGCTGAAGCTTTTGCCCAGACACCGAAATACTGTACTACCATCAGCATCAATATAACCAGGCAGCATATAGGGATCAGACTCTGACAAGACTCTCAAACTCCTCCAAGAGTTTATCTTGCTTTCCATTTGCCTCTTTCATTGCGGCTGCGTATCTTGCCTCAAAGTCTGCCCAATCAAAGTCTGGAAGTGGCGCCTCTGGGTTGTCGAGATCAGGCTGTTCGGTCTGGTCTTGCTCATTGCCATTTGTTTCTGGCACAGGAGTTGCAGCGTCCTCCATTTTCTGGTCATCCTCTACTTCAGCTTCTACTGGAGCATCAGTGTGCTTGACTTCTTCGTTTTCCTCTTGAGAAGCCGAAATTTTGATCTGTTCGACATCGGATGAGATCCCGTTCACCCCAGAGCCTTCTGAGTGAAATGACTGGGATCTAGACTCCTTCAAGGGCGTGTCCTCCATGACTGATCGGTGCTGAAAAGTTATTACACTTGATGTTTTCAACAGATATTCTTCGTTGTTCTGCCAGGAGTAAGGACGAGGAACACTGATAAGGTATCTGGCGATTGCAACTATTTGGATACCCCTGTCCAATTGTCGGTGTACAGTGTTTCTGCCTCGTTGCAGAAATTTGGGTTATTGGTAGATACGCTGTTCTGGTCAAGTGAAGTAATGGTATCAGGCTGTGCCATCAGTAATGTGCAAACTTTGTGTTTATCAATTCGACGTTATTGATATGAGTTGAGGGTATCTAATAGACCGCACCAGATGTCCAGCGGAAATCCGCTTTGCGCGTCCCGGAACACGCACTTTACGCGAGATCATATGATCTTTACTCCATCGAAAATGCCGTCGATAAGATAAGGCGACAAGGCACGATAAGCGACGGGAGCCTCTCACTACTATGTACATCATGCCTGGGACATTGTCTCATATTCTGGGCCTCGCTCACTCTCTTTCCATTCTCACTTCATTGCTACCTTACAATTCCTACATATGTGTAATCTTTCTTCAACATGATCAACGCCGTAGGTAGGTCATCTTGTTAACGTAAGCCTCGGACATATCCACCGAAATCATAGAAAGAACAGGGAAGTTCTATGTCCTGAAGAGGAACTCGAGTCCAACCACTCGTTAATCACGACATTTACCGAGTCATCCTCGAGTCTCCAAACTATACTATTCATAACAATGCAATGCGATATTTGCTATCGTTCAGGGGTCAAGGATCTTGCCTTCTATTGCGCAACGGATGCCCGAAACCATCTGTACCTTCCACGACTTGAACATGCTCGCGTTCTTCTCGAAAAAGATGCCATGAGTCAGCAAGTCGAAGCGCTGATAGCGACTTCGTCCTCAAGTACTGCAGATGATGCCTCTCAAATGACGAGATGGCAAATAGATCAAGAGAGGGCCTCGAAGGAGCAGAGCGAGGACCGTACACAGCAAATAATCGAACAGGCCGATATATTACGGGCAAATGTTCAGAAAGCTAGAGAGGAAATGGCTGCTCGGAAAGCGGTACTGGCTCGTCGCAAAACAGACCTTGCCTCGGCCACCAAAGGGTTCGACAAGCAGTGGTCTTTACGAACTGAAGAGGTAGCCAGTGCAATCAAGAGGAAACAGTACTCATGGAATAAGGATTATGCCAAAACTATCAATGCGCGAGCCACATTGTGTAGAGAAGCTGCAGATCTTTATGGGTTGAGACTTCGCAAAGTCAAAAGAAATGGAACTGCACATGATGACTATTACCTTGGTGGCATACGCATCATGGATTTGAGAGAGATGAACAGTGAGCATTCACTTCGATATCGTTATAGTTGGTCTAACCGCTAATTAGACACTCCACCCGAACAAATCAGTGCTGCATTTTCGCACATCGTACAACTTCTAGCAGTAGTTACTCACTATCTCAGCCTCCGATTGCCAGCCGAAATCACTCTGCCACATCGAGACTATCCACTTCCCACGATTTTCTCGTTACAATCATCGTATACTTCTACAAATGTTCCTTTTCCTTCAGCATCAAATACAAGTCCTTCAGCGTCTCGGCATGGGGATGCATTTCATGGGCCACAGCCACGGCCACGGCCACTCTTCTTGGATAAACCCTTATCGATGCTCGCAAAAGAGGACAGTTCTGCATATTCATTGTTTGTTGAAGGTGCCATGCTGCTAGCCCACAACATTGTATGGGTCTGTAAGACTCAGGGAACATCTACGGGTGATGGAAAGATCCCGAGTTACGAAGATATGTGTGCTATTGGACGAAACTTATACACACTTCTGGTCATCCCACAAGATACGCAACGTCCTGGGCCTCCAAGTAGAAAGACATCTGCTCAGTCTACACCAACAAAAGGACAGGAGTCTGAGCCGTCGGCTACAGAGGATACTCGGAAATCCAATCAAGGAGTTGTTCTAGGGCAATTGTCACATGGTACAGCACATACGTTCCTGAGCAGTTCTGAGGGTCAAGAACTTCAACGTAGCTGGAAGCTCCCTAACCCACTGAAGGTGGCAGATCAACTCAAGTCTCAACTTTTAAGTGAGCTCACTGGTGCAGAGTGGGAGTTTCTAGATCAGAAAGCATGGGAACAGGAGCAAGATGTGGAAGGCGATGGGGTTGTGGTTGGGGGACGCCGGGACAAGTTGGTCGCCGGTGTAGATCAGAGCTTTATGAGTGTACGAACCACAATCGACCAGAATGTTCTGGATGGTAGTAGCAGAGATAGGAAGCCGGGCACTTCTGGTTGGACCAAAGTTAAGAACAGATGAGATGGACATGCTTGGCTCTAAATGCATACTGATTACTCGTTACAAGTTGTGCGAACTTGCAATGATCCGATAGCTTGCGTGATCTTCTACTGTCTAGGTACTGCTCAAGAATATTTTTACATGAAATAATGAGTGTCCAATATGCAGTATTCGGACTGAAACTGTAGAATTCCCTAGGAACATAGTCATGCTAATTCGTGTTCCTTGCATGATGGGTTGTCCACTGTGCATGACCATGCCCACTCAACAACAGATTTGTACATTTCGAAGATCTTGCAAGATCCATGACTTCCATGACTTCCACACCTTCCTACCTATAACCGGCACCCAGCACACCGAGTAGACATCATGTATATTTATACCGAATATACAAGAAACATGGATTGGCTTCCGCACTTTGTAGGCCCTAAGTAGCACTCTTCCCTGTATCGGGCTCTACGCCCGCACTACATGCACCTCATGCCTCGCGCTATACGAATTCACGCGACAATATTGCATGAGGGAGGATAGGAGCATATACCTGGCTGGTGCACGATGCTTCGTCTCGACTTTTCATACAGGAATTCCGTGTCCGTTTGTTCTTGCGCCAGCTGCGAGGCCGAGATCTTTGAACCAGCTGGTGGGGTTGGCTGGCCGGCTGGTGTACAAAAATAAAGTGGTTCCTGGATGTCCCCAGAATACTTGATTGTCGACTCCGCGGTGTGCTCCGCACTGTGACGCTTTCTATTTCAATGTGGGGAAAGACGATGCTAGTACTTGACTTGACTTCAGATGTGACTTTGTTGTTATTGATACTTATTATGCACTTGGGGAGATCCGGTCTTTGAAACAAGTAATCTATTATATACTTGCCATCGTGATGAATTCAATATCTCACAAGGCTGATGTTAATCTGTGTTCATGGAAAAGCGCCGTTTGTGGAAGATGGCTTGCAAACCTGGAGACGATCATAAGCCTAGTGTCTCTCGAAGCCACTAAATACAGGCCCCATCACATGGCTGCGGGAGGCTGACAAGCGGTTGTCAAGACACCAAAATCAGCCACGACGCTATAGCAGTCAGATAGTCACAGCATCCATCACTACACAGTACACCAAACGCGTCGGAGAATAATTACGCGTTGAAAGGAGCTATCATATCGAGTCGATGAATACGAGGAACTCTTCATCTGATGGTCTGCCTAGCGGTCTCACGTACGCCGCTTCATTCTTGCTGATTTTCGGTCCGTCTCCATTGCACTATGTGCTGAGTTGTACATTGTATTTTCGAACATCTTCTCAATCAAGGGTTGCGGTTGATGGCCAGAGATAGACGAGCGGTCGTCAAGTAGGCTAGGGTAGCGGTGATCGTCGCCGAGAGCATTGTTCAGGCTACAAGCGTGGGCAGATTGTTGAAAATCCTTGCTTCCATCCTATATTAACACCGAGGACGCCTCGTGATCGGTCGTGTTGATATGAAGGAGTATGTAGGTATCGAGCTGCGTGCGTGGAATTGTGGAATCTAGATGATGCGTTGTATCAATCGACGTGATGTTGGTTCGCGAAGACCTGATCGTCTTCTGGTCAAAGGGTAAGCTGAAGTTTAGAGGTCTTGGGGCTCATTGACGGGATCATACTTCTACAACATGATGCTGTGCTATTGGGGCGGAGAAAGGGTTTGCGGCGGAGGACAAGGTTGAAAGATTTACGTTGATGTGCATATGTCGATCTATGATGTTCAGCCAGTAAGAAGGCACAACGACAGATATCTCGATGGTGATACTCTGTACCTGAGTTCAGCTCACATTCAACCCTGAAATATCTTAGGACAGACAAACAGATGGGCATGCAGATAGGCGTGGGATCTTGAGAGAATGAGCAGTTCATTTATTGGTTGTTCTGAGAAGCATATCCAGACATCTAGACATCTAGACATCTAGACATCTAGACATCTGGACATCTGGACATCTTCCTCGAGGTATGCAACTAAGGTAAGGTGATAGACCATACCACCATAGGATTTGCTTCTCAACACCAATTCATTCGGGACTATTTTTCTCAGGCACGCGCCAATCAAGCCCTCATATTACTTCTTCTCATAATATACCTGAACTCCTCCTCATTCTCCATCATCTCCCATTCTTTTCTACTCTCTCATCATCTAGCCTCTCGACCTCTCTCATGAATCTTACGAATTACGCAGCTTACACGTTTCTTTGGATCCTCACACTCATTCAGCAGTCATATGATAAGGCAGTACAATCATCCAGCACAGTCATTAAATTGTTTATAAAACTCACTTTCACTTGACGACGGGCGTATCTGTTCACATATCTCAAGAGACACTCATTCAAGCTCTACATTCCATAGATACCCATAGTAAATCAGCAACTTCAACATCAACCTGTTGAAATCCTAACCTCATCATCGATCCAAGCATATCTCAAAATGCAATTCAGTCTCACCATCGCCGTCGCCGTGGCAATAGCCAGAGGCGTCAAGGCTGACCTCTGCGCATCAGGCTCGATCGAAATTGGCGGCAACTGGTACTGTCAACCAGTCAACGCCATCAAATATGCGCCCGTCGGAAGTCCAGGTTCATACAACCAAGTCACCAACATGGCCCCAGATGGGACCTGTTCATCAACGCCAAAGGCCTTCAGCGGATCAATCGCGCCTCTCGACGAGGAAGTCTCCCTACACTTCCGTGGCCCAATTCACTTGAAACAGCTCGCAGTTTATACACCTTCTGTGTCGAGCAAGCTGAGGAAACGCGACGCGTCGCCTGCTCATGCGCGCCGTCGTGGTCATGGTCATCAACATCTTCACAAGCGCCATTCAGAGAATGACGGTGTTGAAGCGGAAAAGCGTGATGCTGGTACTTACGGAACCGCCAAAGGTGTCTATGCCTCTGGACGCGACAATCACTCTGGACAAGCAACAGCTGCTGCTGCTGTTGGTGCTCTAGGCCCCACTGGTGCTGCTTTAGTGAACGGTTCTGCTGTTGCATTTAACGGTTCTTCTTTTGCATCTAACAGTTCCGCATCTGCAACCAATAGTTCTGCTTCTGGGTCTCATACTTCTGCTGCTCCTGCTTCTGCTTCTAAAACAGCGAGCGCCAGTGCCAGCGCATCTTCCGGAGTCAGCGCTACAGGCTCATTCACCCGAGTTGGCTATTACAATTCGACATCTCAGATCCTTGACGGCATGGTATTCCTAGGAAATCACGGTGGTCAGGGGTCCGGAGTTTGGGACTACACCTTCGGAGCATCTCTCGCATATCTCTCTTCAGATGGCTGCTCTGGAGCTCCGTCGTCCCAAATCCTTAGCGATGGGGTCGTGGCATCTGACAACGAGTTCACAGTCATGACCGATACGCCTTGCACGGATGGTTCCTGCGGCTATGTTCGTCCCGGCACCGTCGCATACCATGGGTTCGGCGGTGCGGACAAGATCTTCCTGGTGGAGTTGACGATGCCAACGGACAACTCCGGGTCCGCCAACATCGACATGCCTGCTTTCTGGATCCTAAATGCGCAGATCCCGCGAACCCTTCAGTACGGTCAGGCTTCCTGCTCTTGCTGGGCATCGGGTTGTGGAGAGTTCGATGTCCTCGAGGTCCTCAGTACAGGCTCGGATAAATGCAAGTCGACCTTCCATATGAACGTCTCTGGAGGCGATTCAGACTACTTCGTTCGCCCTACGGGCTCGACTATCAAGGTTGCCGTCGTCTTTAGATCCACTGATTCGACAGCTCATATCCTACTTCTCGATGACTCGACTGAGTTCTCGACCACTTTGACAGCCGCCCAGATCGAGCAATGGTGTGATACTTCAGTTATCGATAACGTTCTCTCAGAGTTCACCCTTGCTTAGACGGGCTTGTCTCCTCGGTCCCGTGGGTTTGTTGCATATCAGGTGTTCAGGTATCATTCATCGGATTTGGGCTGGAAAGGGTATAGATACATGCAATCCGGATCTTTTGTGACGTTAGATCACATTCTCTTCTGGGATGAAGAAATGACTTGAGAACGGAGAGGAACTATTGTGTTCATATTTTGAACTTCTGCGATGGATTTCTTTGATATTGGCATTTTGTTATGGTCTCGATAACAGAAGCCGTTATGGCTTCCCATTGGCTAAGCTTTGCCAACCCTTTTCAAAAGACTGGTTTTCCTTGTTCTATTCTCTTGTTTATTTTGTAGGTACTGAAAGGGTATGATCTTTGCAATCAAACGAACTCAATGAAGCGAACATGCATGATTGTAGCCTTGCATAGCTGTGATGATCATCGTGTCGTCTGCCAACTAGAATCTATTAATACTTAATCCAATGTAGAAGGCATGCAGTGCTTAAATAAGTTTGCACGGGAATAGACAAGACCCAAGCAAAACACAATATTTACACAAAACGCGGATCTAGTATGTTTACAGCCGAAGAGAAAGCTTCCACTTTTGTTCTTATCCATCAATTTTCAAGCAGGGATGAGGGCGTTCGCACTATCTTTTCGTCAGGATCTTTTATTGTGGAATCCATTTAAGTTTGATCGAATCGTTACCTTATTTTGCACTCAAATCTTTCAATTGTTGTAAACAAAGCTTGGCTCCCATATACTGCGTAAGAGACAGATACTATGAGAGGAGATGTGAGCCCACTTGTGGATGCTCTACAGGTAGAGTCTACATTCTTGAAGCTTTGACAGATTATGTGGAGACAAGAATGGTCCGCCCACGCTACGCTCAAAGTCATGGACGACAGCATCAAGATAGTTTCACCGTTCAACCAAAGGATCATGTTACAACAAATTGGCAGAACTTCTGCCGTAGAGCTACTATATCGGCTACACCTGTTCCTTACAATAGATGAGCCCTTGTACAGCTTGTTGCAATCCAACATAATCCTAGTCAACAGGGACGTCCTATTTGTTGGAAACGTAGGGGCTTCTGCGGCGTGTGCAAGAGTGGAATATGAAGGCATCTCAATTGGGGCTCAAATGGTCTACGTCGTGCCTCACTTTCCACACAAGTGCGGCTGATTCAACGTCTTTTATACAAGTAATATCCTTCTTCTCCACTTTGCCAACGCTACATACGCGGCAATACTTCCAGTCCTGCTCGAATTATTTAATTTGGGGGCGAAGCACGGTGTACCCCGCATGCTTCAAATTATATTCTTCGTGCCCTTGACCACTCAAACCGACGTTTCGTGGAGCCTGTACCTACAAAGTTCCTTAAATCATAGTCTGACGGGAATTTTCTACATTCGGCGATATCCTGCTGGTTCGCATATCACCTTGCGACATCTTGTTGTTGTTCCCCTGCCTGACCCCTGCCTTTACGTACAGGAGCATAGCCCTTCCAAAATTGAGACTGTGTATCTAGGCCATCACTGTTGGCACCTTTAGTCTCCTACATATACTAGTCTTTCTATCTCTTCTTCAATGCGTCAGTGACTAGTCTATGATTTAGGCTTGACAACTTCATTGACGTATTATCGTTCTCTCTTTCAATATGGAAGTGCTCGGCGCGGCGGCGAACGTCATGGCTGCGGTGTCCATGACACTGCAGTTCATCCAGACTGTCGAGGTGCTCCGAGAATTCTGGCGCGGAATGAAGAATGCTCCGGAGGAAGTAGAGCGAATTCTTCAAGATTTGGCATTGTTGCAGGGCATCTTGGAGGGAATGGGACGAGCGTATGTAACCAATTTCGTTGTTAGATGAATACTTCTGGATCTGTGGGCAAGAGTTGAGATGTGATTAGATTGCAGCAGAAAGATGCTCATGATGTTGATGTGGCTGCGGTATCGACTGTCCTTGCTGCGCTTTCACAATGTCAAACACATATGAACAACATGTCTATGTATGCCACTGGTCTTCAACACGACTTGGTTACAAAACGCAAAACTACCAGCTTTATGGTTGTTTTGCAGAAGCCCAAGACTGCCGAATTCTTGAAACATCTAGAGCAAGCTAAGTCAACATTACTACTTGCAATCAACGTCACCACTTTTCTTGTGCAGTAAGTATTACCCTCCCAACTCTTCGGCAAGTCTCTGACAAGTATACAGGGACGCTTGCTTCAAGCGTGTCATCCAGCAATTCTCAGAGCTGCGATCAGATCTTATAGTGTCCTTTTCAGAGGAACCTATTGATTCCACGACCCGGACCATTGAGAAATTTAACCGCCAAATATGTTGCTCAGAAGTGCTTCTCTGGCTACTCCAGCTCCCACCCGACTCGCCTTATCGTCGCCGCCTCCAGCAAATGGGTCGACTGATAGGCCGCATAGCTTGGCGCTCTTCGAAGCAGTTGGTCCGAAGTTCATCAGGCTTTGATGCTGTTGAGCAATCCATGCTCATCTCCATAGAACTTCCGATATTCAGCAGGAGATACACTTTGTATGGTACCAGGGCTTTGGGTCAGTGGACACATACACTTCGTACTTTGCGAATCGTGCCTGATGACGCTCCGGTTTTCAAGTGGTGCGCTGTCGAGGGTGAAAGGGCATTACGACAGCTTTTTGATTCGGGAGCGGCGAGCCCCTTTGACCAGACAACCTCTGGTATTACGCTATTACATGTGAGTCTTTGTAGGACGATTTTATTCATACATTGCTGACTCGATTGGAAAGGTGGCCGTAGCGAACTATCGCAGCAAGACTTTCAAATTACTGAAAGATTGCGGGGTCCAATATACATACTGCGAAGACGTCAGAGCCGAGAGGTTGTAAGTTCGACACCTATTACCGCATGGCGGAAATCCGACAAAGTAGATCAGGGCTGATTTGATGCTAGAGCCCCCATATCGCTGACACAACACTCCATGATTCACATTGGAGGCAAGCATCAAACAGTGCAAGAATGGCTGTCTATTAATAACAGCAACAAAGCCCTCTACCACCCAGAAATAAACTACTCCAACGTTGTCAAGATCTGGAACGCAAGCCTCGACTCACACGATTCGATATCAGACGAGGACGTCATGAAGCTTTTACAAGGTCCCCTCCTCCTACCACGACGATCGGGTCCACCCCCACCATACGAAGCGACAACACGATCCGAAGCGGAGGAACTCGAACCACCGCTACCCTTCTCGCGCCATCTGCTGCTCTTCTGCTATTACTTCGTCTTCAGCCTAGACCCCTATGGTTCCAAGGTTTCTCGCGCCACGCTACACAGCCAGTCGTTGAGCAACGGTGTGCCTCTATACGACTACTTCCGGCAGTACTGGCATGACGATGAATGGCGGTACATGTTGTCTTTTTGTGAGAGTATGGATTTCCGGGGCGTGGCACAGCGGCAGCAAGATAAGCTGTCAAATTTCTCGTACGAGATGGTGCATGTTGAGGAGACGGACACGTGGGTGAAGAGGAAATTCGCTACGTTCAAGTCTAGTATGACTGGTGGACAGGGGGTATGGATTGGTCCTCTCAAAGAATGGGTGGCAGTATTCGAGTTCGATGAATTTGACGACTCTCCTCAAAGTAGTCCCAAACACACGGACTCACGGGAATGCTCGAGTGAAGCAGAAGGCACTCGAAACTCGTTTTCATCGGATTTCAATAGACAAGAGTCCTCTTCCGACATACTCGTTGCTGAAGTATTGGGCTTGATCAAGGAGGTCTTTATGCAGCGCATGGGATGGATAATCGCCTTTGCGCTTCTGATCTACCATCTTTTCTCTTGAGTTTCTCAGATACAATATCGTTGAAGACGTATAAGGGCATATATTGCCTGCGATATCAGCCATCTACTCCTCATTCTGGAACCAATGTCCAAAGCGAATCAAATTCGACCACCACGTCGAGCCATATACGTCACAGGTGAAAGGTCAAGCAAACACACAAAAGCACCAGTCGCTTGGACCATTAAAGTCCAACTCCATTGGTAAATTACTTGACACCACCATACAACCAGAAGCTATCGTCCTACTGAGCATACCTCCTGAAAGCTTCTCCCAGGTTTTACGGCGTCATGGGCGAAACATGCGTGGTAGATCATCTGCTTTGTCCAGAAACATTGTAAAATACCTACAGTGATAAATGGCTATTTTATCAAAAAGATGTCTGGGTGTTGGGTACTAACATGTCTCCCAACGTGCCCTCTATTTCCTGGAATTTTTGGAGGTGACGGGAAATTGCGTAACTCGATGGCTCAAGTCCGTAAGATTGAGTCGACTGAGGAGGAGAATCACAATTAGGATGAGATAAATGGCCATTATTATCAATACATAAATATACCCAGACAAATATACACTCAAATTTCAATGCCATATTCTCTGAACGTTATGCCGCAGTAAAAACATATATCTATTCCCTTCACTCAACCAGAGAAGGACATATTCATCAACGACATTTCATTTTCAGCCAAGGAGGAGCATACTCATTCACAAACTCATCAAAAGCACTAAGAGCATACACCAAGCACACCGTACACCAAGCACCGTACACCGCATCAAAACACCACAAATACATATCATTCACTACCTAACCAACCCATCCCAACCCGTCACCTCAGTCCATGCACACGGGAATTAACAAATAACAAATAAGCCCCACCATCTCCAGGGCAGCACCATTGGCAAGGACCATTGCCAAGCACGAGTGGCAAGCACCAGCGGCACACAATTCCCAACAGGGAGAAGCAAGACGGAGCAAGACAGAAGCATATAAGCATACATGACAGACAGTCCTAGTCCTAGCCCCTTCCGCCGGTAAAAAAAAAAAAAAACACCACCACCGCGACCACTACCTCATCATACAAAAAAGGTCTTGTCTTCAGTAGCACAAAATCCGCAAAGTCCGCAAGGTTCGCAAAGTTCAAAAAAACATATCGTTTATCATCTCATCTCCATCGTACCTCCTCTTCGACTCATGCCACAATAGCACACCACACGGCCTAGCCTCACTTATACCGCAGACCTCTCACCAACCGACCAACAGGCTACAAACATAGTATGCAAAACCCCCACCCCTCATCCTAAGAAACAGAAAAATTACAACCCATCGAAGGGTTGACAAGACACGAAAAAAGGGTGTCGTAATAGAAAGGAGAAATTCCGTTCAAATTTATATGCAATAGAAGCGAATAAGGAGCCAGAAGGAGGTAAGAGGAGTGAGCAGAGCAAGACGTGAGGGGTAAAGGCGTAAGGCGGAAGCTGTAAACGCGGATACCACAGGACGAAAGGCGGAAAGAGTGAGTTAGTTAGAGGGCATTAGCTTTTCTCCCGCGCATCTAAGAGTAATCCTCGCCCTCGCCCTCCCCACTGGCAACAGCATCAACCCTTTGCACAAGCTCCTTGGTCTCACGGGCGATCTCAAACGCAACAGGGGGGAGTCTCCCAGCCCAACGCTTGAAATTATCATCTAGCTCGCCGTCTTCATCCACAATCCGGTCGCCCTCGTCGGCCATATCGAGGAGACGCTGTCTGCAATCTGCAAGTCTCTTGACGACTGGGTCGGCTTGAAGGCGGAGGTCTGTGTCATTGCTCTGTGACATGGTGGATTCGGTTGTGCCGACTACCTTGCCGACTACTTCGGCGATGGCGTCGATCTGGGGTGTTATAGCTTCGATGCCGCCTTCGGAGCGGATGGTGGAGACAAGGGTCTGGATTGTTTGGACAAGGAGGGCGGTTTGGTCATCAAGGTAGATCTATTGTATGTTAGATTATGTTTGTGATATCTGATGGAGATTGGCTTACCTTGAGGTCCTCAACGTCCTTGTTCTGCCTCATGCCGAAACCTGAGGAGACTGCTGCAGGAGGTAAGGGTTTGTTTAAGCCATTACCATTGACATTGAGGCCATTTGGCATCGGAGGCTTGGACTCAGGACGTCCCCAGCTCTTGCCAGAACTCTTTGGACGTGCAGTTGATTCTCTAGGAGAATTAACGGGACTGTACATGGAGGACTCTGTGCTCTGGTGACCATTGCGTAGACCATAGAACGCGGGAACATCATTCTCTTGTTGTTGCACTGGGAAGAAACCAGTAGATCCACCTGGAGAAAGGACTGTCTCCTCTTCATCGTTGCTAAACTCGCCAGCAGGAGTTGGTCTAATCTTAGAAAGACGGATCAAATCAATGATGGCAGCTGTCAAGTGGGAGGCTGCAGCATCGAGAAGAGAAACGGGGGAGAGACCCTTTGCACCGGCAAAGTTCTTGGATGCTGTGATGAGGTTGTTCGCAGTTGCAGATACTCTAGACTTAAGCTTAGTCTGCTTCTCAGACAACTCTGGGTTCGATGGTGTCTCGTCAACATCTTGAGTGATTCTTCGAACATTAGTGACAACATTCTTCATGTACTGGATGACTCTGGTTGGCTCATCGGATCTTGCACTCTGAAGAAGCTCATCGATAGAAATCTGGAACTTCGTCACGTGAACATCCTTAACAGCCCCGTTTTCGTCAGTAAAGCCACTGTCCTTGATATGCTTGGCAGCATCTTGCTGGAGTTTAAGTCCAATGGAAGATGCCTTGACACTACGAAGCTGTGTCTTCGTCTTCGCATATCTTTCCCGCCAATCCTTGACTTCATCTTCGAGCTTGAGCACTTGGTTTTCAAGCTGCTGTTCTTTCTCCCAAGAGGCTCCAGTGCTCTCAGAAAGAAGTTTCATATCTCTCAGGAAACCTTGTGCTTCTCTTCGGACCTCTTCCGTAACCTCTTGTTGTTCCTGAAGCTCCATACGTAGATCTTCGTTTTCTTGTTTTAACTCTTCGTCCACTGGACCACTATTGACATTTCCAGATGCCTTCAGCTCATCCAATTGAGCGCGAAGTTCGTCTTCCGTTTGAGAATGTTCTTCTCGGACCTTGTCCAACTCTGACTGCAATGACTCATTGAGAGTTTGCGCATCTGCCAGCTTATTCTCAAGCTCTGTTCGTAAGTCTGACCACTTGCTTCTATCATTATTGACAGCTTCTACAGTTTCTTGCGCACTGATCAACTCATCATCCTTCAGTTTTATCAAATCCTCCATCGACTCGACCTTCTCCCTTAGTTCTGCGACTTGCAGTTGGTAGTCATCAATGAGGTTCTTATCCGTCTACATCAAATTAGTACAGAACTTCAAATGTGCGATTGCTTTCTCAGAGTTTCATTACTTACGTCGCTCTTCGTACTCTTCTTGCTGTCTCTAATACGAGCGGCAGATTCCAATCCAAAGGCATCCCCATCATCGTCGTCGTCCTCACCACCGGTTTGTTCGTCGTCATCCTCCACCATAGTGCTTGTAACGGGCACAATTGTATTGCTCTGGAAAGTCTTCGGTGTAGGACGACCGAAATCTCCCGGAGGAATTCCCGGTGAAGGGGGTATATTGAGGGCTCCATTTGGCCCCATGGGCGGTCTCATGCCATTTCTAGATTCGCCGCGCGGAGGATATCCCAACGAGCTTGCATCTGAAGGTCTTCTTCGATCATTTCCTCGAGAACTTCGAGAACCCCGAGAACCCGGGCGTGGCATTCCATTGACCGGCGTTCCGGTGCGGCTCTGTGGGCCACCCCTCACGGATGCAGGACTTCCCATTCTAGCAATGTCTCCCGCTTGGAATCGTGGGAAGCGACGTTCTAATTCGTAGAAGACATCGGTCGCAAGGTCACGGAATCGTGGTGGAGGTAACGTCGAGAGCTTTTGTCGTGCTTGGTTTCTCTTTGGATGGAACGAGTCCTTTGGCAGCAGATAGGGTGGAGGACCGCCTGGTTCACCATTCGGCGTTTTCCTGCCTCCAGCTTGTCTACGTAGCAGTTCGTCAAAGACATCGGTACTGAGTTCCTGAAATTGAACGGATGAAAGTCTCAATAGCTTATCCCTCGCTCTGTTTGGTCTTGGGTTTCCCTTCTCATCCCGCAACGATGCCGCAAGATATCTCTTAAGCGCAACATAGTGTTCCGACAACACAGCCTCGAAAGTCTCGTCCTTGACAGCCACTGCCGCTGCCGCTGCCGCCGGGCCTCTACTCTTGCCATTTTCGCTTCCCGCATATAAACCCGTTCCGATACTCGATCTCGCTATCGACGCCGGTGGGGAGGGGTTACCCGGGCTATCTGGTGCTCCTCTGGGTGGAGGGCCTCCTCCATTCATCATTCCTGTCGATGCTGTCGAGATTGGGGGTGAAACTAAATTGCCTCTGCTGTATGGACCTCCTGGAGAGGGGGGGGTGTCGCCTTCAAAACCTTGGTATTTCGATATACCCGACCATTCACTCGAGACTGGTGACAAAGGACCACCACGGTTCATTGCTGATGCGCCGAGCATTTATGCGTGTCCTGCTAAGCGCGAGGACTGTTCAATTAAGGACAACAGACTTTCGAACACGATAAGTATACAGAAGGGTCTGAGAAGCGTGCGAAAATGGAGGGATGTGTCTTTTGATTTTTATTTGCTTCGTTGATCTGCGTTGTTGTACATTCGAACGTGTTACCGGTGACGAATTGTGGTGGAATGGAATATCCCTGAAATGTTTGGGCAACGAACGGTATTGCCGGGGGAGGGGAGAGAGAGAGAGACAGAGAGAGCGTTCAATTGCGAATTGCTCGCTTCGTTACTTCGTTGCTTTGACTTTTTGTCTTTTTTTAAATTTGGATTCGAAGAAAAGAGTGTCGGTGGGAATTTTGTTTTTTTTTATCGTTTATCCCGAATTTCCCTTTTGGTATTGTTTTTGTAAAGTCCGAAATATGTACAAAGCCCAAAAAATGAGTGACTTGGTGAAGGAATTGTTGTGTGGAAGAGAATGAGGGAGGGAGTGTGTTTGTGCGTAAGAGAGAGGTAGAGGTAGAGGTAGAGGTAGAGGTAGAAGACAGAATGGAATCAGGGTAAGAGTAGTAAGATTGAGAGTTGAAATTGATCTTTTGATCTTGATGGTGAGAGATGATTCGATCAATGTCACTTGGACTGGACTGGACTGGACTGGACTGGACTAATCTAATCCTATCCTATCTCAATGGTCGAAGAGATATGATTGATGATGGACAAGGTAAAGAGGGAAGTTGTTGTGATTTGTTGTTGTGGTGGTGGTGGTGGTGGTGGTGGTGGTGGTGGTGATTGTTGATGGTGGTATCTCGGAGTGAATGAGGAGTGGCTGCCGTGAAATAGGATACTGGGATATGCTGGGAAGCGGGATTGACGGGGGCGCCAATTGCGTGGGCTCTTTCTCTCAGGTCAAGACAAGTCAAGCAAGTACGGTATGGAGTATTGTAAGGTATGTATGTATTATATGTATATATGTATGTGATGTATATGTAAATAGTATAGTATAGTATATAGTATATAGTATATAGTATATATGTATGTTTGTATTATTGTTATATGCTAAGGCAATTTCCAGTCAATCTCCCGTCGAGGTGTTCTCTCTATTCTACACTTTCTTCTGTCTCTTCTGCTTCTTCTGTCTCTTCCCTCTCTTCTTCCTCCTCTCTCTCCTCTCTCTCCTCTCTCTTTCTGTCTTTCTGTCTTTCTGTCTCCTCTCCCTCTCTCCCTCCTATAAATTCTCTGTCTCCTTCGACTTTACCTTTCCAATAGACATCTCCTCCTGGCCCGACCCCTGGCTCCAGTTTCCCGGCTCCTAGCCTCCTGAGTCTCTCTAAACTTCGGGAATACGTGCGTGCTTTGCTTGTGAAATCGTCTGTGTAAGTGGGTATTGGCGGATTTGTACTCGTAAGGTTTGGGTAGTATGAATATGAAGAGGAAGATGAATGACTAGGGACAGTACGAGAGAGAATGCGTAGACCTTCTCCATATTGTACGTGTAGTCCGTCCCTACGCAGTCCATACCCAGTCCCCTCACAGTCCCTACACAATCCCTAGAATACCCTGCTCCACCCAGTATTCCACCAACTCAACCCCAATACCTACTTCACACTCGACCTCCTGTTGTAAGCCCTTTCTTCGCAGGCCCCCCAAAAAAGGGAGCGGTACCTGAGTGCCTGTAAACTAGTGACCGACGCTAATCGGACAGTTCAAGGTAAGTGGGTTGCTTATGTGGGTGATGAGAGAAGAAGGGTGGGTGATAGGACCAAATCGGCGTTCCTGAAAGGATGAATTAGGTTGGAGGGTGGCAGGAGAGAGGATAAACGGGCGTTTACAAGCATCGAATGAGGAGTGAGCAACGCCATCTCATTCTATGATTCTACAACGTTCAACCGATGAGAGGTTCATTGGAAGAGAGAAAACAAAATACTGGCTGCTTAGAAATGTCGATTGAGGTATTGGAGATGTGTGCTTGAAATGGGCAATAGATATGGGTTATCGTCCAGCAAGCGCCTTGTCCGTGACAGGTACAGTGCTGGTGGTGGTTTGTAGTTTGTAGCTCGTAGTTCGTGGTTCGTAGTGCAAATATGTCCGAGACCCCCGACGGAAGCAGTTGTGGCTGGAGAAATAGAATCAAGAGTGTGAGTATCAACTGTGTACTGTTGTAGAGACAAACATAAATGCAGTCCGTATAATTACATTAGAACAGTCAGATAAGATTGTATGTCTTCGGATTTCCTGTCCTTCAAATACTTACGTATGAGTGGAGGCGCAAGCAGAATTTGAGGATGAGGATGAGTATTTAAGGAGGACCATCTTCAGAATGGATGATACACAGTATACCACGTATACTCTTCGTATGTTCTTCGTATACCCTTCGTATACTCGTATCAAGCAGTAAACTCATATATAGATTCAGACAAACTCCTCCATCATCCATATTCAAACATGAAGCTTTCAATAGAGTGAGTAGAGTGAGTAGAGAGAGAAAGCCAAGATCTCGCAACCCCCTTCTTCCCGTTCCCACACCCCCCTGGCCCCCTCCCTCCTCCCTCCACCTATCAAGCGCCTCTCACACTTTCGCTTGGGAACAAGCACAATAATAATCAACCATTCCACAGGCACAAGCAAATGGCATAGGCAAAGGCAAAGGCACAGGCCTCGGGTTGAATCTAATAGCAATGGATAAAATAGACAATAAATACAAAGAGAGAGGAGGGAAGGGTGAATACCTTACGACTTCTACTTACGACTTACCACTTGCTACTTACTATTTACTACTTACCAAGGTATTTACTACTTACAGGATACTGCAGCTTACGCTTACGCCCCCAAAAAAGAAGACTTCGCGAAAAACCCAGATGCTGTCTCACTCTGTGATATGCGGAATAATAGGGACGGTGAACTGGGGGGTTGAGGGGTACAGAGTCAGGAGTTGAAGCGTTTACAATCGTGTTGAAATTGGAATTGGGATTGTTCGTTGGAGGTAGAGGTGGATGAATATATGGAAGACAGCGACAGTTCATGTGTTTGCGCCTTTGTGTATATACAGATGCTTTAGGTGTGAGTGAGTGTGAGTATGAATGAGTATGAATATGAATGTTCCATGGTGTATGTAATATCCGTGGTGAATTGTATGTAGATCTTGGGTCAAGATAGTCAGGAGATAGATACACGTCTTCCACACCACGCCTTATTTACATACCACCTATAGACAAAGACTACTTAAAAGCACTTGAGTAAAATAACTGTCTTTCCACAATCCTCCCTTAGTCATGAGAGTAGAATATACGCAATCAACAGATTCATCACTCTCTCTATAGGTACGTACATACAAAGCCTCATCTCAATCTCCATCTCCATCCACTTCCAAGCGATCTAGAACAGAATCCCAGCCCGGAATTATCCAGGATATACATCCCTTCACAGGTTCATAAATCACAAGGTCATGAAATACTATACCATGTACGTATACCAATAAAAATACACCTCCAAATCCAAGCATATATATTTATACATACACGAATATATGCATAATGTATAAATATATATACAAACATCTTCAAAACCCTCACAACCCAATTTCCAATCCCACAACTCTCCCATTCCACAAGCAACAACCCACAGTCCGTGCTTCATCAGCATACGCAATATCATACTCCATCAACACATTAACCCCAAAGCGGACCGAATCCCCATCTCAATCTCAATCGACACTTTTAATTACGCATTTGCGAATTTAGGAATTTGTGAATTTCAAGATTTCATAATTCGACGGTTTGTATGTACAACATGCTGTTTGAGGCTATCTTAATATAATCCTAACATAATCCCATCCCTTAGTAAATCCGGTCAATCTTTTCATACTCTCTACCTATACTCCATACTATACTCCATACCATATATTCTAAACTCAACTTCTACAATCACACTCCTCGTTCTACCTCTTACCAATCCGATTCCCATCTCCACTTCAATTTATCTTCCCCTTCCCCATCCCCTCCCTCCCTCCCCTCCACTCTACTCCATTCATACATGTCTAATATCGAACATCGAACATCGAATAGCCAACATCTGAATCTAATATCTGCCATCTACACAATAACATCCAATATAAATCCCGTCTCCAATCCCTACTTGCCATCCTACCTCCCTAACTCTCTAACCAAGCGTATACACAAGATCCGATCTGAACAAGATAGATATTATATTGAGTCCTCTCCTCGTCCGAGCTCATTCTCCTCATTCAAGCTTATCCAAGCTCATTCGAGTATATGAAATCTCATCTATTTACAGAAGCCTCTGACTTCAAAGTCCAATAGGAACACGCCGGTATGTTCGCCACATAGTCATTCTACGTACGCGTATGGATGATCCCCTACGATGCTTTCCAACATGAACAGCGGCTTCACTATGTACAGTGATCAATTTGGTCACCAATGACGCCATCAGATTCATGATTTGCATAGTTGGATGTATTTATTCATTGCTCTATCAGGCAGCATGGCATGATTATGTATCTTCTATATCTCCCAGGGTATCTAACGCCTTACATGATATGGAATAACAATCTCGTGTTCAGAACCATGCTAGAGTCCACACAGCGGGGAGGTTAGGCCATCTCTCCTGCCACTCGCCGATGATCTCGGGGACTCTTTCATCAAAGCCGGACCTACTGGCAGCGTTTCCATTGTCGAACCCTGCAGCTCCCTTCAAATCTCTCTCCTCAGCCGCGGCCTTATTGAGCGAGTCAGCAAGGTCAAGGATGCCACGGCCTCCGACAAGGGCCTCCTCATGATTATCCTTGATGTCCACGTTGATGATGTGGACGGGGCGATTGAGGGGTGAACCACGACTCATGAGATCTTCAACAACGGCATCCCAGCATCGTTCTTCGCAAGTGAAGACAATGTCAACCACACCCCCTTCTAACCCCTCACTGCCTCGATCTGCTGAGTGCTCGAGTCTAGGGTTACCAATACGCCAGTCTTGCCAGCGTTCTGGGCCCCATTTCACATGACGATTGCGTTCCAACATGTTCAGAAGACCATTGGCTCGATATAGACGAGGATCCTTTGCATCCAATTCCTTGTACATGCTGTCATAGGATGTCTTGTTGAATTGATATACATTTGGCTGCGTGATCGAGGGCCCTGGTAAACGAACGAGGGACCCGGTACCAAATGATATTACGGGATAGTGTGCAGCAGATAGACGGAGGTGTGCTTCCATGGATCTGAGCAGAGATGGTGAGCATGATGCTGAGGTAACATGACAGGTGGGGTAGCTTACCTGTTCTGATTACTAGCACACACAGTGCAGAATTTGAGTTTGAATCCGCCTGGATCAGGTCTTTCGACACTGTCAACTGCGGCATCAATGGCAGTGGCAACCTCATTGTCAAGCTGACGAGCCATTGAATCGAAGCTCTGCTCGGATGATAATGGGGGAGGTGGTGGTGGTGTATGCAAAGAACTTGCAATTGGTTGAGACATGTTGTTTGGTGGGCGATCTAAGTCGCGTCACAATAACTGCTTCACATAGTCTTGCTGTATGAGCGCGTTTACTTTTTTTCTTCTTTTCTATTCAAGTCTCTTCTCAATTCTGTAGCAAACATGCAAAGTCAGCAAATGTTACACGCCAAGAAGTTGCACGTAAGCTTGTTTAGCAGTATGTGATTTGATAGCTTTGTTCAGGAAAGTAAGTTGCGTAAAATAAAAATTGTGTCATCATTATAATAAGACAGCTCCAATAATTGAGATCATCATGAAAGCGGGTATTTTGGGGGGGAAATAGAGTTGAAAGTGAATAAAAGATGAGTCTGGTTTACGTACCATATGATTGTGTTTATGCTGAGTGCATCCCCATGCGATTCATGTCATGGTTGTCGGTGTTTTTAGTTGGGGGAGAAGGGTAGAAAGGATGAAATGGAGGAGGAGGAAGAGGAAGAAGAGATGAGCAGAGAGAGGTAAGGTGAGGTAAGGTAAGGGAAGAGAGACGAAGAAAGAGAAATGAAGGATGTGAATGGTGGGTGGGTGGAGACGGGGTTTGTGCGCGGTAATGCGTCTTGACAGGCGAGAAAGAGAGGTGGGTGATTGATGTTGATGCCTTATTAATATGGGTGTGATTGGATGTGGGTGCCTGAGGATTGTGGAGTGGTTTTCTTGTGGTCGGGTGCTTGTGTCCGTGAGACGTGATGGATGATGATGGATGTACCTTTAGTCTGATATTCTGCTTGGGCGTTCACCAGTTTGACAGACTGAAGGTACTTAGACTGGTGCACCGCTTATGTACCTACTACTCCAAACGCTTACACTTGGACTTACACTTACGCTTACACTTATATACGCTTACAAGCTGCACTTTACCTTAACTGCCTTAGGTAAGTCCCGCCAGCCTATCATCGCTACTTGTCACATTAGCCTGCCTGTCAGCCTGTTGTGTATGAGTGTTTCGTTTCATGTTTGCTTAGCACCTCATCAGCGGTGGCGGCCAATTCTAAAATAGTAACAGATCCCCGTCAAAACTTCAGAGTGAGTGAGTGAATGAAAGAGATGGAAGGCGGTATAAGAAAGGAAGAAGGAAGGTAAAGGGAAAGGGAAAGGGAAAGGGAAAGGGAAAGGGAAAGGGAAAGGGAAAGGGAAAGGGAAAGGGAAAGGGAAAGTAGTAAAGTAGTGATGATAGAGATAAACGATGAGAGGGAAAATAAATGATAATAGAAGGAAAGAGAGAGACAGAGAGAGGGAGAGAGAGAAGCAAAAGAAGTGATAAAAAGGTCGAATAAATAATAAATAAACAAATAGGAAAATAATTATCAAATTTAAATCCAAATTCAAATACAAATACTAAAACACTAGGATCTCCACTCCCCTCCTCATCAAGCATCGTCAAAGCTTCCCTAACGTACTATTCTAGTATCATTGCTTCACTTCAACCTCCTCTTAATCTCATGGAACCTCGTCCTCCTCACTTCATTCTTATTCCAACCCAACATGCCCAATCTTCCCTCAAATTGTCCCCGATCTTTTCTTCTTCTTCTTCTCCTTTACCTAGTCCATCTGTGTATCTAAATATCTATGTAACTATGTATCTATTCATTCATTGATTCATTCCTCCACCTCTTCCCCTTCCCTTCCCTCCCCTCCCTCTCTCTCTCTCTCCCTCCATCTCCACTCCACCATCAACTCTCAAGCCCCTCCCCATATGACAGTTATTGGTGTAAAGCATTATGCCATATTAATAAACTAAACGGACCTAAACTACCACTGACAATCTATGTACCTACCTACCTATCCATCTATTCTATCTATTCTATCTACCTGACCTTGCCTTACTACGTATGACTACTACACACCATAACGACGACTACTACCGCTACTACCACTACTACTACCACCATACCTACTTCGATACACATCTTTCCACTCTCTTCTTCTCTCCCCAAACCTCCCAAACCTCTCAAACCTCTCAAACCTCCTTCTCCATCAACCTTCCTCTCCACTCTTCTCTCCCCAATGCGCTGGGCGTCACAGCTTTGAATAAGGTGTAGCCGCCTTCTTGTATCTATTCTATTCCATTCCCCTTCACTCTTCCGTGCGCTGGCTACCACCTTGCCGTAAACCAAGAAAGCCTGCGGGGTCTTCCTTGTCCCATCAAGAAAAGAAGAAGAAGAAAAAAAAAAAGAAACCCGCCCATAAGAGGCGCATCCATCTTGGGCGCTTGGCCAACAAAACAAACAAAAAAAAAACACTCTCTCCCTTGTACACATCACTCTTTCACCAAAACAAGCCAGACAGCTAGACACCGAGAAGGTCAAGAATAAGAACAAATCATCAATAATAATAAAAAAGAGCCAAGGGACATTATAAGTCTGGTCAATCTCATCGCATTGTCATATAGGTCCTTCGCGGGTCTACTCTACAAAGTACTCTTTTCCACATACTGTTCGGCGCACCGGTGCTTGCGACCAGGTGATAAGGTGGAGGAGGGGCTCTGCGCAACAAAACTATTGTCCGACACCACGCACAAAGACCACTTTCATCTTCACATTTCGCCTTGTGTTTATGCATTGCAAATACAAGGCCGTATAACGCCCTGTCTGTAAGTTTGTTGTCATTGCCCCCAATGTCCGGCGCATGCTGTCATGACCCTTCTTTCCCATGGCCTCCCGGGCTGACTTGTTTGCGCTCAGGGTTCGTGCAATACATCCTAGATCGCTGGCCTAATCGAGACTCGAATCCCTTCTCACCAATTGCTCCTCTGACATCGAGTCTTTTCTCGTTCGCCCACAGACGAAACAGGAAGTCAGAGGAAATTAACGAACTGATTCCGAATTCAATTCATCATATATACTCTACATCACACTGAGCTCTCGGGGCAATCACAAAAAATTAGAGACATGGCGGCGGTAATGTCCCCAACATCGTCTCCGGCGACTTCTCCCCCGCCGACATCTTCTCCGTCTTCGAATCCCAATCATCCCCCTCTACCACCTCTGGTGACTTCTCCACAGGGTCGCAAACCCAGTCTGGCTCGCCCGGCTTCACATGCTTCTAAGAATAGGCTATCGCAATACTCAAACACATCGGGCTTCTCGCGATCGCGTCCCCCATCGCATGTGTTTCCGATATTCCACTCGAGCCTCCCATATACATTTGTCCGAGACTTTGCCTACAATGCTTCACATCCTATGCACTACGGTCCGCCACCTGAGCCGTCTCAGCCACCTTCTGGGCAGTCGACACCCATCAGTGAATCACACAATTTCTCGGATCCTCCCACCAGCTGGGATAGTCGAAATACGTGGGGGCAGGGTCAATGGGAACCTTCGAGCCTGAACAAAGGCGAACAGTTGGCACCCATACACTTCGGTGATGGTCCACCATGGAGTGAAGATGAGGACTTACAAAGCCCAGTGGTTGTTAGCTCACGACACAAGAAACACAAATCATCTGCAGGAGGTCTTGACCCCGAGAGTGGACGTGGTAGAGGTAGGGGCCAGGACGATAATATAAGACGGACAAGCCTTCTCAGTCAAACAAATTACGAGCAGGATCGAGGGTTCTATGCTGGCTCTGGAAAGGATGGTAGTGAGACATATTATATCAATCAGGGCGAAGAGCCCAATGGGCCAGGAGGTGAATTCGTCACATACCCGCCAAATCAAGCACGACATTCGATGCTGGAAAATTATAATGCCCCAGGCCAGCGAGATTCTCACTTCGCTGCTACCTTACCAACCCGCTCGTTCACCGAGAATGACCTATCTCACGACTACCGCTCAGATGGAGATGCCTCTAGCAATGCTTCTTCACCTGGGCTTATGCGACACGATGAATCCCGCTACTCTCGCGATTACCAGTTCACAATTGCCTCACCAGATGAAGAGATGCATGGTAAGGCTGTAGCGTTGTTCGACTTTGAACGAGAAAACGAGAACGAACTACCACTGGTTGAAGGGCAAGTGATTTGGGTTTCCTACCGACACGGACAAGGATGGCTTGTAGCGGAAGATCCCAAGACTAGAGAAAGTGGACTGGTGCCAGAGGAATATGTCCGACTTCTACGACACATCCAAGGCGGTCTGAACAGCTTGACAGCAGAGATCAACGACACTGTCACAAGTCCCGTTGTTGAATCGGGCACCCCAACACAAGCAGAGCACAACCAGTCCTTCGGCCACACCCCCACAACAAGCAATGGCAGCAATGGGTATCAGCAGCCAATAGTCTCCACTTTCTCAACATCTTCAAAGGATTTACGCCCTTATCCGCAACATTTACTTGGTACTCAAGCTGGCCAGGCACCACCACAAGTTGTACATTACCACGGTCAGAGAGGAGGTAGTCAAGCCAATACCCCAACGATTGCAAGTGCACAAGAGAATGCATTAGGTCGACGAGGTAGTGAAGATACCAAATCTCTCAGTAGAAACTCCACTAGCTCTACCGATCACGATGACGGCGAGCTCCTCCCTGCCAAGCCCGGTGTCGAGCATACCCCTAAAAGTCCAACCAGTGACATTTCTGACTCCTCAGAAGAATGAACCAAAAAAGGGGGAAGGATGTGTATGGTTTTTGGGGCAGGGTCTCGGTTTCATTTTATTTTAAAGAAACATCATATGCTCTTGGAGCTGGGTTGGACTCCATTTGGGGAAATTTTATAATTTTTCAACATCATTTATTTTTCTGCCCTTTTATTTTTTATTTTTTTCTTTTTCGAAAGGGGATCATTCTAAAGCGTCTTCTTTTGCATTTTCAATACCCCGAGTATCTGTTGTAAACACCTCCAGTGAGGGGGCTTAACAGACTATTTTCTTGTCTTTCCGTTTTTTGTGTGTTCCCTCTTCGTTTCTTGTTTGTTGCGTTCTTCCTCTTTTTTTTTCTTTTTTTTTCCATCTACGTTCTCACAACTTGTATTATTGTATTAGGAGAAACAGAGACACAAAGGGGCTGAGTTGGAGACGGACTTCTGATGTGTGAAATGGGGCCAAGAGTATGAAGATATGCAGGTCTCTTCTTCTACTGTGTTGTTTGACGTTGATGTTGTCTTTCTTCTATTTTTTATCTTCTCCCTTTTTCTTCTTCTTCTTCTTCTTCTTTCTCATCTTCGACTCTTCATTCTCCTTTTTGTGATACGATCGGCATGATTGTTTGGATTGGTTGGTTGGGGCTGTAGGGCATCCTTTGGGAGTCGATAGCGAGCTGGTGGAATTGGGTGCTGAGAGAATGACTTTAGATAATTGCAAGGATAATTCCCCATGCTTGTCTTTGTTTGGATGCTATGTGATTTGGTTCGGGAGTAGTCTTGTTCTGATGGTGTGACGGCTGTCATAGACTTGTGATATCAACTGCAAATTGTATAAGTGCAACGCATATATGACATTGACTTATCAAGTAGAAACTTAAGCGTAGATTCCGTAAATATTCACAGGCCCGGAGAGAGTATAGGTCAAATGAAAAGAATCTATATCTTGTGGATGGTTTTATAAGTTAAAGTTTACTAAAAGTAAGCTGACAACCGGCATAAGACTCCATTAGCGAAACATACCGATAAGGTAATTCGTAATCTTGATATCCCTCGGTTGACACCATCCGTCATTGTAAATAAGACCGCACACATCAACGTCCTTTCCAACGCATCATATACATCTAGATACGAGGAATAGTAATCTACAGTCAACTCCACCTTTTCTTAGACTTAATCCTACATCGCACTCTTTGCCGCTCAACCATTCCAATCATCTACTATCAACAATTCCGTCCACTCCCCACTCTCATAACCATCAAATTCATTCACGTGATATCGATATCATTACCATCACAATGGCACAGCAAGGACAGCAATCCACAAGCCCAGAACCTGTCTCAGCCCTCCTAATAATCGACGTCCAAGAAGACTTCCTCCCACCAGTAAGCCCCTCACCCACCAACAATCCACCACTAACACCAACCAGACAGGCTCCCTAGCCGTCCCATCAGGCCGCTCCATAATCCCACACATAAACACCCTCCTCTCCCTCCCCTTCGCCCTCAAAGTCGCCACAAAGGACTGGCACCCAGCAGACCACGTCTCCTTCGCCCCCAACCACCCACACCTGGCTCCCTTCGACACAATCTCCCTGCCGAACCCCCTCAACGCCGCCGAGACCCTGCCAACCACCGTGTGGCCGGTGCATTGCGTGCAGGGGACGCCGGGGGCCTCCTTCGCCGCGGAGCTGCGCGCGCGCCTCGAAGGCCGCGAGGACGGCGTCGTCACCTTCCACAAGGGCATGCGCAGCGACGTCGAGACGTATAGTGCTTTCTACGACGACTTCACAGCGCCGAGGGTGCTTGGCGATGAGTTTACGGAGTTGTTGAGGACTGCTGGCGTCTCGCGTGTTTATGTCGTTGGCTTGGCGGCCGATTATTGTGTTAGGGCTACGGCTTTGCATGCTGTTGCTGAGGGGTTTGACACGCTTGTTGTGGAGGATGCGGTTAGGCCTGTTGATGGGGAGAGGTATGCTGGTGTCAAGAGGGAGATGGAGGGGAAGGGGGTTAAGTTTGTGGGGATTGGGGATGTTGATTTACGGGGTTAAGGTTATGGGTGTAAAGTTTGTAGAGGGGTAGAGGAGGTAGAGGGTTGTGTAGTTATGGGAAGGTAGGGCTGGTAATGGATTATGGATGGCTTTGTGTGGAATTCAAGCTACAGGTATCGGTTGTAAAAAGTCTCACGTGGATGGTGATTCAAGAGCGTTCGTTTACCTTGTGTTAGAGTACTACAGTTATGTACTTACAAGCGGAAAATTTGCTTATCACATCAACCAACAATGAGTTTATCTCTACATAGGTTTCTTATTATCAAGCGCTTCTTCAGATATCTGTTGAGGAGGAATTTTCGTTTCTTTCGATTTGATAGTAATTTGCGTCAATGATGGCCAATCTGCATCAACCAAATCGTTGATTTACTTCTATGCGATGAATAGAGTCTCAGATGATCTCTATAGATCGCTGTAATATACACAGGTTCTCTGATAGTAAAGCTATTCAGCCTCTTTGAGCGTGTTCACCTGTTGGGAGCTGGACATGGCAGGGTAACTTAACTATCAAAGCAAGTTAAGAAGGAACGAGTTATGTATGACCTAATCACAAGGCTTTGACACCAGGTCGATGATGATTTATCATTATCACCTCTGAAACTGTCTTGGATGCAGGTGATTGATTTGACTAAATTAGACGAACACAGGTTATGATTGTATGGAGAGCAAGCTTGGATATGAGATCAAACCGGATGATGATGAGAATCGTGATGATGACAGAAGGCTGCTGATGTACCGTCGGTAACCTTACCTCCAATACTACATCCCACGCACGTAGTTTGCAAAGACCTCGACGACGAAGTTAGAGATTTCGGTCTTGGGGGTTGCATTGGTTTTATAGTATGGCAGTTTCCTTGTTCCGTTCACGCCTCAGTTTCAGGTGATGGATATGCTGGATTCCCAAGTTCAAGATAGAAGCCCTGGCCTTCGAAGTGATAACCACTCTTCGAAAAGTCCATTTATGACATTGGTATATTCTTGCAAAAGTGCATGCCTCTCCTATTGTTATTCCGAAGGTGTGAATGTTGGTGCTAGGACATGTTCAACATGTGTTTAAACGATGTATCCACCTCGATGAGCTATTAGTAAACATCAACTATAAAGCTCCCGAGTACGGAGTCGTTGTCAAAGTTCATAGAGAGAATTTATATTCAATGCTTTTCGTTAGGTTCATAGGCGCAGTACCTGACACTCTAGAACCAGTATAAAAGACTAGCAGATGTCACTAACAGATCCTCGTTGATGTTAACTCAATGGCAATGTGACTATACTCACTTGGTCGAAGAATGCTTAATGAAGAGTTGTTGAGAACAATAAGCGATGGTGAGTTGTGAAGAATAACAAGCGTCTTGACGATGAGAAGATATTCGATGATGAAAATGGCGGTGATGATAATGGCGATAACTTACTCATTTCTAGTATTGTTGGAGGAGCATATCTTGATATACCGGAACGGTTCACATGAACAGAAGCAGAAGATCAGTGCGTCTCACTGGTATGGAGATTAAAGTGATTGATAGAGATATTTAAATATGGAATGTACTTACCTGCAAGGAAAAGGGATGAGATTTATGATACTTACTCTTGGTTTCCTTGATTGCTTAGCATTACTCCCATACTTGATAAAGGAAGCAATCGAAGTGACTGCCGATTGCTTCAGGGTGCATGCTTCTATGTTTGTTCTTGGAATCCTCCACATTGTCTTTCATACAATGACATATGAGACGAAGCAAGCAGGTGCCTCTTCTGTGGTAGGCATCCAGTCATCACGTAAAAAGCCTTGTCATGAAGCTGCCAGTTTCTTTTCAGATTGCGGTCGCATAGAACATCGTTCTCTGAGTTCGGACTTCTATACTGTCAGATATATTCGTGTATGAGGTGACCCCTGCCTGTCAAGCTCTTGGTAGCAAGCTTTGATTATTCTCAAGTTGTTACTAGAAAGAAAGAGAAAGAAAAAAAAAAGAAGAAGAAATTGATATTGGACCACCATGATATAGCTTCCACAAAGAAGAAAAAATTCCAATATGTGGCAAAACAAAATATCTATGAGCTAAAACTTCAAACTGAGGAAGTGATCGATAACGATTCATAGAACGATGCTGAGAGCGATAACGGTGACGAGATGAGACATCCTCGTACACAAGCGGGTATGATGGATATCTCCAAGATCGCCCAAGATGAATTTTCACCTTTGACCCACTCTGCCCAGCAAAAGCGAGCCATCTGATAAGATTAATACCTCGCAGGTTCACTAGTCTGTCGGCATCTTGGCGCTACTGATATCCGTTTCTCCTTCTCGGTATCCGACATCTCAAGCTCTTCCGAGCTCGATCCTACTCTGTAGTCCTTTTGTGACTGGTCTTTCCAATAGCTCCTTATTCACGGTGAAATATCACGCGGGCAGAGTATCAGCAATAGTCAAGGTCATAAGTCAAACCGTTTTGTTGGGTTTCTCTTCATGCCTGTCCCGCGTGTGCCAGTCGACGTGGATTTGCCGATTCGGAGCGCAGAGATATATCGTCGGTCTGGAGATGAAACCTCGGCTTTCGATCTTTCATGAAGGGGTTGCGCCAAACATTTCAGACAGTATTTTATTCGAGTCTACCTCCGCTTCCTCCGAATTGAATTCGGACTTCGGGTTGTGCGAGAGCTTACTGCGTATACATAAGTACATATCGCATTTTGTAAATTGCGTGGTGATGGGAGCTTTGAGCACCCATAAATGGCTAACGTTGCAGGCTTGTACATAGCTTCAATATACCCTTGCGCTTTTGTGGGACTGAGGCTCTTTCATCAGAGATGTTGATGGTCGATGCACTACAACTCAATTGATTGCTCTTTTTTATCACTTTCCTGTCATAAATGCATAATGAATGGATCAGCCAGATCTAGCTTTCTTCCTAATAGGCATGTTATCTGCCTTCATTTTCAACATAATTATATTCCACTCTAAACTACAGGTCTCAATCCATCTTGCTTATCAGGCTTCTTATAGAAGTCCTTGGTCATCTGCCAAAGATTATGCCATCTCTGAATCAACTCTTCATCAAGCCACTTGTCGGGGAAATCCTTCCAAAAGGTCGTATGCGCCATGTGATAGCCCCGCCCAATGTCCTTCGCACAAGGCCAATTCGTATTCCACTTCCTCCTCATGCGGCCCCAAGGCATAGGTCCCCCATCTCTATGCGCATAGTTCAGTAGATTCTGTTCGAGCATTCCCCAATCGAAGAGGTCCGGAACGCTGATGAGAGAAATATAGTAATCATACAACTCCTGCGAGGGCCCCAAGGCGAGGAAGCCGGCGTTGAAGTAGCTCAGGTTAGGAGGGTGGTCACGCCTCGGCGCATCTGTACGATCCGGCCACCCCGCTTCTGTAATCGCTCCGAGGATGTACGTATCGGGCAGCGGCTTGAGGCCAGGGGTTTGGATGTCGAGATGGTGTTCGACTTGGGTGGGTTGGAAAGCCGGGTCGTCGAAGATGCCGTCGAGACTCTTGAGCAGCATGGTGTCCGCATCGAAGTAGAGTAGCTGGTCATAGTCGGTGAGTGTCCACAGCCGGATTTTGGTGAGCAGTTCGCGCCATCGATTGCCGCTGAAATCGATCCCGCCAATCGTGGTTTCCGGGATCGTGGTTACTGGGATTGATTCCACTGTAATGACCGTTGCCCCTTCTTCTTGGAGATTGTTGCGTTTGTTTATGGCGACCTTGTCGCTGACCATCACGAGGAAGGGGATCGAGTCGCTGTATCGAGTGGTCTCGTTGTGAAGTAGTTGGTAGTTGAGGACGCGAGCTCCCTGATAGTATCCATCTGCTTCCTCGTCGCTTTGATCCACACCTTGGTCAGTGTTCTCTCCAAGGAAAGTAACGAATGCTCTTCTTGGTAGAGTTGCTTGGGTCGATGTGAGCTTGTGATCATGGTACATAGCTAGGGAGCTCGATTTCAGTGCTTCAAGGTCAGGAAATTTGTACATAAAGTGTCCGAGAATGAACATGATATTTAATGCAAGAGATATTTGGAGAGGTCGCAGGAATCCCAGGAGCCGCAGTGGCCTTGACGCTGAAGTTTTAGCAAACATCTTCTATCACGTTCCTGGTATTGAGGAAGATAGTACGTAATCCACTTGGGAAGTGCTCTTGAAGCTGCTGGACTTGACCTCAAGACCCAAGATGGTGGTCCAATGAGAAATAGAGAGCAAGATATGATGAAAGAAGGAAAGGAAAGAATGAGATGTGGGAGCATATACGAGACATTTATTGGCAAAGATGTGGCAAACCCATCCTCGATGAATGAGGAAATGAAATGAGAGACATTCATCTTCCTTTCCAGCTTGACCTGACGGAATGTAAGCTGCAAGGGAAGTGCTGAGGGTAGCGATGATTCCGAGCTGTAGGAATTCAAACCAATCTTGAGAATGCTGATTTTCTTGTATGTAAGTGTGAGCATCCTCATACATAGTGCTTAGGTGTTTGTGAAGTATGGTGATTCGGTAAGGGAGTAGAACAGTTGTCAAGTAAGTCTGTTGGAAAACAATACGTACTGCGTATAAAACATCAAGCAACTTAATCTTCAATTCCCCCACACAGCATTACCGAGATATGTAGAATAGACAACCCTTGTCCTATTGATATGATTTTAGCAACCGTGTTCTTTGGTATGAGTCGTGGTTTTGCTAGTGCTGACAGGTTATAAGGTATAGCTATAACCTTATTGCTCAATTCCATTTTAAATATGATACGTCTAAACTTCGTGGAAATTGAGTAGCTAGATTACTTGGGTCGTTAATCGTCTAATATTAACAGGATTTACAGATAGTATTACGACAATGAGAAAATAGACCAAGAAATTTTTACTTAAAAAGGATACCTTACAGTTAGAGGCAAGAGCTTTACCTTGTATATCCTGATAATTGAAATACAAAGAAACGATTACACTCTTTGGTGCACTCTCTATCTCAACTGCCCAGCTAGGTGATGTGTACGCCTGAGGCACATAGCTATATATTCTGTACCTTTCTACCGAGGTAATACAATATCTTCAATGCGAGCATATAAAAACCTATTGAGGTATGAAAGTATAATTAGTTATGTGTGAGTCTCATAATATTAATATTGGATGTTCTGCTTGAAGGTTGCTCTGATTATTATATATGGATGGCACGCAGAACTACAATTGTTATAAAAAATTAAAAATTAAAAAGCAGCAAAGTTAAAGGCTAACACCTTCCATGATTATGTAACAGCCAAACTCAAGAGAACAAGTAGACCGCAACTAGGAGAATAAACCATAAGTTTTATATCCCATCACATATCATAAATCCATTTCGGTATCTTTCGGGCATCATCGACCTCTTCCCTCGGGTCATTAGACATTTTCCTCTTCCCTCTCTCTTCTTTATCCTTTATCTCGCTACAGGACTTTTTACAAGGGGTTCTCGGACCAAGGAAGGTCGTCCCATGGCCAGCTGGTAGTAGTGCGGCTAGTTCTTGGAGCTTTCGATTGTTAGGGTATGGCGTCGACTGGTGACCACTCACTACCACTTCTTGCTCTAGGGACTTTGTTCTATTGGCTTCCGCCCCGCCCCGACTGGGTTGATGGAGGAAGTGGGAATTTGGTGAGCGACTAAGATGCTTACCTACGTCGTGGATGGATGATTAGAGGCTAGAGGGTGGTAGTTTTGGTCGATTGGTTTGTTGGTCTGTTGGTCTTGTTAGTCAAGATGGGATTTGGGAATAAGGGGGGACGGAAGAAGAGTGAGAGAATGAGAGAGAGAATTTCGAGGGGTAAAGTAGTAGTAGTAGTAGTAGTAGTAGTAGCAGCAGCAGTACTTAGTAGTATTAGTATTTAGTATATAGATGAGCAAGACTGGAAAACCTGTTTGAGTTACTAACTGTCTATAGCTAACTGTAACTGAACCGTAGTTGGTAAATAATCTACATCTAGTTGAAAGAGTATGGAGAACGGAGAGCGTTGAGGAGACAGGGGGAAGGGAGTACGTACCTGACCGTGTAATGCCATTCATCCTCCTTCTCCTCCCTCTCACCCCTCATCCGCACACCCATTCATCGTTACCATATCGTGCAGATGTGAAATGCACCATTACAGAGTGTGTATGCAAGTATGTATATATGCTTGTATGTATTATGTATGTACCGACAGTACATATACGAAGAAGGCATCGGGATCTTTGAGTCGAGTAGATTGGATTGCTTTTGACCTTGTACTCCACTCCACTCGGTACACAATAAAGCTGAAGCAGACAGAGCAAGTAAAACATGCAGAGCGGGGGGGGGTGCTGAGTTATGGATAGTCAATTCCATGAAGATTGGAATAATGGAATCTTCGACTTCTATTCGAAATACCTAGTAATACCCTTAGACTTTACCCCAGTAACTCACCTACCACCACAACGAACAGCCAAGTTTGTTCTTCTTGAGTGGTGTCAGTGGTACGTACCTTATTTCCCTAGAGTGGTGGACCCTCCGTCGCTCGTCAGCCAGCTATGTATCCATCACTATGCAGCAGTGGAAAAGCGCAAAAGAGCACTATTCTGTATGTATCGATTGCGATGTCGGTGTGTGTCGTTCTCCATTGCAACTCTGAGCAATTATATTGTGTATACGAAGCATAAAGTTCGTTGATACTTTGCAATTATGTATCTCTGATGGAGACAATTATGTGACGATGCGGAGAATATCATGTATGTATGCCTATGTGTGCCTATACGTGCCTGTTTTTCACGCTTTTTTTTTGTTGCTTGACTTTTGTGCGCTCTTCACCGTTGAATCCGTCCGCATTGACGAATAGGATCATCTTATCTGGGCCGACATTTTGGAATTGACTGAACTGACTCTGGGAATAAATAAATAAATAATATAGAGCACTCACTCACTCACTCACTCACTCACTACCCTACCAAGAAACCTTTCGCTTCCATCTCCCTCTCCCTCTCCCTCCTCCTCTACCTACTCATATCTGCGACTTCTTCTACCTTAAACTCTTCATCTCCCTCCTCCTCTTGTTCATCTTCGTCCTCTCTCCTCCCCTTCTTCCCTTCACCTCCACCTCCACCTCTCACCTCTCATCTCCCACCTCTCGCCATCAAACCCCCGAAAACTTGGTCTCAACACCATCTCAATTCGGGTCAGAAGTTATCCGCTTTGTCTATTCACCAAGCGAGTCAAAGGTACGCTTTCTCTTTGGCTATGTACGTACAAGTACTTCCGTGTGGACGGGCTATTTCATTTGTTTGCTGAGCCCCCTCAATCCTCCATCTTTCCACCCGGGGAAAAAGGTATCGGCATACGTCCAGGCCCCCACGGATTACAGAAGGCGGCCAAGAGATCATACAGGCAACCCTCATTGTTCCTTGCTGTCATCTTGCACCAGCTTACCATCACATCTCATCGTTTCACAATCAATGTTGTTACATTCATTGTGCTGCATTAGATGTGTAACTGTGAACATTGGAAAGCGTTGGAAGCATTGACGCGATTACGTTTCTCTCTCTCTCCTCGGGTACCCCAGAATCTCACAATAAATTAAATTGACCCGTTTGTCGCAGATTGCAACTAGGAATTCAACGCCTCTGTCAATGCATTCACAGTAGACTTCGATCCTTCTTCTTCTTCTTCCAACTTCAACCTTCTGAAATCACTCACCATGCTTGGTTCTTCATTTTTACCTGCGCGATTTCGCGGTCCCCAACCTACAAACACTGCCGCCAACCCCAGCTGGCTCAATAAGCAGATCACTCCTCTCCTGACGAACCTCTCGCTCCGAGCTTGTACACACCCAATTCACACCGTCGTGATTGCGGCGTTACTCGCCAGTACTTCCTACATTGGCCTGTTGGAGGGAAGCATCTTCGAACAGGCTACCACCCATGTCAGCAAGGCTGAATGGAGCTCCTTGGTTGAAGGGAGCCGTCAGCTCCAAGTTGGACCAGAGACCAGCTGGAAATGGCAGGCTGCCAACAGTGACACCCCCTTGAGCGCCGATGCCGATCATCTCGCGCTCTTGACCTTCGTCTTCCCAGATTCCCTCTCGACAAACTCTCCACAAACCGCCCCGCTTGCGCATACTGTCCCTCTCCCACAAAATCTTTCCATTACCCCTCTGCCGTCGACTTCGAACCCACTCGCGCCAATCTCCCAGGACAGCGCATTGGCTTTCTGTCTCCCATATGATCAGGCAGCTGAGTTCTTGGCTTCGGCGCAGGAGATTCCAAACATCGCAGCTCCACACGGTGAGAAGGCGCAACATGGATTGGAGGCTGAGCCAATGGAGCAGAAGATGTGGATTATGAAGGCAGCCAAGGCCATTGGAGCTCGTAACAGCATCAAGCAATGGGCTGTTAATGGCTGGTCTGAATTCGTCGACCTTTTGAAGAACGCGGAAACCCTCGACATTATTATTATGTGCCTTGGGTATTTGTCCATGCATTTGACTTTTGTCTCTTTGTTCGTCTCCATGCGCAGACTTGGTTCCAACTTCTGGCTCGCCGCTACTGTGCTCTTTTCCTCGGTCATCGCATTCCTGTTTGGTCTGATTGTCACTACCAAGCTTGGAGTACCTATCAACATGAAGCTCTTGTCCGAGGGTCTCCCTTTCTTGGTTGTCACCATTGGCTTTGAGAAGTCTATCATTCTCACCAAGGCTGTTCTCTCTGCTGCGTTAGATTCGCGCAGACAGAACCCACAACCTGGAAGCACTGCTCCAGCAGCTGGTGTTTCCCCAAGTTCTATTCAATACGCTGTGCAGGTCGCTATCAAGGAGAAGGGATTCGAAATTGTTAGAGACTACGCCGTTGAGATCCTTATTTTGGTCGCAGGAGCCGCTTCTGGCGTTCAAGGAGGCCTTCAGCAATTCTGCTTTTTGGCCGCATGGATTCTTTTCTTTGACTGCATCTTGCTTTTCACCTTCTACACTTCTATTCTCAGCATCAAGCTTGAGATCAACCGCATTAAGCGCCATGTTGCACTCCGTAGAGCCCTTGAGGATGACGGAGTCAGCAGACGTGTCGCGGAGACTGTTGCCCAGAGCAACGATTGGCCACGTGAAGATTCCGGAGCTGGAACTGAGACCAACATCTTTGGCCGGAAGGTTAGAGATGGCAGTGTTCCAAAGTTCAAGATCTACATGGTTTCTGGATTCATTCTCATCAACATTCTCAACCTCTGCACGATTCCATTCCGTGGTGGTAAGAGCAATGCCGCGGCACCAACTGTCTCTGGATTTTCAGCCAACGGATTTGCAAGCGTTATGGCCCCTCCACCTATGGATCCCTTCAAGGTTGCTTCCAACGGATTGGACGCCATCTTCGAGTCTGCTAAGGCAAACTCCCGCCCAACAATCGTCACCGTCTTGACCCCTATCAAATACCAACTCGAATATCCATCTGTTCACTACGCCTCTCCATCCAGCAAGACTAAGTCTGCTCTTGATGTTGAGTATGGTGAGCAGCTTGGTGACTATGGTGTCGGTGGACGTGTGGTTGACAGTCTTCTCAAGAGTCTGGAAGACCCAGTTCTCTCGAAATGGATCATGATCGCTCTGGCTATGAGTGTTGTTCTTAACGGTTACCTTTTCAACGCTGCCAGATGGAGTATCAAGGACCCACAACTGCCAACACACCCAATCGATCCAGTTGCTCTTGGTAAGGCGCAGCAATTCAACGAGCCACAGACACCATCAGCCCGTGTAAGCGCTCACGATCTCAGCCCGTTGGTAAATGGAAAGCCACTTACCCCATCTTCGACTGATGATGAGAGCGAAGCACCCGCTATTAATGAAGTTATCTCTAACGCATCAAACCGTACTGCTGAAGATCTGGACCGTATGTTGAAGGAACAGAGAGCCCGAGAACTCACAGATGAAGAACTCGTCCACCTCGCCTTACAGAACAAGATTCCTGGTTACGCCTTGGAGAAGACCCTGAAGGATACCACCAGAGCTGTTAAGATCCGAAGAGCTGTCGTTTCTCGAACCACTGCTACTGCCGAATACACCAGCCTTCTCGAATCATCTAAACTCCCATATGAACATTACAACTATGATCGCGTCCTTGGTGCTTGCTGTGAGAATGTTGTCGGCTACTTGCCACTTCCTCTTGGTGTTGCTGGTCCAATTGTTATTGATGGTCAGAGCTACTTCTTGCCAATGGCTACTACTGAAGGTGTACTTGTCGCAAGTACCAGTCGTGGTGCTAAGGCTATCAATGCAGGTGGTGGAGCTGTTACTGTCTTGACCAGTGATGGTATGACCCGTGGTCCATGTATTGGATTTGAGACACTCGACCGTGCCGGTGCTGCTAAGGTCTGGCTTGATTCTGAAGCTGGTCAAAAGACTATGAAGAAGGCTTTCGATTCTACCAGTAGATTTGCTCGTCTTCAGACCATGAAGACTGCTATTGCCGGAACAAACCTCTACATTCGATTCAAGACTACTACTGGAGACGCCATGGGAATGAATATGATTTCCAAGGGTGTCGAGCACGCTCTTCATATCATGGCTGCCGAGAGTGGCTTTGATGACATGCAAATCATCTCTGTTTCCGGAAACTACTGTACCGACAAGAAGGCAGCCGCTATTAACTGGATTGAAGGTAGAGGAAAGGGTGTCGTTGCCGAAGCTATCATTCCCGCTGATGTCGTCCGCAATGTTCTCAAGAGTGACGTTGATGCTCTTGTCGAGCTCAACATCTCCAAGAACCTCATCGGTTCTGCCATGGCTGGTAGCATCGGTGGATTCAACGCCCATGCTGCTAACATCGTCACCGCTATTTTCCTTGCTACTGGTCAAGATCCGGCTCAGAACGTTGAGAGCAGCAACTGTATCACTATCATGAAGAAGTAAGTTTTACCAAAGTCAAATCTCAAGTACATAAACTAATACTTTCTAGCCTCCGTGGTAACCTCCAAATCTCTGTTTCTATGCCGTCTATTGAAGTCGGCACCCTTGGTGGAGGTACTATTCTTGAGCCTCAAGCCGCCATGCTCGATATGCTTGGTGTTCGTGGTTCTCACCCAACAAACCCAGGTGACAACTCGCGCAAACTTGCCCGCATCATCGCCGCCGGTGTCCTTGCCGGTGAATTATCTCTCTGTTCAGCACTCGCTGCCGGACATCTCGTGAGGAGTCACATGGCACACAACCGTTCTGCCCCGGCGACCCGAACCAACACACCTGCTCCACCAGGAACTCAGACGCCCAACACTATTGGTGTGAGCGGATTGGGCATGACTGGATTGGCACCGGTTAGTGGATCGAGATAATTGTAGTGAATGCATTTGTGTTGCATTGAAGGAGTTTTAGTTAGTATTTTGCGTTCTTCGTTCTCGATTTGGTGTGAATGGGAGGGGTTTGAGTGGTTGATGTGTGCGTTTTGAAAATATTGTGCAACGAGTAGAGATGAGAAGATGAAAACGGAAAGAGAGAAAGAGGAGAAAATAAGACAAGACAAGAGAAGTCGATGCCCGCGAGGGGTTGGTAATATTTATGTATTTGCATGAGGATGAGGATGAGGATGAGGATGAGGACGGGAATGGAGATTAATGATACTATTATATTACTACTAGTTTTTGCTTTTGATGTGTTGGATGTGTAAATTGTGAGGCAAGGAGGTGGATGTGTTGGAGTATATCATCGGGAAGTTAAGCATCACGAAATCTCAGCTGAACAGTCTGTCTATTCAACTCAACATAGCTCAGTTCACCTGAAGAATCATGCCATACAAATGCTATGATTCAATCCATCCACACAAAAGATAGCAACCGGTATTTCAATACGCATGAACACAGACCGGCCACACCACACCGGATTTCCCAAGCATCACACCCGGGCGCGCCATGAAGCTTCCCCGCCGTGAACTCACCACCAACGAAAGCTCTCCTCATCCCCATCCTCTCACACCACTGCCCCACCGCGTTTATGCATACTCCGCCGCCTATCAAGCTTAACTCGTGCGCTCGACGAACCTATCATTATCGCGCTTCCTAGATCGCCACTGCAGATGCAAAAGGGGCCTGACCATGACCCTGACCTTGTAATGTCGCAGATTGCAGATTGCAGATTGCAGATTGCAGATTGAGCTGGAGCCCATGTTGGCTAAGCTGTATATCCATATTTACATCTACATCCATACCTGAAACGTGCGGCGCGTGCGCCTCCTGCAGGTACGGCTGGCTGGCAGGCTTTTCGAGCATTTAGCCGCCGTCTTTGACTTCGAGGCGCTCTCGTCCAATCAGCGCTGCGGTCCGAGGCGGTGGTGATATCGCGGTGGTGTGTGCACGCTTGTTGCACCGCATGTCCTGCCTATCATGCTTTCTGTACAGATCGATGCTATGGGTCCTGATGTTCGTCTATCGCACCCGGCGGCTCCTGGAGGCCCTGCGCGCTGCTCTATCTTTGTTTACTTCGTCGGCTTTTGCCCTGGCTCGCGGCCTGGGTTTGCGGCCTTGTCTTGGTCTTTGTCGTTTCTGCGGCCGCGTTTCATGCCGCGTTTAAATGCGCCGGGTTCTTCGTGGCCTCTCGACGACCTGTGCTGGACGGACTTTCTTTGCGGGTCTTTTTGTTCTCGTTGGTCGGTGTGGCGCGTGCTGGTGGGGTGGGTGTTTGATGGCCGGAAATAGAATGGGGTGGGCTTTGTGTGGTTTGATGGTGAGATGGGGAGTGATGGAGGGCTTTGGTGAGTTGTGAGTTGTGAGTGTCACGGTTGGTGAGTGGTGTTTATGTGATATATAAGGTCGGTGGTGGTGAGTTCATCTGGTGTTGTATCTTCATCAGCTTCTTCGAATTTCAGCCGCTTTTCTTGGTCCTTTTTCATCGATTTTAAGATCTCTCTTTGCTCATTGCATTCTCTTGACTGGACTTGACGTCTATTTCATTCTCTATCTATTCTTCCCAGAACCAAGTCGTTCATTGCCTCACTTCTGCTTGAAGCACTCGTGCAGATTATATCTATCATTCATTATCGAGAAAACACCGAGCTACCACTCATTGAACATCCAATCAATCACAAAATATATCTCAATTACACACCTACAAAATGCAGTCACCAAACAACGGCGCCCTAGGCCTTGCCTACACCAGCACCCGCGTTCTGCAAGCCATCTCTCTGATCACCATCACGGGTCTGGTCTCCAACTTCATCTCTCAAATGGTCTCCGCATCTGCCTCTCCCCCAAGTGTCCTCATCGGCACCCTCGTCGTCGTCATCATCGCAATCCTCTACATCGCCATCTCCCACGTCCTCTACATCGACCTCGTCCTTAACTTCCTCTACGTCACGGCTCTCGACTTCCTCCTCCTCATCGCTGTCATCGTCGTGGCCGTCACAGTTGGCAAGCCGCTCTCTTACCTCAACTGCCAGGCTCTTGGTGGCGATGGCGATGCGAAGGGCTTTCTGGAGTCTGTTGGCAAGAATCTATCTAGAGTTAACTACTGGGTTTGGGCCGGGGCTAGCAAGACGGATTGCTTGGAGATGAAGGCTGTTTGGGGTCTCAGTATTGCGCTTTGCATTCTGTTCTTCTTGAGTGCTGTCGTTAGTGGTCTTCTTTGGAATAGGGAGAGAGCTGCTAGACAGGGTCTTAAGAGTATTGTCTAGACAGGAAAGGGGCTATCGATGGCCAGCGAGGGGAAGTGAGGACGGAATTCTTTACACGAAGATCTACATGCCATACACGTTTGATGTTTTTCTTTTGTTGCTTGGGTAATGATAATGGCGTTTGCATTTGCACTCAAAATAGATTGAAAGGCGGCTCTTATGCCAATTGAGATTTTGCAATAAACATTCGAGAATACTTGCACCTTTGAAAATGAAATGGTCTACCATTCTTTGTGATTGAAAGGTCAAGTCCTATGTTGTTATTCCGGTCAATATTCGAAGTGGTCATAAATCGACTGGAAACCCATTATTGGTGAGAATGTTATGTTGACCTATGTAAACAAAACCACACTCCTCATATTTTGGTGACAGTAAATAGAAGTTTTGATAATGAGATCCACCTTTGACAATACTTCAAGCTGATACAAAAGAAAGTGAAGATCATTTTACAAATAATATTTTACTTGGTAATCATGAACTTTAATATCCATGTGAGAAATTCCTAAGACGGAAATCTTATCCTATGGGGAACGGGGCGTCCTCCAATCCTAGCGTCACCCGATCATAGGTGAGAGACATCCCCCATTTTCAGCCTCGGCAGCGTTCACAAGCCGAAAAAACGGTGGCCAACCACATTGACTCGACTCAAGCGACAGTTGATCTGAACGAATTCGATCTCATCTCATCGACTCGTAAGGAATACATTATTATCCATATACGCTGTTAAGAGTCGTGGAAGAAGGAACGGATTCTATATGCATCACGACTGAACCCCGCAAACTACGGGCTAGCACGTTGGAGTGCGTATCGAATCGCATCGACATCGCTCTTCGCAACAAGACCGCAGGACAAAGATCACAGACGACATTGATCACGTCGCCAATACCATTTTCGGGTTCATAGATATGACTACTGTATCGCCGCCAAAACCTTGGGAGAGAGCTGCTGCGGGTGGAGCAACCGGTATGATCACCATCCCATTCTCCATGACCCCATCTAATATTTATGTCATTATTCAGCCTCCTCGACTGGAGTCTCTTCTACGCTGTCTGCAAACACTCCTACTACGTCCTCGACGATGTCGTCCTCTGCACCCGCCATTCCTGAACGCCCATCGACTTTGACCTCCGCTGTCAACCGTAATGCCTCAGCATATTCACCGTACGGTGCGAACCGCATTGGTGGCGTAGGAGCGTCACCCTACGGTGGTATGGGATCTGGGTATTCGGCTCCTTATTCCCGGATGGGTGGTTATGGGTCTATGTATGGTGGAATGGGCGGTTATGGTGGTATGGGTGGTATGGGTGGGATGTATGGAGGCATGGGAGGTATGGGAGGCATGTATGGTGGTGGTGGGATGGGTATGAATGGGGAAGACCCGAACAGCTTGACGAACTCGTTCAGCCAGAGCACACAGGCAACTTTCCAGATCATCGAGAGTATTGTTGGCGCTTTTGGAGGCTTTGCACAGATGTTGGAAAGCACTTATATGGCTACTCATAGCAGTTTCTTTGGTAAATTCATCTCCTGAACGATAAAGTCAAGGCGAAACTAATGCCATACAGCTATGGTGTCGGTAGCAGAGCAATTTGGAAACCTACGAAATACTCTCGGATCTATCCTGGGCATATTCACTATCCTCCGCTGGATCCGCACATTCCTCGCAAAGATCACTGGCCGACCACCACCAGCAGATGCAACCGCCTTGACACCTACAGCATTCGCAGCCTTCCAAGGCCGACCGGCACCACCTTTCCTCCCAGACGGATCACCAAACCCAGCTGCAGCCCCTCGTCCATCAAAGAAGCCCTTCCTTGTCTTCCTCGTCGCCGCCTTCGGTCTCCCCTACCTCATGGGCAAGCTCATCAAAGCCCTCGCGCACTCCCAAGAGGAAGAAGAGCGCCGTCGCCTCGCAGCATCAGGACAGCTACAGCTCGGACCAGACGGCCAGGCCCTCCCCCAACAACCAATCGATCCATCCAAGCTCGATTTCTGCCGCGTCCTCTACGATTTCACGCCCGAATCCGGTGCCGCTGTGCAAGGTGTTGATCTCGAGGTCAAGAAGGGCGATCTCGTCGCCGTGCTCAGCAAATCCGATCCCATGGGCAATCCCTCTGAGTGGTGGAGGTGTAGAGCGCGTGATGGTCGCGTGGGCTATCTGCCTGGCGTTTACCTCGAAGTTGCGCGTCGCCCTGGCCAGGCTGTTGCTGCGATTGGCAGTGGTGCTGGAACAGGCAGCCAGTCCAGCTCGGCGCCGGGAAGTAGATCTGCTACTATGTCTGCTATCCCTAAGCCTGTTGTGCAGGGGAAGGTGGGGGAGATCTCGGCGGAGAGCTTTCAGAAGAGTCAGTTTTATTCTTAGGATGGGATGATAGGTTGGTGTACATGAAAATCGGGCGTTTGGTGATAGGGTTCTTTGGATGGTATGATGGTGTTGTTATGATCTACAAATGTTAGGATGAATGGGTGTTTTGTGTTGAATCAGCGGGGGTTTATCCATGGTTGTGAAGACACTCGTGCTAGTCGTGGCTAAGAGTGTTATAAATATTTTATTGAAGGAAAATTGATGTACTTAAACGAATTCACTGATTACATCGTATGAACCTTATCTCCAAAGAATTCGATCTCATAGATCTACAGGCTTTATCATACCAGGCGCGGAGTTCATGACCTATGCACGTTCGGGAATGGAAGCAATGTGGTAGAAATTGTCTGGAATTCCCTGGAAATCGCATTTTTCAGGTACCAAGTCTATTCCCAACGTAATTCTTAGGTAGCCTTGTTGATCATGTAGACCAGTCCTAGAGATAGAAGGTTTATATTGACCTATACTTAGATGACTGTGAGGATAGCGATGATGGAGAGATAATGATGAGGGTTTAGTAAAAGGGGGAAAGTATAGCTATGCGTGGAGATCAGTGCTACATTTATACATACATGGTTGAGTAGAGTATGAGCATAAACATTACCAAGTTTTGACAATCTGAATTTATACAAAGTGATCCATCATAACTGGTGGTTCTTGATGTAACATCTCATAACTATAAGTGTGCTTCATGGAACCATAAATGGAAACCAGTCCCCATTTCATGTATGATATTTACATTTGAGGACTTGATATAAACTTTACACGATTTGGTCTAAGCAAAGATTCTGTAACCCTGAAAGCTCCCTATCACCTGATTGTCTCATCCGTGCCTCTCCAGTGCTCAACTCAATCACAGCCTACAGAACACTCTTTGCACACTTCCAAATCCATCCCCATCCACCGAGCACCGCTGTAGCACCCGTGAAAACGATCAAAGGCCCGTACTGCGTATCATAACCCCACTTGGCATCCAACGACCAAGCGTCACTCAAGAGCGCCGCACTAATGGGTCCACTAACAACATTCCCAATTCCTCTTCCTCCAAGCAATAACCCCATAATCAAACCCGTATCAACACCACCATCCTCCCCTTTCAACGCATTCACAACGCCCGAATACGTTGAACTGAACCCGCCGGCAAAGAAGCCATAGATGATAACGAATACCGACAGCAATGCGACTTGGGTGCTAAGCCCCCAGAACACGAAGATGGCCACCGCACTACCTACCGACGATATTAGCAGCGACGTTGTTACGTTGAACCGGTCGTTGAGCAGCCCAATGCACAACGAACCCGGCACACTCGCAGCATTAATAACTGCGAGGAGGAGCGTGCCTGTTGTTGTAGAGAGGCCGAGCGTGTGTGCGTAGGAGGAGAGGTATGTAGACGGCAGAAAATAGCCTAGAGACTGGGCAATATTGCCAACCTGCAGGACCCAGAAGGTGGAATGGTTGAGGAAGGTCCAAGAGAGGGGCCGCGGGGCCGTGGAGGTAGAGAGAGGGAGGCGGGGCTTGAGGAAGAAGAGGAGGGGGGCCGTCATGAGAAAGGAGGCCGCGGTCCAAGCCAGTAGAGTTGTTCGTGGCCCGAATGCCGTCAGTAGTGCAGACATTATGAATGGCATTGCTACGCCGGCGACGCTCTTGCCGGCCCACAACATGCCGTAGGCAAAGCCTTTGCGGGAGATGAACCACTCGTCCAAGTAGAGGGTTGTTGGGCTGAAGAGGAGACCGTTTCCAATTGCACAAAGAACTCCCTGGGAGGCGATCAAGTGCCAGACTTGGGTTGCGAAGGCGGAGAGGATCATGCTGAGCAAGCTGATGGCTAGACCTACTGGGCCGCAGTACGGGCGGGCTCTTGGATAGCGGGTCAGGAAGGTGAAGGTTAGAGGCATCATTAGGTACATGATTCCTGTGAGAGTTGTGCCGACGGTTGCAATGGAGCTGGCGGATCCTTCAACAACTTTGTGCGTTGTGTAGTATTCTTGGAAGACTCCAAAGGCCATGGAATATCCTGCGATAGATAGGTGAGCAAACGTCAAGGTTTGTATAGCAATATATCTTACCCCAGACTGGGGCCTGAATCATGGTGCAGCCGGCCAAGACCAGATATGCTGCTTTGCCATGATCTGTTGGAGCCAGCGAGGTAATTTCTGTCTCTAACTCCACCACGGGCGCGTCAGATGCATCTTGGATCACGGTATCTACTGATGCAGTATCTGGAGCTGGGAGTCTCGTTAACTCCAGATTTTCAGAAGTTGACATAACTGTTGACAATGGAGGACAATATTGTTCAATAAAATATTTCAATGATAAATACAAAGGATAACTTCAAAAATTATATAAGATATCCATTGAACTGAAAACAATGCGCCTCAGAAGCAGCAAAGCATTTGCTTAAATAGATACGATGTCACCCAAGACCTCTCCTGGGTGAGATAACAGTAGCTGCTGGACATCAAAATAGAAGCCAATGAGAATGGAAGAATTGGCCGACATCGCGAGGCTCTTGTGCGGAACAGGCAGGTCTACGCTGAAGTGACGCAGAAGCCGGAAAAGACATCAGAAGATGCAAGAAAAAAGAAAGAGAAAGAAAAGGAGGAAAATATATGTGAGATCAAAGCATAAATGAAAATTCAACTGTGTAAATGTTGTAGAATAATTTGAAAAGTTGTGGTGTGTAAAAGGAATACTTACTAGATGTAAAGTTGATGGGTCAGGTAGTCAAAGCACGACGTTGAGCAATCTGGGGTTCCTCGAGCTCACTTTTCGCGATCTTAACGAGCCCATCAACCACAACAGCCCAACCTTCCACGAACACCATAACCACGCCTTCACCTCCCACTCAATCCCAATCCACATTCCAAAATGGCCGACACAGAAATGGACATCGACGTGCCCCAGTCGCCCGAGGCCAGCGCAGCACCAGCAGACGCATCAATGTTAACGCACTCGAACGCGACCGCCGTGCGCAGCATCGAAGGCTGGATTATCATTGTGACGAATGTGCACGAGGAGGCGTCAGAGGAGGATTTGATGGATAAGTTTGCGGACTTTGGGGAGATCAAGAACCTGCACTTGAACCTGGATCGCAGAAGTGGTTATGTCAAGGTCAGTTTTGTGACGTCCGAGCCTCGCGGGACAGATAGAGCTGGAGGTGCAATGAGCTTTTTGGCGCGCACAGTGGAGTGAGGGAAGAGAACTTATGCTGATGTGATTTTTTGGCTGTAGGGTTATGCTCTTATTGAGTACACGACGCTTAAGGACGCCCGGAAGGCTATTGATGGCGCCCATGATACAGAGTTTATGGAACAGAATATCAAGGTGGACTTTGCATTCGTCAGACCGCCTCCTGGAAAGGGACGCAATGGAAGAGCACCAGCGAAGGGACGGGCGAGAACGAGAAGCAGAAGCCCAGATGCGAGAGATGAAGTGGAGTGATTATAGCCAAGACGGAACTATTCAGACACGAAATTCTGTCATGAGAGCAAGAGGGTAGCTGGAGAATGGGCCGGCCGATGTGTCTATTGGAGGCATGTCGGCATGTGTATGATGGCATTACAGGTGGGTACCTTCGATATTTGGTTTTATCACAAGCTAATCAGTTATTCTAGAGCCTCAAAAGTTGAAAAGCGTTTAAGCCGTAAGGAAAAGTTGTAATTAGTTAGACCTAGCATCAGAGTATTCAAATTATGGCACAATTTGGTCACATCAACTGCATACGTCGTTCAAAGTGGTTGGTGAATATTTCAGCATCGAATTTTGTGTCATGAGCACATTCGTAGCGATTTCGTGGACGAACTCCCGTCTCAATCGCCACATAGAAATTGCCCTAACATTATAGCGGATGAATTGTCGATCGAAGATGCATGTAACACTGTCGATAGTTGCAATTGGTAAAGAGTTGCTGATCGGAGAGCTCTCGTAGAAGGCGAATATCATCCGGATCCTGGTCACTTCACAATCGCATCGCAAAGCCGAAGTATCCAAGCAGATTGTTCGTATGCGTCCATTTTGAATCGCTATGGACTATGATGCAGTATCGAGAACACCCAGCCATAAAACCCCCAAAAGAAAGCCCCTTACATGACGACACCAGAGTTGGAGGCAATACGCTGTTAGTTAGTCAGTATGCGAATTCTTCCATATAGTGCTGAGGGTGACTTACTGGCCACAACTCAGCTGCCTCCTTTCCGACTGGTCCAGTGATGGCGGATCCCTTCATCTCACCCTTTGGGTTGACGATCTATAAAACGAAAATGTCAGCACTCCGTTCGTCTTGAACCAAACATCCTCCAAATTTCTGTCGAAAATTTCGTGGCCATATCTGCGAGCTCCTTCAACCCCACTATTGCTTGTTCCAACTCAAACAATCTCCCCTCTATCCTCCATCCCAAAGAAAATTTCTGCCACTCACCACACCAGCGTTGTCCTCGAAGTAAAGGAAGACACCGTCTGTTCGCTTCCATGGCTTGCTCTGTCTGACGATAACAGCTGGCATAACCTTCTTTCTGAGCTCAGGCTTTCCCTTCTTGACTGTGGCCATAACCATGTCACCGACACCACCGGCTGGAAGTCTGTTAAGACGAGCACCGATACCCTTGACGGAGATGATGTACAAGTTGCGAGCACCGGAGTTGTCGCAGCAGTTCATGACGGCACCACTATAATCTTCGCGTTAGCTTCTTCTTCTTCTTCCTTCTTTCGCGTCGCATTGAGATCGGATGTTGCTTTCGAGGTGGATTCTTTCGATATTTCGCGATTGTTCGAGGGATTGAACGTACACTGGGAGACCGAGGGTCATCTTCAGCTTGCCACCTGGGGCACCACGGCTATAGGGCAGAGTATGTCAGTTTCGAGGTCTAATTTGATGTCGAGACATTGAGGCATGGAAAGTCGCGCAGAACTTCATTCCAGCACATTCGTTTGGGAGAGAACGTACGAGATCTTGGCCATTTTAACGGTATTTCTTTGATGTTGGTGAGGGTATCAAAGATGGGTGCTTCGTCGCTGGTCGGAAAAATCGCTGCTGTCGTCGTGTATTGGTGATCCGAGAATGCTGTACTGCAAGTCTTGGCGCTCGCTTACCGATCTTCGACAACCCTAGGTAGGGCTAATCAGAATCTTCAATCCGGAGAAAAGTAAAACGATCACGAACTTTTTCAAATGATGCACAATTGAGATTCAGAATGAGCTTGCAATGAAGATGTGAGCAGAAATTGAGGAGTGTTGTCATAATCTGCATGTTCCACGTATGGATACTATTGCCTCTGTTTCATGAGGATTACAATCGCTACATTTAACACGGAAACATCATCATTTCAATGCGTTGAATCTTAGTCTTTTAACATAAAACCATGATTATACTATTTTACATGTAGAATTTGAAGTAACCAAAATTCATACTAGAATATGTAAAGCAATACTGGAAAGCAGGGCTACTTTTGTCCTGGCTTTCCATGACGCCTCATACCTCCAATCCATGCGCCATGCGCCCCGTCATCGTTTCCAAAGATGCAATGAATAAAAACAAACCCAAAAAAGCAATCGGAGACATTTTAGTGGAAGAAATATCTTATAAATACTCAGCTCACGCGAGAGAGGGTATAAGTTTGGCGTGGCAATGAGCTGACGGGATATAATATCAGGAGGCAAGTCATGCAGGGTAAGGTTCAGTCAAACTATGGTTGAGACTCCTCCGCAATGACTTTCGATGCCTCCCCAGTGACCTCCTCTGTTTCCCGTTCTTCCTTGCCCTCTTCCTTTGCAACCTCTGGCTCTACCACTTCTGTCTTTGTCTCAACAGCTTCTATCTTTTCTGGAGCCTCTGCTGCGACTTCTTCAACAGGCTCCGGGGCTGGGGGGCTTGAAGGGGCAGCAACAACATCAGCAGGTATAGTTTCTGATGCAGTAGTCGTGGGTACAGGTACAGATGCAGTAGGAGACTGAGGAGGTGACACAGGGGCAGCAGTTGGTGCGGGTGCTGCTTCCTCTAAAGGTGTAGCAGCTGGCTCCTCGGTCATGTCAATATCCCCATCGGTATCAACTGGTCTTGGTGACTCAGCACGAGACGCAACATTCGATGCAGGCTCTTCTTGAGCAATAGCGCTGAGTTGCTTATTCTTCATGACCTCCGCATTGACTTCGGCGTTGGCTTCGGTGGCCGCTGCTGTGGCTACCGCATCAGTAACTTCCATAGGTGTGACTACCCCGCTCATCTCGGTATCAGAAGCTGCATTATCATTCTGGTAGTCCATGATATTTCTGCGTTTTGCAGCTCCGTTCTGCGGGTGGACTCCACCATGTCTAGCTGCTTCGTCTTCATCATCACTCTCGTCTAACTCGTCGTCTCTAGAAATGTGTTGATCCCAACGACGCTTGGTGTGGCGAGTATCTTTGTTTTCATCAGCGTCCAAATCGTCAAGCTCAGCCTCTTCCTCATCAGTCATTCCCATCGAAGCACGCGGAATATCTTGCATCTGGACGGAGGGAGCGAATGCGGTCTTTTTGAGATTTTCGATTACTTGAATTTTGATCTTCTCCAAATAATCAGTGGTGTTGGCGTTATCCATGTTAGACGCGCGAACGTCGAGCTCATAGTCAGGACCATAGTACTGCAGGTAAAGATTAGTTACAATCTTCAACAACAGTGTATTTGATCACTTACCTCATAGTATTCGTTGAATGGTAGAGTGCTGTCCATTTCTTCTCCCACCAAAGTTCCGGTTTCGAATGCCCAGGTCCTAGCAACGTTGCGCATGGTGTATCCGCCACCACCAACAACCAAAGTTGGCAAGTTGAAGCTCTTGACGAACTTCACACAGTTTGCGTGGCCTCTCATTGACAAGTTGAAGCATCCGAGACGGTCGCCAGATAAACTATCACCACCACACTGCAGTACAACCGCTTCTGGTCTGTAATACTGCATAACAGCAGAAATAACTGGCTCGAAGATACTTTTGTACGAGACATCATCGATACCATCGCGAAGCGGGAAGTTAACGGCATAGTTCTTGCCCTGGCCAACACCAGTGTCACGAAGCTCACCAGTACCAGGGAAATATTCTCCGTACTTGTGGAATGAGCAGGTCATAACTCTATCGGTGGTATAAAAAGCTTCTTCGACGCCATCACCGTGGTGAACATCGATATCAATGTAGAGGACTCTTTGTCGGAATCGGAGGAGCTCGATAATCCCGAGGACGATGTCTGAAAAGAGTTAGTATGTGCGTTTGTCTCCAAAGTAAAGGTTCAATCTTACCGTTGACATAACAGAAGCCACTGGCTTCACTCTTTTTTGCATGATGCAGTCCTCCAGCCCAATTAACGGCGATGTCGCACTTTCCACGGTTCAGGCGTGCAGCGCCCTCCATGCTACCGCCTGCACTAATTCCACAGAACTCAAAGAGTCCATCAAACACTGGGCAATCATCTCCGACATTGTACTTTCCCTGTTCTTTCGCGTAAGATTCCATGTTGTCTGGAGTGACCTTCTGAAGGAAATCGATGTATTCGTCCGTGTGAAATTGGGTCATCTCATGTCTGGTAGCTGGCTTCGCGCGCTATGTTCCAAAGTCAGTAAGATCTCATTGGAAGGCCCAGGAATCCCCAGCGTGGTGGCGACAGCCCCGAAATTCGAACTCGACGCAAATTGAGAAAAGCAAGAGATACTTACGTAGATTTCCATCTTCTTATAGATGCCATAGTTCATAATCAAACTATGGGCAAGACGAATTCGATGCGGCTTCATGGGATGGCCAGCAACATATGCGTAGTTCCCGACATCAGAATCGTAGAAATAAGCAACCTTCTTTCGATTACTGACACCATTCTGCGCGGGCGGATCGATAGGTGCGAATCCGGACACCATTTTGGATTGTGAAAGATGCTGACAGGAGATATGGGCCTGTGAGTATCGCTATGGGTATGAGAAAAAGTATTGGGATCAGATGAGTGTCGTAGGGGCAATTCAATGAATGTATAAGCGGTTCGCGATGTATATAAGTTGGGAAAGCAGGAAGTCGGAGGAGAGAGCTTCAGTCACCGTTATAGTGCGGAACTTGCCGCACTTGACAATAGCAACAATGTAAGCCAAGAAGTCTTGATGAACTCACACATCATTGTGAACAATTGGTTTATTGATACCGAGAAGCAAATAGAACATGATAATATAAGATAAATAAGAACAATATCAATACTGCATCCCCGTTTTGAGATCCTCTTTATTTGTACAATAATAGGATAGAAATTGTAATCGATCTTGTGAAGAGGCATGATGATGGCACGCTCCTAAATCTGTGTTACTTAGAGCTATTTGCGCTAATGCACGTGACGACGCGCATCAGTAACCGCCTAGCTTGATATCATCTACAGCTCGTAGAGCAACACACGAAGCTTACATATCCCAAACCAAAAGCAAATCAACCAGTTCATCGACCGCCTCAGCTCGCCAGCTACAACATACCACACTCGATTCGTATACAGCTCACTTTAAGATGGATCGATTAAACAGAATGCTGGCCAATGCAGGTGGCATGGGTGGAATGTCCGGTGCCACCCCAGGATCTGTATGTACATAGTTGTTTACCATGGGAAGCTTTCGAAGCTCCCTTTTGGTTGTTTGGGGGGGAAATGCTAATATCTATGATGCTCACAGGATAACACCAATCTCATCGATAACTCCGAAACTGTATATATCTCTTCTCTCGCCCTTCTCAAGATGTTGCGACACGGGCGTGCTGGTGTACCGATGGAAGTTATGGGCCTCATGCTTGGGGAATTCGTCGATGATTTCACAGTCAGAGTTGTGGATGTGTTTGCTATGCCTCAAAGTGGTACTGGTGTCAGTGTTGAAGCTGTAGACCCAGTGTTTCAAACGAAGATGATGGATATGTTAAGACAGACTGGAAGGTAAGAGCTTCAAAATCTAGCACGCTCTTGGGCGAGAAACTGACAGTGATATTCTAGACCAGAGACTGTAGTTGGATGGTATCACTCGCATCCGGGTTTTGGTTGCTGGCTTTCCTCGGTCGATATCAATACACAACAGTCTTTCGAGCAACTCACACCTCGCGCCGTTGCAGTTGTCGTCGATCCTATTCAATCCGTGAAGGGCAAGGTTGTTATCGATGCTTTCCGTCTTATCAACCCACAGTCCCTCATGCTCGGTCAAGAGCCACGTCAAAGTACCTCGAACTTGGGACACCTCAATAAGCCATCCATTCAGGCACTCATCCATGGCCTCAACAGACATTATTACAGTATCGCAATCAACTACAGAAAGTCAGCTCTTGAGGAGAACATGTTGATGAACTTGCACAAGCACGTATGGACGGAGGGACTGGAGATGAACGATTTCAGAGTGGAGGCAGCAAAGAACTCCGAAAGATTACAAAAGCTAGTCGGCTTATCGGAAGGATATGAAAAGCGTGTCAAGGAGGAGACAGAATTGACTAAGGACCAACTCAAGACCAGATATGTTGGAAAGGTCGATCCTAAGAAGCACTTGGAAGACGTTGGACAACAGCTCATCGAGGACAACATTGTCTCCGTCTCAAGGCAGATGATTGATAAGGAAGCCTCAGTACCAGTGAAGGAGACCAACGGTGTGAATGGTCAGACTCATGGAGAGGGCATGGATGTGGATGATGAGCTTTGAGGGACACGAATTACATTGTATTATAGGCGTTTAGAGCTTCGGCTTAAGCTTGGGAAACTTGCATGAGCAGAATATATGGAATGACGAATGACATGGCCCCGTCTTGAACAAGTAGCTGGAGTATTCGTGTCAGAGCGCCAGACCAGCTTACACATCGCCACAGCAGTCCGGGGAAATTTATGCCCTGAGTGAGTGAAGAAGCAGAGACGACGAAGAAGTAACATGGGATTTCGTGCTGTAAACAACTGGTGGACTATCAAGATAGAAAGGTGAAATGAAAGTCTGTGATAATCAAATAATTCCAATAACGGCAATAACGGCAAATACAACACTACGAAGGAATTTGTGATGTGTTATCGTGTATCATATTCTCTATATTTACCTACTGTGCTTCGTTATGTTTGAGAGTTCAAGTCAGAGCTCGCATGGTGCTTCGTCGGCTTTCACCCATGCGCTTAGCAGTGGGTATCCACCTTCTCGACCCATCCACCATGCAAACTTCAGCCTCTAACTGGTGAGCCTCAGGATTTGGGATTGCGTTGGATCGATTATCTGTCCTCGGAACAGACAGTCCGAGGACAAGCAGCATCGACCTTCACACACACCCCTCACCAACCGGATTCGTGCGAGTAAGCATCGCGCGTGCTTGGCAGATTGTCGATTGAATGCGTGCGTATTCAACACTCTAACCTCCACAAACTCAAAAAATAGAGAGGCACAAGCCAGATTCTCCGCACTCAGCTATTCACTACTGCCCTTTCTCCCTTCTTCGTCGCCAGAAAGGCACACGGTGGCGGAGAAGCTCCATATTCTGGACACAGACTTCTCAACTTACCTTCAAGCAGCGCAAACTCTCCCTCGCATGCACGCTTCGCTTCACGGTCTTTTCCCTTCGAGACAACTGGCATGGGGCACAGACAGATTGGAGTGGGTCCTCCCTGGCACACACGCTTATGACCCGAGTTCCTAAGCCTTGAGATAGTGGGTCCCTGAGTTCTGTCATGCTGACATTTCAATTGGGTTTGGGCCTTGGTTGAGGCCGAGGGGATGGTGATATGGATTGTCAAGTCAAGTTAGCTTGTGGCTGCACTGACTGGCATTGCGTAGGATTGAGCATCCGGCGAGTTGTATGCGTGCTGGATATGGTGCTGCACTCCGTGGCCGATTCTGAGATTGAGCGAGAATAATCGAGAAATATGAAGGGGATTTGTGGGAGTTGGCGTGGTTATCTTTCACTAGATATGTGTAAGTACAAGTAAATACACATATACACAGTGATAGACATACATATGCCTATCTGAAAGGTTTCGATGTGTCCATGATGAATCCGAGAAAACTCCAGTACCACTTGTAGAACATTCAATCTCCTCTATCATATGCATCGCCTCGCGCTCTCACCCCATAAATATGAACGCAATCAGTAAGGCGCTGGTGATTTTGCTCGAGGTAACGCACGGAGTAGTCCTCGGTTCTGTGTTTTCCCCTCCAGAACTAAGCTTTGGTCTTGGGAAAAGGTAGCATCACCCCCCCGCGATTAAGCTTGGTCCGCCACCAATCCCCAGTGAAAGTCAGCGCCTTTCCAGAAAGCCGGCAGATCACCCAAAGACTTAACACCAAGAGCTGCAATTGCGAGTCTGGCGCGGCACTCTATGGATGGATACCTTACTCGTCTAGGCTGGTGTACAAAGTCAGTGCTTTGCTCGGCCATAGTGGCATTGTCTTTGATGGCCTTGGTGGCATTATCGAAACAAACTAGGTACTGTACTGCACAGTATTCCCACGTAACCTGAATCTACTATCAATTGTTGTACTAAGAATATGGCCCTCTGTGTTGGTGTTCTGGACTTCGGGGATTGAAATTGACGAGGTATTGTACATACATATATACATACATACATACATGTTCAGACACATCGGCCAGCATGGACGAATCTCAAAAGGTCTCGAGATGCCCTGTCTGCGGGAAGACCTTTTTTCGAAAGGCGCATATGCTCAGGCATCAGAGCCAACATACTGGGAATCGACCTTACACCTGCCAATTCTGCGAGAAATCATTTAAGAGGAGGTATGAATAAACAGTCACCCTTCTTCCCACGTTTTTCTATGACCCCAGCTGCAGAAAGTTTCCCACTGACGCTGCTTCCATCATAGTGATGTTCTCCGCGATCATTATTCGAGGTGTGGAAGGAGAGGCGATCGAGCAATTCCGAAACAAGAAGAGAGAGGAAGGAAGAGACATGCCTGCGACCATTGTGCGCGACTAAAGATCAAATGCGATGGTGAGGAGACGCCATGTCGAAAATGCGTCGAGTTTGGGCGCACATGCGTGAGATCTAGAGGCAGGATGTCTATAGGATCGGAAGCCGGGTCTCCTCCAGATAATACTTCGACAGAGTTTACTACAGCCGACAGGAATTCTATCAGCTTCCTGCTCAACGATTCGGCGGGCGTCGATTTCGCAAAGCGCTTTTCGGAGTCTGCTGTGTCGGAACAGAGCTCTGTGGCAGATGCGGTGGATTATGGAGAGCCTCCTGAGACTGCGGGTGGTATTCCTGCTTTTGATAGAGGGACCATAGGCATGGCTGGACCGGCTACTTTCATCTATGATCCTACTCCATTTTTCGGTGGCGATGATACTACTATCAATACCTTCATTAACGGACTGGGCATGGCGGCTTTCGAGCAGGATTCGACTTGGCATGTGAAGAACATGGAGCCACCGCAAGCACACGACCAGCGATTCGGACGAGGACGAGATTGGTCGGCATTAGCTGTTCGAGCTGAAGACGTCAAGGCGAAATTGCGCCAGGCGGTAGATGAGCTCACCAGATCACGGCCTCCTATGGATTGCCGGCCAATATTTCAATCTATCGAATCCATTACGCCCATGCGAATCGACCAGGCCGTCAGATCATATTTCCGCCATTGGCATAAGCATGGCTGCATAATACACGAACGGTCTTTCGATCCAACAACTGCCGCTTTGCCGCTGCTTATGGCTGTTATGTGCATAGGCTGGCAATATTTCAAGTCTCCCTTCGAAGTTTCACAGGTCAAATTGCTACTGGATTTTATTGAGCACGCCATTTACTCGCATGGAACGATTGCTAGCTACTACGAAATCCAGAATGTAGGGGATTTGATTCGGGATGATCGTCTTGATATGGCGGTTAAGCTTCAGGAGCTTCAGGGTGCTTATCTCATAATTGTTGTGCAGTACTGGGTGAACCCTTCTGCTGCTCAGAGGGTGAGGCAGCATAGATTTGCAAGAGTGGTGGCTGTAAGTGCTCTCGTCATCGGTACTCGATATATATACATGCTGACAGAATAGATGGCTCGAGCTCTCAAGCTGCCAACAGCAAGACATCCAGATGGTTTCAGGGTCACAGATGAGGCCTCCTTTCGTCAATGGATTTTACAAGAAACGATGATAAGGTGAATCGACCCCTGCTATGTCCCGAATAATTCACTGATTTTTAAAGGACTGTTGTGACTATGGGATTGCTCGATAATGCTTTTGGTGAGTAAATTTAATCTTCCTTCATTCTGATATAGCGCTAATGTGTTTCAAGTTATATTCAACAACATGCCGCCAAGATTTGGGTTTCTCGAAAGTGTCAATCCACTGCCCTGCGATGAACGTGATTTTGCAGTGGGCAGCTATCATGAAGCACAGATGTACAACCGTACGTTTGAACCAAAATTAACGACACGCATCGCCTTTCAAAAGCTCTTTGCCAACCCTGAGCCGAACATCGATGTCCTCGAGCCCCTTCGAAATGGTGACTTGAGTATGCTTGATCTTCAGATTTTGATACATCGTAAGTCCAGTTCCGTGATATGCTGGGAAACACTACTAATGCATCACAGACCTGTACACATACATGTGGAAACAAACATTCGCCAACCCACTCTCCGAGATACTATCAATGCCGACGGTCACGAAGCCATTGCGAGTGGCGCTGCAGAACTGGCGCATCTTATGGCAGGAAGTGAGGGCACGCACCTCGGCTGAGGAATGGTCGGCGTCTGGATTTCAGCGACTGGCGGAGAGCTATTGGCAACTCACCAAGGCTGTGTTGCAGAGCTTCGAGAAGAGAGGTGGTTCCTTTGAACCCATCGAGATCGATTGTGGAGAAACTAGCAAACATCTCAGGACGCTTCTGAGTAGTCCGTCGAACGCTTGAACTTGTGGGTTAGAAGGACCTATGTATACTTGAGGGCATCGGAGACTAATAGCGATGTCGCGCCACCCGATTTGCTGGATATATATGGATAACGTGTATATACATGACCTCATCGCATCTGTTGAGGGATTCGGATAGCATTAGTCTGATGCCTCTGTTGTATTGTCTAGCAGCTTCGAAGATGCTGTCATGGACTGCTTATCCGAGATCTCGCGATGTACTCGACAGGTGAATATCCTACGGAGCAGCATATGTTGAATACAACGATGGACACTTATGGAAATGGAGGAATTGAGTGGAGAGAGAGAGAGAGAGAGAGAGAGAGAGAGAGAGAGAGAGAGAGAGAGAGAGAGAGAGAGAGAGAGAGAGAGAGAGAGAGAGAGAGAGAGAGAGAGAGAGAGAGAGACGAAGAGAGTAGGAAGTAAAGAGGAATGTGTGGAGGGGGCACTCCGGGTCGTCAATTAGCTGGGATTGAGCAGAACATTGTATGAAACCCATGAGATAAATCATTCAATTCTATCAGGAACGGAGATCAACAGCTGAACTAGGGAAACATGTGAGGTTGGTGGTGATCATACATCACAATCTCACGGCATGACTTGGGTGGTGTTGGTGGTGTTTTACTGTTTCACGTACAGAAGTAGCCTCTAGATACAGCGTTGACCATTCTATTGGCCCCCACTGCAGGTACTTCGTAAGCTCTATTCACTGACTAACCCACTGCTGCCACCCACCACGGCATCCCTTGTCCAGTATTAACTCCCTTCGGCTTGGACTGCGCTACAGTCAATCATCTACCGCATTCTATCTATGCATGTAGGCGCAGTGTAGTAGAGTGATCCATGCTGATGACGGACCACGAGACGGAACAACTTAATCATTATCTCTACGTACTACTACTATTCCCAGACGCATCTTTTCTGACTTCAACTCCACTCGATTCGAAACTCAAAGAGAAAATTCCATTCACTTCATTCGTCATCAAGAAGAAGAAGAAAAAAAAAGTACAACAACCAACAGAGTCATCCTCATCTCTGCCGGCGCTGTAATGCTTCGAAAGAACCTCACTCACCCCCACCCATCGACGCCTATACTCGCACAACTCATCCTCTCATTCAATCCAGCAACACAACAATGAACCCCTACCCCGCCACATCTACCCATCGCCAACCGCCTGCTTCAGCACATCCACGTCCACAATCTGCCTCTACGATCTTGACGACAGCCGATACCTACTCACCGTCACCAACTTCCCATCAATCCCCAGCAACAGGCCTCCCAAACACACACGCCCAGCTCCCAAACGGCCTACAAGTCCGTTCCTGCACAACCTGTCGCAAGCGCAAGGTGAAATGCGACAAAGCGCCAACGACATGTTCCAACTGCGCGCGCGCCAGCATCCGCTGCGAATATCCCGCGCCCGGGCGTAAACCACGGCGACCGAAGGAGGGAGTGAGTGCGCGGGAGACGGAGCTGCTGAAACGCTTGCGAAAATTGGAGGGCGTGGTCGATGAGCTGAGCGGGCAGATTGATGTGGAGAGCGGACGCCAGGTTCGGAATGATAGTGTGGGAACCTCGACTCCTGCAGAGCCTCCTGATGCTACGAAACGGAGTGCCTCCCGCGGCGGGAAGAATTTCTCGAGTACTGAGCAGCCGGCTTATGTTACGGCGTTGAAGAGCCCAGTTCTGTCGCCTACTGGCACGGAGGCGGGTATGGAGAGGGAGATGGGGAGATTGGTTGTTGATGAGGGGAAGTCGAGATATGTGTCGAATACATTTTGGGCGAGCATGGCGGAGGAGGTATGTTTGAGATGATGGAATTTGTGCGTGGATGCTAATTTTTATTAGGTTGAGGATATTCGGGAAATGCTTTATGATGATAGTGGGAGTGATGAGGAAGCTGCTTCAGCTTCGCCCGAAGCATCATCACATGCGACTCATGCTGATAAGGATCATCATTCTTTCCTATTGGGATACTCGTCTTCCAATGTTGATTTACGTCCGCTTCATCCTTTACCGTCACAAATATTGTTCTACTGGCAAACCTTTAAAGAGAATATACATCCTTTAACGGGTCTTCTTCATGTTCCTACAATGGACAAGGCGATCATGGAAATTAAGGATAATCTAGATGGGCTGGCAAGGAGTACTGAGGCTCTGACTTTTGCTATTTATTATGCAGGTTTGTAGTATTTGATCCTATTCTGATCATCTCACTAATTCCCTAGTCCTTACCAGCTTGTCGGAAGAACAGGTCCAGGTAAATCTGGGCGTTGAAAAAAAGACGCTGCTCGCCAAATATCGATTTGCAATTGAACAGGCACTTGCAAAGGCAAACTTTCTCAACACGAGCGAATTGGTCACACTGCAAGCCTTTGTGCTCTTCTTGGTTTGTGTGCGGAGACATGATGACACGAGATTCGTATGGACTTTAACTGGACTTGCAATTCGAATGGGTGAATCACTTGGGCTACATCGTGATGGTGCTACCTTTGGCTTGTCTCCCTTCGATGTGGAAATACGTCGTCGACTATTTTGGCAGATGATGGTGCTAGATGTTCGTTGTTCTGAGGATCACGGATCCAGTCCTACTATCATCAACTATGACACAAAGCTTCCCCTTAATATCTACGACATTGACATCTCACCCGAAATGACCGAACCGCCGCCGGAGAGAACAGGGGTTTCAGACATGACATTCTGCCTGATACGTTACGAAATCATCAGAGCTACCCGAAGTGTTCTATTTGCGCCAGCCAGTCATAACCTGAACCAATTAGGAGTAGACCCTGTACAAGGCCAGACGGTCGAAGAAAAAGAAGAGAAAATCCGTTATTGTCATGAGCTTCTCGAGACAAAATATCTACGATTCTGTGAGGGTGCCGGTCCCCTCTACGAAACAGCTGCCACAATAGCTCGCCTTATCATCTCGAAAATGGGTCTGGTCATTCACCACCCTTTCCACAATCCAAACGGCATCTCTGGTCTAAGTTATGAGAAACGCACACAATTGTTCATTACGTCGACAAATATCATCGAGTACAGTCAAACACTCCAGAATTCAAAGGAGACACAGATGTGGGGTTGGCTGTTCGTCACCTACGTCCAATGGCACGCCATCGCCTTCTGCCTGGGCGAGTTATGTGTACGACCACGCGACAACATGGTCGAACGCGCATGGAAGGCCGTATATTCCGTCTTCGCCGACTGGCAGACCCAGGTATCGCATTCGAAGAACGGTATGCTGTGGTTACCAATGCGCAAGCTCATGGCCAAGGCGCAGAAGAAATGGGACGCGGACAACGAAGCCAAATCCCGCGTGCAAGAGCAGGATACGCCCAAGAGCGTGGACGAGCTGAGGTTCTACCCATTGGGTGACTCTGCGAATTTGAGTCCGACACAGCAATCCGTCGATCCCCCGCTCTCCCCGCACCAAGAGGAGATTACTAGTGTTTTCACCGCGCAGTCCACTTCTATTGGTGCTACCCCTCCCTATACTGGAGAATACGCTTTCGTGCCGTCTATTGAACTCGGTGGTGCAATTTCGCGGCGGTCTTATCAGTCACCGCAGCAGCAGGCTGAGCAGTTCCAGTTTGCGGGCATGGGCGATGGCTTGGGGGGTGCGGGTGCGGATGCGGATGTCAATGTCGATTTGAATAATGTGGATGTGGACGGGATCATGCAATCTGCGACGGATATTGATATGAATGCTCTTTCTGGTGATGTCAATTGGCAGGATTGGGATGCTATGATCAAGGAATATCAGATGGAGGTTGATAGTGGCAATCCGGATATCAGTGTTGCCATGGGCGGCAATTTGAGTTGGTGGTAGTGATCATGGAAAGGTATGAGATGGATTGATTTGTTTGAGCGGTTTGGATTTTGCGTGGTGTGTTGGGCGATGGGGTTTTGCTTTTGGGGGTGGGATTTGGTGTTTGGGGGGTGGATCGAATGGGTTTTTTGGGCGGATGCGGTCGGTAGATTGGCTGTCCTCATGGATCTCTACTCTTGTATTGTATTATGGTAATTACTCCGAATATACATATCACTTGAGTGTTTTGACTACATCTATCAAGCTCTGCGTATGTGATGTATTTTTATGATGACTTAAGGTTTGCCGGGGATTCGGGCCATGGCCATTGAGACTGGTATGATTATGGAGAACTTTGTGGATTGACGACTAGTGATTATAAGAGATATGAGTGATCGAAAGCTTGCAATTAATAGAAACCTTACGCTTTTGGAAAGCAGCAAGATGATTGAGAGCTGTAGGATTATGGAAAGTTATAGATTTCTTGGAGCAGTACATTTCTGAAGGCCCATCAAGTTCTTGAAAACGGTACCGTTATTCGTATCTGCAGAGTTCTGGAGAGGCATAGATTTCTGAAAGCCGTAGAGTTTCTTGAGTATCATACAGTTCTTGAAAGTCGTATAATCCTTGAAGGCAACAGAACCATGGAATTCAACACAAATCATTAGAACAATACTGGAAACTTTTCTTGAAATACTTTCATTCTCTTGTCTGACTTATTAAACACTCGTCAAAGAAAAAGTGATGTCTCAGGCATTCGCGTCAAGAGTTTAGTTCTGGGTACACCTACGTAGTACATACATGCCCCCCCACTCAACCACACACAAAAGTGACAAAGAACTCCCTCTCTCTGGACAGCGGCTAGAACCACTGTAATAGTCTTCGAATATGCGCACAATATAAGCTACATAGTACTGTGCGCAGGTTTTCACGAAGTGAAGACCTGCGGCGGAGAAAAAATTGATGATGATTGTGGGATTCAAAGCCACTCCATGAAGAACAGCAGCAAAAATTGATGATGACTGTGGGATTCGAACCCACGCCCGTGAAGACCAGCAGGAGTAGAATCAATCGAATGAAAGAAACCTGAAGCTGGCGCCATAGACCGCTCGGCCAAGTCACCGTTTTTGTTGAGGTGGGAAGCTTATTCCAGTACTTGTAAATTTGTCAAGCGGGGGCACACCATGCAAGCTGATTGGTGCCCCACTGGCATGCATAGATGAAACCATACAGTCTCAGAGTCACACCCGTAATGACTTTGGTACAGTCGATTGAGGAATCCGAAGTGTTGCTTGAAGTTATGTGGGGTGTTGGAATTTACATTCATTGTACTGGCATTGGTTATTATTTGAATGGATTGGATGAAAGAATAGGCCTGTATATCTCGCGCCATATTGTGAATACGCAAATTACTGGTAATAATTTAAAATGAGACTTATGCTGAAGTAAAATGGCGGTCACAGGCACACTTGATCCAAATGTTCGGGTGCAAGACTCGCGCTTTCCAACAAGAATGATTATATATAAATCATCTGCATTCATAATATCAACAACGAATCTGGGAATATCTGGGGTAAGACCCCAGGCTCAGTTTCAATTTGTACAAGAATGAGGGCGAAGTCATGATAAGCGATCAAACACCCTCATTATCAAGTTCTCAACCACATTTTCTATATACAACATGAGATGTACGCAATAAGTAGTTCTCCGATACAGCTATAATGAAAGTCAAGAGTTTTCCGCAGGTAGAAGATTCTATCCTATCACCTAATGCTCAGGTGCATTAAAAAGGTCGCAACATGAATTTATGTGGACTCGGTTGAAAGTGCAATCCCGCCTTTCATTCTGCTAACCTTCACCGTCCCTACGGTAATAATGCAAAACCAAACAAGCACAAGCTGCCCGATAAACGAAAAAGCCTAACGACTAAGGTTACAGTAGACCTGCTTATGGGACAGTCATCAATGATTGTACAGCTTCGTGGAAATCACCGATTGTTAATAGATGTACCGGTTTCTGAAATTGTATGGCAAAGACTTCTTGAAAGTCACCGAGTGAGTGATAGATTTACATTGATCGAGGGCGGCATAATTATTGACCGTTGTGCAAACTTGGATGGTCTTGGAGTTGTTTCATCGCTCTCAATGAACGTAGTGCTTCCGAGAAATGCAACGGTTTCTAATAATGATACTATTCTTGATGATCCGACGGCTCTTACTGAATATGCAGATCTAAATAAATGTACCGCTTTCAGGGAATATACTAGCTTAATAACTATAAATCTCCAGAAATATGTTGCAACTACGCGGATATCCATAAAACGGGACCCCAAAGTACGCTACACGGGCCGCAATAGTGGTATACAGGTGACAGGCAGAAAACTGCCGTTGCTCTTCTAGGTTTTACGTATGAGGATCAAGTATAATGTCGCAAGCACCTGCGATGAACGGATGATAATACTGAGTCGGCTAAAGCTACTACTTGTGGTTTACTATTGCGAAGCTGGAAGGACGTATGACTGCTAAACCCTCTGTTGTTATTTTGTCTTGAGAGCTTAGCGATCTCCGTGTTACACACCTGCATTCGCCGCCAGCACTGCATCATACGCAGCAGTAACCATTATGAAATTCATGGCGTTATTTTGATGGAGGATGTCATGAAACGCCAATAAATCTCCCTATTGTGCCGCAAGTGAAATTGTTGATCCATGCATATATATAGCCACTTTAAAAAGTTGCTGAACTGATCAGTATACGTTAGACGTGCAATTCACTATTCTCAAGACGCTCACTCATTTAAATATCCCAACACCTTTCTTATAATCAGCCAAGTTATTGTATATCTTCGGTCCGAGTGATTCCCATTGTATATCTCGTTCATTTCCTCTGTTGCTAATAAACAGAAGAACTGTGTCCATGGAGGAACCTTCGAATAAGTGTACTGCGTAAGGACGAGTCCTTTTGAAAGCAATACGGAGACACTTCCAGCTCATGCCTGTACGAATCCTGCAACCATCGATCCGACGTACTCTTGGGATTGAACAAAAGTACGAATCTGCTGTACTGCACCTAATTCGCTGATGAATGCTTCGGATTGTACATGTTGAAAAAAGTTAACACGTTCTCAGTTTGAGGGTTCCAAATACATGAAGCTACGGTTAAGTTTATATATATCAGAGCACAGGCACCAACCAACTGGCTTAGGTTTACCGTAGATACAACAGCTCCTGCTTAAATATATTGTTGCCCGTTGTTAAGCGCAACTGGTAACCAATAGTTCGACTTCATCGTTTATTAAGCGAAAAAGGAGACTGGAGCTCAAATTCAAGTATCAGATGATGCGACTTCGATCATCGTAACTAGCTATATATCCTATGATTTCAGCTTTTGTATTCTCATAGCTTCAAGTGTCTATGAAAAAACTAAGAGAGAAGTACAGGTCTGTGTCTAGTTCTTTTCAAGAAGTACACTAGAAGAAGGCCAACATATCCCCGAGGTTATATAGCAAAGTTAAGCCTTCTCTGCACCTGGAACGATCTAAACAACCCTTTGCGGCCGAGAAATCAGGACAAAGTATATAATCACTGACTTGTGATGGAGGTTTATCGCCAAGGTTCCATTCCAATAGTCTTTGCAATATTTCAGAAAACCTCACTTGGTTCAGCCCAGAATTATATAGCCTCTATCTTTGCCAAGAAATTGTACATGTGAGCTGTATAAATCAAACGGATATGAACACAACTCCTTAAAAATATGATTAGAAATCAATATGAAGCTTTTAGAGTAATTTTGTGTTCTCCTCGGAATTTCAAGTTCATATCAGTGAGGTATGGTTGGGTTCCCTTCATCTTCAAATCTCTTGGTTTTCAACAGCGCGCCATTCATGTTATACCCAATGAATACCTTTATAACTTCCCTTGTTGTCTCATTTTACCTGTTCTATATGGCGGCTTCTAAATGAAACCTATATTAAACTTGTGATAAGGAGAGGTATGTTCTGATCTTCGGTTCGGTCTATAGCTTCTATAACCCTTGAGAAACAACAAGCTGCAATAAAGGCTATCAGCAAAGGTATATTAGTAGACCCTGAATATAAGGCCCAGTAGAAGGGTATCCATAACATATCACTCATATAAGACTGGTCTGTTATCTGTTTGCATACAAGAAGTAGGGCAACTCAAAAAACTAAGAGCCAACATCAGCCTGACCCAATATTGAAAAGCACCAAGTCATCTTAACTATATTAGGTTGGTGCCGTTATGTACAACCATAATATGCTCGGCAGATGGCGACTGAATAATAGCTTACCTAGCTAGTCACATCGTTGTTCAATCTCAACTAATACCATGGCATTATCACTATTTGAGGTAAAAATACTCGGCGATGAAGCCTCATTACTGCCCTCTCTAGACCGCATTGATCTATCTCGACAACTTTCTGCTGATTCGAGACCCTTGATAGCTGTCAGCTTAGCAGACAAAAAGCTATCTACAAAGCCTTTGACTTTGTTTTACAACACCGCCCTACAGAATCGAGCCCTATTGTTACAGGAAATCACCACAACAAGAAATTCTACGACTGAGTTCCAGAATTGGATCACAGACAATGCAACAAGCAGCATCCAGATCAGCTACATCTATGCTGAGTTAGTTTGGATCAAAATCAAGCTTCAGGCTGATTATGTAATTGTTCTTGCAATCTCACCAGCCAGCAATGGCCGAGAAGATTCTGTCAAAAAATCAGTATCATTACCTGCTAGAAAATTTCCCTCAGAATCATCAGAAGAACGGACCAAGAGTCGTTGGTTTGAAGGATTGCCGCCAACACCAGGTTTATCAGAACACTTGGATCTTTTCCAAATGATGCCCTGGACAGCGACCTCGTTGGGTTCAGTGGAGACTTGGTCGCCTCATATCCACCAACTATTGAGAATGATGATACTTGATCCACGTCCTGCAGCTATATTCCTTGGCTCAGATAATGTGTTTCTTTACAACAAAGCTTATGTCCCCATCTTAGGCGACAGACATCCATCCGCATTTGGAAAGCGAGGGCTAAACTCTGGCATAGAGATCTGGGAAGAGCTACATTTAGCTCTGGAAAAGTCGCAATCGACGGGTCTTGCTATTCATGGCCGTGTGACACATACTGCTATTGTACGGAAGAATGAGCTAAATGAATACTTCTACACATGGTGCTTGATACCAGTCATTGGTCATTCTAGATGCCATTATCTGGTCTTGAACGATGTAACTGAGGCAAGGTACAATCTATGGCTTAGCCCTGAGAGAGAGAGAAGAGACAATACTAATGAAACGCAATAGCATTTCGAAACGGATGTTATCTACCATGTGCCTTCTAAAGACCAATATAGAGAGTATTACCACACCGCAAGATGTCTCTACACTTGGTGAGCCAATTTTGAGGGGATTGTCTTCTAATGGGTTCGACTTTCCTTTGGCAATGGTATATTCTCTGAGACACGATTTGGTGCGTGGTGGCCCAATGATCGAGCTACCTCGTTCCACCTCCAAGTTCTTCTGCTTCTTAAAAGGAAAAATTGGAATCCCCGATGGACATGTAGCAGCTCCATCCAAGATTGATCTGTGGTCCAGCGAGGATGGATTCGCACCCTATTTTCGGGAGGCTGTTCGCTCCAAGAGACCCGTTATTCTAAGCTCCGCAGATAATAGTCTACCCTTACATCTGCTTCGTGGAACTACGCCGATTGAATTTCACGAGCTCTGTCGAAAAGTGGTGGTGTATCCTATACAGCCAGCCGCCTACAACAACACGGTTGGATTTCTTGTTATCGGTAAATACATTTCTGAGTGTGTTTTCATATATGTATACTAAATTGAGAGAAGGACTGAATCCTAGACGACCTTACGACGAGGAATACCAATGCGTAGTCATGCTTGTAGGAAGACTTCTTTCGGACTCTACTCTCCATATCAATTCAATACAAGATAACTCTACAGAGAGCAGCTATCCCTCTACCGACTCACCAGACATGCTTCCAAATGAGCTTCAGCTCCGGACTGAAGAGGCACAACACTTCAATGAGAGATTACGACGATTTCAAAAGTTGGCTGAGATGTCGACTGTTGGAATGTTTGACTTCCATCCAAGTGGGAGGCTAATACAGGCAAATGTCAGTATTGCATATGTCCAAAAGTTTCCCATGTCAAGTCCCGTTCTCACTGACTGTCTGCAAAGGACACCTGGTTTCGTTTGAGTGGCTATCCTCGTGATTTCTCGGTTGCAGCAGAAAGTACTTTCATGGATTATGTTTTCGAAGATGATGCACAGATCACTCTGAACGCTTGGGTCATATTGCTGAGAGGAGAGCCTATAACATTTGAAATGCGATGGAAACCATATGTCAAGGATGGTCAACCTATTAACAATGCTGCTGATGGGACATGGATCATAGCATCCTGCATTCCGGCTGCCAACGCTGACGGAACTATTGCTAGTATCTCAGGATGTACTGTTGAAATCACGGCACAAAAACAGCGTATAAAGGATGCTGAAGATAGAGCTAATGCCCTTGAGCGCGCTGCGGCCAGTGAACAGCGCTTTGAAAACTTCGCAGTCTTGGCACCCGTCGCCATCTATATCTTAGATACTGAAGGAAGGGTAACGTGTTCTGGTCCTAAAATTTTATCATATATGCTAATATTTTATATATATTTTTAGATGCAGTATTGTAATGACAAATGGTTCGAGATAACTGGATCGGTACACCGTGACTTCAAGGATATTCAATGGCTTGATAATGTTGCGGAAGAAGACCTCAATATTGTTAAAGACGCATGGCGACTCTTGATTGAAACTAAGCGTCAGACCGAGTTGCAATTCCGTTTGAAGAAACGCTGGAAGAAAGGTAGTAATGAGGAAGATAGTACGTGGGTGATGGCACTTGCATGTCCAGAGCTGTCCAAATCAGGAGAAGTGAAAGGTATCTTAGCGACGATGATCGAGGTATCCGATTTCAAATGGGGAAAACGAGTTCAAAAACAGCAGACTGAGGATGCACTTGAAGCCAAACGACAGCAAGAGAAGTACGTTTTGTTCCGGCCGTAATTCATATGTATTCAATCTAACCGTTCTTTCTACAAGGGCGATGCTAATACGTGAACTCCATGCTTTAGTTTCATTGATATGACATCTCACGAGGTAAGGCTCTTGTATGAATATTCATGCCGGTCTGACAAGATTCTAGATGCGAAACCCTCTGAGTGCTGTTCTCCAATGTGCAGATTCTATGATTGCATGGTTAGATGATATCACTAAAGCTATGGACGCATTCCCATCGCCGCCAGAAATCTTTGGTAGAATTCAAGAGAAGATAGACAACTGTTCGGGTGCAGCTCAAACGATAACAGCCTGCGCCATGCATCAAAATAGGGTGGTTGATGATGTTCTCACGCTTTCAAAACTGGACTCAAAACTCCTCAATATCTCTCCGGTTAAGATACGGCCAGCGTCAATCGTTGAAGATGCACTTAAAATGTTTGACTTGCAGCTGAAATCTGCAGGGATCAGTGTGGACTTTCAAGTACAACCTTCATTAGATATTCTCGGTATTGATTGGGTGATGATAGATCCAAGTCGAGTCTTTCAGGTACTGATCAATCTCCTGACGAATGCCATAAAATTTACCGAGATAGAAAATGGTCGTCAGATTGAAGTCAAGCTATCGGCATTCAAGCATCTACCTCCTCCAGACCAGCTCGAAAGGCATGTGGAATATGTTCCAAGGCGAACAAGGAGGGGTTCCAGTACTCAGGATTTGGACAATGAATCCGACGAATTCGTCTTTATTCACTTTGCGATTAAGGACATGGGATGTGGGCTCACAACCCTCGAGAAACAGAGGCTCTTTGCACGTTTCGCCCAAGCTGTTCCACGAACGCATGTACGATATGGTGGTTCCGGATTAGGGCTGTTCATTAGTCGTGAGCTTTGTGAAATGCAAGGCGGCGGGATCGGTGTTACGTCCGAAGTTGGTCAAGGGTCTACATTTGCGTTTTATGTGAAGGCTCAGAAAACTCAAGAGATGTTTTCACAGCAGGTTGAATGGAAACAAGGAATCATCAGACCTCCATCATATCAGAATCCAGAGAAGACTGTAAAGAAGGCTATATCATGGAAGAACATGAGTGTTCTTGTTGTGGAAGACAACCTCGTAAATCAGAAAGTCTTGTGCCAGCAACTCAAGCGACTTGGCTGTGAGGTCTCTGTCGCTTCGCATGGGGCTGAAGCGCTGAGCTTCCTTCGAACGACACATTTCTGGGAAGGCCAAGAGTCAACGGGGAAATCTCTATCGATTATACTGATAGATATTGAGATGCCCGTCATGGACGGACTCACGTGTATACGGGAGATCCGAAAATTGGAGCGAGAGCATGTCATAACTTCTCACGTTCCCGTCATCGCCGTTTCTGCCAACGCAAGAGTTGAACAGATCGCCGATGCAAAAAATTGCGGTATGGATGACATGGTTACAAAACCATTCCGGATGCCAGATCTGATCCCGAAGATGGAATTTCTTATAGCAAGTACGGTGGCTAGCGGGTCTGTATCTGCAAAGATATCGTCTGCTGTAATATAATGAGAGTTTCTTTTAACAATCAAATTACCTTCGCACATCCAGTTGATCGAGTAGGGTGTGCTGATCATTAATTGATGAGGACATTAAGAGGAAGAGATCTTCTGTATAGCTAGCTTGATTGTCTCCTAGACTGATTAGTAGAGGGTCGTATAAGATCGTAAGTAATGGAATCACTGAATAAGTCGAAAACTAAATTCGAACGAGACATCACCAGATCATGAGATATTGAGCAGGTCAAATTACTTACAATAGCATTTACTGTTCAGTAGACGATGTCACCGATATTTCTCGACGTATCGTGGCGGTCATGAATCGAAAGATCATATTCAAATCCATAGTTCGATTCGAATATCATAACCAGCGTATCACTGCCTTTCCTAAACATGTTGGTTGAGGCTTGTAGTCTTGGCTATTGTATCAGCTTCTCTACTTCTCTTATCTGTCATATAAAGAGGTACTAGGAAGACAAACACACGTATGATAGTCTGAGGTTTCTTAAGTTAAGTATCCCGTCTTTAGCATCAAGTGCTGCAGTTCTAGCGCCAGGTTCGACAGATCTAGTATCAAGCTGCATAGTCCTGGTAGCAGAATCTCTTATATCCGCTATTCTAGTATCGGCCTCTTGCTCTCTGGATCCATGTTTCTTCTGGATCAACTCGTCTTTAAACATGAGATTTGTCCAAAATACGTAACTCTGAAGCTGAGAATAATTACAAAGTCTGTAAGTCTTCTACTTGGTATTATCACGTAATATAAGATATTCAATTGTTAATCTAAAGTAAAGAAAACGGCCAAGAAAGTGATACCGCTCTTCAGTGACGAAGTATATTCTTTCCTTCCTCCAAGGCCTTGATCTCTTTTTCCAAACTTCGGCGCTTGTCCTTAGCGGATCTACTCTCACCAGCAATCTCTTCAAGCTCTGCAGGGTTTAAAGAAGCGACAAACAAAGGTGAAAATATCCTGAGAGGACTGCCAGGCCCATTCAAAAGATGGTGATCGACTCCTTGCATACAGATGGAATCGATATAGCGCATTCGTGCAACACGATAGTATGCTCTGAGTATACAGTAGATATCGCTCACAGCATGGTCGATGCCATGAGTAGGACCAGTGGACGTAATGTCTTCAAGCCTTACAAGAGGGCCGCCAAACACATTACCATTCCCGTTTGCTGGGCCTGGAGGACTTGCAATCGCGACAGCTGACAATGATGCATTGAGCCTCTCCAGCCGAAACTTTTGTAAGTCTTGTTGGAAAATTGGATTTTTGGTAAACGGTGTCCCATATTTCTCGACTTCTGTGATAAATTCGATTTGCTTGATAGCAATCTTGTACTGCTCGACGAGCTTGTCATTGAGAATAGCCATAAGTCCCAAACGTATTCGTTCTTCTGGAAAAATGTGTTCCATGACTTTACAGATGAAATCATGGACATAAGCTATCATATCAACGAGGTATTCCATAGTCAAACCCCGCCAGTTTCTGGATTGTTGCTGCCACAACGTCGATACAACTGCAGGTGATATGGCTTCTAGAGCACTTCCTCTAGCTTTTCGATACTCTTCTTCAATCCAGTCAAGCATGGAGCGTCTCTCCGGCTTAGAGATCTCCCAGTCATTCTGAAATATACCCGATAGCTCTGGATAGCGATCGACTAGCTCATAAGCACCAGGGCTCATCGCTGCAGCTTCATTTGTGTCTGACGTATAATCCGTAGCTTCTGACTGGCTGTCAGAAGTGTAGTTGAGGTTATCTCCTGGTCTGTGATTCTCCTCCTCTTCCTCCTCCTTATCATCCTCATATTCGTCTTCTTCATTTTCTTCATCATGAGCAGCCGAAGTCTCTCCATTAACCTGTTTGATCTTGAAAGATATGGTATGACCCTTTCTGGCCATATCAGATGCGTACTTGTCGCTTCGGTTCATGAACAATGTAGGTAGTCTTGTTTCCGCGATTTCCGTGAAGACTTGGTTGCGTGCATAGTACGCATCAAGTGCATGATCTGTAATCTTCTGAAATTCGGCTGCCTTTAGATGGAGGAACCACTGCTGCTGCTCCGTCGAAGTACGATCTTCCCCCATATCCTTGAGCGCTTTCTTACATTTTTGAAGACTTTCGTTGATCTGTCGCTTGACATGAGGAAGCTCGCGCTTTGTAATCTCGATTAACAGTTCTTGAAGGCGTTTTTTCAACGACTCCATTCCAACATGGGATCGATCGAGAGAGGACCATGGATCTCGACTAAAGAATTCTCGTTCTGCCTCATCTCGTTGCTCTGGGGAAGCTGCGTCTTGAAGTTTGCCCCTATTCCGAAGGACATAATACCCAAGCTGCAAGGGACTTTTCTCGCCTTTGACAAAGCTCATTACTCTTCCTTCTGTTCCGGGATCAATAAGGTCGGGCTTGGTGAGACTAGAATGCATCAGTTCAGTTACAAGAAAGTTCAAGACCATATTTAACTTACACACCAAGAGTTCGGGTGCCTTGAGGGTCCGCTTTATGCGCCATCTGCATAAGTAGAATCCGCATTAGCTAAATTCGTGCTTCAATATTTTCAGCACCTACAGATAATATCTCCCAATTTTCCTCGTCTTCTCCAGCTGGTAGTACAGCGAGTATGACAGTTCTTTCATCCTGAATATATGCTGAGGCCATCTCCTTCACAAAACTTATATCACTCGACTTTGTGCGGCCCTCCACTTGCCTGCGAAAGATCCCTGGTGTGTCGATAATGCTGAGGTTTTGTAGTCCAGGACCACTCAACTCAATTTTCAATATATCGCCGCTAAAAGTTGGGAGTTCAACATTTTCATCAAGGGACTCTGGGTCACGAATACCCATAACTGTGCGAACCTGTCCAAGGATTTTAGCAAATACGAACGTAAGAATTGGAAAAGGTCTCGCACTTCTTTCAGAATTGCCCCGAATCCATCGCCCGTAAATGTCGAGAGGCTGTCCTTTTTATACTCTCGAAGTCTTGCTTTTTTTTCGGTTCCTGCCGAAGGCGATGGGATAATCGAAACGGCAGTATTCTGCACAGATGTGTTCCGGAATGTGATCTGAGTTGGGAACGTAGTGCATAGCTGAGAGTTTCTTGGAAACGGAAGCTTCGTGAGAGCCTCAAGAACAGAGCTTTTGCCACTAGTTTTGGTCAGTATCATTTGGTGTTAAAACTCGAAAGACTTCTTAAGACAAACACCTACCTGGATTGATCGCCAACTACAACCAACTATTAAATTTAGTAGCCACAACAGTATACTGCAAAGTGGCACTCACTTGCGGAAGTCCTATGTATTGGGAAACACCACATTCACGGAGTCTGTCTATTTTGTTAAGCTCTGCTGCATTTGTTGTTATCTGGTATGTAGTTGCCAAGGACGCCATGTTGTTGGTGATGTAGAAACTTGCAGAGTAATGTCTTGCTTGAGGAAACAGGTAGGCACAAGAGATTCGAGAAAATAAAATGAAGTTGATTCATAGTCAGTTTATGATGGAGGAGGGCTTCTATTTGTACCAAGCTACTGAGAAGTGCTTACACTTTCCTTGACACTGCTCTTTCTGGATGTAGGAGGAGAAAATGTTGTCTATGTTTCGCATCATGTAGGCTCGTATCATCTGTATCTATCTTTGCAGACTCGAACGAGCAATTTTATATAGAATCCATGGTGATGCCCTATCTCGTTTCAGCCTCGTAAGAATGGCAAGGTATTAAGGGTGCCCCTAGAATATTGCAACCAGTGCTGAAATGATCGAACTCTTATGTACCTTGGGAATACATTTTTAAAGTACGCATCTTTTGACGAAAAAGACCTCGGAGGACGTGTTGTTTCACCCGTTTCGATGGCATGTATGGTACAGAATTTCATGGACCTTTTCGTAGGTAGGAGGACATCGTCAAATTTGGCTCTGCTGTCTGTAGATCTTATTCATAATTGATCTGCCTTGCAGCACATTCTTCAAGGATTGCTTAACAAACAATGGAGTTCTTTGTCTGATCGTAGCCAACATGCATAGGTCGGACAGTAACAGATAGATTGCGCGCGGTTCTCGGTGTAGGTATACAAGGACGCAAATGTAAGGGTTTATGCATAGGTGAGCGTCGTATCGGAGATGCTCCGTACCCTTTTATACAAACCAAGCAAGCCTATTATCGAAGCAGTGTCTAGGATTCGAGTGCTCTTGAGTAGCAGATGAAACACCAACAACAGTATACGATACGAGAAACTGGGCTCTGCGACAAATCCCTCTTAGGGACATCTTACTCTTTTGTTGTCTGTGTCTGTGCGAAAAATGATTCGCGGCTACGGCAAAGGATTTGATGGCGCGTACTGCGTAGTGTCGTAAATTCACTTGCGCCTGGAGGCCTCAGGCTCATGAATTCATCGAAGTCCTCCATTGGCTCTGACCTCTTCTCATATAAACATCAATACAGTGCACATCTGTTTGAACGCCAGCCGTGACAGTACCCTACGAGGCAGAGTTCCAAGAGCCAACACTTGTGATAGTAATGGTCAGTGTTTTTCAACGGCTGGTCATCCGTGACTACGAATTTCAATGGGACAATCTCATCTTCCTCGAAGCATAGGAAGCCACATGGTCATCGTTATATACGAGCATATAACTACTACCCCCACAATATACACGCGTGATGTAGTGTTATCCTGGGACACTTGAACTCACATCTACGATACTTACCAGAACAGCTACCGAGGGCTTCGGTTCTTCAGAAGATAACCCTTGCGGGGAAATGTGACCCACAAGACACATCATACATATGCGCACATAGTATGCATGTACATATGTATGCGTGCCAATCCCATCATCTTGCTTATCTTGGTCTTAATCGACAAGCTTAAGACCGAGCGCTCAGACGTTTGGTTATGCCGGATAGTATCGTGGTCTCGTAAACAAAATATGGAGACGGTTAAAAGGTTCGCTTGTATCGCATGGTATTGTAGAACTTTATCCCGAGAGGAGCTTCTTAAAGAGAACAATCAACCATATATCTAGGTGCCCTCTATCTTCTGATTTGCCGTAACAGCTGTGGGGAAATGCACATCTCTTTGAACCTTGCAGGTGCTTTCTCTTGTTAACGAATACAAGTATAGATCTATTTGCTGCCATGGTGTGTGTACAATGACTGAGTATCACTGTTGTTTTTGGTGGACCAATTTCACACTTATCCAGTCATAAATATGCATTTCCTAAAATACCTCTCATCATTCTGTTCTATTTTGTTTCACCTAGACTTCGTGATTGCCTCACCTTTGAAGGAGACACCACGTTCTTCATGGCCTAATGCTCCTTTGACCACCTCAGGGAGATGGATATTGGATAGCGCCGGCAACAACATAACGTACGCGGGTGTGAACTGGCCCGGTGCCGCAGATACCATGCTTCCTGAAGGTCTCCAATACAACTCTATTGCCAACATCGTCAGTGAGATCAAGAGCTTGGGGATGAATGTCATCCGACTCACCTACGCTATCGAGATGATCGACGACTACTATGCCGGAGGTGAAGAGGACGTTTCAATCCTGACGTCGCTCCAAAACGCGCTTGGGTCGGAAAATGGAACAATTGTGTTCAACGAAGTTGTTGCGAATAATCCGACATTTAGTGCTAATACTACGAGGATGGAGGTGAGTTTGAAAATTGACACGGGCGAGGACGGCGATATATGAATAAATGGTATTATGGCTCATATGACTGACAAACATGATATGAAAAGGTATTCGATGCTGTGGCTTCAGAATGCGCCCAACAAGAGATTTACGTGCACCTTGATAACCATATGTCACTCGCCGAGTGGTGCTGTGATGAGGGAGATGGAAACGGTTGGTTTGGAGATACATACTTCAACATTTCCAATTGGCGGCGAGGGTTGGGATACATGGCAACAAGGGTATAGCCAACATCCTACTGTTTCTTCGCACTCATATCGCTTTCAAGACTAATGCTATGACTAGGGGTTGAACTGGCCAAGTCTTGTGTCTATGTCCCTTCGCAATGAACTCCGATATCCCGGGGATACATCTGCCGTTGCAGCAAACTACACCTGGGAGGATTGGTATACCAACATCGTGCCGGCCACAAAAGTTATCAATACTGCCAATCCCTCTGTTCTTATCTTCTTGTCCGGACTGGATTTCGACGTCGACCTCTCCCCAATCACCATTGCTGCGCCCCTCACACCATCCGAAGAGACGTTCCAGAAATCCGACTTCTCGGGTTATGAAGATAAACTCGTCCTCGAACTACACAATTACGCTAGCGACACTACAAGCTGTGAAGATCTCGAGGCCAATTTGTATGAGTCCGGTTACAATGCTTTGGACACGACGAATAGCACAGTTAAGAATGTGATGCCGGTGGTCATGACAGAATGGGGACACGGTCAAGATTCGGATTCTTATCAAAGTATTTATCAAACTTGCTTGCAGAGCTATTTGACAGAAAATAAGGCGGGTTGGATGGTCTGGGTACTGGCAGGAAGCTATTATATCAGACAGGGCGCTCAAGATGCTGATGAGACTTGGGGTATGTTGTTTTCCACTTGAATCCTCCCGACCACTTTAATCGACTACATGATTCGACGATGATTGAAATATTTGAATTCTTATTGGACTTCCTGGACGCTAACGTTGAATCTGTGTGACCTTTAGGTTTATTGAATCACACTTGGCAGAGTTGGAGAGACTCTGCGGATATAAACTCGGTTGTCATACCGATGGTCACAGGTACAAAGACATATGGATGAGCAGTGGTATTGGTTGAGCTACTAGGTTTATGGTAACCCAAGAATTATAAGGAATCTTGACCATGTTCATAGGCAGAGGCTTTTTTTTTTGTCTCCTGCTTCGATCCCCTCAACCGCGCAATTTGAAAGGTGTAACCGCATTTTCGTGACTCATATAAGCTCACTTTAGACGCAAACCTTGTGATCCTAGTTACCAGGAACTTCTAGAACTTTACATATTATTCAGCCTATAAATTCGCCGCGGACAAATGGCAGCCGTAGTCTGAAAAGTAGCAGCAGTGATTTTGACTGCGGCGCTATACTCTTATGCGAATAGACCCTGAGACTTCGATACATTTGGTTAAGGCTATTATACTTATTAAGAACTAGACAGCGCCACAAAGCTAGTGCTTGAACATAGGACCAGTTATGGTACACTAGACCACTTTGATAGCGATTATAATCAAGCGAGGTAAGCCGACCCGTCTTCTCAAAATGCGGGATGGATTCCAGCTTTACAGTCATATCCTTCCAGAAGCGAGACCCCAGATGTATAAATGTTTAGAGGTTTAGCGTTGACAGACTGGCAAATGAAGATATAGAAAGCGAAGAAATATACATTATAGTTGTTCACTATTTATATACCGGTAAACGATTCACCTTGGAGTTTTGGGCCTCTCTGTTCTGAAGGGAGAGATCGGCCTGTCGCTAAAAGTTACTGAACTTGCGAAATTGATGGTCAAACTGTGCAGCCGCGTGGCGGAATGATCTAGGTGAAGCCAGGTAAGACAGCCAAGTAGGTGATTCGATTGATCAAGGTGTTACCTTCTCCGTAGCGCTTTTGTATTGGACGCCCAATGTCTAGATGACCTGTTTGTTGAAATCTGTGTTCTAAATAGGTGAAGATTCCACATTGGGGAAATGAGATTTCCAGAGAGGTATCAACTGAAAAAGAGCTCGCCGAACTTGAAGCCTCGTATAGAAGGTGTAATGAATAAGACGCATTATCTAAGCAGCGTGCTTTCAGTATAATAGAAATATGTAGGATGAGTATGTAAGGTAAGACGAGGGGGCCAAAGGAGCCAGGTTAAATCATGAATCATGATAGTTATTTTCTATATAATCAACCAATGTCTATCTGCTACCAAACCTTTTCAATCTAAAAGGCAAGATAACCAAAACTCCTTTCAATAATAACAAAGCCGAGCATAACAAGCAAGAACCACAACAATGACAACAGAACCCACTCCTCTCAGTTCCATACTGTCCCAACCTATTCTACAACCCCTCCCCCCCGACCAGGTAGAGTTCTACCTCTCCAAGTCCCCATTCATCCAGCTCCCAGGTGCTATAAATCTGCGCACCCTAAAGTCTCCAACTATCCTTGCAGACCGTATCTACCGCTCTGGAGAACTCACCCTGATCCCAGCGCCGGCACTCACCCAACTCTCTTCTACTTACAACATTCGTACCATTTACGACTTCCGCAGCGCCGACGAGCGGAAGAAATCTCCTAGCCCCGTGATTGCCGGTGTAGAAACAGTGTGGACTCCTAACACTGCCGATAGAGCCGTGTACGTCAGTGATGAACATGGAGATCGGAGGAGGAAGGAAGTCCCGAATCCTGTTCCGGCGGTCTTATTTGCAGAGGACAAAAGGGTTGAAGCGTGGAAAATGAAGTACCAGAACATTCTGGATATGTATTCGCACATTTATAAAGTGGTGTTCGAGGATCTACTGACTGACCGTGAGGGAGCCGTCTTGTTTCATTGCACTGGTATGTACTCTCCAAACCTTTACTAAGTTTAACCCGCGTGATTAAGCTCAATTTCGCTCCTTATGATTCCTCTCTCACTACCGTGTTAAGCTGATTTGTGAGTAGCTGGCAAAGATCGCACGGGCATCCTTGCAACCCTTATACTTGCTCTGTGTCACGCTCCCCGCGCAATTATAGCGCATGAGTATCTTCTGACTCGTATTGGGGTTGAACGCTTTCGTGATTATTTGTTCAAGAATTTGTTCGGGATGCAAAAAGAGAGCACTGAAGGGACCGGAACGAAGGACAAGTTAGTGGAGCTTGGTTTACTAGAAATGGGTGAGACGCGGGAGACAACAATTATGGGGTTTTTAGACTGGATGGATGAGAGATGGGGTAATGTAGTGGGATACGCTAAAGAAGAAAAAGAGGATGGTATTTATCCTGGGGTAAATGGGTGGCTGATTAAAGAGTTGGGGTTTGCAGAGGGGGATTTGGAGAAGATCAAGAGTAACTTAGGAACGAGGAGTGTATGATTTGCCCAGGTAGTAGGCGTATGATGAAGAAGAGGAACGCATAGTAGAGCTGAAAAACAAGTTAGGGAGCTAGATGGAAGAAGCGATAGAAGATATCTCAAGACAAAGAATGGATGAGAGTATAATTGAAGTATTACTGCTGTTCAATCCTTCTGCTTATTTGTTTTTCTTTCGTTAAGAACATCTACCCTACTAGTCCCTCCCCAAACTTTTTTAACATTTAACAAGTCTCGAGGTGTATGTATTGCAATAAGACAAAGCGATTATCTAGCTAATATACCTGAACAGATTGGTGTGGTCTGGCCTGATGCAGTAGATTTCTCTTTGCAGCGTGCATTGACTTTTTGTTTCCTTGCTTCTCTCCTTTTCCCATATCGACTGTCTGAAGGCTTGCCTTTATCTTCTTTGGAGTTCCATGGACTGGGGAGTTATGGAAGATACCTACCTTTGTCCTTTAACAGTGAATGAACGACGACTCTTCTTTAAGATATGAGATAATGAATGTGAATACGTACTGGTGCATCACCATTTTACAACAGTTGGTGCTAATCAACAGAACAGTGCTGAAGCACTCTAGATTGAAGGCGATACACTGATATATTTCATGAAAAGACAAATACTGGCACATACGACCATAGACTGAAGAGAAAAGGGCATCCCGTCCGCTCTGCCATACTCAAACTTCAGATCGGTAGACTAGTAGTTGGGTGGGTGACCACCAGCGAATCCCTACTGTTGTATGTATTTTATATTTTTTTTTATTTTGGTTGGAAACTTTTGGATAAATTTTTGGTAGTGGTGGGGTACGCACTACTAGATGCGTGGAAAAGGGACCGACACTTCAAAGCATTGAGTAGAGAGGCGATGACACCCTGCTATATCTTATACACTTATTGATTTGAATGGCCACTTTTTGTAGTATACATACGCTTCAACAAGGGAACAATGGTGTTTGAGTTTAAGTATATAGCAAAAATGCAAGATACTCCTCGGGGTAAAGCAATATAGAAAAGATTTTAAAGTTATGTATATCACGAACGAAGAGTCTAAGCTGTCATTTCAGCTAGGTGCATTGCTCTGAACAAATAGATACGTCTTCCTTATTTTTTTATTACATAAAAGTGACACATAGATAGATCCAGTCCTTAAATTCGACAAGTCGTAACGACAACGTCGCTGCAACCATTTTAATCCTGAGCTATTCTTAATAAGTTATTCTTTGATAATCCTCGCTCTTCTTATAGAGTCTCCAAGCAAGTGCTACACATACAACAGCTAGCCATATCTTTCAAATAAGCTTGAAGAACCTCTTCAGATATGTCGCCTATCATCTTTACTCATGCTAATAGATATTTAACAACGTCTTTGTGTCCGCTCTATTAATACTACAAAGCTGTATTTATAGCTAAGCGAGGAGAGGAGCGGGAAACCAATATATGCTGAGATTCCTGGCGACCTCAGATTGTCTTGATTCTTTATCTTATTGTCCTTGGATTCTCGGATGCTGAAAGACAATAGTACAAGCTGCCATAATATTGGAAGGATCTAAAATTCAAGTACTAGTCTCTTGCCTTATCTAGATGTGGGTTTTAATATATATATATATGGCTAATTTATCCAAACTAGTTAAGATCATCTTCTAATGGTACAATGACGTCTGCAAAAACACAAAATCTAGATTTTTCAAAATCCATCCTCTTCTCGCTTGGCCGTACCCCAAAGTCAGCATTCAGACATCGTTGTACAACTTGATCGAAAGTATCTCCCCAAGCATCAAGAGTACTTTCCAGGTTCTCCTGTGCGATCTGATGCTTCTCAATACCACCAAGCTGTCCTATATAGATGCTCGAAGTGTCGTGTTACTCTGCAAAATTCATATTCAAACAAAGCTCTATGAGGACGATTCCAAAGCAAAAAGTGGGGGGCTTTTTTTTAATAAAACATAGATGTCAAGAAAGTGTGTATGTATGTGATCCGTGTTCTCAGACACTACCAGAGCTTTCTCGCGTGGAAATGAGCACGAGAAAATGGGATCACTGATTTCGAGTCGTTGACGTTGGTCTAGGCCTGTAGAGAAGTAGAAATCTTCTTCTCCCCATAGACTATACATCCATGGAGATTCATGAAATTGTAAGACAGAATAAGCTAGAGTTACCGAGATTGTCCGATGTTGTTTCTCTGTGAGTCTCGTTACGTGTGTATCGCTTCGAGCGTCAATCTGCTCTTTGAAGTAGACACCTCAGATGCAGTACTGTTGATGCCTGCGTACTGTGGGACTCTTCAAGTTCGGCTCTGATTTGTCAGTCTAGGGAGCTCCATAGATGACCATTAAGTTGTTCTTGTTGACAGGTGTTGCACATAATGCTACAGAGCAGGTCCGTACTACCCTGCTGTATCAAATAACCCCCTGGACTCTGATGAATGCAGGTTTTCCTCCAAGTTCCTGCATTCCCGTCTGTAGGTGATCAGAGACACACTGTGAAGATAGGATTGGAATTGGCTACCTTACAAAAACGGAGTTGGAGGTTAACGTTGTGCGGATCTTTGCACGAACATTTCCAGTTCTCTTCCAAGAGCTCGTAGAGACTGCATGCATGCTTCCGTACCAGATCAAAATATTGGACGTAAGTGTTCGCGTCCACACAACCGGTTCTTTCTCTTTGCGGAGCTAGTATCTCTTTATTCAGCATAAACGCTGTGACTGCGGTATTGTATTACTTGAAGTCTTCTATCAATTTTTCTCGTTTGCTCTGCGAAAAAGTCCTTGCAATTTGTCTCCATTCGTATTTTATCCGAAGGACGGAAGTCTGCCATAGTAACGGTGGAGATCGTCATGCCATCAGGATCAACGTGACTGATCAGGGTATGTTACTCTACATCTAGTCGCTTTATCTTTACTGACCTTTCCTTTCACATCGAGTCTCAATTTGTCCATTAGTCTCTTCATGACTCCTTCTATCTGGTAAAATCTGGTAAACAGTACGTACGAACGTTTGGAAAGGAGCCTGGCCAAGAGTATTTTGAAGCTTTCTTGTAAGTAAACCTTAATCCCATGGTATAGCATGTAAACATGGATCATCTATACAACTCATTAGCATGCAGATACCTTCTGCTGCTACCCCAGAAAGTATCAACAATCTACAAATACTGTTGGTGTAAAGTTCTACTTGGATATCAGGGCAGAATTGAAGTGTCTATAACGTTTGATTGTATTACCAGAAGTCTCTAGGCTCAATTCCCTCAAGATCCCAGTCTACCAACTGAATAACGAGTGACAGTATCCCAAGAACAAGTCCAGCAGTTTCTATCCCTGTTACCATGATGTTTGCTGTGATGAAAGGGTTCATCCGAAGATTGTAATTTCGTCAAAATGTTGTAAATAACTAACAGTTTGTCAATTTCGTGCGGCTGACTTATGTGCGGGGTTGCAGAATTACGCATCCTAATTCCTGAATCTAATTGGTCTTGGAAACTACAAGGATTATTACTCACCAAATGTTTCTTGACATCATCATCGCACAAACGTGATGTTGCTGTAGAACATATCTCACAACCTTATTCGAAACTATAAAACTGTATCGTTAAAAGGTTTGTGTACTAAGCTCTATATACGCAAACACCCCGAAAACCAGTCGTTATGGCGGAGCCTCACTTTCCCACATCAAATAATATCCAAAATGAACTTCTCAACAGTTTCTCTCTCGGCGAACTGTTTGGCAAATGTCGTATCGCTTTCATGGAATTATACCTCGCTCTTTCAAGCGGAGAACGCCAAGTCTCCTCGAGTATTTTATTGACCCAAGTTAACGATGATTATGGAAGACTTGGAGTCTGGGGTGGTAATTCTGGAGCAGATCGAATCGGTAGGGGATCCCTTGAAGATCGATTGCGGAACGATTCTGAAGCCCATGATAACATCGCTCATTTGCTTCGGTCAATGTATAACTGTCTCATCAAAGGTATGTCAACTCTAGAATATATAGGGACTTCACAGGAGACTTACCATGTAGAAGGAGTAGAAATAGCAAAAGATCCTGCTAAAATTGTGTCAAATAATGAAACTGATGCCTTGAGTATCAGTTCTGCATCTGACTTTGAAACCTCATCGATATCATCATTATATGAATCAGAAGACAGCTCTAAGAAATCCATCCAGTCTCTTATGATGATAATTTCCGGTCAAGTACAAGCTTTGTACGAGTTTTCCGCAATTCTTCGGCGTCCAACAATTCTTGACAAATACATCCCATCGGTGGCAAAAGACCAGACTTCGATCTTCGACACATTCAGATATTGGGATATGGCTCATGTTGCAGCGAAAATGACCCAGTGGCACTTGGATAATGGGCGCAAATTAGAAGAGCCATTGGGGTACGAAGATTATCGTTGTACACGACTGGCTGCTGGTAATACGTAACGCCGTGAGCAACTGAAGTACTGGCAACACCATCATGATCAGGGTTCAAGCACAAAAATGAACCCTGATACAACGCCAGAGCTTAAGAAACCGCAGATTCGTCTTTTCCAGGGAGAAAAAGAGCAAAAGTCCACAATTGCCATGAGGTCTGTCACAGATAGCAGCGCCCCATCTAAGCATTCTGTACAAAGTTTCTCTACTGTCGCGCAATCTGACCTCAACGACACGGCTACCACTTCGGGACGTCCAAAGACAATGCATGCGCCATCAGATCATAGGCCGTCAGCAAAAGAGATACGCATTCCAGATTTTCCAAAACCGGACTCAGATGAGCCGACGGTAGCCTGTCCCTATTGTTTTACTCAACTAAACGTGAAGGAGATGACTGTGGAAAAACGACTTTGGAAGTAGGTTATGAATGAATGATCAATATGAGAAAGTTCTGACAAGTGAACCAGAAAACATGTATTTAGAGACTTAAGGCCGTACATGTGTACCTTCGAGAATTGTGCGAATTCCGAGAAACTATATGTCACCCGACACGATTGGATCTTCCACGAAACTCGAACGCATCGCCGTCGGTGGACTTGCAGAGACTGTGAAGAAAGCTTTGGATCAAGGAACCTAGCCGAGCAGCATATGCGGTTGCATCATCCTATGAATTTCACCGAAAAGCAACTTCCGATTTTACTTGATCTTTGTGAAAGAGCAATGGATCTCAATGAGCCTGCTGAATGTCCCCTGTGCGAGAAAATACTACCGTTAGGAAGCCTCATTGGCCGAGAGAATTTACAGGAGCACCTTGCGTGGCACTTGGAGCAGATAGCTCTATTCATCCTTCCTTTGAACAATATCGAATCGGAGGAAGGGGACGTTGCAGATTCGAATCACGCTATTCCAGCAATTAACGAGTCCGATGTGCTCAATATGCGAAGTACCAGTAACGCTTCGCATGCCGATTCAAGCTTCATTGATGTTCCAGTCGACCAGAGCTTACCTGAAAACGAATCGTCAACCGTCTTGGATGAAGAAGAAGAAGATACAGAATCTATTTCCAGGCTCCAGCGAGTCATGAGGTCGAATGCGGAATTGCTAGGTCAGGAGCATCCTGATACGTTGACGAGCATGGCCAATCTAGCATCGGCATATTGGGAACAAAGAGAATTGAAGGAGGCAGAAACGCTATGGGAGCAGGTATTTTCATTGAGAACGAAGGTGCTCGGAGTTGAACACTTAGATACGCTAAGCAGCATGAACAACTTGGTCGACGTTCTTAATAGTCAAAGTAGGTATGTGGAGGCTGAGACACTGAGTCGGCAGGTGCTACAACGAAGCCAGGAGGCACTAGGCCCTAACCATCCAGAGACGCTGATGAGCTTAAATAAGCTGGCGAGAGCGCTGTTTAACCGGAAAAAGTTTGATGATGCCGAGATTTTGTACCAACAAGCATTAGAAGGCAACGAGAAATTCTGGGGTGCAGAGCATTTGTTAACTCTTGACAGTGTTTATAAGCTCGGGCATATTTATAGTCACATTGGGCGTATAGAGGAGGCTGAAGCTAATTTTAGAAGGGCGCTAGCTGGTATGGAGAAGGTCTTAGGTGCAGAGCATCCATCGACTCTAGTCACTGCTCATGACCTTGGGATTGCTTACGGTGATCTTAGACGTATGGAGGAAGCCGAAGCTATTCATGGACGGGCGCTAGCAGGCTTCGAGAAGTTCTTTGGTGCAGAGCACGCGTTAACTTTTAATATCATCGATGGGCTCGGGACTTTTTATAATCACATTGGGCGTATGGCGGAGGCCGAAGATATGTATCGACGGGCGCTAGCTGGTAAGGATAAGGTCTTGGGTGAAGAGCATTTCTCAACTCTTGACACTGTTGAAAATCTTGGGCGTCTTTATCATCGTTTAAGGCGTTTTGAGGAGGCCGAGGCTATGTATAAGCGGGCACTAGCAGGGAGGGAGAAGGCCTTGGGTGAAGAGCACACGTTAACTCTTCGCACTGTTAACCATCTTGGGTTTCTTTATAGTTGGCTCAGGCGTGTCGATGAGGCCGAAGCTATGTATGGACGGTCGCTAGCGAGTAGAGAGAAGACATTGGGTGTTGATCACACGTCAACTCTTGACACTGTTAGTGGGCTTGGGGATCATTACCACCGTATTGGGCGTAAGAAGGAAGCAGAAGCTATGTTTCGACGGGCGCTTCCTCTGGAGGGCTACGAGAAGGCTTTCGGCAAAGGCCATGAAGTGACGTATAGTGCAGTTACACGCTTGAATGCCGTACTCGGTCCGAGCTTTGAGGAACAATGGGGATTTGTATCCCCTTCCAGATCACCCGAAAGAAGTGTAGTGGCTAATGATTTAGGTAAGCTTTCAGATAGATTTCTCAAAATTCTCTGAAAGAACATATACCTACCTACCTCTATATAGTACCAGTTTCACTAACAAATCATTAGATAACAGTAAAGATGAGCCTACGAATAGTAAGGAAAATGTCAGTAGCGAATAAAGCTGGGCAACCACAGTGCAGATAGCAGAGCAAAGTCGAGGATATAAGTCAAGTAAGCATATATTCATTAAACCACATAAAACAGGGTATCGCTTTTCTTCCCTCAAACCGATCCTATCCCATCCACGCATTCCTATCTCCCAAACTTCTTCTTCTCAAACCACCTCATCCCACAATAACTAATAGCCGAAAAGAAAAACGCAAGCTCGAATCCGATATCACCTCCATACTCCGTACCGCAAAGCTTGCCAATCGGTCCCACGAACCAAACCTGCGCCATACCAAGCACAGCGCCCATAACACCAAAGCAGAACGCGGTGATAGCGGCAAATCCGGGCGGCAGACGGTCCTTGTCCATATAGTTCTCAGGGTGGTAGTTCGCAAAGCCGCCGATGAAGATGAAGTGTTCGGACAACGAAATACCCTCATAGATAGCGAGCCAGTAGCCGATGACAAGCATGAAGTTTTCGAGGATAGACTCGAAGTGGCTGTAGCCGGGGATGGCGATAGCGCAGTAGACGATCGTGCCGAGAAGAGTCCACAAGAAGCGGGGAACACGCTGGGTCCAGCGAGCCAGCAGCTGCAGAGAGAGCGAGACAGAGTAGATGTTTGGGCAGTTGTTGGCGATGATGGAAAGTGCAAGGACTACAAGGCAGAACTGGCCGAATTTGCCCAAGGGAGGGACCATGACGGTCGCGAGCAGACCGCCAACGCCAGAAGTCTCGTAGCTGTCGAGGTAGGTCGTGTTGTTTGCCATGGCTGTGCCGACGGCTGCGCCGAGCATCTCGGTGAAGAGGAGTGGGACGATGAGCCCGGAGAATGTCCAGAAGAAGACGGAGACGCGGCTGCGGTCGACTGGCTGGTAGACAGTGTAATCTGCGGCGTAGGAGGTCCATCCAGTAGCAAAGCCGTAGACAGAGGCGGCGAAAGAAAGAATGGAGCCGGCGCCCGCCTTACCAGTCACCATTGGGAGGTTGGAGAACTGGCCTGACTTTGCGAACTCGCCGAGCACGATGAGGAAGATGATTGTGCATGGAATCCAGGAGTAGCGCTCGTAGGTGTGCACGATCTTGTAACCGAAAAGGGTGACGAGGAAGGTGGATATCGCGATGACGAGAATACCTGCCCAGCCGGGCATGTGATCTGGGTTCACAGCGTTAAGAAGTTGTGCGCCTACAATCACATTTACGGAAGACCAGCCGATGCAAGCGAGGATATTGAAAACAGCGATGATCTTGACGCCGTACCAGCCGAAGTAGAAGCGGGAAAGAACCATTTGACGGAGGCCAAAGGCTGGGCCGAAGGTCGAGAAGAAGCAGACCGGTAGGATACCGAGAATGTTGATAAAGAAGATGGTTAGGATGGTGTCAACGAAGCCAAGGTAGAAGACTGGGTAGGCAAGAGCTCCTGATGATAGTTAGATTTTTTTCTTTCTGGAATTGAGAAAATGAGGACTGTAACTTACCAATAGCGAAAGCAGAGACGACCATGTTGGCAGAAAGCCACTGGGAGCTATCAGCAATTGATCCCATGAGATATGCAGATAGTAACTTACCATAGTACCAATCTTGCTCATTCCAGTATCAGATCTCTCATCGTTGGGAACTCGCTCAATTCCTCGAGCCTCAACACCGAACTTATTTCCAAATCTTTGAGCCTTAGCATACCAGCTGTCACCGTAGAGGAGAGCATCCGTATGGACGACGCCCTCATCAGCGAGCTCGGAATCACTTCTGTAGACAGCGGGGCCTTTCTCGGCCGCAGCCTCGATGTCGTATTGGTTTGGGTGTCCCATCTTGAAGTGAAGGAGATAATTATTCAGTCAAGAATAATTGAAGCTGAATTGCCGAAGGTTTTACGAGGCTTCAGTCTCGGTATGACTGCTTGCTTGTCTGGCGAAAGGACTTTGGCAAGGGGAGATGCCATCGTGATATATAGATTTTCTCGTCTTGATTGTAATGCAAGGATTTGGTGAGATAGAAAGCATGGTGGACTTGGCGGGGCTACGGACGATGCCGATAGAGAGTAATCATATGTGATGAAGATGTATGCGCTTGATAGATGGAGAGATAGATGGACGCGATTGGCCACTCCAGACTTTCTCTTTTGTTGCATCGAGATCTTGGAGGGGTCTAGAGGCGAGAGTCGGGAATGGGATTTAGAGTAATCGATTGGATGGTTCTTAGGATACTGTGTAAGGTTTGTCTGTCAGACCAGTTGAAATTGTGGGAAATGCTCGACACATGCAGATAAGGAAAAATAGCCCGTAGACGCAACGGAGCGGCGAGCTAGAAGAAGGTCCCAAGGTCCAGAAGTGGCGGATATGGCAAACAGTCAAAGGTCTTTGTGGTCTTCGAATATGGATTGACTCGAAGACGACAGGGGTGAAATGAGAAGTTTACGGTGGTGGAAAACCTTATGTGGCTGTTTATCATGATGAATTGTTACTTCATACAGCCAGAAATTCCAATATGCACTCGCCTCGGGCCAACATGCAGTCTAGGCTGAAATTCATAGACTTCAACTCCCCTTCATTAGAAAAGCCAAGAGAGTTCATTCGCGTTAGATGCGGTGGTATTGCCCAGGTCAGTCGCCAAGGGTCGAGGATGTGTATGTAGTCGTATGTCAGACATGTCAGTGCCGCGTCCACGCAATTATCGTGAACAAAAGGGCCCGATAAGTCCTGTACGTACTCAGACAACTGTTTATTATGAATAGAAAATGTTTTCTGGGGTGTGTCGACTGCACAGTACCTTTCAAGAACCGCCGACGTGGATATCCCCACTTTCCGCCCCTGCTGTTGATAATACAGTACCTTACAACATGCAAGTCGCTTTCAGTAAGGCTGATCTCGATTTGAGTATTTCAATGGAACTGATTGAATAGTGGCGCATGCAAGAAGAATAACAATACCGAAGGTTTTGCTGTGGAAAAGTTAATCCTGTACCACAGCCGCACTCACCTTTCGCTGGGTGTTTGATCTGGGGAACGGGCGATCCCCGATGTAAGTCACTGCTCTGTGCCGTCCCTTACCACGAATGTCCGTTGAACACCACAAAGTTACCGCATACACATCCCTCTCTGGTCTGTCGCGCAAAAGCACCAGTTCAACAGCAACAGTTCAACGTTGACCCTCAGTGCCCTCTTCCTCTGCTCTTCTCTCTTCTCTCTCCTCCACATTCTGATAGTATGAGGCCAAGTGGATCTTCAAGTCTCGGCAAGCTTGGCTCGGAAAACGCCCAGAGACTAGGTTTGCGCGCTACTGAGCGTGCGATAAGGAATGACATTCACCAATGACCAGAAGTTATCAGTGACAATGTGGTTGAATTGGGTATTGTGTCGTGCGAGGGACAATGGTATGCAGGCGGGGGTATTTTTGTTTGTAGAGTACAAGATTGGATTGTGCGGAGAATGAATTGTTTCTGAGATATAACCAGACCAGGTTGAGTGTGGAGCTTGGTGCGGCAGAAGGCAGTACATAGATATGAATTCAATCCCCAGAAATAGCAAAATGCATAACTACTCGATCAGATGAATCAAGAATGCCTTCAATCACCAGAGTCAGCACATGTCAAGTTCTCAAATCCTTTCCACCTCGTCATTGATGCCTCTTCTACCAGCAACCACCGCAAACATCTCGATTGACAATGAAGCGCCACAATGATCATCAACCAGGTAATCTCTATCTCTATCTCCGCGCGCACTTCTCCTATCACCCACCTCCATCGCAATACTCAGCCGCGCGAGGCTGAGTATCGGCCCCCTCCGATAATCTACAAAATACTTGAATGAAGTTGAGAAGAACGTAGACCAGACGTATCATGGATAATTATGTTTTATACAATTCGAGAGGGAGTCAGTGGAATATTATTTGAGTTGTGCTGTGAGCAAGAGTGGGGGATAGGAACCATGAGGTTTTAATTGTGATGCCACAAGATAGGTCAATTCCGAGATAAAACAGTTGTATGTATGTTTCTACTTGCGTCTTTTCCATGGATTTCCATTGTAATCCATGGAAGAAAATTGATGAATATGGCCTGAATACTCTCAATATCTACCAGATAGACCAGCAAGACTATTTTTACCTTTGGTGGTCACTTAGAAGCTTTCTCTACACTGACAGTGGCGTAGTCAAAATAAAGATATCTGGCTGACGACTGCTTGCCTTACCATAAAGGAGAACATACTGACCTTCGCCGTCGTCGTTAACGGGTTTTTCTTCTTTGGTACTTTACCATTTTAAGTACACGGGATGTTCACCAATCATTACATACTAAGTAATCTTCAAGGTTCTTCTTCTTCTTCTTCTTCTTCTTGCGAAGACTTCAGGTAACAAATTACAACTTTTACAAAGTACTTGCAATCATGTTCATCAAGATCAGATTGTTGACTTGGAAATTCTATCTTGCCTCTAGATCCAGTCATTCTCTTGACCTGACATCTCTTATGAATATTCCACACGATGATGATATTCGCCTCGCGCCACTCCTCGTACTAAGCCTCAATATTAAGCAAAAGAAAAAGGGACATTTTAAATTCACTCTGCTTCTGCCATCTTCTGTCTAATGTGTACTTCCTATGCTGCCCGCGATGGAGGACTCGCGGGTGAAAAGTGATGAAGTTACAGGCAATAGTATTTTCTATACTGATGAGATTATTCCTGTATGAAGCTCATTATATGATTCATAGTTGTTCTCGATTTGTTACTACTAAAAGATCTACAATACTATTCAAGACCTACGAAGTTTGATTTGGCTGACCACTAATAGATGCCCTAAACCACCTGCCTCGATACTCGATACTTATGCCAACACGACCCTTGATTTGGAAGCCGAACGATACCTACGTCTACAACTGACATGAGCTATACCTCACATATGGGTGTGGTGTAGTACTTGTTCTGTTATGCGTCATTGTCTGAAGTCCTGCGCTTCTTTCCAACAAAGCATCATTCACCAATACCATTTCGACCTATCTCCGAACCACTCGCCAAGAAGAATCAGATCACGTCGTCTCACCCAATAAACGAAATGGCACCTATCCTTTACCAAAAGAAGTTGCTGAAGCACAGCTACGTCTTTTAGGCGACACTGATGCTCTTGGAGGAGGCATCACGTTCGTACGGCTCCTTTGTCTGCATGGGCTTCTAGTAGCTCTACAACTATGTATGAAGCTCTGATTCTTGAGGAAATACATTCTGTTCGGACTTAGGGAAGGTCTGCGTGTTCGGCGCAAATGCCGACAAAACTTCAGTTCGAACGGTGCGAAGAGAATGTCTTCTGTTGATGGACGGGCGGCAAAGGGTTCGATTGAGGGAAGTGGTGTTCAAAATAAGGAGGATCGACTATCAGAGTCAGGTGGATTAATAGGAAAAGAGTTGGATCAAGAACTAATAGCGAATAACTAGACCACAAGATTATTGTGTTTTTAAGCTCGTTGATAGATCACAGGTTTTTATTAAATCGATTATAGCCAGTATAAATAATATGGAAAGTTTTATAATTAGGAGTTGTGTATGTCTGAACTGAAGGGGCAGCTGTGGAAAAATATAAATAACGTTGATGAGTTAAGCATCTCCATTTTTTTTACTTACAGATTCTATCTTCTCCGCTTCTATACATGTACTTCATAGTCAATCAATCGAGCACGTAGATTCATCAATAGAGACAACTAGTTATTGCTGCCTTTACTATAACAACCCTTCAAGTATCTAATCCACTTACACATATCTTAAAGCTATAGTGAATGAAGTTGTGCACTTAATATGAAATATAAATGGTGAACCAAATAGACACATGAAAAGACAGATTCAAAAAGCCGTGGATGGAGAAGCGTATACACAACGGTGAAAGTTGAAGACCGGACCAATCAAGTGGATCTAACAGATAATATATTATATAGAGCAGCCCCCGAGAAAAAGGGCAACCAGAAAGCAAAAATATAACAGTAAAGTATGGCAAAATAGCAACGACAAGTACTACCAAGAAAAGACTGGTCTATAAGTAGATTGATCTACAAGAAACGAACCATTCTCAAAAGAGTGACTCGCGAGTCGAATTAACCAGAAAGTAAAGAGAACTCTGAGCAAAAGACCATTCATAGACGGAGAACGATTCCAACAAGAAAGAACCTACAGGAAAATGATTCACAAGGTCAGAATAATCCCATATAAGATCATCCCGAGTCGCGATTCTCAGAGAGCATATTTCCAAATAACCAAGTCACCTCGAACACAATCACCAAGAAAGATCACAAAACCCACACGAGAATTTGAAAGATCCGTTTTATACGCCAACGCTATCCCCACCAACGTGGGCTAAATGAAGTTTAAAAAAAATAAGAAAAGCACCAGGTACAATCAATGCAGCAAGTCTACATAACGGTTCTGTCAACCCAATAGATCATCCAAGCCATTACCCAAGGACTGCTGCTGACCGGCCGGCTTCTGCTGCGCGGTGGACGATGAAGCAGCAGGAGCGCCCCAAATGCCCGCGGCGGATTTCTCCTTGGCGAGCTGGCCGAGCGCCGGGCCGGATGTTGTTGGCGTGCTGGTCTTCTTGATGCCCGCGGAAGCCGTGTTCCAGAGGGAGCCAAAGGCGTCGTTGCCAGAGGAGGTCTTGGCTGCTGGCGACTTGATGGAACTGCTTGTGGGGGGAGCGGTTGCAGGTGCGGGAACTTGTACCGAGGTAAAGTAGTTTGGCTGCGAGCTTTGGTAGCTTGTCTGTTGGATTGGTTGGACTGGGCGTGGGGCTGCGGCTACTGGGGAAAATGCAGCGGCTGGCGGTGAGAAGGCGGAGTAGTTTGCTGCTGGCGTGGTGTTGTTGCTCTGCGCAGGCGAAATGGATGAGAAGCCCACGAGATCGCTGAGGTTGGCTGCTTTAGGCGCAGAGACTGGCTGTGGGGCGGCGAATTGTGTGGTAATTGGAGCTGGTGCGGTCTGCACGGATGGAGTTGCGGATTGGAAATCGTCGAAGTCGTCATCATCATCCGCGGCGGCTGGTGCAGCTGCCAATGCAGCCGTGTTGCTGGAGCTGCTGGGAACTGGCTCAGGGTCATCGAACGAAAAGAGATCTACTTCTGGCTCCTTCTTCTTTGCTGGTGGCTCAGGCTTCTTTGATGTTCTCTCTGTTGTTCGTCGCGCACCTCGATGAGCTGACGCAGTTGAATCTGCATGACGATGTCTCGAAGCCGAAGGAGCACCGCCCTCATCATATTCGTCATACTCTTCGAATCTATCTCCACCGCCTCTGGCACCAGTGTCCTGGAAATCACTGGCCGATTGTCCTCCAAACCCTCCTCCGTCGCCAAATACTCCCCCACTGTAAGCACCATAGCCCGATCTATCCTCGCTGCCGAATCCTCCATATCTGCTGCTGCTTCCGCTACCGCTTGATAATCCACTACCTCCCAAACCAGCACCACCTTCAACTCCAGTGTACTTTTGCCTCGTGGCCCTGGCCTTCTTCCGTTCAGATCGAATGCGGTCAACGTCACTCAGGAGCTCAGCCAATTCCTTGGCTCTGTTGCGAACGTTGATTCCTTGATCCTTGCCATTCTGGTCGATGAAATGGAACTGTCGAAGCATTTTGAGCAGCGTCAGGTGGGATCGAGCATCGTCGATAACTCTCTCTGAACCATTCTTGATCAAGAATTCCAAGAGCTGAAGTGCCTTATAGATCTGTCGCCATTCCTCTGCTGCCTTTTCCGTGAATCGTTTATATATCATGGGCATGATCTCATTAAGAAGCTGACTACGTTCCCGTCAGGTTACTGTCATCGAATACTTCACTGCGATACTCACTAGTTGTAAGTGCCATTGGCGATCTCCTGCATTGTCGTTGATGAAGCACCCCATGGTTCGTTATTCGTAGCTTCTCGGACCTTTTCAACTTGTCAATTCCATGATCTCTAGCAAATTGTATGTAATATCGCCGACCTTTGCCTCCATTTCCGTATAATTCATAACAGCTGTGCACAACCGCATTAGTTCCCTGGCCTGTTGATCACTCATTGCGATGCAGGGGTTCCTACCATTTTGGACCTTTCGCACTCCAGCTTTCAGGTCATACAACGTTAAGTTGCTGACCTGTTCTTTGAGACTGTCGAGATTCATCTTGATGGCCTCGACACGAATTGGATACTTGGTTGTTGCGTGGATTGCGCTGGCCTTTCAATGGGGATAACGCAGGAGGGCGGCCGCAATCGTAGGAGTAACACGGATTATGCCGGCAAGGTGGCCTTGCCAGGCTAGGTCACGTGAAAATATGTGAAGGCTTATTTTGAAAATCATATCAATATGATGACTTCTTATGAGAGAATGTATTATGTATATTATCGCTGAAGCATTACCAAGGCCGCTCAACATTAAAAATTTATATTATTGTTCGTTTTTGCGAAGTGATGATGCTCTTGTCCTGGTCTATCTTCCCTCGTACTGAGCTCTCATAGGAAGACATCCCTGCACTATTTTGGTTCTCCGAGCTCCGTAACGAAAAAGCTTCCATCATCGAACAGTACTCTAGCTCTACTTTTGCATTGAGTTCACCTTCACCATCATTCATTGATCTTGATCCATCTCTCTTCTTAGCTTCTTCGATCAATCAATCATCCTCGACTTACTGAAGTTCTTCGTTGAGCTTAATTGCATTGAATATTTCTGTAAAACAGTTACTCAAGGGTACGTGCAAGAATCCCAATCCCAATTCCAATCCCTTGAGAAAAAGATCAGAAAGGCATTTCTCAGCACACTTTTTGGAGTGGAAGGCGAGCTTTTAAGCATGGTGCCACTCGTGTCTAAGACTGCGCGTTGACTGGCTGCTGTCATGGAGACGAATTGGCCATTCGCCCACACCTTCTATGAAACTCATTCATGCATGAAGTGGTGTTGTGCCAATGGACTGAGCGGACAATGATTCTCTTTTATGGCATTTCATGAGGAAGCCGTTGAGAGAAGAGTCTTAAGATGAAGATAGGAGCATGCTTGTGGTTTGCTGAAAAGACCGAGGAAGAGAAGAAAGAGAGTTGAGTTGTGTTGAGTGACCACAAGCTTGCCCCTCCTTCGCCTTCTCTCTCGGATGTTCTGTGTGTACGTCAAGCATAGCCAGTACCTTACTTGGAGTACCTATGGATAGAGGAGTTGACCAAAGTCTGTTTTTCGTTCGATTCCCACCCGCTGCCTGGGCACTCATTCAACTGTACCGTATGTTTTTGTGTGATTGGTCAAGTGCAAGATGATCACAATAATACTGCTTTCATTCAGTGGCAGAGAAACATTCCTTGGTGAATGGAAGAGCAGACGAAGAATGAAAGATTGCGAGATTCGATTGAGAGATTGAGAGATTGCCAGAGAGATGAGACGAGACTAGGAACGATTTGTTGAGTCGAATCGAGTCGAGTTGAATCGAGTCGATTGGCATAGACAGCTGAACTGGCTCATCTCAAATCGACAATCGTCCACATCCGAATTCAATGGGCGAGGTTCGGTGAGGCTTACTCAGAATGCTCTCAAATCACTGACGTCGCTCTTCCGACTCTCTCCTCGCCTTTCCTTCACACTGCCAACCTTGAATGAGTGAACAGCTCTCGTAGCTACTTACCAAAAGGTCCCCCATATTCGTTTACTTATCCTGTTTAGGTTAGACCAAGCATCATCCTCCCAGCCCCACCAACAACATGCTGCCCCTCACCTTTCGTTCTGCTTTTCGACCTGCCACCTCCACTTTCAAAACAATCAAACAATCAAGACAATTCCACGCTTCATCCGCAAACATGACTATTCAGACGTAAGTGGACAATATTCCATCGTTGCTGATGCCATAATCGAAAGCTATACTGACTTCTATCGTCAGTTACTTCGACGTCACCTGGGAGGGCCCAGTTCTCTCTCCTTCCGGTCAGCCAACCGGAAAGGTTGCTGGTGAGTGAAAACCATCTCATTTACATCCTGATCGTTCAATACAATCTCAAAAGTACCATTTTTGAGCTTCTCGAGCTTTGGCAACTTTATAACAATCGTCGAGTGCCATCATAGCTCCTGTTAGCTTGTTGATGATACTCGATGAGAATTATGTGGCCATTTTTCCAATTGCACATGCCACTTAGATGCGTCATAGATCTCCACTAACCTTCACATACAGAGCAATCTGGCCGCATCAACTTCAACCTTTACGACGATGTTGTCCCAAAGACCGCTGAGAACTTCCGCGCTCTCTGCACTGGTGAGAAGGGTTTCGGATACCAGGGTTCCTCCTTCCACCGCATCATCCCACAGTTCATGCTCCAGGGAGGTGACTTCACCCGCGGTAACGTACGTTGAACCCGTTGTGTTAGACTCGAGAACTCTTACTGATGTACTGCAGGGTACCGGTGGAAAGTCCATCTACGGTGAGAAGTTCGCCGATGAGAACTTCACCAGAAAGCACGTTCGCCCAGGACTTCTCTCCATGGCCAACGCTGGACCAAACACGTAAGAGCAAATCAACCACATAATCCACACAAGTCTATTCTAACAGATCTCCCAGCAACGGTTCCCAGTTCTTCATCACCACTGTTGTCACCAGCTGGTTGGATGGCAAGCACGTCGTCTTCGGTGAGGTCGCTGACCAGGAGTCCTTGAACGTTGTCAAGGCTCTTGAGGCTACTGGATCCGGATCCGGCAAGGTCAACTACAACAAGAAGCCAACCATCGTCAAGTCTGGTGCCTTGTAAACAGACCATTCGTGATGAAAATTTGGATGTATGTTGTGGCTTGAGCCGATCCTCGGATTTGGCATGGGGAAAAAGTTTAATGACCCGGTAGAAGCAATTTCATCTAAATTGAACTACTTATGAACCTGATACACAACCATTGATGTTCTGTTCGATGATTTATGTGACTGATGAAACGCCTTGTTTGTGTCCTAAGTCTACGTGGTATTCCTTAAACTCCTGATTCCTAACCTCCAACCTCGCTATGCAGATGAAAAGCAAATTTTACCGGATGTTTAGATGTTAAGCCACTGCTTGAAGTACTCGCAGTTGCTTGGTCCAACAGGGCCGCCCTCTTCACAAAGATCAAATACTGGACATCTACCACATGGTGCCTCGGTCAACCCATTTCTTGGTCCCTCTTCAATCTCCATAGGTGATCTTCGAAGTGCTTTGTATGAAACACCTTCCGGACCCGAAATGATCTGCTCGATCTTGTTGTCAAAGCACAAGACATTTAAGAGTACCTGAATATCCTCAGCCGTCAAGGTAGAAGAAGTGATCCTAGCGTTCTCGACAAACAACGTAAGCTCCTTTAATGTCGGGTACCCTTGATACCCAGGAGGCAGCGGGAGCAAATTATCACCTCTGGCCTTCCTCTCAGCCTCATCACCACCCTCGATCTTGACCTTCTTATCCTTCCCACTCCTCGGCTTCCTTGCCGCGCCCTTGCTCTGGTAGAAGCTCTTGCTCTTAATATACCCGTACAGCACCTGGCTAATCATCTCAACGAACTCTTCATCCAGCTCGCCGTCCGTGTACCACGGCCCACCCGTTGCCCGCTCGCTCGGCCGCAGATCGGACTTGATGTACATCTTGCGCGTCGGGTGCTCCACGCTCTTCATGTCCGAGATCAGGTGTCGTGTCTCAAGCACCTTCAGCGCCGACCGGATCAGACTGTCGTGCAGGTTCGACTTCATCTTGATCGTCTTCGACCAGATTCCCTCGTGGCCCGCGTCTTCGATCAGCGAGTATACCATCTCTTGCTCATCTGTCAAGCTGTAGTACCTGTAATCACTTGTCAGCGAAGTCCCGTACCCCAACCTGATCCCCCATTCCTGGAAATGAAAATCTCCTCGACGTCTCGGCTTCTTGGCTTCTTCATGGATTGAAAACGTACTTCTTGGCATCCTCCTGCGACCGCGGCATCCACGCAATGTTCGCGCCGTCGTGCACCATCTTGAACAGCTTCTCGTCCACCAGCGCCTGCGTCACCTTCAGCAGCGTCGTCGGGTCATTACCCGGGATGATTCCCAAGTCCAGCAGGTCATTCTGCCGGTACATCTGGCCGATCTCGTCCTTGCACATATCGTACAGGTCGGCCTTGAGGGCCTTGATGTCTGCCATCGTGTCGGTTGGCGAGCAAAATGCTCAATTCTTCCGGTATGATTGATGTTGAACAGTATGTGTCAGCTCGGTGAGATGGAAGGCGTTGTGTGAGTGCGTGTGCTACGCTGTTGTGTTGCGCTGCTTGGAATTCGTTGCCCTCGAGGCTACGAGGTCAGTTTTTATGAGTCGCGATTTGCGCTTTCCTGTGGCATTATTCTCGCTTCTTTGGGCTTAGTTGCCTTGACCGCTTTATGGGAACAGCCTCGAGGACCAGGTCGCCAGCACAATTTGGATTTATACACTTGAGGTCTAGATATGATAGCTTGTTTATGATCTTGTAACTTGGCGTAGATCTTCTTAAATACAACGTGCAATACAGGTCCGGATGTTTGTGATGTTTTCTTTGGAAACTTTATCCTGTCAATTCACAATTGAGGATGAAGAACCGCTCTTCATCCAACCTCAATCAGCATGGAAAAGAGGTGTAAAGTTATTGCTTCTAAATCGGAGGGACGATTGACATTCCTCGAGTACTATAGACATTCTCACACAATCTAGGCTGATGGTGTTTCATAAGGACATATAAAAGCAAGACTCTTGATAATCGCTATGATTCTTGGTCACTCTCGGTGGATTAAAGTGAATAAAACCATAGCTATCTGAATGTTATCCTTCATGTACCCTTGCCCAGATATATTCCGATTGACCAATGTCCAGAAAAGCTGCCTCCGATGGTATATATCCCAAAAACTATGACTCTGAATATGCTTGAACTCTTGGCCGACGATGTGATTCTAAAAACATGCTCGGCCATTCGGCCTAGGTAGATACTCTAATCACTGGTAATACAAGGTCACGGTGCTTTCTTAAACTTCAACGTGACAAGGCTACAGTCACGTGGGCGGTGTAGGATTCGCGAGTGTTTGGCCGTGCTTTTCCATGCGGAAATGGTGCCCGCGAATGATCGAAAGCTCCAGAATCCAGTAGTCATTGTGAAGAACAATAAGCTCATGATCTTAAACTTCCTCAATCCCAAACACCACAATTTTCTGTGACTGCAATTTTATTCTAACGAATTTTACGATCTGATATCAGAACTCATTCATAATGGCGGACGCACTTAAAGCCGAAGGAAACAAGGCTATTGCTGAAAAGAACTTTGATTTAGCTGTGTAAGTTTCTCTGTAACAGCTGTTCCGCGATACAAAATTAGTTAGAATAACATTCAAAAAGAACAAATGCTAACAAAACTCCAGTGAGAAATTCACTGAGGCTATCGCTATCGAGCCAGAGAACCATATCCTCTACTCAAACAGATCTGCTGCATACGCTTCAAAGAAGGACTACCAAAACGCACTTGATGATGCTAACAAGGTCACCGAGCTCAAGCCAGATTGGGCAAAGGGATGGGGTAGAAAGGGTGCTGCTTACCACGGTCTTGGAGATCTTGTTGGAGCGAACGATGCGTATGAGGAGGGATTGAAGCTCGACCCAAACAACGCACAAAACAAGTCTGGACTCGCAGCTGTGAAGCGCGCAATTGAGGCCGAGGCCAAGGCAGGTACGTATTTCTGAATTCCTAGCATAGTGAACTCCATTTGGAACTCAAGTCCACACTTGGGCTTCTGTGCTACGATAATTCCTCGAACGATACTAATATTCCCCAGATGGTGTTACAGGTGATCCAATGGGCGGACTCGGTGAGATGTTCAAGGATCCACAACTCGTCCAAAAGCTTGCCAGCAACCCAAAGACCAGCAAATTCCTCGCAGACCCATCCTTTATGGCAAAGTTACAACAGATTCAAAACAGCCCAGCGAACAGCCAAGACATCTTCAGCGATCCACGAATGCTACAAGTATTGGGTGTCTTGATGGGGGTTGACATGAACATGATGGGTGGAGATGAGGCACGCGAAAAGGGATTCGCTGGACCAAGTGAGGCTGAGGAGGATGTTCCAATGACCGATGCACGTCCAGAGGAACCAAAGAAGGAGCCAGAGCCAGAACCAGAACCAGAGCCAGAAGACACTGAGGCTGCAGACAAGAAGAAAGCTAAAGAAGCCGCCGATGCTGAGAAGGCTCTCGGTACTGCTGAGTATAAGAAGAGAAATTTCGACGCTGCTATCGCTCACTACAGCAAGGCCTGGGAATTGTACAAGGACATCACCTACCTCAATAACCTTGGTGCCGCTAAGTTCGAGAAGGGAGACTACGAAGGTGCCATTGAGGCGTGCAAGAAGGCCGTCGAGGAAGGGAGAGAGATCTATGCAGACTTCAAGATGATCGCCAAGTCCTACGCTCGCATTGGTAGCTCTTACGAAAAATTGGGAGATCTTGACGCTGCCATTGAGAACTTCAAGAAGTCTTTGACCGAGCACCGTACCCCAGACACCGTAAACAAACTCCGTGCCGCGGAGAAGACTAAGATTGATAACGCCAAGGCTGCGTACGTTGACCCAGTCAAGGCCGAGGAAGCACGTGAGGAAGGAAACAAGAAATTCAAGGAGTCTGATTGGCCAGGAGCTGTCTTCGCCTACGGAGAGATGATCAAGCGTGCTCCAGATGATCCAAGAGGGTACAGCAACCGTGCCGCTGCTTTCATCAAGCTTCTAGAGTTCCCAAGTGCTCTCGAGGACTGTGACAAAGCCATTCAGAAGGATCCCAAGTTTATCAGAGCCTACATCAGAAAGGCACAAGCTTACTTCGGTATGCGCGATTACAGCAAGTGCTTAGATGCCTGCGCGGAGGCCGCTGAGGTCGACACCAGCAAGGCTAATGCCAGAGAAATCGAGCAGCAACAACAGAAGGCATTGGCTGCCATGTACAGTTCCCGTGAGAACGAGACTGAGGAGCAGACTAAGGAGAGAATCTCCAAGGACCCAGAGGTAAGCAAAAAGTTCCCTTAGTTGAAAAAGACGGAAGCTAACAACGCAATAGATCCAGAATATTATGCAAGATCCTGTCATGCAATCCATCCTCCAACAAGCGCAGAACGACCCAGCTGCTCTCCAAGAGCACATGAAGAACCCAACCATCAAGGCAAAGGTTCAGCGCCTCATCGGAGCTGGTGTCATCAGAGTTGGAAGATAATGACAATGATTGGATGTTAGTCCAGACTGATATATGAGTTGGGTTTAATGACTGGAGTGGGCATTGGGTGTGTTACGATACTTTCTAGAAGTCTTGCTTAATTTTAGCGAATTCATCATGGCATTGAATGACTTTTGTGCAGTGCTACTCCGTGCTTGAAGTGTGAAGAATGTTTAGAACGTGTCTGGCTTACTTGGCCTATCTTTGCCTACACAGGTACAAGTTGAGTCGACAGGATCCCCGCATAAAGAAAACTAATTTACGCGTTTGTTATACCATCTTTGAAGATAGCTCGTGGTCATAGCTTGATATCGTGTGACGGTTGAAATATGTATGCGATTCACGTGTTATCAACAAGTAGAGGCTGTCAACAAACCTCCTATGACGAAGAATGTGGGTTCTGGACTCCAGGGAAGATATATGAAATCGAATAAGCCGAATGCAGGTACCTTCTCTGATAGCTTCAATAGCTCAGTTGGCAGGAACCTTTGGAGACCAATTGCACCTTTAATAAGGGGTTGCGTATACGCCAGTGAGGAAGCATCGGGTTGGCCTATTTTTTTTGTTTTTTTGCTACTCAAAGCTCTCCGGTTCGATTCTCAGGTGTCCAACAGCTGCTTTTTTTTTTATGCTTTTTTGTTTCTTTGCTTATTTTCATGCTATCTACCATCCATTTTGTAATGTCTCTAGATACAACTATTTTCATACCTCTTAATACATGGGTATTATGGCAAATGGCTATGTCATCTTCTATGAGGTTATATTACGATTGTGATAACAACTACTCTGAGACGATGATTCCCAGTCAACTCTAGACTTCAAATTATGTACCACACACAATGCGAGAGACTCACATTGTAACGCTTTTGGAATAGACAATGGGTGCAACTTCTGCCATTGATGGACCTACACATCTGTTGATCCAGCAAGCTATCAGAGAACACTTCGTGGAAGTAACTCTGGTTGTGATTTCTCATCGATTAAGAACTGTCGCTGACTTTGATAGATAGTTGTAACGAGTGAACGGAGGGATGTAGAGTATGGAAGTCCTCGCGAAATCATAGAGATGTAGGGCATGTTCTACAATTTGGTCGAGGAAAGTCGTGATGTGAAGAGTATCAGTAGAATGATAAGGTAATAGTTGTCATAATTTCACATGCATATACAAATATGGTCCGCTTGTGCACCAGGTGTAATAAATGGTTTAAAGACTCATGTCCATTCAATCAGCGTCCAATATACAGCCTTTTTGCATGTGTATTTGACCGCATGTGTACTTTCGAAGTGCTCACTTTTCAAGTGTATATGTAAGGCTAGCAAGAGCTCATAATCCATCAACAGACTTGTAGGAGCACAACAAATTTTTCCCAACTGACGTGGTATTTATTATGCCACACTGTCGGTTTTAGTGTGACTGATAAACTGATTACAAGATTATAAACAAAATTAGATCTTAGGATTAGATTACTAGATGTTTAAATATATACAAGAAGTGAACAAGTCAGGAAGTAAAAACACTACCGCGTCCGCTACTTCTCTTCCGTAACGACCTCTCTATGCGCCATAGCCTCCTCTCTCCAGCCCCACATAATTGCCATGGCAGCACCAGGACCTGCAGCAAGTGTAGTAGCAGCATAAGTACCAACAATCTTCCACCAAGGCGTACTGATCTTATTCGCGCGCTTGAGATCGCCGAAGCTGAGAAGAACCCAGTAAGCACTAGCAGCGAAAGCCGCAATCTGGTCGAACTTTATGGCGCGGACCATATTGGCCGTCACTGAGGCTGTAGCAGAAGGGTTGGCCAGGCCGGTGAAGATGAAACGGAGAGTAGAGTCGCGGCTAGAGAAGTTGGCGTAGAGGTATGCAGCGGCCGAGATGGCAGCCGTTGCGCGGTACGCGAGACGAAGGTATGGCATGTCAGCTGTTGGGTTGTGCATTCTGTCTTCCATAGTAGTGTCGGTGACAGTATATTTAGCGAGCAAACGGTGTGCAAGGCTGAAGTAGATAGGGAAGGGCTGCCAGAAGAAACCGTTGATCCATTGACGGGCAGCGAGGCTTGGGGCAGCAAACATAGCGAAGGTGGGGAGAACATATGCTCCTATGATGGCTGGCACAATTGTCTTCGTGTAGTTCATTTGTGTGAGGCGGTTGTCTGCTGCATGGTACTTCTCCTGTGGAGATTGGATGTAGTGCAGGAAGTAATAGATAGGTGCGGCGTATCCGAGTCCTTTGAATTGAGCGAGGAGACTGAATAAGTTTGGCAGCAGATGAGCTGCTGTAACGAAGTTTCCTCGTCGGATACTCTCCACGGCGAAGATTGCTTGCAAGGGAGCTATATCGGCTAAGAAGGTGATCATTTGCGCTCTGTGACCCGCATCAAAGCCTCCAAGTGCAGGTGTAAATGCTGCTACGTATGTTGTCAAGAGCTTGTCCAGCCACGAGATTCCGTAGTACTTGGTGACGGCCACTCCAGACTCAGCACTAACTTTGATCAAGGGTAGTATTTGTGCAATAGCTGGACCCATTGTCCTGCTGCATCCATATGCAATGCCCAACAGCGGCAGTGCGTACAATGTTCTCCACAAAAGGCTCTCGTGCTTTCCTACACCCATCTCTGGATTCCATGGCATAGTGGCCTTCTTAGCCCGCAGTGGATTCGGTATGCAGTGTAGAGTCTCTGCACCGATCAATGCATCACAGGTTGCATCAGCGAGGAAGTCTCCAAGATTTGGGATGACGTAAAGTCCCATGATGGTATCTGGGATGGTAGCCAGAGCCTCAATACGGGTCAACTCGTTGGCTGCTTTGCAGGTAGAATTTGCACGGAAGTTTCTGTTAGAGTGGTATTCTGCAAGAGCTTTCCCAATCAGGCTGGAAGTTGGAATCTCGTTGGCGATCTTTTCTAAACTGTTTGCAAGAGCAGCTGCACTTTCCATAGCAGCATTACCTCCAGCTCCCATATTTGGGGTCATCTATACAGAATCAGTATTGCATAGTTCAAAGATGTGAAAGGAATATCACCTTGTGAATCGAGTCACCTAAGCAGACGAATCGATCATATGTCCAGTGATCGTTCACAGATTCTTCAAGTGGAACAAGGGTGGTATGCACACGTTTCTCCCAAACCTTGTTAAAAGCGACGTTGTTTGTAACAGTCATGTCCAAGAAACTTTGAATATGATCATTCTCGTCACCCTTCTTGTATTTCGGTATATCATCTCCCCAAACACGAGCTGGAAGTTTGGAGAAAACGAAGAAATAACAGCGGCCATCCTTACCAATAATGATCAAGTTGGATCGATGCTTACTGTAACAGCGATGAAGGTCTCCGGGAATCAGACCTTCGACAGGATCGGCGATACCAAATACAGCATTGTATTCGCAAGAAATGCCCGCTTTATCTTTGGCAGATAGTCCCGGTGTGATGCTATCCATGTGCTTTTGCATGACAGTTTTTACAGCACTATGAATACCATCGGCACCAGCAACGATATCTCCTTCGTAAGAAGAGCCGTCTTTGCAAAATACTACGGCACCATCCGGGGAGGTCTTGACATCAACAACATGTTTTCCAGCGAGTACCTTGGACTTGTCCGGCAGATGCTCATACATAACTTGCAATACAACCTGTCGGTCGATGAAAGCGATGGGGTAGCCATTTCTACATGATGAAAAAAGAACATTAGTCTAAGAACCGCCAGGAGTTAAGTTATTACAAACCGTTGTTCAAGAAGTTTTGGGTAATCAGAAGTCGTGAGCAGGTTTCCAGCAGCGTCCCATGTACTGGACCGCCCTAAAGGCTCAACGCGGTTGAAAATATCGTCAAAGCATCCAAGCTGATCAAGGATTCTTGCACCATTTGGTAGGATACCAATGGAAGCACCAACTTGAGGCGCAACAGTACGATACCCTTCCAACACCAAATAGTCAATTCCCAGGTGTTCCAAGGAATGGGCAAGTGTGAGGCCGGCAATGGAGCCCCCCACTATAATGACCTTAAGTCTGCGTTCCGGGGTGGAGGGATTAGACATTTGCGGAGATATTGAGATGAGAATGTAACGTCAAAACGTGCTATAAAGACAGAAGCTTGATAAAGAAGCAAAGAATAGAAACCGAGAGAGTAAACGGTCAGGGAAAAAGAACGTGGCAGCAAGAAGAGGTTGGGTCGATGAGTTTAGAACAAGGTAGAGAATCCCGAAAGTTAAAGAGACTAAATATGCAAACCGATGGAGTATTGGAAGGCATCCTGAATATCGGTATTTGCAAGGGGTACGTGAGAAAGAATGATAGACGCATAGGGGTTCTCCTGCAGTATCCATCGTAGGGATTGGAAGTATTACATACGCACCGACGACCCTCAGTTGAAACCTTGGCATATCTTGTGGAAGAAGATAACCCTTAACAAACATCTTGATTCTTGGGAACGGGATCTCCTGCTACAATATGGCATCCAATACTGCGTGTACAATTCATACCACTGCAAAAGCTGTATGAAATGCCACTCCGCTTTCTATCACATCGAGGATGGACAATGTTGATCTGGGAAGGCTAGGCCTGCTCAAAGTGAGAACCGTGAGGAACGGTCTTATAAAACCGGGTACATGCTCTTGCAATCCTAGCTCTTCATGTTTTTCACTTACCCTGATACCGCTGAAAGCCGTGCTCGTCTTACGAGTCTCGGGAGCTCGAAGCGTGCTAGAAACCTTATTTCTTTTCCCATGGGTCCGCGGCGACCGGAGACCTGTCAGTCCCGTAGAGTTCCTTGGTAGAGAATGGGGCGGACCTGTCTCAAAATCGCCAATGGCGCCGGTTGACATTGCGCAGTTCAGGATTTATGTCAAATTTGCACTTCGTACTTCGGACTATCAATCTGTCAAGATGTTCCCGGCATGTCAATGGTTGGTGTAGCGAACTGTGGATCGGGCCACTGCCGAGGGAGCGCCGAAGGGTGATGAACTCTGATCTGCGAAAGTCTGGAGTCTAGCGAAGGACAAGGTCAGCTGGAAACATATGTCTGTATGTATGTAAATAAGATACTTGAACAAAGCGAAGGCTTTCAAATGGGTGGTACATACAATTGTCGGTTCGAAACCGTTGATAAAACTCAGACATTTCTCAAAGACATTCTTCTCTCGAAAATATGTATATAGGCAAATTTGAGCGAGAGTTAAGAATACCATCAAACCAATCCACTAATGACCACCATACGCCCACCGCCTTCGACGCCAAAAGTCAAATAGGTGGATCGTTTTTCCCGAATAGTTTTCTGCTACTCTTGTCGTATCTCGTTTGCATCTATATGCGACAATTCAACGGAGCAACAGTAATGAAGGTAAGCGCTACACCTGTATGGACAGCAGACGCCGGCACGTCAGCTGTGGTCGATTGAGTTGCTCAGTACTCTGTAGACGGGTAGGACTTACATAGCATTGGGACTACTGTGACGGGTGCCATTGTTCCAAGCTCATCCTTGCCTGAAGACGGCAACAGACGTTGACAAAAGGGTTAGAAGCATCGCGGAGTCTGCTCGAACAAACAATAAGGGGGGAGGGGTCTTTCGTCGTCGATGCTGTTTGTGCGAATGTACGTACAGTAGCACGTGGAATGTCTCGACATCAAATGATAATCCCATGCTTCATCTGTAAAAAGAATAAAATTACCGAGACGAGAAAATTCAATACAGAGAATAGGGGAGATGTTGGGCATCGTGGTAATGTGGTCTGTCCCGGAGACTTGGAGGATGCTAAGTAGTTTCCCAGATTTACCGGCTCGCGTGCGGGCTCGCCTCGATCATAGAGGAGGCTCTTTTGGATGATGGATCTACGCACTCCACAACACATATCTTCTCCAAATTTGTACAAGCAGCATGATGCAATATCATATTTGCTATGCCTCCAAGGTTCTGTAGAAGCGATGGAGAAAAGTCTAATCTAAGTACCTTGGAGATGAGTGCTTCTGGTTCCCAAGTCGGCGTCAAACTCTTTCTTGCTTCTTCTATTCGCCTCAAGCCCGGATTATACTCCACCTTCACTCGCGGTTCAAGCATTTTCTCTACTCTTCCTTCTCGGTCTTCCGATTCTTCCTATTCTTCCTATCACTCCTTTTGTTCTTTCATGTTCCTTTTATCCTACCTACTGTTTCAAACTAAAGGTATAATGATCAAGTAGATAGCCAATCCTGCAGCGAGCTTTTATTTTATATCATACATCTATGGTCATATACCAAGCCATTCATTAACCAAGTCTCTTTGCATCTTCCGACTTCCGACAACTGTCATTCATTTAGCATAATGCGGCTCTTGAGCTTTATTCCCCTAAGCTTTACCATTCTTTCACTAGTAGTCAGCGCCGAAGTCACCGAAAGAGGACTTGACAAGGCGAATTTCCCTTCTTGTTCAGTAAGAGCCCCTGCGACTCTGTCGAACTGTTGAAGCTTACAACCTGCAGTTGGAATGTTGGCAGACGCAGCTGACTGAGCTGGGCTGCTCTAGCACCGACACGGATTGCAATTGTACGTCCGCCTTGAAGACCACAGTGGTCACTTGCGCCGCCACATCTTCGTCGCCATGCAACGTGACCGAGACTTTTCGGACAATGGGAATCGTCGACGAATTCTGTGGCGTGTACCCCCAGACCTACCAGCGGAAGAAGATCCAGTACACGATTTGGGTAGGGCTACCCATAACGTTACTATTCGTCATCTCCCGCTTCTACTCGCGGTGCAAACTCGACGTTTCCCTGGGTATTGACGACTGGTTAATCTTGGTCGCGACGTGTCTGATGTCTTGTGTTTGCGGTACGGTGTTGACGATGGCGGGGATGGGATTTGGGGAGCACACATGGTATCTATCAGCAAAAACCATGACGCGTATTTTCAAGGTAGGATATTTTCCGCATGTCTGTGTACCTGCGGCTGACCGAAATCGCAGTTCTTCTATATTGGTGAATCCGTTTATATCGGCGCCATAACTTTCACCAAGCTCTCGCTTCTTTTCTTCTTCCGTCGTCTATTTCCAAGCAGTGCCATGAACAAGGTAACCATCTCACTCATGGTTTTTGTCGTCGTCGGTAACATCATTGTGGTCTCTACACTCATCTTCCAATGCGTATGTTCCTCTTCCCACCCACCCCAGCATCACCTCTAACAAGCATCAGACACCCGTAAAAGGTGTCTGGATAAACTGGATGTACACCACACCCCCGACCAAATGCCTCAACCAATTTGCTGCCATTATCGCCGCCGCCATAGTCAGTATCGTACACGACATCGTCATCCTCGCAACCCCACTGCCAATCCTGTGGTCGTTGAACCTCTCTGTTGCCAAGAAACTAAATCTACTCGCCATGTTCTCTATCGGTATTTTCGTCGTCATTTGCAGTCTAATCCGCGTACCCACCCTCCTAACTCTCGAATCAACCTCGGATCCGTCCTGTAAGTCAAGCATTTCCCGGCCCCGCCACTCCCAATGACCGTTCCTCACCGACCCAAACTAACGTTCCCAGGGGACGAAGCAGGCATAGCAATCTGGACATTCCTCGAGATCGCCGTCGGCATAATCTGCGCATGCCTACCCGCAACCCGCTCTCTCTTCTCAAATATATTCCCCAGCTTCAAGATGTCACTTGTTTCGAAGAACGGTGAAAGCAACGTCGGCTCCACATATGCACTTCAGTCAAAGCAAAAGCGCTCCCAGATCCGCCGTATCGACAGCCAAGCGAGTTTTTTCGAGCTGAGTGACGGGGAAGGGACACGAAAGAGTAATGCCGAGACGACTGTGCAGGAAGAGAGCCTGTATACGTCAGGTAGCTCGGAGGATAAGGATGAGCGCACGTTTCAGGATAGACTGCGGCCGAAGAAGGAGGGCAATGTGATGAGTCGGGTTGCCGCTGGACAGGGTAATATTATTATTACGACGGACGAACAGATCGTATATACAACGAGTAGCGTGGATGATAAAGATGAAGGGACCCATACTACTACTACGCGGCTAAGTAAGCAAGGGAACATGACAAGTAGGATTGAAGTAGGGAAGCATGGTGGTGGATGCACTAACGAGGGTGGAATCATTGTTACGAGGAGCGTTGATCAGGTCACTCGGAGTGGTGACTGATTCAGGTTTCTATGTTTTGCATTGCGCTCGGCGTAAGGAGCTAGCGGACTGATTTGGTATACATCTTTTATTGGGGTTGTGTGAAATATGTTCTTAGATTTCTTTTGTTAATTTTAGCTGTCATTATGATACCATAGATTTTATAGTTTCAATTACTTCTTCTATCCTTTATACTTAACTCTATATTGTCAGTACATTATCGAACCAATAGGACCCCATGAATAACAGCCTTTCATAAATACATGTATGCTTCTCTATGCATCAGTTCGAAAACCTCCAAGACTTGTTGTTCAGAATCGTCGTATTCTAGTATTCTTACTGTCTCGCCACTATGTGCTATCATTTCTTCACATCCTTTCCATCATACGGCGCGAACTTGGATTTCATCCGCAGTCTCTCTCCATATCTAATGAAGGCGAACGGCACAATAATCAAACCAGTCGCGACGCCGCCCAAAATAGACATAGCTCTTCCAACACCGAGGTTATTAAACATAGGATGCGCGACCAGGGGAAACCCAGCAGCGAGCAGACTTCGCAAGAAGGTGTTAGCTGAGACTGCAGAGGCAGCATATAGACCGTAAGTATCGACGAGGGTATTAATGCACTGATTGAATATGATGTTAAATCCACAACCGATTAAAACGGCCGCGGCAATGGGACTCCAGACACTGATACCAGGGTCTGCTGTCCATCCGAACCAGAACAAGCCAATGGCGAAGATGAAGCCGCCGAACGTGACAGGGAACATGCGAGCTTCAGGGACGGGAATACCACCTCGTGCCTCGGAGATGCGTCGGTAACGGGGCTGGTTAGCTAGATTGATAGAAGTAGCTATGAGGACGCCGACGAAGAGGCCGAGGAAGGGTAGCGAGCCATTTACGGGACTCATGCCACGGTTCTGCTGGAAGACAATGGGGAAGACTTCGAGGGTAAGGTAGAGTAGAGCATAGACGAAGGAGGCGTACAGCGCAATGGAGGTTACCATGGGCTCAGTGGTAAGCATGTAGATTGGACGGGTGAAGTGCTTTGTGACAACGGTTTTGAAATCAAGTTTCATTTCTTCGTGAGGATGGTGGTAGGATTCGTTGCCCGTTTCTTTACGAAGACGTTGGGCTTTGCGCCTTAGTAGGACAGGAGAGTAGAGCTCGGGCAATGCTACAAGTGCAAGGCCGGCTATTGAGAAGGCCCATATGGCTTCAATGTATTCTGTCCAGCGCCAACCTAAATGGGGGTTGATGATTAAAGCCGATCCAATGATGGGGCCGATTGTAGGTCCTCCAACAACAGCTATACTGTACAGTGTAGTTGCTGCACCGCGAGCCTGTGGGCGGTAGATGTCTCCAAGGGCAGCAGACACATTAGATACAGGGGCTGACCCGAATACTCCTCCAAAAAATCTCGTGATAAATATAGAGGCGGCATTAGTGCTGGTGGCTGTCCCTATGGAGAAAAGACCTAGGATGAAAACAGCGGGTATAATTCCCAATCTTCTTCCCCAGATCTCAGAGATGGGGGCCCACATGAGCGGTCCAAAAGCGAATCCAAGGCTATATTGACAAGTCAGCTATATCTCAAGTGCTAGATACAGGAAAGTTTACATGTACAAGGAGACGTTAAGGACCACGACTTCCGTGCTCACGTGAACATATTCAGATATCGCATTTGAAGCAGGAGAAATGATACTTGAGCCCATACTGGCACTCAATGCCAGCATGCCTAGCTGAAACGTAATCCATATTTTGTAACTGGTTGACCAATTCCTCGGGTTTTCGGGATCGGTATCAGAATCCCAATCGACAAGAAAAGGATCTTTGTCGGAGGTCGGCTCCTCTTTCGATTCAAGCACAGCTTCTTCGTCCTGCAGCGTTGGCGTCTGCGAGGTTTCTGGCATCTCCACCAAAGCAATCTCGAAAGATCTCAATCACTTTGAATGTTTCCGGTGTAGCAATGTCCACACTAAACAACAGACCCGACTCCTGAGCCTTGAAATCTTCGCACGTGATGGAAGGTTGGGTTGCTGGGGTAAAATGCGGGGAACAAAGATGGAAACGAGATAACTGCCAGAGGTTGTGATTCTGAGTATCTCAATGACTACACAACGGCAAACGGCTAGATGTATGAAATAGGAACTAGTACCGACGGAAAGACTTGACCAGGTTGACTTGTACCTAAACCTACATCATTCAGAATTTCTTGGCAGGGGAGTGCGGACCGGCTATATATGTTGATCTTGAAAATTCGGGGTCCGGTGGCAGATATTAACGGGACTTATTTCCGGTAAGGAGAGACGCGGCTCTCGCCACTTAAAAGCTTCATCCATACCTTTAGTCAGACACAGACTGGGGGTCCTTCTCCGCAATCGCGTACATATTCTTTCTGACCATGTTTGCTTTGGTGTTTGGTGTCACAAATAGACCGGTGTAAAGATGCAACGACTGGACACGAAAAGTGTATTTGGCGACGGATAAACGGCTTGAGGGTAAGGGTATGAAGGTGTATGATGCTAGGGATGCTGGGCGGGATCGGAATGTCGTGGATGGGCGAGTTAATGACGTGAACATACTTGAACTCTATTTGAGGATCGCACGGTCCGTTATATCCATTTGTGATTTTCAGGTGTAAAACGGCTTGATTTTCTACTCTGGGCCAACTACTCTACTTATGCAATTTACTACCAAGTCCGTACGTAGCTGTAAACTCCGAGCACGTGATATATGCCTGAGGCTAGAATTTACACATTGATTTCGCTGATGTCACGTGATATGTACGTACTCTATGTACCGGAGAGCTAACACCAATAATTCAGCCACATAGATAACTCAGCGTTTTCTTAATTACTCTACCTTTGTCGATAAATGGCTTTATCATCGATAATTGAGTAACCGGGATAAATGTACGATTTTCAATACCTAAGAGCCAAGATCAATTGGCAAATATCGTTACTAAGCCTTATGAAGAATCGACCTCTGATCGACAACTTGGCCCTCTTGAACTGTTGGCGTATCACCAATCATTGAACTCAGGAGGATTACAAGTGAACGAGCCGATCATCTTACCTATTGTTGTCTACAGGATGGCTATCAACGCTCTCACATTCATAAGTATCACCTTCACTTCAAGTGCTGCGGAAGACAATGGTACCAAACCTCTTGATTTAGAAAAAAAGCACACGGGCAATTGAAAGGACAAAATAAAACCGACCAAGACCACGAAGCCCCACCTCCTAAGAACACGTATGATGCGCACTAGAAGGCAAAAGACACCCACACACACACCAAACTCTCTCCCTCCCTCACTTTTCAACCGAGAGGCTCTTCTTGACCAGCTCCGCAAGCTGATCGGCTCTACCCCTGATGGAGAGAATCAGCGTTGCTGGAGCCGGCATAACCCTTGCCGGTCCTCTGGTTCGAACTGGGAACTGCATCTCGAGACGTGCCCGCTTCTGGGGGCGTCGGTCGGCCTCATTATCCTCATTCTCATCATCGTCCTCCTCCACCTCCTTCTTCTCCTCCACCTCATTCTTCTCTTCTTCCTCACCAAATATGGTTCCACCTGCGGCCCGGATCGCCTGCTTGGTGGTTTCGCTGGTCTCAGGCGAGACCTTAAAAAGGCCAATGCCCCTCGCCAGTACTTCGCGCACCAGCTGGTCGATCGGAACCGCAAGCTTCTTCGCCATTCTCCAGACCTTAGGCTTGACAAGACCAGGGGCAGCAGGGGGCTCAGGTATGCGACGGAGGATGGCGAGCGCGTACTCGGCGGCGGGGTCACGGGGCTTTGGTGTTGGCTTGGAAGGGGAAGGAGATGATGGTGTTGCGGGTGAGCTTGGTTACGCAGTGCCATTTCCCCTCGTGCTTCGTATCCTCGTACCAGAAGTAAGCGAACCAAGCCCAGCAGATCTTTGAGACCTCGCGGCCCGCGACGCCGTGTTTGAGTGTAGGCTTTGGTGCTCCGCCGAGACATGATTTGAAGGGCTCCGGGGTCGGGATTCATGATGTAGGGCTGCCGCTGCGGCGAGCACGCTTGCGGGGGTTGTGAGAGGAGTGTGTAGTATCAGACATGGGTCATTTCTGAAAAGCGTTAGATTCAACGTTATGTTTTATCGATATATAAGAGGTTTACCTTTTGGGAGAGATCTTTTTGCGGATGTGGTGACGTACTGCGTTGATGATGTTGTTGCGGCTGCTGCTGGATAGGTTTTCGTATGTAAATGTGATATTGTTGTTGTTTTTTAGGGGGTGGGAGGCTGGAGAGAGGGATGCTGCGTGGTTCAATATAAATCGGATGTCTCGTGTTACTTCAAAGAATTTTCGGCTTTAGTAGTGATAATATTCAGGTCCATTGAGGTACGGAATATCACTAAAATCATTGTAGACTTCACATTCGAAGTGAGCAGTTCCTAATTAGGGAGTGCGGGCTCTACACCCGCACATCATGTATCATATCTAGAAGACATAACATATCTCAGAAACCTTCTTGCTCTGTCTGATAATTAATCAATCTACAAGTGTAATGCACATTCCCAGGCGCAACCTGAATCCAATGTGCTGCAACAGAATCAAGGGCATACATCACATGGATTTTCGCTTGTTAATACTCTTGAGATTTTAGTGGCCTTAGTTGTTTTCAAAAAAATTGATACTTTGCACTATTTCACGAATCTGAAGATTATTGATGGAGCCATGATACATTGTCATTCACAGAGTAGTCACTCAGAGTCAGCGAGGGAACCAAGTTGTTATGACCGTCAAGTGAATTGTATCCGAAACCGGGTCGGAAGAATGTAAACAATAGCACAACGCGTTCAGTATTCGGGATCGTATAGTACGTAGTAACCAGAGTATATATGTATATACCATAAGACAAATAGAAAATATGGTATGGACAATTTAAAGGTTGCGCAAAGTAGGTTGGAGTATATGTATAATACGATAGAGGCTAGTACTTCAGGAAAATAAGTACAGATGGCATTTATGTTTTAAAAAAGGCCAGCTGCAGGTACCTTCCCCGGTAGCTTCAATAGCTCAGTTGGCAGGAACCTTTGGAGACCAATTGCACCTTTAATAAGGGGTTGCGTATACGCCATGAGGAAGCACCGGGTTGGCCTAATTTGTTTTTGCTTTTGTCGAGGTTGCAGGTTCGATTTCCATATAGTGCAATATATTTTTTTGGTATTTGTCATACACTAGCTTACTTGCATCATATAAATACGAAAAGAAGACCTTATTAGAATCTGCTCTTCCATAGATCGTATAGTTTATTTGATGGTTGAACTTGATGTAAGCGACAAAAGGTAACATAATGCTTCCATTCATTGCACAGGAGCTTGGCCTCCTCAAAGATGTCTTGACTATAGGAGCCAGGAGGCTGTCCCCTTGAGTAATCTAATAAACACATACATCCGATAAAAAAGTATTACGCGTGATATTCGGTGGTAAACACAGTAGTAGGTTCTTTTCCACCTCTCTTCCAGTAATAGTGTCTCATAAGATTATATCTGTATGACCTTTCCCGCAATACAAACTTGCTGCAGTATCATCTTCACATTTTCCACGTCTCAAGCCCTTATATACGCGATAAAAAACCCAACCGATGATATGCCAAACAAAATGGCACATAAAGCCGTCCATACCCCTAAGTCATCGTTCTGGGCATCGTAACGAATAGCCGCGTTCATAAATGAAGCTGTGTTTAGTGCAGAAGCAGCACTGAGCATCCCTGTATACAACATTAGTAGTTCCACCAAGTTCGAGACCGAATCTTCTTACAAACACGCTGTGAATGACTAGATACTTCGTTGATTCTTGAGAGCCAGACGACAGCAAAAGTAAAAGTAGCGACCATGAAAGCTGCGTCTCAATTAATACGCTGTCACATAGAGGGATTTTTAGAGTGCGTCGTGGAGATATGGCTTCAACAGTTGTGGTGAGAAGAAAACATACCCATACAAAGTCTGAATTCAGTCGTTCGTCTCCATTGCTGACGCTCTTCAATAATGCGTTTGTTATTGTCCTTGTCCACAGCTCGATACAGCCTTGGTCCCAACTCCTCTCCAAAGCTCGTAACAAATAACTCCTTCTTGGGTTCACGCAGCTCGTCTCCGGTGCCATATTTCCAGCCCTCGACAACGCTTTCTGCATTACCTGCAGGGACTTCGTGGCGCTCTATCAGAATGGACGCGAGATAGGCGCGGACAATGCTTGGCGGCGCATCTGGATGTGGGAAGGGAACCGACATTGTGTATGGATTTGGCTTCTCGAGGTTGTGTATGTTGGACATACCGATACTTGAAGATGCACGAGTGGACGAGGATGCTTTGAGGATATATATACTGCGTCTATCGCGATCCAAAGAATGTACTTGAATCTATATTTGCGAAGAGATGGCTGCCTCGTGCTCGTATTTAATGGCTACCCACACCATTGACATAGCTCTTACGTACATTACCTCTATGTACTTGGTGAGCTTATTGGGTGATGTTAACTTCATCATCTTGGATTGTGAGGCTAACGGCTTCGCAGCAACAAAGCATTGGTAGAACAGTTGAAGTGCAATTGCGGCACAGCTCTGCGCCACACCTTGGCTGCAGGAACCACATGGCTTATAGCTTATGCGCCTCATCCATACTGTATTTTTACTACAAGTTCTTTTGCGACGTGATAATGATAGTACTAGTAAGGGAATGGTCAAATTCGGATGCTTGTAGATATATACTGTACAAGTTAATTGAAAAGTATTTGTACAGAAGTCTTGGCAACTTTGGACATTGGCGATTGTTATTCCGGGTGCTCTTGGTCCTCCTCGATTGTTTCGTCATCGCAAAATAGGGTACTCTTGTTCAATACTCGTACAGGCAATTTTTACCCTTCATGACATGCAGGTTTTCTGACTTCTTCTTTGAGAATTCCTTAGTATTCTGTGACGCATAGTAACCTCGTCTCTCAATTAACGAGGGGAAGGATGAAGTACATAAGTATACTAGTTAGTGAGGTGATTTAGACTTGTACATGCAAGCTTTTGAAAATTGTACCACGACGACCCCAAAACAAGAGAGCAAGGCGCACCTAAGTATAAGGAGAATATGAGTGGACGAGTCAAGCAAAAGATACGATGATCTTGGCAACTGCGAAGTCTATTTGCTGACTCATAATAGAAGTGAAAGATTATTGCGGGTTACTCAGATACTCACTTTGGCTTCCGACTGCCGCCACATAATCTCGACGGTTGTGTACGGTTGTACTAGAAGTTGTAAACATCTATCGCATCCACGACTTCACGAGTATAGATCGTTTACGTAAAATAAAACTTCGTTTTGCAACTGATATGTATGAACAATCATTATCATTACTCTTATACATCTAACAGTATCATTCCAGCTGATATGAACGCTTGACCGTCTGTCTATCAAACGCCGTAACCCAAGATCTTTAGTACAAACACTTCATAGCACATCAACAACAACCTCCTCTTCTCCGCCGGCTTCCACTGATGGCAAACACCTCCTCCCATTCTCTCACTCCCCAGTTTCCTCCACCTCCAGCTCTACTTCTTGGTTTTCGTCGTCTCGGTCGTCCGTCATCAGCTGTCATCCCACTCTTGACACTTCCCCCGTCATCCCAGCTCATATCTCCATATTGGATACCGCTCTGCGGGTCATCGGGATCGATTTCCCCTAGTTCGATTTTCGTCAATATCATCCTCGCCAGTCGCCCAAAAATCTCTTCGACGTTCTCTCCACTGAGGGCTGACACTTCCACTGCCACGGGAATCTGGTTATCGCTTGCCCACCTCGAAGCTTCTTCCACAGAGACTTCTCTACCATCGGGTGCGGTTGAAGCCTTCAGCTGTGTCCCCAGTCCCATAGTTGTCGAATTCACTGATCCTTGTCCACCAAATGGAAACCCGCTTCCCTTGCTGGAAACACTGCTAGGCGTTAAAGGGGGTAAACTGGAATCAATCAAGCTCTGAGTTCCATTCGCCAGGTCCGCCTTATTCCCAACCAACAACATCGTTAAGTTTGGACTTGCCAGCGCCCGTGCGTCGTTTAAGAATGTAGGTAGACTTGAAAATGTGTTGTGACTCGCAATATCGTATACCATAATCGCTCCAGCAGCACCACGATAGTAGGATCTCGAGACAGAGCGAAATCGTTCGGTACCAGCTGTATCCCACAACTGAAGTTTGATTCGTTTTCGGCGGGCACCTGTGCCGACACGAATTACTTTGGAAGCAAACTCGACACCGATAGTCTGCGAAGATAGCGAGCGGAATTCATCTTTCATGAACCGATGGAGAATGCATGACCTATGTATCTGTCAGATTAAGCTCCTTTGAGCACACAGCACATTAGGAATGGGGGATATACTTTCCGCTGCCGCTGGGCCCTAATAGAATTACCTTGGCGAGATAATCATACATGCTTCCCAGCTCCTATTCATAATATTAGTATTATGACGTTATTTGAGTAAGAGTATATACCTGATCCCGCACAACGGTGCCGCTGGATTCATCGCTCGCTGCTGATGAGCGCCTTTGTCGTACCATGGTTGCGATGTTGAAGCGCAAGTCGGCGGTGAATGCTGTTGTCGTCCAGTCGACCTGTTGTGACAACAAAGGTCCCTTATCTTTATCAACGTTTGACGCTAAGACGTTGGCGCTACTCCACATTCGGATATTTAAAGAGCCGAGGCTGTAGTGCGGCACGTAGCCTTGCTGCTGATTTCCTGGGGTAATGCACCTAATTTCTATCGTGCTTGCTTCTACAACACCAGAAATAAACATACGTGTTCGTTGTACGTACTGAAAATGAAGATCGAAGGCAGAACGTTTGTTATCTCTGGAGGGTAGGTTTGACTTCATTTGTAGTCGAATATCGCTTTGCTAATTGATTCCCAGAGCTTCTGGCTTAGGCCGCGCGTGTGTGGCTGATATCTGCAAACGTGGAGGTTATGCAGCTATTCTCGACTTCAATGAAGAGTCTGGCATGGAAGTTGTTCAGGAGCTCGGAAACTCTGTAAGATTCTTCCAAGCAGATGTCACCTCTACAGAGAGCATCGGAAAAGCTGTCAAGGAAGCCTTGGAGTGGGTAAAAGAGACTGGTAAGGAAATTGGAGGGGTCATCGCGGCTGCTGGTGTTTCCACTCCTGCAAAGGTATGTGCAAATTATCACAAGTCGTTTTTCAAAACGAACTTGCGTATCTCCGAACGCCTAGCCAAAACTTCTACATAGTTTCCTGGAGGATTTGGAACAAGCCAAATCCGCATAGGTTTTATAGAACTGACCTTACCAGATCATTGATCGCGAAGGAAACCCTTTCGATATGTCTGACTTTGATTTTGTGATGAACGTAAATGTTCGAGGAACCATCGATCTCATCCGCCAGATCCTCCCGCACCTATCCAAGGTCACTCCTTCATCGCCAGACAACGAACGTGGAGTTCTGGTACTTGTTTCTTCCTCTGCCGCATTTGATGGCCAGCCAGGCCAAGTGTCATATTCAGCTTCCAAGGGTGCTATTGCATCTCTTACACTACCACTTACAAGAGACTTGGCAAGATACGGAATTAGAGTGGTCACAATTGCCCCAAGTTTGTTTGACAGTAGAATGACCGCTATGATGAGCGATAAGGTAAGGAGTAGCCTGAAAAGGGTTATGGAGTTCCCGGTGAGAGCAGGAAAAGGAGAAGAGTTCTCAAGCTTGGTTATACAAAGCATTGAGAATGTCATGCTCAATGGAACTGTTATTAGATTGGATGGAGGAATGAGAATGCCCAGTAAGATGTAAGATTAGAGCATGTTTACATTGATATTGTTTTGACACCGAAGAAGTCAAAAAGTTTAGGTTACCAGATGAACATGACTACTTTGTCATGGAAATAATTATGCTTTTGCCGATAACCTCTCGGCTACGCTATGGTCATAAGTTTAAACCCTAGGCAGATTCATCTTACGCTTTCTTCATTGCAAGGTGTCAAAGCCCATCTCAGGCATAAAAAAAGTTCTACGTAACATATAGATAGGTCTCAAGAGTATGTCTGCCCAGACATAGGCGGCAGGAATGACTACAGTTCCTTTTACCCTTGAATCGGATCTGTTCAAGAGTATCTGATGGCGCTCTCTTCGGCAGTATTTGCTGCCCAATTTTGCCTAATCAGCTGCATGGCCAAACACTTCAACTCAACAATTACGCACTTGGCCAAAGTGCGTGATGGGTTGTCGCAGATGAGCTCTAGATTGGTAATGTCAAATCCTTACCACCGAAATCGTTACGCAATCATGGGCACCAACAGATAAGTGTCCATGTACTGTCATTGTGAGATCGACTGATTTGCGGCATGCAGGGTGGAGAACGCTGAAGTTTAAGCGATATCATGTCATTGATCCCTCAATATCCCAGATATATCATGACTCATATGTGCCACATAGCTAAGAAAAATCTCATTGGCAACGAGACGTTGCTTGCCACGTAGTTGGGGGATAGTTTTGAATGATCACTGGAATCATGTATCTTGCAACCAGAAGGTGTTGAAAACTGGTCAGAAGTAAGTAGTATCTTTAGACATCCTTTTCATATTCAAATCCCTAGTCCTAGCAGACAGCATCTGCCTAGATGCATCTACAAGAGACTCAACCAAAGATCCCTTACTAATTAAGTGGATCTACACCGATACCATCCGTACTCGTCGTCTTCAACCTTTGGCTCTGGTCTGTAAAGCCTTCAATTCTCTCGCTTTCTCCTTCCGTCGCTCCTCGATCGATTTTGCGATGTTCTGACTCAGGCGTTCATTCACTGAGGATTGATCGTAGATGAAGCTGTCGAGAGTCGCTGAATAAGACTGATTTTGCTTTTTCCTGAAATTCAAGTAAGTCTCATTACCTGAATTCTCATCGGAATTGTGCTGACTTTCGTTGATTCGGAGATTTCTCTTCATTCTTCTCGTTTGGGTGATGGGGCATCGTGAGGTAGGCTGCGTAAAAGGTCCGTCAATAAGTCTCTTGATTTCCGACTGAGATACACATACTCAGCTTTTCTTCCGTTTCCCTTTTAATGTTCTTGAGTTCCACGGTACTTTCTTGACGTCTTCGTCGCTGTTGCTTTTTATTGTACCTCACGTTCGCTCACCCTGCTCTTTTATACACTTGACATTGTGCAGCGAGAGAGGATATTCTCGACATTCTGAGCGCTCGAGTGCCATCTCGCAGTTGCGCGATGATAGTCGACATTGCGGATTGCTGGACTGAGTACAGATAATTTGAAGTTTGCGCAATCCTGTAGAGTTGAAAAAGTGGGAATTATGCCATTTATCGCAGGTGTGCATCGCACACGCAACGGGTGTCTATATGCATCTTGTATCGGAGGGTATCAGCTATGGCGTCGAATCATGCAACAGGATGGCGTTGCGCACTTGTGTTCTGCGCGGTTGGGGTATGCGCAACTGCGTGTGCAGCCCCTGTCGCATTCTCAGCCTTGTAAGTAGCAACGCGCAGCTGCGCTCGCTGCTAATTTTTGAATCAGATGTGCTACGATATAGTTATCATCATCTTCAGATCTTTATATACCATATTTAGACTCGGTGCTCAAAAACGCTGTCCATTGCAAGCTTTGAGTTGAGTATCAACTTCAACGCACGCAGAATCAACAACTCAGTCGAAGACTTGAAATTCTCGGGGGGAATTTAAGTTACCATGTTAAGGTCAAGGTGCGTAATTGCTGCCAGTCTGGGTTCTGTGGGTTTGTAGGAAAGCTAATACAAATTTCTGGCGTCTGAAGAATATTCGCGCGTAACTCTTGTCAGAATGATGAATTTGTGCTCGACGATAGCTCGGTTCTAGTTCAACCAGATGAGGTGTCTGTGATGGAGAATAGCAGAGAAAATACATACAGCAGAGACAAATTCCACGAGATGAACAGCAGGCTGTTGGGTAAGACATCATCGCCAGGAATCCTGAAACCCACTGAATCTGAGATGCTCTCATATGCACTATGGGTAGTCTTTCAGCTATCTTCGAAGAAGGATAGTTATTCAGCGAGAATGACCCCTCTCAGATCTAAAATCCAGGATCTTAATGAACTCCAAAAGAATTCAGGCCAAGATGAACTGGTTTACCCGCATTTCCAAAAAGGCCGTAAGAGTCAGAAAGACTGTTACAGAGGCAGTTCCGATTTCCAAGGAGTTCTACCTTCCCCAGAGACCACACTATCGACAGCAAGTGAGAGAAGCACGCCGGAACACCATTCTGAAAGTCTTGAGAATTCTCATCATATATCAACTAATAATGTATCTCGACAAGAACCCTCTGACATAAATTTATCTCCAGGGCTTCCGATAGATTTTGTGAGTGAAGAAGGCTAGTAGTAATTCCTCCGACAACTTATGGGGAATCTAACGTTGAGCAGTGTTTCCAGTCAAATGCAATTGCTCCTGCAAACATAACGTCGACCAAGTGACACATCCCCGAAAAGCAGTCTCCATGGCCGAACATACAAATCAGCGACTTGAGGATTTGCCAGAAATTGCTGAGCAGCAGCTAGACTCCGGCTTTGTCTTAGACTACGAGCGCTTAGGTCATCATGAAGATAGTCTAGGAAATCATGACATGTGAGCTTCGGAGATCTTTCAACTATTCCTTCAATTGAACTGATCGCTAAACCAGGTCACAGAATGGTTCGGCACATGAACATATACAGAATGGAACAGGTGAACGTACTACAAGGTCACAATCAGTGACTCGATATCCACCGAGTCCTTCCAGCCCTTCAAAGCACAGTTCCGCAGGGCATAGCTCCCCAAATCAATCCAGCAGTCACTCCAGCTCACAAAGTAACATTGACACTGTGAGATCAGATGAGACACGAGAGACTTCGGAGGAAGGAAGTGAACCTGAATATGCCAGTGATTCTGAGGAAGAGGACGACTATGATGACGAATATGCCGATGGAAATCCGATCATGCGTTTTCAGATGGTACCATATAACGATATCGCAATCTCCAACTTTGTACACGAAAACATGCTCACAGAGGACTTCCGGCTCCGAGAAGATTTTGCAAAAGTTTTCTTGGAGCCTTTGAAAGAATCTATTGTCGCTCGTGTCATGGAAGAGTTCTGGGGCATCTTCGGACCAACAGGGACAGCGCCCGTTACACAGGCTGCAAGATCGACAGACTCAAGATCTAGCAATCTGTCTGCACAAACAGCGGAATCCAGCAAAAGCCAGAAGGGGATTTCGTCCAATCCTAGCGGCAGCAAGAAGCGACTCTCGGAAGATGACAACACTGGAGATTCGGATTATTCGGATAGTAAGCGTCCAAAGATTGCTATCGAGTCCAATTCCAAGGCAACTTTGCGGGTTCTGTATGCATGCCCTTTCAGAAAGCATTCGCCGCAAAAATATAATATCCTCCATTGGGCCACATGTGCCAAGACTGGCCGAGATACAGTGTCTCATCTGAAGTAAGTTACCGCTACTCTAGGTGTTTTTTGCATGGCAGAGGCTGAAAAGTTCAGGGAACATTTACGCCGTACACATCGGGTTTATCGATGTATAAGATGCAAGATGATGTTTGGAGATGAAGCTACGCGTGAACTACATTCTGTTGAAACTAGTTGCATGGCTATGTGGCAGTGTAAGAAATGTTATGAAAAGTTTGCGAACAAGGCGCAATATGAGCAGCATTCACAGAGCAATGAATGCAGACACGCTTCAGCTGAGGGTTGGACTGATGAACACGAGAAACTATTCCAAACAAAAGGGAAACACTATGAACGGCTTGTTGGTAAAAGCTATGGGAAGCAGACGGAGGACGAGCGCTGGATAACGATATACAAGACGTTATTTCCGGGATCGTCAGTCCCCAATCCTTGTAAGTAGACTCGACTTTTTTTGGTTAGCACTATAAGCCCTAGTGAATCATATAATTTTGTGGTTATATATTGATTTTGCCTGCAGACTTCGAACACCCTCGCCCCGAGGAGATGGCCCCTCCTTCGTTTAGTCCCGTCACAGATTTTGAGGAGTTCCAACAACAAAGACTTCCATTTATGGTTGAAAGCCTTGTAAGAAACAAAGTCGATCAGGAATTCCAGGATATTTCCGATCAATTACGACAAAGAGTTCTCGGAAGCATGGTTAGTATGATGAAAGATTGTCAAGATACTCTCCTTCAACAATATCAACAATATCGCCGCAGAATTGCAAATACTACAACATCGGAGTCTCGAGAGCCCATGCCTGGTGCAACTAGTGGCAATCACTCTACAGATTGTCAGTTATTATCGACATCCGAACCCGAGAATCTTATGCAAATGCGTGCTTCGCCAGTGACATCGACCAACTTCCATCAACCCGTCTCTTCTGGACAGCATACAGCTTCCATGTGTACCGATTACTCCTTCAACGACAGAATCAGGACCAACTTTGAAACAAACCTTGGGAACCCAAACATGGACATGACCGGCAACAATAGACTCAAAACTAACTTCCCATTGGGCCACCCCAATGTGAACACGACAGGCTTCAGATCAGATAGTATTATCCCTGACTACATGATGGAAGACTCCAGCGCCAGTCTGAACAACTTCATGATAGCGACTCAGAATGCTGGTGGTCCTGAAATCGATGGGATATTTGAACCGGCTGATCAGACTTGGTGGGGCTTTAGTAATGAACCCGGAGATCAGGGGATCTGAGCGAGTTCTTTCAACTTGAAGTGGAATTTCTTACGCATGTTATAGTTATCTCATTAAAGATATTTGTCTCATTGTTCCAATATGTCCTGCAATAATAGTTTGTTCTAAGGTCAGGATTCATCAATTTTCCCCTGAGTCATCTTATTGTCATTGGTCTTTACATTTGTGATTCACTTTGAGCCCTCGATATACAGTTATATGAAGAAAATAGCAAAGTGATCACGATGTTGGGCGTGCAGCAAATTTTGAGTATTGGATTGATTGGAAGAGAAAGGGAGCAAGATTCTATTCCACGGCTACCCATTTAAATACTACGTAGTGGTGCGGTGCATGCCTAATCCGGTAATCATTGAAAGTGAGAATGAGTCACTTTCGCATGCTCACACCGAAGTGAAGTCTATATACTGACTACATACATATGTTGGCAAAAGTTGAAGAGGGGAGAGGGAAGGAAGGTAGGAAGAGAAAAAGTTAGGGGAAAAAAAAGGTATGCACTTTGCTGGAATCGAACCAGGGAGCTCTTGATGGCAACAAAACAAAAAACAAAAAAATAGGCCAACCCGATGCTTCCTCATGGCGTATACGCAACCCCTTATCAAAGGTGCAATTGGTCTCCAAAGGTTCCTGCCAACTGAGCTATTGAAGCTATCAGAGAAGGTGCTCGTTGTCTGGCTATGTAGAATTATATACCTTAATATGACCCACTTTTTTATTTTCGTAGTAGAGTGGCTTTCACGACTTCAAAGCTCCCAAAACCGCAGAACTGATTTAATACCAGAAGTGATGTTCCTGACCGCATTTAAAATGCGTAATCTACTGATCATATCCGTGTATCTGTATAAACAGTAAACATCGTTATAACCTCGTAATGTGTACGCTCACCACACCCAAAGCTTCTTTAAATATCTTCACATAACATCTGCTTCCCTTCCGGTGTAACCTAATCCTGTTTAAACATCTCCCAAGGAGCAAGATATCCATATTCATTGTCAAGTACTAGCTCTTATCTTTATATTTACTACGCCCCTCTTGATCGGCAGCACCTTAGCACTTACTTTAACAGACCTAGGCGTGCTTAAGCCAATCTCCCAGTCCCTTCGACTTCTATAGGACAGCTTGATTTGATAGGTCTAGCTAGCTAGCTAGCTAAATTAGAGGCCGAGACGCTTCTCGTTCTACTTGTGATCTTTACTACTTTTGGACGTCGCGCTGATGCTTAATTTGTGTGCTTGTAACGATCAATTTTACCACATGGCCTTAGATCAAGGGAGGCGGTAGGAGGTAAGCTACTAGTAGTGGACTCGTTAGACATGTACAAAATTCGAGAAGAAGGGGCATTAATAAGTGCCGTGCCTACGTCGTTACGGCTGGTGTCGTCGATTGTGCTCTGTGCTCATATTGCGATAATGATATCCAAAAACAAGACGATAACATTTCATCTATCAATTACAATATGTGTTCTCACTTCACGTAGATATTCGATTCCTGCAAATGATCTTCAATTGATGAATTCCGGCGAAGAGACGACGTCGAAGATTGTATGTCATAGATGCGAGTACTCAATCACCATCGCCGGGTTTCACTTAATGAACCGGGTTCTGAGTATTAAATATAAGAGATATATAGTCAGAGCAACAATAGTGTCCTTTGATACTGTTTTTGGGTAGCTTGTCAACACTGCAGACATCATATCCAGTTTGCTTCGCAAAAACGCTTCCACATCTCCAAGGTAGTAGTAGACCAGATACTGTATATCCGTTGTTCTCCCCCATAATTTGATGGATTGCTACATCGTTTATCCAGTTTCTTTTTATCCCGTTTCTTCAATGAGAGATCAGTCTTATCGCAGATTCATATAAGGTTGGATAGAGAAGCAGCGGAAGCATCAGCCCTGTCAAGCCTTGAGTTCCCTGTAATATCAAGCCTGAGTTCGGTAGCAGATCTCGAACTTTTCGAAGATTGAAGCCGAGACTCAAATGTCAATTGAAATAGCGGCGGTGGATCTAAGGCGGCGTTTCCTAAAGCGAACGATGAACATTAAAACCAGGGGTAATGGTGATAAATGTCAATTTCGAGAAGACGGGAACAAGAAGTATAATAATAAATCGAAGTTCTTCGTGCCATCAATAGAGGATAGAGATATATGCGATCCAATAAGAAGATGTTGAGTATCACACTCCGCAATCTCCATGTTGAGCTTGACAACTATGTCGTTGAACAGATTTCAGGGATTCATAGTCTAGCTTTTCTGAAATAAAGGAGCCTCATAGCAATCGACCGAAATACCGAGCTTCCTACTTTAAGAATATGGCAAAGCATCCCGATTGAGCATGGAAGTTTTCAAAGTCATCTCCTTCCTCCGAAGCTTCCTGGCCACAAACGGCGCACGGTCATTGGGACGGCTAAATAGGAAACCCCCGCCATATCGATCATCATAAACTTACGGCGGGGCCATAGCATCATAAAGCGGGCCGACGAACTCCACAAATCTCCCAAAAGGCCATCATAACAGCTGATAATAGACAAACAGCCAGTTCATTCTGATTGAGGTAGTTGTCATACGAGACAGCATCCACAGAAGAATATATAAGGCACTGGAGATTCTCTGAAGTCTTTTCTGCTTGCATTGTTACCATCACATACTGTTTCATACGTCTATCCTATTACCTCACTCCGAATCGTCATAGCAATAGCAATAGCAATAGCAATAGCAATATGGCTACCTCCACCGAGACCAAATCTGTAAGCTACCATCAACCTTGCCGTGATTGACATCATGGTCGAATACCGTGTCAATTGAGCACAACTAACACAAACCAGAACTCCTCGTTTGTTCTCCAGAAGCCATACCATGTTAGCTTCGAAGACCGTCCAGTTCCAAAACTCACCAACCCCCACGATGTGCTTGTCAGTATCTCGTACACAGGTATTTGTGGTTCCGATGTCCACTACTATACCGAGGGCGCAATTGGTCAGTTCATTGTCAAAGACCCCATGACTCTCGGCCATGAGTCCTCTGGCGTTGTACACTCTCTCGGCTCAGCGTAAGTTCCAAAAATCCAATTGACGAAACCCAACCCAGAAGCCGTCCATCTCACTGACTTTTACCAGCGTAACAACTCTCAAACTCGGCGACCGCGTCGCCATCGAGCCGGGAACCCCATGTCGATACTGCGACGCCTGCAAGTCCGGCCACTACAACCTCTGCCCGAAGATGATCTTCGCCGCGACTCCACCCTACGATGGTACACTTACAGGCTACTACGTAGTCCCCGAAGACTTCTGCTACAAGCTGCCCGCACACGTATCACTCGAAGAAGGCGCACTGGTCGAGCCATTGGCCGTGGCAGTGCACATCACCAAACAAGCCGTCATCGTGCCGGGCGAGAGCGTGGTGGTCATGGGTGCCGGACCCGTCGGACTGCTGTGCTGTGGCGTTGCGAAGGCGTTTGGTGCCAGCAAGGTTATTGCCGTTGATATCCAGCAGAACAGACTGGATTTTGCGAAAGATTTCGCGGCTACCGGGACATTCATGCCGAGCCGCGTACCGGCGGAGGAGAATGCCGCGAAGTTGTTGGCTGATTGGGATCTTGGGGCTGGTGCGGACGTCGTTATTGACGCGAGTGGTGCGGAGCCCAGTATTCAGGCTAGTATCCATGCTGTACGCACAGGTGGACGTTATGTGCAAGGTGGTATGGGCAAGTCGGATATCAACTTCCCAATCATGGCGCTTTGTGCGAAGGAGATCACTATGAAGGGTAGCTTTAGATATGGGAGTGGGGATTACAAGCTCGCGGTGGAATTGGTAGCCAGTGGTAAGGTGGACGTTAAGAAGTTGATCTCGAGAAAGGTTGCATTTAAAGATGCTGAAGAGGCTTTCAAGGATGTTAAGGCTGGGAAGGGAATCAAGATTTTGATCGAGGGTCCTAATGTATGAGGGGCTGTTAGAGGAATGCTGATGAGAGAGCTATATTTTACGAGAGATGACTGGGTAGGTTTATGTGGTTGATAAGAACAGTTCGTAAATAGACAAAATGTGAGAATCTCGTCCAAATCAGCTCCATTGTGACTATCTTTTTCATGTTAAGTTGATACTGAAGAATTTGAATGTTGAATGGTGAGTATACATGTTTCGGTAAGCAGTACCAGTAAAAGCATTTACAAAATAAGCTTGATGAAGTACACCTCTCACCTGAAAGCCAAGCATTTGTTCAATGAGATACGATATATGGAAGCTAGAGCTCTTAGTGGAGTGTGGTACGTTGTTTAAATACACTACTTTGTTGCTCTTCGCAGTACCTGGCTGGATAATTCTGCTGTAGAGTACTCTCAGAACATTGGCTGTCGTTGTAATTTCGTAGCCTCTGGTTAGACGGATCTTTTACGTGGTCTACCTCTAGACCCACGTATCTCGCAGCTGAGTGTAAGATGTGTGAGAGAATTGGATCCGCATATGTTCATCATCCAGAAGGAAGCGGCAGACATAGTAAGAAGAACTACAAGACTGAGCTCCAACTTACACGGTTTTATTTCAAGAGTTGCGTATACCTGTAACATTGATTTACTTATGTATCTGTATAACACAAACATCCTTATATTCGTAATGTTGACTCGGACCTTTAATATTGGTAGTTGCGCGGATGGCTATCAAGTGAGTGACTGCAAGTCGCACCACCCGCATCGCTTGCGGTTCGTAAGTATCAAAAGTTACACAACAAACAAGCGACCACCATGCAAAAACCAAACATCAAAACCACACAACACCACCTATCGAAGAGGATTAAAAATAAAACGAAGTCATAGAAAGCTTTTGTTGCTTGGTCAAAAAAGGCAAAACATAAGCCAAGGGTGACCTCGAACGGCCTACTGTGTAGGTCGTAGGATTGATGCCAAGACTCTAGCCAACCAGAACGATTTTCTATGACAAACTGGCAGGCCCCCGTTGCCGGGTATGTGCCAATTAGACCATTAGAGCGTTACCGCGTCACAGGTGCTTGGGGACTGCTTATTTGAATTCATAAGGAAGTGTGGACCCATTTTTTCATGGGGAAAGGGGCGTTCACTTTCACTTACACTCTCACTTTCACTTCTACACTTTGTACGGATTATTTAGCATTCGTGGTGTATAGATTTGCCATATGATTATAATTTAGTTAAAATCTCTTTACACGACTAGTTGTTGATGGGTAGTTGTAGCTATTTGATAATCAGTTGACATAGCATGTTCCAGGTGCTGCAGTTCTGGAAATCTAAGCACTACATATGGTATACAAATGTTGACATATTCATTCCGCAACAAAGACACCAAAGACCTTCTCGTTGCCTCTCACGCCCCAACATACTAGTAACAACAACAAAGACATCAACAGCAATCCAACCACCATCGATATTATACTTTATAATGTCTGAGGAGTTCCAAAATCGTTCCTTTGCTTCTAGCTCTCTGAGCTTCCAACCCCGCCCTTCTCCCAATTCCGGATCACTTCTAGCTGAAGAGAGAGCCTCTTAAGAAGGATGCAAGAGTTCTCGTACCACCTCCTCCTCCTTCACTATTGGAGCCTCTCAAGAATCTCGGTCTAGCAGAAAGACAGCTCCTCAGAAGCTCCGAGAGATGTGTGCTCTGAATCGCATCACCTCCAGCTACCAAGACAAAAAGTCTGGAACTAGTCACTTCTTTCAGGTCAGCCTTAACGGACGTATCCTCCCCCTTAAAGCCAGGTGGTTCAGAACCCAAAAGCAAGCGCGTGCTCATGCTGCTAGTCGAGCCCTTGTTGAGTTCCCAATCGCCGGCGTGGAGGCCGCTCGTAAGAATAAGTCTAAGAGTTATGTCATGGCTACCAAGCCCAGTCTTTCTGTTGCCGAAATCATTCAAAAGGCTAAAGAGAAGGGATACAATAGCTTTGTCGTTAAGCCGGGCACGGATGAGGGCGTCAAGAAAGAGATCGAGAAACTAGTGGGGCCAGTTGAGTGTCGGGAGCTGACAAGTGAGAAGTAGGGGTTCATCATGGGGCAGCCTTTTTTGATGCTGAGGAAATGGAGAAGTGGTAGGATATTGCGATCTTGAAGTGGAATCACGTCTTCCATCAGTTGATCAGTTCGTCAACAAAGTCAATTCATGGAGACCTCTTTCATTCGATCACACAAGTATGCTGATAAATTGCGATTTTTATTGTGGAAACCTCATAACAGTAGCTATTACTCGGTGCAAACGTCGAATAACACCATAGAAAGGGTCCTAACTATTGACTAGAAGTCATAGACATCAGATATTACCACTGCTCTCCATCTTCCCAAGTGCTTTCCAGTTCTCTTATCAAAGCCTATGTAATCTACAATCCTCACAAACCCTCAACATACAGCGTCGGCACCTATATGTCCAAGTTGCTATCATTTGTTGACAATGCTCACACTGACCAGCGCCCTGACTAGAAAGCCAAGCAGGGTGCTGACATTCATGGCGATTCATGATAAGATGTACCAATAAATTCATATCCACATCACCTCCTGCGGGGTCGTCATGTTCAAAGTTGAAGTCATCGTAAAGTTCTTCTTGCTCCAAACGCTCTTGAAGCTCTCTAGCGCGCGCCAAAATATTCTCGTTCTCGAATTGTGTGCAATCGCAAGTTTTCCAGGTTCGAGAGCAGACATAAAAGAACTGGTGGTAGCACTTGCATCTGTAGAGCATTAGTTATTGCTATTTGGGATGGAGGAGACACTTACGTCATGTGATTACAGCCGGTATCGAGCTCAATCATGACGCCGCATTTTGGACACCGCTTCCAGTGCTCCTGATTAGCCAGCTCCATGAGTTGTTCAAATCCCTTATCGGTTGGACAGTCACCAGCATGGTCGACATTCCTGCACGATAGGCAAGTGATGGTATCGCAATCCTGGCAGGTTGCTACATTTTCTGATATATTGGTCGGAAGAATGAAAGTGCCGCAGTTCTTCTTAGAGCAGTAGACTCGGTTTGATGTGCTTACCTCAACCTCTCGAATTCCATATCGATGAATAAGTTCTTCGTTGAGACACCATCCTACGCTTTCGATGCTGATGATCTCCCTACAACAGCGAGGTGGGAACAGTGTTTCATCGGTCATAGACTTTTCGAAGAGGCTGCTGACGCACTTCTTACAATAATTATGACCACAGGAAGATCTTGCCAGTTGTTGAGTAGAACGTTCGTCTAGACAAGCGGTACAGACTCCAGTCTGGGTTGCTCCTTGACTGCCTACGTTTCTGAAGAGTTTCGAAAGTTCTCCGAGCTTTGGGACATCTTCTTCCCTAACAACTTTCTTGTTGAAAAACGGTAGGTTGCCTTCTTCGTGTTCAGTTCTCTCTATATCACCTTTCTGCTGATCTTCTGGTATCACTTTGCTTTAACAATCTTGTCCACAACAAGCTCCCTTGAAACATAATTGCCGGGTGTTGTTGATTCAAAGGGCAAAGCCACAGATTGGCCGTCGTCCTGATTTTCTTGTGCTATAGCCTCTTTTGTGTCTTCTGAATTCCCCCTATTGATAATGGCGTCGGTTTTGCGACTTATGTCCTCAGTCAGGACTAGCCATGTGGAGGTAGGCTGAGAGGTAATGTTGTTGTCTGCTAATGGCTCTGAATTTAAGTAGCTGGGAACTGTTTGTTCGTTACGTGCGGAGCTATGCTCATGTTTTTCAGTATTCTCTGCGTTAACAGCAACATACGTGCTTCGGTGATGAAGCTCAATTGATATACCGCCGGCGCCTTCTCGTTTCGGTCCATGATAGTAGGCTGATGAGGCTTCGGTCGGCTCTTTCAGTGTGGCATCATCATCCATAGTGTTGATGGGCGACGGAGATGCCGTTATGAGGAAGGGAGATATGAGGCGATGGATATCGTCAGGGAAACGCGTTGACTTAAAAACAATGAACGCGAAGATGAGATTGATCTTCCAAAATATCTGATGATATGAACCCAATAAAGGATATTCTGCATTTTAACCAAATATCTTATTGTCCACGTATAAGGCAAAGCATGAGTTATTTTGATGTTATCTTGATATTGTGTGGAATTGTACATAAAGAATAAGGTATGTATTTTGCACTTGAAAGTTACCTGTCGGTATTGATGGAGAGATGCTTGATATTTTTGGAGCTCTGAGATGTGTGATGTTTGTTCTCATATATATCTTATAATGATTCAGTAATATTTTCAACTTTTCTGTTACTAGTTAGATACTCCAAGAACCATTTTGACGTGTATTGAGCAATGTCTCTTCAATATCTGTCTTGAATCTCGGTGACTTGGGAATTAGTTCGTTACGCAAACAACGCAAAGAAGATGCATGCTCAAGCAAGTTCTAGGAGGCACGAGAATCTAAGTCCAAAAAACTGCCTAAATCTCACAAATTTGTTTTATTCGGCTTAAACCATCCGACTTATCTGAAGCCTCCAGGCTTAGAGGCATGAGACGAAGTTACGATTTGCTCAGAAAGATGTTACACCACTAAACTAGAATACGCAAGTCAGACTTCAAATCAATGTGCACCTGGTATCAAGCCTGAGATATAGGGGCTGGTAAGTCACTTCCTATTGCTGTAACTTTGAATGAGGGTGACTGGCTCTTATTATGCGATTTGTTTGACAATGCACGTCTTCATGTGGTTATCTCCTTATATGATAATAATAACTTGCTTGTAAGACTAGATGGATACATTTTCTCAGTGATGTGATGGCATTGATTATGACGAAGACCTTTATCTACAGTATATCTACGATTTTTGTATGCGGCATGCAAGCATAGAGTACATAGAGGTAGTGACTTCACACATGCTGGTCATTCCATCAATTGTCAAAGGAGCAGCATTTGACTCGAGTACAATCGATAATTATTCGTGTGAGAGGCTCTACAACAACAACATTTCACAATTTTGAACACCTCAGCTCCATATCTACAACAAAGAACTTGTAATCCGGACAACTTACATTCTCTCTGTTAAGGGGGCGTTCTCAACTACAACATCGAAGAATGAATGCCTTGGTAAGTGACAACTGTCCCTATCGCCTATCCTTTACTCACAAGTAGCTACAGTGGTTGACCGTTACGCCTTATCGAAGCCATCGAGAGATCGATACTGAAAGACGTCACCGCAAATAAGAACATACGTTTACGCGGCGCAGCATGCTGATTCTATCGTTATCATCAGCATCATCAACGTCATAAGCCCGACAATCATGAAAGTTAATCACATTGAACCGTGTCGCGATCCAACATGTTACAACAGTTTCGAACCCACAAAATCAAGTTTAACAAGAAACGTCGAAGTCAAAATGCTTGACCGTGCGCCGGAAAGTATCGTAAGGAAACAACAAGCATACCCTCGCAGCTCTAAGTACAAGGTAATCTCCAAGGTCTTTTGGAGATTCCGCCAGGAACTGCCTTGTTCCACGTCGGTTCTGTTGCCGAGCAATACCGAGTCCATTAAAGCATGTCTCGACAGTTTTCAACCTGGTAGAGATTGCGGAGGCCGCGAGTTTCCAGAAAGTATCAAGGGTCCCAGCTGCGAAGATGGAGCTGACCACAAACCTTCCTCCAGCACTCGACTTTCTCAACACAAACTCGGCGCCATTTCCGGACCACTATTTGAATTGCTGCTTCTATCCGAATCGCCCACAAAGCGATCCCATCAAAGGACGAGATCATGCTTTTCTACGTAATGAGCACCACCAAGGACAACAATATGTCGGTACAGCAAGAACTGGTACTGAAATCCGTACTCTCCAGAAGTCTTACTCAGCTCCTTGACAATGTACTCAACACGAACGACGCTAGTTGACACACGCCTAGGAACTCCGGTCAAGCTATTCGGCTCCATGACCACAATGCAGTCTGCGCAGCATCACCAGTGTCAATATCGAACAAATACTTTGTTGACTTCACCGGATTGCCTGTGTGCAGTGACACTTCAGAAATTGCGAGGTTCAAATTACAAGGGCAGGGCTCACGCCGATCGATACAAAACTGTAATGCTTGGTATTCAGAGGTTTCTCGTTTGTCGGTTCAAGCGAATCTTATTAAGTTCAGGCAGGCAACGTTCAATTGAGTTTCTAGAGATGTGCGTGTCAGTTTACCAGGTAATGTCTCAAACGGAAAGTTACTGGTACCATGTGCTTCTGCACCTCACTGGAACGCTACGTACAGAATCATTTTATCGGGAAACATCTTTACCGGCGCCTGAAGTGCTTCGGGTCAAAACAGGAAAGCCGAGCTAGATTACCTTGGCAACATCATGATAAACATTGATCGGTGATATGATGCCATGAGGGTGAGGGCACGTTCTTCTTATCTCTGATCAGTGATCGTTCACTATCTCCATTATTGCCAGTTTTAGCCAGCTTAGGATGGATTGTTGGACTTCAGAGCTCTATTCAGTCCATAGCCAGAGATTGATCACGGCAAGATGTCATTCCTGTCGCTAAAACTATCGTCAAAATATCTAGTGTCGATCCTATGTACATAGTACATATCACTATCAATATAGATATCCCTTTGTAACAGCATAAGGATAATGCATATTTTACGATGGCTTGCATTATTACAGAAGGATGCTGCGCTCATCAAAGAGGCATATGAGAGTAGTCTCGATACAGACTGCTTAGTCTCAAATGGAGCATGATCGCCCCGCGTCGACTGCATATTAGTTGATTCCATTTCCGTCAGACACCGTCAAAGAATTCTAATACGTACTGAGACAGATGGCCTGTTACTCTGTACGGTAGCAATTGGTTGCCAGAGTGCTAAAGAAGATACTACCATACGAAATATGTAGGTGACACGAGTCGGGGATGCCACACCATGTAAGTGCTTGGAGAACCAAGACCTCTTGGTTCGACTTGTGTGCCGCGGGGAAGGAAGCCCATAATACGAAACCTTCTTGCCTGGTCGGGCAGTCTCTCAAACCATTCACATGCATGCTAAGGCACCCACAAGCTCACCAAGATCCCGATCTTGATCTCAGCCGCATCCTCTCTTTGGCTTCTACGCTGCAACATGCTCTAGTTATGTTTGCCGGTGCTTCCGCGCCCAGTCCGCCTATGGTGTGTGGAAAAGTTGTGCCTGAGCCTTCTCGACTTTCACAAACGACATCTCATGCTTAAAGCGGATGATCGTCGGGGACACTCGCCCGTAAAAAACAAAAAAGAAGACAGAGATATGGTAATATCCACATGCACCAATACAGCTACTGCGGAGAAGCCTTCCATCAATCGTTGGGTGAGATTGAGATGCAGGCGTACAAGAGTGATGAACATTCTCGGCATTTCGATGGTAAGCTGTTCCCAGTGAGCTGCACTACTGACAAACTACAGGAGGGCCCTATCATCACCATTCTTCTAGCGTGCTTCCAGAAAGCGCACGGAACGTGGAAGGATTCCCTCCAAATATGCGCGAGGTTCAAGAGAAATTGCCAAAGATTATCCGTTCCCAATCACAATCCAACCAAATACGGCTTATCCTTCCTTTCCTCCAGAATTCAACATATCTGTCATCTTGACTTTCTACTTTAGTCTTGGTATCAGTACAAAGAGGATTCGACGAAGCGCGAGACCACCAGACGTTGAATGCTATGTGGATACATGCTCGTAATAGGGCTCTCTGTCAAATGCCCACTAACCTCGTCCTCCTCACAAGGCGGAGCCAGGAAGAATAATACCACCGAAACAAGCCTGCTTGAAGTAGCCAAGCGCCTCGAAATTGACGCTTCTCGAGAAATTTGTGGATAACCTCACAACCAAATGAACCTCTAAGTACTTCATTTTACAATAAACCAATAACGGCTTCAAGGTACATGTCCATCAAGGCTCTAATGCAGCTCCAAAGGAGTTCCACAGCTAAAGACCTACATAGGGCTCAAGAATGAGTCCCACAAAGTACAAAGTAGTTTCCAAAAGCAATGATGGAGCAAAAGCCCGCCACATGCTCAGGAAGTCACGGATAGCCTTGTTGAAAAACCAAGATATAATGAGACTAGTTACCTAACAATAACCCTCATGCCTTTCGACGGGGAATTCCACGCCTCCCGCATCACGAAGTCAGAGCACATTACTCCATAGTGGAGCGCGTCCATTGCAAATTCGACCCACTTGCCCTCTCCACTACCCACGAGGTGGCAGCGTACATGCAGCCAGCGGTGTGATTATAATCTCAGGGTCCAGGCCTAAGCTTTAGATGCGACACGCTCGCCGTCGTCACATAGGTAGCTTCGTCAGCCACACAGCCGTACTGTAATAGCGCAAGCACGCAAGATCATCGTCGAAGAGGGAACACATCTCATCCTGTCATTTATGCAAACACTTCTGCTGCTCCAGTGCTCTCCTGTGCACCATACTCTATGTGGCCTCCCATAATGATATGTTGACCGCTGCTTGATATCAAGGAGGGAGGGAGGGAGGAAGGAAGGAAGGAAGGAAGGAAGGAAGTAAAAAAAGGAGAAGAATGCTTGTAGTCGGCGGAAGAGCATTATTCCACGCCTCCATGATTGACCCCTCGAGTTTCTCTGTTCTATCTCTACTTCTTGCGGCTACAGCGTTGGGCTCAAGCGCTTAGGCGTCTGCCAGTGCTAACAGGACAAGATCCTAAAGATCCAAGACAGCATACAACAACCGCACGAGTAGCAACCGACAGAAGTGCCGTCGACCCTCATTTCCAACATGACAGTGCCATACCAACTCTTGTAGTCCCAAAACACACAAGTACTCCCATCCCGAAGGCATCTCATAACCAAATGGCACAGTACACATCTACGATACCGTATATACGGCAGTTCTACAACACCCTATGTAGCTCCGCACTTGGGGCATACACACCCCATACCATACGTCCGCAACCCATCAGCACCCGCCATCTCCGAGCTTTCCCCCACCACCACAGCGCGAGCGAGCGAGCGTACCCACGCACAGCACGCACCACGGAGCGCATCGCAATTCCGCCCTGGCATCGCTTTCCCTCCGCCGAACACTTATTTGGAGCAGCTCCCTCTCATGAATGCGCTGACTGGACTGCGTGGAGTGCTGAGCGTGCGCTCATCCGTACCTGACAGCTTTAGCCAGCACGCCAAACACGCGAGCCGCCAATGCCATGCGCAGTCAGTTGCGTGCAGTAGGGCGTAGGCTAACAGGGCGGATCACCATCACTACTACATACTACGACACTACGTACCGTAAACAATACATAGCATGTATGATCACTGACTACCACTTCGATGTGCACAGTGAAATCGACCCCGAGTATTCATGAGTTAGCAGTGTAAAGTGTAGAGTAGTATGCCCGAGCACTCAACACAGGACCTATGAATACGTGTATTCTAGACATCACAACGTACTGCTACACTAGTCCAAGGAACACAATTCCGCGCAGCGGCAGCAAATCCGCCTCGCTTCGCGTCACCTTCAGCATCCCTCTGCCTGGCATCGGTGTTCCGCAGCACGATTCCGCAGATAGATAGCCGTGACAGCGGGCCCCGGCTGCGGTAGACAGAGGAGCGGGAACGGACGAGGGGAAGACTGAGTCGAGCGAGGGATTAGGAACAGGAACAGGAACAGGAACAGGACGAGCAGTTGCGGTAGCGGAATTGAGGTTTGATGAGTTAATGGGGCTGGGGCTGGGCAGTGGGCACTGGGCAGTGGGCACTGGGGAATGAGGGGATCTGGATGGCACCATGGGTTGGGATGGGATGGGATGGGATAGGTTGGGATTGAGATGGGGGGATATTTCCAAGGGCTGTGGGCGCGTTTAGTTTGCTGGTGTGGCGTGGCATGGGATGCGAGAGCCAGAGGATGGCAGTATGTATCAGGATATGCAATGTCGATCACATAAAGTGGGATTCTCCATCGTTCGTTTGCAGTGTCAGGTATTGAATCCTGCAAGTCATGTGCTGGTATGCCATTTTTGGAAGCGATAACGTCGGGATGAAGGAATCTGGTCTAGATGATATAGTACGTACGGATACGGAGGCGGTGGTTTTGATGGACAAGACAAGTTCACCGCATAGCATAGCGAGGCGGATTTTGTAGAACTGGAGAGAAAAAAGTGATCTTTGAGATTGAGGTGGTAAACCCTATATGGATCCAATGTACAACAACAAAGAGCCCCAAGCAAGCAAAGAAAGGGATGAGATGAGAAACAAGCAGAGGCTTTTGAATATGCTATGAAGCGCCTCAAATTCAAGCTCAGTATTTGCAATGTGATGAGTTGAGAAACAAAACCCAATATGAATCTGTTATATCTCTTTTGAATGGAGAAAAAAGCAAAAGAACCTCCCAACCCGCATTTCCCCAATCTATAGACAGAAAAACCAGAACAATCCCTAGCTAAGCTATCCGCAAAAGACAAATTACTCCCTTCGCAAAATGAAACGAGGAAAACAACACGAGCAATAAATGAAACAGGGTGAAAATCGCTACACTTTTTTTGCCATCCAGACTCCAACGATGAACTAAACAAGAAGGGGAGACTGTACTCCATTTTCAAGGAAGCAAAGCATCTATTAACGGGTATAAAGAAGTCCAAAATCCAGCCAAACCAAAACACAAAAGTAAAACTCCACCTAATGCTCATAGGAAAAAGGGACTGGTCCAGACGAGAGGTTCAAGCCGCATCTTGCAATGGACCAGATATTTTGCGCCGTACAGGGGTAGGTCATTAAAGGGGCATGAAGGGAACGTATTCTTCGTAACGAGTAGAATCGTAACCGGGAGGGATTCATGTTGAAAACCATGTTTGATGAATCACATCATTCCTTCTTCTCCAATGCCGGGAAGGCCGGCTACATTAACTCCGAGTCCGCCGAGGCCGGCTGCTGCCATATGACTACTGAGCTTGAGTTCGGGGTTGCAAGGTGGGGAGTGTTGTCGATGCTATAAACTTGTCAGTATACTAATCAAAAGTATTGTTTATTGCCTAATAAGTATAACTCACGTATTTGAGACCGTTCAAGTTCTTGTAACGCTTTCCACAAACGTCACACTTGTATGGCTTCTCCTTCTCCATACCGAGAGTTCCGGGGTAAGGGGTCGAGGTTTCTGGGTTGACGATGGAGAAGGTGCCGTCTCCGTTCTCGTGGAGCTGTTGAGTTTGATGACCGTGGGTCTTATGGTACTTGAGACCATTCTGGTTCTTGTATGCTTTCTCGCATCCAATGACTGGACATCTGAAAGGCTTGTGCTCTTCGCCCGGCATCATCATGGATCCAGAAGGACCACCAAGACCTTGCATAGCCATTAGCTGTTGCTGTCTGTATTGACGCATCAGATCGCTGTTGTTACCAAATTGACCCTGACCAAGTCCAAACTGTGCAAACTGTTGTTGAAGAGCTCTCTGGTTGCCAAAGCCACCATTGGGGCTATAAAGGCGCTTTGCTGGTTCATCAATACAGAGGTCAAGTCCAAGCTCACTGTTGAATCCACCAAATCCACCGCCAAAAGGCATGTTTCCGTTCATCATATTTCCCATGTTCATGTTCATCGGCATGTTCGCAAAATCGTCATCAAGTTCGCCGGCGGGTGTACCGGGTACGGATGTGTCGGGTGAAAAAGTACCGTTGCCTTGCTGTAACTGTGCACTGAGAGTAGGAGTATTAACAGATGAAACAGTCGGGTTGTTTTGGAACCCGAACCCGTTTGTAGAAGGTGTGCTTGGCTGCGAAGTTCGAAGACCTTGGTGCGTCATGCCATTTGTATTTGTCAAAGTGAGACTGGGGCGTTGCTGTTGACCGAACATCGATTGTTGTGATTGTTGGCTCGATTGACGGTTCATTGAAGGTGTGTCGTTCTTCATGTCCATCGGCCCTATTGCGTCGTCCATTTCCATATCTTCTACACCGTCCATATCATCCGAGAGCTGTGGAGTGCCTTGTTGTGTGGGTGTTGAGGTGCCTGACTGTTGACGCATAAGCTGGTTGATGCCACCCATGGTCTGGCCATTGCCATTCTTATTTTGTAATTGCTGTCTCTGCTGCTGTGCGTGAGCCTGCTGTTGAACAGAGTTCGCGGCCTGTGCGGCGATTGCTGCCTTGCTATTTGGTTGCTGATTATCTCGTGCCTGTGCAGCGAGGGAAGCCGTACGCAACGATTGTGGAGTCTGCTGAGCATGGCATTCCTCATAATGTTGTAGGAGATCGTGAAGAGTAGGAAGAGTCTTGCCGCAACAGGAAAAATCCTTCATGAAATTGGCTTCGAGTTTGGGGAGATATGAAGAAGAGTGAAAGGAGGGCGATTGGTATGGGAATGGTGAAGTTCCTGCCATGATAATACTACAAGTAACAAAATTGTCAGCATCGTCAGAATAGCGGTGTCAGAATGTTTGAGAAACCATGCAAAAAGCACGGCACTCCAAAGACTCGGTGACAGTATGTCGAGGCATCATCTCGGACGTGCGGAATAATGTAGGTAGATTTTTTTTTTTGACTCACTCATCTCGAATCCAGCTGCCGACGGAAACACCGCCCCAGCTCATGCCGCCTACCAAGCTGCCTGCCAGACTTTCTCGTCTGGTGCGGCTGTCCTGATTTCTGTTTGGGTTTATCATGGAAATTGGTTTCGCTCCAACATAGGAATCTTGACGACTGCGACTGAGTCCCATACCGGAGTCGTAAGCCATGTTGTTTTGGCCACTCATAATTGCGGCGGATCGTTTGGAATCGGCTTCACCAAGGTATGTTTTCGTGCCTTGCGATGAAGGTGAGGATGATGCTGTTCTTGGAGTGGCGATATCTATCGGGGAAGTGCCAGGCATAACTCGACCTGAATATGATGTAGAAAGTTGTTTGTCGAATGTCGCGAACAAAACAACAATCGCGGGTGGCGGTTGATGTCGGTGGGGGTGGGGTTGTTATATTTTAATTTTTTTTTTAATTTTTGGGGAAGAGGTAGGTACTCTTGTGTTTTGCGAGAGATTGGGGATGGGGAGGCGTGCGTGTGGAGAGGCGAAGGTAGGTAGGTAGGCAGGTAAGTAGTAAGTAGGTGAGTAGGTAACAAGTGAACTTGGTTTAATATGTGAATGTCGGGAATTTTGAGAGGTTAAGTCGGTAGAAGGTACTTATTATTCAGGGTGTGTTCGGTGTCGGGTGGTAGTCGGTGGTAGTCGGTAGGATAGGTGGGCCTCAGTGGTATTTAAATTGGTACAATCCAGCACCACAACACAACACAACACAGCACGACACTCAGAGAAGGTGAGTGGTTGGAATAGGTGGGTAGGTGAGTAGACGGAGTAGATGCGTAGATGCGTAGATGAGGTAACTAATTAAGTTCCTTAATTCGTTGACTATAATAATAGGTAGAGAGGTAATTGTAAGCAAGGTACATACTTCCATGAGTAGGCAAGGTATGATTGAATGAATGAATAATGAACACCCAGGCTCAGACTTGGGCTCAGTTGGCTGAAGTTGGCTCAGAGCAGAGGCCGTACTCCGGAATCACTTACTTTTTGAGATACGGTACTCTTACTCGATAAAAGCACAATCCACCACTTAGAGTACACCAAAGTAGACAAGAGTCGTAATTGTCTGGGAGCAGCGACAAGCAGCAACGTCGACTAGTACGTAGTGATAGGGTAATGCTATTACTTGTCGTCTCACACCAAGGCTACTATGTTTAAGGTGTGCGTATGGGTGTTTAGTTCCAAGAGTCCTGTGCTTAGACTTGCTCGGAGGAGACTGGAGAAAAAGGTCCAAGGTATTTTGGGTAGAAGTGGGTTTCGGAGTAAAGGTAAGAGAGAGGTCGAGTGTGGGATAGTTTAACCTCGAAGGATTGAGACCGTATGGTGTTCCTTTTGTGGGCGTCTGCGGTTATAACTTCCAGTCGTATTTGTATATATACAAGAATACAAAGTACTGAGTAGTGAATATGTTGTCTTCAAAGTACTGCAGAATGTATGGAAGTTCCTCCGATTCGAAGAAGCAGAAGATGCTGGCTGGATAAATGCTTGTCCACCTACGGAAAATATACGAGTGAGTCTGAGCACTTTTGTACGGGGGTACCTAGACTGGCTAATTTTGAGTATATAAAGAGAAACACACCGTAAATGTAACAGAAACCCAAAAAGGTACTGGATTTGTATATTTCACGATTCGGAAGCAAAGTGGACTCGTGCAGTATGTACGTTCGGGTTGTACAAAGTTCTGACCGTGGCTGATATCGAATTTGATGACAGCGGCGAATCGTAGCTGTAGGATAACTCCCTGAATGCGACGAGATGAGACAAAGATTGAAGAGATGGGAGAGAGAGAGATGAAGACTAGAGTTTCGAAGTGAAATAAGTCAGTCAACCAAGAATAACTCGAAAGTAAAAGTAGAGATGCCTCAAATTGCTCGTTACTCGCGGTTGGTCATATAAGTACGTTGTGTATGGAGTCAGTCGAGCACGAGAAGCGACAAGGTACCTTTCTTAGTGTTCTGGATCAGGTGGGGAGAATGGCTAGTAACTAGGAGGAGGATACAGTCATAGGTAGGCAATCTTCGACGTAGATGACAGATTATACTTTGTAGTGGTGAATATGAGGAGGCATTGAGGTTGGAGTCGAGGTCGAGGTCGGATAATATCGATGTCAGTGCCAATGTTGGAGGAAGTTAGTTGTATCCTGTTTCTTGCCACTATTGAAAGTATCAAATGTTACAAAACTCCCACCCCTTGGTTGCTGGCACTATACCAAACAAATCTATACCTCTCTATTCCTCCGCCCCTACACGATCCATACATACGTCTACATCTATACTGTCTGTCAATGTCGCTGTCACTGTACCTTGTACATAATATTTACATCCTACATACATATATGTACATACAAACAAAGTACTTTGTACTTACATTTTACGCTGCGCTACGCTACGCTACGAGGTCTGCATAGGGGAGAGAGTACGTACCTTTGAAATATACTACATACAGTACAGTACATACGAAGGTGCTAATTTTGTGGTGCTGTAAGGCCTGCAACGCACTAGGATTCTGTAAGGCGGGCGGGCATCTTGTCAAGCAATTGGTTATGGATCCGCCCAGTGGGTGATGGGTGCGTCAACAACCATCGACAATCATCGACGAAGCAACCAAAACTCATTTCCAAATTTTTAGTCTCACAGTGAGTGATCCTCTCTTTGTGGTCCCTCTCTCTCGCTCTCCCCCCAGTAAAACTAGCCCCTCTCTGTGGTCCATCCTCTTACCTTACCTAGCTCATGGAACCATTCTTTAGCTCACTCTCGATACAAGTCTAAGTGGCCCGGGGTGGCATTGCTGGGATGGCCAGCTAACGCAGAGTTCGAAAAGGGACCCTTGAGCATGATGGATGCTTCGAATGGAGTCACTGCGCTGGCTCAAGTATGTATGGAGAGTGTTCTAATGAATACCGCGTATGTGCGATGTTTGGTGCTTGCACTTGGAGGATGAGTGGACAATGAGTGGACAATGAGTGGACAAGGGTCTTGCTGGATTTCATATGGATACATACATACGATGAGAGATTGAGAGAGGCAGGGCGAGAGAGAGCGGTGGACGAGGAGGAAGATGAGCAACAGAGTGATTCTGATAACAAGCGATTGATGGGCGATGATGGGCGTGTTGATCCGGACATTGATTCATTTACAATTTCCTGCTGCTGTTCTTCGAGCACCTTTTTCCACACTCTCCTCGCTCTATTTTGCTCCTCGAAAGCTGCGATTACAATCCTGCATCTATCATGCCAGCCAAGATATTGAAAGATGTCATATAATGCTTATTCAATGCTAGGGGCGGCGTGGAGGGGAATTGATGAATGAGCTGGTGAGTTTGTGAGCTCTCGATCTCGCCAAGTATCTCCTTCTTTTGAAGGGTGATCGAGTAACGTTCTCATCGGAGAAGGATGATGGATTACGGAAGTATAAAATGACGGTAGGGAGTAAGGTGAGGTTGAGTTGAAACCTAAGATATGTCGATGAGATGATGAGATACAAGGACAGGAAGGTCTAAGCAATGAAAAGGGCGTAGCTGACGCACAACGTATGGTGATTGAGCAAGAAAGTCTGGCGCATGGTATGCAACTCAACTGTGACCACATGCATCAATTCTGTTCCCCAAGGAATGGCATGTAGATTAATTCGTAGATGATGGAAATGTATGTGCGAAGTACATACAATACAATACATCAGTACAAAATGATGTGGGGTGGTAGGGAGTATTGTGAATATCTAGTATGCACTTCATTCGGTATGTGATGAAAAAAGCATCTCCATCTCCGTCTCCGTCTCCGTCTCCGTCTCCATCACCATCTCAGTCTCCATCTCCATCTCTCTGCTTCTTTCTCTCCTGATCCATCAGCGGCTATGATCGAGCATGTATTATGGATGTATGTATTATGTATGTACATACATACATATCTACATTATTAGTTTCGCTACCAAAACCATCTCGAGGCCCTGTTTGACCAACATGCTCCCCTCGTCCGATCACCACCAATAATGGAACACAATAATATATTCTATGCATGTACGCACGGAACACTTCCATATGTTGTTGTTGTTATCTGTTGGCCCTTCTCACTTACTGCGTATCTACTCATCCTGAGAATCGAACGAATACTTACATTGACACCAGATACAGCATTCATTCTTGTCTATCACCGTAAAACATGTTTGCGTCATACTCTTCTCCAAAACTATCTTTAACTCTGGATAGACAAACCTTCTTGACCCCCAACACGGCATCGCATCTCACATTCACTTATCCAAGTTTTATGCACAATGCGCCGCGCATGGGCGTACGCCGCCAAACAAGGGCCGATAATAACGAGCACTTCACAACTACCGCCCTACAGCCCAACGTATGTGACTGCTACCGGACTACGGCAGCGAATGACCGGCGCCGAAGCCATGCATCCTTTACGGCAATAGAATGGTGGTTGCTGTACATCCTACACACCCGTGATCCAACCCAGACACACCAGAGTACCACACAAGGAGAATTAGACTACCACAAGCACACATGTTCGTTTAGAACCTTTCGGGGAGCCGGGAACGGTGTCTCTTTTCATCCCTGTGGCACATTTCCTCCTGCTTAAGCTCGTCTGGTGGTTGTATTCCATACTGTGTCTGGAATTCAACTCCGTACATAGCATGGCAGTTGTGCATGCTACACAGCAAAGTACGTACTGTAGTGTATGCATAAGAACATACCGGTCTGTCTCGTTCCTCGGTCCACCATGAGAAAAACGGACAAAACACCCTATCATTTGCCTTATTCGTCACTACTATTCGATAGAGTTGATATCCCGGATAGTAATAGTTGGCAGCTCGGCAGGTGTACCTGAATCGTACATACAAGCAACACCAAAAAGCCGCCTGGGTATCCACATTCGCGCGTAACGAATAATGAATCTAAAGCGCACACTGTGAACGCCGACGACGAATCTTTCGTAATGGATATTCTGCCTATCTGACCTTACCTTACGGACGCCATGCGGATGTCAGAACTCCAACGCCTTCCCGTGAGGCACCTCACGCAGGAACACGATTTCTCTAGTCATCCATCTTTGACTCACGTAGGAACGTGTACCATCTCATCTAATCATCGAGAGTATTCAACCACATGATACTTTTGAATAATAGACCATCTTAGATTACGCTTCTTATAGGCTAATCACAACTCACGGAAACCCCTTCCTATCACAGCTATCTGACCATCTGGATCCTCATCTCAAAGCATTCACACTTCTGCTTAGCTGCCTAGCTCTACAAGGCTGGTAGGAAGGCTGGGGAGGTTCGCCAGTCAACCACCTACGCCGTCTCGCCCAAGACGACAATCATTATCCTATTGAATAGTCTGACGTATCTACCAATGCTTCAAGGGGTTGATGCAATATAGTAGTGTTGGAGATCACTTGGGTTCGATCTCCCGATTGCAATCAACCAAGATACGCAGATAATCGAAATTACATATTCCAGATACAAACGCACGAACGTTGTAAACAGGCCGAATCTCATCCTAGACAGTGCAAGACTTTCGAGGAGAGTGAGTATCGGAGATAGAGAACTTGCACAAGCTTCGAACTCTTTATCAAAACATATCACGATACCATAAGATCGTCAAGATCAGCAATCACGACAAGAGCGTGCCAGCTTCTTAACCCGCCTTTTCAATATTGATACCGGTTGTTTGTTGATGTCGGTACGTGAACAGCTCCACATAAATGTATTTGATGCCATCATGCCGAGCGTTCGGGACGAACATCCTCGATCCCCCCAAACTCTACGTCGTCATCTCGACTGGTTTTACCTTTGAAAACGCATTCAACCTCCACAAGAGAAGTCCGAATGAAGTCTTTCCCCGTCAATTGTGCGCCATCCTCCGCATAAAGATACTTTACGCCATTCATGCTCTCACGAACAGCCCATCTTGGCAGCTGGTACACCAGTTGCAATCCCAGGGCAGCGTCTTGACAAGCCTCATCAGCTCCACATCACCACTCATCGAAATCTCAAGACGCTCGACTCTCAGCCCCCGGCATTACCACATATTCGTAGTTCCAAAGTCTCTTCCTTCTTCTCTCTCTGTCTCCCTCTCCTCCAATTATTCACGAATACGGAGTAGAGCATCCGGTAAATCCCCATGTATGGAATTGCCATCTCATCCTCATCCACGGTCGTCGAGTCCAAGAAACATAAGTACCACATCAAGCGCAACTCTATGCTAGGGGCATTAAACTCAGTTTCACATCGAATCTCACACATTTGACGCAGAAGAAGCAGGGGTTCAAGACAGTGCAGTGCGCCCGCTCCATTACTCCATACCCGTACTTAAGTAGACGAGAAACATAATCCAACGACGTCACGCTTACCCATCTTACCGAGCAAAAGAAGAAGAAAAAATATAAGAAATTTCAAGAGCGAGTGGGAAGAAGGACTTGTTCTCAGTCGAATGCCCGCTGCATTGGTTTACTGTCATAGCATGGTTCGCACATAGAAAAGAGACGCCAGGCGCTAGGAAGGCCGTTTGATTGACAGGCTCACTAGCAGGATTCCGCACTTGCTGCCCTCCCTTCCCTGCAGAACAGCGGAATGTCTTGGGTTTGTTTTGTTGTTGGGAGACGAGAGGGTGCAGGCACAGAGAATGAGAATGGCAGTCTTTGTCTAGGAAACACATCGTATATCCTAGTTGTGCTGTGTGATAATGTAATATGAACGAGGGAGTTTGAGAAGGGATGTGCTGTACCGCTTGGGCGGTCTTTGCATTGCGTTGCGTGGTGGGAATCAAATAACGTCGTTGCATGTCATGATCCTGTGCATCGCGTGGCTGGTGTGTGACTGTGCGTTGGGGGGAGGGGTGGATATGGATGTGTGGGCTGCGACAGCACATGATGTCTCGGTCGTGGCCGAAATTCCTCACGATTTCTCGAAGGAGCCGTGCTCGAGTAAGATGTTGCTATTAGTCTATGCTGTGAGATTCAGTAGTAGCATGATCAACAGGCACTCGCAATATGCACAATGTGGTTATAGCTTCAACTCTTTGGAAATGAAGCAAGCTCTGGTGTTTTGCTCGACTTCGGAGATTCTCTCGCTGCTTGCTAATATGCCGCTCCCAATTCCACCGTCTGCTGGTCCTGTATGCCAATGTGCGTGCAATGCTCACCGTCGGCGATGTTGGAGGAAATTGCACTTCAAATCACTTTACCAGACTGACAGCTCACTTATGCCAGCCAGAGTAATCAATCCAGGGTCTCAATCAAGGACCGCGGTAACTTTTGGATCTCATGTACGTACACCGTAGATACTCCGTCTCCTCGTCCTTTGATTGAACATCACCACCATCCGCGCACGATTGGAACTCAACCTTCGCCATCATCCCACAAATTTCCACGATCCCACATTCCACATCACCCTGCCCGCCCCCGTCGTTGCGTTCTCCTGCATGCATGCATGCATGCATGCAATCATGCCAGGTCGGAGCAGACGCCGATTGAATGGCATCACAATTCCATCACAATTCCATCGTATGGAATGCGGACTCGTCTTTTTCCAGCCCAACGTTGCACCGACTGCATTTCTTCTGCAGTAGGGCGTTTCGGAGCCGATATCATTACCTCCGTGTATATACTACCTCTATATATGCGTATGTCCCTCACGCAGGATGGATACAGGACAGTGTACATACGGCGTGCAGCATACAGCAAGCTCTCTGGACCCCTACTTCCCCGGTGCAACAGGCATAGTGATCCCTACGCTGCCATGCGGTTATGAGGTAGGGAACCGTTGTTTGTGTGTAGGAGGAGCATGAGAACGAAGGATTCCGCTGGTGCTGCACTGCATTGTGTAGAATGGGACTTGAGGTGCGTAACAGCCAGAGCAGTCTAGATTGTTGATATATTTACTTTTACCTCGGCGTTTGAGATGCGAGGACAGAGCCTCGGAGGATTACACTATGTACATTTGTACTATTCAGATTGAGATTGAGATGTTACGTCTATGTATTCTATGAATGGATGGATGGATGGATGGATGAATGAATGAGTTATTCGGTGGAGTGCACGCGATAGATTTCTCTATTGGGTAGAGTACGGCGAATAAACGGACTCCATGCTTTTCTACCGACGACTTCCTTGCCTCAGTGAGAGAACCTGACCTCATCATCGACACGCCGAGTCTGTTGATTAATCAGCCCTTCGGGCCCGACGAGATGGTTACTCGAGATCCGCTAGCTGGCATCATATACCATGACATGACGGGGTCACAAAGGGTCGAAATCCGGCATACGTATTTCCTGTTCCTCACTCGCATCTCTCCCTCTGTCTCTCTCTCTCGATATATTCATGTTGTCCTCAACGTCTTTATAATACAATACTCCACAAGACAGAAGCGCGTAATGGCCAGACTGTACAAGAGAACTACCTAAGATGTTAGGTAGGTGTCAACGGGGTGTCATGATATATTTGACTGAACTACGGTAGACAACCCACAAACCATTGAGACCAGACTGCAATTGTCAATTGCATACGTACCACTCACAGCTCACGCTGTGCATTAATTTTCAACATTCAATATCACCGCCTCCAATGTAGATTGTGACCTCTACAATCCAATTTACACCATAGTCGCCGAAGGTCTAGAGGTAGCCACTGAACATGTTCGAACCGTTCAATACCGCTGACGAACCCAGGCACAGTGCGCTCTCCAATTGTTGAGATTCATAATAGCTCTGAATAGTATGTCGCCTACTCACCCTCGTGCCTCACTTGCGGACGCCACCCCAAACCACCCTCGACATGACAGCGGCAATGTTCGGCCTCTGCGCAGGCGTCAAGCTGCCGCTGTCTCGGAGTCGGCGGTACTTATTAGTCACGGGTGGATAAGCAAAAAATGGTAGAAGCCGTTCACAGAGAAACAAAAAAAAAAGAAATTTAGAAATCAACTCTTCCTCTCTCTCTTATCCAGGACGAGACCAAGATGGAAGAGGCTGAGATGTGGGTTTAGGGTTCGGCGTTAGGCGGATCTTTTGCAGCTCAGCCAGGTATGGATGGAATGGTCTAGGTGAAGAATAGATGAATTTAGCCTTATTCATTACATACCTGGCTGATTTCTATACGGCTCCTTGGACAGAGAACACCCGGGTTTATATTCCGTGGCATGTATTTGCGTACGAGCAATTCTTATTGAGGAAAGTTTTTTATTTTTATTTTTTTCCCTTTCCTTTCGTGACCATTCATAGAGACTTATTTATTTACTGTGGTTCTGTTCTGGTTGGAATTGGTCCGCACACAGCACAGACGAAACGAATGCGTCGAATATTTCCCGTTTTAATCACCGCCTGGTAATGCGCCACACCGCATTCTCGACACCGACTTGTGCATCTGCCATCATCGCGCATCTCATCTCAACCCAACGTGCCCAGCTGATTCATTCGTTGTACATTCTAGCCTCCTGGAGGCTTGATTCTGCATATCTGCAGAGTGATGTAACTGCTCCGTGCCGCAGTGCATCTCGGCAGGCTGTCGGAGTATACTCCGGTGCTCTACTCCTGTAAGTGAGATGTGTATTTGAAAATGGCAGGATTTAGCGCGAGTCGAAAGGCAACTTTACAAGAAGCTGGGCATATATAGGGGTCGTCAGGGGTTTGAGTGTGTTGAATGCTTGCTGTGCTTTGTGTGTTCTGTTCAAGTGTTGGCAGATGTGATGAATGTGATCATGAATACATGGTCGACATGAGATTATGGAGACTTAGGTGAACATAGATGACTCATTTGCGGGTATGACCAAATTAGGATGTTATTCATGGAGAACTCGTACTTGATATAGTAAGGCGGTAGGGTGTTACGCTGTACTATATTTATGTGTTATCATTGTTAGATGATTCACCAACTATCTTGATACAGAGCGTGCTGTTTGCGGTCCTCCAATGCGCATACCCGAGTTGAACTCAACACATTGATACTCCCTACCACTGTGATATCTCTGCTGGATAGAGGTATTCTAAATAGACTGGTTGAAAGTTACGGAGTCATATCCGCGATTGCTATCCACGTTACTCACAGGTCCTTACCAGGTTCAAGGTAACAGCCCATACCACTACATCATACTTACTGGATAGAGGTATCTGGAAGGATTGGTGAGGATCCTCGGGATAGTTCTCCGTACTCAACAGCACACAGTGGAAATGTGCTGCCATCTGCAGTACTTCGATGTGAGACTCGAAGGACTTGAAACTTGTCTACCGCCGCGGCTCGTAGATCGAATGAACGCGGAACGTGTGTGATCCTTTTGTTATCTGCTTACTTGACACTTGACCTCGACATAATGGGCAATGATAACACGGAAGTTTTAACTGTCAGATATTGAAGACCCCGTATTTATGGAATACAAAAGCTCCAGGTATACATAGGATCAAGTGGAACTTACTACCTTCATACTAGATTGAGTGTAATAGTTGATCTCCCATTACCATCCACACATGTCAACATGTTCGGCATATACTGTCAATAGCTAATTTCACTTAGTGACCGCCATGCAAGGAGTCTCCCACATTGTGTACTTTCTTTGTGGGATACCATATTAGATTACTAATTTTATGTAGTTATATGGCTACAGAATAGATCTTGCTAGTACGCTCCTCGATCAATTTGGTGTCATATTTCTTTGGCACGTATTGATGAATTTACCAGATATCGGGATGGTGAGATACGAAAACAACTAGATATTAAAATGTATTAAATAATGAGTTTCTGTTGAAAGGAATCCTAATAGATACACAGTAAAGAAAAAAGCTTATATGACGTATCTTAATGTTTTAAGAACATATTAGATGCGTTAATCAGAGTTACTCGGATTCTAGCGGAGGGAGTTCCTTTCAAAAAGGTATCAGTACTCCATAGACATAGTGAAATCCTAATACAATCAATGCATAAAGTAAGATGTAATCTTGTAGCATAATATCTATTACCGGATCGGGTAATGAGGTTATCAGTTATGTAGGGTATAATAAGCATATCTGCAATCTAATAAGGGCACTATTCCTTATTTTGTAATTAGCGTAAATGTGTAACCTATTATTGAATTACTACGTATGTACGCCCAGCACACATAAAGTTACACTTCCCCACAGGCCATTCCAGAAACAACACTTCTCGCCTACAGAGTTCTATATTGACGCAATGAATAAACTCTATGCTATCTTATGTGTTATCATTATGTATGACGAAACAAAGAATCGGGCTGACTTCCAATGTAAGCTGTGGCGGTGATTCATACATATGCAATGACTCACCGGCAAGGCAGCACAGTAATGAGCCTTGATCATTGGGTTTATATTGAAAGACATACTTTCCTAAAGGGGAAATACGCCAAAGACAAAGAGGCTGTATTTTTCGAGGTGATATGACTGCTCCGGAGAACACAGAGAGTATGTTATCATTAGCCGCGGTTTGAGACTGCGTCTTCGGCGTGTGCCGGCGATTCGGATGATGGAACGTTCTTGAATGTCTGAACTCTCCCCGTAAGACGAGTGTGATGTCTGGCTGCATCATAATATTCGAGATGCATATTGGTTCAAAGATAGAGAAGAGTGACCAAGGAATTATTGAAAAACATGGCACTACCCCTGCTAAGCTGCAAAGTAGATAGACCTGTAATAATGGCATCAGCCCACAAAGAAAGATATATGATGATGTAGAAATAGAAGCCTAATATTCTATCTGCAATATAGCTTCGATGTAACAGGTAGAGACCAACACTATGGAATCAGCTTATAATCTAAGAGCTCTATAGCGTATATTTACTTATATACCGAGTATGTCAAATCATTTTAATACACTAGAGGCTAGCGATCTGTAGGCCTGGGTGTCTATCTACCTTACAAAAGCATATGACCCTATTGAAATATACACGGCTTAGTAGCTTCTGAAGATAATTATAATCCACGACCGCATTCATATCTTCTTTTTAGACCTCTTCTTTGTACAAAATAGTTAGAAGATAGCTATCCAAGCCCCATTTCTCTAATCTGAGCCATAGTACTGTGCATCTACCACATCATTGCTCTTGATTTAAACCGGACCTCTTAACATATCCAGCTATAGTAAAGTGACGAGAAACGTAGAAAAGCTGCACGTGTCCTTCACATTATTACGATATATAGTAAACATAATAGTGCTTATGATTGCTGCTACCATGAACCAGCTCCTCACACCACATCAGTTCGTTCCTCGTCAGCATCCTCGCTATCATCATATGGAGTGAACCTGCTGACAACTGTAGTTGAATATCTCCCCACAGACACATACTTTGTAGGATCAGGGTTATATGATCTATGAGATCTGACAGCTGAGTCTACAATTCTTGATTCATGGACCTTAGCCTCTCAACTCGCGGTGCTCAGCCTGGAGTTAACAAATACCTGAATGAGAGCAAGAGAGTACCATCAACCAAGGGTAGCAGATCCATTTAGTCGAGTGTATATCCCAAGAGACCTTGCTCTTCTCGTCGATGCATTCACCATCCGAACACTGAACTTGGCGATCTTTCTTCTTACCTGCTAGAGCTGTCTTTGAACATGAGTGAAGTGCAAGAAATTAAATCAAGGGGGCGTCTGTCAGAAAAGATAGATACAGTATTCAGCAGCAAAGATAATTATAGATCCATGTTTTATGAACTCTCCTCTCACCAGAAAAGGGATGCCACCTATAAATGTTGCCTCTTGTATTGAGGCGCGCTTTCGGAGGACTCCGGATCGAGCTCTTGACAGAGGTGACGGCTTATGTATAACGTCCCCACGTACTGCGTACAGAGAAGAATGCTGACAATATGACATCAGGACACCCCACCGAGATTTGTAGCAACTACCCAACTAACAAGTTTAGTCTGTTAGTTTAGAGATCATAATAGAGACCAGGGCAAGTTGAGCATTGACAAAACGAGGAAGAACTTGACTAATACTTGTACTCACTGAAAAGCTTACATATTATTCACTAAATGATTTCACGAAAGTACAAGCAATTCAAATCAAGTAGTACAATTGCATAGTGCTAATCATATCCTACAGCACAGTAAACTCCTTCCCTTTCAAATCAAACACGAAAGCAAATCTCGCACCAGGAGAAGCACTTTCAACCATGGGCCTGAGATAACCACGAACACCACGCTTGCTAAATCCATACAACCGTAATCCAGTACGAAGAAAGCCATACTTTACCTAACTTCCCCAATGAATGTGGGCGAAGTTTGTGTGATGTCAGAGATATCTTTATGTGGTATCTTATCTGATGCTCATCTGCTTGGCCATGGAAGCCTTGGCGTTGCCAGCGGCAGCAAGAGAGGCAGAGCTGGCACCGGCCTTCTTCTCGAAGATCTTCCAGAACTTGAGAGACTCGTCAGCAGCAGCAGTGGCGAGCATCTGGCCATCTGGGCTGAGGCAAGAGTGGAGGACACGAGTCTCGTGGGCTGGGATCTCGACGTTGCGGACGAGGGTTGGGTAGGACCAGATGGAAAGGGAGTTATCTGGGAAGCCGGAGGTAGAGACAATCTCGCGGTGGTGTGGGCTCCAGCGGAGGGAGGTGACCTGAGAACCGGTGTCGATGCTGTTGACTCTGGCTCCGGAGGTGGAGTTCCAGAAGTGGATGTGCTTGTCGTAAGATCCACCACCAGTAGCGAGAAGGTTTGGTTGCCATGGGCACCAGGAGAGAGCCTTGACGGCCGCCTTGTGGTTGGTCTTGGTGAACTTTGGGACGGCAAGGGAGCGAGCATCCCAGATAGAGACGAGGTTGTCGTTGCCTCCAGTAGCGAGCTGGGCACCGTCGGCACGCCACTCGAGACCACAGACCTCAGAGGTGTGAGAGACGAGCTCAGCGACCTTGTGCTGGGCGATGCGGACATCGTGGTTGAATACAAGACCGCTACGGGCACCAGTAGAGAGAGTGTGCTTGTTCCAGCCCATAACACCGACGCGGGTGTCGTGTCCGTGCATGCTGCGGAGCTTGGTTCCCTCCTCAACATCCCAGATCTGAACCTCACCCGTACCGAGACCAACACCAACGTAGGCTCCATCACCAGACCACTTGACGCTTGAAACGTAGGTGTCTGGAGAGGTCTCCAAGAGGGAGTGAACTGTACCGGTCTCAGCGGACCAGACGTAGACGTTACGCTCGAGACCAATGGCGACCTGGTTGCCAGAGCTCCAGTCAAGAAGGTTAAGGTAGTAGTCATCAACGAGGCCTGGAGCATCAAGAACGCGCTCTGGGGCAGTAGCAACACGACGTCTAAACTGAGCGGAACCAGCGTTGGATGACTTCAAAGGACGGTTGTATTGAGAGCGAAGGTCAATTGGCTTGGATGACTCAGGTGCTGCTGGCTTGAAAGCAAGAATGCGTTGGTTGGTGGAGATACCGCAAGCAGAGGCAAGGGAATCTTGGTATGCGACGGAGTTTGGGGAAGGACGAGAATAGGAGATTGGCTCATCATCTTCCTCACTGACAGTAAGGCTCTCAAGAGCAGCAGCAGCATCATCGACGGCAGAAGCAAGAACAGTTGATCCCTCAGTTGTCTTGGCGCGCTTCTCAGAAGCATCAAGCTTTCCAGAGCCAACAGTAGCAATGGCAGAGCTGGCAGAGCGGTTTGGAATGAAACGGTCACCAGAGTAGTTGAGGGTGGTCTTGGCAGTCTTGGAGCGGGTAGTTCTTGTACGGCTGACTGGGGTCTTGGTGGCAGCACCAGTACCGGTAAGAGTGAAGTCAGAGACGCCAAGCTCGAGAGCACGACGTGGGGTCTGAGCAGACTTGGCGATGTTGGACTTTGGAGAGTCCTTGTGGGATGATCTCGAAGCAGTCTTGAAGTGTGCAGAGAGGTTACCACCGTAAACGGATTGAGTAGCCTTGATGCTCTCGTTGTTGGACACCTGTCTTGGTGGGGTGTATGGCGAGGTGTTGCGTGGGGATGGAGTGAGAGGCATGCGACCGCCAGCGGTACGAGAGGAGAAGAGACCGTGGTGGCTCTTAAGAGGAGTTGATACACATGGAGAAGCCATTATAGCGTTTGTGTATGATATATGATGTCTTGGTCGAAGTACAAGCGAATGACTTCGTTGACTTGTTTTATTGTCGTAATGACTCGATTAGTATGGGTATTCGGTGTCGATAGTATCGAACGGATCCCAGAGTCTCAACCTAATGATTCCGGGGGGTTAGTATTTCGTCGTTGTGTGCGATATAATCGGCGGTAATCGAGTTCCTTCTGGAAGAAACTGTCAATCGGAAACGATCAAAGTCTTGAATCTGACAGTGATCTAGTGGACTGAAGTATTCTTGAAGGTAATTGAAGATTTTGAATCTAATGTGTAGAGTTTGGGAGCTTAAGAAAAGTGAGGAGAAAAGAAGTTCATGATGGAATGTGAGGAGGTCTTTATTTACATTCCTAGCGTTGAATCGCTTGAAATGGTTGTAACAGCAACGCCCAGACGAAATGATGCAGCCTTGATGCCTGAGACCAAACCACCAAATTTAGCACAGCAGTATTCAGGCCTCACGTGAGAAGGATTTCCTAACCGCAAAACCTAGTCACAGAACACACAGTTATGTAGGATTTAGATCTTCTATTGCTAGAATCAATATTAAATTTTGTAAACAGGAGTTACCTTTGTCTAGATTTTAAACTTATTCTCTACTGCTTCAAAAATGTCCAAAAGAATTATAACAACAATATATTGATGCTATTTCTTTTGTTAAGCTAAAACTCCTATTTTACTTCACTAAGCTCTCTATAAAAATAATTATATGACCCTTATCTCGATTAATATTGGCACTACTTTATTTTCAATTTTTTTTTATCTCATTAAATAACACTACACGTACTTTCTTCGAAAAGATTATGAAATTATTTTGTTACCTATCTAAGCTCGTGCAAGCACTGATAGCTCAGGTCTAATACGAGCAACAATATAAATGAAGAAGCTCAACAGCAATACACCATAGAAAAACACGTAAACGCCTACTATGCCTTCCCGCAGATACCCAAAAACAAAAAACAAAAACAAAGAGTAGAACAAAAGTTAGCAAGCGAATCCAGCCTTTGAAAAGAAGCCATTACAAGGAAACAAGTCCAGACGCCACAAATGACAAAACGAAAGAATGCAGAAGAAGAGTAGCACGACCGTATATTCGCACACACCGCAGCTGGGTATACAGCCTATGCATGACGCAATACATACGCACAAACTGCACGAAAGTAACAGTAGAAAACATCGAAAGTAAGCTATAGGAGTATAGGAGTCAAGAGCGCTATGCAGCACCAAAGCCCGCAGTTAGAGCCTGCACCAAGAACAAATTTGATTTTCATGCGGAATCAACATCCAGCTGTGTTGATGCCTGGAGCTGAAGTTATGTCCATAGCAGAATCATAGCATTGGACTCAGTTGATGACACTACAAACGACTGCGAGACAAGATGATGAAGTGCTACCACAGCCGATTTCACAGGACGATAGCATATGACTAAATATCCAACGAGGAGAGAAGCATTCGATATTTTCAATAGCCCACAACCTATTCCCAAGCCCAGGTAGCCACAACGAACCTCAAGCACTCATTCCTGACCTCAACCACACCCATCAATGGTCACTTCAGCAACCCTCACTTATAAGAAAGCATAGCACATGAAATCACCGATCATCAAACCAAGCCAAGCCACACAAAACTCAAAATTGGCAACACGTCTACCTCCCAAGGGTATCTTGAGCAACATGCAACAAATAACCCCGCCCAAAGAACCCAATCTCGACCGTCAGAATCTCAAAACCTCATAACCTCAAGACTTCAAAAATAAATCGTCAATCATCAGTAGCGTATCGAAACAGCAAGTCACAGCCATCCACATAGACCAATCCCCGACCAATCAGCCTCACAATCTATCCAAATCTCATCCACCATCTTACAACTCCAACACCAGTCCCAACAACCAACTCATACTCCTTCATACCACCTCTCTCTACACCCATCCCCCTCCCAAACCTAGACAGAAATCCAAACTCCCCTCCCCCCAACCTCCTCAAGATGGAACCCAAAAACCAAGCGAAACAAATCCTTCAAGAAAGGATACCGCCCACTACGCATCATCCACCCAACACTCTTAGCGACATCACCAGCAGTAGCACGCTTACCCTGCGCCGGAAGCCCACTGACGCTCCGAAAGGTAGGATCGCCGAGGACGAGCGATTTATAGTTGGCGAGGAGGGAGGCATGCCAGGGTAGGCTGCCGAAGGAGCCGGTGGGGAGCGTCTTCACGAAGGTTTGAAGGGCGGGTGAAGGTGTGGGCGAGGCGGTGGGTGGGTAGGTGAAGCCGACATTCATGGCGGCTTTGAGGATGAGGAGCTTGAGACGGGTTAGGTTGATGTCTTCTGCGGTTGTGGTGGTGGCTGTGCTGCTGGACTTTTGACTCGATTGGCTGAAGCCTGATCGTACACTTGATGCAGAACTCCATCTTGCGTTCGCAGCACGACTCCCCTCTGTCCCCAAGACGAGGATATTCGGTATAGAAGGGCTGCTATCTTCCGGGCTAATCGGTGTGTCCTCAAATTCCGTCGTTGGCGTCTCCGGGAGATATGGTCTAGGCTCCTGTCGCTCCGGCAACGATGGAAGGGAGGAGCTCATACTTTGATGACTAGATCCTCTGGAACTCTGATCAAAGCTAGCCTGTGAGAACGTCGTCTGGCTCGGTCTTGGTGTACCTCGTTCAGGGCGGACTTGCGTCCAGCCCTCACGAAAGAGGTCACAGAGATCCCAGCAAGCCTGAACTGCCGAGCCGATCAGTTCTTCGTCGGCTGCCTTTCCATCCCGCCGGTTCTGCCGCAGACTGAATAGCATTTCTGCGAGTGCCCAGCACGCTCTTAGCAGCGAATCTGTTTCCTCGGCTAGGCCAGACCGCAATTTCATCAGTCTGTGACACAGCGTGATATAGAAATCGAGTGTACGCTCTCGGAAGGCTTCTGGGAGATTACGGTCGTGTGTATTGTAGAGGTGATTGTTCAACTCGAAACTCACTCTCAATACCGAGTCAGCAAGCTCATCTGTGCGGCTACGCCCATCGAACAGTGCCTGACAGAAGTCACGGCACATTTCAAGAGTTGGGCGCACTTGCAGGTCGTGTTCATCATCACGGTTGTCGTATAGCTTTTGACAAAGTTTCCAGCAGCATTTCCAGGCCTGTTCGTGGGTATTTTCTGAGCCAGCATAACTAAAGATACGCTCCCGGTGGATGGAGGAGAGGCTAGCGAGAGTGTTGCACAGCGTCCAGCATTCGTGGAGAGCGGTTTTGAGGTGAGCTACTTCATCTTCAGAGTTTCGAACTGTGGAAGTGTCGAAGTCATCCTCTGTTTCGGCGAGGTCTTCTGGAATATTTTCGAGACTGCTGGATCTGCTGGATCGTACGCTAGTCACACTCGACTTCTCAGATGCCATGAACTCTACCTCCTGTCTAGTTTGGGCCCTAGGAGTAGCATTTTCAAGGCCGAAATGTGCGGGGGGAACATTGGTAGAGATAGGTGGTGGGGATACCGGACTCGAAACAATGGTCTGTGGATACATTAGTATAGACTCTTTTATTGAAGTATATGTACATACTCTTTCACCCTGGTTCATGTCAACTTTGAGACTCGTCGGTGATTGCTTTCCACTCGTAGGCTTTTCATATGGTACTGGTGTGGACCTATCGGGTAATGGTGGTGTTTCTGATGTATTGATATTTGCGCCGGTTGCCTACAATACGTCAGTATGATTCTAGTCGATAGTCCCTTATTTGTCTTACAAATTGTCCATAACCTTCTGGGGCATGAATAACAGAACGAGGTTCGTCATCGGAAGCTGTCCTGAGCAACTCAGGAACGGTAGTATTTAAGTTTAAAGCTGTTAACTACACAACATTTAGCGGATGCTATTTCAATATATTTCGATCTCATACTGTAGACTCGGTGCCTGTAGATAGAGCTGAACCCGTAGGTTGTGGAGGATCAAATACAATATCTACCTTCTCGACATCTTCCGCGACATCATCTTCTATCTCTGTAGTCTCTGTACCATTCGAGGTCACCGGCGAGGGGCCCACCATATCGCTTGGGCTGGACAATTGTGGGCCTGGTGATAGCCCATTCTCGAAAGATTTAGGACGCAAACTGGACGAGTCAGATAAATTTCCAGCATTTCTGTCTACCGTATGAGCTACTACCACACTTTTTGAATGATTTTATTATAAAACAACTTACAATGGCTGGTAGCGTGGAGATTTGGGCATTGCTGGTGAATCGGGCGACATTGAGAAGTCCGTGTATGGTGACAAGGTGGCCATCATGTTTCCGGGTGATGTGACCAGAGGGGACTCCAATGCCATTGTGCGGCTTCCTTTCAAATATTATATATTCTCCCAACGGGATGGGAGGTTCGATAAGAGATCGATAACAGATTGATGAAGGGAAGAAGAGTATGCCTCGATGTAAATAAGACTAAGGTGAGGCAGACGGAGGCGATGTGACTGTCTTAGATGATGAAGCTATGGTGGTTCGCAAATGACTGAGCTACTGCAAAATGTTGGAGAATGAGGTAACAGAATGAGGCTGAGAAAAGGTGAAAGCTGACAGCAGATGCAGCTTTCCACGAAGCTGAGTAGCGATGATCAAATCAAAGGGAAACACGACCACAAACACAACACGCCCACAAGCCGTACTTCTGTCTCCCGGGGTATTTTGCTTTGCGGTTGCCAGCAACAAGCAGAGCAATGATGAGAGTGAGGGTGAGAGTGAGAGGAAGAGGGCGTAGTCGAGCAGGCCAACAAGCTTTGACCCGCTTTGAAGACGGGGGAGAGAGTTATCAGAAGCAGCAGCTGCGCCGTGCACGCACTTTTTGGGGTACAAAGTTTCTACGAAGTCAAAATAACAACGGGTCGATATGTGTGGACGCTCAGGCGCTCAATCAGACGCTCATTCAGACGCCAAACTGCCGAGGGCGCACAGCACACGTAGAGTATGTAGAATAAGAAGATGAATCAAAAGATCGGGTGTGAGTGGGGGGAGAAGGAAAGGAAGGAGAGGGGGATTCTGGGCTATCGACTCAATGAAATGATTGCTTTTGTTTGATTTGATTTGATTCGATTCGTATGGGGTATTTCCGGCGCCTTGATCGTTTGTAAGTATGGAGAAGTGAAATACAGCGGAGTATGAATAATGAGTAATGAATAATGAATGAATGTATATTGTTTTCTTCTTCTTCTGGAATTGTGAATGAGGATTGCAAGGACTAGGTGCATGAGCTACATTAACTCACCTTGAATCGTAGTTGTCCTACCGTACACAATTCTCTCTCTCTCTCTCTCTCTCTCTCTCTATCTCTCTCTATCTCTCACTCTGATCCCTCTCGCTCTCCCTCCTTCATACTCTCAAGAGCGCGTCCATCCGCCCTCTTCTTCTTTGCCGGGACTCTCCCAGACTCAATCAAGCAGACAAGCACAACACCCAAGCAAATCCTTCCCAAATGACCAGATAAATATGCAGGCAGGCATCTTGTACTGCACATATTTTAGCGAGCCATTCGGACAGCCTCACTGCGCGTCTTTATCAGGTCGTGGCCGTGATCATGGCCAGTAAGGTTGAAGGCGTGTGCTTCGACAGACCCAAGGCTGCATGCTGTACAGGCATTTGAACTGCGTCGGACAAGCATCTGGGCGCTTAACGTTGCCAGGATGGTTATGTGTACGAGTGTGTGCGGGTGTGGAGCTTTTTGGTGGGTACTTGTGAGGAGAGTTGAGTGAGAGTTGAAGGTGCATGTGCGAGGGTCGAGTGAAAGGGTGAGTGTTGGTTGAGGGAGTGTACACAGTACTACTCTACCTTAGTCTTGCACCACTTAAATTCAAAGAGGTTTATCAGAAAACATAGCAGAAATATCAATAAATAAATATTAATATTGAAATAATAACAATAAGAATGACAAAGTGCTTTGAAATGGATATGATGATGATGATGATGATGATGATGATGATGATAATAATAATAATAATAATAATAATAACATCAACAACAATAATAATAGGAATAATTATAATAATACTATCTAAACTCATACAACCTGTATATGTCGTATGTACATATGTACTACATACACACATATACAACCCCCTGCATCTCAACCCCCTCAACCTTGACTACAAACAAGAGCTGCCCCCAACCAGACCTAATCAAATCATTCCTCGACATTTTGATGTGATACTGGATTAAAATCGCCGACGCTGCCTGATGTGATAGAATCAAGCCATGATTCTCCACATCCAATAAGCAAGTGCCAAGCACTCTGAATCACTAAGGATTTGCGGGTGCTGCCGTTGTTGGTAACCACACTCTCCACCTCATGCATTGTCTCTCCCAGATGTCACGAGCTATGTGCGAGTAGAGTTCTTCCAGACTGTCGGTACCCAGCTTGAACTTTATGGGCCTCCACTGTATCCACTGCTGTTGTTCGTAACACATCAAAACCCTTTGAGATGTGGAGTACATCGCCGTACATTCTGAACAGCCAAGTATTTCGGTCAAAGTAGTGCGGCTTCGGCAATAGCAAATATGACACGACTAGTCGAAGTTATTGGGGCTGGTCAAAATCCAACATACCAGACATGGATTCGGCATTGTTGGTCTTCTATCAAGGCATAATCAGACTTAACCAGCTCCGTCCGACACTGCATGCTTCCCCCACCTCTCATCAGCAGTTAGTAATGCCTTCGAGCGGTGAATCTCCATCGTGCCGTAAACCAACACTCAAAAGGACGGGCCTCTGTCATCGTTCGGAAAGTCTAACCTTTCCCGAGGCCTCTCAACGGGGCGGAGGAGGACCCGTTATCACAGCCGTGATCTCTGTCAATCGGTGTCCATCTAGTCAGTTGTCCGGGCGCTTATGCAGGTGATAAACGCCTTCGGCACCATCGCATGTAGCCAACCGGCAAACGCGCAAAATTTCTCGTGAGAGACACAATATAGGAGGGAAAAGAAACTTTCGGTCTTTTTTAAGCAAACTCAAAGAAATTGACGCACAGAAACGCGAAACTGACAGTCAGCATATTGAGATATGCGCGGTAAGAATAATAGCGCCGTAAATAACATCCATCCAGTTCATCAAGGAGAGATACTGTGAAAGCCACCTACCAACAACAGGAAAGAGCAACATCACAATCAATAGCCGCTGAGTCGAGATGAGCTCAGCCGCTGGTAGGGACTCGTAGACGGGTTGCGAAGAGAGAAAAACTCTACAAGAGCCAAACGTTTGTCAAAATGTTCAATTAAGCCATCAACAACCCTTGACCGTACTTTTGGCCAGCCTCTAAACGCCTCTGAAATACGCCTGGAATGCAATACACTCATGAGCCATAAGCTCTCGTAAACGCCATGTTCATTGCCCAACGTCCTAGCCCAAGGCAGCCTTCTTCGCGTCTCGTTCTGCGGGGTTGTACCTATGTCCAGTCAGTTTCCGAGTAAGTATATCGATGAGCACGGTGGGGGCCGTGGGATATCGGTAGATGGTATGGAGTGCTGAGTTGCGTACTTGAGGAGCTTCTCAATGAGATCGACGTGCGTCATGATCATTCGACGGCAGCAGTATCTCTTGCACCCGAGCTGGTCCATGGCATCACTGTTGCGCAGAAGTTAGCAAAGACCTTCCTGATAGATTTCTGTCGGCGAGCCAACTCACCCGTCCGTAGTTCCTTCGTCGATGAGCTTCAAATATCTCTCCCAAAGGTCTCCAATGACCTAGCCAGCGTCAGCCTGGGCAAATTGCCTCGGTGGTCGGGTAGCCTACCTTGCCACAAGAAAAGCAGCGCACAGGAATAATCATGGTTGCGAGTCGAAGAGAATCTCAGGCGTGCGTTGAAATTGAAGGTGAAAGAGCGCGAGCGATGTGGTGGGTAAACGGGGCGATCTCGACAGTCGGCGCAAAGAAATGTTCGCGGACGCTGATAGACGTTCACAATCTGACTAGCGCGCCGTGAACTTTTTATTTTCTGCAGATAGATAATCGAGCAAGCAAAGCTCACTGTCGACCCTCAAGTCCACCACAACCCACCGAATAAAATCCACCACCTTCCACCACCCCTCCACTTCGTACGCCGTCGAAATGGCTTCGATCTTGAAGCGGAAGAGGAATTCTGCAGAGGTCGCGGAGGCGCAGAAGCGCTCCAAGGCTTTGAAAGAGGAATCCGCTGCGCCAAAGTTCGATGCTGCACAATCGCCATGGGACGCTGCGTTTAGCATTCCTAAACCCGACAACCAGATTGCTACTGTTGGTGGTGACGCCGTCAAGGCGCCTGAAGTGTTGGATTATGAGGAATATATGACTGCGAAACAGGCTTCCAAGTCGAAGAAGTCGAAAACAAAAGCGGCGTCGACATGGAGGACTTCGGAGCCAGTGGGAGGGCGCATGATTAATGTTGATCCAATATTCGTTGGGGATGAGAAGTAAGTTCTACATCTTAGATAATTTTCTGCAGAGCCTGACTGTGCAGATATCTTATTGTGGCTCATCGATTGTCGCTGCGCATCTATTCAACTACGAATTCTCTTCTCATCCGCTCGATACCTGTCGCGGTCGACCGCACGCTCGAGAACCACGCACGAATCGTCTCTTACTGTCAGTCACCAAGCTCGCCCGATTTTATCTGGGTCGCTTGTTCCGATGGCTCGATCTTCCGAATCAATTGGACGTCCGGCGAGGGCTCCACGCAATTCTGGACATGCTCGTCCACGGGAGTCATTCATATGACAGTAGCGGCTATGGAATACAGCGGTCAGAAGCAGGATGTACTTTTTACCACCGAGAAGAGAAGGGAGGCTGGATGGCGCATTACGGCTCATGAATTGAATCCAGCTACCAAGGCTGCTGCTGCTCGAACTATTTACTCTTCACCGCAACCGATTCAGATCTTGAAGGCTGCTGGACAGGGCGATGTTATTGTCGCTGCTTCGGAGGAGAGAGTGCTTGTTGGAAGTTTGAGATCTGCGGATTTCAAGACTATCGATAAGATGAGATATGAATTCCGGGTTTTCGAGACTACAGATTACGTCTCATCTCTTGATGTACGAGTATCGCCAAGATCCCGCGCATTAGAAACGCCTTCTAAGTCTGGCAACAAGAAGCAGAAGAGTGTTGTTGATATTGTAGTTGGCGATGTTAAGGGTGTGGTGTTTGTGCATAATGACCTTTTGGCTAAGCTTATTGACGCTCAGCGTGCTACTGCATCTGGAGAGAGACAGCCTAATCTGGCACCACGAAAGCTTCATTGGCATAGAAAGGCAGTCCACAGTGTCAAGTGGTCATTGGATGGTAAGTCATCATGCTGAATAGTCATGATAAACACTAACGATAATAGGCAATTATATTATTTCGGGTGGTAGTGAAACCGTTCTTGTGCTTTGGCAATTGGATACTGGCCGACAACAATTCCTTCCCCATCTCGCCGCAACTATCGAGAACATTGTTATCTCACCTAAGGGCTCATCATATGCAGTTCATCTTGGTGATAACTCAACCATGGTTCTTTCTACAGCCGAGTTGACTCCTACCGCGAATATTGCTGGTATTCAAGCACACGTGCTCGAGCCGGAGAAGTCCTTCGATTCTTTTGTCCAAAGACTGAAGGCTGAGACTCATGCACGACCACTCATCCAAAGAGCTCCAGCTTGCATCAGCCCACTGAACCCTTCACACTTACTTCTGGCTGTTGGAGAGACACAATTGGCTAATCCTTTCCACACCGAAGTCCTTACCGCACCATACCTACAGATGTTCGACATAGCCAATTCCCACACCATTTCCCGTCAAGCTCTCAGCAGAACAAACATCACCAACAAGAACGTCGCCCCAAATGCCCAACATCTCTCCGAGCCACGAATCACCCAGCTGGAAATCAGCCACGATGGTCTCTGGCTCGCAACCGTTGATGAATGGGTACCCCCTAAAACCGACCTTGAGTTCTTGAACCACGGTGGAATGGATCTCGAATCCGAGCGCGAATCCCGCCGCGAGGTCTTCCTCAAGTTCTGGCAACTCAACACCACCGACAACACTTGGGAACTTGTCTCCCGAATCGATAGCCCACACGGCTCCTTCACCGATGAGAACGGTGTCGGTCGAGTCCTCGACCTCGCTTCCGGTGCCAACACCCTCGAGTTCTCGACTATCGGCGAGGACGGCATAGTCCGCATCTGGGCCCCTCGAACGCGCCGTCGTGACGGCGTCATCGTACGCGGCAAGGACGGTCAAGCCCTCCGCAACTGGTCCTGTTTCGCGTCCGTACCACTTGGCAAGGCCGATCCAGAAGAGGAGCGCACAGCACCCGAAAATGCATGCGTTGCATTCTCGGACGATGGCTCTATTCTCGCGGCCGCTGTGCATGGCATGCCAGACGGTCTGCTGCACCTGATCGACCCAGCTACCGGCTCGGTGCGCTACACACGCACTGGCATGTACACTGGCACGCTGATCAAATTGGCGTTCCTCGGCCGCTACCTGGTTACGGTGTCGGATCACGTCCGCGTCTACGACATGGTCTTGGATTCGCTGCAATGGGGTGTTGAGCTCACTAACCTCCGCTACCTCCTCACCACGCAGCAAAAGACGGAGATGATCCATCTCGCTGTTGACCGCTTGCATGGCACATTCGCGCTTGCGCTGCCCGCCAGAGAGGACTGGGAGCTCGCGAGTAAGTTATCAGTGCATTCTATGTACGGCTCCTTCTCCGAACTGGTGGTCTTTGACCCGGAGAAGCGCGACCCGGTTTACGCGAGCCAGCTTGGTGGTATTGTCACCAGTTTGTTGGCCGCGGAGGGCAGTGCTGGGTACGTGGTGCTTGACACCAACGCCGAGCTCAGGACGATACATCCCGGAGCAGAGCAGGCTGTCACGCTGAGCAACCTGCCGATTCCGGAGTCTGCTGGTGCGGAGGCTGAGGTTAGTGAGGAGCAGGTTACGGATATCATGCAGCTTGCCAATGACGACGTCGAGATGGACGTCGAAATGGCAGATGATGCACCTGCTCCTGTGGATGATGATGATGATGATGGTCCACCTGTCGTTAGTCAGCAGCAGCTTGCGGCTATCTTTGATGTTGGACCTAGTTTTGCGATGCCGCCTATTGAGGAGATGTTTTACGCTGTTACAGGGCTTTTTAGTGGACGGGTTGGCGCTTAGGTTCGTGTAACAGCGGCGTCAGATGTTGTATGTTTAGATACGTAGGCGTTAGGGAGCGGGTGGGATGGGGAAAAGAATGGATTTGTTGAGATTGATTTAGTTATTTGACTTGTGATTGTTATATCGATCTGTGTATGAATGCCAGGTGTAGGTGGCTGATCAGATCTGCTTAATCTTGTCAAGAATGCCGTTTTATGGTCTTTTCGTTGTGATATTAGTAATGATTGCCAGTAGATCAAGTTAGATCTTCAAACAAGATCCGCCAAAGCAATCTCTCGATCATTCTCTACACAGAATGCTATCAGCGATCACAGCATGGAGCTTCCTTAGCTTTTGAATACAAACCGCAATGGCCTGACAAACCGGGCAGGCCAGGAGAACTGAGACGTGAAGATCTCAAGCTGAGCTGAGTCTTGAACAGCAAACCGAGTCGTCATCATCACCAAAATGCCTGCAGCTGTGGAGTAAAAGCTCAAGCATTTCCAATCGCCGAGAATAGAGGACTTTGCAAAGACTAACATGTCCCACAGTTAGTATGTTAATGTCAGCTGGCTGACTGTACTTTGCTATAGTATCGCCATAATAGATCTCGTCATCATTTGCCTTTTCACCATCGTCGAATGCTTCGTCACTGTTGAACTACTATGAGAGATGTACTTGGACTCTCAGAGTGAATGGATTGCAAGAAGTAATGGCGTCTCCAAATACGTTCTTAACTTCTTGGTCACTTCTCTGTATCGTTGGAAGGCATTTTATAGTAGGCTTTTACCACAAGCACTAGCGTATCACGCCGAACAGGTGAGTCCATTTTCCACGGTCTTTATCAAATACTGAAGCGGCATGTAATTCCTTATATTTAGACTCGGTACTGCCTAAGTGAGTTAGGAAATGAGGTGGGGGTGGAGAGCTTTTTTACTTATTCATACAACCCTCCTCCCTCTAATCGTTGCACCTATGCGTATAAAAGGAGATAAACAAGCTAGTTAGACACTCTAAAATCAACTCATGATTTGCTGCATAACCTATATTCTGCCGTCCAGTATTCTAGATTCATCAGAAGATCGCCGACCGAGATGTTGCAAAGTCAACTATCCACTGGCCAAAGCGGATCCAGATGAATCACTTGACAGGGTTTTCTGGCGTGGAGTATGATTAACAGGCTCTTTGAACCCTGCCTCAAATACTAAAAGCTCTGTATTATTTTTGCAATTTCTTTCCCCTATAAGTGATGTGCGTGATGCTTTCCTTTTTTTTACTAACGAGCTTCACCAAAACGATTGAAACGGGTTCACACGTCTATGTATATATGTTATAAAAGCCAGAAGGGAAAGACAGCCAAAGTGAAACACCGAGTTTCAAGTGAGCATCTAAGAGCTAGGTATGTATCTGAAACAACAGGATTGATTCGAAATCTGTCAAGATTCTCAGTGCGGTCACTTTGTACAGGGAGCTGCAGCAAGACTTTTGATACCGAACTGATTGAAGGAAAAAGAGAACTATATTCTACTTCGCTATCAGAATTCCACTTAGTGGTGCGTTGCATTATATGCCAAATCCGTTTAATCATGAAAGTGAGAAAGCTCACTTTTCACACTACGGTGTAGCAAATGACGTCGGGTATTGGCCGTATATATGTGTTGACAATATCCAACTCTCAGTTTAGGCCTCCTGCGAAAAAAAAAATCGAAAAAATTATGATGCAGCGGGTTGAGGCTAATAGGGGCATGTATGAAGGTCATTGCTAGACAGGATGGCAGGGGAACTTGGATTACCTCATTCACGTCATCGCTGAATCCATGGTCATAAATCAAGAACATGAATGTCTACATTGAATCAACAACCACTCACAGGAAGGGCGTTTATAGAAATGGTAGCTCATAGCTTTATTCAAGTACTACGTTGCACTACTGCTCTCCATAAAGGTAAAACCACCGCAAGCCATTGTATTTCATCACTAAAGTCAACGCAGCCTTAGTCCCGCATAGCAACATAGTTCTTCCGCCATCTCGGCATAAGCCAAATCAATCCATGCAACAAGCAGATGAATGAACTTTTGATAAGGGGAAATGATGGGTATGAAAGGTTGTCGCAGAGAACTGTAAAGGAGGAGGCGATAGTGTGAAAATTGGTGTGGCAAATTTAAATGAGATTTATATGTTGATTGACGAGGTTACCACTCGTATTCACCACTGGCCTTGTGGAAGACGTATTCCTTGCCGTTCACCGTCAAAACACCGTCCTTCATAACGCACTTCCTATAGTCTTGTTAGAGATGCTCAAAAGCCGACACAAAAACAAGGAAACGTACCACTTGTTCTTGACTCTCTGTACTTTATCATACATGCAAAGCATGATATGACCCATACCCTCATCGTCATCCTCCTCATCATTCAAGCCATCATCCGGATCATCAAGATCAGAATTAATAGCGTCCTCATCAAGATCGGCATCATCATCCCTCAAAATACCAGCCTTATCATCCTCATCGTCATCAGGACCATCCATCTGCGGCGGCAGCGTGGAGATTGACGATACTCCAGTTGGTGTGTATGGCATGGCCTGTGGCGCTCTCATCTTACCTTTACCCTTGGCAGTACGCTTGTGTTCTTTCAGGGGTAACATCAAACCGCCACCTTCCATGTCCCTGCCCATAGCCTCAATCTTTCTTCGGATCATGTTGTCAATTTCAATACGTCCCATCTCAACTTCTTCTCCTTGAGCATTGAACCTCTTCACCATCAGCTCTCCCTCATCCTCATCATCAGCACCATCGGTCTGACCATTGTTTTGAGCTGGAGCTTGGTTTTGGTTCTTCAGTCTTGCTTGAGCAGCTTGCATTTGCTGAGCAACTCCGGCCGAGTATGCGGCTTGTGAAGGGTTCTTAGCCATCATATTTGGACGAGGAATGCCGATATTGGTGGATGGTTGTTGCTGCTGCTGCGGCTGCTGTTGTGGTTGAGGTTGCTGCTGTGGAGGCTGTTGAGGTGGTTGCTGAGGAGTATTGTTTACATTTGTGATGTTAGCAGCTGCTCCAGGACCAAACTGTGCAGCAACCTGAGAAATGGCTCTTTGTTGGGCGCTCATTCCATTCTGGAACTGTGGTACTGACATACCCTGAGCAGGCGAAGGCTCAAGTCCTGGTTCGGTCTTGATGCGCTTGCTTGGGTCATCAGCGTTTGGCATCTGTTGTTGGGGTAATTGTTGAAAGTTGGAAGGTTGTGAAGGGTTTGCTGGTTGTGACATTGGCATATGCATTGGCTGAGACATCTGCTGACCAGGCTGAGCCATCTGCTGTTGTGGTGGAGCAGTCTGTTGATAGTTTGAAGGAACTGTAGGAGGGTTGGAGATAGGTGGTGGAGGTTCGACTTTTGGATCCCATGGAAACTGGGCAACACCGAGACTGGACAACTTTTGTTGCCATACCTGTAACAATTAGCATAATGGCCAGCTGCTTCGACAGTTAAGTCCCAGATATAACTTTAATGAAGTTTTATGAATAAGAAATTATATGTGCTTGACAGGCTGCAATAAGTAAATAGGCATAGCATGATGATAGACTCGCACAGAACGTGACAATCACGTGTTCTGACAGGGATCGGAGGAGCACTAATGAGATTTGTGGCCCCAAGCGAGCGGATGAGAGTTTAAAAGGTGAGAGGGGGAATTGAAGTAGAGGCGATCCCCCCGCTGCCTGAAATCGAGCGAAGCCGAGAGAACAGCGCCAGAAAGCACATGAACCACGACGACGACAACGACCATCAACAACGACTCGCAGTTTATCTACTATACCTTTCTAATACGAAAGCAAAATGCCATCCTAAGGAAAACGATAAAAAACGAAATGCGACCGCTATAGCTTTGGGAACGACAGAAGAGATGCAACTTACTCTGGCTAATTCATCAAGAACGCCTTCATCAACCCCACCTTCCTCGAAATCGACTCGAGAGGTTTCTACGACATCTTGGATAATGCGCTGGTAGACGCCGCCCTGAATATGCTGTATTAGTATTGTCGTCCTGGACCCTGGATTTCGCATAACCACGTCGCCAGAAGAAGGGTATACATACGACACTGGTATTCGACATGATGACACGAGTAGTTGGTAACGAACGGGACGCCTGTGTGCAACAAGCTACTGATCAAAGATATCTGGTGCAGACGTTTCTGAAAGTTCTCACTTCAACGTGGATACAGCGGTGCTTGGTCTGTGTTTGGTGGTTGTTCTGATAGTGATTTGGTATGTAAGCAGGCCAACTAACGCAAGTGGCCGCGTGTAAAGGTCGTAACTCGAATGTGCTTTGTGCAGTATGATTCTACAATGCCTTTCCGAGCAGTAGAGGTGCAGTTGTATATGTGGTTGAGCACGCAGCAAGTGTTTGTCGATGGCCGCGTCTGGAGTTGTAGAGGGTGAGGAGACCAAAGCCGATAGGCATTCATCCCATGAGTTCGCTTAGCGATCGGGCCAGCTACGTAGCTGCAGAGCCTCTGCTTGTGATTATGGACAATGATAATTTGTTTGAAATTATATTTATATGATATTCACAACTTGATGAGTATAGGCCATGAATTAGGACGACCTGTATTGTGTGTTCCGTTCTCAGCCTCTTCGCCAGCTGTTAATGCAGCCTTTGACCAACCCTCGCTGCGTACTATTGGAGATTGAGCGCAGCACATCAAAGATCCAAGCACAGGTATGGTGGTACTCTGAATAGACTCATCCAAATGTTATAAACCAAAAGTTTAAATAAAACCCTCTGCGGGTGCTGGAGACTAGTAGTATCAATTACGTTCGCCTTATGTATACATGTAAATAGAACTCAGTAAAATGCACCTGCGGTAGCTTTGATCGCATGACTGTGTGTATCCAGCACAGGCGATAATGTCGTTCATCCTTTAATACCTTTCCCCTCAGCAGCACTATTGTTCTCAAGTTTTACTGTTGCTCATACTTCTGATATTTAGGTTAATCCACGCTTAGAACGCCTTGGAGGCCCAGCAGCGGCTTCAATCTTCCTCTTGGTACCCTTCTTTTTGGCAGCTGGCAAATCAGCACTATCATGGCTCTTGGCTTCATCTGCAGCTTGGTTCCTCACATCCCCTTGGTCCTTGGTAGTCTTCACACTTGCCTTCTCCTTATTAGCTGGTTTTTTTATGCCCGCCATATTCACCTTCTCCTTTGCGTCTTCAACGTGTCCCTTAGCTTTCTCGACATATTCTTCCGCCCCTTCAGGTTCCTCCTTGACTTCCTTGACATGCTTTCCTGCTCTGCCAGCCTCACTCCGAGCCAGCTGTATGTCATTTTGAGAGACTTTAATTTCTGCGTTCCCCTCACCATTCTCTATGTGCCAATCTGGGTCTTTCACCAGAACATAAGCAACCTTTTCAACCTCTACAGCCCGTACACCCAGTCTTTCGCGGACTGGCGCCAGTTTTTCATCAATTCTCTTGAACTCTGCAATGGAATAATTCAACTTGCATTTCTTGCCCTCATTTATGAGCCAGTAATACATTTCATCAGCGAAAAAGGATATGTATTTGGGGCAATATACTGCAAGGAGAAGAGATGCTGTAGCTGGTCCTACACCCTTGAGTTTGGAAAATGCCTCGACACCTAGCTGGGGTGCAGATTCTGGTTTTTTGTCATGATAGAGACGGTATGTTGTGACTCCTGTCAGACTTGCTTGTCGGATTGTTTCTTCAGTGTTTGAGTCTACCATTTGAGCCAGTTTTGGACGCCAAGTGCCATGTTTCCTGCCGCAGTAATCAGCAACATGATGCTCAATAATCGGTGAAAAGCATGAGAAACTAAGAGTAAGAAAACGGGATCAAAGAGAATAGTGAAAGATTGAAGGCAAGAATCCTGCCTAATTCTGGACAATATATGGAGTAACCATATCAATCACTGAATATTTCTCGAAGCTTACCAGATCATCATAGCCAAGTATTCTCCTGCGACTAAAATGACAAGGACTTTATGTTTGAGCACGTTAATTCAGTTCTAAAGAAATGTTCAGAATCCGCGGGAAACTTGGAAAGCCCAAACCCAACATCGATATAATCAAGACCAGAACACTGTCGAACAACAGCCTACCTCGAGAACCGGTGAACAGTTCCCAAGCCGAAAGCTCCAAAATCAACACTAGAGAATACTCACAATTTCCATGCCAAAAGCCTGTTCAAATCTGCTTTCACCATTGGCTTGATTGTTGTCGTGTCATCCCAATCCCAGTCACTGTACTTCGTGATTGCCTCCCCATATCTGAAATCATCCAGCTCCTGCAACGTCTCAGCAGGTGCCTCAGCTGTCACATTCGAATCAGTCCAAGATCTCCTATATGATACGCATCCATGCCCCTTCAAAACTACACGATCTCTTAGAGTAGACACTGCTTCATATACATCTCAGAAGAGACCTGTGTAGCTAAGCAAAACCCAGGAAGGTTTATTGCTCTCACAGACATGCCATGCCGCCTTTCTACTCACCTGGCTTATTCAACTTCTCAACTAATGCCGGATATCGCCCCAGTGCCTTTTCAAATTGCTCGCGGGTGATTTCAGTGGCTTTAGGAGTTGCTTTGGGAGTAGACATCGTTTTAGAAATAGACGTCTTCTCATGAATTTCAGTTCCAATTTTAAGTCGGATTGAAATCAGTTGTGAAGTCCAATTCTTGGTTCTCTATGCGAGGATTGTTGATAAGGGAAAACGAGGGTTTCGACACGTTACAATGCGATTGATGACATGACGTACCTGACGCGACGATTGTTGATATTTGTGTTGATAGCGGAGTGCGGGATGCGGGTCCGTGGTTGCCGCTTATTGCTATCGATGTTCGGATATCGTTATGGATTCTAGACGTTTGACACTTTAGATAGGTACTTTTCTGACCTAGATGATTTCAAACTCGCCATTTGACCGTTTATCTTTGAAGGTGTTTATGGGCTTGATTTCGATGAGAGTGGGTTCTTGACGACTCTATAGTCCTATGTCCTTCGAATTCGACAAATAGCTCTTTGAACAATAGCATTTATACCTAGATTCTTCTCTCAACAAACCTATCAATTCTGTTGTCAGTGGTTATCGTACTTTCAAGAAGTTCTTTTGCAATAATTGATAACTGTTGGTTGAAGTATAAGCAACTGTATCAATGTCCTTTCTCGACATACAAACTTATGAAAGCTGGTTCTTTATGTCTATGGGGTTGTAATCAATTGATCAATATAACAGCGCTAACTTGTTCTATTTGACACCTCTATATAGCATCACTAGATGCGCTATTGTACGAACTTGACATAAATAACTCTTGGACCTTTTAATAAATGAGATCCCTTTCTATTTTAGCTAGCAATGAGTTGTTTACTCGCCACACGCGCTACATACCCCCAAAGTCATAAGTCAATCAAGCGAAAAGCGGGAATTTCTGGCAGAATTTGACTGAGGGTCAGTCACGACATCGCATCTCTCCAGTGGCCAATAGATATTTCATAGAATTCCGACTCTATGCCGATTATGCAATGAGCACAATGGGGCTCTTGAAGGGCTTACGCGACTTTAGGGGTATAGTACGCTTAGACACCGCTTAGGGACAGCGGACAGCAGAGACGAGGCGACTAGACACAGCTTCGCCCCAAAATGATCAACTAGCTGCAGCCAATCTCCTGGATTGAGCCATGCGACCCATCCCATATGAAACACTTGAATGTCCCAGCTCAGTATTTGTAGGACCAGTCGACCTCTTCTCAAAATGTCCGTATTCAAGCAGTCGATGGAAAGCTTGTGTTCGATGTTCGATAGTGCTGCTGAGTGTTCTCTGTGGTAGTCGGCTCGTGTGAGGCCTCGAAACATCTCCTAGTTCTTACCGTCTCGTAGATCTCACGGACAGTTTCGATTCTAGAACAAAGTCGTCGTAAGTTCGATTGTTCCTCCCTATGGGCACCGCGAAAGTATCTCGAGATTCTCACATACTTCTTCGTGCATGCTCTTCGCCTTTATCTTCATACTGTCGTCCTGCGTGTGGTTCTGAATTCTCCAGTGTCCCATTAGAGTTTTGTAGGGGAGGTTGCCAACATTCATTATCCTCGAGATGCGGGCATCATCAGAATCGTTCTTGCCGGAGGAAGAGACGAACGAGAAAAAGACCACTATTATTTGCGAAGATGAATTTCAGCATCCCATTGATGGAGGACGAGGCGCTTGGATGTTCATGTTTGGCTCTGTGATCGTAGATGCAGTCATCTGGGGCTTCCCGTTGAACTTCGGCATCTTCTTGAATTACTATGAGAAGAGTGACAAGTTTTCAGACAGCCAAAGCATTGCAATGATAGGTACTTTCGCGACGGTGAGTATGCCCTTGGAGTATGGTTGATAACATAGCGACTGACCTTGCAAAAGGGGATAGCTTATCTGGGAGGGCCTCTGATGACACCACTTACATTGCGGTTTCACAGATATCGCCGACACCTGGTGGGATTTGGAGTTGGACTTTGCGTCTTCGGTACATTAGCTGCCAGCTGGGCAACGAAAGTCTGGCAACTTATCCTCTGTCAAGGCATCCTATACGGGACCGGATTCCTGATTGTGTCGTATGTCGTCTTCAGCCAACTTAACGAGTGGTTCGTGGAGCGGAGAGGACTAGCATACGGTATTCAGCTCAGTGCTTCTGGGCTCGGTGGTTTGCTTCTGCCATTCGTTCTCCAGTCGCTTCTGGATAACTACGGATATGCATGGACACTTAGGATATATGTCCTGATCATCGTAGGTTCAATCTCCGAGCACGACGCTGGGAACTCAAGCTGATATTTAACCACGGATATGCCTTGTCGGACCCGCCATCCTGCTACTTCGAAGCCGCCCACGTACAACAAACGAAAAACCCTTGAAAGCAAAAATTGACTACGAAGCCCTGAAAAAGCCAATTTTCTACATTCTAGCAGCCGCAAACCTGCTTCAAGGCCTCGCCTTCTACCTACCCATTTTCTACCTCCCCTCCTTTGCCACCTCCCTCGGCATTTCAGAAACCAACAGTTCACTTCTCCTTGCGTTCCTCAATCTCGCTCATGTCCTCGGCCTCCTAACAATGGGTTTTCTTTCTGACCATCTTTCGGTCTATCTACTCCTCTTTATCAGTACCTTCTTCTCCGCCCTCTCGGTCCTCTTGCTTCTCGGACCGGCCAAGGCTTTCCTCCCGCTCTGTTTCTTTTCCTTTTTTTATGGCTTCTTGGGCGGAGGCTTTGAGAGTCTGTTTCCGAGGTTTGTCACGGCGTTGACAGAGGACCCGGCTGCAGAACTGCTCTTTTATGGTATATTTGAGTTTGAGCGGGGATTAGGGATTGTTCTTGGGGGTCCACTTAGTGGATGGTTAGTAGGGGAAACAGCGGTTTTGGGAGGTTTTGGGTTGGGGATGTATGGGAAGATTGTGGTGTTTGTGGGGGTGACTTTGGGGGTAGCTTCGATTGCAGGAGTTGGGCGTTTCTGGGGTGACAAACAGCGTGAAGAGAGTGAGAAGAGTCCTGATTATGGACCATTAAAGAATGAAGAAGACGACATATAAACAGTTAGATGTTACATGAAGCAAAAATCGCTTCTGCAGTTGCATCGTGAAACGTTCGGCGTAACGGTTCTCAGCTGCGCGATATCAATGCTCTTGATTTCAACAGCCCACAACTACAGTAGTATAACAGATCCTATTATATACAACTAAATCCCTATTATTGAGTGCTGTTTCCAAATAATATACTCGTCGATTATTTTGTTACCGTAAGACTAACATATAGGAGTGAGATGATCGCTATCCTGGCGTAGGCAGGCCCAATGCTTCCAACGCATCGATTCATCATAAATTGCCCAGAGCAAGCCAATAGCGTGACTTCGAGCGGCGCTAATTTATGATTAAAACTTAGGTTTACTTTTAATGCCACGTGATCCGATAGAGTTATCTATATACTTAGGTATTATTAGATACGGTACTAAGATAAGCACGTGCTACTTATCCCCAGAGCCGTGCCGGCCCAGAGGAGCCCAAGCAAGAGCTAAAACACTAGACCCTGATTCCATGTTGAAGTTGATATTATCCAGCCAGCCCTCCACCGCCATATGTGTGGCTGAGATCCTTATCACCGTATTGAAGGTGCGCATCCAATCAAACCCAACCACAAATTTCTTAAACGCCACAGATTCCTGATGGGAGACAGTCATATCTTCATAAGTCTGTCTTTGTTTTGTGAGACGGGCGACAGGAATGAGAACCCTGTGGTACCCGGGACCCCTAATGGTATCCGGTGGCTTACCGCAAATGATGGTATATCAGCAGAACTGAAAGTCCTCTCTTCTAATCGAAGTTATAAATTCCAGGACTTTAAACAGTCTACAGTATGCCGAGATCCTGAATAACTCTAAAGGCACCAAACATTTGGTATGCAGTGTCTTTATTTCGGCAGCGTCCGAGACTACACATCTTGGTCTCCGCTTTCAGCCTGCCAACTCAAGCCACCAAATCTATGAAACAGCTTCGGGTTGTTCTAGAGGTGAATGGCTCATGTCTCTGTATAGTACGGAGTAGTCTATTGGGATTTGGGTCCGGGGTACTGGAGTACAAGGGATCGACATCCCCATTTCTTAATTATGTCATATCGATGAGAGGTTTACTACTAGATTTTGAGAATTTAGGCAATTCAATATGCATCTAAGGAGTTTTGGGGTTTTGAATGCGGCGTTGACTATCTCTTTGTTATGTTATGGAACTCAAGCGCAATGGATAGGCAGGTCAAGTGAGTGTAGGAGGACGAAAGTTGCTGTGTTAGGAGCTGGAGTTGCTGGAATCACTGCTGCTGTGAGTTGTGTTTGATTCGATTATCCACTTGATTTCTTCGAACTGACTCTGATGTAGCAAGCGCTGAGCGACAGGGGGATCAACGACTTCTTGATACTTGAGAGCAACTCAGAAATTGGAGGACGGTGTAAGAATGCGAAATTTGGAGAAGATGAGAATGGCAAGCCATATACAGTGGAACTGGGTGCAAATTGGGTTCAAGGAACAGGGGGCTACAACGGCCCCGAGAATCCGATATGGACTCTTGTAATATCCATGAAGCAATGAGAATATGTTGATATTGCATGCTAACAGGACAGCAGGCAAAGAAATACGGCATCAAAAACCATATCTCCAACCCCGACTCAATCTTGACATATGATGACAGCGGACCGAACGACTTTACAAACGCACTGAAGACATTTCGAAACAGCTTTCGGTCGGTGACTGGAGATTTAAGGAATCAGAATCGCAATTATGAAGCGACTATGAATGTACAAGAGCTGCTTGAGGAGGGCGGCTGGTCTTCGAAAGGAGATGCTCGAAGACAAGCTGTTGAGTGGTATAATTTTGACTACGAGTATGCCCAAAGTCCAGTACGTTGATTTCGACACCACTCTTACCAAACAGTGGCTCGAGCTAACGCCTGAAAGATACATAGCTCAGCTCAAGATACGATGAGAAACTTTGTAAGTGATGCTTTGGAAATTTTCACGTCAGGTACGCTATATACTGATACTAGTAGAAATCCACATTCAACAGCTTTTCTGCAGACATCAATTTTGTAACGGACCAACGAGGATTCAACGCCTTCCTGGAGGGCCAAGCCTCTGAATTTCTCAGTCGGAACGACTCACGTCTCTTGCTCTCCAGGGTTGTACAAAATATCATCCAGACCGCGAACGAAGTAAATATCCACAACTCAGACAGAACGTGCATCACCGCAAACTACGTGATAACAACCTTCTCCCTTGGGGTGCTCCAAAACTGCGCTGTTTCCTTCTCTCCTCCTCTCCCAACCTGGAAGACCGCCGCCATAGACGGCATGCAAATGGGCATCTTTACTAAGATCTACATGCAGTTTCCCAAGGACAAGATATTCTGGGATGAAGAGAAAGAGTTCTTTCTTTTTGCTTCGAACCAAAGTCGAGGGTACTTCCCTGTGTTCCAGAATTTCCTACTTGGGAGTGGAATTCTTGTCGCTACAATAGTAGCTGAGCAAGCTCGCATTATAGAAAATCAAACAGAAGAAGAAACAAAGGGACAGGTAATAGAGGTCTTACGAAAGATGTTTGGAGACACTGTGCCTGATCCGGTAGACTTCATGGTTCCACGATGGGGCTCGACACCTTGGGCATATGGCAGTTTCTCGAACTGGCCAACCGGGTACACTGATAAAGACCATCTCGATCTTCAGGCCAATGTAGGAAGAGTATGGTTTGCAGGAGAGGCGACGAGTAGAGATTACTATGGATACCTGCATGGGGCGTACTTCGAAGGGAAGAGAGTTGGAGATTTGGTCGCAGACCTTGTTATTCACCCCGAACTCGTGGAGGGTGTGGAGATGGAGTCAGAAACTCGCCGGACGAATTAGGATATGGCAGCTAGTTAAAGTTGGGTCAAGAAAATGTGAATGAAGGAAAATGCAAGTTCAACTTAACATGCTCAAGCAAGCCTCACGATTGACGAAATATAGGGCATTGTGTCGCCCCTGGTTCTCTAAATGGTTTTATAGGCGACTAGTCACTCCCATTCCAGCCGCTGCTGTCCTTAACATGAGACAATCAACAGAGTGGGCTCAAGCTTGTCATCGTGATGAGCTTGGTTTTGAGCATACTATGCGTTTGGCAGCGCCACAACAGTGGTCGTAGGAGGGGACTTGGGTTGACAATGAAAGCGATTAAGCATAGTGCAGGGTACAAGCGCAGCGAGAGATTGCAGGGCAGTTGGCAGCTTAGAAAACAGGATATAAAGTAGGCTTTAAAATCGATGGGAAAATAACATGGTACTTATGTTGTGAGAAGAGCGAAGAGGCTGTGGAGCTGCTATCACCTTGAGGTGGTGCAAAATCTAAGTGGACAAGCACAATAATTAAGATTATAAGTATACTGCTGATATCAAGGAAGACTGCAGGTACCAAGAATCACAGTGTTATAAAGGCTCTAGCCTAGTGACGTTGACTTATAAAAAGTTATATTGAATGCAAATTTTAGGATCTTTGATCACGAGAATATATCGTTTTATCTGTGTCGTACGCCATGGCCGTCAGATATGACTGACCGCTAGACTCAGTTCGAAGATCAGCTAACGAATCGTTGATCACAGCGTCGTATCAACGTACTTAAATAAGGACTCATAGCATAGTTTAATTAGTTAGCTACATGTTCTTTTTTTGTATTCATTAGTTGGCTTAGCTATATATGTTAATTCATATTTTTATCTATTCTACTGTATTCTTGAACTCTCCGTTTACACGTGATTGATAACTATGTAGCCTGCTGTCACCGAGTAACTGTACATAGATTAGCTTTACCGACACAACTCTACTTTTCCTAACTCAAAGTCCAATTTCCACTAACGTCTGAACACGGAACCTTGAAGATGAACTAGAGTGCATTGCTTGTTTCCCGCCTTCAAGTTTCAGATATGTACATAAGCATATACAGAGTATATCCATTGCCAAGCATATATTGAAGATGTCGTTAAGCGCCGCGCACGAACTTAAGATTGGCTGTTTATGAAAGCAAAGAGGCAGGGCTAAACTTTACTTGACATGTCAGTGCCTTCATCTGTTCACGAGGAAATCTAAGATGGGTCGGAAGCGAGACATGCTCGGAGAAAATACATAGCTTTACTCCCCGATCTTTCGCTGCTCCGGTCAAGCACTTCTTATAAAATCTATAATCGCCAATACATGATAGCCTTGAGGTAGGCTGGATTAGACGGTAACTGTATTCGGCAATGTGCCGTTGACTTTCGGATCAAGCAGAAACTCCGAAAAGGTCATTTGGATGGATCAGGGCCACTTGCGCAGTCCTGCTGTCTTATTCCGGCGATGGCCTCCGTGTTGAAACTCGTACACTGTAAGTGGGATTCAGTCGATCTTTACTAACGACTCTATGAATGGTCTGTGCACTTCCTTGTTATCCTTATAAGAATGAGTTATCCATTGGCAAATAGATGTATTTCCTTGTCGAGCGTCCCTGCCATTGTCTACGTCCAAGATGAGGTCTTTCGACGTTCTGTTGGGTGCTGCGATGCTGCATCAGTCGGCTTCTTTTGTCCTTCCGGTCCCGTCCCAGAACTGCTCTACCTTTGCTGACAGCTTAGCAAAGACAGCAGATCTAATTAACACCACTGTTGTCAGTTCGGATGATGTTGCTCCTCATGCACTGACTGTTCTCAATTCCGCTGAGACTAACAATATCACAAACAGTTACAGGTTTTGCCGCGTCGTATGTAAGCAGCACTATGGAGTGAATAGTACCTCGAACTTCGAGTTGTGGATGCCGATGTCAAATATCTATGAGAGTAGATATATGGCCGTCGGTAAGTTATATTCACACTTAGACTGAAATCGATTCTCTCTGACATATATGAAGGTGGCGGTGGTATGGCCGGCTACATTGACACTTCTAACATGATGTCACATCTCAATGAAGGATTTGCTGTTGCTGGGTAAGTCGTTTCTTGGTAAGTAATAACTACAATGTTTAATAGTATACAGAGGAGACTCGGGCCATCTCGCCGCTGATAACAACGGTGGTAATGGAGCCCTAGGGGTCTATCTTCCATACCTTCACAACCCAGATGAAGTCGACGCTTGGATCCATAATGCCATCAAACTATTCACCGTCCCATCAAAATCCATAATTGGCTCCTTCTATGGAAGTGCCGCCAAATATGCATACTACGATGGATGCTCAACCGGTGGGGCTCAGGGGTTTGCTCTCGCTCAACTGTACCCTGATCTTTTTGATGGCATTATCGCAGGAAGTCCAGGAAATTATTATTCTCATCTTGCACTTTCTTTCCTCTGGAATGCACGCGTAACACAAGTAAAATCTCTGCACCACTCACAGATGACTCTGCTTATTTCTGTAGGACAATGCTTCTTATATTCCGCAAACCACTCTCTCCGCCATGACTTCTGCGGCCCTGGATGCTTGCGATTCTCTCGATGGTGTATCAGACGGTCTCATCGAGAACCCCCTTAATTGTACTTTTGATATCTCCTCCTTGGCATGCAATGCCTCCTCCAACGCAATTACCTGCCTCACGCCTGCACAACTAGCCGCGGCAAAGTCAATCTACGCAGGTCCACAGACCAGTAACGGTACTCAAATTTATCCTGGATTCGATTTCGGCTCCGAAATCGAGTGGATTCAACAGGAGGGATCCCTTGCCGATGCATTCTCCATTCCGTTGCTTCAGAATCTTGTGTACGATAATCTCAGTTACGATGCTAACACATTCGACTTCGACATTGATGTCGTAGATATGGATGCAAGAGCCGGGGTCTATATTGACGAAATTAGCACGAACCTCACTTCTTTCCGCAATCGTGGTGGGAAGTTGCTTGTAAAGCAGGGTCAGTAACCATCATTATAAGGCTGACGTTAGTGCTGACAGAAAAAAGGATGGGCCGACCCTTATAACGCCGGTACCTGGCCCATCAAGCATCTTCAAGACGTCGCAAACTTCTTTGGCGAGGACGTTTCTGACTTCTACAATCTGTTTATGATTCCAGGGGGCGGACATTGCGGTGCCGCCAGTTTGTATCCTAGTGTTCCGGCAACATACCATTCAGTGGACGTAATGATAAAGTGGGTCGAAAGGGGTGAGAAGCCAAATAAGGTTGTTAGCACTGATCCGCCTGATGGTAGCGATACGAGTAGATTACTCTGTCCTTGGCCACAGAATGCGGTGTATATTGGTGGTGGAGAGAGTTTATGGAGTAGTTACGTCTGTGAGGGGTAAAGAAATGATAAAGGACATTATGAGGAGGTGCGAGACAATGTATTGTCGAATCGGTGTACTTATATATACATGTTTTATGCGTCCTTGGAGAGTAACTCATGTCGGCTTTCGAGAAGGCCAAGAAGCAAGCTTTCAATGAAGATTCTTTTTAAATATACGTTCTTACCTTGCGTTTTTATGCTAGTCCCCAATCCTTAATCTATACTTGAGTATGTTGAACTCTTCACTTCTAGAGACAATTTCGAGCATAATTTAACTCCTAGGAAGTGCTAAGGAAAAACTATCTAGAAGATGATACATTGCCATATACACATAATATATATAAAATATTCCTTGGTCTACGATCTAATATCTTTTACCTCAATCTTCCAGTGAAAGAGATCCTACAGCGGACGATTTTGAACTATAGTTTCCTATCATTTCATAATATCCATTACCGTATAACAACTGTTAAGATTATCCTAGTGACCGTAGAAAGTAGGCTGCTCCCACAAATCAGGGTCAACGTATGAAATTTGTTAGAAAAATGTTCATACCTGGAAATTTATTAGGCAGAGACAGAGACTCCCGCACTCCCCAATCATTGCGGGAGCCCATTTCCCAGTCACCAGGATCACCTGACGGTTACCTGGTTGTGCCCATGCAACTTTCGACAGCTTGCGAATGTTTTCTGTTCTTTGTGAGCTCATGATAGTTACTCAATCACCGAGTGGCTCGGGTTTTGCTCTTAGAAATTAAGGCCAATACGGATGTCGATGTGGTACTTGGCGGCTCGGAGGCATACCAAGCCTTGACAAGCATACTATGTATTTAACATGGAGCCAGCCCAGATGCTGACCTGCGTTGATCAGAATGGATATTCATCACATCATCTCTTTATCTAACATGCATTCACTGATCATGGTTCCAGCGAAATAAACTCCTAGAACGGGATTATCACGATACTACCACGATATTCCGTGTGTCGTTGCATGTACATGTGCATATACATGAACACGAGGAAATACTCTATGATACTTCTCAAGCCTGATTCATCGATGATGTTGGATCTCTCTGTTGTCAGTGTCGCTCAAACTCTCGGCCCTTCTGTGCCTTCACTATACATACTCAACGCCTACCAACTTCCCCACATTATACTCCATCCCCAGACGCCATGGGTAGAGACTATGGAGGGGTGAGGGGAGATGGTGGGAATAGACTCCGTTCGCTTGGAGAGATCGACGAAACAACGATGATCACTGGGACATCTTTGATCCGAACATGACTTCGCCGACAGGATTCGATGCGATGCGATACAACATGGAAGAAGCACATTCTTATTTGTTATGACAGTCCTGAATGAAGATCCCGCTCTCGGAACGCTGTCAAGATCAACGGTAAGCAACATGGCGGTGGACAACAACTTGGAATATCTTCCTCAACACTCAACAGTACGAGGCTTAGCTCATGCAGAGGTTGTCCTTGCATCTTTGTATCATGCACAGGAAACGGCTCATATTCATACTCGTATCATCATCCACATGTTCAATTAATCTATTGTATATTATACCTCCAGATACCATAGTTGCATAGTTATCTGCACATCCCAATGCTTGGAAAATGCATGGTCTGCGGCTTTCACATCGCACGAGCCACTGATCTCTCACAAGCGCTCATCTCAACCCCGCTTCCCCTCAATCCAGGTACGCCATCAGAGCTATGCTTGTACAATGTCCCGTCAACTCCGCCGCCATCAAAGCTCTCATCTCCAACATCTCACCCTGGACCACGTCCAACGAACGCGGGAATACCTGCAAGTTCGGAGCTATTACCCAACGTCGACCTTCAAACCTGGTTCCGATGAATCCTAGAATGCTAGTATAGGACTTTTTCTCTTTCACCGTTTTTCGGTCTTCACCCGTTTTGACTAAGTGCCGCCGACCGAAACCAGTCATTCAAGTTGCTAGAAGGGAAATCTCGTTAATTTCGTCATCGAAGTTTTGACGCTTGATCCATCCAATCTTTTTTTGGGCAGAAAAAGTGCCAAGCAAGACCGGCATAGATGGATCTACAGCCATCCCATCTCTATTTGTTGCTCGGGTTATTGTGAACAGAACATCTCGGCCCTTCTCCAATTGAGCCTGGGGATAGACGAGAAGGCAAGCAAGCAAGATAATCGGATGCACACAGCTAGGATTGCTTATGCACGGCGATATACCTTGCGGTGTGGAACGACTCTGTGGTAAGTGCAAGTTCGAATGCGGGGATGTTGAACAAAAAAAAACAAAGGTAGTGGGCCGCGAAGATCACAAACATGCAGAACATTTTAAAATGGGCGGGGTACCCAACTCATCATGGTCTTGTCAGACTATCCTCGCCATTCCTCGAGAGCACCCTCTCTTCCCACATATTATCGAAGTGTCTGGCCTTGTATTGTGTGCTTGCTTTCTCTTTTGGTCTCTATCAAATATTTTGGCGTCGCCAGAAAGCCAGCACCATGGCGCGTTCATCGTTCTTCATCTCAATTACCTTCCTTGTTACCTACTTGACATTGGTTTATGGTCAAAATGCAACCTCAACAGATTCGGAATTCAGACCTCTATTCACTGTTCCCGCAGCAGCAGATGTAGGCGCAACTCTACTCCCAAACATTTATGATCCGGACGCAGTGGATGCTCAAAGTGTCTGTCCTGGATACACAGCCTCAGATATCCTCCGAACCGACTCTGGGATCACAGCTCTCCTTTCACTTGCAGGACCGGCTTGCAATGCCTACGGAACGGATGTCGAGACCCTCAGCTTGACAGTTGAGTACCAATCCGACGATCGTTTACATATTGGAATTACGCCCACCTACATCGATGCCTCTAATAGCACCTGGTATGTTCTACCAGAGCTCTTGATACCCAAACCGACCATCGATGCCGATGCTGGTTCCACATCTTTAGACAACGACCTTAGCTTCAGCTGGAGCAATGATCCTACATTCTCGTTCACCATCATCCGTAAATCCTCCGGCGACGTTCTTTTCACCACCGAGGGCAGCCAGATTGTCTTTGAGGACCAATTCATTGAATTTGTCAGCCCATTGCCTGAAAACTACAACCTCTATGGTCTTGGAGAAGTCATTCACGGCCTGAGACTTGGAAATAACCTCACGCGCACCCTCTTCGCAGCGGATGTTGGCGACCCAATTGACCTCAATATCTACGGCAGCCATCCATTCTATCTGGACACACGGTACTACTCAGTCGACGAGTCAGGAAACTTGACCTACGTTGCAAACGCTACAGATGCGTCTGCAGATTACGTATCCAGCTCGCACGGTGTTTATTTCCGCAACGCTCATGCGCATGAAATTCTCTTGAGACCCTCGAATATCACGTGGAGAACAATTGGTGGAAACATTGATCTTTACTTCTATGCGGGCCCAACTCAGGACGCGGTCACTAAGTCTTACCAGCACAGCGCTATTGGCCTTCCAGCCTTCCAACAATATTTCTCTCTTGGCTACCACCAATGTAGATGGGGTTACCAGAACTGGTCTGTGCTTCAAGAGGTTGTAGACAACTTCGCCAAGTTTGAGATCCCGTTGGAGAATATCTGGACGGATATCGATTATATGAAGATGTACCGGGATTTCGAGAACGATCCAAACACATTCAACTACTCTGAAGGCGCTATTTTCTTGGATGGGCTTCACGCAAACGGCCAGCACTATATTCCAATTGTGGATTCTGCAATTTATCATCCAAACCCTGAGAATGCCTCTGATGCATACCCTATATTTGACCGCGGTGTTGACGCAGATGCTTTCATACTGAACCCAGATGGAAGCTTATATATTGGAGAAGTCTGGCCCGGGTACACCGTCTTTCCAGACTGGATTGGATCTGTTCTGAATGGTACAGGAGGGATTGAATGGTGGGGATCTGAGATGGCAACATGGCACGACAATGTAAACTGGGATGGAATCTGGATCGACATGTCTGAAGTGTCCTCCTTCTGTACTGGCTCCTGTGGTAGCGCGAACCTTTCTCTCAATCCCGTCCACCCTGGCTTCCAATTACCCGGCGAGCCCGGAGACGTAATTTACTCCTATCCGGAGGGATTTTCAAACACAAATGCCTCAGAAGCAGCTTCTGTTTCTGCTGCATCAGCAAGTGCCGCCAATGCCGCCTCCGCAACGGCTGCTCCTGCATCATCTACATCTAATGCGCCTCTGCGCACCACAGTGACTCCCGGCGTCAGAGATGTGAATTACCCGCCATATGTAATCAACAACGTGCAAGGTGATCTCGCTGTACACGCTGTCGCTCCAAACGCAACGCACCACGGTGGTATCCTCGAATACGACGTACACAATCTCTTCGGACATCAGATCCTCAATGCAACATACCACGCTATCCTGGGCATCTTCCCGACAAAGCGACCTTTCATTATTGGGCGCTCAACATTTGCAGGCTCCGGTAAGTGGGCCGGGCACTGGGGTGGTGACAATGCGTCGAATTGGTACTACATGTTCTTCAGTATTCCGCAGGCACTCTCATTTTCGCTGTTTGGCATCCCAATGTTCGGCGCTGATACCTGCGGCTTCAACGGCGATAGTGATGAGGAGCTATGCAATCGCTGGATGCAGCTCTCTGCTTTCTTCCCCTTCTACCGCAACCACAACACGCTCTCTGCCAATTCCCAAGAACCCTACGTCTGGGCATCCGTGACCGCTGCGGCCAAGATAGCAATGAACATCCGATATACTCTCCTGCCCTACATCTACACAACGCTTTACCTCTCTCACTCTACCGGCTCAACGACCCTCCGCGCCCTTGCATGGGAATTCCCCAACGATCCCACTCTCGCGAATGCAGACCGGCAATTCCTCCTCGGCTCATCTCTCCTTGTTACACCCGTCCTCGACCAGGGCGCCACTAGCGTCAATGGTGTCTTCCCCGGCGCAGGAAAGGGCGAGGTCTGGTACGATTGGTATAATCAGACAGCCGTCTCGGCTGGCCCAGGCGAGAACATCACCATCGATGCGCCACTGGGCCATATACCTGTGTACATTCGTGGTGGAAGCGTGTTGCCAACCCAGCAGCCGGCGCTGACGACAAGAGATAGTAGAAAGAATCCGTGGGGTGTGCTCGCGGCGCTTAGTGGGGAGGGATCTGCGTCCGGTAGTTTGTATGTTGATGATGGGGAGAGCTTGGTGCCGAATGCTACGCTTTGGGTTGATGTAAGTGCACCCTGTCTTGAAAGTTCCATGTCTCTCATCTCTCGCTGTGGATTATGCTGACAGAAACAGTTTGCCATCTCCAAAAGCACGCTCTATGCATCCGGCCGTGGAACTTATGTGGATAGTGTACCATTGGGAAATATCACCGTCTTGGGTGTGCAGAGTGTGGGCGACGTGGAATTCAACAATGTTAGCTTGGGTACTGGCTGGACGTATGATACCACATCCAAGGTGTTGAGCGTTACTGGCTTGACGAACATCACGAGCTCTGGCGCTTGGACTAGAGATTGGACTTTGCGCTGGAGTTAAATAATGATGTAGTTGTAGTTGAGGGGATGATTAATTAATAAATATATATACATCTACTTAATATGTAGTGCTTTCTATTACGTGGCTCAGATATCCAAAGCTGTGCAGCATATCTTCGCGGCAGGCGGATTGTGCCTAGTTGCGTTCGTATCGCAAGATTACGTTGTACATGACAAAAATGTAAATGTGGAGAATACCTGTAAGGATATATTCAACAAGCTTCAAGGGAAAATCCCGCCTCCCCCGAAATCTGCTGCATCGGCCACTCCATAGCCCACATCCAATCGGCCGGTATGATTGTAATCAGACCTTGCAGTTCCCGCTCAGGGAGACCGTCCATCCACCAAAGCTTATTTACCCACCGTAGCAGGCCAAAGAAGTGTGCGAGAATGACCAGCGCTCTCGGATCATTCTGTTCCATGAGCGTTGAGAACAATGGTGGCGCTTTCCCAGGAAACGAACCCAGATCTTTACGCATATTACGTTCACTGAGAACTTTCAACTGCTCTCTGTGAATGTATATCCAGTCCAGATGCTTGACACAGTAGTCATAAGTCTTCACACGTTCCAGGTCTGGATGGCTCTCTAGACCTGTCAGGAGGCATTTGAATGGGCTATCATCGTCGATCTCGTGCTCAAAGGACATAGGTTGCCAGTCATTGAGTAAATGTTTCAGACTCGATCTCATGATCCATGGTCGACAGACTGTAGCAATGGTATGTACGCCCCGCATCGCTTGGAACCAAGCAATGGGGACTTGATACTCCCCGTCGCGCTTCTCATGCCGCTGCAGAATCAGGTGCAGGGAGATGAGCAGCGAGGAGGCGAAGACGACCAGGCAAGATTTCTCATTAATTTGCAGCAGCATCTTGTTGCACTTCTCGAGTCCGCGGTTGTGGTAATACAGAGAGTGGTAGGCCACGCCATTATCACTGGGATTGAGGAGTTGGAGATGCCGTGCAGACAAACCCAGGAGGATGTCCATTAGAGGATTTTCCGGGTCGTTTTGGAAGGCCATTTCGGTTATGTCATGGGTCCATACGCGCTTTAGGTCTTCGTCGGCCATGTTAGACCTGTGTTTGTTAGCGGATATAGTGAGGCATGGGGTGGGGTTGGTACATGCTGGTGTATGTTACTCTGGTAACATGCGCTATCAGTCGCATCTCGAGCAGTCGGACTTCGTTGCTATCTCCTGGAGGGGCCATCGGCATTTGTGACTGTTGTGGCCAGGGAGTTACTTCTCGTCGTATGAGCTCACTGCTCTCAGGCGATGCTGTGCTGTTGGTACAAGATTCAGGTGATGATGCTACATAATTGCATGAGTTGCCACGCCGTCTACAGTTCCCACATTCTGGATGCACCTCGTCGCACTTATTTATGTCAGTCCCACGTCTTGTATTTTCAACTTCAATATAAAGGACTTCTGTATACTATTGACATACCTTCACTCTCCTAGTTTTGCACGTGGTGCAACCTCGCGTGCTCTTCCTGTATGAGCGCCTTGGAGGCATTTGCTAGGTATGGAGACGCAATATCATATCCCAAAACCAAAAAGTAAGATACCAGCTGGTATTCACTTCAGCTAATCTTCTAGGCAAGAGAAATTGTAGTAAGATATGATGTGATCGGCTATGAAACTACCAATCCTCTATAGATGCCATATAATCAACTCTGAAAACAATATGGATCTATGTTATAATACAAAGACTCAGGAGAACAGTGAATGAACGAATTCAAAGTTGGATGGAAGCTGAAGCTTTGAGATGTCGAACAGTGCGGTCAGGCTGCGGCGAATGATAGGGATTATCTCACGTGAAAAGCTACACGGGAAGATCTGATGAATGGTAGCCTTAAATATTAGGATCTAAGACCTTCAAAGCTATATCCAGGTATTATTAGAACTATTTTAGGACTTCATATTTCACTACATAATGTATCTAGGATTCTTTGAAGAATATTAAAACATACTGACTATATCTCTATTACATATGTTTTTTTCAGAATAACTAATATCAATAGTACTCCTTAAAAACATTTCATTGTTTTATCCTCTTATCTGATTATTCTCAACACCTGTGTTCATAGTACACAACAAAGGATGGAATCTACAGAATCCAAAGGGCTCTGAAATTCATCTCTTCCATATAGTGAATTATCCTGAGTACACAGCTTAGCGTACTGTCGTGATACTTAGCTATAAAATCAGCCACAGCCGTAAGACTACCGTCATTTGTATCCTTTCACCATTCCCAAGCTTCATTTGAATGCAATACCTAAATCCAAATGCGCTCTAACATTTTATTCGATACCAAGGATTCTTGGCGTCTGATTCGTTGTTTACGCTCGAAGGGGTGAGTCTTTATATCACACATTAAAAGCACCTGAATTATCAACAGAAGCAAGTGAATGTCATAGAGAGTATTCATAAACATAACTTCCCAAAGAAGCCGCCATCAGAGGCCCAGGACATAGAAGCCAGCAACCAAGATGAAGAATAGATGAGACAAAAATACCACACCAGCCAAATCAACCGCTCACGCTCACATATATGCCCCATCAAACGCCAACAACAAATGCACGCTGACGCCAACAATCACGTACGCCATCCTTATCATCCCCCTAATCCTCCACGTCCAAGAACCATATTCAATGCCACAGGTATAACCATCTGCCAATGGCCATGACTACCCTTCGTCCATCCTTTCAACCATCCGTCCAATCATGCTTTCATTCATCGTCCATCAGCTTACTCCAAAACATGCTCGCTCCAGTCTCCCTCTCCACCACCGAGCTTCAAGAATCTTCCCTGGCCCAAGAATGCCGATTTATCACTTGCGGAGCTCGACGATCGTCTGTTCTTCATCTCTGCCGCAGCCTCGGCAGCGGCCTTCTGCTCTGGAGAGCCGAGTATGGTCTTGGAGGGTGGAGACGAAGAGGAGTAATCAATAGGAGAGAGCTCGAGGAAAGTTGAGGAGCGGCGTTCAGTAGAGGCGGAGGTATGGGTGGCTGATTTGGTTTGGATTGGTTGTGGAGAGGCCATTTTGAGATTTGAAGAGAGGATTTTGAGGATTTTATTTATTCGGACGGATGGATGGAAGAGTTGATGGATTTGGACTTGATTATTGACTTCGACGGTCAACTTTTTGGTTGAAGGTAGAAACGGAGAGATGATTGCAGATTGGAGGGCAGGATATGGAGGGTTTTTATAAGGCCGGCTATGACGGAAAAGGAGAGGGAGGGCTTTGAAGGGAGGGCAGATAGATAGGTGGTATTTGAGGTTTTTCGTCAGACTTTCGGTCACATTGGGAAGATTAACGTTTAAATAGTGGAACAGCAAAGCAAGATGGACACGATAGAGTAATATAGGACGAGATCTTAGGCCCACGTGTTTCATATACTGGCCATCCACATGCTTCGTAGCCTTTAGACTCACATGCTACTCCAGAATAGAGGGGCGAAGAATGAAGATAGCGGCTGTGGGCGATGATGAAGATGAGGTGAGGTGCGTGGACGAAAGATACTTAAGGGGTCCCATAGGGGTGTGTGCTCAAGCGTTGAGTTGAGGAGATCGTCGTCATAAGGAGATAACGATAGACAGCGCGCTCTGCCGGACCCCACAAAACAAAGCGGACAAAGGGAAGGAAGGGATCCTCACTCAGGAATGGCTGAATAATGATTAAATGGTACAATAACACAATAGCGACTAAGATAAAGAGCTAAGATAGAAATCCTCTAAAAATATGATTAAAGTATGCAGATTACCTTATGAGTGGAAGATGCCAGAGAATGAGAAAAAGTGTGCATCGCCATCTGGGAAAGAAAGGACGAAACTTTACAAGAATGTCGCTTGATTCGCTCCAAACAGAGGCATATTCCGGAATAGAAAATAATCAAGCCGTGTCTTTACGGAAGTTGACAAAACAATCCAGTATCCATACGTATCATAATGTCATCAAGAAACCTCAGACTTACGTTTTCCGGTCATTCCCTCCATTCGCTGACATTTCTCGTGGAGTGTCACGGGTTATAGGGCGTCAAATTAACTGTAAGCAGCCGCCCAAGGCCATGGCGGCATCTCCAGCACCAACACGCAACTATTCGACTTCGGGCCCAGATCACGCAGGTGAAAGGGCTGAAGAGAAGGCGTGTGACTCGAGACAAGCGCATCGTTTTCTCTTCGGGCGGGCCAGTTCAGATTCGCATATGGACTGTTCTGTTCATATGAAGACGAATGTTGATTGACATACAGACACCACTCACCCCACCCATGTTCAATACGGCGTTGCATCTCCATACGTTAGGTGAGAACATGGCATACCAGACGCTCTGTGTAGAATGTGAAGTCAGGCCAGTCATCACGCATCAAGCAAGAGTATGAGCATTCACATGAAATGCTGATGATCCGAATGATGGCTGTCTGCCATGTGGAAAACCGATATCCATGGGACCGGAGTTGGAGCGTGATGGCGGGGTTGCGCTCATCTACGCCGCTAATACCCGCGCTTCAGACAGACCGAGGGATTTGGGACGACGTCTCCATGGCTTGTCCGCTAACTGCCACGATTGTGTCTGTCACGACGAAATCGTCGAAACAGGGCGGATCGTAATTCTCTGGATGATGCTTCTCCCGGGCACTTCTGATGGTGGCCTCGGAGCCGTCTCCATGACATGACGCTTCCCTGATGCTGGCAAAGCCTCACGGGTTTGCTGATTTCGTCCCGTACCGTAGTCGCCAACGTGAGACTCCGCCTAGGAGTAGAAGCAGGAACATGTTCATGTTGACAGGATACTCAGCCTGATCCGGCCCAAACTTCCTTTGAAAGCTAGCAGTTGCTATGGGATATGTGTGGCGTTTATGTGTAAGTTTCCTGCTGTTGGGTATCAAGACCGTACTGAGGGAGGCACAATAATCATCTCCATAGCTACTTGACTCGTGCAGCAATAACTCAGAGCAGGTCTTTCGAAAATGCCACAGATCTTTTGAGCATGATCGGTCCCCGGAGTGCAAGCTAGAGACGACGAGATTCTTTGTCTTTTCTTCAAGGGCTTTCAAGATGGCATTTCATAATGATACTGGAGAATCAAGTACACCAAGTAAATATGAAGAAAAGGCACAAAGTATTTCAGGAGCAGGGAAGCTACTTTTGTAGCCTTCATAGTCTCTTGTTTGTTACAAAATCCCGTCAATCTCACTGCGGGGTACAGTACGAGCAATGTTAGTTTTGAGGCCAGTCCTCACGGCCAATGGAAGTATCATCACCTCATCAGAGAGAAAACATATCTTAGTTGACACGAGGCTGTGCCATTTCCTGCGGACTCCGTCAACAGCGTGTTAGACGTCGAACTCAAAGCATCTTCCCTTAGAAATCTGACTTTCACATGAAACATGTGCCGAATTTCTGTACTGTACGTATGCACAGACAGGAATTGCTTTCGGCGTGCAGACGGCTATGCAGCAAACTTCCGCGGCAAGGAAAAGGGGAAAGAAGGAGGCTGCAGCGGCAGCGGAAGGCTTAACATGGCTCGGGGAATCAATTTTTAAAGTGATATGTATTAGATTTCAACCAAAAATGACCACATATTGTATGTACATGTGTATGTGCGGAGTATGTACTAGGTACTTCCCGATCCCTGAACAACTCATGTAAACATTCTCGAAGCAAGCGACAATCAACAAGGAGTATTCGTTTGCTCTTCAACGACATTGGATGATAGCCTGGCATGGGAGTCTGAAGTTCCTACCTTCCATGGTAGTGTGATGTGTTTGCTTTCACTTGAGCCTTGCATTGAGATTTCGAGACCCTTGCATCGGATTGTCATCCAGGCTATACTTCGTTCGCTGAATTATAACAGTCAAGTTCTTCATGTCCGGGTTTAGTGTACATGCCTGGAGAATTTCTCCTCAGACTAATCAGAATTCCTGTAGACACGAAATTGTGCAATCCGTGATTCGAGTGAGCGGTGATATCTTCCGATGCACCATGCATATGACGAATGTTTTGATAGACAGTATGATGCTCTGCCCTCCTCACTAACCCTTATAGAGTATTGTGTACAAAGTGTGTTTGTACACTGTACATCCAAACTTACCATTGCCAGATGCACAAAGATAGAGCTTTGCTTCATCTTCCAACCTTGAAAACACGCGTATTTATAATCTGCTGATATGTATTTCCTACGTATCTTTTGGGATCTTGCAACGCGATAAATTGCAGGGCAAATTGCAGCCATCGGGTGTGGGAAGCCGCCAACCGTAACTCAAACAGCCTGCTCCAACGGCAGCACTTCATGGTTTTTGACAGAAGCGTTGACATCGCGTCTCTGCAGGAACTAACGGGCGCTTCACATATGATAGATCTCCTGCCTCACGAAGGTTCGCGGGGCGACATGCCAGCGGCCTGTACTACGCCGAGTAGCTCAGACAAAATGCCGAGGGCGATCATCCGTAGAGCCGTGAAGTATAATGAGGTGAATGCTCGTCACGGCTATGCATGGTTAATGTATTTGTGCGACAGATATGTATCTATCTTTTCAGTTGCGTGCATTTCTGTATGCATGATTGGAGGCCTTCGCGCAGTCATTTTCGTGCATCAAAATCGGAGAATTTGAATTTTGGGCAGAGCGCAATCGCCATGGTATGGAAATGAAATAGAAATCAGACCGCATACTTAAACTTACCTTGACTTGTGAATATTTGGTACAAGGTCAAGTAACGGGAATTCCCCGTATGTTGTGCGCATGTGTGATATATGTATACATATATATATATATATATACTTCAAAGTGCATAGATCCATACTCTAGAAAGCGTGTTAGGGGTGTATCTTATGTACTGCACCCAGATGGTACGCAGAGTAGCAGACCTTCTACTGCATATGGCGTGACAGCGGTACATACAATTTCGCCAGATGTCGTACACTTCGTTTTATATTGCCGTCGAGTAACGCGCGAGGAAAGCCTTTCCGATTACTGCCTATGCCTTGTAGATCATGCATTCGCCTATAGAAGACTGCATGAGGTGAGAATAAGGACCTTTGGCCTTTCTCGTACCCCCATTTCCCTTGCTGTTCAAACCTGTTTCATGTTATGGCCTGGCTTTTCTTCATTTCTGATACGATTGCGTATTACAGGAAAGGTACTAATTAGTGTGGCGTGTGAGATATCATATTTTGCATTCTTCAGAAAAAGAGTGTGATACTTTGCCTTACCCTTTTTCTTATAGTTCTGATGTTACCTCTATTTCCAGATTTTTAAGTCGCATGATCATCTTTTCATGATTGTTGTCTAGATGTCCATCTCATTCGATTGAAGGAGGTACTTTGATGAAGATAGGAGGGCCAATGTTGAGGTACCATAACAGGAGACCATACACAGCCAAGAGGGGAATACTAGAGCACACAGTACCCTATAGTTGACTCTGTATAACTCAGGTCTTAGTCGCGGAGTATCATCCTGTCCGGACCAATGCTTTGAGTACAAGCAATTCAACAACGAGTTTGCAGTGTCGGAACTGCATCCGATCAAGGTCTGCGGAGGATCTTACTTAAAGTAACCGATCAAGAATTGTGGAATTAGAACACCCCACTGTCGACCTACTCACCCTGGCACTAGTAATGACCGTCAAATAAGGGGAAAACAACAGTTGCCGCATGTATGTGTAGTAAATACAAGGACAGAGACTAAAGAGAAGCACCGGACCGGACCCAGAGAGTTTTTACCACGGATGATGGCGTACCCAGATAGTGAATACTGTATTATTGCGTATCTTTTTGTGCCTTTCTTGTTCGCAGACGCGAGACGTTTGTTTGTTTGCACGAGTTCCCCCTAGCCTTTTACAATAAGCGCAAGTTCCAAGCCAGGGTCGGGGCGATAACATGTCGGCTGTTGAAAAGCATGCCATGGTGCATAAGGCAGGTGGCCCTATTTACTCGGCTCCTCCCTACTGACAGGCATGGTTGAAAGCTGTAACTATGCTTGAAAGGAGAAGGAAGGAAGGAAGAAGAATTAGATACGCAGAGGCACAAACTCGATTCTTGCTTCTCAAGGGAGGATAAATGAATTGGCATATATCAAGGGCGGTGTGACGATATTACCGCTTGGTAGTGCTAGCAAATCTCGAAGCACCTCTCATGTAGAATGATCTAATGGTGAGCGGTTGCAAGAGAAAAGAGGCTGTTGGTAGAATTCAATAAAGTACTCAATACAGCGTACTTCATATGTGTGTATTTACCTCTTCAACGGAGATCGCTCCTCGGGAAACGTTAGTCGCAAGTCAAGAACGGAAGGTTAATTTCTCGTGCTTGATATTCTAGATGCGATGCTATTTTTTCTATCGCTGTTATCTTATTTGGGGCATGAGTAAGTTATGTACATACCTGTCTTTTCGTCGATTTAGTAACTTTGAAGAGTGACGACATTCCAATTTTACCTTTGAGCCGTTAATTCTTCAGCATATCAAATAAAGAGAAATTTGTCGTAGCTCGTAAATGCCACACATTGCTTCCGCAGTCTGCTACTGTAGCGTAACCACAGAGCACATGGCAAGCCTCCGGGTCAGTGCTGCGTGTTTCCCTGTACGCAGCCGCAGGATTCGAATCGGAAGAACGCCCTCACTACCTCCAGCGTATGGATCATATTCTGACACTGCCGTTACAGGGCCCCGCAATAGGCCGTTAGCGGTGATGCCAAGAGTCTTGATCTAAGTACTGTGTAAAACGAGGCGTGCGGGAAACAAGAGGCGCTGCGGCCCCCATCGGACCATATGCTCTACTTAGAGCCCCGGCGAATTGTCCTATCTGATGACTCTGATTGCGCTGGTGTCAAACAGAGAGTCTACTGCACATGGTCGTGAGTGGGACCGGGGAACATAGGCTGGTGGATGTCATTAAAGCTTGGTGGGGGAAGATGAGGGATGAAGGATGTGAAAATGATGCTTGATGCTCAAGGGCTAGGCACATACTGTAAATGACCCTTACGAAGATGCTGCTTGCTCAGTTGACAGATGACTTCGAATTGTTAAGGAGCCTCGGAAGCACACACCAACAACTACCGGCACTTCCTTGACTGAAGTGACCGGACAGGTTGGAATGTTTTCTATTGTCTTCGAAGATGCTGCCACTCACACTGCTCTAGAAAAGTAGAGATGGAAGAGATGGAGGTTGATAGCTGTGCTCGATGAATGTACGTGTGTGTGTACTGTTCAGATTGGTCAGACCTGCCAATAACTCAGTCGAACACAGCCAAGACATTGTCACTTGCATGCCTAGTATCAGTTAGTTGCCCAAGTACCGGCTCCACCGTGGGATACTCACGTACGCACATATACATACAGATGCAACTTACTGTCATCAGGACTTATATCAAGTAATTGGACGTCCATAATACTGTTGTACTGCCGGTAGGTGTTCCTCTGATATCTGGAGCAATCTCACCAACAAAGTCCGTAGTGATTTGGGTAGGCTGTTATCAGTGGTTACTCACCCTTTGATGCTGATGACTTGGAAGATGGGATACTGTACTGGTACATATGTGCGTGCATACGAGAAACGGAGTCGAGTAGCGTGACAGGCAGGAGTAAGTCTTCGGCAGCCCCATGCCGTGCGCAGCTTCGACCTTACCACAGACTGGCACCTGCGTAATCACCAAGTCATCTTAGCCGTCAAACGCGCGAATACACCCATGATTGAGAATTAGCGGAGCGGACCTTCGTGCATGCTTAAGGGTAGCTCCGTAGTTTGGTGTGAATAGACATAGACGTGTACCTGTACCTGTACCTGTGGCTGTACTTGTGCTTCTGTTTCTTTGCTTGCCGTTGTCTTTCCAACAACTGTGGGGTACAATGGGTGAATATTTTCTACTACTAATGATGAGCAGGGTGTCATTCATAAGGAGAGATGAAGTTATCCCACTTACACTTTACCAACGTCTTACCTTGCTTCGTCAGTGCCGATGTTTCCCTACATCCAGATGTCCTATATTACAACATACCAACCACTAAGGTAACCCAACACATGCCCCACCATAGCATCTAGAGAGCATTACATGACCATACCTTGACACTCACCAACAGCCACTCTTCTGTCGAAGATAGGATCTGATAGGCTCGAAGAACAAAGCGGTACATTTGCCGTGAAATGTCAACACAATGATGTGTGATCAATCAGAGATGACCTGCCACGCCTGCTAGAAGGATTCATAGCAGTCCAATACGCTATACGGCCTGTTGTTCTCTTTGAGTAAGTGAAAGAAATGAAAGATGCTGCAAAGACCCCAGAGCGGCGCTACAGTACTCTAGAAATGTCCAAAAGTTCTAGGGTTATTGTTAGCACCTGCGGTACAAAAATACTAATATGCACTACGACCTCGTAGAACGGCAGCTGCTTAACTTTGTCCCTTTTCGGAGCACAAGTACTCGGAATGTCGTCTTCATATATATGCATGAATTTTTTATCTGTATGTACTGTGTTCGCATGTGTGTATATGTATATGTATATGTATGTATATGTATACGCGAGTGAGTGTGTGTGTGTGCGTGTGAGTGAGTGAGTGAGAATTATGTATGTACCCTTCCAGCCTCTCATAAACTCCTAGTCTTAGCTGCCTTATGATGAACCATGGCTAAGCCTTCGTGGCCTTGTTTAAAATATATATGCATATTCTATTCTATTAAAGTACGTACTTGTCTACATACATCACATTGCCGTTCCCTAATGAAATGTAATAAGAGATCATAATAATCTACCGTCCTTTCTCCTCCAACACCAACATGTACCCAATCTATGTATATTTCTGATCCTTCATACTTTCCTTCATCCGGAAGCTTTTCCTAGTATTGACATGGTCCTTTTCGAATTTAAACTGTACAAAAACATAATGACTAATCAGGAGAAATGGGAAATATCTAATTTGATTTATTTGATTGATTAACTTACTCAAAATATCGACCTAAAATGACCACATCGGCCCAATGGGAAAGACTTTGAATATTTATGGCTCTCGTTCAATTCTATTAAAAACAAGCATAGATGCTCATCATCACAGATCCATCAACACACGGAGATAATGTCCGACACCATGCTCATCTGAAAGAAGCATCATGGATTATATGCTTTCTCATGCCCATAGTAAAATAGTCGTTTATACTGATATATGCGTGGCTGTGTATATACACATACATATACACATACATGTATATGTATATATACAAACATATATATATGTATGTATGTCGTCTGAGAATGCATATGCCCTCTTTAGCCCTCTCGCAAAAGACCCCATCCCCACATAAACCAACATCCCCTCCTCCTATCCCTCATAAGAGTCTCTGCAACAAATCGACGACCTACCTACCCACTTCCAGGGGACCCTCATCCAAGACGCAGGGAATATATGACCCGGACCTACTGCTACGTACTGTTTGCCGGCCGACCTGCCAACCTATCTACTTCAAAAGCTACTAAAAAGTACACTTATTCGAAAGCAAGTCATACTTCCCTTGAGTTTGACTCGCTACTTCTAATCTTTTCGACACCCTTTTGAACAAGCAAACGGCCTCCGTTCCTATTTCCAGGAATTTACCTGAGAGCATAGTTCTCATGCAGCTTCATTGGCCTTGAGTCTCGGGAGAAAGCAAAAAGACAGTGCCATCTGGCTATGGTGTGATAGGGTAGTATAAAGGGTCACCGGTGCGCACAACGTTGAAAATAGCCAACGCAACGCCGTTGATACATACATACATTTGTTTTTATTTAACCTTTAGCATTTTTACTTTTGGAACTGCCGGGAAAACAACTCAATTTTTTGATTTGCGGAAAGGCAAAGCGGAAGAAGAAGAAGATCAGGGACGGACCGAAAAAAAGAGCACGAAAAGAAACAGAGAAGAGAGAAGATCGGAAGAAGGAAAGGATATGTAGGTGAAGAGAAGGGAAAACAAAAACAGAAAAGGACAAACAAATTAACAGAAAGCTTGTCGCTCAGCAGCTTGCCATTGCCTTTTTCTTCTTCTTCTTTACCTGCCGGGGACACAAGAAAAAGCATCATCGTCTACCTACCCAACCCCGAATTAAACCTCACCTCCACCACCAGTCTTCCCCATACCATCTCATCTCATCGCTCTCCACCACCACGAAAACGAGCACGTCCTCGGCCATTGTCTCAATAAAGCTCCGACAATTTTTTTTGTACGAACGACTTTCGAAACAAGAGTCCAGAATCCATCATCTCTACCAATTCGACATTTACGATATCGTCCCAAAATCATTCCAGACCGCTCTCAATCGGTCAAATAAATTCCCCATTCTTTCCCGTTGGTATGTGCCTCTATCTCCCTCCCATGTCAGAAAATCAAATCCTCAATATCACGCAAAACAAGTGTTAATCCACCCCACCCCCCACCTCCCCCCTCCCATTCAGAGCAATTTTATCAGAGTATGTATAGGTTGAGCGTTTAAGAAGAAGGGGGGAAAAATCACAGACTGACAATGTGGCTTTTTATTTTTAGTTAAGAAATTGCGGCGCCGCGTTTCTAGCTCAGCCAGCAAAGAGAGGCAGTAGAGGGAACAAGAGGAAAGGGCTGAGAGAAAGAGAAAGAGAGCGAGATAGAGTCACTCGGACAACAACACACATACGATAATCACTCCTTGATGTGTATTCAGCCACACAAATACATCCACACACATATACACACATCCACCACGGCACTTGGACGGTACAATCATGTGTACACGAGTAGTGCACACGTACAGCTGCGGCCATCGGGTAGTGGAGATGGTACCATGTGCGGATTCTCGAGGTAGTGGAGGACAATGTACGAAGAGTCTGAAGGACATCCGCATACCTCACGAAGAGTCGTGTGACAGTTGTGGGGGCTAATGATCCATTTACTCTTCCACCATAATTCCATAACAACAAAGCAAATCATAAATCAGGTGAGTCGTGCCTATTACGGCCTTCCCCCTTGAGCCAAAAGATACTGTCATTACAAGTTTCATCATATATTTTGCTTGATGATCAAGCCGTCCTTTCCCTCCTTTCCTATCATATTTCGGCAGTTGCTGCTTGCTAACCCTTGCCCAGAATCCATTGTTGGCGGCTGAGATGGGCAATAACTACGTCCAAGGCACAGCTTGGCGTTTGTGTTCATGGACTTCAACCATATCATGCGAGGAGTTTCGGTCGGAAAATCATAATGCTTAGCATTTACCGGCGTTTTTGGTCATGGAAAACAAAAACATATCATCGATGGGAGCGTGCCGGAAACAGGGAGGCCTTTTTGTTTTGGCAGGGTTGTGTCCCTCAAATTTCCATATGATTGGGTATCTTTGTAGCATTTTTGTTGGAGTTTTGGTCTTTGATGGTTATCATCAAGCCTCAACTGGGATGATCTTCTTTTGTTGGATGTCTGCACTTTAGATTAACTCAACTAACCAGGGTATCGTATGTTTTGGAGTGGCAAGATTTCCGTCTATCTAATGCATATCGACATGAGCAGGAGCTCAGATAATATTGTAATCTTTCCTATATCAATCTGAGGCTTATAACTTCACCAAAAAGCCGGCAGAAAATATCCTGACTCCGGCCATCGGGCGTTATCAGTCAGTCAGTGATCACTGAAACGGCCTCCAATTTTTTATTTTTTTTTACCTACTTATGTGCAGAATGACGACTTGCATGAACGACCAAACAAAATCACGGATAAGTGATGCCCTGCAGACCGTTGAAATGCTGTGTGTCCATGTCCATGCATTGCCTTGCAGGGACCACAGCATCTTCGACAAGGGATCTTATGTACTCAACCATACACGGCTAGTCGTATCAGTCGTCAGTACGTGAAAACGCTCAAGCAGCGCACTGCCAGTGTCACCTTCTGGCCTCGACAGATGCTGTGCTGAGGAAACACGTCCGTCCATCTGTTAAATAAGGTTGCTCAGATGCGCGATTTAAGGTTCATATCATCACTCCGCTTCGACATTTGTTTTCTGATCCCCGCCGAAGATAATGTTGGAGCTCACCCATGCGCGCAGAGGAACATGATCATGTGACAGCTATCAATCACGATTTGATGGCGAGTGCTCCGTACATCGCAGAATAGTGAGAATTGGATGATGTTATGAGCATACCATGAAGATCCCCGAGGTCAATAGTTGAAGTGCTCCGTACGGCACAGCTTCGAGTGACGAATAAGGACTGTGACAGGCGAAATAACCGGGTAAAGTTAACAAGCTGTTTGAAGTACTCCTCCACTGCGATTCGCTCGTCCCCCCATCTCAAGGTCTTGACGCCTTTTGTATGGCACTTGGTGATTTGGTGGCGGAGGAAAAGCTCGGCATCGGAACGGAAAGGAAAGGAATGGGGGTGAGTAGAAAGGCTCGCGTGAAGCGTAAGGATCAACGCCAAAGACATACATAAAAGTTAAGTTGCATATGCTTGCCATCGCCCTTACCGGTGAGGACTCGACTTATGCAAGTCACAAGTCAAGTATCAAAAGTGACTGACATATGGAGTAATAATGATATGATACATATAAGAGAGAGTGGGAAGCTGTTGCGCACATCGCGTAAGTTTTGCACAGCGACCTGCCATGCGCAAAACCTCTTGACTGATGCCCAATGTGTGTAGCTTTGACGTGGCTTCATGCAAGTATTCTGGGATGGCAGCACAGTCCTCGCCTTGCTGCAGCTAGCATACGGCAGAGGCGCAGAAGCGCCGTTAGAAAGATGGCACGGCAGAGGCAGAGGCAGAGGCAGAAGCAGAAGCAGAAGCAGAAGCACAACGGTGGACAGTGCTTGACCGCACTGCACCTTGCAGAAACGGTGAAGAAATGACGAGGAGTAGCAGAATTTAACAAATGAAGAGGCAGTTGATGTAGCTGTCTGTATTGGCTGCTACCGACCAATCGTTTCCAACACACACCGAAGCACCAAGCTTTTCTTCAGTGGAGTTGCTTGCCTCCAATGAACACTAGGAGGATAGATCAAATGGCCGACTCAACGAGGATGAGGACAAGGGGCAAGGGGGAGGGGAATGCCTGGAAAGACCCTATGGCCTGGACTAGCTTTACACGAAAGAAATGCATGAGATATGCTGCAGACGACGGAGAAGACGGAGAATGGCGTCAGGGTTCACTATGTAGCAATCCTCGAAACAGGGCAACGTACACAATATCGTGAATTATGATTGTCTGAACTGTTAAGGTGAGTGAGTGAGTGTGCACCTAAGTAGTGGTTGTAATCTACTCGTAATTCGGATGTCGTGTGAGAGTCTATGAAGTCGTGGCAATACATTTGCACTGTGATACTCGGTGAGACGTATGTGTGTCAGTCAGGAACGGTGCTGCGTATGAATACGTACCACAGTCAATGCAATGGATGGATGATACACATCTCTTCGATGCTGTGATTTGTACAAATTTGCGCATTTGAGTAATGAGGTTCAAATACACAGGGTATACATGTGCTCAGAATAGAGTACATAATGTAGTAACCACACAAGGAATGCATCAACGTAATATATGTATATGTATGAGGGAAAGGCAAAAGGTAAAGGGGGGTGTGGAGGATTGAGTTCTGTCAGAGAGCAACGATGGAAAGTAAATCAAGCACATGAAGATGAAGATGAAGATGAGGATGAAGATGAGGATGAAGATGAGGATGAAGATGAGGATGAAGATGAGGATGAAAAAGATGCCGATGATCGCCGCTTTGAAGCTAATGCCGCCCAACACTGCTAAACCGCCACAAAATCTCGTGTTGCGAGCTTTAAATGAACTATCACATTAACCATATCTTCCTAGAGCGGCAAGAAGTCATCGACCTTTCCACAACCATTCCTAAAATTGCACAACAAGTCCCTACAGCATAAATCAAACACCTAATGTCCATCGATCTCAACTGGGAAACTCTGACAAGCGGACCTGATGGAGTAGCCTTGGCAGAGCACATTCGAGACTTTGTCCACGACAAATTTCAAACTATCACCCTACCACGCTTCATCAAAAGCGTCAAGGTGCACACCTTTGAATTTGGAAGCATCCCGCCCGAGATTGAATTGAAGGACATATGTGACCCACTACCGGATTTCTATGAGGAGAATGATGACGACATAGGCTCCGAGGAAGAAGAGGATGACGACGAGGATGAGGGGAAGCTCGAAGAGGACAGTCATGAAGCCAATTCCTCGAGAGAGAGGAGAAGGTCCGATAGAGCAGCTAGGATGAACGGTACTTCAAAGATGTATCAGCCACCTCCATACATTGATACGAGAATATCTGGACTTCGATCTTCGATGCAACCGATGGATCTCGGGAGTCCCTTTTTAGGGGTTAGCACACCCGGTATCCCTGGAGGCACATCTAATCTCAATTACTTCCACTCGCAGCTGGCTAATGGACTATCGGGGACTCAAACACCATTAGCAGCTGTTGCCGGAGCCCATTTACCCAACGGCTGGCCCGATTATTCGAACCTTTCATCTCCCACCCGAGTTGGCCACCGTCATTCTGCCAGTGGCGGTTCTTTGTCGCCTCCACAGAGTTCGATATCCCCTTCTCAAGGACATTTTTTACGGGAGAATGGAAATGTTTCTGCTATGGGGGCTTCAGCCTCTGCATCGGCAGCTGGACCACAGACCCGTGATGGACCGTCGGAATGTGAGTCCGAAGATGCAGCTGAAGTTGAATCTGCAGAGCCTCCAAAGCGCTTTCGGGAGCCCAAGGTGGAAGACCTGCAAACCGTTTTTCGGGTGAGATACTCTGGTGATATCAAATTGTCCCTAACGGCAGAAATCCTACTCGATTATCCTATGCCTTCTTTTGTGGGCATACCGGTAAAGCTTAATATTACTGGTTTATCTTTTGATGGAGTTGCAGTATTGGCATACATCCGAAAACGTGCACACTTCTGCTTCTTATCACCTGAGGATGCGTATGCTACTATTGGTGCGGATGATCTGGACATTGCAAGGGGGAGTCAGGGATCGAAAGTTGGCAGCCTTCTACAAGAGATCAAGGTAGAGAGTGAAATCGGGCAGAGGGAAAATGGGAAGCAAAGCTTGAAGAACGTGGGTAAGGTAGAAAAGTTTGTTCTTGAACAAGTCCGGCGCATCTTCGAGGACGAGTTCGTGTATCCAAGTTTCTGGACATTCTTGGTCTGAAACATATCAATTCGGTAGGAGCTTTCTACCAGATTACAGCCGAGATACTCAGATATAATTCAAACAACCATGGTGCTATAACCCTGCCATTCAAGGGAACCCTTTAACGCCAACGCTATGCGAGAACAAATCGTCCGCCTAATTCAATGTCGCCTTAAATCCTTGATATGCGGCATTCATGTCTAGTTCAAGTTCTCTCGCCTTTTCCTCACTGACTTCCTCTGTCGCTTTCATCTGGTTCAAAGTGATTAACCACTGAACAATCTTTCCTCTCCCTTCGAAATCCTTGTCTGTGACTTTATTGACAGACTGAATAACGTCTGAGAGCAGTGGGTGTAGCTGATCCTTTGCCAGTAAACCAAGCTTCAGAGCATCTAAGAAAGTGATGAAGTCTTGTGTAGCCTCCAAAATCAGTGTGCCATTCGTTCCGTTGCTCTGTGTTGTAGCAGCGCTGTGGGATGGTGCTGTGACGGAAGATGGAAGACCTATTCGAATTCGTTCCGTCGCGCGAGGTACTTCCAACTGAATAAGTTTGTCAGTTATAGTTATTTCTACCCAGTAGATATACACGTACATCCCAAGTAGTCTTAAAAGTATCAAGATCAACAAAGGCGTTTGCGACAGCTTCATCCGTTAGGATTGCTCTATATTGCTTGAGCAATCTGTCACATGTCTCGGTATATTCGCTTTCGAGAATCGCATCTTTGAGGTAGGCCTTTTCAAGCGAATCGAGTGTCACTATGATACTGAAGACTTCTGCCAATGAATCCTGAAGATCTCTCTCCGCCCTTGTATCGGCAAGCTTGACTTCCTGTCTTAGATTTAAGTAACTCGACACACTGTTAAACGAGGAAGTTAACATACCTCATCAAGATTTATAGTCGCCGAAAGCGTGCTATTTGGCAGGTATGAGTGAGGAGTCGGCGCATATCCCTGGTTTCGCCACATATCTTCGACTCAATTGACAAGTTCGTGGTCGCTCATTCCATCGTCACCGACGTTGGTCACTGCGCTCGCGGCCTCGCGACGTATATTGCCAAGGCTGCCAGGACACTAACCCCGATATAGCGAGCGGTGTAAGCTTGCGATAGGATTTTGGTAAAAGTTCTGAATTGCGCTGCTTTCTCCAATCTCGATTATTCCTAGCACTCGCAATTCTTTACAACACGAGAATTCGCAACAATGGCCAAAACTTCGAAGAAAGCGACTCGTAAATTCGAGAAGAATCATCTGAAGGATGAGATCGAGCGCAGAAAGGCTGGCGCCAAGATTAAGCAGCGTCAGCAAGTCAAGGTGAAAAGACAAGCGCGAAATGCGAAGGACGCCGAGTGGGATGGGAAGGTCAAGGCTGGTGAGGACGCAGAGGGCCTCACCAAGACAAACAAGAAGGAGGACGCCTTTGGAAAAATGAGCGTTGATGAATTTTTCCAGGGCGGTTTTGAGGTCCCAGAAAAGTTGTCGAAGAAGAAATCCAAGGCTGCACTTGGAAAGCGAAAGCGCACAGATGCCACCGAGAACGACGACAATGATGATGCTTCCGAGGCATCTTACGAAGAGGCTCCAGTGATGAGCGATAGCGAAGAGGGCTCTGATGAGGAGGATGCTGGAATGAGCAAAGAGGCTATGGATGCGTTGGCTAAGAAGGATCCCGAGTTCTACAAATATTTGCAAGAAAACGACCCTGAGGCTTTAGATTTCGATGAGGATGCGGACTTGGCAGAGGTCGATGACCTCAGCGCCGGCGAAGAGGAGGAAAAGCCAAAGAAGAAGAGGAAGACATCGAAGAAGGCCGCAGCAGCAGAGGAATCCGATGAGGAGATGGATGACTTAGCAGAAGTTACAAAGTCATTGGTTGCAAAATGGAAGAGGGCTATGACCGAGCAAAAATCTCTGCGCGCCATGCGACAGGTTGTTTTGGCTTTCAGAGCGGCAGCACATGTTAACGAGGACGATGGAAAAGAGTACAAATACACCATCTCTAACCCAGAGGCCTACCACGAGCTTTTACTCATCACCCTCAATCACGTTCCGGAGGTTCTCAATCACCATTTACCAGTCAAGGAGAATGCTGCTGGAAAGGTCAGAATCTCTACCGACAACAAGAAGTTCAAGACTCTTACGCCACTCCTCAAATCTCACTCCTCTTCTGTCCACCACCTCCTCACCTCTTTGTCGGATGCTGCCACCCTGAAGCTTACACTTTCCGCCATCATCCCTCTTCTTCCATACCTCATGACCTTCAGAAAGATCCTTAAAAACGTTGTTAAGACTGTTGTTGATATCTGGTCTGATTCCTCAAGCACTGAAGCTACTCGTATCACAGCATTCTTGGTCATCCGAAAACTCATGGTTATTGGAGATGCCGGTCTCAGAGAGGCGGTTCTCAAGACCGTCTACCAAGGATTGGTCAAGGGGGCCCGAAACACCACTGTCCACACCATACAGGGTATCAACCTTATGAAGAACTCTGCTGCCGAGTTATGGGGCATTGATCAGGGCATCGGATACGCGACTGGTTTCACCTTTATTCGCCAACTCGCTATTCACCTTCGAGGAAGTATCACCAACAATGCCAAGGAGTCATACAAGACCGTCTACAACTGGCAATATGTCCACTCTCTCGACTTCTGGTCCTGCGTTCTCTCCGAGCACTGCAGTCCTCTCAAGGAAGCCGAAACTGGAAAGGAATCCCAATTGAGACCACTCATCTACCCAACCGTCCAAGTAACTCTTGGAGCTATGCGCCTCATTCCAACATCCACTTACTTCCCACTCCGTTTCCAACTCATCCGATCCCTCCTCCGTCTCTCTCGTGCCACTGGAACCTACATCCCTCTTGCACCAGTAATCCTTGAAGTTCTCAACTCCGCTGAGATGAAGAAGCCTCCTAAGCCAGCCACCCTCAAGAGCCTCGACTTCTCGACCAACTACAAGGCACAGAAGTCCTACTTGCGCACACGTGTATACCAAGACGGCGTAGGCGAGCAAGTCGTTGAGCTCTTATCTGAGTTCTTTGTTCTCTGGAGCACGAGCATCGCTTTCCCAGAACTTGCTCTCCCAGTCATTGTCATGCTGAAGCGCTGGCTCAAGGAAGCGGGCAACAAGTCATCTGGCAACAAGAACAGCAAGATGAATTCGGAACTCGTACTCGTTGTGCAGAAGCTTGAGGCGAACGCCAAGTTCATCGAGGACAAGAGGAGCAAAGTCGACTTTGCGCCTAACAACCGTGCCGGTGTGGAGGGATTCCTTAAGGGCTTTGAGTGGAAGGATACACCGCTCGGAAGCTTCGTCTTCAACCAGAGAAAGAAGACGGAGGAGAAACAGAAGCTTATTGAGGAGGGTAGAAAGGCAGAAGATCGCAAGAGAAAGGAGGATAGAGATGCCGAGAAGGACGCTGGTAGCGGCAGTGAGAGTGATGTCAATATGGAGGAGAACAGTGAGGACGATTCTGAGTAATAGATACTTGACGGCTTCCGTGGCATGGAAAAGGAGTTTGGAGTTGGTGACAAGACTAAAATATATTCGAAATTTGTTCTGAGCGTACTTGGTGCTGACCCTGTCTGAGAGGTGACTTCTACGTACTTGATATACATGGGGTTCGATCTCTTCATCGTTGTCCTTTCGTGTCTTCATATCTCATTGATCACTGAGTATACTTTCTCAATCATGTGTAAACGTACAGTTACAAACTGCTGTCCGTAGTTGGAATAATGCCACAAAGTGCATCACTGATGGTATCAAAGCTGTATCGTGAAAGGAAACTTTCTAAATTCATTGCATAGACATATAGAATTTCATGTGGTGGAATAATTTGACTCAGTACTACGTGAGAATAGCAACCAGCATGTGGACGCAGCTCCGGCTTTCTACCAACCTCAATCAAGATCTGCTCAAACTAAACCTACGTCTTTCTCTGCTATTCTGTTCGATTTCTATGCCGTATCGTCGTAGATGTGGTCAAGACGAGTTCACTTCAATAAATCGGTCAATGAGGAAAGGGATAAACACCATCCTTGCAGACCAAAAAAAGCGTAAATTCATTCGTCACAGCTCAAGAGCCATAAGTTAGACACCACCCAGTATAACGCTACCCAGCCCAAGATAAAATACACATATAGGTAACACAATCTCTCACTCACTTCATAGGCCCAAAATTGAATTGGCCTTCTTCCCAAATCCGCCCTCAAATTTGCCGAACCCCATAGCCTGCAGCGCCTCCACACCTCCAACCCGCTCAATCTCATCAGTCATGATGCGACCGACATTCCCGCTCTCACCCTTGCCACCCGGGAAATCCGGACCCGGTGTGCCCTCCAGGAACGCATCTCTCTGGCGGACGAGATAGGCAGCGTTGAGTTCGGTAAGTGGACAGGTAGGGATATACATAACGCTCGAATCACTCTTTCCGGCATGCGATTTATCAACAGCATGGATAGTATCGCAGTGCCACACGACATAGTCGCCTGGCGAGACACGCGGCACATGGACCATGCTCTTGGCGAGATCCAGGTGGGGATGCGTATCATCGTTCAATTCCTGTGCGCAAGAAGGGAATGCGCCATGAAGATCCGAGTTCTGTCTGTCGTCCAACACCCAATTCTCCTTGTCCAGGTATCCAGAGCGGGATTTGTCGGCGTTGATAGGAGAGAAGAATGGGCGAAGCAGCCAGTACGCCGTCGCGAGTTTAAGCATGGGGTTAACGAGCAATGTACCTTCGTACGGCGCCGTCGTGCTCATGGACAACCAGCCCTGATACATGCGGAACATAGTGCAAGCACCGGCTCCATTGTAGTTATCGGAGACGGCAGCGAGGCGCGTGGATGCCTCCCATGGATCGTAGTCACGCCATCTGCCCTCGAAGATCGAATCGTATGTGTGACCCAGCCCGTAGCCGTGCGGCTCCCATCGCTCCACGCTCCCGCCGTCCACGTGTGGGCCCAAAGCAAAGCCAATGTCGCCTGGCTGTCTAATGCGCAGGCGGTCGGCATACGCCAGAGGAACATTCAAGTCAATGTCAGCGTCTTTGTCGGCTGAATTCCACGAGCGAAGCAGGAATTTCTGTGCGGCGAGGAGGTTTGGGTGAGCGCGGGCACGCACTTGTGATGGCGACCAGTACAGCTCGAAGACCTGTGGGTCGTCCTTTGGGAAGGCTTTCGTGTGTGGATTCGCAGCCACGTAGTCTCTGATGTCTTGCTTATAAGCCAATGCCTCGTCTTCTGCTACAACGCCACGGATGACGGCTACACCACGATTCTTGAGCTCCGAAAAGAAGGGCTTCGTTGCTGAGGCGTTGTTGATGTCGGCGTACTGCAGCGAGGGAACAATGTCTGGGCCGGCTTTGTGGATTTTGGCAATTTCGGTAGGGAGTATGGAGAGGAGTTCGTGGAATGAGGAAGTTAATGCCGATTCGTGGTTGCGGATCAGCTCTTGCTTCATGGTTGCGAAGCGTGGTGGGAGAGGGTCATTCGCAATGCCTGATAGCGAGACGAAGACGGAGGAGATATCGCCCTCTTTCTTTGCCTGTGCTTGTGCTGCATAGTTGCGTAATTGTCGATATGCAGGAACATGTAAGGGAAGATGTCGAGGAGCAGCGGTACGAAGAGACAGCATGGTCGATTAGTTGAGATCCAGTTCCAGTCCGATGAGAAGTGACACAAGTACCAGTGATAAATACAAAGTTGTATAATCTGGAGAATTGAAATGGGAATGCAGCTCTCATCCCGCAGAACTGGAAGTATATATATCCGCCATGAGCGGAAAGTAAAATTGTATCCGCATTTTTTCGTGGACCGTGGAGGATGCGTATTGCGCATACAGACATTGGATAGCCTCGTGCCATTTTCGTGGAACGCCGACGTCAAGCTTCCCCACAACCCCAGATCAACCGAAGCTCAGCCGATTCTGGGGGTGGGGCGAGATTGCGGATCTTCCAGAAATGGATAGTCCGACGCGGGGTAGGCTTTCGGAGAGAACGTTTTTGGTACATTTGCGCTGAGGAATATCTTCAATTGGAGATCGGCGCTCTGACAGGAGGTCGTATAAAGGCGGTTGATGGAGCGGACTTGATGCATTTGCAGCCCGATGAAGCGGCAATTGTGGAGGATTCTGCTCCAATGATTGGCTGTTGGCTATTACTTGACTGATCCCGACTGACCTGTATGCTCATTTGACGACTTGGCTGGCGGGCGGGACTACCAGTTCTATGATTGATGATTGATGGCCGCTGTTGATTTGACGGCAAAGACGCATTTGTGGCTAGAAGGTTGTATCTACGGGGAGCTCTTCTTTTGGACAGAGAGCTTGTCCGATATATGACTTGATATGTAGCCATGAAAAGAGGCAAGATATAATACTCTCATACGACTGATCGGGTTTCATTTGCTCTTGGTTATTAAACATAGTCTGTCTACTCAGCAACTCGAATTCTCAGAGCTCACCTGTTTTGCTCAACAAAATATTCAACTCGTATCAAATATTTGAATATTCCTTGAGTCAGCCTATCACATGATTTCTCAAATAGCTCAATTTATATGCTTGGGGAGTTCTGTTCTCCAGCTTACCCTCCATGCCGCGTAGTGAAGGTCAGATGCCAATTACCCCTCACCACATATTCCAATAACGATCAATTGCATATAAGTACTGAAAGACAGTCGCCATGTCGAATGTTCTCCTCCTATAAACCGTTCATATTTACAGAACAAGTCATGTACAAATTTCAAGCGTCTGCTTCTGCCTGACTGATGTATCATATGAATAATCAGGCAAGTCTGGATATTCTGTCAGACCAGTCACCAATGGATCGTCAATCAACCATCAATCCAAACTCCTTTCAGTTGAAATCAAGTCCAATACTCATATCAAGCCAGTCTATCATCGCGATAATCCTTAGGTCAATCAAGGATATTTATAACCAATGAATGATCAAGATCACATGAGCATAAACAATGATACCTACCAACGTTCCGGTTCTATAACACATCAAACAAATAGAAATGAATGCTTACTTTCTTAAGCAGGCCGTCACAAAACCACTACATCTCGTAGTCACCGAAGCACTCAACTGAATGAGTGACCAGAAGTAACTATTCAAGTCGAAGCACTCGACCCCCCACTGTGTCATCACAAGCGATGAAATATCTACCAGCACAAAATCACCCAAAGCTTCCGGAGATATACAGCATGTTCAACTCCTCAATTCCCATCGATCATCCTCAAGCCATGGATCTTCACCACCCTCGAACACCCAACCTGCAACTGGTCAACACATCACATGATCCACACCATAGAACTCCAAACACCATGTAAGGAGGTCCTTCATTTCCCCTCCTCCATCCCATCACCGCGTTGAAGGCAAAGCCCACGATATCGTAGTACTTCTCGCACTGATACACTGGATCGCGCATCTCCATGTTTCCCAATGTTGGAATCGCTGGCGGGACTTCCTGAGGTCGGTTTTGTGTGACTCTATCGTTTCCATTGTCGCCTCTGTGACGTTCTCACGGTGTCCGTCCCACTGCTCTAGGGAAATGGATTCGCGAGTATGAGAACGATGAGCGCGACCATTTTAGCCTTGTAATTGCGCGGTGACGCGGCTGTGCGTGGCGTCAAGTTTTGCGGACTGATTGTGTATTAGCGCAACTGTTGCATATGAGAGGGCTGCAGTGTCGAAATAGAGCAAGACATAAAGGGTTGATAAAGGTGAAAGAATAAGAGTCAGCAATTCAGGGAAGTCAATATCAACAAAAGTAAGAAACACACAAGATCAATCACAGCATCAAGCAACTCATATAGCATCACAGAAAATCATATAACCCTTCTAAATATGGACAGAATAATAGATTCTATTCTATAGTTCTACTTAAACAAAACAACGCAAGAATCATCCGATTCGGTATCATTACTCCTATTCAATCAGACCGAAGCAGCTAGACCAGTCTCATCAACAAGAATAAACCTCAAGTCGAAGGTTACTAGGCCCACCCACTCGCAGCCCGCGTCATATTACATCTCCAACCTAAGGCATAACAGGACATCAAGGTTCATTATGATGGAAAGAGTCGCTTTAGACAGCGCTCTTGTCAACCCCATGGTTGATCTGCTCAACATTATCGGCGTGGACAATCTCAATGCCCTTTTCGGTGAGGCCAAGCTCCTGAGCGAAAGTTCCATGTGGAGTCCAGCGGCTGGATGTGCGTGGAGTAGTCTCCTCGAGCATCTTGTCGACCTGCTCGAGGGAGAGACCCTTGGTCTCTGGGACGAGGAAGTATGCGAAGGTGAAGGAAACGCAGCAGAGGGATCCCCACATGAAGAAGACCTTTGCGCCGAGGTTGGCATCGCCCTTTGCCGTTCCGACGAGGTATGGGGTAATGACACCGATAATCTACAAGGTATTAGCTCGAATTCAATTTCAAGTGTAGTCATGTGACTGGGAAGGGAGACTTACGCAGTTCCAGAACCAGTTGGAGGCAGTGGAGAGACCGACACCACGGGAACGGATGGTGAGTGGGAAAACCTCTCCGACGATAACCCAACAGGTTGGACCCCAGGTAGTTGCGAAGAAGAAGATGTTGATGCAGATGAAGGCAATCATGGCGGAAACGGCAGCGTGATTGTGCTTATCTGTGGCACCAGCGGTGACTCCAATGATACCGACGATGAATTGGGCAACAATCATACCAGCAGCACCAAAAATGAGCAACTTACGGCGACCGAATTTCTCAATGGTGTAGAAGGAAATTGGGGTGGAGAGCACGTTGACGAGAGTGGTGACAAGCGAGATCAAAAAGGGGTTGGAAATCGTACCGAGCGACTGGAAGAAGACGGTTCCGAAGTAGAAGATGAAGTTGATACCAGTGAGCTGTTGCATCATCTGTGCGAGGATACCGAGAAGTGTACGGCGAAGATTGGAGGAACCGTTGCTGAGGCTACCCTTGAAGCAGTTGGTCCAGCCACCAATGTAGGAGGTTTGTGGGATAATGGACATCTCATACTCATGGTTGGCAATGATCTCAGCAAGCTCATCTTGGATGTATTCGGAATCAATTGGCTGACCACGAACAGAGCACAAAGCGGCGGCGGCCTTATCGAGCTTTCCCTTCTTTACGAAATAACGTGGAGACTCTGGGAGGAGGAAAAGACCAGTGGCGAGAATGATGGCCCAGAGGAATTGTACGGCAATTGGAATGCGGTAAGAGCCGGTATCAAGACGGTTTTCGGTGGCATATACAACGCAATTTGCCAACAAGATACCGATGGTGATGCAGAATTGGTAGCCGGAGACGAGAGCTCCACGAACCTTCTTTGGTGCAATTTCCGACATATACAGAATGATGATGGCGGAAATGAAACCTACACCAACACCAGCGATGAGACGACCAACAACCATAACAGCAAGGCCAGTGGAAGCAGTCTCGAGAATGCAACCGACAGAGAAGACGAAACAACCCATGATAATTGTAGGACGACGACCGATGAAGTCGGCAATATCACCAGCAGCAATGGCACCGAAGAAGGTACCGGCGGAGAGAATAGAGGTGGTGAGGGACTGATCACGAGCGGAAAGATGGAACGCAGCCTTGTCGGCAGTGTAGGTTGCGCTGCCAACGACTGGGTATGGGAGACCGGTGTATAGGTGGATGAAGTATGGCATTCCCAAAACTCCTCCCATCCATCCAGTATCGTATCCGAAGAAGATACCACCAAAGGCTGCGAAAGCACACATGAGGTATGCCTTGACGGTGACGGGGGCCTCGACACGCGAAGAGTCGGCCGTGCCCGAGATGACAACTGCTCCACCAGGCATGATGGGCGAGGATTCGAAGATTGAGGTTTAGGAGATTGGTATTAGTTGTACGTTCGGAAGGATCCGGGTGGTCGACAACAATGGAGGGAGAGAAGTCAAGGATAGAGAATGAACGCTGTCCAAGATGAAAGGTGTGAGGATGAGGATAGAAATAAAACTGGAGCGAGGGCAGGACTTTATATGAACAGGAGGAAGCAGATATATGGTGGTGATTATGCCGTGACAGGTCAATGTGAGAAGGAAAGGTGAGCCATACGAAAAGTAAGTATGCCTGCTAGCAGCCTCGAACCTAGTGCATATCAATGTAGTGCCAGGACGAAGGAGTGCGACATGCAAACGCCTCATTTTCCTTCTTTTTTCTTTTCTTTCTCTACAGTACGTTCCTTCCCCGGTCAAGTCAGCAGTTTGCACCAGCACCAGAGTCGGTGATTCCAATCTGGTGCATTGTCCGGATTAATTTGTCTGGAGGTACTGTATATCCATCCTGTGACTACCTACAAGCTTGGCACCACATGGTGACAGCTGAAAGCAACCATCAGAACCGAGGCCACTGCTAGCCCATACCCAGTTCCTTGTGGGGACCCCATGAGTTCTGGCCGCCGGAATCTGGGGTAGCTGATTCTTTCTGGAGAAGCTAAGTAAGTAAGTATATTCTACAGCGCTAAAGGTGTGGATAGGTATGGATATAAGCGGTAAGATATGATACGAGATATGGTCTGTTAGCCCCAATAATATACCAACGAACACTGCTGAGTGGTGTGTGGGTGATGTAGGCCCACCTCGAGTAAGCCACATAGCTTGTTCCATATGCTGTACTCATAGGCTGTGTCTCTTAGATTTGTCCCATAGTCCTCATAGGCTCCATAAGCATCATGGCCTCATGGGGCCATCTAGAGATCCACATCTAGTGAGAGCATCGGCCCGTTTTCGCTGCGGGGTGTTGGAGACCGAGCCGTTCAAACTTGCCATCTTCGAATGCGGCGCTGATGATGGAAGATTTGTCTGAAGACATCGTATATTCCATACTCACGAGACCTGAATTTGAACGGAAGTGGACGTTGGTTTGTGGAGAGGGTCGTCATAATGACATAGAGACACGTTTTTCAGATGCACGGAAATTCCAGCAGATAGTGATGCTTTCGCTCAGAGTTTTCTTTTTCAATCAGTACATACAGCAGGGCTTTGGGGAATGCATTCTTTCTTGTCGGCATATGACCCCGGTGGTGTTCTGCTCCTGAAAGAAACAAATTGGGGAATAACGGGGGTAGACAAATTTGCCCTGACATTGTGATACTTAATTCTTCCTAGTAGGGTCGACTAGTTCATCTGTCCACCAGTCACCATGGAATGTTGAATGTCGGTTGCATGACTACAACAGCAGGAACGGCCGACGCTAGACAATCCAGGAGCAGCATCCCAGGAGTTGTCCAGGAGAAGATCCAGAAGAAGACTAAGAGTACCTAGTCAAGGATCGAAGCATAAGATAGAGTTGGGATGGATATTGCGGCCAGGGCAGCAGGGGACTTCGCAGAGTGTTTCTGCGGGTGTACAGGCAAACGAAGGATGGATAAAAGTATAGAGAATCATCTGCGCCCTTACCCTTTTCTGTGGTCCATTGATTGATTCAGATCCTTGGGGGCCGGATTAATGGGTAAGCAATGTTATTGGCCGTGTACGGCAAAGCTGCAAGCCAGCTACCCTGTATGCAAGCACTTGGTGCAGTATATTTCCGGGTCCGGGGCACAAGCTGGTACAGTCAGTGAACAGAAGGTTTGGACAATCCCCACATAGGCTGACAAGTATACAGTGTTCAGCAATCTAATCAAACAGCTGACCACTCATAATCTTTAGCTGGAGCTTTGAACAGTAGGTAGCTGGATACAACGCACTCGCTCATCTGTGTTGTGCGTAGCCGATTCTTTGCTTTCACAATTGATGATGGATGTATGAAGATAATGCCACAACAATGTGAATTCGAGACTGTTTTGTATTGTGTCGCTGTGGTATTGGTTAGACCATTGCAGGAAAGTTGCCGGCCTTGCCACACACGTACTTGTAGATACGGTAATCTTGTTGTGGCTGGACCAGCGCGCAAACTGACAAGGCTCTACGCGGTGCTACGTAGACCAGGGAGTTAGAGTGCAGTAAGGAAACATGAAAGGAGTATGTTGATAGCTGCATGTGTCAGCTCTTTGGTCTTTGAGTATGTATCTAGATGTTGTTAGTGGTTAGAGTTGCAGTATTCAATATGTGGGATGAGGCGCGAAGAGTACGCACGTATATGTATTGAGAGAAAGTCGAATTGAATAAATGGAGGCACTGCTAGATCAGGATGTTGATATTCATCGATTGATGCTTGTTGATCCGATGTAGAATTGATGTCGATGCTTGTTGTTGTTAATGTTGATGTATATGCTTGTTCTTGATTTTGTTACTGTTGATGCTTGACAGGTGTAGTGTGAGTGTGGGTGGGTATTGGGGTCATGGAACTACAGTATGGGGTATTTTCTATGGGTCTGGGGTGACGGGCGGGTGAAAGTGGGTATGGGGTTATGGGTACGGGGTTATGGGTATGGGGTACGGGGCACGGGGTACCTGGTCACCCTGCACACATGACGAGGATCACCGAATTTACATGTCCATTCTGCTGCAACATTATCACAGTAGTTTATTTCAATTCCAACATTCATCTGATGCATACGTATCAACACAAATAACCAAGAGTCTATGGAGGATATCGTTCCTATCCTATCCACCTCCTTTTCAATTCTAATCATTTTTCGAAGATCTGATTATAACCTTCCATAGTATCAATACTGTCAACGCTCCTAAGTATGAAAACGAATACCTCTCTCATTCTAACCGTACATCGTATTTAATCAACCAACCAACGTTCATATCAGCCATTATTCATGCTGTACCAGCCAGCAACAACCCTTGCTGTCCATCTACGTTTCGAAGAGCCCCCTGAGAAACGCCTTCCAACAAATCTCACCGCAATACGCCCGCGTCCAACCCTCACACAGTTAAAGGGAAAAAGAAGGGCCTTCACTCCCCATGGGGAGTGATCGAGAAGTGGAAATCCTCATTCAAGCGCCTCACCCCAGATCTTTGTCGCGTATCCACAGACTATGGGACCGATCTCCGATTGCTTCTACACCGGCTCTTCCATAGTGGATAGTGCACACTGGACTACTCTTTCCCAGTATTCACAATCATACTTGCTTGGAACAGTATTCGTGCGCATATCCAAAGGAATCTATGAATAATGAACCATCAAACTTCACATCTCGGCCCTGCATGCTGGTGCGCGGCGTCTAACTCAAAAGCTCCCTACTTATATCCAGGCTGCGGTAGACACCGCAATTCGGGAATCACCCATACGCGATTCTCGTTCCCAAAGTCCCCATCCGTTTCCGAATATTTCAGTCATCATTTATCTCTGCATCTCACGCCAAGTAACCATAAATCCTCCCGAGAAATAAAAGGATCGGATAGAAGGTTTGCTAAGTACATATGTGAGATGCAAAGACTGCTGCATCCGAGCGCCGATTCTTGTGGTGGGATTTGGAATGAAACTGCACTTTGCGAAACATTCGAGCCAGAGAATACGGGGAACATAAACGTGACTATGCACCTGATATTGAAATGACCGGGGTCAAGACTCGAGTCTAGAAGTCGGGTGAGTTGAACTGGAAAGGGACGATCTTGTCAGAAGATGTGTGATAAAGCGGACAGCAAAGCGATGGCATAGACCGAGTGATCGAGACCGAGGGCATGAGTCCGAAAGTCCGTCTCTCGGATCATGATAATGTATACAATTTCCATGAAAGCATAAACCCTCAATTGCACGAACAACAAGAAGAGTCTAAAGGAATGTGGAGACTTCCAAAGCCGATCACCCTTCCGACAAAAAGCATGATTAACACAAAGCCAGCCCTCACACGCGACATCGGTGTATTTCCCTACGAAGCCAGTCAAGAATAGGCGCACGGCATACACACATACCTTCCACCATGGCCTCGCACCCCACACTCCACAGTAAACACAAAGTCCCTTCGGTCGTAAACGGAGCATTCCCACAGAAGAACTCGCCTCGGCACATGACCCAATCTCAAAGCCCAGCCCACCGCAACTGTCCACCCCACAAACCCGCATCTATAAAGCAAGCTCCATACGCAAAAGAGAAGGAATGCCCTCGAGCTGGCGCTGGTGCTGGTGCTGGTGCTGGTGCTGGTGCTGGTGGCGGTGCGTTGGCCGAGGCGCTCATAGAAGAGCCCTGTCAATCGGCGCGCAGACCTGGATGGGGATGGTGTCCGGCGCGAACGAAGAGATTTGGTTGTGCCCAAGTAGTAAGTATGTATGAGGCTGCTTTCACCGATTCTTTCTCGGCCTTGATCGTCAGAGGCTGACTGCGAGGATTTGGAATGCGGCGTGGGAGGTCATGTGCTGAATGTCATGTGCTGGATGTCATGTGCTGTGCGCATTGGGGCTGAGGATTGCTGGTACAGGGCTCAGGTAGGACAAGTAGGTGCCGAGGATGTCATGCGTGGTTGTGGGGGACACGTGAGAGAGGAACTTTTCTGGGTTTCATGAAGTAGGCCGCTTGAGGATTTTCTTTTCTTGGTGAACTTTGTACGTGGTCGTAGTACAAACATACATTGGACAAAGACAAATCGAGACCGGATTTGGTGGCATTATGGATATTGGAATCTGCGATTTTGTGTTGTGCATCTGGTGCTTTTCGCGAATGGATACGAGCCCATCCTTACTACCTACCTGAGTGACTTTGGACTATCGACGTTACGAGTTGTGCCCGTCTCGGGTGATAGCCGAGGTGGATGTGGTGGGTGAGACGGTCAGGGGATATGTCCGTTTTCAGATGTGTGATCTTGGGAATGCCTGCACGTGCTCTGGCTGGGATTTGTCGATGACGGGCTTTGTGTGGGGGGAAGGCTACAGGCTATTGCAGCATGAGATACGAGTGCATTCGGAATTGATGATCGGTACGGACGCAGGTCTTGTCGGAAATTTAGTTGATCTTATATGCACGGGAATACGTTTGGAGCATTTATATCCTATTTGGGCAGATATGCATGTTTTCTGTACAGCTTCGTCTTCGGGCTTCTAGAGTGGCAGATACTGTTTCTGAGATGACTCATACAATGCTATCAGGAACATTTGAGTATCGACCATAAGCCTGCATCTTCTCATAGTAGCTCATATCTCAGAAATGGTCAACGCACGTCGTCGAATACCTCGTTATCACCATGGTCCACATGTTAGGTCAAAACAACAATACAGATAAACAGAGCACGTTACATGTTGTTACCCGAATATCTCCAATGGTTTCTCTTGAAGAAGCTCTTCAGGAAGTCGGTTGGCTTTATACTTCGAAGCAGATCGTTTGAGCATCAAGATGCCTCGAAGAGCCTCATATTCCGCACAGCTATTTGTCTCTACAACCTCAAGCCGAATATCAACTTCGAATTCTCTAGCTGCTTTCTATTGCAATTCCCGTTTCAACCTTCTCAATCTGCATCGATGAAGTAGTAAAAGCTTCACTTGAAATACGAGCAAAGAGAAACTCTGTTCCAAGAGCGTAGATCCGAGGAAGGAATGGAAAACTCCACGGGGAGATTATCCTGTATGTGTGAAAGGAATTATGCATGTAGAAGAGTAGATCCCTCATCAAAGGTTGCAAGGTTCATGATCTGCAGATTCTTACACGCAAATCTAAGCAAGGGTCATATTGAGCATCGAGAACACTGAGTAGCAAACTGGGTAGCACGCTCGACTTGCACGTCGATCTTCTTCTAGAAGCCGAATATAGTACTACACGATGTCCGACGATGTGGAGTATAGTAGTTCACTAGAACCTGAACTGTTATCAATGCAAGCAGCCACCTATCAAGCAGAATGCAGAATCTACTAACTGGTGATCATGCAGCCATGTTAACGTCACTTACTACGATGCTGCCTATGAAGCTACCAGCTATATAACACGTGATTGTGGCATTAAGTTTGTATCTCTCAACTCACCTATCATTAATCAGATCGCGCGTATTGATGAACAATTGATATCTACGCTCAATCTCGAAAGGTTAGCAAATAAAATGACGACGAGAGAGTATTTGACGAGGAAAAATAGAATGATAAGGAGAAATACAATGATGCCGGCGGAATTCAGATCAAATCTGTCACTTGCCGGGCATCATCTTCAGATCCGCTCATACAGAGCACATCATAGCGAAGTGAATTGTTACAGAGTGTATAGTCGAGGCTGATTCTTACTTATATACTTGATTCATGAGAGTGATGGCATTACTTGCTGCACCTTAGCCTATCATTCTGTTCTGCAACTTCATTCAACCTGCTTTAGTACCGTCTTCACATTACAGCTACAGACATGACAAAGGAAGTAGACACATAGCATGCCTTGGGTAGTTATACAGAGTTACTATCAGATACATCATACTTGCTGAATACAGAGGAACTCAAATTAGGTGAAGGGCTCGAGATGTTTCCTTTGTTTACACATGAGGGTTTGCTAGCCCTTTCATATTTCACAATGAAACCCTTGAATATATGCTTTTCTCATAGTCTACCATCTTCGAGTGAAGCTGCTATTCCAAACAGGCTCAGCCTCGTAGGATGGTTGATGGTTGAGGTGCTGGTGGAAGTAGAGGTGCTTCTAACCCGCCACCACCTTTTTCACAAGGCTATTGTTCAGAGCCTCAAAGTACGTCCAACCTTATAAGACGGTTGAAGGCTGATAGTTGCTGGTTGAAGAAGAGGTGGCGCTCACTTTCAATCTTAAGATGCTAGCATACCAGAGTATATGTAAGTGAGTACTATGTATGCACATCGTACACTTCGACCACCAAGTTCATGTGACTACAAGTTGGCAGACCATGGAAACTGAACCTTTCAGGACATTGAACATTTTGAAAATCACATTAATCACATTCATGCAATGGGACCAGGTTTTAACGGCTGTCCAGATTAAGTGGGAACTACCAAGTGACTATCTGATCCGAGTAAGAAAAAAACATCGGAGAAAAACAAAGCAAGCTATGCATAAGGTCAAAGACCGAGCTGAGTGAAAACCATGCTAGCAAATCCGAGTGCGAACACATCAGATGATAGGCCAGAGACCAAGCTGAACAGGAGAACACACCAGCGAAAACAGTAAAATAAAAGAATCAAATAGTTAAAGTCCTACACTAAGGAAAGAAAAACAAGGGTAGAGTGCCCAGAGGCTCAGCTCAAGAAGAGCACGTGAAAGTAATAAGAGAAGTGAAGCTGAACCGCAACACTCTCGCTCAAAACACCAAACTCCACTGATGCTGGGTATCCTAAGCACAAATCCGTTACACCGTATAGTCGTTATCGTAACCCCATGAAGTACAGAAGCCTAGTAGTAGCTATCGTCACCGTTGTTGCGCTCGTTATAACGACGGTTCTCAAGCTCATCCAAGGCATCCTCCAAGAGCTGACTGTACTCGGATTCGTGAGTGTCAGCTTCAGGGTGCTCATCATCAACCCAATCCGCGTACATTCGGTCCCATCGGCGCTGCGATTCAGGTGAGAGAGCAGGCTCCTCAGAAGTGCCATGGATATCGGATCCCAAGTCCACTCCATACAGAGCTTGAACGTTCTCACGGTGGGCGTTGAGAGCATCAAGAGTCTCATCGGCGTATGATTCAGCGGTTGGTGGCTCTTGGTTGGTAGATGGCTCTTGAAGGGCAGGTGTCTGCTGCTGAGCGCTTGGAGAGATGGTGCGTGATGGAGTCTCATTGGGGAAAGAACCAAGAGGAGAGTTGTCGCGAACTGTGTTGGCACTGGAGCTCACGTAGGGACCACGGGAAGCAGATTGCTGTGAACTTGGACGGGCGACTGGGCCGAGAGAGTCAAATCTGTCTGATGGGTTGTAGCCAACAGAAGCGTATGGGTGGACAAGTGGTTGACGAGCAGAAGAGGTCGAAACAGTTGGACCAGAGCCATATTGGGAGCGCGTACCCATACGAGTATTGTCAGAGATTGTGCGAGCTGAGGTAGAATCTGCAGCTGCAGCAGAAAGACGTTCGGACATCGCGACTTCCTCGGCGATGGTTCGAATTGGAGAAGGATCTCGACCAGAACGAGGCTGGGTCATTATGAGACCGCCAAACATGGTGCGAACTGGAGAATCAGACGAAGTTCGACTTGGAGCTTGACCACCACGACCACGACGAGCCTCGCGGGAGCGCTTGTTAAGGAAACGAGTTGCCTGACGAGAGCGAGTGTTTGAAGCATGAGCGGGATCTGGGTGGCTATTGACACGCGAACAAGCTGGCTGAGAACCACCAGACTTCTTGCCTTGAGCAGTGCTGCCGGTAGCTTGACGTGCGGCAGCACGCTCGGCAGCGTTGTTAACGCCGTACTCGTTCCACTCTGGGCCGTAGCCAGCAGCTGAGAGACCGTAGACGTTCCAAGCAGGTGGAAGACCACGAGCCTGGTTGGAGTGGACGTCGTAGTCGAAATTCTCGTCATCCGACACCTCTGCACGGTTCGCCAACTGCTGAGCAGTTGGAGCTGCCCACTTCTTTGGTGCCGACTTTGGTGCCATCGTGTCCGTGTTGTTGTTGTTGTTGCTTCTGCTGCTTCTCGTGATGTGAGAAGACTGGTTGTTGTTTGTTTTGAGGGAGTTGTCTCTCCCATGCGATGCGACTGGTGCCGCCGCCATTCCCACCCCCGCACCCGCCGCCATCTCCGCCGCATATGTACCTCTGCAGAAGTTTGGAGGCATTTGAGCCCCCTCCTGGTATTGTGGAGGAACGGGCTCCCCCCGATCCTCGAATCGCTTGGCAATGTTTCTCCTGGTTGCCGGCCAGGTACGCTGGCGGCGGCGTTCAACCGCCGCCGCCGACATATCCATAGCCTTTCGCTCCTTCTTTGGAGGCATATTGATCAACTATGTAAATTCAGTTAGAAATAGAGCCCTGACACGTAATAAAACAAGCGTCAAGCTGAGTAAGGCAGAAACCTCAGATGAGAGCATTCACCAGGAGGTAGCTTGGTTGTCCAGAGTAGTCCAATCTTGCCAAAGAGACCTCATAGGGCAGAACAGCAGGATGCAGCTTCGAATGAAACACGTACAAGTCCTTTGGTATTCTTGAAGAGTAGCGAACTGGAAGACTGTAGATTGTGTTTACAGCTTAAATGACCGGTAGCTGAAAGACACGTGAATCAAGCGATTGCTGTAGTGGCAACGGGGGAGGCTTCGATGACTCTGAAAAGGTGAGATGTTGTCAATCAAACGTGTCCGGTAGAGAAAGACTAAGTTCAGCTTGTTCGTCTTGTGATGTGATGAAGTACTCTGAAGAATTGAGAATGTCCTTGACTGGATGGATGTGATTTGTTGTAGGCGTGTCTGTGACGGAAGGCCGAATTCAAACAAAGTGGTGTTTTCAAGGGGAAGAGGATTGAAAAGATAAGAGAAAGTGTTCACGCAAGTCTCAAATGGACTCGTTTGGTTTGGTGGAAGGTAATCAGAATCCAAACAAACGTTGTAAACCGGATAGTAACAAAGAAGAAGAAGGCCGAGGTCCGAATATGACACGGTTTGTGGGTCAGGAAATCTTTGGAAATTGGTTGCTGTGTGTGCAAGATGTGAAAAAGTCTGCGAATGTAGAGTCCAGTAGCTGATGTAGGGAGAAGAAGAGAAGGAAGCAGGTTAGGCCGTGCTTCGTTGATATGCTTCCCAGGTTTGGTCCAACAGTCGAAACCGCTTGACAACACAACGAGCTCTCCATAGCGACACACCAACACAAAACCACAGAAAACTCTCATCTTGCTCAAATCTTCCAAGGTATCTCTATACCCAGATATATCCGAATTCGTAAGCTCCTTTATCATTCATCCCGTCTACTGTCTCCGCTGCCATACCCCCCACCAACACTCTACTAGGGATCTCTCACCATGGACTTCCCAGTCATCGTATCCTCTTTCTCTTCCCTCCTCAATAAGCTCCATATGCTCCTGAGCCATAAGTTCACGAAAGATATCGCCCATCGTCTCCGTCGCTTTATCCCTCAATGGCAATTCAACTATCACGCGAGCGCCCTCTTCCTTCGCGAGTTGCTGGCCAATGGTCCGGCTCAGCATTGGAGCATGGGCTGGGGAGTAGAGGGGATCAGCAACTACGATCACCTTATCATGGTTAGTACAAACTCCTTTTGGTGTGCCAAAGATTGAAAGATGATGGCAAAATAAACAAGCTTCTAACGGAGTAATATGAGCAGGAGCGAGGATCCAATGAGCGTGCAAAAAGGCCTTTGAGAATCCTCACGCCCCTATCCAGGAGAGAATATATTCATTTCATGGCATATCAACGTCAAGAGGAGCGGGCGAACCCACGAAACCCTTGGAACGCCAATACGATTATGCTTGAAACTATGCAAACGCTAGGCCTCGTGGAGAATATCCAGCAAGCCACGGGACAGTGATACATTCAATGGAAGAACGGGGGAATAGGCAGATCGTTAGTACTCGACAGCAAAGAATTCAGATCTTTCCAAACATCAGCTGCGCCTACTTGGCAAAATCTCGACACGAGCATGCACAAGACTTTCTAGGCTGTCTCCTGTGCCAAAGAATCTCCACAGCCACCCCAAAGAACAAGACTGGAGGTGGACCAGCAAGTATTCGACGGTAAGGTCTCCGTTGCAACACCAGAGAACAAGACTGAGGCAGCCCAACAGGTGGAAGGTAGACACTTGAGATAGTTACATAAGGAAATGGTTTGGTTTGAGCGAGATAGATTTGCATTGACAAAAAGAACATTCCAAAGCATACCTGGTACCTTTCGTTCTGTGGAACATCCTCTGTCACGTTCCAATCTAACACAGCAGCCGTGACGCGCCCGCCCCTATCATCGATGAAGCTGGCATTCTGCTCAGCATTGTACTGGAGGTTGGGCACAATCTCCGGCAAGTCGGTGAGATGAACATTGCATCCCCAGATGGCGGCGGCAGCAAGACCAACAAGACCGGTGCCAGATCCAAGTTCGAGAACGGTCGTGGTGGGTTGGAGATCCGGTAAGTGCTTGCTTCCGAATACCTCGAGGCTCTTCGCCAACATGAAGGACGAGGCCCATGTCTTCAGCCCAAGGTTATCGCCCGTGAGAGGTGGCTCATGAATCTTCAAGGAGATCTCAGGGCAGCTGGCTGTCGAAGGTATTATCCATGTTCTAGTTATCGCTGACATCCCTGCAGTATGTAAGCTGATGACAAGGAAAGATTTGATAAATCGTTGCATGAGTTGAGTGATGGGGATTGATGAACGTGTGAGAGAGTTGCGATACCTTACGAGAACTCTGCGTATGCTATGCGGGGCTTTCTCGAAAGTCATCACATCATTATCGCAATTCCATCAATGAATGTGGAGATTGATAATGAGATGATGATGTTCAAAGAAGGATGTGCTGTGGGCTGGAGATGATGTACAAGGTGGTCTCCATCGATACATGAGATCCATAATCGGAGTAAGAAGGTTTGAAGTGAAGAAGTATGGAGTCAACGATATTGGAGCTGTGTGAACCTGTCTTGTAGGAAGACATTGCCATAGAGGTAAGGGTAGTTGCAGGGGGGGCCTGCGAAGCTAACAGATGGTAGTGTGTCAACGTCACTACCTCCCTCATCTTCAACTCTGACTCACGTGTGCAGGTTACTGCAAGGAATCAGCTTACCTGTACGCCCAGAGCGCTCGCTCAGTCGCCTACTAGCAAGCTCCCATACGGTTTCTCGTGCCTCATCGTCCTCCAACCATCTGAGAGAGCTCGAGACTATCTTGGTCAAGTACGAAGCAATAGCTTGTGGGTCATCTTGAACTGGACGTATCTTAACGTCGTTCGTATCCCAGGATGGAGGTCCCGACTCAAGGAAGTTCAGTGCGTTGACTAATGCATCCAGGGACGGCCTCGTGTAGATTTGTGGAAGATCCATTACTAATTGTTATATATTAGTTTTGGAATAGCACGGTCAAATTGATAAGTATTTTATACCATGTAGCGGCTCTGCATTTTCATGATTGTACGCCATCTCTTTATAGTCTTGACGGTTTGCTTTGAATCGTTGCTTTCGTTACCTCACACCTGTGTTGGTTTGCCGTTTGATAATGTTTGTCCCGACTTTCTTGATGCATACCCTTGTCGCAATTGCGATCTACACTTCTATGTTATCACTTATGATGGTTGTCTCTATGGAAAGACATCAGAGTTGTTTGATATCTTAAGGGGCTTCACACGACTCAATGAATCACTGGGGTTTTCCGTGAGTCAAGCGTTGCAAATAGTCGGAACAGCCAAAGCGTATCAAAGATCTAGACGCCTCTCGATATGGTCTTCAGAGCTTTATGTATCTATCTCTGAGCGATCCCTGTTACGAGTTCCTGCGGGCTCCTGGGGTTATCAAAGAGCTGAATGTATGAGCTCCCTTCTTCTAGACGCCGTCAAAGAGTCACAGGTCTTGGCAAGTTTACTAACTTTTCGAGCCTGAACTATCTATCAATGTCTCAGCACTTGATCCTGAAGAGAGGAAAGAAGAAGAAGAAGAAGAAGAACTGTCTCTTCTGGGTTCTTCCAAGCCCCTGACGATTCCAAAAATTCATCACGACCGAAGAACAAACAAAAAGAAAATCAAAATCCGCCGCCAAGCATTTCTACAGAAAAGCAACTGAAACAGCCGAAGCACTGAAACAGCCAATCATTGAGAAACGAGAATTTTACTAACAGATCAAATCTAGGATGGAGCAAAAGAAGCAGCAGGAGGCGTCGAGACATAAGGAGGGCAAGAAGAACGTCGATAAGAAAAAAAAAAGAGACGGTTAAGCAGAGATTCAGACTCAAGCGAAGACTCCAAGTCCGTGGAGAACTGGCGCGCCGGGAGAAATAGAAAATGCGAAGTCCGAGCGAGCCCAAGCCAACCTTGCCGGAGCAGAGTTTCCGCGCGTGCGCTTGCTTCTCTTGGGACCTTTCGGAAGACTGAGGTATTTATGGCGATTGAGAATGTAAAGTATATCTATATTCTTTTTCTTTTCTTGGGACTTTGAGAAGGTTAAGGTGCTCAACCCAACTTTTGATATTTTTTGAGAAAGTGGCATGGGTATTCACACATAATTGGAACAAAAATCATCTACTGGAGCCCATGTTGGGATCAGTGAGGCATGTTAATATTTTCCAGTAAATCTCTACCAAAAATTGATAAAATTCACCAATTCTAGAAAGTTGCAGTAATTAAGATTACTAAGGTTAATCTCTGTAAGTTGTGTAGTTATAGTCATATCAAAATTATGGCCGTCATATGTTTTTGATGAGATTATGAATTTTATCACAAATTAGTGGACGCAATCAAAAAGATAATACTTTTATGAAGATTAACCTCAATGCTCAGCCACCAATAAAGTATCTCACCGTTTCCACAGAGCAAGATCAAGGAAATAAACGCCCTCATGTATTTTATCTTAAAATGCAGTCTTCCATTCAAAAATGTAATATCATGTTCGAATGTTCATGAGATAAATACGCCTCCATTCCAAACTCCAAAAAAACGCCTGCAAGGTATCTCCCCACGCTAAATGATCACGAAGCTTTTCTCGAAAAACCAACGCCCCCCCCCCAAAAAGACCCAATTGAATTGCCGTCATCGTTATCTCGGGAATATCAGTCCTAATGATCTTCGCCCTGCAATGTTGTCAGAAGGGAACGAAAATAGTTCAAGGTAAAAACTAACATGCAGACGGTCTCTCATGTCTTTCAATATCGTCTAACGTTGCCGGACCCGCCAGCATCTGCTGCACTCTATATTGCATAATCTCTTGCCTAGATAAGTGTTCATTTGAAGGATGTCTGAGCTCGAAGGGATTGTTCATCGTCACCACCATCGTGTCTGCTGCGGAGACACGGGAAGGCAGGGCTGCGGGTCTCGGTCTTCTCAAAACAGTCCTGCCAAAGGCATCGCCCCAAGTTTTCATCCTGTATGTCCATGTACGTGTGGGAACTTCATCTTCATATGAAGGAATTCTTGAGCGAAGCTTGCGAAGTTGGCGTTCACGTCGAACCATGGCGTTGGTGATCGTGTCAGGGCAATAGCCACGAGGCAGAGCACTCTTCTTACACATCGGACATAACGAGCTATTATTGCTGAGAAAACCATCGACACAGCTTGGATGGAAGATGTGTCCACAGTAGAGCTCTCTAATAACGGTTTGGTGTGAGACGAAGTCATCGAGGCAGATTGGACAGGCGGGTTGAAAGTAACGTATATGTTGGTGGCTGACGATGGAGTCGCGTTGAAAGCTATCCACAACTGAAGATTTGTTCATTTCGACCGGTTGTGAAGCGACAGTGTTCGGAAACTCCGTGTATTGAGGCGCAGATATAGCTTCTTGAGGTTGTACTATGATGTTTTCTAGATCCCGGGTGGCAATAGAAGTAGTCGAGATGTTGTGACAAGCGTAAAGGTAGAGCGGCATCTTGTCAATAATATGCATAGGAACCGTGAGTCTTTTGATGCCAAGAGCTTCGAGATCCACTTCACCATCTGTGATTCTCCGTCTGAGTGATGCACGACGTTTTCGTAGTAGCATGTGCATGGCAAACGAGGTCGACATCACAGAAACGGCCAATGCACCTATAACAACTAGTAGAAAGAGCCACAAACTGGGTAGACCCGAATTAGCGTCGCCATGAATAACTGTGCGTATTCTGGCGTAGTTCTGAGGCCCAAATTCGTCTGCCAATATGTGGCCGTTTGGAACCTCAGTCATATTACCCGAATACAAACTCAAATTTCCCATCATCTCGCGACCATAGCTAGCTGATACAGCATATATTGGGAATTTGTTGACGTACTTCCAGTGACCTTGGTCCTTCAAGTCCCATTCAGGTGAGCTTACGGGCGGAGGATCGTCATATTCATAGTCCGGCAGATAAAAGATGAAAGCTCTTATGGGATCCAGGCGAGCGGCGGCTAGGTATGAACGTGTGCAGTTGGAATCGAACCATGGTGCTAGGGCAACAAGATTGTAATCTTTCTTTGGGAGATTCTGCTGTCTAGTAACATTCCTTGGAATGTATTGCCGTGAAGTGTTGTAGCAGTAATCGGCTCTGTCAAGATCTGGCACATATAAGATTCCTTTGTCGATTCCACTTGGATCAGCGCTGTTGGTAGAAAGAACTTGGATATCACGCGTAATGTCTTGGCGATAAGACAAGTTAGCCTGAAATAGATGTTAGTATCTTCCAGGATCATGATAGAAATACGTACCGACACCGTTTGGTAACTATTGAGAGTGCCGGATTCGGCGTAATCAGGATTTTGAATCACCACCCTTTACTCTGTCAGCGATAACTTCCTCTGGTAAAACAATATTATCCACACGATTAGAATAAATCATATCGTCTAGACAAGTATTCAATCACTAGATCCTTGAGCAGTGTAATGCCAAGATCTTGGATTGTGCGGGACAGATAATTCTTGAATCTCTGGAGATTCCCAACATCTTGTTGACATGACGAGAAGATCTTGAGATGTGACGAATTCCGACCAAGATTTAGAAATAGAAACACTTACACTCTATTCCCTATCGAAGCTGTTGCCTTGTCAGTCTATACTTGAAGAGTGTATCATATGATACAAAAATTTAGGCAATTTACTTACACATATTAAAGGGCTCTTTGTGAAACACTCTGAGGGCGTCTCGCGCCCCACTCTCCGCAAGGTGTATTTGTTAAATAAGCGCCTTGGAAAAAGTAGGAGATGAATGACGCGTCTTACGACTCGAATAAAAAGTAGAAGAGGGAAGTCAGTTCGCGACGATGATGTTTATGATATTCATGATTCCAGGATTCTCATCATGAGGCTCAAGGGATATTGGCGTAGTGATGCATATGCAGCGTCGATGATGGATTTGATGGTAAAAGAGGGTGGATGTGGGAGGGTTGCCAAGAAGATTTGAAGGTTGGGGAAGCGGTAGTGCGAGGGCTGGTACGCTGGTAGATTCGTTAGAAAGGTTAGACAGGTTCCACTCCGGGAGATCGCGAGTTTGGCGGGCTGGGCAGAAAAGCTTGGTTGCGCCCCAAGGGAACACACGACAATGACGACGCAGGTACAGGGTGAGACTCGGTATTTGGTAAAAGATGAAATGACAAGAGATTATCATTTGTCAAAGCAACTGTCAGTTATGGAAGAATAGGGTCCCGGATGGAGATAGTCTGTGCGAAAGACGACTGAGATTGAGATGGTGAGGTGGATGTGGGCTTCTGACATCGATATGCTTGCTTCTCGTGCTCGGTCGGAATATACATCAGCTAAGGGCGAGTATACAAGGGATCAGCGAGCAATGCGATGGGTCTTTCGTGAAGTGCGAAAAGAAGAGGATCCTTTTGGAGTTATCTTCTTTTCACTCGGCCGAACAATGCCGGTTGATTCTGTCCTCCTTCGGCCGAACGAGCAAGGCCGATGAAGATCAGGATCTAAGTGCCACAGCCCTTGAGAGCATTGATATGTTTAATGGTAAGTCAAAGAAGGATGATACGAAAAAGATGCAAGCAATGAGTAGATGTATGACATGAATTGTCTTGCACCACTTGTAGCAAGTCTGACTGACGTTCATTGTTTACCCTTCAGATTCTCGTGAATGTTGTCCGTTAACAAGGGGTGGCCTATCGCTTGAGAGCTCCTGATGATCGTTGTAACAACATCGGAATCTTGCAACAGCCTACCGCATCCAATGAAAGTTTGAAAATCCGAAACCACGATCATCGAATTCGCTCTCTTCTCCATAAGTCCACGTCTTTGGCTTCTGTGATTTTACACTTCCCACATCTGTGTTTGTAGAGAACCATCTCGTCCTCTTCCTGTTGGTCTTGGAGTTGCATCTCACCAGAGTCTCAGTAAAGCAGCTGAGGTGTGGAAGCAACATCACCGAGGCTCTCTGAAGGTAGCTAACTAACTTCTACTTACGACGCGATAATCTCCGTTCACGGCTACAACTAATCATGATCAGACAGTGCTGAGATTCGTATGCTCAAATCGTTACAACCAATAGCCAAGAGCTTGAGGTCCTTTTCCTTTGAACTGGTCCTTACACATGCCTTCTTCATTGCCTGTATTGATACCGACAACGACTCAAGGATCTTGACGCACTCAACTGGACTGTATTCATTCTTAGAACACGGAGCACCTCAGCACCTTACCTAGACCCTCCATCACTCTAAACTGCCGGTGCATCACCCCCGGCGGTCTGCATGCCCGGCATATTAGGCGACAACATCCTCAATTTGGTTACAGCCGCATCACGGATATTGCGGCCGCATAATCCATGTCCCAAGCAATGACTTAATGATCAACCACAGTCCATCGCGAGCTTCGAAAGCGCATCGATATCACCAACCACTGCCTGCGACTTCTAGCTTCCCAGCGTCATATATTCGTATCAAATCTATACGCTCTCTAAACGGATCTTTAATCAACTCCACACATTCTCTCACAATGCCTGGCCAGAAGGGCCCAGGCAAGAAAGGTCGCGGCGGTGCCGATTCGCGAAACTCGCGTTCGCGCAATACGACACCCAACTCCGCCGCTGGTCCAGGTGTGGTTCCTCCAACTTCCGACAGCAGCGAGACTGCCCTACTCGGCATTCCTGTACGATCCCTTTCGACCTTCGATGGCTTCGATTCCAACTCTTCGACCTCAATCCCCGACTCGAAGGGCATCGATGTAGACATGGAGTCGCTTGGCACATTGATGACTACCGCCGAAACCCGAGGGGAGATATCCAACATTGGGATGAGAAAGTTGTCGCCAATCAAGCGGGGTCGACAGGAGGAGATACAACAGGACGCTCAACGAGATGCTACGCGGAAGGAAAACGAAGAAGTCCGTCGGAAGAAGAAGGAGAGTTCAAAGGCGAAGGAGCGTCCATTGACACATGGTGCGCATTCTGCTGTTCCACAAGATGGTTCAAGTCTTGGTATGTTGAGATTTTCTTCGTCGGATGGACTGAGATTTCCAAGAATACAAGCGTGTCAGCATAAGCATCGAGTACTGTCTGCAACATGTTCGCACCTTCTCATTGGCATCATTATGGATGCATCTTGCCTATCATGATAGGGACTTAATGCGCATGGCGCAAACACACATTACAAAGACAGCATCGTATATTATCTATATGTCGAGAAGCTTCAGAAATTCTGTCAAACTTAAGATACGATTTCATCCTTGCGTTCAAAAACAGACAGTCAACTCAAGTTGCAACATGCCAAGGCGCAAAGTTCATGCCAGGCCCCGCAAAAAGAAGGCCACCGATGTATCCAACACCGCTGCCGGAGAAGAACACGCCTTAAACCCTACATACGCTGACTCTAATCAAACAGCTGCCAACCCACGCCATAAATCTGCACGCGAGGCTGGTTCTGCGAGCTCATCACTTTCACCAGTTCCGCAAGCAACTCCAGGACCAGCAATTCCCGAGGTGGAAGCTCTTCCTGCACCTGTCGTCAGTGTACCTGATGACGGCTCTTCTGGAGATAGCTCCTCTGATGAACACCAGCCCCCACCAGCTGCTGCTGTTCAAAAGACGATGACTTTCGGTGACAACCCGTTGAAATTTCCGGATCCAACACGCTACGAAATCCCAAAAGTCACACCAGATATGTCGGAAGAAGAGAAGAAGGCAATCTTTGATGTTGCTGATTACCCACACGATGATCTCTCAGAACTTATTCCTGGCACTCCACCAGATAAAGACTTTTCCAATGCGAAACCAACTGGACAGGTCCAGGCTAATACCTTTGCCACATATCTTGAACCTTTCTTCCGCCCATTCTCGGAAGAGGATCTTGCATTTTTGCGTGAGGGCGGTGATAGAGTCAATCCATTCATCATCCCCCCACGTGGCAAGAAGCATTATAAGGAAATATGGGCCGAGGAAGATGGTGCTATGTCTATTGATCAGCCAACTACGAAGCGTCCACAGAATCAGGCGCGTGGTAGTATTGATGATATGAACGATACTACCGCCGAGACGGATCAAATTTCCTTGCCACCAATGACAAGCAGATTGATTGCTCTAATGAGACCTGAAAATAGACCTCAAACCGACTCCAATGACACCGATGAGATCATGGGTGACACGAACGATGAGCTCGCCAACATTCTCAGCGGCACATCCAACCGCCCAGAACCCCTTCCCCCAGCCACACGCATTCCAGGTCTCGTAAACGACACAACCATCAAAAGGGAGCCCCCCAAGATGACAGGCCAGCAAATGGACGATCGCCTGAAGCAAGAGCTTCAATTCATCGGGTTCCTCGAGCCCGACGCCCAACCCAATTACGACGAACATCGTGATGACGAGATAGCCGAGCGCATCCGCATCCTCCAAGCGCGCCTCAAATCCCAACAAATGATCAACAACGCACGCAAAGCAGCGCTCGTTCCGCGCGTCAAGGAGCAAATGGCCTACCAGGAATACAACACCATCCGCGAAGACCTCGACACACAGGTGCAGGCCGCATACACCAAGCGCACGCGCACAATGGGCAAGAGCAAGAAGCAAAAACGGGCTGGTGGTGCAGGCGGCGGCTCCCACGCCCCCGCGAGCGGTATGGCGCGTCCTGGTATTGGCGATATGACGAAGACTGTCATGGAGCGGCGGAGTAAGTGGGTTGATGTTGTGGGTCCTGTGTTTGAGAATGAGAAGGATCTCAACAGGGTCCCGCGTGAGCGTGATGAGGGCTCGAGTATCTTTAAACCCGAGATTTTGGCGCCGTTTTTGGCGGCGGAGAAGTTGAAGTGGGAGGAGGGGGAGGATGAAGAGGAGTAGAAGACATCGGGATTATATTGTGATGCACGTGGTATGGATAAATATGTAGATGTGGAGTGGGCCTTTTGTTGGAGTTGGATGGCGGGTGTGGTTGGCATGGGATGGAGTTTGGTCTTTGTATTCTCTCTTTGATTCCCTCCACGAACTTATATCATTCCGCGTGACGCGCTGAGATGGGCGGTTGGAGGGTGCAAGGCGTCAGGGCGGGTAGGATGATGGGAAGGAACGCGTGAAGCGGCGTTTAAGATACCATAGCTGTTTATGCCATTCTTTTCACTGCCGTGCTATTTGATGGTGGGGAGGGATTGAGGTTGTGTTAGGGTGATTTTGATCTAAATTTTAGGATTTGAGTTCCGATGTTCAGCTGTTAGAGTATTTGGGGTTAGATTATGGGTTGCTGTGTTTATGGGGCGTTTATGATCTTGACTATGATCCGTAATATCCTCATGCGTCCTTGCTAATATTCAATCTTGAGAGCTTTCGTGGTGTAGCTGTAGCTGTAGCTGTAGCTGTAGCTGTAGCTAATATGCAAAGAGGGGAGACCCATAAGCGGGTATCGCGTGCTAATTACAACCTCGACCTCTACTTCAACTTGATGCTTGATGCTTGATGTGATCATGGGGAATACGGAGCCAAGGCGCATACAATACAGGTACCATACACACATATACGCATATATAATCCACCAAAACGTGCCATACTGTGCCATATCGTCTGGCATAACATACCCGTACCGTGCGGCTTGGCTACCTCGACTTACAAGGTTGAGCCCAAGCCCCAGCTCAAGCCTAGGCCTGGAGTTCAGTTCGGGGGTCAGAGTTTGGGGCCCAGAGCTCAGAGCTCAGATTTGAGAGCTTGTGGATGGCTCCCGCGATTTTGTGGAGGAGCTGGCTGATTTACATTCAATGTATCTGTCGGGTACATACAGGCATACGTCTATCTATGTCCATGTCCATGTCCATGTCCATGTCCATGTCCATGTCTATGTCCATGTCCATGTCTATGTCTACATCTAATCTGATCCGCAGTTACGGAAGATACAAGCTTGATGATCTGGACTGATGTTGGGAGAATATGTCTTGTGCAATGCTGTAGTGCAGTGTTCTGGACTATCTTTGACAATGGACTGACGGTGTTATAGGAGCGAGGTCTGAAGGACGTGATTTGCTCTTTGATATGCGCGTTTATTCACTGTCACTGCGCATGGATTGGAGCTACGGTGGTAAGGCTGAGCAACCCCATTATAGTGGCTGTCTGGTGCTGTTGCCGCTGTTATATTGTGTAGGGTAGCTGGGGATCGAGGCAGGTTTGTTGGTTAAGAGTGTTAACATGGTTCATGTGAGATGAGGCGATTCTTTATTGACGCGTTCAGGTTGATCAAGTGTTCATTGTAGGTGGTTCTTCATGAGTGTGGATGTTGTATGGGAGAGCTCGGAGGCTGTAGAGGATTTGTTATGGAGTTGTAAATATCTTATTGCTTGCAGATTGAGGGTTGGACATCCCATTGGAGGGAATAGAACCTATCTATGGGAGTGAGGAGGACATTAAATACGCGTAATATCAGTCAATGATGCTGTGTCAGAGGTGAGGTTCGATGGTATAGAGCTGCGTTTGCTTGAGATGCTTCATGACTGATACCTCACGAAGCTGATTCGTGTCCGTTGAAACTGTGGATTGGGATGTGGGTGTTTCTGAGGTAGCAGGAGAAGAACTGTAGTCAACAGGCTCATGGGGTGGAATATTTGATGGCATGAGGGTGTCCTGTGTAGTTCTGAGCTATCTTCTAAAGACCCTCATACCATGAAGGTTGCTGTACACAGGAACGAACAATGACTAACGAATAGCAAACGACGCTCTGTATGGTATGAAGTTGGCTGACAACCAAACTTCTGGTATGTATGGAGGGAGTAGAGAGGTGAGAGCGTAGGTAGAGAGAGCATATGAGTGGACGTGGGGCCTGGGCACAGGCATAGGCATAGGCAGAGGCAGAGGCAGAATGGAAGATGCACAAAGAGAGATAAAGTTCTACTCCTGTGATTTCTGACGCGTCTTTGGGCATCCAGGTATCTTCTGAGCTCCCATGTAGTCCATGCAATCTCTAGCTAAGTGATTCTCCTCCAAACACTCCGCACTCTTTTGTTCATGTGGTGATGACCACCCAGAATATATTTGATCGGTGTGCAGGCGTGGCAGGGTACTTACTTGCTTTACTGTAGGACTTGGTCAGAGATCAAAGATCGGTGATCAGACACCAGACACCAGACACCAGACACCAGACACCAGACATCAGGGACCAGAGACCAGAGACTATACCGCGTACATACATAACACTGGGATTTGGAGGACAATCAGTTCATCACGGACAACTACATACCTAATACGCCAACACCAGCTTTCAAGTGTCAGTTCACAGGGGTGCACGCAATTTTGGTGGATGATTGTGAGTTTTGGATGTGGTGTGATGGTGATGGTGCTCTGCTTTGCTTTGCTTTGCTTTGCTTTGCTTTGCTTTAACGAGCTTTGAGATGTTAGGAAGTTGAGAGAAGTAGAGTGTGGCCACCTCTATCTCTATCTCTTCTACTCATTCAGTGCCTGATGTGCCTGTCCAGCTGACTACCTTTGTTGTGAGGTAGATGGTTTTGAACGGGTGTACCCAAGCCAAGCGGAGGTATCGGGAAGCAGGGTCTATCTGTCTGTCTATCTGTCTGTCTATCTATCTATCTATCTATCTACATCTTCTGCCCCTCCGCCCACTTCCTCTCGCATCTCCTCGGGCTCATCAAGAGCTGCCCCTCCCATAGAGATGCTCATTTTACTTACTGACTTTCAAGGTGTCATGCCACGGATTACACGGCAGATTTTGCAGCACGCTCAAACTCACTCACTGACCTTGGCCTGACTGCTACATCGTCAGTATGAAGCACGAAACCAAAAGGCCCCATCTGCCGCTTATTTTATCCACTACAGGCTCCCCGCGCCGATGTTCGCAGTGAGCTCGAGAACTACTTCCGAATCATCCTAAATGTCCTCATTGACATGCAAATTACAGTAATGAATGAGGAACGAGGACACGAATATGCAGTGAGTGATGATCTGTTCTTTCACTATTCTCCAGCAAATCAACTGCTGTTGACACGATATTTAGAACAAATATTTCACATACACACTCAAAACTGTCAATTACAGAGTACCGACCTTAGATGTTACCATGATACTCACCAAGATATTCTAATCATCTTCTGTTCTCCTCTCTCAATCCGTCATATCTCAGAAAATCCTTCCAATATGTACTTACTATACTTCAGCAGCATACAAACTTCCAAACTTCCAAACTTCCAAACTTCCAAACTTCCAAACTTCCGCTTTCTTCCATTTGTCGCCTAAAATAACAGTAATCGCTCCTCTTCCCTGCACTCTGCCCAAGCCAATCTACTATCTACGCCAAAACGAAAGGGAAAAAAAAAAGTCAGTCAGTGATTACGTGCGTTCCTTGTGTCGCCCACCAACACAAGCACAAGCACAAGCACCGAACCACATCCATCACATCACAACTCAATCACTCGCAATCAAATCACCCACTGCTCTTGACCAACCACTAGGTAAGGTACTCTGCTACCACCCACTCTCCTCTCTCACTCCTCACTCTCTTCCTCCGAACACGCTCTGCTCTGCTCTCTCTTCCTCTGTCTCTCTGCCACTACTCACTCTCCTTGCTCTCTGCTTGATCCAACCGCTCACCAGCCAAGATTAGCCAACCCAGCCAGCCATGGTACACAATACACAGCAAAATAAACAAGTCTTTGCCCAGCCAGCAGCATAACCGACAGCAAAAGCAAAGCAAAGCAAAAATAAACCAACAAATTACGTACTGCCTACTCTACTCTCTCCTCTCGTTACCAACACCCAAGCAGCCCACCTGGCTTAGCTCAGCGTATCTTCACCATTTTACCTCGGGCCTCATGTACGTGACACGAATACTTTCGCCATTCACTGCATACGCCAATTTACAAGTTATGCACACCGACTAATCTCCTCTGTTACCACCCACTATCTATGCCCATCATGCCCACCTTCAACGACCTGATGTTATGCAAGTTGAGGGGTACTGCTACATACTACTGATGCTGATGCTGATGCTGATGCCACTGCCGCTGCCGCTGCCGCTGCCGCTGACTCTATGATGAGACGAGCCTGTGGCATTTGTTCTCTGTCCCCCTCATTCTTTGCTTTTCACCCCACGGCACACTCTTGGGTGCGGTGAGCTGTAGCGAACGAGGGATGAGGATCGAGCACACACATTCATGCCCACACACAAACCAAAGTACGGCTCTCTACTATGACACGCACAGGAACAGAACACACACCATTCTCTACTGCACCCACACCACACCACAAAAATCCAGTGATGAAGCAGCGCGTCGAGAAAAAGTAGGGCTTGAATCTGTGACGCTGTTTATGTATTGTTATTGCCGGCCTCATAGACTGCAAGCTATGAGCTACATTCACTTGCTGTGGTGATCACACTGCAATCTAGCACACCAAGTAGTATCAATAACATGATACATGGGGCCTATAGCTTGGTCTGTTGAATACTCAATGATTTCGAAAATATGATGGTTGTTCTTCCAAACAGTCCCCAGCAGTTTCGTGAGCCCATCTACGCACAGGGAAGAAAAACATAGGGCTATTTTTTGTTGGTACTTTGCCTGCCTTGCCTGTCACTATACTGCTATGAGCTGATTTTGCTTGCTGCTGTAAGTTTACACAGCACTGCCATCTGCATGTATACATACACCTCGAAGCCGTATTTTCCTGACAGTCCATGGAATCATCATCGTTGATAAGTAAGTTCCTATCGCAATTCACTGAAGCTTGAATGATATGATTATATTCAATACGTAAACTGTATCATCACGAACGGTTGGTGTTTGTTAGGATGCCGTTGCCGTTGTTACTGGTGTTGCCGCTGGCGCTGTCTTTTCTTCCTCGCTGTTTTTCTTCTGCTCGCTGCTGTAAAGGTAGCGTACTTGCTGAAGGCAACTAGAGCTGCCCTCCCTAGCACGCGCCGTGAATTATTTGCCGGATCACCGTGTGATTCGCATCTTCTGCTATTGAGACCCAGAGAGGTATTCTGGCGTATCTGGCACGTCTGGTCCGTAAGTTTAGTCGGTACTCTGGAAGACTGATAGAATGTGGCTGTTGCTGTTGCTGTAGTTTGGATCTTCCATAAAGACCATCAGTCCACTATCCCTGTTCTTGGTGTAGATGTAGTGCCTGTTCAGTGTCTGCGTGAGTAATCGATTACGGAGCTGTCGAATTCATCATCGGCGTCATCATCATTGTCTGTTATTGCGCACGAATTCAGAGATAACAATTACGCTGGATTAAGTATTAGCAGGGGAATAGAAGAGAAGAATGAATGGACAGATGGTCAGGATATTGTCATGCAAATACTCTCTTGCTCGAGAAGTAATTGTAGATAGAAGACGAGTATGTCTGTATAAGCACACGTGTATCCGTATTTGTATCCGTATTTGTATCCGTATCTGTGTCTGTGTCTGTATCTGTATCTGTATCTGTATCTGTATCTGTATCTGTATCTGTATCTGTATCTGTATCTGTATCTGTATCTGTCTTCCTGTCGAGTCTGCCTTTCTTCCCCCCCCTCTTCCCCTCCTCCGTCTGTGTGTTGGGGCGGTGTCTGTAGCTACTCTCGCTGCTTTCCACTCTGGCGAGTCAAAATCAGTGATCTCAGCCAAAATCACCCAAATCACCCACATCACTCTCGAAAAAGCCTGTCGTACTAATGCCACCGTAACCGAGCCCACCCTTCCAAAACCTCCAACCCCAAAACTCCTCCATCCCCATCGCTATTTCGCCAGTCTCCCAGCACCTCTTCTCACTATTCGAACCACCATCACCACACAACAACGCCCATCATCCCATCACTACACTTCCCGAAACCACAACACCCCCAAAAAGTTATCATCATCATTGTGAAGCCCTCATTAATTATGCCGCGCCCAAAGAAGACGGAGGAGAAGGCAAAGGATGTCGCCTCCATTACCATGAACGTCGAGGACTTCGTCCGCACCAGAGACTCGGTGAGTTTTGTTATTGCTTCATCACATACAATCTTGGCTTGCTACGTCCATAGATGAGCTTCATCTATGGTCAAGCCCAGCTTTTCTCTGCCATCAAGCCCGCCCCTTTCATATCCCTCCAACACCGCTTCCTACTCTTCTCGTCGCGTCAATTTCTGGATCGCCCCGTCTCCGCGACCAGGAAGAAGACGCATTGGAGTCACAGAAGCGCGTTGAGGCCTCCAAGCCATAGACGCGTCGAATGTTGATACTTCTCATCTCGCGTGCCCACGACAACAACACCACCCAATAGCCCACCCATCTCCCCCTACATCCACAATAAAGCAAGCACAGAACAACGCGCTGATTCATTCCACGCATTCAGGTCGTCACCGGACTTGCCAGTCTCCAAGAAGTCATCCAGCAACTGTCCAATGCCTACATCAAGCACACCAACACTGTGCTCCACGAGCACGGAGCCGGCCTCGACATTGACAGTGCCCTCTCCCGCTTCGACAACAACCCGCTCCTCAACAATCTCGCCGGCCTCCGCACCGGCTCCCCTGCCAAATCTGACTCCGGCGCTGCTGCCGGCGACAAGAAGAAGCGCGCTAGAAAGGCCCCGGATCCATTGGCTCCAAAGCGTCCTTTGACTCCCTTCTTCTTGTACATGCAGACTGCCCGTCCTATCATTGCTGGCGACTTGGGTGACTCTGTTGAGAAGGGTGAGGTCAGTCTTGAGGGTCAGAGAAGATGGAAGGCTATGGAAGATGATGCCCGTATTGTAAGTCGCGTCCCTTCTCAGCTCTCAGTATTTTTCAAGAGCAGCATATTCGAGAGCATCATAACTGACCCATCTCAAAGCTCTGGACCAACGCCTACAAGGACAACCTCCGTCTCTACACTGCCCGCACTCACGCCTACAAGGCCGGTAATGTAGGCGCCAAGGACATGTCCGATGAGGAAGCGCAAGCCTACTACGATGAGCACAACCTTGGTGGAGCCGAGACCTCCGCACACAACCAGTTGACCGCCGAGGCGCTCGACGCCAACGCGGACCCAGTTGACCTGGACGCCGAGCAACCAGCGCCCAAGACACCTAAGGCCAAGGCCTCGCGCAAGAAGGCCACGCCAAAGGCAACTCCAGCGGCTGACGCTGGCGCCGCTATCGTCCCTCCTGGCTCTAAGCAGACTGAGAAGGAGAAGTCGCCCGAGAAGAAGAGGAAGCGTAAGTCTAAGGCTGATGAGCTGGCGGAGAGTATCGAGGAGACTGGCGAGACGCCTAGGGAGAAGAAGGGCGGCCGGAAGAGGAATAAGAAGGATGCTTAGATTGTTTGATGCTTTATGCTTTATGCTTGATGGCTGATTTATCTAAGTGTGTCTGATCGTCACTTGACTTGACTTTGACATTGACTGGGTTTACGCGTCTAGATTTAGACTGTAGCTTGGAGAGATGAATTGATTGATTGATGGATGGATGGATGGATGGCTGGAATGGAATGGAGGATGGAGTGGGGACTTGAAGCGCGATTTGTACTTGCCTCTTCAATGGCTTGGCTGGTGGGGGGACGGAGATGGTTGACTGCTTTTTTTTATATTATTCTCTACATTGTCAACTTCTATCTCTTGTATGGCTTCACATTTCATCTCTGGTCCGATCCCTGGTCTTGGTCTCCTTCTTGTTCTGGTTCTTTGCCGTCTAGCGTGCTGCCTCACTTTGGTCTCTGGGCTCTTTGGGCTGTGGTGCTGTTACTGTGTTCCGCGCTGTGCTGTTCTAATGCTGTCTGGTTGGGGGTTCAGCTCAGATTCTGTGCTGTCTGGGTAGATTCCTACTACGCTTGCTTGTCTGTCTGCTACGTTATGTTACGCTGTTTCATGCTATGCTATGCTATTCTATCCTGTCCTTGCTTTTGTCACTTGTACTCTTGATTTTTTTTGGCAGGATCCTGGGGAGGGAGGGGATGGGAAGGGGGGTTTAGAAATGAAGGATCTGGAATCTTGGTTGAGTCCTGCTGGGATATCTGTTTGGTGATTTGGGTGAACGTGCTGTCTTGTCTTGTCTTGTCTTGTCCCCTCCAATGTGCTCTCTCTTGCCCTTTCTTCGTCGGCTACCTTGCTTCAGAGGCTTTTCCTTTGCCTCCGTGTCTTGTATCTCCCTCTCGGGCTCTATATGGATCTCTATCAACCTTGGTACCCTTCGAAGACCGTAATCAATATCTACTTGTGCTGATGTTCTGATCCCTACTTTACTATGCTCTAAGCTGATTGCTCCATCGTGGTTATGATCTCAGTTATGGATTCTGAGTTTGGGTGGGGGATTAGATAGGTGGATCTCCGAAAATTGCTAAGGGGAGGTGGTTATGGTTGCGGTTGCGTTTTAAGGGGAGGGAGAGGATGGGGTCTGGCTTAGATGGGGGGAGTCATGAGGGCTGTGTAGTAGGGACGTGAACGATGGACAGAGGCCGCTGTAGGAAGTTCGATGTTGGTTCGATAGCTGGAGCTGGAGGGAACTGTGGGTGCAGGATAGATGACGCGTTTTGGATGCTGGGTTTGGGTAGGAGATGCTGTTTGGGAGACTTCTGGCTTGGAGGAGAGAGGAGGATGGGGTTGGGGATTTAGGGTTTTGCGGGATGAGCGTGGTGCTGGACAAGAGCTGTGGAGGGTAAGAGGTGCTTTTGGGGACGTGCTGATGAGATGGCTGTGTGATTTTCAGAGTAGGAGGTTGCTGCTGTGAATAGTGGACAGTCATGGAGTCTTGCTGGGGGGAAGTTGACGGAGTGATAGTGAGGTTGTTCACGTTTAGATTTCTATATTAAGGCATACAAATAGGTAGGAGGGAAGATGGGGATCTCTGAAGATTGATATTGATATTGATATTGATGTCGATATCGAGGATATGTATGTAGAGATCAGAAATGTATACTTGGATACTTTATCACAATACTTATATATATATATATATATATATATATATTTCAAGGGGATGGTTAGGTATTTGCTATGGGGGCCAAGAGCCTAATGCAGTTCCCTGGATTATGTCCACAATGTTAAACTACCACAACCGTTATGCTACCGTCGTATGACACGCTCCGTATGTTCCGTATTCAAAGGCCCTTGTCTCAAAATTATCCAATGCCGTACCAGGTACCTAGACCTGATGTCTGCTGGAGTGTGGTGGTACCCGTCTGGTAGGTTGTGTTGGCGTGATGGAGTGTAGGTGAGTGCTGTGCCGTCAAGTAGGGTGAAGGGTGAAGGGTGAAGGGTGAAGGGTGAAGGGTGAATGACATAGGACGGTAGTGCCAAGCTTACATTATATGACTATGTTGCTTTACTTTGGAACGCGGAAGAGGAGCACTGAGCTGCACAGGGTCTGACTGGGAGGGACTGGATTGGTTTCCGTGAACTTGGGGTAGGGCTGAAGACTAAGGTAGCTATGGATGGGTCATGTGCATTGTTACGTCGTTGTATGGTACCTCACTCAAGGTGGGATCTGTCTTTGACGCGTCTGATGAGATAATACACGAGTGGTCAAGTCAAATACACATTGGAGATATTTCGTATTTATTTGGTATTTAGTATTGAGTATTGAGTATTGAGTATTAAGCATTGAGCATCGAGCATCGAGAATCGAGAATTAAGAATTGATTACTATTGAAGGGTAAGATCTTCTGCCCAGAGATGTACTCAGTACTATTCTTGACACTGTGCACCCCTCATGTACTGCTCACCGCGTTTACGTGGGATTGATGTAAGGAGACTTGAGTAGGTAATGAATGGATGGCAGGAAGGATTGACGACTAACAGACTGAGCTCAGCGACCGACCTACCTCTGGGGAACATTATCATTACATGCCATTGCAAAGAACAAGATATAGATGGTTCTCCATACTGATCTGTTGATATCTAATATGAATCCATTTCAATGACTCTCTTGATAGTATCTGTTAATACCAGCATGAAGATATGTATGTACCCGACGAGACTCGACTCGACTCGACTCGACGTCAAACGTCAGGGTTACTTAAGCGCATGTCATTAGCTTCCAGGGTTGTTCTGCGGTCTTCGAAAGTGTTGACCTGAACCTCCAACCACTTGACCTCACTCAGCCCCTCGCACTCCGAACTCTGGCGCGTATTCGATTCTCCTCGGGCGCATCGGTGGGGGTTTATTCATAGCCTGATCCATAATCGAGGGGTCTTGGCGCCCAAGTTGTAGTGGAGATCAGCCTCGCTCAACCCCCACCATGAACAACAAGTGGCCGTGCTGTAAGACTTGGCAATCCACCAGTATGATGCAAACACATGCCACAACCTGCTCCAGCTCAAAAGGGATCGCAATCGCATTCTGACCTTCTCTCGTTCTCTTCTTCCACTTCCTCGACGAATAAAAGATCATCACCAAACCCTACCGTCAACACCTGGTTTGGATCTTCGAACCTGAGTGTTCTACCTACCCTTGCTGCATTATCATCAAAAGTTCCCCAGCTACCTACCTACCTTATCGAATTCATACCAGCCAAACGCGGCTGCCCCTCTCTCACAATGCTCTCCCTCACCCCCTCCATGAGCATCTTCCTCACTCTCGCAATCGTCCTCCTCTTTGCTAGTCCAACTGACGCTTTTGGTGCTGGGAACATTGCTTCGGTTGCGAAGATTGAAGGTGTCAACTGTGAGTATAAACCCCCGACATGTTTCCAACTGAACAGATAGCTACCAGCGACCTTGTCACTACCTGTCGGCATTGATTGAGCACTGGTGTTCTAACACTGTACAGGGCGTCATGGCGATATCGAAGATACCCTCCTTACTCTCATCATGTCCAGAGCGGCTGGTGGAAAGAAATTCGGAAAAATGGACGTGGCTCGAGTTTACTTTGGTAACTGGTTGAGAGATTATTGTGAGTGCACATAGACAACCAGTACAGAGTTGTACACCATGCTCACGTTTGTTGCGAAAAACAGCTCAGGCCATTGATGTCGGTACCGTCAAGTACGTTTCAGCTGAAGCTATTCGAATTCTTCTCTGGGTCCTTGGATTCATGACCTTCGGTTACGGGACCCGTGAATTCGAAGTTACATCTGAGAGACTTGGATGTTACCGTCCAGAGGATCACATTGATAACCCAAAGGATTACGCGGATAACATTGATGCTCGCGATTATGACCCCAGACTTCGTGGTCCTGTCGATGAGCGGGTTGAACTTGCTATCGATGAGGATACTGGAATGAAGAACTACATTGCCAACGAACAAGTCGATATTGTCACCTCTGCCGGTCACGTTCGCAAGCTTTTCACCGAGGCCATTGATTTGGGCCGCAGATATGCTCGTAACCACAACAAGGATGACCTCTACGAAGCTCTCCGTTTGTTGGGTACCGGATGCCATTGTTTGGAGGATTTCTCTGCTCATTCAAACTACGTTGAACTTGCTCTGATTGAGATGGGCGAGCGTGATGTTTTCCCACACGTTGGTCGTGACACCAAGATGCGTCTCGAAGGTGCTCGCCACCAGGTCTACCCAATCATCACTGGTACTTTCGGTGGCGTTGATTTCTTGCACTCCGTCATGGGAGAATTTGATGACAAGGCCACTCAAAGTGAGATTGCCGAGCTCGAGGGTACTCTTCAGCAGGGTGCCAAGGGCGACACCAGCTTCCTCAAGGAGTTGCTCGACAAGCTTCCTAGCGGTCTTCTTGGTGGAGGAGATCAAGCTGGAAAGGCTGATGAGTTGCAAGCAAACGCTACCGCTGCTCAGATGCAAAACATGCAGATCACCCCTAAGGAGCCAGAGGCCTTCACCGAGCAAATGCAGGAGGTTGTCAAGCAGATTTACCCAATCATGGAGTGGCACGATGATCTCTTCAAGCAAATCAACAAGGCTATTGAGGAGATTCCAGTCCTCCCAGACCTTATTGAGCAATTCACCGAGCAGATGAACATTTTCGTCTTCTCTCTTCTTGCTCCACTTGTTGTCCCAATCATTACTCAGCTCAAGGAAGAGCTTAACACTGGTTCCTCTGAGGTCATTCAGAGCTCCATTGAGAAGCAGCACATTGTCTTCAACGATGACAGCTCTACCGACCCAACCCACTCCATGATCTCCAAGGATCACTTCAGTAACATTCTTAACGAGCCAGCTGGAAAGGTCGCCTCTCAGGTTCTCAAGTGGGCTGTTCCTCAGATCATTCAATGCATGGACAATGAAAGAGAGGACTCAGAGCGTGTCATCAACCGTATCATCCACGGAGTATTCCATCACCCAGCTCAGCGTCAAAGTGGTGACGACGGTGCTGAAGAGAACCGCCAATTGATGTTCCAGGTCGTCGAGCAGTGGTGGGGTGAGAAGTCTCAGCGTGAGAAGGATGATTTCAGAGACAAGTTGAGCAGAGACGGTGTTGAGCAAGGTCGTAACCACAAGGAAGGTGTCCAAGACAACGGCCACGGATCTTGCAAGCCACTTGGCATGAAGAACAACATCGCTGGACCAAACTCTGGAGCAGCTCAGATGATGAGTGGTCTACAAGAGGTCCTTAGCAACAACAACCAGTCCTCTGGCCAAGGCCGCTCTTCTAACCCAATCAGCCAATTTGCCGAAGAGGCCGCAGGTGGCGGAGCTCTCGGCGGTATCGTAGGTGGTCTCGCCGGTGCTCTCGGCGGCTCTCTTCTATCCGGTTTCGGCAAGAGCAACAAGGACGAGTACAGCTCTAGCGGTTACACTCAAGACGGCGGCTACAAGCAGACTCATGAGGAGATTGGCCGCCAAGGTAACAGATACGCGCAAGCCGAGTACACCCAGACCAACGAGCCAGATGGCCGTCGCGTCAGCGATTACCAGCGCTATGAGCAGTCGGGCAACCAGGCATACGGTTACGAGGCACGTGAGGAGCGCAAGCCTACGTACGGTGGCGGTTACGAGGAGAAGGAGACAAGAGTTTATGAGCGTCCTGGTGGCGAGACGAGAGAGACTTGGACTGAGGGTGAGACTGCTGATGGTAGACATTATCACGAGGCGAGACATCATCGTCAGGAGGAAGAGTATGAGGAGAAGCCAAAGCATCACGGCAAGCATCAAAAGAAGAGACACTCCGGTAGTGATGAAGAGTACAGACCCGACAATGAGGATAGAGAGGAGATGGGAAGAGTTGGCGGTCATGCTTATGGTCTCAGGGAGGAACCTTCTGAGCCGCAGCGCGTTGGTGGCTATGGTGGTGGTCAGGGTTATGGCGGTCCTCCACCGGGTGAGTTCGGTGGTGGATACGGTGGTCAACAAGGCTATGGCGGTCCACCTCCTGGTGAGTTTGGTGGTGGTGGTTACGGTGGTCCTCAGCAAGGTTATGGCCAACAAGGTTACGGCCAACAGCAGGGCTACGGTCAGCAAGGTTATGGAGGTCCTCCACCGGGTGAGTTCCAGGGTGGTGGAGGTTATGGCCGTGGAGGTCGTGAGGATGAAGATGAGTACAGAGAGGAGGGACGTGAACGTCGTGGTAGTCGCGAACGTCGTGGTAGCCGTGAGGGAAGAGGCGGTTGGGGATTCTAGGGTGCGAAAACTAGATTATGAGTGGCTATGACTTATGGTTGATCTTTATGGAGTATAGATGAGATCAGATCAGACGAATACACATGTTTGTCATGAGGTTTTATGGTTGTGATTTGACGTGACTTGATTTGATTTAACGTACTGTGATGGCGTGGGCGCTTGACGGGTTTGAGAGATGTGAGGGGTAGGGTATTTACATACAACTTGCTGAGAAGAACTGATTGTGACTGGAGGGTGTAAGGTCATTATTTTCTATAGATCCTACGTGCCGTAACAGATGAATATGCAAAAGCTACGGTTGTGCCATCCTCCTGATAGATACACATTGACTTTGATAAACCTCGCGTGGCCTCCTTAATGCTTGTCCGCGCTGGGAAGCTGCTGTAGACTCCGGATGGTAGAATGGGTATAGGAGCACTAATTCCATTCCTTCTTCAATATTACACAGATTTGATATGATCGATAAACAGGAATGTCACTGTCGAGTTTCACTGATGAAAGGGATATCGACGTAAACGGTTGGTACTAAGAATCTGGCCTTGATATTTTGCTGTATTCAAATGCACCAGCCATAGTAGAGCAGAACGAAGTTACCTCGTCGTGGTAGCTGCGGCATGTCACTCAAGTTTTACGCCCCTTTTGTGAGTGCCGACATCCCACGCACGTCTAGACCATGATTGATGGATGACAATCAATAACACTGGGAAGTCTTGAAATCATCCACAACTGCAGACTCTTCCCATCCCCCAGAAGCCATATCAAGCCTTTACAATCCCCCCTCCCCACAGCATAAACATCTGCCTCCACCATCCCCAACCACAATCCCTCTCGCATCCCAGCATCTCAATATCCTAAATCTATCCCCAGCCCCAATATCCATCTCCCCAATCTCCCGCCGCTGCACGTCACACTCATTCTTCGCGGCATGTCACTCTCACTCGCCCATAGCCTTCACGACAGCGCCCGCCGCACCTTAATTCGTGGGCGGTGACCCCCGGGGTTGCGTCGCTCGCCGCTGCGCTAAGATTCTGCCGCTGCGCTGGGGGCGTGGCCAATCAGCGGGCTGCGGTGACAGCGTTTCTGGGGCGGGTGTCAGGTACAAGTAGTGGTGGTGCTGGGAGGTGGGATTGACGGATGATTATGAAATTTGTAAAGTCACAAAAGTTGCGATTGTTATATTTTTCTATCTTTATATTTGTTTTGTTTGACGATATTGGATTGTTGGAGATATTCTTGGTTATTGGTTTTTGATTATTGAAAGATTGAGATTGGATTGGATTGGATTTCGGATTTGGATTGGAGAGACGCATTTGAGGTGGATTGATGTGGTGAAGAGGTATGAATACACTTGAACCGGACGTTGTTGGGCGCACTTCTCTCCAGGATGATACAATGATGGATGTGGAGAAGGCAACTGGTGTTGTCAGTGATGGTAAGTTACTTACATTCTTTTTGATCCTGCTCTTCTACGTTTATGAGATTATATATGATCAAAAGACTCATAGCTAACCTCTTGTAGAAAATCGAAGTAAACTTTCCCAAGACCAAGACCAAGACCATCATGTGCCGCCGCTTCGAGGTCTCAGCTTCCTTGATCGGTTCTTGGTCATCTGGATAGTACTTTCTATGGCAATCGGCATCATACTTGGTGAATTCGTGCCTAACACCGGTGCCGAATTGCAAAGAGGACAATTCGTGGGAGTTTCGATTCCCATAGGTACTGCTTCACATCTATTACAAGATCAAGTCTAACACCAAGCAGCTGTCGGCCTACTGGTGATGATGTATCCCATCCTTTGTAAAATCAGATTTGAAACACTCCACCTTCTCTTCAAAGAAAAAGATCTCTGGAAACAAATACTTCTCTCCTTTATCCTCAACTGGATCGTCTGCCCCCTCCTCATGACAGGACTAGCATGGGCCTTCCTCCCCGACCGCCCTGACCTTCGCGAAGGCCTCATCTTCGTCGGTATCGCACGATGCATCGCCATGGTCCTGATCTGGACCTCTCTCGCCAACGGCAACACCGACTATTGCGCCGTGCTAGTCGCTTTCAACTCGATTCTTCAAATCATCCTCTTTGCGCCCTTGGCAACTCTCTACGTCAATGATCTGGGCTCCTCTGCCAGCTCAATCGACGTCGACTATAGGCCTGTCGCCAAATCCGTCGCTGTCTTTCTCGGTATCCCTTTACTTGCGGCCATCCTCTCGCGACTGATCCTCCGCCGCTTGCTCGGCGAGTCATCATATCAGAAGCACTTCATACGCTGCATCTCGCCGCTCTCACTCATCGGCCTGCTCTTCACTATCATTGTGCTCTTCGCAAGCCAGGGAAAACACGTTGTTGATCAGATTACTGATGTGCTGAGAGTCATTGCGCCGCTTGTCGTCTACTTTGCCATCACCTTCACTGGCACAGTATTCTTATGTCGTAAGTTTGGCTTTGGTTATAGAGTCAGTTGTACGCAGAGCTTCACTGCTGCGAGTAATAACTTCGAACTTGCTATTGCTGTTGTCGTTGCTGTTTATGGAGCCGGGAGTGGGCAGGCGCTTGCGAGTACCGTTGGGCCTTTGGTTGAGGTGCCGGTGCTTGTGGGATGCGTCTATGTGCTTAAGTGGTTGAAAAGAAGGTGGGATTGGGTTGATTAGATTGGTGATCGGCACGGTGGAGTTGGGTGTCTGTCCCCTGCATGATATTTGGGAAGGTGGTTTTCGTGACGGTCTTGAGTCGATGAGACTCATTCGTAGTATTATAGTGGATTATATATTGTTTTCATGCCAGATCCCATATTGAACGGTAACTCTCTTCATGAAAATGGTCTGGTGTGAAGTATTCTGTGTTTGCTATCTTCACCCTTCGATATTTCCATCATTTTCATCTCTAATACATCAACCTCAATCCATAGGCATCAAATACCCCAGATCCCATCCCGCGCACGTACTCAATCAGCACTCAAACCCTATCTTCTTCCCCCCAAAAGAACAGTAAGAAACCGCAAACAAGGGTCCATCAGCCACTCGAGTCAGAATAGAGCTCGTACCATACTGCATTCAGCAAAAGTTATTTGTGGAGGCGGATAAGTACAGCGCGTTCCTGGCCATGGAGATTAAACATACCTATGGAGTACCGCCTACCTTATTTATCCATACCATTCATGTTTTTCGAGTAGGGGATCGTCTTTTCATTCATATCCTTGACTTTGGATGCAATGTCGCAGTCTACCTAAGTCGTTCAACTCTCTTCCTCCCCCCCCTCTCTCTCTTTTCATCTCGTCTTGTCTGTGATGATTGTGAATGCCCTTCTCTGTATACCGAATTGCTTTTTCCAGTTGATACCTCCGTTGTCCATTCCGTCGATCATCGCCATGCGCGTGGTACCAATCATGTTGAACAAACCTTCCATCGCAATAGCAGCTCTTCTTCTCACCGCATCATCTGCAAGCCCAGCACTTCGAAGAGCAGATAGTACATCTATGACTGATCCTGAATCTTGCAGAATATACTGACAATAACCTAGCTACAACTGACTCGGGTCTCGAGCCTTGGGTGACAGTTCCTGTATCTGGCTCTCCATCGACAGTGACGCCTCATCTCACAACTATCAGTGGTGTAGAAACTACCATCGATGCAATTCCAACTTCCTTAACAGCCACAATCACTGCTACCGACTCAACAAGTACCGATGCATCTGCAACATCAACACCGAGCGACAGCGCCGGTGGGGCCTTTGAGATCTGCCACAACAGCGATGGTGTGAACTCGCCAATCTGCGACCTCCCAAATAACAATACCGTTTACGTTGGCGAGAAATACTACGGTGAGTCTATCATTCTGCAACGTCATATAATCAGAAGGGGAAGCTAATTAAGCAAAAAGTAACCTGGGACACGACCTATTATTCTTCTGTAAATTCCAGCAACACCATAACGGCCAATTACGCGAACTCGACGCTCAACGGCCAGATAGCCTGGGAGTCCGCCGAAACACTGAATGCATGGGGTTTCGTGACATGGATGCCAGAAGCATCTATCCTTCAAGACGAGAAATCCAACAATGTGACACTATACATCACCAATCTCCTCTCGACGCCGGACAAAGCCGCCATATCGCGAAAAGGGCCTGATGTCGTTGTTACCACCAAGCCGTACGTGCCGTACGCACCGCCTGCGCCTACGAAGGCGCCGGAGGGGGAGAGTCTATATATTGCGCTGCCGGTGGTGCTCGGTACGTTGTTCTTTTGCGTTGTCGGTATTGCAGTCTGGAATCGGAAAGAGAGGAGGATTGGCTTGGGGAATGTCATGGGGAGAAATCGGGGATATGGAGTGAGGAAGAGTGGGAGAGAGAGATTGGGTTTGAAGAAGAGTGTGAGAGTTCAGGAGCAAGAGTTGAGGGTCCAGGCTTTGAGAAGGGATGGTGAGTATAGGGACCATCCTGTGCCGTTGGCTGATGTGCCGCAACATACGAGGCCAGATTCAGAGGAAGTGGACTTAGGGAGTTTGACAAGTAGTCCTGTTGAGGAGAGGAGAGATTTCTTTGGACGGGATGGAGGTAGGTGAGTTGGACGCTTCAGGTATCAATTTCAGAATGAGTACTGGCAGGTTGGTTTTATGAATTCGAAGATAGGCTACCACCGAAAACTTAAACTGTCGCTGCTCTTGTCTAGTCTCGTCAATTCTCTCTCTGTATAATGATGTTTTCTGATCTCCCCATATTTGGTGTTCGACAATGCTGCTTAGCAAACAGCATATGGTTTTGTAAATAGATGATCTTCTACCCGCAATATCTTTGATCTGGTTCGGAAGATCACATGACTCATTGTCTAGTTATACTTCAGTTCAACCCTAAATTTCACAAAGAGTTTATATTTCAGTAAGGGCACATGCTTCTGACAACGGTAGACTTCATATGATGGTGAAGAGGCTATAATAATGACGACAGTATAGTTGATGATGATGATGATAATGAAGCTATTCCTTTTACAAAAGATAGACTACACTATACCTAGAACAGACATAATGATTATCTTTCTGGTGTGAAAGCTTCATAGCGGAAAGAATCAGAAAGAGTCGGGGGGAGTATTTATATCGGACCGGGACCCGCCTTGAGCCAAGATAGGTCTCTTTGGCTAGCTTTCGAGGTTATGCAGTTTTCAAGTGTACCTTTCTCAAGACGAACAGCTAAAACCAGTCTTACAGTGTATAACCTAGATATAGCTTTCATTATATTGAGTAGCATATTATACCCAACTTAGCCCGTAAACAGTCGTGCGTTTCTCCTACATCTACCGCTATGCTTGTGTTTATTGATGATTAGGTAGTCACTAATCATCAAGTGCACTACACGATCACCTTCTCTTAATCCGAAACTTCTTCCAAGTATAATCTTGAAATAGGCTATATAGGGACGAAATGGTTCATCCTGACTTCAGAGATATTTGAATATTTTAATAGATTCGTCCTAGACCCCAATGGTGCTTGTCGACTACGAAAACAACGGAATCACGTTTACTCCAGAGGTGTATTGCCAAATCACAAAGTACACTTGACTACGATCCAATTGTAGACCACGGGAAGTAGAATCTCGATGTTCTTTTATATATGGACTCGCACCGTGGACGACCAAAGGAATGTTAATCAAGAGGATTCGAGTTCACTTGACCCTTTGGTACTTTTCCTCTACCTATATAAGGGACGGTCTCCTCTTATCATACAAGTTTTTGATGTCTAAATACAAAGATGAGTTCTTTCGAGATTCATGCCTATCAACATTGAAGCCATTGTTGTCATCGCTCGCTATTGTCATCATTATCGTCATCATTGCTGTTTTCCAATTCGCCGTCATTTACATGTTCAGTCATTTTGAATGGTGACAAAGTGACCAGAAAAGCAGTCTTTCCGTACAAAATAAACAAGTAGAGTCATTGTTTTGCCGATACATATGTAAGCTTGGAGTTTAGAGGTTGAATTTAGAGATGTTTATATAGACTACTTTCGATTATAGGAGATATTTGTAGTTTACAATATATCCTGACGTGTAAATATATTATTGCATCACGTGTTTGTTTATCCTTAAGATATACGTAATCTCAAATAACCCGAATGCAGGTACCTTCTCCGATAGCTTCAATAGCTCAGTTGGCAGGAACCTTTGGAGACCATCGGCACCTTTACGAGGGGTTGCGTATACGCCATGTGGAAGCATCGGGATGGCCTCTTTTTCTGCCACCAAAAGCTCCCTGGTTCGATTCTAGCAAGTGCATGTTTTTGGGGGGTTTTTTCCCCTCTTCTTTTTTTTCTTCTTTTTCTTCCAGCTGTGGTTAAAGGCTCTTATGCTACCTACCAGAGTATCTATACTTTGATGGGAGAATGTAACAAATGGTAAGCTCGATTTTAACATATGTGGTCAATATATTGACCTCACTTGAGTACGAGTATGTGAAAGTGTCTTATTCTCACTTTCACTGATTACCGGATTAGGCTTGTAACGCACAACGTAGTATATAGATAGCTGCAGAGTAGAATTCTCCTCCCTTTCTCCTTCAATCAATCCCGCACCCAATATCGTGACATTTGATACATGTCTGATTAGATGCGCTATTGAATTCCGAAGTATGGCTGATTTACGGATGCTTCCAAGTCCCTCACACTTTCGTCAACCTCAATATTTAACATTATATGATCCCCAGTAACTTTCAGCCTCTGCTTCTCGGCCAAATCTTGCAAGTCATCTATGAACTCTTGAGCATATACAGTCCTTTTCCAAGCCTTCCGGATAACAGATGCGCCTAGTAATCCTCGGATATCTGCGAATTGAGGATTTACAATGAAGTTAGATGAGTATCTTGCTCCCTGATAATGTAGTATAAGACCAATCCAAATGCAAAGAAGTTCCAACTTGGTGGCTCTGCGTACTAGGTTCTTCATCTATTTTATGGGAAGTCTGTTCCACAACCATGCGAGTTCCTGAGAGTCAGTGCGCTTCCACCCGCTGAAGAATATGGGGCTTCCATAATTTTGGCCGAAGTCACAGTGGAGTAACTCAATCTTCTGATGTTCATACATACTGTGGACCTTCTATACTAAAGTGTTCTTGATATGTCACTGCAGTGTCTTGATATGGCAATTTCCTTTCTTCCGGAGATAACGATAGCCTTCGGCCATATGCAGAATCCACCTTAGTATTCTACGTTTTGTTCGAAACGTTCAAGCCTTAGAACCTCCATACATTGCGAATAGAGGCATGCATCCAGGATAGAGAAGAGAGAGAGAAAAAGAAAAGGGAAGAACAAAAGTAATTTTCCTGCGGCAATATGGAATGGGTTTACGATCCCGTGATAACTTAAAACAAGACAACCAGTTTGTTGAGTTTATCCTCCAAATCACCATACACTATGTATTCTCTTCTCATTACTGCGAGCTTCATCATCGGCGCCTTTGCTATACCAACCACTCACCAACATGCTCCTTCTCCATCTGTGACCGTACTGAACTCAACTTTCATTGGTAACCTCTCAAATTTCGTCGAATATTTTTACGGTGTTCCTTATGCTCAACCCCCAGTTGAATCTCTACGCTTGAGACGAGCACAGCCTGTTACCGCATATACATCTGCAACGATCCAGACCACCGCCACTCCAACTGCTTGCACTCAGCTTGCTCACTCCAACACTTCTTCCTATGCAATGGTCATGCAGGGAGAAGACTGCCTTACCGTCAACGTCCAGCGTCCGTCAAACTTGAACTCAACCGCTCAACTTCCTGTCCTCTTCTACGTAAGTACACTTACAACTTAAACTCAGTGCAATCCAATTGCTAACCTGCTGCAGATCTTTGGTGGTGGTATGTTCAAACAGAGTGTCAGATCTCGCTTCAAGAGCAAGCTAATGAGATGAAACAGGTTTCGAGGTAGGCTCTACACAGCACTATGATGGCACCGGCCTCGTAGAAACGTCCATGATGGCTGGAAGTCCCATAGTTTACGTCGCTGTGAATTACAGAGTCGGTGCATTTAGATTCCTCGGTGGCAGCGAGGTTCAGGCAGACGGCATCTCTAACTTGGGTCTTCACGATCAACGTCTTGGGCTACAGTGGGTGCAAGAGAACATTGCCGCTTTCGGTGGTGACCCAACTAAAATCACTATCATGGGTGAATCAGCTGGCGCGCTATCCGTTTCTAGTCATACCATTATCGAGGGAGGAAACAATAACTATAGCGGTAAACCGCTCTTTCGAGCAGCCATCATGAACTCGGGGACCATCCTTCCAACGGATGAAATCAACAGCACCCAAGCTCAAGCTATCTACGATCACATTGTTACCGAGGCTGGTTGCAAGTCTTCAACCAACAGCACATTGGAATGCCTAAGAAGTTTGGATTATGATGTTATACGTTGGGCTGTTAACACTGTTCCCAATTACTTCTCATACTCTAGTCTTGCCCTACCGTTTGTTCCACGCCCCGATCAATTTCCAGCTTCAACCCTATTTCTCCTAAGTTGGCAATCCAGGCCGGTAATTACACTCGAGTACTAGTCATAGCTGGAGATGAACAAGATGAGGGAACTCTTTTTTCAGACTTCCAAACCAACGTATCCACTACGGCGGAACTGGTTGATTACCTGATGAAGGTCTATCCGCGCGCGAGCATTTCCGTTCTCCAAGGTATAGTCGACGGCTATCCCGAAGACACGACAGCAGGCTCACCATTCGGAACGGGGACCTCGAACGAACTATACCCGCAATTCAAGCGGATCGCCGCCATTCTAGGAGACAATGCATTCACCCTGCAACGCAGAAACTACTTGAATACAGTCGCGACCACGGCCCCCTCCTGGAGCTTCCTGGACTCGCACCGCTTCGGCGAAGAACTTGGCACTTATCATAGCAGTGACGTCGAAATCATCTTTAATACTAGTCCAATCGTCGTCGGCTCCTTACCCATTGCCGCTGCTACATTCCGCTCGTATTGTGTCTCCTTCGTCAAATATTTGGATCCGAACGCTATCAGTATCGCTTCCCCACTCGTCTATTGGCCTCGCTATCCTACCTGGGATCCTATCTTGTTGAATATCCGAGATACTGGAAATACCCTGGTTTAAGACGACTTCCGTTTATCGAGCTCCGAGTATCTCTATGAACATGCTTCGCTTCTTCGAACTTAGAAGCCTTTTATTCGCCTCTTTACAAGTCATATCACCGATTGCGGGAAGGTAGATATTTGGAAATGAGAGCTCGGTTGCCCTTTATATGAGAAGGGAGGACAAACAAGTATAAAGGTCGTTGGTCGACTGCCTGTTGTATAGAGGATATTGAGAAAAGCCGGATGTCTGACGCACATTTAACCTATACTGTACTTTAGCCTTTGAACCGGAAAGCTGTAATCATTTTATATTGCGAGCATTGTTCCATTTATTGCGTATATCCTTGGTAGTTTAATCTTCATACATCCTCAAATAAAACTCCAGTGTTCATAGATTGTAAGTTTAACTCTATCTTATCTGCTATTAACCAATCAACCACTGCAATGAATTCTCATAAAGATACTCTCAAATGTGAGATGTTTAACAGCTTTCCATAACACTCTATGTTGATCCCTCGTCTTCAGTCATGCATAATCACGTGTTGCAAATATTCTATGAAGTATTGTAGTACAGGCGGCACAGCTATATCTCCGGTGGAATTTTGAACTAAGTGAAACAAGTGAAATAGAAGACCGGCCGACCTACTCAATCACTTACCCTAGCTCTTTCTCCATCGCTTCAAAAATCTGCGATCATCATCCATTTAAGCAGCAGTCCAGACAAATCCTTCATACTCAATCTGCCCATGTTCGCGTGGCCTCCCCACGTCCTTTCATTGGTCGGACCAACGACACTTCAAATCAGCCATCAATCCATCTCAACGACACAAACAGCACGCATCAACACATGTGCATGTCAAGCATATCAACGCACCAATCATGCTCACTCCCCTTGCAAATAAGCATCATGCCGGCCATTCTTGAACAGTGCTATCTGCGGAGGTAAGAGGGGGGATGTACTTTGGACGGATGACTTGCTATAGAGGGATTTGCAGGAACATACACGACTCGCTCATTGTCGGGTTGGATCGACCATTGTATACTAAATACGTCCACCGATGCATTGATGGATTGATGGGTCGTTTTGTATGAGATTGAAGGGAAAGGAATGATACAAAAGGCCACTTCAACGTATCCACCCCACTTTCGGTACATCATATATTGTCCGTCGCCTATCATCTACTTCAATGGAGAGAATACCGAAAGATGAGGAGGAGCTCTGAGTGGAGTGACCAGAAGCATTGTCAAGCTCAATGCCCCCATATCAGGATTGGGTATGGATGTGCACACGGATTCGGGTACGGGCATACTGTAGCTGGCTGTGAAGGGAGCCTTTGATGGATGTGCACGGTGTGAACTCCATACAGCATGGGATAATTGTGTTCTAACATCCTCGGAAGAATCCTTGGGCATATCTGAGCCAAGGCGTGTGCATTGGCCTGCCTGCGGTCATTGTGAGCATGTGGTCATTTCGATAGGCTGCGATTCTATCCATCACAACAACCTTTCATTATCAGAAACGCTAAGATGGTGAGGTATCCTACAATAGCTTGACCCTTCGACATGTGCCATTGTGGGGGACCTTGGAGCTAATTGAGGGGCAGAATGGTCCCTGCATACCATGATATTATGAAATACTACCACTTCCTCAAATTCCTCTCTCTTTCCCTTTCCTTTCTTTCTCTCAACGATTCAACTCATTATATTTCATCTTACTGAAGATATACAATCATCTGGGTGATACTCAAGCAATGAGAGAGTATCATGGCTTCTCTTATCCCTAGTATCCTTCCGCGGGATCCATATGCCCAGATCATCATTGTAGGAGCAGGAATTGCCCTGCTAGTCACCTTGACCTTCCTCCTCACCAACAAACCAGGAACCAAAGATGACGCACAACCAAGCACTCTCATATCCTATCTGCGATTTTTCTACGGCTGTTTCTTGAAACCCCACTCTGGTGATTCAGGAAATGGTCAGCAAGATGCTCTCGAGAGCTTTTACAAAGCCCAAGCCGGCGTCTATGATGCCACGAGGAAGAGATTACTGTGTGGGCGAGAGGAGATGCTGGGTCTTGTGGCTGCCCAACTCCTTTACAAGGCCGAGCGGAATGGTGATAGTTCTGCAAAGCGTATTTGGGTAGACGTAGGTCAACCGAGATTATTCGATTTCACTTGCTGATTTGTGGTAGATTGGAGGCGGCACGGGATGGAATATTGAGGCTATGCTGCGCTACGTCTCTGTTCCGGACTTCTTCTCCAGTGTCTATCTTGTCGACTTCTCACCTTCGCTCTGTGAGGTTGCCAAGAAACGCTTTGAGCGCCTTGGCTGGAAAAATGTCAAGGTTGTTTGTCAAGATGCCCGCACCTTCAGATTGGAAGATCATGAGGGCAAAAAATCGGATGGTATTTCTGATGTTGGATTCACTCGGTCTGCCTCATATTTTGATCGAGATGAGAACAGTGTTGGTGGAGCTGATCTTCTTACTATGTCGTATAGTTTATCTATGATTGTAAGTTTTATCAACCCTTACTGGGTACTCAATACTAATAATTCCAGCCTGATTTCTACTCCGTCATTGATTCTATGACAACTCTACTTGCCCCAACTGGTATCATTGGTGTTGTGGATTTCTATGTCCAATCTATCGTCGATCTTTCTTGCAGAAACTACACTGGTGGTGTCATAAACCGTCACGTGAATTGGTTTGGACGTCTTTTCTGGCGTGCTTGGTTCGATGTCGACCGTGTTGGACTTGAAGCCGGTCGAAGAGACTACCTCGAATACCGTTTCGGAACAGTCCTTTCTGCAGATGAACGCAACTACCTTCTTGGAGCAATTCCATATTACATGTGGGTAGGATGTCCAAAGAAGCCCTCGTCAACAACATCGCCAAATGCACAAGAAATTGTGGAAAGATTGGATGCAACCGTTACGGAGTCTCCATACTTGTCACCAGTTAACCACACTCAAACAATTTCAAAGCGCGTAAATGAAACTGTCCCCGAACTCCGCAGCAAAGCCTTCGATGCCGCCATCGTCAACCTCTCTGCCAATCTCCCTCTCCCTTCCTTCTTCTATCAAAACCACCACTGGCGCATATACTACGATGACCAACTCAAGAAGCATACTCAGTTCAACAATGAATACATCTACGCCTTCACCTGGGAAGATTCGCGTGTCGACCAACGTATTCTAAACCTTACTTCCGACGATGTAGTGCTTGCCATCACCTCAGCAGGCGATAACATCCTATCCTACGCCCTGTCTTCCCCCGCACGCATTCATGCCGTCGACCTCAACCCCTCCCAGAACCATCTTCTCGAGCTCAAAGTGGCAGCCTACACCGCGCTACCCTATGCTGACTTCTGGTCCCTATTCGGAGAAGGTCGCCACGCCGACTTCCGCAACTTACTAGTGAGCAAGCTCTCCCCGCACCTATCAAGCCGGGCGTTCCAATACTGGCTCGACCACACCTCCGTCTTCACCTCCAAGCATGGTCTCTACGAAACCGGCGGCTCACGCCACTCAATCCGCATCCTACGCGTGCTCTTCACAATCCTCGGTCTCCGCAATCAAGTGCGCGCCCTCCTCTCTGCAAAAACCCTCAACGACCAACGCACCATCTGGGAAACCTCCCTCCGGCCCATCCTCCTCTCCAAGCTGCTCAACAGAGTCCTCGTGCGCCATGAGGCCTTCCTCTGGGCCGCCCTCGGCGTCCCCCACAACCAAGTCGCCATGCTCGCCGCCGACCATCTGGCCACGCATCCAGGCTCCTCCCGCGGCGACGCTATCTGGACATACATGCTTGACACGCTCGACCCGCTTCTGTCCCACACGCTCGTCGGCGCTGATAATCCGTACTACGCCATCTGCCTCGCTGGCCAGTATACGCCACAGTGTCACCCCGCGTATCTGGCGCGGCAGGCGCACGCGAAGTTATCGCGTGATGGTGCGCTTGATAATCTGAGGATTCATACGGATGAGTTGGCGGAGGTGTTTAGGAGGTTGAAGGCGGGGACGCTTAGTGTGGCTGTGGTTATGGATAGTATGGATTGGTTTGATCCGCTGGGCGAGGAGGCTCGTATGCAGATTGCGCAGCTTAATCGGGCGTTGAAGGTTGGTGGGCGGGTTTTGTTGCGGAGTGCTGGGTTAGTGCCTTGGTATGTCAAGGAGTTTGAGGAGGGGGGGTTCAGTGCTAAGAGGGTTGGGGTTAGGGAGGTGCGGAGTAGGTGTATTGATCGTGTCAATATGTATGCTTCTTGTTGGGTTTTGACCAAGGTTAGCGACGTTGGTGAGGTAAGAGAGGGGGAAATGAATGAGAAGTTGCTTAGGGGTGGGAGTATTGATTTGGATGAGATTGTTTTGTAGGTGAGATTGGATGATTGGATGAGGACGTAGATACAGAATTGAGATAATCTGCGATGTCATAGTTGAAAATTTTACTTCTTTTTTTTATGGATCCTTGAAATATTGGTGCGTCTTACCGATATCATTGGCAATTGTTAAATATTACGCTCTCATACCTGATTGACTTGATTGTTCCATTCTCGCATCACTTGACTTTTTACCTATGAAAGCAGTGGTCAACTTCTTTCAGAAGCCTTAGGGATTTGTGGATAACAACTATCCCATCTATGTTGAATTGAGCAATTCTTATAGAGAGACCTCGTCAGTATGCTAAAGCGTCCGGAAATCTCGTTTCAAAGCCGACGTCCTGCTCTCGATCGCTTGACACTATCTCTTAAGCATTCATAGGCCGTCTGACCCTTCCAATTCTTAGCATCAACATTGACTCCAAGCTCCAGCCTAATTAACTTCTCGATTCCCTTCTCATGAGCGGGCCACTCCCCACGCTGAGATATGGAAGTTACCAAGTCATTCGTTATCCTCCCGTTGTAAAGGACGACCATGAAGTGTAGATGGCCTAGCAGCTCATTTCTAATACTTAACTTGATCTTGTCTTCGGTGTTCTTCAACCATTGATTCCAGCTCTGAGTTGCCTAGAAAATGGGATACTTTCCTTAGGTTTTAGATTATCTATCTCATGATTGTACTTTTACATTTGATCCTGTCATGGTCCAGCCGCTTGAACTTGTGAGGAACGGAATTTGATTATAGTATTTGAAGCATAATTTTATGGTCCCTGCTTGAAACGGATATGTGTATAGCAACCCATAGTCCAAGATCAGTGCTAGTAACCTGTAGAACTTATTCTCATCAAACTGTTTTGACGAAAGTGGTCGAATAATCTGTATACTATGTTATCACATATACACTCCTTTTCTATACCTAATTATAATGCCTAGCCATTGGAGCTTCGAGACCTGAAACACCTCAAACCGCTTGACTTCGTCCGCTGCTAGGCGACCTTATTGTCAAGAATATCTGCACTAATTGTAATTGGATATCCACTCAGTAGGCATTCCAATTGCGCTTTAGGCGCGGTCAACAAATCCGCTACGCATGCAAATTGACTTTTTGTATGAGGAGAATATGCGCAGAAGTGTTTTGTGCGATCAAATAGCTCTGCGTAGATATCATCTTCGTTCTTGCTGATGACCTCATCCAGTATCAAGAGTTCCTTTTCTACATCATGAAGGTGCGCCGAGAAAACCCGCATTATGTCTTCGCAGTCTTCAATAGAAGCTCGAGAAGACAACAGTTGAGGTTGAATACTGCACATGCTGTCTTTCAACTAAACGAATGAGATGAGTTCGTTTCCAATACATTTAAGAGAAATCAGGCTTCAACCTACATACTGGGTTTTCTGGCAGTATTTTCGAGACAATCGTTTGCTGTCCAAGCCGAAATGAGCTACGAAGGCAGGGAGCACAACGAGTTCCTCAGCTACAAGATGTCTTCCTGCTTCCCAGAAGAAAGCATCGATGGTTTTCTGAACTTGGTCTTCCGTTCTAGCATTATTAGCTTTGAGTATGAATGCCTCGAGCTGATGAACGTGTGAAGTATAAGCAATAGAAAATGCAGGCATCTTTGCAGAAGGATCAATATACAAGGATGAAGGGTCTTTGGGCTTTTGAATTGACCAATTTGATGTCGCGGGATGATGATATGTGAGGAAAAGCTGGGAGGATTATCAGTATTTAGAAGAGCCTGGAAGGAAGCTCGATATATGTATATTCAAGGTGTTTGTGGTACGATGTTCATTACGACGGAAATTTTCAAAGCTCATCAGGCTGGCTTCGTCACAATGATTGCAATTTTGCTTTCACTTTTTTGTACAAATTTACGTCACACAAGAAATGATATATGATTACAAACAATTGAGACTAAGCTACCAATCATTATTACACCGCGTAAGAGACTGGGGATATCGAAGAACATCATGCATGAAATGGCGTTGATAGCCATGTTTAAGTTTCAACAAAATTTCATGTTGAATTTCTCATCATGTCATTCAATCTTTCACACTTCAAACTGTGTCGATATGTGAGATAAAATCCAATAGTCCTTCATATGCGTTACATTGACCTGGTAAATTGACTTGATCGGGCCCTCATGCGCCATAGTGTTGTGACCTGTTCCCCACCTCCTGCTCATCAGTTTGATACTCAGGTTACAGACACAATCGAGAGAATTTTGACATCAATTGGCAAAATGTTCTCTCGAATCACTTGATTTTCCTATCTGACTCTTCCTCGTCTGCTACAACCAGGACAGCATGATGACTAATTTTAAGTTAAGCACTCTTTTTTTCCTCCTTTTTGTGTTCTTCTTGTACGACGATTGTAGATGACTTGTGACGTCAATGAGACTATGATAATAGATACTTTATCCCGCTATGTATTACATACTACCATTGCAACTGAGATAATTTTTTGAATATTCACGCGCTAAATAGCCTTCAGTCTTCGAAACCGAACCTTTTTGCAGAATTTCTGCCAAACATGCGCATGCTGTTGCTACACGGTGCCCAATTTCCGAAGTCTTAACTATATGTCAAAAGTTGCATTCCACTATTTCCAATGAATATGTGCTGGACTAGTAGTCAGGCAGTTCAAATGAAGATTACACGACTCTTAAACTTCGGGGTTTCACTTGTTTGATCCTACTTGTCAAATTCAATGGCTCCATAGATGATAGATAGTGTAAAGGCTTTTAACGCCTCGATAAGTCAATCCTAGCCGCAAGTCCCAAGTGCAAGCAGGATATACAAGATAAATCAGGGATTTCCAAAACATATAGAGAATGTGCAAGAAGGTTGTTTAATATAGCCCAGGTATAATAAATGCACTTTCATGAAGAGGATCCCATAGTTCATGCTCCAATGTCAGTACGATCACCAATGTCATGAATGCCACGTTTCCAAGCCACTTACTGACCCTACTGCAACCAAACCTCGCATGTCACAGATTGTAACGAATAGTCGACGTGTGGACTCCGAACTGCTTAATTGATTAGACTTGACTCCCAACAGGCGTAAAGGCGTTAATGTTGGCGTGTCCTGAACATAAGCGGAGCGTTTCTTCCGGCTACATGCGCGCCAGGGCGGGGGTGCAGGACGATAAATTTGTTTCTGTTAAGCATATCTTCTCTACGTAATGCTTAAATACGATCACTACATACCTGATTCGAGGAGACCCCAGGGTGTACTTTCGATTTCAGAGCAGTCCGGGGGAACTTAAACAGTCAATTATTCACAACTCCGAGGTGCAAAGCTAATTATCTCTTCTCACGTCACTATGCTGTGCTAAGCTGGTATCGGTCGTGCAACAACGGGAACAACCTCATACGACATATGCTGTGGTCATTGCTAAAACTCTGTATGGCTATTCGTCAAGCTTGTTCACCAGAATCCAGATGTGATAGTACTTTGCCCAGTACTTAAGTACGAGCTAAACATACTCCATCTGTATATATAACGTGGACTTGCACTCGCAGCTTCTCACACGTCGTCCAATTATCCACATTACATGATCAATAGCCTATCATGCTTAAGTTTCAAAGAATTCGAGGCTTACATTTCGATGTTCAGCGTTTGTATGCTGTAAATTTACAACGTTCCTCCGCATTCTCAGTTTCAACGAGAACCATGTCTGCGATATCAGATGCCATTAAAGATGATCATCGCAAGATAGAGACGTACTACAAGAACATCCTAGAGGCTTCAGACAACGATACCGCGACTCGATGGCAGAATCAATTCACTTGGGAACTCGCACGCCATTCTATTGCTGAAGAACTGGTCGTTTATCCAGCTTTTGAAAAGAACCTTGGAAGCCAAGGCAAGCAAATGGCTGAGAAGGATCGTGGCGAACATCAGACTGTACCAGCTCCGGCCCATTGATGACGAGTATTGCTTACGAAATTGTATAGGTCAAAGAAAAGCTCTACAAATTTCAGGGGCTGCAGGCGGGGTCTCCAGAGTTCATCCCGACACTCAAGTCCTTGATGGGCGATCTACAAACACATATTGAAGAGGAAGAAGGTCAAGATCTTCCTGCACTTGATACTGTTCTCGACGCAGCTGATTCGGAGGCCTTGGCTAAATCTTTTGGGAGAACCAAAGCATTCGTTCCCTCACGCAGCCATCCTTCGGCTCCAAACCGCCCGCCCTTTGAAACTGTCGCTGGGCTGATGGCTGCTCCCCTTGATCATCTGGGTGATTTGTTACGTCGGTTCCCAGATAAGACGATCTCACCTAATCCATCCAAGGAATGATTGGGGGAATTTGTATTTAATTTACTTGAATCATTTTGAATCGAAATTTCTTCTGCTTTAGTGTCGGCTGAAAATACCGGCCAGTAGCACTAAAAAGAACTATAGCGACAGCAGACAACCAATTAGCATATGAGCTAGACTTGGCATTGAATAAAATTGTGATTCTTTTTATATCTACATTGACTATTGCAAACACAGTTGTAAACCTTAGTTACTCTATTTCCCACGAATCTCCTGAGATGTTAGACGGTGTACAAAGAATCTATACTTTCACACTGGATCTTAACACAGCTTTCTTCAAGTGCTTGGCTGCAAGTCCGCATATAATAGTCATTAACCCACTGGATTTTTTAAAGACGAGATATTGCGAAACATATCAAACATAAAATGTTCTGTCTGTATCTGCTTCCATAGCTTGGATATCGAGTTGAAGTTCACCACAGTTTGACTATATGTATCAGGATCTTAGTCCCACCATTTGTGGATATGAATTCTAGAGACCACTGCTACCCGAACATTATATTATCTTAAATGTTCCTCCTGAAAATGGTATAGCTATCTTTTGGACTTCGGGATTTCTATATATAGTTACGAGTGTCCAGACTATTGGTTCACTTTCCAAAGAGCATAGCATACGATAGATCTATCAATGATATGATGAGACGGGAGAACTTGAGAAGACGAAGAGAGCTAGCTTATATAATGTTCGTATGAGCCCTCTCAATAGAGTATATATCAAGCCAAAACTCCAAGACCATCGCCCTATACCCTAAGAAGATAACGTGTCTTAAGTCTTGGTGGAAGATTACAATCATTAAGATTTCACAAATATCAAATTATCCCTACTCCAAAAGCAAACTCTCCCCATTTCCCACCTCAACAAATCTTATGCCACCCGTCCTCCCCTTTTCTCCCATTTCCTCTTCTATCTTCCTAACCGCCTCCCCTACACCAATGACCTTCCTTTTCAAAAACCAACTCACCAAACCTCCACCCCTTTTTATCTCATCATGCGTGCCAACCCAATACCTAGCACCCAAAGACATTTGCGCCCGCAGCCCATTCACGGCGCCCAGATTCAGCTGGGAACCAAGTGACACGTCATGCAAGCCATGCAAGAGCGCTAGAGTCTCTATCCCAGGAGATAGGAAGGGCTGCAATGCTTGCGGCGCGATGCCATGCGGCGTATAGATAACAGCCTCTCTTGCCCCAACCTTCCCCTTCCCTCTTCCCCTGCCAACAGACACCTTCTCCGACGCAGGGAACGAAATCACAACCGCCGAATGGTAGTTCAAGAAATCGCCCTCGGCAGCAAGACGATGCACACCCAACCAGTCCGGCACACCATGCACTCTCTCCTCGCCTCTTACTTCCTCTTCCCCAGCACTACCAAAATCATCAATGTCAACCACCCTTTCAAAATATCCCCACCCGCGAATCGCACCAGCCGCCTTCCTCGTCGCGAAGACGGGCACGGATTCCGCAATTGTGAGAAGCGTGTCGCGATGCATATGATCTGTGAACTCGTGGCTTACAACTACGGCAGATATGCCACTGCCATTCCTTTCCCCATTGCCAATGCCATGTCCGTCCTCGTCCCAATTTTTACTAATGGGGGAGTTAGAGGGTACCTTGGAAGGGGAGGCGGAGGCGTCAATGCGTGCAATAATAGCCTCCACATCCGCAATATCCTGCGCACAACTCGGCGTGGCGTGCCATTGAGTGCTGAAGAAGGCTGCTACATCGGACTGGGGACCGGAGAGCCAGGGATCAATTAGAACGTGGAAAAATCCTGGGTGAGGTGGGTTTTGTTCCCCATTGTGCCGTCTGTCTTGTCTCTTATTTTGTGGGGTGGTGGAGGTGGATTTGCTGGGAGTGGGGTATGGAATGGAGAGCAGCCAGGTTGTGTCGGCGTTGAGGTGGGTGAGTATTGGTCGGCGGGAGGAGAGGGAACGTGTTATGGAAGTCTGGAGGGTGGAGTTTAATTGGGCTTCTAATTCAGTAGCTGACATTCTGAGTAATTTGTTTCTGAGAAGGTAGAAAATTGATTCATATTTATATATGTCGGAGTCGTCTTGTAAGTTGTGGCGAGGTGTACAATGTACGACGTCACGGGTCTACCGAGGCGGTGTTCTGAATGCAACGCAAACACTCGATATTTTTTGGGATGCCAGTTTCGCCGTTCTTTTTACTTTTTACTTTTTCCTATTATGCTTGATAATATATACCTCTTTGATTCTCCTGAGACATTGTTTCCATGGAACAAGACGTTGTCATATCTGTTATTCAGAGTTTGATTTGATTTGACTTCGAGTAGATATTAGTATCATGGATTATGAAGCTGATTAACCTAGCTATGATTATGGTAGAGAATCAGAAAATATTTTTATCATAATTGATGTATGGGCCTATTCTTGTAGAATGATATAAAAATTGAAAAATAAGGACTGAAGTCCCGTTAAGGATCGCTACCCGTTTTCAGCGAAGTACTGCATATTAACTTATCATCTCATCCATCGCATTCTACCCTTTGATTCAGTGTCTTTGGAATACGAAAAATACACGGGATATCTTCATCACCCAACAGCATTTATGACCACAGCCTATCTTTCTTTGCAAGTGGCTTTTCATGAGGGATAGTTAAGTGATGGAAATATACAAGTGACCAAGGATATGGCATATATCAGTTTCCAACGCCAGAGTAAAAAGACAAATTGATATTCATGTTGATGTGACATGATTTCAAATTTCTATCATCTGATAAATGAGTGTAGTGTTTTCTTCGCTGTAATCTCTGACTATCTCAACGCCTTTACCACAGTCTCGTTCCCGTGATCTTTCGCTTTTGCAGGCTTCTCTTTTCACCATCACTACCCCATATCCCCTTGTCATCAGTAAACCAACTCTCCCCAGCACCCCACGTACCGTTGTAACCCCCCTCTCCAATCCAAGAATCATTCAACCCACTATTCGCCACCAAAATATGACCCACCAAGTCCCCTCCTGGAAAATCCATCAAAACAACCCCCGTAGTGCCCGTCCCATTCTTCAAATAGTCCCCAAGGTAATCGTTGATCCCCTCCACGCTCTTGTTCGTCGGTCCCGCAGCAGCCTGGATAGGCAGCACACCAACAGAAGCACTCGTGTGGCTAAGAAACAACTTTCCACTTCCATTTGCGGATCTCGCAGCCTCAATATTCGTCCGGACAGCATCCCACTTAGTCGGCAATTGCTGTACATCATCAATCTCATACAGATCCTCGATCCCCAGCAGTGGGCTCTCCCACTTGATGCCGTACTCTGCCGGATCGTTGCCAAAGTTCTGCAAGATCAGGATCTTGCCGCGCAATTCACCGAGCGTGGGAACAGATGTCGGGCCAGGGGTGGTAGGGATCCAGAAATGCTTTCCGGCACCTGGAGCTGTCGTGCTGTCATTGAAACGGTAGTAATTGAATGCAGTCTCGAAATCAAGCGTTGAGTTGATGGCTGCCGCTTCTTCCTTCAGGCGGACGAGAACTGCTTCAGAAGGGTTGGCATCTAGGAAGGCGAAGAGAGTGGAGAGTACATTGGTGTACGAGAAGCCAGTCCAGGAGTCTTGGTGGTAGATTTGCAAGGTGTTGTTTTCAAGACGGGCGCGGATGTCGAAATAACGGAGGCCGGAGGCGAGCTGGGTTGCTAGGAAGTGGTTTTGACATTGGAAGGTGGAGTTGGTGAGGGTGGCCGTCATTGTGTCGTGCGTACCTGGGATGGAGAGGGAGGTCAGGTTTGTGGAGTCGGGGAAAGAGGACATCCATTTCGGGGCGGAGGTGGTGTTGAGGTCAAAGGAGTAAGTGGAGTTGTATGAGTGATAGACGCCGTGGGTTACAAAGTCGTGTTTCTCAAATACCTCTGCATCGTTTCCATTTTTGGCAACAGGCGCAGCCCAAGTAGTTGAGAAGATCGAAACCGCCGCAAGAAGAGATGAAATATACATGATGGTCACTGGTATTCCAGATGTGCAGAAGAGAAACAAATGTGTATAGACGAGGAAGAGAAGAATGCAGAGGAGAAAACCTGAGATCCAGAGCCCAGCTACACTATGACTTTATATATTTCGCGTTCTGATCTTTGTTTCGTCTTACATTGCTTCCCCCCGATGAATATCAGTATGATGAATTGAGATCATCACCAATATCGATATTGATTTTCGTCCGTGTGCACGGGCTAGTAAGGTATGGATGGATCTGATCTCACAGCCCAGTGGATACGGGTGGCTTGGTGGCACCACTCAGGTACAGTGGGTGTCTGCACGATGGACACTCACAGTTGAATGATATTGCAGAAGCAACAGATCTTTCCTGGGTGACATCCTCCTCGTATTTTCAACTACGTACAGCTCATACAGAAATGGGTTGGTGCGTGGTGAAATAAGCAGTAAACGAGTGATCAAGGTTAATTTAGACAATTCTTGGCTTCCGGTACAATGGACGGTATTCTAGTTGCATCGTTCTATCGCATTTTAACTCATCAGGAGAAGTGACTGCATAGGTCGGCTGTTTCAGATTCCTATATTCCATTTTCGTCATCTAATGAGGTAGAGGAGATTTCTATTGATACTCATTGGATGGTTGTTCGTAGCTGGTGTGAGCCTTCCCATATGTTCTGCATCCACGATTATTTACAGGCTTTGTTTGGAAAGCATAGCGCAAATATATTATCCCAATCGTGCGCCAGCCGCTGCAAGTGTACATACATTATGCAGCTATGTACCCCACACTCCGCAATGTTCAGATCATCACGGACTTCTCTATTCTACAGTAAGCCAACCCTCTAGTTACAATGATCAGCAACACGCAGTCAGATCAACACCAGCGTCCACCGTGCAGGAAATGCGTCGGCGCTGAAATACTATTGCATACAGGCACAATAGTATTGATGATTCTGCCTTAGATATATGCCTCTTCCAGCTTGCAGAGTATATCGCGCAGCTGAGTAGGAGTAAGCTTGAGGCGACTGATGTTAGCATCTTCAGCTATCTCACTCGAAGTCTTGCGCAATATTTGCAAGACTTGTCCGTCAACGTCCGGAACACCACTTAGATCCACACTTAACGTTCCGGACTCCACGTCCTTCTTGCCGATCACGACTATCACGCTATGTTTCTGGCGCTTGCTCTCCGACAACTTTTTGTTGAGTGAGATACTGCGCGAATCTAGGTTGACGGCGAACTCAGCGCGGTTTAATGGCCTAGCTTTCACCTCTTTGGGAGTGCTTAAAACTCCATCATTGTGATCCCCCATCCTCACCGTCTTTTGGACCTTGTCGGCAAATGCTAGCACGGCTTCGTCGTCAGACACTGTGCATAAAGTCACTTGTCGTGGACTCAGCCAGAACGGCCATCTCCCATTGTAATGCTCAATCAGTAATGCCATGAAGCGTTCCACAGATCCAAGGATGGCACGATGAATGATGACAGGAGTGACAGGGCCTAATTTATCCAACAGCTCTGGATCAGTGGTAGTAAGACCTTTCTGTTCAATCTCTGGGGCAGGTGCCCAATACTCAAGCTCAAATCGCTTTGGTAGTTGGAAATCAAGCTGTATGGTGGCAGTCTGATGTTCTTTTCCGTCCGAGTCCTTTAAGATGATATCGATCTTTGGACCGTAGAAAGCCCCATCACCCTCCTTGATGATCCATTCCTGACCACTCTCGTTCAAAGCCACCTTCAATGCATCTTCTGCACGATTCCAGTCCTCCTCGGTGCCAATGTAATGATCGGCTGGCCTGGTAGACAAGGCTAGTTTATACGAGCCCAGTTTAAACGTCTCATAAGTGAGTCTCACAAAATCCAAAGTTTTCGAAATCTCTTCTCCAATCTGCGCTGGACGGCAGAAAATATGAGCATCATCCTGATGAAACCTCCGTACACGTGTCAAACCGCTCAGCGAGCCTGAAATTTCGTTCCTATGCAGCGGACTGAAGTCTGCATATCGTACAGGTAGCTCTCGAAATGTCCTAGCCTTGGCAGCGAATAGTAAACAATGACCAGGACAATTCATAGGCTTCAATCCAAATTCCTCATCTTCCCCAATCTCCTTGTCCGCCTTCCCCTCCCCCGATGCACCTCGCCCAGTTACTGAAAACATGTCTTCGGCATAATTCTCCCAATGCCCCGAGACCTCCCATAAGGATTTCTTGTAGATAGTCGGCGTGATGACTTCCTGGAATCCGAAGTGCGCGTACTGGGCGCGCAGGAAATTTTGCAATTTGTTAAAGATGCGCGCACCATTGGGGAGGAAGAGTGGTGAGCCAGGGCTATATATTGAGGTCGTGAAGAGCTCCTGCTGAATAGCAAGCTCACGGTGATCAGCTGCCGGCGTTGGAGGTGTCGAGGTCGGCTTGACTTTGCTGGTGAGAGGAGACGGTGGGTCGCAGGACGAGCAATAGCTTTTCAGCTGGCTTGCCATTCGCCATGGTGCTCTGGCGTAGGCAATTGATGCCCGTGGTCTATTCCGTATCAATTGAACGGCCCTTGAAGAGCGCATTTTGGCGGTGATTCATGATGATCGGGGAGAATTGAAGATATTCCGAGCTTTAGAACAACGGACGAGCTTATTGCCTGATGCGTGCAAGGCTGGGCCTGGCTGAATGCTAGTCGGACTTTGCCCCACCCACTGCTAGAGCCTGTAAATACTTTAGTCGCTGCAGCCCTGCAGGGTGGCTGGTGAGAGAGAGAGAGTGGCGGATAGTAGAATATAAACAATCACCCGCCAACGTCATGCCCTGTAAGACCCTGAAGTGCAAGACATTTGTAGAATCACGTCTCTCTTCTTCCTCCTCCGCATTACTACATCGTGATCTTTTGACTCACGCTCCTTATCACGAGACTCCTACTTATCATTTCTTTTTCTCCTACCACATTATTTCTAAAAATACAAAACCCTAGATTGTGGCGAAATCTTAGAGTTCTCCTCATACGCATCTCTCTGCCATTATTTTCATTGTTTATCTTGCAGCTTTGCTACTACGCGTCTTTTATTACAACCTGACTTTCTGGTTCTGAATTATAGTTTCAAGGCTCAAAAGTACCAGAGCTCTCACCATGCCACGATCACAACTGGGAGATTCGTGGGATGGAATATCTGATGAAAGTACCGATGATGGAGATGGCGACTATCGAGTAGGCCGACAAAGCGAAGTGCAACCAGAAAGAAAGAAAGCGAGTACCCGGCGCACAAATGCAGCGGCAGACAGATCCCCAGAACCTGAGCTTATTATGCCTTCACTGGATGAAGACACCCTTTCCAGTTCACGATACAGTAGTCCCAGCAAGAGAACTAAAGTCTCTCGGGCACCGAAATCACCAGAGAAGATACATGATCCGCGACAACGAACTCGCGGTCGTGCAACCGAGAAACGCTCTGCAAATATTACAGAGACAATAGCATCCCCGAAAAAGAGCCATCCTTCCGTCTCTCATCCTCCTCAGGATTTCTTTGAAACGACCATGAATCACGTGGGAGCTATCTTCTCATGGGCCCTGTCTGTCTTCGGCCAGTCGTTAAGAATCCTGAAGACTCCCATTGCATATGGGCTTGCAGTATGGATGCTCTTCACTATTGGGATCATGACACGTAATCTCGTTACAAACTCCATATACGCTTCTTTTTCTCCTCTGTGTTCGATACCGGGTGTGTCGATACTTGGCCTACCTTTTTGTCCTATAAACGCCGGTGGAGCCAAACCCTCTGGACCACCAGAATTCGAGCAGTTGATGTCGGTGCAGTCTAAGTTTGAGGATGTTTTAGAACAAACAGCTGGTGGTGCTTCTTTACCTTTGGATATGAAGCGCGGTGAAGCTTCGATTAGAGATTTGAGACAGTTGGTTAAGTTCAGTCATTTATATTCTAAGTACGTGATCAAGAGTTTCTTCCATTGATTTCCTGCGGTGACGCATAACGCGATCCTCTTCAGTTGCTCTTGTGTTCTAAACGTATGTTTCATAATCATTAACTAACAAATCCCTCAGACAAGAACTCGTCCTTGAATTTGACGGCTTCATCGAGACTGCAAAAATCGCTTCTTACGATCTCCAGCGATTCAACAGTCACGTCGGACGTGCAGTCGACACGGTACTGTCCACAACCCGCTGGACAACCCGCGTACTAGACGGCATCGCCCTCCGCGAGTCCCAACGCGGCGCAATCGAGGGCCTAACCGACCGCGCCCTCTCCATCTTCAAGCCAGCACATTACACGGAGCGCGCTCTACTCGACCAATATGTCCAGCACACGCACATCGTGTCGGGCGAGATCTCGAAACTCATTCTCGAGGCGCAGGCGCTGCTGCTCGTGCTGACTAACCTCGAAGACCGGTTGGATATTATTTATGGGATCGCGACGAGGGATGATATCCATGCGCAGGCGAAGAAGGACGAGATCCTTGCGGAGCTGTGGACGATGCTTGGTGGGAACAGGAGAAAGATCCATGGGCTGGATAAGGAGCTCGCACTCCTGCAGCATGTTGGCGTCTATCGCAAGACAGCGCTGGCGCACGTCACAGGCACGATTGTTAAGCTGCAGGCTATGGGTGCCGGACTGGAAGATTTGAGGGAGAGAGTGGCGACGCCTGAACTCCTGCAGGGGAGGTTGGATGTCCCGCTTAGTGTTCACTTGGAGAATATCATGCGGGGCGTGGAGAGGTTGGAGATGGGGCGGGAGAATGCGCGACAGATTGAGAAGGATGTTATTGGGAGGGTTATTAGAGGAGCGGAGGAGATTGAGGGGAATTAAGGGGCGTTTTGGTGATTTGACTTAACGGCAACTGTTTACTTTATGATTTGTTGTTTGGATTATAACGAGATGACTAGATGAGGCAGGCGTATTTGATAATTCATGATTTGCCCATTTATGTGGCTAGACGTGAGTATATTCTGATATAAATTCAATGTTCATTGTTTTGTGAGATGCTATTTTGTCTGCATATGACAGTGATGAGAACTGAAGTCGATAGAGAAGCTTGGACTCAACCAAATACACAATTTCACTTTCATACCGGCGCGTACCAACGACTCACCCGTGCATGATGCATACTTGTCCAGCTATATAATACTCTTTCACACCGACGAGAATTCTCTAATCCTATCATAAGAAACTTTAAACATAGAGAAATATGATGGACCCGTATCACTCTCTGTATACCTATCAGCTATAATGATAACAAGAGCAAGTTTGATAGTAAGAGCTTGATCGGTGATGCAACACTGTGATGACGAGAAGTTCAGACACGTGTATAGTGACATAATGGCATAGTGACATAGTGACACTCTGAAGGTTCAATTTACCCTGCGCCTAGATAACTGGCGTCTATATGTATTTGTACTAATTACCTATCAGCATTTAGCTTCATGCATGGAACCTGACTTGGGACTAAGCATAAGCGCATATACTTTGAGCTTAAAACACTGTAGTCTAACTCTACCCAGACTCAAGCAATAGCAATATGTTGGCATATGTGTTTTCAGCATAATATTATTACTTTTACATATACCAGACTTCATGTGGAGAACTCAGTGTACCGAATAGGTAGTTAGCACTTGGCATTTCAGGGAAATCAACTGTTTTATGATATCAAACATCCATAGCGTATTCAATTACACCGCCACAAGTACAGGTATTCCTCCTAAGAACCCTTAAAATATGAAATGATGGTGTAAACAATCTTCAGCCACACAAAACTTTTCATCCCAGTTCCGGAATTCTAAGAGTGGGCATGCACCTCTGTATGGCCTGATCGGTGCCAAGTCGCAAGTCTATCATCATCAGCACTATTCACATAATCCCTCTCCCTCAGCCACGAAGGAATCGAGTCTATCGGGGACTTATGGGAAGGAGGAAAGAGGAGAAACTCACGAAGCGCCGCAGTGCCGACATCTATGATGGCAATCCTTGAAACCATTAATACAGTATGGAATACAGCCCAGGCAAGCCAAACAACAGAGACCCAATGCCCAAAGACTATATATGAATCAGCCATTCACTCCACAACAACTGCCTTGTGCTCGTGGAGACAGGATATCAAACTCACTGCGTAGCACCCCCGGTCTCGAAGTTCGTGACCGACATATCGCGCTCGCCGCACATGGGGCAGTCAACGGGAGCTTCGTTGCGGGTTAGGGAGCCGAGAGGGGTTACATTCTGGAATCGTAGAACTTTGGGCTGCGTGGCTGCTGGTGAAGCGTAATGGGGTGGGTAGGTGCCGCTGAGGACATTAGTTTGAATACGGGGTGAGTTGAGGGAGGATTTACTCTTGTTGTATTGTCTGTTGCATCGGTACCTGCACCTCATGGGCGACTTTGTCGTTATTGTAATTTGACATTTTGAGTATACTGTAAGGTGGATGATATTGGAGTGGTCGAAAAGGTTGAAGAGTAATCAGTTGGGTTGAAGGGGATATGTATAGTCAATGGTCAGTCAGTCATGCTCTACGCCGTACAGGCTTATATATATATATGGTAGCTACCCCTCATATTAAATTGCATTCAGCTTCTTCCCTTTGTAAAGCCACACTCTAGGTTACCGTTACCACCTTACTTGCTGTAGGGGTCGTCGGAACTTACCTAAACTGTTAGTCAAGGCAGACTTGCATATTCTCTCTCCCCAAGCCGCCAAGCAAGTCGTCAGTCAAGCACCTAACCTGAAGTGCTTGGCCTTTAGAAAAGGATAGAGCAGCTGAGCAGACTTGGACTCTGGAGTTCTTGGATTACAGCATTATTATTGTGGGGTGGGGGCGGGGAGCAGGGACTGCTGTGTGCCTCGCATAGGGGTAATATATCATGTTTTGCTATGTGAGTTGTTGAACGAGGCTGTGTGGTACTTCGTGGAGAGATGATCGGCGACGGAGAGGTCTTTGTTTATCATTTTAATGACTTGGTTACTCCTTCACTCTTAGTCTTATTCTCATTCTTATTCTTATTGTTGTTCTGATTCTCATTCTCATTACAATATCCAGACCGATGAGAGTGTATATGCTACTTTATGAAGACACTTTACCCCAGAATTCCATCACCTGTTGCCGGGCGGGGACAGGCATAGCTTGTTCCTATTCGTTTGGACACCAAGTGAAGTGAGTAAGATTTCCTATTCATAGAATAATCCTGGGGTAATATGATCAAACGCAGCTGGACGTCTGACTGAGGATCCGATAAGCTTTGCACTATGAATGCTACTTGGCGCCCTTCACAGCCACATGCTGACCGTTTCCGGTCCCCAAAAGAACCTCACGACGCACATGTGGCACCGTAAAATACTACAAGACAGGCGGCCTGGTATTATGTTTAATCGTTTCCGGATATGATCTGCAGCTCATGAGCCGTGTAAGCCTCAATCCTGTTCATTGTGTCATACTGCAGACAGAGATTCGGGATTTCATGAATATCCATTGGTTACTGTACTACTACGTAGAAGATACGATGCCATTACATTCGCTTAAGAGGTTCATGAGTTGCAGGGGATAGGCACGTATTATGTATGTATGTATATATGTATGTATGTATGACATTTATGTCAAAGATGGGCAGATATCAGGCGATGATGTGTTGCCATTTTATTGCAATATGGATAAGAGTATTCTACTATAGATGGGTCTTTAAATGTATCGACCGCTTATAGTAGATGCCTACTTTGTATCCTATACCTCAACGCGTGTAAGTACTTGTATATGTATATATATATATATATATATATATATATATATATATATATATATATACTTGAGCTAGTGTGTCAGTTTATCACTACTGGAATCTCGAACATTTAAGGTAATCGGTCATACCAGACCAGTTACCTTGGCCAATTCAAACTGTACGCAGATATCTCCTTTCGAATTATCGCTGGTGAGCAGCAGTAAACCTGCCGGATTCGGAAGTATTCGAATTTGTGAAGCCTCGATACCGAACCGTCATATACATTACCCGCGGCGGAGTTTCTTCAGACGCATGTGAATGGTATCCATACTTTTGAACGCCATTATTACGTATCGTGAAAGATAGACATTTAATCACGTGTATTTAGCCACTAGCACCGGCTACGGAATCCATCGTACACGCCTTAAATGTACATCCAGTATGTCTAACAGTTCTTAGTTTTCATAAATCACCTCCTCTATAGCCTTAGGGATTAGGGAGCCAAGGAGGAACGATACCAAACATTAAGACATCGGCCCAACTCTCTATGATGACATCCACGGCAGCAACCGCAACAATCATCCATGCCTCCGACTTAACCTCTCGCGCTCCAGAAACCTTCCCGGAGCCCGCATCCGGAGAGTCTTCCCGGGGCGAAGTAACCTGGCACACGCTCTTCTCATCACCTTCCACGCCGACAGATTCCATGTGCGCCGGCGTCGCTGTGCTGCCTCCACGAACAGGTCATCTGTGCGCTCATCGCCATACGCAGCCCGAGGTGTATTATATCACCGATGGCAGCGGCATTGTCAAGATCGACGGGAAGGAGAGTAGGGTTGAGAAGGGGAGTGCGGTTTTCATTCCTGGTGACGCGGAGCATGGGATTCGGAATGATGGAGAGCACGAGCTAAAGTGGTTCTATGTTTTTCCTACAGGGAAATTTGAGGACATTGTTTATCGGTTTTCGTAATGCGCTATTGTGCCATCTGCTGGCGAAGCTTATGAGGTCTGACGGTGGTTGAAAGTGGTGAGGGGGCAGGGTAGACGATAAGCATTGCGGCACGCTCAATCATACTTACTGTACATTATACATAACGTCAACGTCAACGTCAACGTCAACCTCAACCTCAACTACTGCATCAAAGTCATCTTGCGAGGCTTTCGGTACTATTTAGAACGACTTCTTCTCTACGACATTAATGCCACTTTTCAATTGGACATATTGTGACGCTGAATTTATGGTACAAAATTTATCCTCACCCCTTGTATTGATACCATTTTGAAAGCTCAATTCCATTGCCTACACGGCCTTCTTCACGAAACATGCCGCAAATAGATGTTCAGCTTACGCCCAGCTACACCCCCTCAGATCAAGTACAAGGTCTCGATGTCACTATAACAATAGACTTCCCCAGCCTTCAAGCAGGCGATAAGCTGGTCTCATACCTCCTTCCAGCAACAACTCGCAAGACCCCAATAACACATGCGTCAGCAAAAGACTCACTTGGTTCCATACCCGTAGATCTCATCACAAACCAAGAGGCATGGATTACCACACGCAGCACAACAGGCCCTATCACTCTCAAGTTTCGCGCTCTACCCATCACTTCGAGCGTGATTCCAAGAGGAGGGTTATCACTTCACCAAGATTCCAACGGCCTCTTAGGTACTGGCTTCTCTTTCATTCCTCTTCCTCTAGAAGTTCCTGAGTCAAACCCTTCCTTGTATTGCATCACCGTATCTTGGGACCTATCACACGCGCCTTCAGGTACACGCGCAGTCTGGACATACGGCGAAGGCCCGTCGTCGATAGTGGAAATAGGTGCCCCTTCCCTGCTCGCTGACTCGGTGTACATGGTCGGTCTGATCTCCAGCAACCCGCCGACAGCCAAACCAGAGAGTATCTCTGATTCTTATGGATACTACTGGTTCGGCTCTCTGCCCGCAAATATCGCGATCATCCGTGATCTGCATCACGACTTCTATCGCAAAGTATATGGCTTCTTCGATCGCCATCCAGAAGCTGAGCACTACAAGACATTTATCTTGAACACTCCGAGCGAGCCGCTCCTCTCTCCTGATCTGGAGCTCGGGAATGGCCAAAAAGTCAAGAGTCACGTCTTCACATACTCATCCAGCACTATCAACTCCATCTCCGACTACACATTAATCCGCCACGCTTCCCACGCGCTCGTCGCGCCCTTCCTCCGCCCGCCCTGGGAGCTCTTCCCACTCCCTAACCCCCGTCAAGACTTCCTTTACCGCGGCCTCGCCCACCTCCTTTCAATCTACCTCCCCTTCCGACCACCAGCCCAGTTCCGCGATGGGAGGTACTTCTCAGCCACGATTTCGAGCTTGTGTATGCAATACTACACATCTCCGTATCTACACACGCCGCTGGACGAGCTCTTCTCCCTCGCGGAGGCCGGTGACTTCGCGGCGTGCAAGCAGGTTGAGTTGCGAGCTTGGGTTTATGTCATCACCTGTGACTTCGCGGCACGGAAGTTGACTCCTGTTACGAAGCCGCCGCAGAGGCCGGTGGAGGATTTGGCGGTTAAGCCGTTGGCGGAGAGGGTACGGGAGGGGTTGGCGTATGGGGTTGAGGAATGGATTGCTATGCTTCTTGGATTGATGGGTGAGGAAGTTACAGGGCGGTGGGAGGCGGTGAGGCGGGGTGAAGTCTTGAAGTTGCCGGTGGAGGTTTTCGGAGCGAGGAGTCATAGGTTGGTTGAAGTGCTGCAGGAGCAGCTGGAATATGGATGGGATGTTGGTGGAGAGGTTGTTAAGGGGCTGAAGCATGATAGTAGGGCAGAGAAGGCTGGCTTGAGAGAAGGGGATAGAGTTGTTAGATGCGGCGGGGCTTGGATATGTGCGGAGATACTGGAAGAGAATCTGGAGGTGGTGGTGGAAAGGGAGGGACAGGAAGTTGTGGTCAAGTATTGGCCGAGGGGAGAGAAAGTTGCGAGCTGGCAGATGGTTAAGGTTGACGATTTATGATAGACAGCTGATGCCTGATTAGAACACTGCATCAGTAAGGAGTTGATAAAAGGATATATCAATCAAGATTCTTGCTTCAGCAATTAATTTCAGTTCATCTCTGGTGACGAGAACTGGGCAACAACTCAAGACAAAGTTCTCAATACGAGTCCAGATTACGCGTTGATAACACGGATATGGTCCTCAGAAATAATAGTTAGATCTGAGAATTACTTCTGAATTATTTATCGTAAACGACGTTTTCATCATTCGTAACCAAGTCTTGCTTGAGTAAGTAAAGATCGAGACAATTCCTGGGATGTATACGATATACATCTTGAAATAATCCATACCGCCCAATGAGCTTTAACATAATCGTTCCATTCTTTGAATTCATGTCCAGCTACATGAGAACAAACAGAGACTTGCAAGATGAAGCGACGGAAAATCTTTGTCATCATCTTTTTCATGGCCATCATTATGAATTTTTTTCATCATCATTGTAATCACCGTTCCCTTCCGCAAATGACATTGAACTCCGACGCAAAGATATTCATGGCTTGTGCCTTCGATAGAACTATCCTTAGGGCTTTTGGCTTTGCTTCACAACGCGACCCCTGCGAAGCAGATTGCATTTGAGACCAATCTATTGTCTTCATCAAGTGTCTAGGCATCAATACCTGATGTTGTTCAAATATATTTTGGAATGGATCTGGCCCTGGATTACACATAGTTGTTCAGCAGTATTAATAAAAGTTCGAGCTTGCCAGTCAAAACGGGCAGAGTGAAGCTCAATAGAAGTCGAACGTTTTCTAGATAAAGGTTGGAGGGCTGCGACGTCTGACTGAACCGCCCAAGAGGCTTGCTTCACTCTTTGTAGGTACAAAGTTAGCTTTCAAGCACTTCTCATACAGATTATCAATACCACTGACTTTTTTGTTTTATGCAATCTAGCCAACGAAGAAGAGCTTGACGTAGAAAGGAGGGTAGAGTCGGTGCGTAGAAAGCTTATCAAAATCACTGACAATTTAGGTTCTACCATTGTGCATTGCCTTATCTTCTTCTTGCTTTTTTAATCGCAAGTCTCGATTGGAGTACAATGAAAATGGGCAAAATATATCATGTATTCTCAAACTTTGTGCTTATCTCAAGATATACCAGGCTTTTGTCGCATTCGCTGTATCTTTGTGGTATCAGAAGTTATTCGCTGGCACATGTTACCTCGAGAATGTGGACGACGAATGAGCATCTACCGATGCAGCTTTATGCATGTAAGTATGCACCCCTCACTTCAGTATCATATATGTATCAAACGTGATACCACAACAATAGTTATCATCCCCCAGTTTTCTCATCTTCATCTTCAAGAATGGCTGACAATTCTAATGAAATGTACGAGCGCATATCGCAAGTATCAGAAAACGCAGTTTTGTTGTCGTTTCTCAATCGTGTAGTTGAGGAGCCACGAGTCAATACCCTCGTACACCAAGAGAACACATCTAGATCTCTAAATATTGATTATGAGAAACAAATAGTCAATGACCTAGCCTTCTTGGCTGCCGTTACGGATGACCCTCTAAGGGTAATGGCTGTGTGCCTGGAAGAGGGTCTAGATCAACAAGGGATGACGATACGAATAGCTTCAAACACTGGGGACCTTGCAGATGTCAAAGCCGGATTTGAGAGCATTGCCCGTGCACTCGAGACTGCTTCTCGTCGAGGTACGTCTGAGAAGGCAGTGTCTTCATGTCCTCTGATTCACACTATGTCCAGAAAATTTGAAATTAGATGATCAGCGAGCGGTATTTCGATGTATCATCGCTCTTGATTACCGGAGAATATTAACACGACTGAGGTCCCACCATGAGGTTTCTAAGAAAGGAAACAAGCATAGGCCAGCATTGATTTACCAATTAACAGAGGCCCTTGAACAACGAGGTGTTCGGAAAACAAAACTCCTCCAGGCCAGAGCAAGGTCTCTCCTGTCTCTTTACAACGAACTTGAAAGTCTTCCTAACATACAATGCCAATTTGATGACCTCGAAAAGCTCTTGATGAGTATATCTCAAGAAGCCACAGATTTAGTATATGGGAACAAACTCGCCGCAGCTCTTGAGATGTCGCCGACTCTGAATTCATCCTTAAAATCACACCTGCCAGAAGCACTGGGAAAGGTTGGTCAATACTACTGCATAAGTCTCGATTTAGTGAAAGCTGCTCGACAACTAAGTCGGCTGTTTTCGTCCATCAGCATCAAGGATGTCCAGCTCGAGCCGATCTCCTCTCCTCTCACGATAAGTCAGACACCATCCTTGAGATCTGCTCTCCATGAGATACTCCCAACAACAAAGGAAGCAAAGATTAACAAAGGATTAAAAGCCAACCTGGGTAGTAACCTTCCTCTTTTCGAGGATCGATTCCAAAGCTTTTTCAAAGAGAATAAGAAGCATCGACGTGTCCATGCAGAGATCCAACTTCTCTTCTTCTATGAATCCCATATCGAACTCCTTGCACCGCGCGTCATCAGCTCTAGCAAGAGCGCTTGCTACCTCTGCAATCTCTTTTTCCACCTCCACGATCGTTATCATATACCCAGCACTCATGGCAGACTTTATCCTAAGTGGACATTGCCGGATTTGACGGCGACGGTACCAATAGCACGTTATCAGCAATTTCTCCATATCATCGATCAAGTCAATAAGACTTTGAAGCACAACATTGAACAAACCATAGTCAACAGGAAACGGACACTTAACCACCCAAATGAAAGTTGTCTATTTGATCGACTCCAATGGCCTCCATCAGCAGTATCTATACAACAAGCGCATATGTCCTCGACATCGCTCCCACCACAATCCTTAGCCTCAATACAGGAATCCGAGCAAAGTCTGGAATCAATAACTCAGCAAACGACACCTGACACCCTGCAACAGTATACTGACAATACCTGCGAGCCAAGTTCCTCCAATCCCACTTCCACTCCACCGCCTCCGCCAGCAAGTGCATCGACGCCAGCCCTACCTCTAGATCCCGAAATCTCAGATTTAAAGACACAACGAATCCCGTCATCGTACCTCCCTGAAAGTTCGGGCTCTAGACACAGAGCTGATGTGGCTCCACAATCTGGCACCCGACAGGGCGGCCCCTATCAACTGAAGCGCGGAAGGACGATACTCGCGCATTTGGGCGTAGACGGCGAGATCCGTGTAGCCACGCCCTCGATACACGCTACCGTTTCCCATCAGGGATTCCACGAAGGAGATGAGAAGTGTCTGCTTAACTGCTCGGTGTCCATTCGGTGGTTGCAAGAGACAGATGAGGAGGACAGCAGTTTACGACGCATGAGTTTGTCGGCTTTGACGGCCGGTACAGATTTCATTTTGCCTCATTCTGGCAGTGTCGCTTCTGAAAGGTCGGCGTTATATGTCACTCACAAGCGGGATGTTATTTTCCTTGATTTCGCACATAGAAAACTAGTAGGTGAATGAATGAGTCCGGGGCATTTCGCTGGTTACGTGATGTGGTCAATTGTACGAGGCCTCAGCAGCTCGCGCAGTTGAGCACATCGCGTAGCCGGCGGAATACCCGGGACAAATCGATCATGTAGACAGTGATTTTGTTATTTGTTCGTGATATTGCGGCTATCATGTTCTACCACTCACTAACCTCTCCCTTTTTCGGCTTCTCCACCCGGACAACCTTGTCGCAGTTCAACAGGCAGAGGGGATCAAAGGCCAACTTCAGCCTTCTCATAGCATCCACCGTAGTCTCGCCAAGCTCGTGATTCAAGTAATCTCTCTTCACTAGTCCCACACCGTGCTCACCAGTGACTGTACCCTCCATCTCCACTGCCCTCTTCACCATGCGGTGGACAACCTCTTCGGCCTTCTCGCGATCGCGATCGTTGTAAATCATGATAGCTGCTCTAGTTAGCATAATCCAAATATGAAAAACAATGTATGAACTTACTGTGGAAGTTTCCATCTCCAACATGGCCTACAATAGCCGTCAAGAAGCCACTCTTCGCAGTGTCCGCCTTAGTTTCTTCAATGATATCTGGGAGTCTGCTGATAGGAACAGCAACGTCACCAGTCCAGACGTGGTCAGTCTCGCTCTGCTTCAGTGCAGTCACAGACCACAGAGCTTCCTTTCTGGCGCTCCACAACTCAGCCTGCTCCTCCTGGCTCTTCGCAAACTCGAAGGTTTTGCTGCCAGTTCCCTTTGCAAGTTTTTGAACAATGCCAATCTGCTCCTTGACAGCGCCAGGGGTACCAGCAAATTTGAAGAACAAAGTTGGTGCTTCGGTCCAGTTCTTGGACGTCATGCCCGCAAGGTTGATACACTTCATTTGCACGTCATCAAGAATTTCGATGGCAGCAATGGGAACGCCCTCACTAACAACCTTGGCTACACATTCAGCGGCTTGTCTAATACTTCCGAAGCTAGACACTGCAACGCTGGTAGTGTTTGGCTTCGTTGTGAGTTTCAAGACAGCTTCAGTAACAAGTCCCAAGGTGCCTTCACTACCAATGAACATTTTCGTAAGATCGTAGCCAGCACTGCTCTTTCTCGGTCTTTGACGGGTCTTGATGATAGTACCATCAGCGAGAACAACAGTCAAGCTCAAAACCCATTCTCTCATTGTGCCGTATCTGTATGAGTTCGTTCCACTGCAACCTGTACCAACCATACCACCAATCATAGCACCTGGCCCTGGGTCGGGTGGGAAGAACAAGCCCTCCTTTGCGAGCTCTACGTTCAGACCCTCCCATCCCACAGCTGGTTGAACAACAACATCCATATCCTCCTTATGAATGTTCAAGATCTTGTTCATTCGCCCGAAATCAATACAAATTCCACCTCTGGTAGCAGCGAAGTGACCTTCCAAACTAGTTCCTCCACTGTATCCAGTAACTGGAATTCTTCTCGAGTGACATATTTTCATAATTTCACTGACCTCCTCGGTCGAACCGGGATACACAACAAGGAAAGGAACCTCATTCGCCTTCGAAACATGAGATGACCAATCACTGCTAGAGTGAGTGGTGAGATCAGTCTCGATGGTAGAGACATTCCCCTCTCCAACAATCTTAACGAAGTCGGCCCAGGCAGCCTGGAGGTTTGCCGGGGCAGTATTGTGCTTTAGAGGTGTAGTCGCGGCGAGAGGAACTGTGGAGGCATGAGAAGGCTCGGCAGGATTGAGGCCGCCGAGATAATAAGCAGAGAGAGCGGTGGCCACAAAGACTTCGTAGGTGTTAGCAATTGCACTGTAAGACGTAGATGCGGGGAAGCTCAAACTCACCAAAAGTCGTGGCAGCATATCTGCCCTGGGCGCTCTCGCCGCGCTCTCTAGAAAACCTCCGTTGTTCTTCTTTCTCGCGTTGGGAGCGAGCCTGTGTACTCTCGTAAAGCTGGCCCTTGAAAGATCTTTCTTCCTTGGGCGTGGACGACTCCCATCGGCGTTGTGATCTAGCTACAGCTGCGCATGGCGAAGATCTCGCGCCTAAGCTCCGAAGAAGGGTTCGCGACGGTACTATTCGTACAAGAGACATGATATAATGCGAGGCGTCTGCCTGTCAAATGAACTATTTATTGAAGCATTGCCTGAGTAGGCTGAGGAGTACAATAGGTGGGCGGAATTGAAGGTGTTGATGTAGCTTCGCCAAAAGTTCGGCCGTTTCTTCTGAGTGCTCAACTCTCGTCTTATCGCGGATTAGAAAGCCGAGCACGTCAGTGACAAGGCCTATGGCATTTCATGCACGATGATACTTTAACCCACAATTTCGATATCAAAATGATCAATAGACATGGCTCATTGAAACAGTTTATCTGGTAGCTAATAGCAATTCAAGCTGAGCAGTCACACATTTCAAAGTTTAGGTTTGGAACAGAATAAAGCCTGCTGTGCCTCAGGAGGATAGTTTATTATAAAGTAAAGCAAGAATAAAAGCAATGTAAAAAGGATCATAAAGAAAACAAAGCAATCTCCTCGAAACTCCTGTTGTGCACGTAATGATTTCACAAAAACGCCGCTACCCAGGGTATCACGTGGGAACAGATAAACATTATTGAGCAGGCATAAGTTGGACGGAGAAGATAGGTTTGACACCATTGATAGCCTGTAGATAGGCATTCAACTCCTCGTCCATATCGATCTGGAGAGACATTTCGTTGCCGCTAGATTCTTTGACAATACCCTCAAGACGTACCAGAATGGTGTTTGGGTACTTGATAGTTGCGAGATGGCGGAGCTCCTCGACAGAGCGAGATGTGAGGGTACTGACCCAGAGACGAGAGTCAGCTGCAATCTGGGAGTCTGGATGAAGTCGGAAGTAGACAGCGATGGGGTTGGTAGTTGGTGCAGGTGCAAAAGCAACCTGAGCGGCCTGTGCTGCATATTGTTGGTCAGCATACTGCTGTTCGGCATACTGATTGACATCATGATCCATAATCAAAGGATCATTGACGGCGTTCAACAAAGATGGATCGATCTGCATATCAGGCTGTCCAAACATTGACTGCTCATGGGCTTGCTGCTGTGCATGAACCTGTGCTTGATGGTCTTGCTGGGCCTGCGCCTGGGCGGCAGCGTGAACAAGAGCAGCGTGTGGGCCAGTATGAAAACCATTAGCCAGCTGAGAATAGTGTACAGGAGTATGCAAAGTGCTAGAATCCTGGGTTGAGTATGAATGAGCATGACCATGATCGCTGTGATCAGCTTGGGAATACTGGATTGGAGTCTGAGCATCATCTTCCTGGGGGGAGTATTGCACAGAAGCTTGCTCGGAACTCGCGGCATTGGAATTGAAGTTAGAATCAAATTTCTTCTTTCTTGTTGGATCGCGCTTGGTTTGATCATCACGAAGACGCTTCATCACATCTCGGCAGAGGACTTCCATTGCCTTGACTTTCTCTTTGTGGCTTGGATCAGCATCACCAGGTGCCAAGATGTTCTTCAGAAGTTCAGAACCTTCGATCCACTGCGCCTTGAGTTCCTTCCAATGTTCATCGCCAGCTTCAAGCTTACTTGTGAAGTGGTCATCCTTGAGAGTCTTGTAGAAGGCGTTTCGAATCTGACGTGATTCCTCTGGATTAATACCAAGAGCATTCTTCGCCTCAGCAATGGTCATACGTCGTTCGAGAGTTCTCATGCGCTTTGTGACATCGGTGCAAACCACATCGAGTGCAAGCTTCTTCGCATCTTGGTTTTCATCATTGCCCCAAAAGACAGACTTCAAGTGATCACTTTCTTGAATCAATTGGGCCTTAACAGCCTCCCAACGCTCAGGACCAGCGATGGTCTTCTTATTGACACCTTGTTCTTCGCAAATTCGTTGGAAGCGAGTACGAATATCACGGTAGAGTTTGTTATCAAGACTCAAGAAAGCCTTACTCTCATCGATGGTCGTCTCAGATGGGAATCGGGGAGGACCTGGTGGGTCAGCTGGAAGACCAGCCCAACCTCGAGTACGGCGACGACGCTTGCGACTGGCCCAGCGCTCAGCAGATTCGGCCTGCAATTTATTGAGCCGCTCTTGTCGTTTGGCCATGACTTCGGGGCTGAGCTCAGGAGATTTTTGTCGAAGCTGGATGGATTGCATGCCACCACCGGGCACGGGAACGGGCGTTTCCATCATCATCTGCCCTTCAGTTGATTGCGTATCATCATAGATCGCCTGCTGTAGCTGATCAATGACATCCTGTTCAATCTTTTGAGATTTCATGCCATTCGCAACGCGCAGAAGCCATCGGTTCTTTGTACGAACTCGCATGAGCTCACGTTCCTTGATATCGAATCCATCCTCTTGGTTGAGAATGCGAAGCATCTCCTTCTGTGTGGTATTCTTCTCCCATAATTCCTTAATTCGCGCAACGAGAGCTTCGTTCTTATGGGCGGGATTCTGTTTCGATGGAAATTCCCAACGCTTGAACTGGGTTTGAAAGGCGCGCTTGCTGTGTTCGTGTCAGTACATTATGTTTGGAGATGATAGCTGCAGTAGCACCAGGGTACGGCAAGCCTCGCACTGCGCAATTTGATGAAATACGGTGAGTTTTCAATGCGGGTTGCTTTAGCTGGTGCTGGTGTACGGAGGGCGATGACATACCTGGGAGCGAAGTTATGGGTGACCTTCATATACTCCATAATATCCTCGAGAGATTTCTTCTCCTCAATGTACATTCGATAGCATAAATCTTCCTTGTTCTCCCAATCGTACACCATCTTGGGCGAATTTTGCTCTCTTGAGCATGTGATTAGAGATTCGAAAATGCAATTATCGAGCTGTTCTTGATGCTCTTCGATGGTTCTGACCGTCCTGGTGCGTTGAGGTGAACGGAGTGCTTGGGTACGGGAGCGACGACAAACCCGGGAGTGAAATTCGGAAGGTTTCGGCCTTGTAAATGAGGCGATGATTATGCTTTGAGAAATGCATTGTGGAAGGAAGGCGAAGCCGAAGAAAGAGCGAGATCGTACCTCTTACTTATGGGACTCGGTGTGTTGTGACGGTCACGTGAACTAGGCATGATGACTATTATTGTGGTGTTGTATGTAAATTGCAGAACATTAATATTGAAAGTACTTTACTTTCTAGCTTTTTGAATAGGAGCGGTGAAACACAAAACTGTTTATTTTATTCGTAGTAGGAAACTTGCTCAAGAAGATGAAAAGCGTTAGGACAACTTGGACTTACCTAGTACTATATTAACTTATTACCTTATCAGGCGTCTGACATGATAAAGTCCCTACAGAGCTAGAATATATATTGCCTCTAATACTCTGCCTTCCTCAATTCACTAAGGGTTATTTCTCGACATGTTCACAATGAGGACAGAACCAGACAGAACCAGAGCGGGATTTTTCTTGCTTCTCAAGAAGAGTACCACTTTGTTCTTAATAAAAGCCAAGGAAATAGATTCTTGACTGTGAAAGCGCATCATCTCCAGCACGAAGAGCATGTGAACCATGCGAAGACCCTTTTAAAGTGACAGATAGTACATTTTCCAGCCCTAAATCACAAATACGCCAACCCACACCTTAGATCCTCCAAATCCTCTCTAATCTCATCAACACTAACCCCAACTCTCCCCGCAACCTCCGCGCGCTTCTGGCTGCCCAACTCCATAAACCTCCCAACAATACCCCCATCAACCACCGCCCTTCCCCCAACCATCGCTTCAGGCGCATGCGGATCGATCCTGTACGCACGAGGATTAAGGCCGCAGGCGTGGTAGAGCGTGTTAGTAAGGTGGTTAGAGAGGGTACTCAGCCGTCTGTACTGGGACTCCGACAAGGGTGTGAGAAGTGAGATAGAGCCCGTGATGCTAGTGATGAGGATCTCGTGCTCGGGGATTGTGGCATCCGCGGCGGTGTCCATGGCATCTGCGGTAGCTGGGAGGAGTTTAGGCGCGGTGGTGCGCGGAAGCAGCGTCATTGTGCTTGGGATATGGCCGCCTACGGCGAAGGTGGTTCTATGAAGGAGGAGGTGACCATGAAGGGATTTCGGATCTGTATTGAGTTAGCGCATGTTGGTTTGGGACTGTGGTATGACTTACGTTCTGGGTCGTATTGCAGGACATGGAGGTCTCCTTCGGCATCCGCGACTACGATGTACAGTGACTCACCATCAGGAAGCAGCTCTGTAGCAACGACCTCCATGCTCGTGGCACCCTTTCCAAAGAGCAGCATGCGGTATGGCTCTTCTGTGTATCCGGCGAACCAGACTCCCTTAACAGCGTCGCCCATCACGCACATACCAGTGCCTCCTAGCTCCTTGATGCTCGTGACATAGCAGTTCATATCCATGAAAGCTACAGGCAGCAGAGTCCCATCTTCCTTGAGACCTCTCACCATACATTTCTGACCCTGTGCCACCAGCATGAAACCTTGCGTGCCGACCTCAGAAATAGCCGTGATGGCTCCTCGGGGTATTTCCTCCTTGGCAAGCATTTTGAGCTTCTTATTCGTTTCTGGCCTGTCTGGTTCTGGGACCACGGATATGACTTCGTAGACGTAGATACGACCCTGAATCGGTAGATCTTCACCCTGAGAAATGGCCGTTCCTACAACCACGAGCAACCTTCTTTCATTAGTAACCTCTGATACTTCAAGGTTCAAAGTCTTGATGACCATGATGACCTCGTGTTCATCGAGGGCTACGGTGTCGATCACAGACCATGTGATTGGATTGATCAACTTCAACTGAGACGATTCAACAAGAGGCTTGAATGGAATGTCTTCGCGCGCCCAATCGCGATGGTGATCATCATCCTTTGGTAACTCAAATGGGGCAAATGTACTTGTACCAACAACATAGGTCGAAGAAGAGGGGTGATAAGTAAGCGCATGAACAGATGAATCCAATGGCACTCTCTTTACTGGCAAACCAATCTGTGTGAAATCGGTGTCAGACGGGAGTTGGGAGACTCGGGCAATTCCGTGTGTATCAGCATAGATGAATCCCCGATCGCAGCCTGCAGTATGGAAAGAAGACAAGCCTCTTACCCCAGCTCCACGCAAAGGAAGGACCTTTGGCATGGATCTGGAGGACTTGATGATGAAGCTAGGAGATTGGCCAGGGAGGAAGACAGCGCTGTATCCGGCAATATCTGGGATGGCTCGTAGTGGATTGTTGTGAGGTTCAGCATTTTCTTCAGCTGTTTCCTCAGCCGCAACGCCCGCGACACCTGGGTTTTTCCCAAGATGAGGATTATGTGCCTTCAAGAACCGAAGAGTAGATGATAAAGGAGGTGAAGTGATTGTGGAAGGTTGGTGGAAAGGTTCGTAGATGGTGAGATCATCAGCTGTACCACGAAGCTAGAACAATCAGCTCAGATTCTTCAGATTTCAGGTAATGACTTACAATGAGGTATGGAGATTTGGATGTGGTGTCTCCCAAATCCGCGACCAGAATCTCGGTCAAGGTCTCTCGCACTGCAAGACGTCTTGCGATATAGTCGGCAGAGAGCGTCGGAGGAATATAAGTCAACCCCTCGGCAACATACACGGGATTGGACAGGTCAGGAAGAGCAAAGATCTATCTGTTATCAGTACTGGCTGGGCTAAGATCAAAGAACTACGACTTACATGTAGTCCGCCCTCCGCACTCATCAAAAACATGAATGTATTCTCGCCGTCCTTCGGCTTTGGGGTCTCGTTGGTAGGAGCTCCGGCAAAAATGCCATTTGAGTCAGTGTATAGACAGCCAGAGAGCCATTGAGTTGCAAGCAAAGCATCTCCACGTTCCATCTCTTCAAGCTCATTAGACTCGTCACATTTGACGATACAAATACTGGCATCATCTCTGACAAGAAGCAAATATGGATCCGCAAAGCTGGCACTTGTAATCTTGGGTTCTGCGCCAGTCTCTTCGTCAAACATGGGCAGAATCTGGGCCAGTCCAAGGTCTACATGTCACAACGGTCAGCTTCATTCTATATTGGGCAATGTGCAATATCATAACATCGAAGGTAGTGTGTGCGGATTTGTATAATTGCTTTCATTCATGCTATAAGACAAAGGATATTTCAATATAGCTATAAAATAAGCTATACAGTTGTGCAAAACACAGTTTGCTTGGACCCTTCCGATGAGTTGATTGAAAATCCTCCATAGGTATATATCTCGCCACAAGCTCTTTGGGGTTGCAAGAAAGGTATCTTTGTAAGGAATGAATGACCACTTACCTCCATCATAGCTTCTCACTTCTGATCTGAGGACCTGGACAATTCTCAAGCCATTGCCAAGTGTTCCAGCCTCCACAGTTCCACCAGCAGCAGGCTCAAATTCTGTACCAGTCAGGGCCTCGAAACCTGCGTCTGTAAGTGCATAAACTGCTGATTCCTCTGCGGAATCTGGTCCAGCCGACTTAGACACAATCATCAGTCTGTCAAGCTGTGCCTCTACACCGTCATCACCGTTCATTGTTGTATCAGACTTAGGCGCTTGAAGACCCTTAGTAGCAGGTTTCTTTGCACTCACCGTCCAGAAACCTTGTGCTTCTGGGAAGTCAAATCGTCCAATGACTTTGGGATTGATCTCTCGTTCAAGTATCACAAGCGCACCAGCTTCGCCATGCCCAGCAGCTGCAATCAACTGCAGACTACCAGACACTCCTTCGGAGTTCTCTTCTTCTTCGCTCTCTTCATGATATGCCCCCTTACCAAAGGTGATATCTCGCAAAGGCGCGATATTCAACAACGTATCATTAATTCGGAAAACATAGTCGCCAGACTTGGTATTAGCTGCATCAGTACGGGCGGCCGCAACTGACGGCTGTACCGTAGTAGGCCCATCTCCGTACAGATCATCATCTGCGTCATCGTCGTCGAAATCTTCATCAGAGAGTAAGCCATCGTCGATGTTAGCCAATGAGTTATCCTGCCTTGACTTTTTGCGAGAAATTTGGTTTGATTTTCGTGTCCAACCAAGCACAACAGAATCACAATTCTCACTGCCTACAAAAAAGCCATTGCGACCAAGGGTGCTGATGCTCGAAACAGAGCTTTTGATCAAGTGACCTCCAGCTTCTGTGGAGACACGACGAACACTAACACCTGAGACTGATCGACCGTCCATTTTGAAGCTGATGATAGCAAGCTCGCCGGTGTTTAAGATCATCAGCATCTCGCCATTCTCAATGGTGAGTTGCTCAATAATACATCCTTCAAGTCGCATCTCTAGATCCGATTGATCTGCCAAACCAAATGATGTGGTTTGTTTTGCGAACATGTTCACCCCAACTCCATTGGACTTTCCAGCCTGATCAATGTGAATGAGTTCATTTCCACCAACCAGTAGAGCTCCTCCGACCGGAGTTGGTAAAGGAACTATCTTGTATAGATCGTAGGGCAGACCAGTAACTGAAAGAATGGTTGTGGAGGCTCTCTGTTCAAGATCAAGGGTGAATACCATGTACGAGAGGTGATCTTTGCGCTCATGAAGGAGAGAAGATGCAGGAGCTAGTTTCGAGGATAGAATACCGAAAGTCGGTTCTCGATATTCATGCAAAAAGTCGAGATGTATAGGAAAGATGAGATTTGGATCAAGTGATGAGAGACGTAACACAAAAGACGACCCATATGGTGTATCGGTCTTCCCATCACCATTCGAAAGCTGCAGGGCCGTCTTCTCGGGCCTGGGCCCATCCAGATCTTCATCCCAATCATCCATAGCAAGATCCTCATCACCTTGACGGAAAGGCAAGATGGCCAAATTGCGAGCACCGAACTTGAGCGCAGCACATCTGCTACCGGGATCCACAGACAAGTAGTTTACACAGTCGCTGAGTTTTGGCGCCCAAGGACTTCCTTGCAGCTCGTCCTGCTCGTACAAATGGATGGAGATTGTTGCCAGACCATATCTTTCTGCGTCCCATTCTACCAAACTGAGCTTCGCATCCTTGAAGCCGATGAGTAGATAATCTCCTCCAGAGTTCGAACTCTCTGATTTGACGCGAACGAGAGACGTAATGGTGCCGGACAGTGGGTATTCCGCTACAAGGACGAGCTTCGTAGATCGAATGCGCTCCGCTGGGAGTAAAGATTCGGCGCCCAAGAAGGATGATTCGAGACCTCCATCGTCGTTGATTCGTCTGTCGGCCAGTTCATCGTTCTGCAGATCTTGGTTCAGTGATGGGTCGACATCGGTGGCCACACTCTTCAATGAGAAGATCTGCAGAAGTGAGGTCTTTGCGATAATGAGGTTGTTCGCCTTGGCTGAGAGAAATGGCAGGCTCAGTGAGTGTGTGACAGCTGTTGGAGGTGTCAGCTCCGTGTAGCATTGCATGATGACTATGCAAACTTCATGGAAGCATATCGGGCACTTCGATTGTATGGAGCTGCTCGAATCGAAACCCCAAGATAGAGAATGCTGGTGTTGCTGTGTTGATATGTTTGGTGAAGTACCTTTGACGCGCTTCGCTGAGCTTCGTGCAGCTTGAATATTCTACCTTAATTGTAAGGCATACACGTATGATCCTGCCGTGACTGCTTCTATTTTTATAATGATTCTCGATGGATAGATAATTCTTGTCAAATTTCTAATAATCTGTATATGTAAGCTAAGAAGTTATGATTTAGAAGATGAGCTTTTGTATAGATATATACATAAGATTCCTGATGTGCATAGAGCACTCAAATGTGCTACTTGAAAATATATTGCTTCTCTTGACAGCCACGCTCTAGGGTATCAAACGAACTATATTATTATTCGAAGTCAAGGCTACTAACACCAACAAAGACACTTATTGTAGTTTGGTGGAATACGTGTTCCGAGTATCTGTATTCAGTTCATCACGGGAGACAGCAAAAAGTTACAGCTACAGTGTTTATCATCAGCGCCAATCCTACCTATCACTACTGTCATCATCATAAACCCCGTCATAATAACAAAGTTCAATAATACCTCTAACCACAACCGAACGATCAAGAGATGAACGACAATGTTTCAAGTGAAGAAAAACAGCACTATTCTAAGTTCCAACTAACGTTATGTCTTAACTTGAACGCAACTTCATGTTTTCATACACATGTCCCTCGAGCATGCGCAGTTGAGACGTGCATATATTGTATCCAGGTATTATAATAGACTTTCATATAACTCCCAGCATCGAAGTAATCATCACTCACGCTCACCCCACTATGGAAGTATCATTTAGACCTCCGACCTATAATAACTTTCATCGGAATCTTGCTCATTAAACACTCCCCCCTCATCGAGACAATCCCCATTATTGTATTCAGGCAAGACAAAGTACACGTTTACATAGATAGTAGCAGGTATTCACGTCTCGTTGCCAGCAGCCGATCCGTCTCAACATCTGTACAATTTTATGCTTTTATATATCCACCTCCAGAAGTATAAGATCAGTCTAGATTTGCAAGTGATGGTATAATCGGGTTCGAGCTTACATTCGAGACTTTCTCTACATAGCCCATTGGTTAAGCCCAACAGGGACAAGCGGGTTCATAATTTTGTTGTATATCTTCCGAGTTGTACAAGTCTAACTATGAAACATGAATTGGTTACCCTTTACTGATCGAGTACTCGGATTGTGATAAAGTAACTGACAACTGTTTACTATATTGGGACGAATAATCATATGCTCTTGTTAAAACTGAGATCAGAATAAGCTTCAGTGAATCTACTCCTAGACCACATGAATCCACCCCTCTCCACTTGCCATCGCCCACGGAGGTATTGCAGACATTGCTTTGATTCCAATATTCAGCAGAGCAGTTGCCCCAAGCTCAATCCATATTTCTCATAGTTATTCTCTACAATATAATCACAAGCACAACAAAACTCACATCGACCAACGAGTTCCTACAGAGTAAACAGACATCATCAAAAGAGCCCCTTACCTTCAACCACCTTCTCCTTCAGCGGCAGATTGACGATCCCATTCCCAATTTTCGCCTTAACCTCCCTAACATCAAACCAAATATCACGAGTCTCCTTCCTCACACCCGCAAGCTCCCTCGTCGCAGCAAGCAACTCCTTACTCGGCGGTGCCAGCGTCCACGCTACACTGATATGAAAAGCATCCGAGAGATCCTCTACATCGACAGGCATGGCCAGCTTGCGGGAATTCCTGCGTTTCGCAGGCGGGGACGTCGAAGGCGCCGCAGGGGTGGCGTATAGAGGGGGCTGGCCGAATTGCTGGACGACGGAGTTACTGATATGCAAGAGCCTGTTAAGCGCGTTATCGCGGGGCCGTTGAAGGCGGAGGACGAGGAACCAGCGGGTCTTCTCAAAATTCGGGACCCAGTCTATGGTTGAGGGAGATATTTTAAATCTGTGGAGGTTAGGCACGTGATTCAAAGGAGTAGATTTGGGTGATTTACGGTCTAATACCAGATGAAGAAATAGCAGTTTCTAAAGTCGTAGCAAAATCATCTTTCTGCTCAGTGAGAAAACCTATGGGGCGCGAGAGACTGATATGTAGAGGTAGCGGAGCGCCCAAATCGCTCTTCAGGGAGCTATCGATGGGCAAATCTGTAGAGCTCTGCAGCGCCGAGATGAAAGACGACAACAAATCATACTCCTTCGTGGCGGGATACCCTCACAAAAATCAGCAGCCAGTGTCAGGCACGGGAGTGGGGAGACGTACACTCGATATAGAGATGCGTGGGCCAATTGCCGGCGATGTGGGGAGTGACCCTCTTGCGGCCGCCGTGCAGGCTGGGGTCGTCGCGCGTGCTCAGGCGACTCGTAGACGCGTACAGATCGTGGAATTTGGACGGCAGTGCTGGCAGGCCCTCGCTATCGCGTTTGCGCGCGGTGGTGGTGGTGGTGGTGGCTGATAACGGCGTCTTCGTGGCATTCTGAGACTTTTGTGATGGACTTGGCGGCTCACCGTCTGTTTCGGGCTCAGAATCCGAGTAGTCGACTAGAGGCATGATTGAATATCTGAAGTGGGCGCGTTGTGGTACTGGATTCTCACCGAAACTGTGTCGTCGTCTCGTCGTCGATCAGACTGGACAAACAGGATTTCGAAGTTCTGCCACTTTCAAGGTCGGCACATGGAGATGATGTGATGTTGCTGGGTTTGTCTTTTATTTTTATTTTCTGCCCTTGCGCTGGTGCCCAGTCGGAATTAAGGTGTGTGGATTCCAGGAAAGTGCATGTACCATATGGGTCCATCAATTCATGTCTCTCCCTGTCGTGTTTGTCTTTGTTTTCCAATTGATGTATGCTCATTGACATGTCAAAGCTCATGTTCATGTTTCGTTCATATCATATCATATCAAGTGCATTGAAAGCCCACTTTGCTAATCGGTCCTCAACTTTGCTCCAGGATGCTTCAAGTGCTTCTCATTGCGTATGGGTTTCGGTCCCATTGATCTGTCGTTGGGTCCTTGGAGGTTCACAATGACGAATAGCGGAAAAATAAATTCGGGTCTGCTGCATGTCGAACCCCACGACCCTTTGGAGCACAGGCGATGATGGGGGAGAGCGGGCTACATCTGGCGAACGCACTGCCGATCGAGGTTCACGCAGCATCACATCCACGATATACCCCCGTATCCAGCCTCATCAAAGTCGAAGCGTGGCATACCGGCAAGGAAGACATTTGTTGTCGAGGCAGGGCATCGTTGCTGTAGTTCTTGAGTGATTGGCAGAAATGTTGTCACTGATCAATTGATATGGCCGAGTCTAAGATAGAGTTAGTTGGACCTGCAGTATCTACAGGACCTCCTGTTTGTCTAAAATTAGGTAGAAAGGCAGAGGATCGGGTTGAGTTCGAGCACGCACATGTCATGTCATCTTGAAGGGAAGAGAATCGAGAATCAAATCAAAGATAAATGTCATCAAATGAAACGGTCTTGATGAATGCCTATCCAGGTCAGGTTAAGTGAGGTCAGGTACTTTTCAAGGTCCGGGAGTTGAACGGATTGAATCGTGCAGTAAGAATGAATTGAAGCATATCGTAGGTACCGTATATACAGTACGTACATCTTCTATTATCGTGGAGGACTTCATACAGGACAGTAGGTAAATTGAATCATTCATATATAGGTACTCTGTCTTCAATCCTCACCAATCAAGATTCTGCAGGACATATAGTGATACATACAAAACAAATCATTGGAGATGCTCATGCTTCTCTCCTCTCTCCTCTCTCCTCATGATGCTCTCATTCCGACGCGAGCTCAAGAATCTTTGACTGGACTCTACTCACACACCAAGTGTCATGGAGTGCTCCATTATCACAAGCATCTCAATCACATACACGACACTCCACTACCTTAGACTGCGTACGGGTCATGATTTAGGTTCTTCAGGCTTCTTTCAACGGGCGGACAGGACGGCGAAGTCGCGTTCGCGACGTCAGCCTGTGGGTCTCTCAGCCCGGGGGGGAGGGGCCTCCAAGATGGTAGTGGATGTTTGAGTCGCGCAATGCTCAACCTCAGCACGTAGCTCAGATGCATTCGTATGTACATCACATACACATGCGTGCGTGCGTGCGTGCGTGCGCGACGAAAATGCTGGAGGGAATTCATTTGCAAGAGAACAGAAAGTTGGATTGAAGGAATCGGAAGTGATCTGAACTTGGATACATCGTAATCATGAGGTTTGTGGGCAGGAGAATGGAAATGGGACTATTACCTTGACTGTATGTAGGATTGTGCCGGGGGAACATGCCATAATTGATTGATCATCTCACTCAATACTATGATCAGTGCACGCAGCAGTCCTGGATCCTGGACCACACGACCGCATAGATTTATCATCGCATCGAGAGCTCTACTGTGTACATACATAGTAAATATGAATGAATGGCCGACAGACACGCACACACACAACTCGACGGGAAGTCCGGAGAATAAATCAATCGTATTCACAATACAATACAATAAATGACCATTTCTCAGCCAATGAATATTCACGAGGATGAATATGGACCCTTCAATTACCGTATGAAGTAACCATATGCAGATAGTCTTTCATAAAATGGCCGACTCTTCCGTACAAGCGGGCAAATGTCCTTCGGGTTACCCGGCCGTTTTCTATGTCTCAATGATATTTTTGGGTAGGCTCTTTCTTCTACTATGATTTAGGTATTTTAGAGTCAACACACCGCACGACGGGAAATAAGGATAGGATAAGCTCATACATGCTTGGAAAAGTAAGCCGACAAGCAGAGCAAAGCGCACAGACTAGGCAGAGTACCTGACATAGAGTTGAGAGTGAGAGTTGAGAGTGAGAGCGAGGTAAGAGTAAGAGTAAGAGTAAGAGTAAGAGAGAGTAGATATCTAACTAACATCCGCAAAAAATCAGCAAATGACGTCGAATTATCATCCCGCACACACACCACGCAACACTCACTGCACGCTACACTCGACACTCTACACAACCACGCAACTCATCCACTCACGGATAATACACAGCACTTCCACATACATGCCACCAATAATCTCTACACTCTAAACACTCTAAACACACCCCACCATAGAGAGAGAGAGAGAGAGACACCTTAGAATATACAAATAAGAGTGAAGCGCCTCGCTGCGCATACGAATCTGAATCCTAGACTCCATATCCACTTTTCCACCGAATCCATCCAACTCTCTCTGCCTAACCCCCCGGTCTCTTGATCCCAGTGACTTCATATCGAGGATCTGCAGGGTCGTATTGCGAGGAAGAGAACCGAGAGAAGGCATATACGGCACTACATTGCACTACACTACATTTGCACTACACTACACTACACTACACACTCACTTCCCGAATATATATCATCCTCTCCACTTCCCTTCCCTCTTGGACAATTCCTTTGGACTTTCAATCATATACCCGTTCAACAAGAACAAGAACCGCCTTGACACAGTCCTCCAATTGTCACCTGGTCGACCACATATACTCACGCATACACTCCAGGAAGATATACACGCAACAAAGAGACAAACAGAACCGAAGAAGCAAATCAATTTTGCAATGGAGTCCTCAACAGACAAAGAATGGGTAAGTGATGCAGTATTTTCATTGTCAGGCCTTCATACGTACACACCTACCGCATCATCACCATCAGTTGTATGACAAGATGTGATGCAATGGGCCTACTCCTACTCTATCGATCCTTCACGCGACCAACTCACCACTTCATCTTATCTTCCCGCACATCCAAATTAACAAAATCAATCCAGGCGACCAAGTTCCTCATCAACCCTCTGCATGATCCCGAACCATCCGAAGATTGCGGTCCCGGTGCCCATTTCGGAAGTGTCAATGATCGCAAGGCACCTTCCACCGCAACTACCTCATCCTACCCTACTCCACCATCATCCGCTTCACCCAGCCGCTCCTCATTCCACTCCTCCAATCCCTTCTCCCCCGTTCACCGACAGGAAGCCTTCTCCGACTACGCTCCAGTATCTCCCCCAAGATATCGCAGAAGCATGGAAACCTCCGAGAAGACCACTCAGCCCACCCGCCGCCGCCGTGGCAGCTCCCTCACCGAGCGCTACCCAGGAGACGTGTCACACCGACCCCTCGACATCATCCGCAAGGAAACAAAGGCGGCCAACCGTGCGCCACACCTCAAGAGACGTCACATGCCAGGTGCCGACACCATCGACACCCTTGACGACTCGAGCCGCATCGCCTGGCATCACGAGGGTCCATACGATGCCACTCTCCTCGCGAGAAATACGAGCTACAAGACCTCGCCCGTCGAAGCGCTCAGAGATAGCAATGCCGAGGCGATCAAGGCGACGCCCAAGGAGAATATCAGAGATGCCCTGGATAAGCACGTTCCGCTGCAAGGTACGGCCGTCATCCCACCCGGCATGCGGGGACTTGATGGCAGAGTCATGCAGTATGAGGAGGGTGCAGATCTCATGCGTGAGCCGGATGCGGAGGGGGGCGCTTATAGACGCTGGGAAGGAATTGTAAGCTCCCTGTGACGAAGTGAAGTGGGACTATGAAATGAGTGGTAAGCTAACGACACAGGAATACCACCCCGACGACCTCAAAGGCAAGGGCGAGCCATCCTTCACCATTGAGCGTGCCCTCAAGGGCCACCAGGATCAATCGCACAGTCACAAGCGCTACTCGCAGGCCAACTACGATGAGTATGAGCTACAGACCAACATGCTGCGTCCACCCACTGCCTCCAGACAGCGCAGCCACTCTGGCAACGATGTAGACCTCAAGGCTAGATCATCTGGCTCTGCTGGCGGACTCAACAGCTATGCAGAGTTTGAGAGCAGTATGCAGAGAAGCAACACCACCGGGCGAAAGAGCGGTATGGACGGACTGAAGAGACGGTTCGGAAGCTTGAGATTGAAGAAGAAGACTGTTGATGTATAGATGCGCTTCGAACATTCTTGCACACGAACCTTTCTTCTATTTCGCACAGAATATCTCTTTTTGTCTGCACACGACTTACGGTTTTCGGAATTAGGTGGCATTTTATTCTTGGGCGTTCAACCATCTTGTAAGATAGGAGATTGCGTAGCTGGCGCTTTTGCTGGCTTTTGCTGGGTGTATTAATAGGTCGGAATGGATGAAAGTTGAAAATATGAGAACTGTTTCTTTCTTGCCTTGTGATATTGGGAGACCATATAAACTTAATTCTTCTTCACTCATGACGAGAATTGATGATATTGGACATGATTGAAAGAGGATGAGATTTGTGTACTTACATGATAACACTTGTCAAATGCTTCGTGTTGCATGTCGGGATGATTGTTTAAGGGTTCGAGGAGTCGACCATGTGACATATGGACAGAACATCGAGTACTAAGTTCAGATACATCGTGTTTGTTACCACGTTGAATCATGTCATGCTATATATGTTGTAACATGCCGATCTGAATAAAGGCTGAAAGTGTACGACCCCTTATTCCGCGCCGGATGGAAGCATCCTAGTCCGTCCATACACATTGGAGTATACGAACGAATTAAGCACCTTCGAAAAGAAGGGGTCGACTTCTTCCCATGCAGGCGACGGAGTGTGCAAACCACGAGCTTGTATTTCAGGGGTCAGGAGAGATGCCACGTTATTGGTGGTGTTATATGTTTTCGCTCACGCAGTGAGAAGTAAGATATGCGAGCGGCTGAAGACCTTCTCTGACTTGGTTTCTAGAAGGCTCTGTCGGTAGGGTTGGGCCTCTCGGGCTATGGCGGGCGGGAGGCGGGGGGAAGCGTTGTATAGCTGTGGAATGTTTGTGTGTATGTATGTGCTGTTATTTACTTTTCGCAGGAGAAAGGTTAATGGTGTATGGATGGTAGGTATGAATGGGAAAGGGATAGGGATATGAGATCTGACATCTGTATGTACATAGTCTGGGAGCAGTATAGATCCCGTATAGCAAGAGGATATTAATCACTCCACTGATCCTCTAGACTCTGGACTCTAGACTCTTATCTATTTGTTTGCATCCGAGTAAGCCCATGGAGAACTGGTGATGCGACTGGCTTACTCGTTTGTTACATCCGAATCAATCGTTCGACTGTTCATCCGTAAGCAGATCCGGATGCGGGAATAATGGATGATGATTGATCGATCAGGCTGAGGCCACCTTTTGATTTATGAATTGCCCCTCATGCCCCTGTACTACTACTACTACTGATCGAATCGTGGCTTAATACCTACCTAGAATCGAATACGAAGCATAAATCAACCTTACATTTCCCTCCTTCTTCTAATTGCTGACTCTTCGTTGTAGCTGCTTGTTGTTCTCTTTTTTATTATTATGACCTAGGACGACTTCGTACGACGTTACTCTTTATGAATAAGCATCATGTTCATCTTTGTTTTTTAATCCTATCCTTCTCACGCCTTCACTAACACTAGAGGACATCATCAAAGAGCTTGATCCTTTCCAGTGATCAATAAGAAAGTTACGAACCCACAATCTTTGCTACGATCCCACCTAGGCGGAGCTTTGTGTATCACAATTCCCCCCCGGTCACCTTGTCTCCCAAATCTACAACTCTACCTGCCGCATCAGGGCGCCTTGACTATCGCCCTTGGCATTTTTGTCTGAATCTCCACAACAGCAAAGTGTCATCTTCATCATGAAGACCGCCGCTCAAGTATTTTATTTGGCCGTCTTCGCCCTGCTGGGCTCTTCACATGCCACTTCCAAACCCCAGCACTCACCGACGGCAGCGACTGTCTCGGACCCAAATGTTTGCGCCGTACGTCTCCCTCCTCTTTCCTCTACTATTATCACTATCATTATGTCTCTGTCCTCTTACTCATGCCTGGCAGATTGATCCAAATGCCATGGTCTCCGATGCCTGCGCATCCTACTCTACTCTCGATGCGCTGAACGAACAGCTCAAACCTTCTCTCGACGCCATTACACAGACGACCGATTTCTTCGCATACTACCGCCTCAATCTCTTCAACAAAGAATGTCCCTTCTGGAGCGATTCGAACAGCATGTGCGGCAACATTGCCTGCGCCGTGAACACATTGGACAATGAGGAGGACATCCCGCCCATTTGGCGTGCTCAGGAACTGGGAAAACTCGAAGGCCCCAAGGCAATTCATCCGGGCAAGAAATTGCAGGAGGAACGAGGCCCGGAGAGGCCACTACAGGGAGAGCTGGGCGAGGACGTCGGCGAGAGCTGTGTAGTGGAATACGATGATGAGTGCGACGAGCGTGATTACTGTGTGCCCGAGGATGAATCGGCTACTTCCAAGGGCGACTACGTCTCTCTTGTGGACAACCCGGAACGATTCACTGGCTACTCCGGTGATGGCGCTCATATGGTGTGGGATGCCATCTACCGCGAGAACTGTTTTTCGCGCGCTTCCTTCCCGGAATCTGCGTCTCTGGGGATGCCCACGAATCCTTTTAACCCGGCTGCGAACGACTTGAAATCAGTCATCCAGAACAGCGGCGAGCTTGAGAATCTCGAGCTTGAGGACGAGTGCCTGGAGAAGCGTGTCTTTTATAGAGTTATCTCGGGCATGCATGCTAGTATCTCTACACATCTGTGTCATGATTACCTGAACCAGACGACAGGAACATGGTCCCCAAATCTCCAATGCTACATAGACCGCCTTCACACACATCCAGAGCGCATTTCGAATCTCTACTTCAACTACGCTCTTGTCCTTCGCGCGGTCACAAAGCTAGGTCCCTACCTTAAAAACTACACTTTCTGTTCCGGCGACCTCTCACAAGATCGCCTCACAAAATCGAAAGTACAAACTCTCACTGCAGCCGCAGCCGCGGCACCCCAAATCTTTGACGAAAGCCTCATGTTTGCCAATGGCGAAGGCGTTTCCCTCAAAGAAGATTTCAGGAACCGCTTCCGCAACGTCAGCAGACTCATGGACTGTGTTGGATGCGACAAGTGCCGCTTGTGGGGAAAGGTGCAGACGGCAGGCTACGGCACAGCGCTCAAGGTCCTCTTCGAATTCGGCGATGAGGCCGACGCTCAGCCTCCGCAGCTTAAGCGTACAGAACTCGTAGCCTTGCTTAACACACTTGCGCGCATCTCGTCCTCGCTGAATTCCATTGCTGATTTCCGCTCCATGCTTGAAAGGTCTGTGAAGGGTTCGGATGACGCAATCATCGACCAAATCAAGCTCCCCGAGCGCTTCGAGCGTGGTAAGGATTGGATGAATCCTCACAACAAGATCCCTCCGCCTTCTACCTCCGCGGCGCCGTCTATTGACGACGACGACGAAGAGGACGAGGATTTCGAGGAATACAATGCTGCGCTCTTACGCCGCGCGAACATGCGTACTAGCCCGCACAATATCACTGTCTCCGAGGCTTTCTGCGAGGAACTCGACCTCGTGTGGCGCGCCACCAAGTTCATTTTCAGGAGTTATTTCAAATTACCCGGTGTTCTCTTACAGATTTTCGTTGTCGAGCTGAGTAGAGTGTGGTCATGGTTTCTGGGATTGCCTGTTGCGCCCAGAACGTGGCATATTGCTGTGCCTACGCATGATGAGATTTGAGGTTTAGAATTGCTTTAGACTGAGATAGAGGAGATAGAAAGGGAATTGGCGGAGGCAGTCATGAGATGATGAGAGATGAGAATGAGAATGTGCTGCTAGACCGTGGACTTGATTGGCATTAGCGATCGGAGTTTTGACGCACTATGTTGCGTGTGTAAATTCATGGGGACAGTAAGATTATATAATTCATATATTCCAAATGTCTATTCTGTTTTATTGTTGAATTCAACTTCCACTTGGTCTGCCTTTTACTATCTTATTCCCAGACTCTTCATTGCCCGTAACCTTGCTGACTGATTATTTTGCTATTCGAACACACAGTTTCGCTGAAGTAATAATCTCAGAATGCTTGCAAGACGCTTGATTTACCTATCGTTGCTACTGTAATCATATACGCTTCGTAGATTTTCAAATAGTCGTACGATACTTCGCAGAAGTCTTTCGATCAGTAGAAAAATCCTATAACAAAACAGTAGAGGAACATGAAAGAATAACGTATACAAGCTTGAAGTTTTCTATTTTGATTTCAAAATCGTTAGGGTGAGGCTGGATACCACAGCTGAAGAGCCCATGTTATCCCCACCCGACTGAACATACCCGTTTAAAATAGCTTATGGTTAGTTATGTTATGCTCCGTTGCAAAACATCCAAAATCATACGTTCTTTGAAGCATAATATAAGCTAAGATGCGGGGATAATTCACTTAACAAGAGTGTACTATCACTTACTGTTCACCTCGGTCGTTGCTTCAAATTATCATCGTCACGAACACACTGTAAACCTCACAAATACACATACCTTTATGGTGTCCACCAACAACTCTACTCATTCATCTCACAACATGTGCAAATTACAAGCTACCCCAAAACAACCGGATTCCGGCCAGACAAAATGGTCGAGAGTGCGTCTAAGGCTCTTGATGCCACCACGCAGTTGGTGAACGAGAGAGAAGACGTCATCGAGAAAACTATCTTCTTAGCCGCGGTGTTTCTGGTTCATTTGATTGTCTACGAGCCACGCAGCGAAGACAAAAAGGTCCGAAGGCGACTGTTCGTCAATACGGGAATTCTGGAGCAGCGAGAAACCTTCGCGTTTGTGCGTGACTTCAAGTGTTTAGTCGAATCTCAATATCAGCAGGCATACAGCGTCGAGAGATGTCTTGATAGGATTGAATAAATGATGGTTATGGCTATGGACGCCTTTAATGGATTGGGGATGGAGCCGTGGGGATTGAGGTGGAAGTGACGGAATTGCTCAGGGGAACGTTTCAGTTTGCGAGATAGAAGTAAGAAGAGATTGATGAAGAGCGATAGTGATGAAGACAATTGGAACAGTGATAAGAGTGAGAAGAAGTGAAGTCATTTGTTAACACTTGCCGCTCAACAACCGTTAGAAGAGAAAAGAAAGGAAGAGACCGAGGATGAAAATTGACAACGATCAAAATAACCAAGTACCAGCTTTAGTTCAAGGGCCACATAATGGGGATATTTTATCAGCCTTTTCGTACCCTTCTAATGAGGGACGTTCCAAGCTTGATGGGTCTACACAGCCACTGGCTCCGGAAGGTTGCATCATCTTCCCTAATTCTTGAAGAAGATGAGGAAGAATATGGTATTTACAACTTCTTTCAAATTCTGTACCTCTTTCTCAAAATCAATGAGAGTAGAGAGGAGCGAGAGCAGAAGCTGCAAGTTCAAGAGAAGAAGTTGAAGGCTATTAAGGATGAGTTTATTAAATAACACAGACTCTAACACACCTACTATCAAAGAGTAATCTGCGAAGATTGGAGAGGCTTATACCAGGGGACTTTACATGTGGATGAATATACGTATGTAGTTTTTTGTGAGTAATTCTATAGTTTGTTTATTTAGCGATCTTCTGAATTATCCTGAATCGGTATATGGATACATCCAGGATATTTTCGTATAGACCACTGGAAGTGTTTCAAGAAGCTAAGGGTTCTCCGTAACAAGAGTCAAACTGCATGAGATTTACTTGCTCACAAGGCTGGTTTCAAGACTAATAGATGCAAGTTATACTGGTCGCATAGTATTTGGCATATCTGTACGCAATTACTACTAAACACGCAAGCTAACCACAGAACCTCAATCAAAAACGATCTCACCCATGCCCAATATTCACCCATCCTGTTCTCTATACAACCTCACTAACCCCACAAGCTTCTCCGTGCCCTCGTCCACAATCTTCACATACTCCTCGACCCCCCTCCCCCAGCGTCCCCTCCAGATCAGCTGCTTATCCAGCACTTCTATACACCTCTCCAAATCCTTGACAAGCCCCTTGATACCTTTCACATCAACTGTCCCTCCTAGTGCCTTCCCCACAGTCATCAAAGTCTTCAACGTATCCCGCTTTTTCACAGAGTTTGCCCCAAACTTGTTGCCAGCCCACCCGCGCACAGCATTCAACCCGTTTTCCTTCGCAGCGTTTAGTCCTGTCACCCTTTCTTCATACACAGCCATCCTCCATTCCACATCCAACCGTCTCGCAAGCGTCGAATTGACCTTCCCCAAAACCTCAACCTCTGCCTCCACCCCCCTTGCAGCCTCCAACAACCCCACCACAACACCTTTCATCTCCCGCACTCTATCCCTCCACACCTTCATCCTCTTTGCCTCTTCACGCCCATCGAATGCCGCATCTAAGAGCTCCCATTTCCATTTCCACCTCCACCCACCATCCAGACTTTCTCTGATCCCAACCGCGTCCAGTATTTCCCAAACCTTAGCGCGCCACGGGTAGTAATTGTCCCACGAAGCCAGCGCCGCAAGCTCAGCAGCGACTTCTGCAGAGTGGGCGACGATTTCAACAGCCGAGGAGGCAAGCGTGCGGTAGAGATCTGTAATGGAAGACGCGGTCGTGCGAGAGGTCGATGCAAAAAGTTCCATCAACATGAGGATATCATGCTCATTTTCAACCAGACTCTTCTTTACAGTCTCAACCACGCTCACATCCTGATCATCATTCCCAATATCATCTTGAGAAGCGAATTCCAGGCTTGAACTGGCTTCAGGGGTATGAGAGGTATGTCCAGGCAACGCCAACCTCAAGTTCTCCGCAAGAGTCCCCCTCAGCCCCGTCATCATGGACGCACGTTGACGCATGTGATGCGGCTGCAAGCTGAGGAGGCGGCCTTTGTGCAAGGCAGCCGGGAAGCGGACGCAGAACTCCTTGGTAGCCGGTATAGGGGATTGCGGGATCTGGCTCAGGAAGAGTACGACAAGGGCAAAGAAGAGCAGCGAGGAGATCCATGCCTTCCATGATGCGCCAGATCTTTTTTGTGGTACGGGAGAGGATGATGCTGGCTGGTCGTTGAAGCGGGTCTTCCTGGGGGAGCCTGTGTTTGCAGAGCCTTGCTGCTCAGAGTCTTTGCCGGGTGCAGTCCTGTCCGGTGAACCTGCTAAAGTTCCAGTAGATTTGGCGGAGGAAGGCTCTGAAAACGATTTTGCCGGCGTCCACGACCCGGAAGAGCTTACAGTTTTCGCAGGCGAAAGGGGTTGATCTCCAATATTCGGGTTGATGAAATGTGTGTAGTGCTTATTTTTACGAAGAGTCTGCTCGAAATTTTCATAGCTAGGGGAAGCCGGGTTCGAGACACCATCCTCGTAGTCCTCAGCAGAGTCCTCGGTAGGAGTCACGTCACTATCGGTGTAATCTCCATCCTCATCGGAGTCGTAATCACCGTAATTATAGTCGCGGACAAAGTTGACTTTGCTGTCGATACCTCCCTCCTCGGCAGCGGCGAAGGGATTGTAGTCATCTGGGTCGGGATGGAGAAGCTTTGATACATCGATCATAGCGCTCGAAGTTAGGCTAGTAGACTTCATAGCTGATTAGGATCATTAAGATGAGGATGTAACAAGGAGCACCTGCGAAATATTGAAGAGAAGTTATCGGGGTAATAGAGAAGTAGCAGTTTCAAGCGAAGAGAATTGCTTCCTGGAATGGGGTCGTTGTCGTGCTATAGGGTTAGAGGCGGCCCTTTGTCTTCGAAGGGCAGTACTTGGCTTTGTAACTGCGAAATGGAGATAATAAGTGGTGAGAACAAAGGAAATGAGATGATATACTTACGCATGCCCAAAGCAGACAGCTCGCAATCATTCAAAAGCTTTGTTCTTATCAGTGCAACGAAAGAAGAAAAGCCATACTCGACGATAGATGAAATCATCTCCAACTGTGGGTACAGTTTAGACGATCCTCACTCAAACATCAGCAACGAATCTTGCATCAATCTCAGCTGTCAGTCAATCATGCACACACACATACGCAATAGTTTCCACAAGCCAAAATAATTTAGCAACGATCGAAGAAAATATTCAGATAATCTGGGGAATCCATTTTCATGAAATGCTCTCACAACCTCTGCTCACACATACAAGACAAAACACAGTCCTTCTTTCGAGCACAAGATTCTCTCTCCTCTTCCAGGGTGACAGAAGACAAAACGAGCAAAAACCGTTTCCTACACATCCTCTAAACGCCAATTCCGGGTATGAACAATCCTTTGTTTAAATAAATAAAAAAGCCACACTGGCTAGGACCGAGAGTAAAACAACAAGGTATGGAAATGGAAAGGGAAAAAGAAATAATAGAAAAGGGCATGCATCCAGACCCATGGATGCTTGAGAATTAGGAAAATCGTTTCAATGTACACGCTAGCACATCCTTGGCCAAAGATATCATGCCGTCCTGCTCAAGAATCTAGTCAATTGTCATTCGAGACGGTACTGGGCCGTGTTTGAGATCTGGAAGCTCGGTCATATTGGCAGCCTTCTCATCTTCACCCGCGATGCTCCTCTTCATAACATGCGGCTTCAATCCTTTGTCGAAATTGAGCATACAGGCAATTGCATTGGAGATGGTGAGGAGGATCAGGATAATGACAATGACAGCGAAGACAGTCAATGACTTTCGCACAGGTAGATATTGGTCGACGTGACCAGGCTGGTACATGCGGACGATCTTGAAGATGAAATAGGCGAGACCTGCATGGTAACAGATGATAATCACGATCATGCCCAATCTGGCTTCGCGACGAGTCCAGAAAGCGGCCATCAACAAGATGAAGATCGTAATTGGAAGTGCGGCAATGGTAAGACCCTTTTCGGCGGGTGGGATTTTAGTGACGATAACGAGGAACTGGACTGTGAAACCGAGAAAAAAGAAGAAATCGAACTTGAGAAGAGCGACATAAATCTGTAAGAAGGTCAGCTCAATGTAGCCTTGTGGAATGGCGGGTTATTGCCTACCTGGAAAGTCAAAAATCTTCTCTTCATTCTTAGATCAGCACTGATGTGCTTGTAGATTGTCCAAGCAAATTCATCATAGAGTTTCCAAGCGATAATGGACATGATGAAGGTTATCGCTCCGATGACACAGGGGACTGCGATTAATAATGGCTCCACGTCCTCCCACACATTACTTCCTGGAATGATATAGGATCCACCGGCATGTGCGCTCAATGAGAAAATAGCCTTCTTGATCTGATCGAATTGCACTGCAGCATATACCACCATACCCAGATTGTATATGCATAGTCCAATCACCTGAATTGTATTTTTAAGTCGAAGCGAATCGTACACCAACACCAACTGGTAAACGAATCCGAAAATGAACAGAGTCAGGTAAGTTGGAATGGTCTTTACTCCTGGAATTGTCTTCTTGCCGTCAACAAGACTGTTCTGGAATTTTGCGAAAATATACCTATGCAGATTGTTAGTTACAGAGACAAGACTGGCATAGGGGGGGTTGATTGTCTAAATAGACGCAATGCCCACCGGTATGGGTTTAGATGACGTACGCTTCTATAGCAATAATGATGACACATTGGAAGAAGGCGGTGATCAAAAAGGCCCATGTCCACGGCGAAGATGGTTTATACATGCCGCGCTTTGTGGTGCTCGTCGGCGGTACTGCTGGCGCAAGTCCTTCTCGATGATGATATCCGCCTACGTAGGTTTGATTGTTATATGTCGGCTCCGCATCCAGTGACAGGAGGGACTTTCGTGACTCGAATGGGTACGCCACTTTGACTGTGTTTGGGCTCCTGGAAGGGAGCTCTCGAAGGGAGGAGGAGAGGGGAGGAGAGGAGATCGTGCAATATGACAAGACACCGACGATGTTCGTGGCACAGTCAGATAGTCGCTAATGCACTTTGGCGTTTGGGTCCTTGCAGGTAGGTGCTGCGCCGTCAACTCGTATTGACAAGCTAATATTTCTGTGTTATCGGTAGTCCTCTTTTTATGAACTTCCTTCTTGCGACTTTTCTTTCTTGTCGAATTTCTTCTCGAATGTTTCGATCGTATTATGCAACGGGGTAATGTTCGTTGATGAGTTGGGATGGTGGCCGTTATTAAGGTCAAGTAGGAGTCGAGGATCCGTCGAGTAATGTGAAACGCTGCTACAATGGGATTTCGCTGACGCGGGATTGCGCGAAGGACGATATATATGGGATGGGGGTGCTCAGACGTATATCGCACTCCAAGGAACTCCCAGAATCGAGGAAAGAGAATTTATATGACCGATGGAAGTTCGATTGAAGGCGAATTGGGACTGGAGGGGATGGTCATGAAGTTCTTCAAGGTTGTATGTATGTTCTTTCCGTCGAGGGCGAAGAGCGAGCGTTGGAGATTGTCGAATATTCGCGTGTTTGGTGTATGTATGGAGAGGGAGAGAAGGGTGGTAAGAAGGGATGGGCGAATATTATGATAAGGCTGGCAGGTAGGTGGGTGGGTAGGTAGGTAGGTAGTAGGTATTAGGTAGATTGCTAGGTACCTAGGTGAGTGAATAGGTCGTAAGGTTGTGATTGTGGTTGTGGTGGTGGTGGTGGTGGTGGTGGTGGTCGAGGTGGTTATGATTGTGGAGTGAGTGAGTGAGTGAGTAGGTAGTAGTGATGGTAGTAGGTAGGTATGTGAGTGAGTGGTGGCAGTGTGGTAGAGTAGTATGGACAAAGATCGAGGGACCGACCGCAGTAGGCAGTATGCAGTAGGCAGTATTGTGACAAGCACCACAGCGGGTAACTTAATGCAAGTGTACCTTAGAAACTGTATGTATGTACCATGTATGTAGTATGTAAGTCGCAGGGTCAAGCCAGGTAATGAATGGATGCAAGGTAATGTAAGGTAAGGTTTGAAGTTGGTGCGTGGAGTTTAGTTGGGGGCACGCGCGACACTTTCATCTACCTGGGTATGGTGGTAGGATCTGGAGACTTTCGAGACTAACTTCCACGAGCCAGTATCGAGGGAGAGCGAGGGATCAAGTAGTGGAGGAGGATAGAGAAGATAAAGAGAGGAGAGAGAGAGAGAGAGAGAAAAAGAGAGAGAGAGAGAAAAAGTAATAATAATGCCTGAGCAGTGCGAGATAGATAGATGGTGCACGGTATTCTGCAGGGGAGGCGGGGGGGGAGCTGAGAGAATCCGAAGGAATATGAAGAGTAAGATGTATGAAAGTCTGTACGTATGTATGTATGTAAATATGTGTATATATATATATATATATATATATATGAACATGTACGAGTACGTAGTAAGAAGTATATAGACCACCAAACGATGGTGGCTACATATATAAGTACAAAGTCGTTCGATGAGTATCTTGCTTCATCTACCTTACCTTACCATACATACCCTACCATACCACACCATATCTCGTAACGATATTTACGCCTTGTACGAATTCTCCTACACCTTCTCATTAGGCTTTCTTTGTAGTATTCGGAATTCTCTTGAGTGTCTGGAGAGATGCCAGGAAGGCTGACAGGAAAAGAGCTGGGGAACTGGGAGCTGAAAGTGGCTGATACCTAATTATGTGGAAGGGTACCCTATTGATGCTTTTAATGGAGATGATCATCATCACGACACCGCCGTCATCATGATCATGATCATTCTCTTTTCTTTGACTTGGCTATGCAATGATCAGGTACAGCAGGTATTCACTCCGAGTCCTGTACTGTCTACAGACATATCTTGCTGTTGGCATGCATGCTTGTTTGTTTGTATCTATCTACTTATTATCTGTGCACATAAAATTACAGCCGTTCTATTCATATCTCTCTCCCCTCAGAAAAAGATGGAAAAGACCCAATCCCATGGTCGTACCCTTACAACCCATATCCACCCACCCCCAAGTGCTTTTTTTCTTTTTTCTTTTCATGTACGTAGTAGAGAAAAATAAAGGAATTAACTAAATGAATAAAATAAATAAATAAAATCGGCAATGTACGTAGGTATGTACAAGTAAAACGGCCCCCAAAATTACCAAGACTTTTTTTCTCACTTAGACAGATGATGATTGCATCTCAACCCGGCAGTGAAAGGTTGGCATGTCACTCATTTACCTTCTCTGTTGAGTTGAGTTGACTGCCATTTGACTGTGATTGTGACTGTGACTGTCACTGCCAGCAAAAGTCCCACAGCGCCTGCATCCACAGTCATAGTCTACCTGACCATTTGACCTTGCAATACGATGCCTTCAAACCAGATCTTCATGCCTCTCACACAGAACCCAGAATTCATACTTGGCACCTGATCAATGCCAAAGATTCTCGACTTTCTTTCCCTTTTTCTTTTTCCTTTCCTTTCCTTTTCTTGAGTCATATGAAATACGCAGTGCAGATGTACTCCATTCCTGGTGACATAAGTCCATAAAAACAATGCAAATACTCATTTCTCTTCCTTCCATATCATCTCTCCCCCAGCCACGCCCACGGATGCACCAACCGAAGGGATTGATTGACGAGACCCATCTTCAACCATGTGGGCGGGGCATGAAGGCTGCGGCTGTGTCTGAATCGACCTTGTTGGTGCTCAAGTATGTATGGGCGGAGCAAGAGATTGAGGCAGACAAAATAAGTCGAGGTTCAGGTCCCAATGTTCATCTGCCAAATAGTGGAGCCCAAAGCCCCATCGCCAGAATGTCACCAGCCACGCCAGCCTCAATCAATGCATTGGCACAAGCAGTCATTTCATCTCTCTCTCTCTCTCTCTCTCTCTCAAAATTCAATCAACCAATCGACCAAATATCTTCACGGATCGAGGAGGAGTTCAAGAAAGAAGACTTGCTCATGCATTCCATTCTTTCATTATTTCATTCTGTCAATCTTCTAATCACACATCAACTATCTATCAACTTGAAACGTATCACCATATGTATGTACAGTCCAGTACATACTTAGCAGGCCGCTTTCAAACACTTGGTAGAGTCGTATACATCTATCTATCCCTCCCCCTCTCTCCCTCTCTTGCTCTTCTCTCTCCACACACGCCTAGGAAGCCAAGAGACTCCTGTCGTTGATTGATTGCACAATTGATGGGGTCTTACCGTGCCTCAAACCTGCCTTATTTCTTAACGCTTGGCGTGCATGCCCTTGTTACATAAATACCGAGTCAAACTCTATGACAAGCACACGCAGTCATTCATCGTCTCACCTCTCCCTCTGATAAAACTCTCTGGCTTCCACACCGTCACAGCACGTCTAACAAGAGAGAAGAAAGAACAAGAGAAGCAACTTGACAGATACCAAAGCTTCTCGAATACTTCGCTCAGTCCCTGAATTTCGAAACAAGATACGTCCCTTGCCCATTGCGTCCCTGAACCGACCCCGCAGGAGAGGCCGCCGGCCAAATAGTGCGGGATTCCCTTCTGCTGGGTGCATTTACATCCACACACTATTCCCTATGCAGAGCTGCTCCATACGAGAAACCAACACCACCACCACTACTACTACGCACCATCAACCAGGTACCACCACTCCCTAAGGGCCAAAAGTAGTGCTGGTGCTTCTACTGGTACAGACTCAATTCACTATTGTAGATGAGTGTGTACTGCTAACGAATAAGTCCTGATGCTTAAATTATCATTCCAACTTCGCAAAGTGAGGTGGAAAGTCCACCAGATTGAGGATTTGAGGGCAAGGGTGGATTCGCATTACGAGCCCCATTACGACGTCTTTAAGATTCGATTCCCTATTGCGCGGTTCCCTGCGTGGTGTCCTGATGTCCATTTAAGAGCGAAGAGGCGACGGACAAAAACAATCACAATCAAAAAAGGACTGTGCGCGCAGTGAGTAAGTAATTTATATGATTTGGGAATATTGACTGTGGACCTACAAATGATTGTGTTTGATTTGGTGATTGAGCGAGCGCGCGAGTTGGCCAGCTGTGATTTTCTTTGCCAGGGAGATTTGCTTGATTCGTTTTGTTTCGACGGACGCCGTTTCAGGTACCCCAGAGAGCCCTTTGTGCCTCGCCAATACTCCTCGTCGTCCCTTGATCGGATAATTAAACATCGAGGCGAGTACGCGTCTGTTACGAGAAGCCTTTTTCATTGTTTGCTCCGCTCTCGATCACGTTGTCCGAACGTTCACTGGACTTTTGGTTTGCTTTCAACATTATGAATGTGTTTCCTAGATCAACGCTCGTTTTCGGTTCTTCTTTCATTGCTCAATCTCTCTTTGAGATGTGGTGAGAATACAAGATCTGTGCCTGCACTACTGTAATTTGCACAGCTTTAACTGCATATGTAGGGCCTTTTATTTCGATGGAAAGTAACTGTGGGGTGCTTATCGAATGCACGTTGCATGATGTACATGGGATTTAAGTCCCCATTTCTAAATGACTTTTCGTACTGGACGAGTCAAATCCTTCATCGAAAGCGAGTAGTCTTATGTCTTCCTCTGGTGTATGATGGAACAGTTTCACGAGTCATTGGAGCCTCATCTTCAATATAGCACATAATTGTCTAAAGTATCTTGACTGGACACATTGTTATATCTGCTAAAGGACCATAGAGTCTCAGAGGTATATCTCAATGAGGAATTCTTACACTTGATAGTACGGGGTCCACACATTAAGCCTTCCTACAAGCCACCTCCATAAGACTCATACTTAACTAAGCATCAGTAAGAGCTTACTTCATATTCCTCAGTAGCAGTGTAAGAAAGAAAGGAGAGGCCTAGTCGCTGCTTTGGAATACCAAACAAGCATAAGCTCAACAACCTCATTTTCATTACTAACCCCTCTCGTTATTATTCTCCTTGCTTTTAGTGACCTACTCAACTATCATAAAAACATGCCTTTGGCCTTGAAATATCAACCACAGCTAATCTACAATCCATCAATGTTGTAGCTGTTGCATTAAATTCGAAATACGGAGACGGCCGAGGCTGTATAGTACTTTATCTAATTCATCTTTCTCGCTCTTGAGGTCATCTTGGCTTCTTTCTGACGATCTGTATATTCTTGTCTTTATATTTTTCTAATTCTATGGCAACTTTGTCTTCTTTTTTGAGATGACAAATCAATGAGGTGGCTTTCCAATAAGTGAACTGGTGTACTTGAAGTATGAGGGATCTTGAAATAGAACATCTATGCGGGTTTTATCATCTGCAATGTGATATTAAGTACTTTGCCGTTGTATAGCACTTGATATATCAGACAGAGCATTCCAAAATGGCACGGATATACATCTTTATGAGGTGAGAGGATCTCTCAGGGGTAGTTCTTTTCGCGCCCTTGGGTCGAAGTCAAGTTCTTCGTTATTAGGAGATTGTATCTAGAGAGTGACTAGAAGGCTTCATTATTTCAATAACAGTTATCTGACCATAGAAGGAAAATTTTGCGACTCACTTATTTCGTATCTGTTCGGGCCATCTAGTTCAGTACATTCCGAGTTCGAAAACAAACAATATCCAAGTGGAAAATACCTTCTTGTGGAGCAGTGTTAGCTCAGCACTGTAGAATCTCTATCATAACATTTTCAAATTATATTGTATATAGTTTATTGCCTACCGCGGAAGTGCCTGAATCAACATGATATTCGAAGTTGTCTTGAATCAAAATGATTAGTACTTGCCATTATCCAGAATAACTCATAAATAAGTAATAGAAAATAGAACATCCAGATTCTATGCAAATGTTCTTAATATCCAGAACATCACTTTAATTATTCAATATTCTTCAATAATTTATCGAAGATGCTACAATAAACGTTATTGTTGTTATTGTTGTGATAAGCTTACTGCTGATGTTGCCTCGGCATAGAAATAAAATAAAAAACATAAATTCAATAATCTAACTAGACACGTCACAAAAGAATCCCTCTCAACAAACTCTTAGCCTTATTGGAAGATAAAAAAAGCTTCCATATTTGGATAAAACGTTGCTTCATTCCAGAATTCTAATAACCATAAATTTTACAGCATCCTTATGCAAGGTAAAAAATGACATGCTGTAAATAGTCCACTCAAATAAACACTCTTTCACGTGCAGATAAATTCTCATTCCTGCTGGCTGCAAGCATAATGACGTTCGCTTGAGCTTGAAGGGGGCGGGCGAACGTTCTTCTGATTCGTTGAGAAGATCCTTGAACATCAAAAATCCCAGAATGCTCGCTCTCTCTCGTCAAAAGTCGCACAGGAGAGCGGAGCCGGTGTCTTCCCCAGGCACAAATAGGAAGCAGATACATACGCCTGGGCAACTTTCCTTCACCTTTCACTCACACCATCAAGGACAACATCTCACACCGCTATGAGCCGATAGAAGACAAGCAAATAGCCTTCTCCTTTCCGTTAAATACCTACATCTCTCTACTAGCGTCGCCAACGTCGGAGCGTTTCCGACTCCCTTCCTTCAAGATTCGGACGCCATCTTCCCTCTCGGTGAATACCGAGTCCAGGGACCTTCTCCCAGTGCCTGTTACCACGCCGACGACCATGTCTCCTTCTAAGAGTGCGTTTGAAAGATTCCCTGTGTGAAGATCAACTTGTGCTGACGAGAGTCTGTGGTTGTAGGCCTTGCGGCGCATGAGTGTGTATCCGAGGAAGCTTTGGTGCACCTGAAGTCATACAAATATTCGAGCGTGGACAAGTCCTTCATCTCGAATTACATCCTCAAACATTATGTAAATATTTATTATTATGATCAGCAAGACCACCGAGTCCATACTAATGCTTCTTACAGTGGAATGCCTTCGTAGAACTTCTCCCAATGTGGATTGCGCCGAACATGGTGACACTTTTAGGATTCTTCTTTATCCTCTCAAATGTGATATGCTTGGAGATTTTCATGCCGGATCTTGTTGGACCTGTAAGAACTGCCCCTTGCGCCCGTTTTGATTGTATTCTGATTTTTGAAACTTGTGATAGGGGCCACCATGGTTATACTACAGCTTCGCATTTGGACTATGGATGTATTCAACAATGGACAACGTTGACGGAAAGCAAGCGCGACGAACAGGAACCTCGAGCGGGCTTGGCGAACTTTTTGATCACGGAATCGACTCCTTGAACTGCACCCTCGCGAGTTTGTGCGAAACGGCGGCCATGGGACTTGGTACCTCGAATGCAGGCGTCTTTACTGCGCTGATCCCCTGTCTACCCATGTTCTTTTCGACCTGGGAGACTTATCATACACACACATTGTACTTGGGCGTTTTCAACGGTCCAACTGAGGGGTTGATCATCGCATGCACGATTATGATCCTCTCTGGATACTATGGACCAGAAATTTGGACTCACCGCATCACAGACCTGGTTGGACACCACTACTTTCTTGGATACCATGAGTTTTTCGGCACATACTCTGTTCGTGATCTTTGGGTACCAATCTTGGTGACATCGTTGTTTGGTGCTCATGTGCCATTCTGTGTCATTAATGTTGTCAAAGCTCGAAGAAGAGACAACCTTCCAGTGATGCCGGTTTTCCTCGAGTGGACTCCTATGGCCGTTTTCACTTTGTCGATTGGCGCATGGCTATACTCCCCATATTCGACCTTGATGGCCGAGAACAGACTTGTTCTTTTTTGCCTTACGATGTCGTTTGTGTTTGGTCGAATGACTACCAAGATCATTCTTGCGCATCTTACCCGCCAGCCCTTCCCATACTGGACCGTCATGTTGACCCCGCTCGTTGGTGGAGCTGTTCTTGGAAACCTTCCAAGAGTTGGTCTCCCAGCTGTCAGCGCAGCCGTCGAGCTCTGGTACCTTCGAGCATACTTCGTTTTCGCCGTCGTCGTATACTTCAGATGGGCATTCTTGGTCATCAACAGCATTTGCGCCTACTTAGGAATCAACTGCTTGACCATCCCATCCGACAAGATTGCTGCCATGAAGGAGAAGAACACCAACAGCAAGGTTGCAAATGGGCACCCAGCGGAGAAGCGTGCTGACTAAGAATTTTGATGCGCAGCGCTCAAGCGTAAGTCATGGTGTTCTGGATTGTGATGATGTTACGAGGAAGGAAGACTATCTTGAAGGAGATTTCAGGCCTACACCAAGGCATGAAGCATGAAACGAAACGAATGAGGGCGGATTTGGAAAAGGATACAACGATGATAATATCAGGTGTGCCGGTGGACCGTTGGCAAACCGGTGGGGAAAAAGACAAGAAAAGAACTGCATGGTCCGGAGTTTGTTATAGCATAAGAAGAATTTTAATGGCGAGGGGATGGATGCTTCTTAGATAGCTCACTTTAGAGACGTCTTTAGATCTGGGGATTAGAGTTATAACATTTATCATGTCCGCTTATTCTTGCTTCCTTTCTGTAATCTGTCGTTACCACTGAAGAAATCTTCGAGGATGTAAACGCTGGACAGTAGTCTTCTTTTGTTATACACGCTGCATACTTACACCAGCTGTCTGCATGCCTCCTCTGATGCCTCGGAAAAGATATGTTTCCTGGTAGGTCGCTTTGTGCACGTCCAGCGAGTTGAGTCCTTGGGCTATTCCTGTTGCTAATTCCTCACTCCTCCTTCGTTGAATTCTGGTGGGAATCATTGCAAGATTTTCTGGGTTTCATTATTCACCTTCGCCGCGTCCATTCGGGAATTTTGCGATACAGTTCCAGGTCCGGAGCTCTTGTTCTTAGGACTCTTATTTAGGTTTCTATATCTATGGTAGACTAAAGTCATAAGACCCAATTTCATTTCTGTATTCCCCGGTCGGTAGATATCATCTAACCTCATTGATATCAATCATCCATACCCTCTCCATCCATAGCTATTCATGCAATTAGCATACAGATCGAAGACACTTACACGAATGAAACATATACTGTTAGGGCTAGAAGATTGTGTCCATGAATTTACTAGTAATAAGAGCAACAACCAACAACTACATTTGCTTATCGCATCGAGCTTCGAACATCGTATGTATCTAGCCTTCTTTCCTATGATACAGACATGTAATTTTCCAATGCTTTGTCACTGTAGATTTGAGCGAAGCCTGATTTCTCTCAATTCATCACATATCAGATGATAGTTACAAGAGTACCTTCGTCGTTAGATACGCAATATATTATTATGGTACGATTAAGCTCCTGGCTTACAAAGATATTTCATTGTCCCCCAAGCCTGGGTGGCTATACCCAGATGTCCGTAGCACAATTAATTTCCACATTCGAGTATTTTAAGAACCTCACAAGCCTAGACACTGTGTATTTGTAATTGTATCCTGCCCTTTCCGGAGATATACATAAAATTGTGCTGTTGTTCCTTTGAAGCACGATCCGATTTGTGCACGCTGCACACGTTGGCACATGCACGATTACACAAGAACCAGTACAAATAACGTTCTAGGCTCGATCATACGTACTGCAGCAGCAGCAGCGGCTCGACCCCGCAGACGTCACTTCCTCTCCAAAGAGTGCCTGCCATAATCTACTCGAAGTACCTATGGTGTATATAAACGGCAACTCACGCCATCAGCTTCGGTCCCGCTACAAACAACGGAATCAAAAGTAGAACACTCAATCACTTACAGCTATCACCAATCAACAAACTCTCTATCACCATGGCGCTCGCACCACGTTTCGCTGGCCAACGCTTCACAGCAGCCACATCCCAACAATCCCTCCACACCCTCGAGCTATACCTGGATTATGTCTGCCCAGTCAGTATTCTGTTATTCGAAAAGAAAGTCAGTACTAACAGCCACAGTTCTCCAAGAAGCTGTTTGACACCGTCTACACGCACGTCTTTCAGACCATCAAATCCAAGTACCCCAACAAGGTGCAGGTGATCTTCCGCCAGCAGATCCAGCCATGGCACCCATCCAGCACATTGGTGCATGAGGCAGGTATTGCCGTGCTCAAGCTCTCGCCAGCTACGTTCTGGGACTTCTCGAAGAAACTCTTTGAAGAGCAGGAGAGTTACTTTGACGGCAGTGTAGTCAACGAAACGAGGAATGAGACATATAAGAGACTGGCGAAGCTTGGAGGTAGCGTCGGCGTTGATGAGGAGAAACTATTCGATTTGCTGAAGATTGGAAGCGGAAGAAACAGCGACGGCGCTTTGAACTTTGGCAATGGAGTAACGGATGATTTGAAGGTGAGTTTTTCATGGTCTCTTCACTGATACTGATTTGCTTGCAAGACAACCAATGTCTAAGTGTATCTGGCTTTATGATGTGGGGATACTTGCTGACTGTGCATTAGGTTCTCGTCAAGGTAAATAGATTGACGGGTGTCCATGTCACTCCCACTGTTTTGTTCAATGGGGTAGTGGAGAACAGTATCAGTTCCGGATGGTCTGGGCAGCAATGGGACGAGTGGCTCGAGAAGAACATCTCTTAATTAGAAAAGCCGCTCATTTCTTCAAAAGACCTGACATGAGAATCGAGGCCGGTTGATGAAAGTGAGAAATTCGACACAGGAAGGTCAAAAAGCTAGCTTGGAACAGTCTTAAGACTCGTATTTCCATTTCTCGTTATGAATGTGATTGCATTTGCATCAGAGCCTATGACGACGGATGTGGCCCAATATGAGAAGATGGATAGCCCACAGCACAAAACCTCACCAAGTTTGGTATTACTTTATCTGATTGTAGGATACTCCTAAGATATCACTTTACGAAACCATAGACACCGAGAAAGCCGATTCTTCTTCCGAAGACCGTGCTCTTGGCATTTAAGGTAAGGTAAGGTAAGGTAAAGTAAGGTAAGGCATATCTGTAACCTAAGAATACGCGGAACTGGTGTGATTGATACACTTAGGTATGTAGGTAGGTAATGTAGCTAAGGTACATAAGGTACCTAGTCGTTACAGCTGCGGCAACACTAGTTTAGTGTCATCCCGCAGTTCGTGCCTCGCTAGAGCCCGTGCCACCGCTACTCATCACGCATCACTACAATCTAGAGATACATATAGTATGGAGTCGTTAGTCGGTAATCCACCTTTCATAGAGTATCTCCGAAGCTCAGTGCCGTATGTCCGTTTTCTGTCTTGGTATTCTGCACTGCAGCACAGTGGATTGCTTTCCTATCTTGCTTTGCAGATTGAGATACAGGTTGATTGTGTGAGTGGATTGCTATCAGGGGCTGTCACCTGTAAGAAACCAGACATTTCGCCGCCTTGTCCTGATCTTTTTTTCTTTTTTGGCGAGGTTTTCTGTGGGTATTAAGGTTGCCAAGTACCGCTGCGGCGGGCTTGGAAGATGCAGGACTTGGCTGTGAAAGATAAGCTGCGTACCGATGCTAACGTTGTGGGCTTACTGGTACTGATGCCAGCTTTCATGCTGATGGAACAGTTGTTGTTGTTATTGTTTTTCATATTCCTTGTTAGGGGTAACTCTGAAGTTTGATAGGATGTTCATCAGTGCTGGCTTCCTGAGAAGTTCCGATTGAATACCCTACAAAATCTGAACTAAGAGCTTGTCGTTGTGTTGTCACGTAGCTGAAGAGAAGCCAACCATTTGGCATATAAGCCGGGATGTATGTAAAGTTGCGGAAGGGTAGGAGGCTGATCATTAAGCACTTGGAATACGTGGACTGTGACGAATCGTGGGAAGGATGTGGGAGTAGATGCGAGATGCAGTCTACGAAACGATTGCCATTGAATTGTAGGAATTTGCCATTCAAGCATAAGGCTCCAAATGATACACTTCACACTAAGACTTGCGGATTGGTTCTCTCGGCAAGGCCCACTGTTGCCAAGGCATCCTCGGGCCGGATCAGATGTACACTCTATACCAGGTTCCTCCGCTCAAATACTATTGCCCCGAGTTACATGAAATGCCTCGTAACTCCTTGGCTCTCCGGATGATGCAGATGTTTCCACTATAACAGCCAAGAAGCATGGAATTGATACAACGGAATCTATCTAATTCCTCGTATTGTTCTCAATTATTCTCATCGTCAGTAGTAGCAGCGATAATGGCGGAATCATCAGTAAGCTAGTCCTGTACATCACTTGCAACCTTACCCATGACTATGCTTAAACCCCGAAGAATGAGCACGCAATGTGAAGGGAAAACGTATGATAGCTCTGTGTTGGCCACAGGTTGCTGGAAATATCGTTTGTTCTGGGTACAGGGGGCAAAAGGTCAAGAGCCGCTCAAGACATATCCGGTTGTCCCCGACTGAATCTGTAAGGTCGAGGATGACCAGTCTTTTCCGATGATAAGAGCGTAGTATGTGAATAGAATGACTGTAGAGTAGAGATTTTCCAAAGACTGAATTACCTTCTCGTATTCTATGTGTTGCTGTACTTCAAGTTGTCGAGTTCCAAGAGCGTGAAAGTCAACCCAAAATTGATCGATAGTGAGAGTACCAGTTTAACGTTTTGAGAAGGATCCAAAATCATGGTTGCAATTCTGATGTCCAAGAATGATTCCAATTTGCTTTGGGGAGGTATGCTGTAGAGTATGGCAGATGTCCATGCAGCAAAGCGTGCAAATCTCATGCATGAAACAATGATAAGAAAGGCAGAGGAATTCTGAGGCATCTTGACATTGGCAAAGCCTTTGGGTAGATAGTTAGCTTAACAGCTATCGATAGTGGCAAGTTCATGATAGGGAATCTGTTAGTAAACCGTGGGAGCGTTCGACAACTGTCCGAGAATTGCAGATGCATACTTGGTGGAGTACTTATTTTGCCTCCACTGACGGCATCCCCACAGCTACAAATCTGAAAACACAAATCCCTGTGGAGTTTGTCGTAGTTCTTTGAGTATGGTTGAAGTCCTGGGGTGAACCAAACAAGAATGAAGAGCATGTCCTTCCTGGGCCAATGAGCCCAGAAGAACATATCTTCTTGCAACGGGTTGCGTGCAGTTGTTCTTAGATTCTTGAGAGGTGGCGCATAAACTCATATCCGTCATGCTCAGTCACCTAGAACGTTTCTACCGAATTTTTATCTCTGCATACAGAGTTCGGCGGTATGCTCGAAAGATATCATATCAAAAAGAACCATGTGTGCCGCAATAAGGCTCGCAACAACTTCGAGGAGACCCACAGACAGTACTCAGATGATATTCGGGGTCAGAGGCTTATAGTTTGCTTTATCCACGCTGAAATTATAGGTTGATCGAAATGTGTTGGCCAATGATCAAGTCTTCTCCTTGTTTGGAGACGATACTTACAATGTTAGGAGACGGGGTCGCCCCATGGGGGAGGGGGAAGGATACCTCAGCGCCCGTAAACTGTTGACTCTTCTTAAAATAGCTTGTTAAAACATGTCATAGCTCTTTACGACATTTTGACACATATGTGCTTTCCTCTTGACTTACCAGTGTGAGAAGGCTGTATATTTTCCGTATCATGATTGTGGCCGCTCAGATTGACGATGTTCTCACCATCGAAATTAAACGTCTGAACTTCCACTGCTCAGCCACCGAGAGCACAGTGACTCGTAATTGGGAAAGGAGATTTGGAATGTGGAAGGAATGCCAAGCCTTTTTATGTAACAAAGGACAGTCGTCACAGATGTGAATAGTAACACTCGGTTATCGGAGAATGTCACTGGTGCTTCGAAAGTGCGCTGATCTTCCTAAAAGGGGAAACACAGAAAACAAAGCGACCACGCGATACGAACAACATTTGCATCTGGGGTTGGCGGTTGTTGAGGGTTCTGATGAACTGATAAGAAATGCTCAAAGATGCTTGCATATAGAGATATGTACGTTCAAAGTACTTCGTATAAGGACTTGTGGATGATTGTGACGAGTTGATGGAGTTCTGTTGTCCTTATGAAAATGATGTAACAACAATACCATGCGCAGCACTCTTAATTTGGACGATCCGCCTAGTCCAGCCTTCTCGACGTCAATTTGATCGCAGGGATTTGGCAGATCTGTCGAAGCGGTGCTTCAAGATATGTCACTGACCAGGGACGAAGATAACATTGCATCCCGTCGAGCGTTACTACCTTGCATAAGGAGGATTCACAGGCGTGACATACTGTGTAGGCATGAAGGAAATCAAAGATCGATCGAAATTGAGCGTGAGCACAAAACATAGTGGAATCTCAATGCTCGCCCTTCTCTTCATCTCTCACCCCTGAAATGTATGATCAGTCGTACCATGCCCTGTCTGGTTCTGAGTCTCGCTCGCTGCATTCGCTTCATACATAGTCTGTTTGGTATCACACTCACACTACAAGCTCTCAGTTCAACTGAGCCATCTTGACAGTTTATGAGTCGTAAGGCGCAGTAATATTAATGGGTACGGAGTATATAACTGTGAAATACTTCACCGTCTGGAGGAGGTAGTCTTGGCGACGGAAGATGTAGGAAAGACGGATGCATGCTCGGAATACCTGCACGTACTTTAGGTTTTCGTCTAAGCTGCAAGCTTCACCTATATCGTCTACATACCCTACAGGTACATGGCCTCACTTTGAGTCGTGGCCCATGCAGTTCATACCCTCGCCGCATGTTCAGTATGCATGTTTGATGTTTCCCCTCCCCCCTAGATCATACATACCCGGCATCTGTATTTCGTACATCAATAATCACACAAATGTCTATCCGTATATGCAACAGGGGATGGATGCCATGAGCGGTCTAAGAGAAGGAGAGCGGGTAGGGTGCTGCTGCAAGGGGCAGGGCTTTGACCAGCGCGTGCTCTCCATTTTCTTTTTTTTTGGTTTTGTTGTAACAAGTAGTTTCTATGTAGTATACAGTAGAGTCGAGTGATTTTATGAACAAGACTCTCTGGATGAGGAGTGTGGAATCTGTAAGTAAATAGCCAATGCTTATAGCAAGCACTACAAAGTCATATAGACGGGAGGTTTGAGGGCTGGCGATATGTGGTGGTTGATGTGAGCTTTCTGTAACTCCTTTCCCTCTGCCTCTGTCTCGGTCTCGGTCTCTCTCGCTCAACAACATCATTGTTCGAGTAGCGGAAGATACGCCGCCTCTATTTCTGGGCGGAATAGTGAAGAAGCAACACCAAGCATTTTCTGCGGCTTGCATAGTACAGAATGGCATTGTAGGGCAATGATTGACCCGGAAATGGCGTGCGTGCATTGGTGATATGCTCCTGAATAGCCCGTTTTCTTGGAAGGCTTGGAAGTGTATGGATGTGAAATCGTGGCAATGAGAAAAGAGATGTAAAATAGCACCACCTCCCCCAAGCACAGTACTATTCACCGTCGACGGGCAGAGCAGAAGAGGTTAATTGGCGCGTCGGGAGGGTCGATCTTCCGCTAAAACCCCGTCAGCCCGTCAAGCTGTACCCTGTCTCATGCGGCGACGTCTTGCCAAGCATAACACTTCCCAGCATCACGTATATCTGTTCGCGCCCTTGAGCAATCCACTCTCCTCGAAAAAGAAGCCCGCTGGCATTCCTAAACGGATCAGCGCCTCTGCCATATATCCAAGAGTCTTGGATGTCACCGAACACGCACGATAAAGCGCTAAATCGATCCTCTCGTGCTCTAAATATCGCTCCCCGTTCGGCACTACGCATCTACCGATAAGACAGACCTCTGATACATGTGTTATGAGGCTGCTTCAAGAGGCTCAGGTCATGTGTACATACTGTACCTTATTTGTATGTACGTGCGCTACAGGGGGGCCAACAAGAGAAAATTAAACGCCCATTCAACTACACCCTGGCTCGTTGGGCAGTAGAAACATTTCATGTGAATTTGATACCTTGTTGTTCTCTTCCCCTCTCTTTCTTTTTGTCTTCCTTCTTTCTCTTTTCTTCTTCACTTTGCTGAGACCCTGTTTCGGCTTTGATTATTGGGTACCCGTGGAGAATTTACCCCGGTATAGCCAGCCCAAGAAAACTAAGATCTTCAGGGATCTCATCATCGTGTTCGAGGTGTCTGCATGTTAATTAGCTTATGCTTGACTCTATGGGAGAGATGGCCTTGACTTGGCTCTGACTGTAATGCCTGAGCAAATATGGCCTCCACACGTCAATGCACTATGCTCAGCACCTTGAAACATCAGTGGACTGGCTGTCCACAGGGGAAAGATTCACAAACTATCTACATATCTCTTGGCTGGCCCATTTATGTCCATGGTTCCATGTCATTTCTTTGGACGTCGACTCCCCGGAGGAATCTGGCCCTGCTGGACTACTACTCCGTAGGCATGCATGCATGGACACCACGAACTCCACTCCCTGCCAAGATACTTTGGGTCTGCTGTATTTGGATCTGTATGGTGATTTCGCAATTGCAGCTTCAGGCTTTTCTCTCTGGTTAATTTTTGTTTTTTTGATAGGGTTTCTTGGTTGCTATCTTGCCCAAGGGCATTCCGCTCCGCCAAGGTTATCAACCTGGTAGTTTTGCATTGGTACCTACTTCCCAATCTCGTAGGAACAACCGGCTATCGACATCTCTTCTATACTCTCAGTCATTTTCGACATTTCTTATTCGCTATTTCATACTATTCTTCATGAAACCGGCCTGCTGCCAAGACCACTATGTCATTTCTCACCTTTCATTGGTTTGTGCATATCATCAATGTTGTAGTCGCATTTTCAAGTGTTAGAACTGTCATTTGCCTCCAGCTGATAGATGCCATAGCAACTGAGTATTTTTGGGGATTATCTGATTCCGTAGGTTGATCGTCTTCTATTAGTAACTCCCCTGCAACGTTCGGCATTTCATGGAGCATTAGCTGTGCATTGTGATCGTCCCTTATCCACTAATTTTCTCAACGGCAACTTAGTTGCTATTATGGGTCTTATACTTCGATATGGTTCCGGATCTCACTATCTCAGAAGGCACATTATCATGTCTCCGACAATCCACACCTCTCCATATTATCGTCCTCTGCCTTGAAAGCCCACGACGGTCAGGACCTTATATCTACTACTATTTCCCCAGCTCGAATCTCCAGATCTCAACACAGACCGAGCGAGAGTCACTCCAGTTGAAGATTGGCCGATTAGTAGCAGTATACATGAACTATCTTTCTAGTCTCTATTCAAGATAGCTGCTATATTCTCAACCATTCCAATTAGTACCAATTTGCCTCTGCTGTTATGTCGCCATCATCTCTCCCGGAACACCCTGCCCCTGTGGCAAAGGCATCAAGTGATGGATCAGCAGAGAATATTCCATATACCTCCGAACAAGAATTGTCAGAGCAAACAGAACTGCCAGGAGAGCCATCTTCACCACAGTCATCAGAAACACATCCAGGTCACCATGTCGATATACAACATATGTTCAAGGAAGGTTGGGTCCTAGCCCGGAGATCCCAAGTCCCAGAGGATGCTTGGAACAAAGAATATATCCAAATTTTTTCAGACTTCAACTTCAACAGTCCTGCCGACACACCCTTGGGCCCATCACGAAGACCGAGTTTTGACGAGATCACAAGGGTACTAGAGCAATCTGACCATCACCGAAAAGGATCAAAATCCTCAACCGAGACTTCTATAAACAGTACAAGAAGGAATTCTATTGCACTTGAAAAGGCCCATACCGCTCATATTGAGCCACCACCTTACAGCGTCCTTACTAAAAAGGAGAAGAAGGTCATGGTTTACATTGTTTCTCTGGCAGGGTTGTTCTCACCGCTTTCAAGTAACATTTACTTCCCTGCGCTCAACCAGATTGCTTTGGTAAGTTTGACAGACGACATTGTGCTGACAGCCAAGATTATATCAAAGCTGACCTGATTCCAGGACATGAATGTAGCAGTCTCCCTTGTCAGTTTGACAGTCACCGTTTACATGATAGTCCAGGGACTTGCGCCGTAAGTGATAGTTCTTCACCCGTTTTCGCCTATCATTAGTAAATGACTTGAACTCGATGAAATACATGTGCTGATCCTCCTTAGATCTTTCTGGGGTCCATTGTCTGATACCAAAGGACGTCGCATTACATTTATTGGAACGTTCCTTGTGTACCTTGTCTCAAACATTGCACTTGCCTTGGTTCCAAATTTTGGAGGTCTGATGGCCCTCCGTGCTATCCAAGCTGCTGGAAGCGCTGCGACAATATCAATCGGTTCGTCCATACCCATCCATACACTAAAGCATATTTACTTATGACAATCAGGCGCCGGAGTTATCGGGGACATTACTACTGCTAAGGAACGTGGAGGATATATTGGTATCTTTGGTGGCAGTAAGTAACAATGAAAAGTGTATGAACCTAAGCTCACAGCAGATTACAGTTCGTATGCTTGGACAATCCGTTGGCCCTGTATTTGGAGGCATCATCACTCAATATCTTGGATTTCGTGCTATCTTCTGGGCTCTCTTGATTGCAGGTGGCCTTACTCTCATCTTAATTGTACTCCTTCTTCCAGAAACCCTCCGCAGTGTCGCCGGCAATGGAACTACCAAACTCACTGGCCTTCACAAGCCACTCCTCTTCAAACAAAAGGAATACCCTGAATCAATGCACCTGAAGACTTTACCCCCAAAGGCCAAGATTACAGTATCATCCGTCTTTACTCCCCTCAGGTTTCTCTTTGAGAAGGATGTATTCATAACCCTCTTCTTTGGCGCTATTGTCTATACGATCTGGTCATGTGTTACCTCCTCCACCTCCGCTATCTTTGCAGATCTCTTTGGCCTCAACAATGTGGAGATTGGTCTATGTTTCCTTCCCAACGGTGCCGGCTGTGTCTCAGGCTCCTACCTAACCGGTTACCTCATGAACCACGATTTCCGCAAGACTGAAGCTGAATACTGCGAGGCTAAAGGCCTACCAGCAGATACAAAGCTGAACAAGAAAGAACTCGTGGACTTCCCCATGGAGCGATCACGACTCCGCAACATGTGGTGGATGGTGCTGATTTTCATTGTCGCCACTGCGCTCTACGGCTACTCGCTCAAACTCGAGATCCTTGCTCTCCCCCTCGTTCTTCAGTTCTTCATCGCCTACACCGCCACCGCAGTCTTCTCCCTCAACTCTGCTCTCGTCATTGACCTCTTCCCAGGCGCTTCCGCCTCTGCCACTGCCGTCAACAACCTGATCCGATGCATCCTTGGTGCTATTGGTGTTGCTTTCATCCAGCAGATCATCGATGCCATTGGTGCTGGCCCTACCTTTGTTATGTGTGCTGGTATCACAGTCTTCTTGACCCCGCTTTGTTTCGTTGAGGCGAAGTGGGGAATGAGGTGGCGCATGGAGCGCGGTGAACGCCTCAAGAGAAAAGAGGAGGAGCGCGCGGCTGCTGCTGGTGGAAGCGATGAGAAGACTTCAGTATAGAAGAATCCGACCAAAACCAGTGTGGATGTTGACGATGATAACGACTCTCTTCTATAAATTTTGTTTGGGCTGTCTTTGCTTGGAGTACAGGTAGTAACAAATGGCGGCGTTGGGCTACACCCTCGTCTGTCTTGGATATTGTTTACTTGTAAAAAGGATGTGCTCCTGTGTTGGGTTATTTGCTTTTGCTTGTTACGAGGGATTTGTTTTTGCGCAGATGATATCCGATTAGAAAGTCAATTCCTTCGTTTCGATTTAATCTATAACTTTAAATCAATAGACTTTTCAATAGAAAAACATCTCTATCATTATCTAGCTTATTGACGTATATACATTGCACTGTTAAATGATACCCTCTTCACTGTAGCATTTACTAACTATCCTAAGTAGTTCAAAGGTTTTTCTTGGTAGGGTTTCGCAGAGTGTGGACACAGATACAAATTGGAAGAGATGTTGTCAGTCCAGAAAGGCAATACAAAATGACCAAACGTGTATAACGGCGGGCCGGCATGAAATAGTGAAGTTTGGGTGAAAACATCAATTTAAAATAATAGAAATTGGCCCTGATACTTTCGAGCTCGTTGCAAAACATACATCTTCATTTAGATGAAATGTGTATCTGAAATTCTCTATCCATAGTCGAACTTGTATCTATTTGATATATGGCTCTAATCAAGGATAGCGCCATCATCAGCGAACCTGCCAAATATTAGTAATTGGTCAAGGACAACAGAATAGAGGTTGCTTACTTCTTCACAACTCTCTCAATACCATCAAGACCCATTTTGAGGGTGTCCATCTTTGGACCGTAGGAGAAACGGACAAAATGGTGGCAAGGGCTGTCGAACAGGTCTCTTCTCTTACTTGGGTTGAGATCAAAGAAAATACCTGGAACGACGATGACTTTCTCCTCCAAACAGGCTTGGAAGAAGTTTAAGCCATCACTAATAGCTTCTGGAAGGCCTTCAAGGTCTAACCAGAGGTAGAAAGTAGAATCAGGTACGCTCTTGATCTTGAATCCCATGCCTCTCAATCTTTCAACAACATAGTCTCTTTTCTCCTTGAAGTGGGTTTGTAGAGCAATCATCTCTTGGCGAACCTTGTTAGGCTCTAACATAGGAATAGCAGCCTCTTGGAAAGGTACATTGGCACCACCGTCGAGGTAACTGCCACAGCTACCAATTGCTTTTATGAACTCCTTTGGACCAACAATCCACGCGATTCTCCATCCTGGAAGTCGGAAGCGCTTAGTGAGACCATCGATGAGGAGAACATCGTCTTCATCAACGTCGTGAACGTTCTCGGCGGCAGAAACGGTAGTACCATCGCAATTGCTGGTGTAGTTGTATCCTCCGTAGAACTCATCCATGACCAAGGTAGCACGATCTCTACAGATATCTTGAATCCTAGCAAGCTCTGGGTTCTTGACAACACGTCCAGTAGGATTGCGTGGGTTAGAGGTCAAGATGACACTGGTACCTCTGGCAATTTCTTCCGCAATCTTATCTGGATTTATGTGGTAGCCATCATTCTCAGATAGAGGAGATGGGATAGCAGAGAAATTCTTGAAAAGTGATAACATCTCGTTATAAGCCGTGTAATCAGGAATGAAGAATCCCAAGTAGGCATTGTTCAAGACAGCAGCAATACGGATCAACCCAGCGCGGCCACCCGGGACAATGCAGACGTTCTCCCAGGTGTACTTGCTTTCCTTTCCCTCTCTGTGATGGACGTTGTACAGATTTGCGACAGCCTCTCTGAGAGGGCGAATACCAGCTGTAGGACCATATTCTCTGCCAGCGCTTGTAACATCAATCTCGGTGGGTCTGTGGAACGAGCCAACAATGTCATCGTCGACCTCTGGAGCTCCCTGACCAAGATTGGCCCATCCCTCTGGATTCTCAAGGAAACCGTGCTCGTAAGCTCGCTCAGTGCACCAGACTACACCGGTAGAGGCACGAGTAGGATCGAGACCTGCATGAGAGCGATGGCCCTCGTGGGCGTTACGGAATTGTCTGTGAATCTTGGAGTTCGTCTCTGTTTATCATCCCACATGGTTAGTTTTGATTCACTCAAATAAATGCCAAGAACGAGAAGTTGTTTTTGCAATTAGATCGGCCACTTTTTGTATCGAAGTGAAAGTTTAGGCTTTCAGGAGACGTGCATACCATTAGAGGTTGGCTCTCCAGCACTGAATCTTCTGTCAGACTTGCTGCCTCTCCTGTCTCTCACAGTGGAACTCTCTCTTGGAACTCCTGAGCTCCTGTTCATAGAGAACTTGCGGTTGGTGAAAGACATGGTTTCTGCGTTGCTATCGTTCTTATCGTTGATGCCGATCCGTGATTGATGCCAAGAATCTATTTCAAGTTCGAAGGATGTGTAGAAGGCTCTGAAATGGCAGTTTTCTTGGAAATCAGGAATATCTGTCTTAAAGTGCGAGTACCGGCAGCAGACAGACCGGTTTGACAGCGGTGAGGCTTTAATTTGTTCTTATGCTTTTCCCAGTCTCTTATGCAGGCTGTGTTGCAGACTGCGTGCCCAAGCTGCCCACCAGCACCGAACATAAGTAGCACCCTAGGGTAGTCTCGGCCCCGCAATCACCAGCCAACAGTACCTCTCCCTCCGGGAGAGCTCCAAAGGCCACTTCTTTTTGGCACGAAGCTGGCATTAAGCAAATCAGTTCCACCAAAAGACTTCGCAATGGCAGACAATGGTAGGCAATGGTAGGCAATGGCACGCAATGGCACGCAATGGCACACAGTGGCACACAGTGGCACACAATGGTCACATTTTCGGGGTGAGCAGTGGAGTGTTGGTGAGTGTTGGTGAGCGCTGGTGATCGCTGGTAGGTGCAAAGAACGATAGAAAGCCAGCACCCGAGTGCCTATCGTCGCAATCTGGGGCGGCAGAATCCAGGCGAACCCAGCCTATGTTGCGAACTTTTCTAGCAGTGATCACTCTACTTGGCCAATCAAGTTGATATGCTTTCCGAGTATCTTTTGTAGCAAACGAATCGATTGCGGGTCCCTACGGACTAACAGGTCTTTGCTACCAAGGTTTTGGCACTAACGCACAAACCATTTCCTGTTCCTGTCTACCTATTCGTATTCACTTTCAATGACTGAGACGTCCAAGGGAATCATCAATCTAAAACGTAATATTCCCCTACAACTCATTCTACAATACAGGAATGCTCTCAGTAATACCACTTCTTCAATCCGCCTGACTTCTAACTAATATCGGCAGCTACTTCGTCATCCTCCAGCATCTGCTTGAAACTGAAAGGCTCAAAAGCAATACCATCACCCATGAAATGTTTGCTCATGGCCTCGACCCAATGCAATCTCAAGCTGTGTAACATGGCAGATGTACCCTCCATAACAACCAGAACAGCAATAGTAAGGAAGAACCAAACAGCGAAAGTGATTACAAGCATAATGACTCCCAGTGGGCCAGTGCTATCAAGCCCAATGGCGATAGTCATGCTCCACAAAACAACCGATAGCTGTTGATGGGCAAGGGACAAAGCCCAAAGACGAAGGTACGAGGCAGTGTGAGATACACAGTTTAGACAAAATTCTGCAGAGAATTGTTAGCAACATCTATTGACCCTAGACATCATCATGACTTACCAATGGTGTGAATGACTTGGTGAATCATCACCTCTGAGAACTCAAACTCTTCAGCTTCCTCATCATCGCCAAGGCCTTGAGTAATCATAGCAACGCCAGAACCTTCACTGTGCATGCTGGCACGTCCATCAAGGGTGCCATCATCGTCATCTCCATCCAAAGCACTGACTCGGGAAGTCTCACCAATGCCTCTGTATCCCTGTGCGCGCGCTTTATTATGCTCCCATCTGAGGTAAAAAGGCTTCAAGAACAAGAGGATTGGGACTTGGACAACAGCAAGCAAGACCAAAGTGATTTGAATGAAGCTCTGAGTGCTTCCACCCTTGTCGCCATAGAGGGTTTCTTCGATGGTCCCGGGAGACAAAAACATATAAATGAGCATGTTTAAAAGACCCGGTGGTGAAGCACCGACGGAGTACCAATCCACGCACCACTTGTAGATAATGGTGAAGACAAGATAACCAAAGATCGACTGGAAGAAAATCATACCAGGGATGAAGTTACCCCAAATATCAATTGGAGTCTTGAAGTGACGAGCATTGATGTACGAGAGACATAAGGAGTAGGTCATGTGGAACCAACCCAAGATGATACTAAGCTTCATTTTGTACGAGTTTGCGAACAAAAGATCGTTCTCAGTACCATGCCATTGCCAGTCAAGACCAAATGGATATCTGTAATCGCTCTTGAGATGAGCGACAACTGTCTCGCCTTCTTTGAAATTGTCCGGCCAGGCCCAAGCACTGTCAAATAATGTAATGGACTTGGAGAACATATCGTTGTAGATCAAACCGGTATACATAGAGAAGATACCCATCATGAGCATAATGTAACGGCCATAGAATGCCATTGAGAAAATCTCATCACGGACTTTCTTCAGAGACTTTTCCCAGTAAATCATAGCAGCCGCAGCACAGACCATAATGAATCCATGACCAAGATCACCGAACATAACAGCAAAAAGAAAGGGGAAGGTAATGATGGTTGGGAGACCGGGGTTCACTTCTTGGTACTTTGCAGTTCCGTAGGCGTTGATGATGGTCTGGAATCCTTCTGTAAATTTGTTGGTCTTCTGATAAGTGGGAGGAGTCTTGTTGGTGCGTATCTCGTTGATAATGGATGGGACAGAAAGCCCCGCTCTGTTGTTGACATCATGAAGAGTCGATTTAATCCATGGTAAAGAGTTTGTTGGGCACCAAGCCTCGGCGATCAAGGTCTTTCGAGCATGATCGTAGGAGAATAAGTTGAGCGTCTGATAAACAGCCTTTTCCTTCTTAATGATGATCATCCAAGCAGCCAGACTGCGAGCAATCTGCGTGAGTTCTGCGTCCAAGGTCTGCTTTGTGTTTCTCAAGACACTGCCAAGATCACTCAGACGTGTATTGACTTCGTGGATTTGGTCCCTTCGAAGGTCACTGTTCTCATCGACGCTGTACAAGTCCGCTCCCAATGACTCAGAGATCTTCCGAATCTTGGCAATGATCTCTTTTCCGTGCGCGAAAATAACAAAAACGTTCTTGTTGACAGCCTCATTGGTAGTTGGGTCGGTCAAGGGTTCTGGGATCTCAGATTGGTTCATGTACAGGTTTCCACGAAGAGTTCTCCAAAGGATTCGTTCGAACGCTGCAACTCTATCTCTTGGGATGACTCCTGCCACAAAACCAATGTTCATCACAGAGAAGGATCGCTCGCCACCAACGTCACCATTTTGATGCTCGACATCCTGAAGAAGTGGTGCATCGTCGTTGTCAGTGGAGTGACGGATTTCCTCGACATTGCCATGTGCACGGTCAAAGAATCCTCCAGCCTCTCTCAAAACCCATCTCCATTCTGTGAGTTCGACCTCACGCTTCTTCAATGTTTCATAGCTATCATTCAATGATGCGACGCGTTGTTCCAAGCTTTGGCTTCGATCGCTGAGCTCATCAATTTCTGAGGCTGAAGGAGCGGCAAGGTGGTCAACATCGAGGTCCAGCTTCCGAAGTGGAATACCAGCCTTCTCCATCTGTGCATGGAAGTAACCTATGCCAATCTATCAGTATATAGATCTAAATACGCATTATTGTGACATACGCAGCTGTCTCTCAACATTGTCAAGTCTTCGGATCTCTTGGGTGAAGGTTCGCTGGAAGGCGGTGGTTTCAGAATTGAGCTGTACATAACATCAGTACTAGTTCTCGGATTATAACGCAATATCTACTTACATCGCGGAACTGAACCTGCCCGAGCTCCCCAAGAGCGCTGACAATCTCACGGCCGATTTCATTTGCGATGTAGAGCTGGACCATACTCATATCCGCAGAGCGGAACATAGTATCTTGTGCAGGCGCCATGGCGATGGTGACTGGGTGTTCCCAGAGCTCAAAGCAATGGACCTATACAAGGTAGGGATTTGACTTCTCGGTCTTGCGTAGATACGAGAGGTCGTGGATGATTAGCAGGGTGAGCTGTGGTTTGAGGCAACTTCATCGTCACCACCGAGCAGCTCCGATATTGATGACTAAGCAACCACACCGTGCTTTTCCTAACGCACGGGACTACATCATAATACCAGGTAGCTACCTATTTGTGCTACTTAAAGTAATATCTTTATAACAACACCCTACGATGTCTGAAATACTACTCACGAAAAGGAAAGGGCTATCTTGGCGATCTTATTGTCTAACCAGAGCATGAACCTTTCCTCGTGATAACTACCAGTAAAGCTTGTCTAAGTTATGTCGAGTTACGATTTACATAACCCTACAGCTTCGGTCGCGTAAAGAAAAAGATCGGAAGGTGAATGTTCACTTATAAGTCAAGTTTATCTTCTCAATTGTCGAATTTATTGCAGACTATAGGCCTAGTGCGCCATAATCTCCCTTCAATGAACTCTGTGGAGCTCTTCGCAGTTGGCTTGTACGGTCGTTTGGACCGACTTTATCAAAACGGTGCGCATTTTCACCGGGCCCTTGTTGAATAACCAATGGATGTGATCCATGACCAACATTATCAGACTGTTTTGCCAGTTTCTCTCGATGAATCTTGTGTCTGAGCTCCCTTTCATGCCGCCTTACCAGTTCTTCTGCCCTCTGGCGCCGCCTCTCTTCCTTTTTGGCTTTCTCCGCCTTTATAGCACCTCGCTCTGCTCTCCTTTTGCACTTCTCCTCCCTCTCCTGGCTTATTTTCCATGGCGGATTGAGAACATCTTTCTTGAAACTGCTTGCTTCGTTCCAGCATTTGACCTCTTCGTTTGTGTCACGAATTAGTCGAATTTGCTTCAGCTTTATCTGCATTTGTTCTCGGAATACGTTCAAAGCACCGTGGATTTTAACCACAGATCCAACATCAATATTCTTGAAGTTCAATTTTGGTCCGTCAGGGCTAATGCGTGATTCCTCGCTTTGTTCCTTCGAATTTATGATTATCTCCGGTTGAGCATTTGATCCAGTAGTAGTTTTGATCAAGGGCTTAGGTTCAGGTTGTGGAGGTGCAGTACAGATTGCTTCGATATTGACGCCGCTGCTGTCATCGAGTATCAAGATCAAACGCGTTGCAAATTGATCAATGGAGACAACGACGCCGGTCAGCTTGACCCATCTTATCGGATGGTTTTCATAGAAATATATGTTTTGTCCTATAATTATCTTCAGCTTCAACGTCCAAGCACTTCATGACAGATTACCTTACCTTCGAAGCCTTTCACCTGTGAAAGTTTGTGTATATCAGAAGCTAAGATTGGACACCATGTACCGAGCGTTGGTGAATCAGTGTGACAGTGAGCTGGGTAGATACGTGGCTCATGTGCTTTGTCCTTTGAGGTCATGGCATCTTGGGTTGTCGGATTGTGTAAGAAGTATTGAAGCCGTGACGCGTGTCCTGAATGTGGCAGACGTGACAAGGATAACACCAGTAACACGTACTCACGTGATTTCTGATACTTCCTATTTGGTAAAAAGCAAAATATCTTTAACCTTCTTCGATCATGAGACTACAATTTGATAGTACTAATATATTGTGCTTCTCAAGAGCAAAATATAAAACACAAGTACGAACATTAAAGCGGTTGATATTCATTGATTATTTCATTGTGTCTGCAAGTATTTCTTAACGCCTTTACTTACGCCCCCCAAATAAGCTCCCCATGCTCCCATGCTCCCATCTTCCTATGCTCCTATGCTCCTATGCTCCTATGCTTTTCGAAAAAGAAAGAAAAAGAAAGCGAACGCGCGTAAACGAGGATAGACCCCTTCGAGATAGCCCTGCTGTCTCTCTATGCAGAGTCTCTTTGGCACCCAGCTAACGCCTGGCACGCTTGTGACCATTGCCCTCAGAACTCGGTGCTGATTTCGCTGGTCTTCCTCTCTTGAGTCTTGCAGCGGCAGCTTGGAAAGCCTCCTCTGAGATCTCATGCTCGGCTTCTCCCCTGTCGTCTGCTTCCTCATGTCCTCTGCCCTTTTTCTTCGCATTACCCTTTTGAGTTTTGCTTCCACCATATTTCGCTTCAAGATTTTCCAAGAAAGTGCTTCCTCGGCTCTGCTGTCGTCCCATGATCAATGCTTTGAGTGAGTCCTCGTCTGCACCACCTTTCTTACCCCTGCCTCTTAAGTTAGGAATTCCCAGCTCAGTGGCAAGGTCCTCAGCCTCCTGTGCCTCTGATTTGGCACTCTTCATTCTTTGCTTCTTGGACTTTTTTGTTTCCTTGACGAAAGCATCATAACATTTAACATTGCCATTCTTAATTGACTCCCGGAAAAGTTCTTGAAAACGCTCCTCGTCCTCTAGAGGATTGCTGAGCATGACTACTTCGTAGATCTTGTTCATGTCTCCCTGATGTTCCTCGAATGCTGCCAGCAAGTCATCCCTCTCTTCATCAGAACCTTTGTACTCCTTGCTGAACTTCTCAATTGCGCCATTTGAAATTGCGTCTTGGAACTGTTCACGATAGAAATCGCTCCAATTGAATCCATTAGCATCGGCGATAGACTCTGAGGTAGAACCAGTTTGATCAAAGCGCTTTCGACGAGTAGGATCAGAGAGCACAGCATAAGCGAAAGCGATGGACTGGAAAGTAGTATGGGCCGTCGTTTTGTTTTCTTCAGTGGCCTTATCTAGACACCAAATTGATTAGCTATTGAGTCTCGGTGCTTCGGAGCTTTGGTGACCTTAACTGACCTGGATGATGCTTCAATGCAGCTTTGCGATACGCGGACTTGACCTCATTTTCTGTCGCAGTCTTCTCGATGCCGAGGACCTCATAAGGATTGATACTTGGAGGCGGCTCGTCAAACAGCTTTTCACTGGTGGATGACATTTTGTATATGATGATAGGTGTTGTTACGGAGATTAACGGTGCGGGATTTGAAGGATTCGGGATGTGAGAGCAGGTTTATTGATTCAGGATGTGCTCGAGGGACGAAAGAACACCCGTAAGACGCGTTAATTGATTATGGAACGCGATACACTGTGATCTACCAGGCGGCCCCGCCTGGCAGAATTATTCTGGAATAGAGATAAGGTAGCTGCTAAAGTACATAGTACTGTTCACATACCAAGGACGTAGCGCACTCCGTGCTCCGACCAAAATTGCCTATGTTTTGGTTCCAAGTGAGAGGTCCTTTGTAAGATACATTCACCAGATATTTCTGAATTGTTTGAAACTCAACCGTTAGGACTTGGCGTAGTGATGTCGTGACTGACCAGTTGAGATCGACTCGAATGAATAACTAGAGAAATTGGTGACAATGCCAGGAGCGATGCAACTCATAGATATCAAGCAATGTTGACGATTGCAGTAACTTGAGTAAGGCTGTCGAGTATTAGGTACCTGTTTTCGCTGTGACCGCATTTGGCTACCCGGGTATTTATTTCGACTGGCCTTGAATAGGTATGGAGGTGGACGCAGCTGCGAGTTTTACAATTTTCTGGGCTTTATATCTACATACTGCCTTACGCGGCTTAATCGCTGTACCACCATAGAGACATTTTGCAAGTCAATTGGAAGTTTACGTAACCACGTGCTTACATGTTTGATATGAACGAATAGGTACCTAGGTAAGTAGATGATAGGTAAGGTACCTGTAGGTGTATCTTACTTTGTGTTGTACTACTACGGACAAATGCATGCACACTCGTAGGCTCTGGCAGTTTCCGTTCGCCAGTCGTCGCTTGTCTACCTAAACACCCCAACTGTCACTTTGTGACTGTCCTGTGACTGTGGCTGCGACTGGACTGTGACTTCGTCATACCTCAGGTACAAAGTACCTTACCTTACCTTACCTTAAGGTACCTACCTACCTCACCTAACTCAGGTCTAGAGCATCTCCACCACGTGCACAAATTTATTCTTCACATGTTCCATTCCCTTGATCGAGGATACTAAGAGTGAGCTGTTCTCTATACTGAGTCTGATCACCATCCGAAATGGCTTCAACAGCATCGAACACTGCAGAAGCACAATGGATCGCCCAGCTTGCAGCCATGCGTACGGCTCTGGCAGACCTCAAATTACCGCCACCCAATCCCGATGTCTCCCACTATGGCTCAGATATCGACCTTGATGATGATGAATTTACATCTGGAAATAGTGGAGACGATGTTTGGGATTTCATTAGCGATTCTGAGGACGCATCACTTAGTAGTGGGCTGGAAGATGATCTTGCCAACGGAGATATTAACAGTGAGAACTATGGGCCACAATGGCTGCGAAGTCGCTGCATAGGCTTTGCAAATCGCAAGCAGGGGCTTGCAGCTGAAGACCTTCAAGAGCAGATCATGGCACTTTTGTCATCAGATAGTGTGGAGGAAGAGCTTCAGTCCACCTTGACGGACATTGTTGGCTTTGATGACTTGGATTTTGTTATCGAACTCATCTCTCACCGAAAAGAAATCACAGCTCCAGTGGTGTTTTCCTCCTCAAGGGCCGTTGATGGATTGGCTGGACGTCTTCAGACTAAGAAGCAGAGAGAAGAAGCTTTGAGGCAGCGGGATTATGAGCATAAGAATGCGATTCTTGGACCAAGTCTCGACCGAGATGGCCCTCAATACCCCCACGTTTACAAGGCGCATCAGGCGGGAAACACTTTGGGTGCTGGTGGAAAGAAGTACTCTCTGCCACTAGGGAGTGAAAGAAAAGAACATGAGAACTACGAGGAGTATTCCATCCCTGCAGGAAAGGTGGGAACACTTGGTGTGGGACGCAAGCTTGTCCAAATTTCAGAAATGGATGGTCTTTGTAAGCGCACATTCAAGGGCTATAAGACACTCAACCGTATGCAGAGTCTTGTGTACCCTGTTGCATACAAGACGAACGAGAACATGCTTATATGTGCTCCTACTGGTGCTGGTAAGACAGATGCTGCAATGCTGACCATTCTACACGCCATTGGTCAGAATGTTGCTCCCAATCCTGCAGAGAACCCAGAGGCTATGGATTTCGCTGTGCATGCAGAAGACTTTAAAATTGTTTACGTTGCGCCAATGAAGGCTTTGGCAGCTGAGATCACACAGAAGTTAGGCAGCCGTCTTGCATGGCTTGGTATTCAAGTGCGTGAGCTCACTGGGGATATGCACCTCACCAAGGCCGAGATCATGCAAACTCAGATTCTTGTGACTACTCCAGAAAAGTGGGATGTAGTTACGCGTAAAAGTACCGGTGATACTGAACTTGTGCAGAAGGTTCGGTTGTTGATCATCGATGAAGTCCACATGCTGCATGATGAACGTGGAGCTGTCATTGAGTCTTTGGTCGCTCGTACCGAGAGACAGGTTGAAAGCACACAGTCTCTCATCAGGATTGTTGGGCTCTCAGCCACGCTTCCTAATTACATCGATGTCGCGGACTTTTTGAAGGTCAATCGATATGCTGGACTGTTCTACTTCGATGCTTCCTTTCGCCCTGTTCCTTTGGAGCAACACTTCATTGGTGTGAAGGGTAAAGCGGGAAGCAAACAGTCAAGAGATAACATTGATACTGTGGCTTTTGAGAAGGTCAAAGATATGCTTGAACTTGGTCATCAAGTGATGGTGTTCGTCCATTCTCGAAAAGATACTTTCAACACTTCAAAAATGCTTTACGAGAAGGCAATAGATGAAGTTTGCACGGACCTCTTCGATCCCACCTCTCATCCCCATTATGACTCTGCTGTGAAGGATATGAAGAGTTCCCGGGGTCGCGAACTTCGAGAGCTTCTTCCCAAGGGCATTGGAATCCATCACGCGGGACTAGCAAGATCAGATCGAAATCTAACCGAACGCTTGTTCGCAGATGGTGTGCTGAAGGTTCTTTGCTGTACGGCTACGCTTGCATGGGGTGTTAACCTTCCAGCTGCTGCAGTTGTCATCAAGGGTACGCAGGTCTACAGTGCGCAAGACGGAAAGTTCGTTGATCTCGGGATTCTCGACGTCCTCCAAATTTTTGGCCGTGCAGGTAGACCTCAATTTCAGGACACTGGTATTGGTATGATCTGTACAACTCATGATAAGCTGGCCCATTATCTTGCAGCTGTGACTCAGCAGCAACCTATTGAGTCCAAGTTCAGCTCAAAACTTGTGGACAACCTTAATGCAGAGATCTCCCTAGGCACTGTGACTTCAATTCCTGAAGCCGTCCAATGGATTGGTTATTCCTATCTTTTTGTACGAATGCAGCGTAACCCACTGACCTATGGTATTGATTGGGCCGAAGCTCGAGATGATCCTACCTTGGTTCAGCGGCGGAGACTGCTCGCTATTCAGGCTGCTCGAACATTACAGCAAAGTCAGATGATTATCTTCAACGAGACTACTGAGGAATTGAGGAGCAAAGACGTCGGTCGCATTGCGAGTCAATATTATATATCGCATACTAGTGTTCAAATATTCAACACGATGATGCAGCCCAATTCAAGTGAGGCGGATGTCTTGAAGATGATCGCAATGTCTGGGGAATTTGACAATATTCAGTCACGGGATGAAGAGTCTAAAGAGCTGACAAAACTGCGAGAAGAATCTGTTTCTTGTGAAGTCGAAGGCGGGAATGACTCGGCACACGCAAAGACGAACATCCTGCTGCAATCACATATTTCAAGAGCACGCTTAGACAACTTTGCTCTCTCGAACGACCTTAACTACGTTGCACAGCAATCTGCACGTATCTGCCGTGCTCTCTTTATGATAGCACTAAATCGCGGCTGGGGATACCAGTGTTTGGTCCTGCTTTCCTTGTGCAAATCGATAGAGAAACGCATCTGGCCTTTCCAGCATCCTCTTCACCAATTTGAACTGCCGATGCCAGTTCTTAGGAATCTAGACGCTAAAGAAGGGACGGCTTCAATTGAATCACTGCGAGATATGGATGCGGCAGAGATTGGTTCTCTGGTGCATAATATCTCTGCTGGAAAGACCATATCCCGAATCCTCGACAATTTTCCAACTCTCAGTGTTGAAGCAGAAATCGCTCCTCTCAATCGCGATGTTTTAAGAATCCGTCTCTATTTAACACCGGAATTTCGATGGAACGACCGACACAATGGCAAATCCGAAAGTTATTGGGTTTGGGTGGAGAACTCTGAAACTTCTGAAATATACCATCACGAGTTTTTCCTGCTGAATCGTAGGAAGATGTACGATGATCACGAACTCAACTTTACCATTCCGCTGCAAGATCCTCTTCCTTCTCAGATCTACGTCAGAGCGGTTTCCGACAGATGGCTAGGCGCGGAAACTGTCACCCCGGTGTCCTTCCAACACCTCATTAGGCCGGACACAGAAAGCGTCTATACTGACCTTTTGAACTTGCAGCCATTGTCCATCAGTGCTCTGAAGAATCCCTTATTAGAAGAGCTTTATGGCCAACGCTTCCAATATTTCAACCCGATGCAGACACAGATCTTTCACTGTTTGTATCATACTTCCGCGAACGTTCTACTTGGATCGCCCACTGGAAGTGGCAAGACCATAGCGTCAGAGCTTGCTATGTGGTGGGCATTTAGGGAGAAGCCAGGCTCCAAAGTGGTATATATCGCACCTATGAAAGCACTGGTTCGAGAGCGAGTAAAAGATTGGGGGGCCCGTTTAACAAAGCAAATGGGATTGAAATTGGTTGAATTGACAGGTGACAACACACCAGATACTCGCACTATCAGAGATGCCGACATTATTGTTACGACTCCGGAGAAATGGGATGGTATTTCCCGTAGTTGGCAGACCCGAGGCTATGTTCGACAAGTCAGTTTGGTTATCATCGACGAAATCCATCTTCTTGGTGGTGATCGTGGTCCTATTCTCGAGATTATTGTATCAAGAATGAACTATATCGCATCCCAGACCAAAGGCTCTGTTCGGGTTGTTGGAATGTCTACTGCTTGCGCTAATGCAATGGATCTTGGAAACTGGCTTGGTGTCAAGGAGGGGCTCTTCAATTTCAGGCATTCTGTACGTCCAGTCCCACTGGAAATCTTCATTGATGGCTTCCCTAAACAGAGTTATTGCCCTCTTATGGCATCAATGAATAGACCGACGTTCTTGGCTATCAAGACACATTCACCAGACAAACCTGTCATCGTCTTCGTATCGTCAAGAAGGCAAACACGTCTGACTGCTAAGGATCTGATCAATCTATGTGGCATGGAAGAGAATCCACGAAGGTTCGTGAGAATGGATGAAGATGATCTTCAACTCAACCTTGCCCGAGTTAAAGATGACGCTTTGAAGGAAGCTTTAAGCTTTGGGATTGGTCTGCATCATGCTGGTCTTGTTGAGTCCGATCGTTCATTATCCGAAGAGCTCTTCGCGAATAACAAGATTCAAGTTTTAGTCGCTACTAGTACCTTGGCATGGGGTGTCAACCTTCCAGCGCATTTGGTTGTTGTGAAGGGCACTCAATTTTTCGACGCCAAAATTGAGGGTTATAAAGATATGGATTTGACCGATGTATTGCAAATGCTTGGGCGAGCTGGCCGTCCTCAGTTCGACACTTCTGGTATTGCTAGAATCTTCACGCAAGACGACAAAAAGGCATTCTATAAGCACTTCCTGCATACTGGATTTCCCGTTGAGTCGAGTCTGCACAATGTTTTGGACAATCATTTGGGTGCTGAGGTCTCGGCCGAAACCATTGGTACCAAGCAAGATGCTTTGGATTATCTGACATGGACGTTCTTCTTCCGTCGCCTTCATAAAAATCCTTCATACTATGGTCTGGAAATATCTGCTGAAGAGCACAATACCATTGCGGCCCAGCAACTAGCCAATGACTATATGATTGACATGGTGAACAAATCTCTTGAGGAACTTGCTGAGTCTTCATGTCTTGAACTTCATCCAAATGGCGATGTTGACCCTACTTCATTGGGAAAGATTATGAGTTATTATTATCTATCTCATAAGACCATTCGTCATTTGATTAAACATTCGAAGCGGAACGCCACTTTTGAAGATGTCTTGAGGTGGATGAGTAATGCAATTGAGTATGACGAGTTGCCAGTGAGACACAACGAAGACTTGATCAATGCTGAATTGAGCAAGAATCTGCCTTTGAGTGCCGACGGTTTTGATATGCCAATGTGGGATCCTCATGTTAAAGCATATCTGCTTCTCCAAGCGCATATGTCCAGGATCGACCTACCAATCACAGATTACGTCGGAGATCAAACTTCTGTTCTGGATCAGGCAATTCGTATTATCCAGGCTTCTATTGATGTCCTCACTGAGCTGGGCTTCCTCTCGAGTGTCCTAAAGATGATCGAGCTCCTACAAGCTATCAAATGTGCGCGCTGGCCAACGGATGGCAGCATTTCCATCCTTCCTGGTGTGGAACCATCAGTCTCGTCCTCCGAGAAGCAACCGACCAGTACTTTAGCCACCCTTGCTAGTTCAACAAAGCCCAACTTAGAGAAGATCTTGCGTTCTCTTAACGTGCCATCTGCTCTTAACGGGCGCTTCCATAAGGCTGTTAATTCTCTCCCAGCTATCAAGGTCGATATAAGCAACATCACCGCACTGGGGCTGACTGTGAACATCAGGAGACAGAACCCCATCAGCGAGCGGGAGGCTCGCATCTATGCACCACGCTTTCCCAAGCCGCAGAGTGAGGGTTGGTTTGTCATTGTTTGTGATACGGGCAAGGACGATATCCTGGCTCTTAAGAGAGTCGGTTGGAATCAAGGTGCCAGTGTGGGAAATCGTCCCAATGCCAAGAGCTCGATCAAGCTACCAGTGGTAGAGCTAGATACTGGCATAGCTACAAACAAGAAGGTAGATGTTATGGTTATCAGTGATGGATATCTGGGCTTGGTACATAAGATTGAGAATGTAGATATTCCCGCGCCACCAACGGTGGTGGACGATGGAAAGAAAGAGTAGCTGTTTCTAGTTAAATCATAATTCATAAACCTCTGCACATGATCATGGCATAATTATAGCAAATTTATATTTACATACCTTCATTTTTAAGCTCAGAAGACACGAAAGTATTTCAGTATATTACTAATAATGTGATTTGTGCTATGTCTAATAACAAAAGAGCAACAGCGAATGGGTGCTTCCAGAGCACATTCCATTAGCTATACTTCCCCATATATCTAACAACTGAGAGCTGTGGTGTACATGAAGAGAGCATCAGATTGATCAAACTTTTTCCTTTTCTCATCACAGTATAGCGCTTGTTTAACCCGACAATACGCTGAATCCTAAATATACCATGGCCGCGGCAGATTTAAGGGGTATATACAATCCAAACTCTTTATGTGCATTAAAATCCCAACGCCTTCGTTGTACAAACCAAAAAAAATTTATCTTTGCTACTGTCACTAGACACATTCGAGAACGACACGCTCACTCTTTCGATATCTATGGTTGCTCTTTTGTTGTTCTGTTACGACAGTAAGAGTTGGGGTTACTGGCTTCTTTTCGCCAATGATATCGGCTCCCGCTCCTACAAGGATTTCGGGGCTTGGCCTTGATGAAGGGCTTTCGGTTCTCGTTCTTGTTGTCCCATTGTGCGTGTAACCTTTAGGAGCCTTAATAGGTATAAGCAATTGCCGTTGGCGCTGTGATACAGATATTTGGCGGGCTATCGAGATCGCAGCTGCAACTTCTGCTTCGTCTGCTGTCGTGGGCCGGCCTGTTGGGATAGAAGCTGGTGGAGATGCGAAGGGGCTAAACACATAGTGTTGTGGTGCAGCATAGGAAGAGGGGGTGGATGATGTGGACGATGTCAGCGTTGTGCCTCGTGCCCTCTCGCGCACTGTCGTTTTGGCTGACTGCTTATACGGTGACGAGGGTTGAGGTGAGGCGCTTGACCTTGACTCCGCCCAGTCTGGCTCAGTGAACGGTGGCCTAAGAAGGTCCTCTTCGGGAAACCCTTCCTCATCGGACATACTCGTTGGCGATAACATGAGATGACTCTCATCTGGACTCCACTGGTGATTCTTGTGGAAGGGTTGCTCCCCACTGTGGGGTGGGGTCGAAGCAAGCATCACCACATGTGTTTCCTTTTGGGATATGTTTTGTCCAAAGTTCTCCATATGTGGGGACAATGTGGGCGGTGAAGTGAACGATCGTTGCATATGCGTGCGAGGTTTATGGATTTGCTGCGGAGAACTCTTCGCATTTGGAGCAGTAGCTGGGAATAGTGAGAATGTTGGTGTGCTTCCAGGTTGTGGAGAAGTGGCCCGCCGAGGACGTTTGAGTTCAGCAAGAAATTCTGCTTCCTCTCGTTCCTAACACGATTAGCATTCAAATCCAAACAATACAGGAGTCTTACATACCTTGACTGCTATCGCCTCGTTGACAGTCTTAAGTTTATCTAAAGTGGCCTGTCTCCGGGCTAACAAGCCGGCTTGTTGGCTTTCGCTATATCCGGTCTGCAGTACACTTCCAAACATAACACTGTATCTTTCCATCCTAATAGTGGGGATATCAACTCTTAACATTGGTTCTCCGTCCAGGAGCTCCGGTGGTGCTGTAAGAGTCCTTGCATTCGTGTTCTTTTGTCCTTGACGAGGTTGGTTAAAGACCGGTGCAGTGTTGGCTCTCCTGGTCGAAGGTCTAGCAACTTTCCCTGAATCAACTTCATTGATATCATCTGATCGAGCTTGATAATACGTGCTGGGAGAGGCAGCTTTCTTGACACTAAAAAATCTTTTCCACTTGCTGCCCTTTTGTTTTGATCCGTAGTCTGGCATTGTGTCCGAGGTGATTGCTATCTTGTGGTGAACTTCAGATACAAGGGGAAGTGGCCAAGATGCTGCAGAATTATCAATTTGTGAAGGGCTTCCTAGGGCCATACCAATCCCAAGGGAATGAGCGTTCATCTCGACGAGATCTGCAATTAGAAGTTCGGAACTAGACTCGCGCTTCGATGGTGCCTGTGTCGAGGAAGGCGGGGTCACCGTTGTGGTCGGTACAGAGACAGGCTGAGGAGAATTGGGCAAGAGAATGGGAGAGGCCACGCGGTTGGCAGCCAGAGGATTGAAATGCATATCATCCTGGGTGGTATGTTCGGCGACGATTCTTCGAGAAGCAGGGCCACCTGAGGTAGAAGGTCGTTGTGGAAGGGCAGACCCAGTAGACCATGGCAAGTCGAACGGGTTGGCGGATTTCAAATTGATAGTTCGAGGCGGCGCATTGTTTGAGACGTGAAGCGGGGCACTGATCACTGGCCCCGTGTTTTGTATGGGACTCTCTACACCATGATCGAGAGATCCAGATCCGGAGGGTGTGGTGGTTGTGGCTACCATTGCAGCAGCGGAGTGGATGCTTGATAAAGACGGGGATGGTGGAGGATGGGGGGAGGGGTGCAGTGGAGCGCGGATAATGATTTGGTGGATGTGGTTGTGGATGCGATTGGGAGTATATGTGCTATGTGCTATGTGTATGTATGTCTGCGACTGCTTCTGCCTCTGCTTCTGCTTGTGAATGTTCCGTATGCGTATGGCTCTCCCACAACTAGTGACTGCAATGGGAATAGAAAATATATGTTGAAACACGAAATGCAGCGTTGGGGCCTGTGACAAGCACGGCGATAATAATTATAGAAATGAAACGAACTGACAAGGGATCAACCCTTAGGATGCGGCAGGATGAAGGAAGAAAGAGAAGAACGAAAGAGTGGAAAGAAAAGCAACGAGACGAAAAGATGTAAAGGATGACGAGGCAACAGAAAGAAGGGAAGATGAGGACTTATCAATGGCATATTCAGACGCTCCACTGATTGAAATTGGCATATTGAATGCAGTGAAGGAGAATGTTTTGAGTTGATGGAGAAGTAATTTGGCAACTTGATCAACAACCAGGATGTGCTGTATCCCAGTAGTGTCGTAATAGGATGGATGGATGATAGATAGCGTTTTGGTTTAAGATCATTTCAATACTGACTACTCACGTCGCTTCAAACGATTTGTGGGCGTCAAATGCAATATAGACTAGGTGAAGCGAGTAGCTTGAGCTGTATGGAATGAGTATTGTAGTGGTGTATGATATGAATGGTAGTCGATGAACGGTGTTCACGGGATATCCATACGGAGGACTAAACTATTTGTCTTGACGGCTGCTTTGGTTATTCTGGCTGGTCTTCATTCTGGTTCGGGATGTGTCGTGGCTCGTGGTGATGGAGGAGGTGGTGGTGGTGATCGATAGAGAAGAAGGTCGCGCGTATCAGAAAGTGGCCATGGTCCGTCCATTCAACAGGGATTGGCTGGCATCTCACACATACACACATATCTAAGATAAGGGTCCCCCGTGACCCCAGGACTGGAGAAATAAGGTGTGAGATTCGATGTCGAGAGTGAGGATCTGCATGATCCTGCGATTATGTTCTAAAATGTATTTTATGTACATACGTACTAATCCTACTGGTACGGTTTGTTGCTTTTTCTTTGATTTCTTCTCCACATAGGTAGATAGATATACCTAGATAGATACATGCATATACAGACATATGTACATACTTACAGACTTTTACCTACCTATACTTACAATAGGTACTTAAGGTATAGTTGAATGGTGTGTCTGCAACTCCTCTACTAGCGTCGGAACTCACACCTTGAAGCCTTCTCTAATAATAATTTGTGACAGCGAGCAACCTCAACCACCACTACCTTAGTCGGCATTAGAAACCATGATGCCACATGTTCACGCACATGAGCTTGGTGTTTCTACTGCGTACTGTCATCCTATCTCACTTGTAAAATTCTGACGAATAAGAGTAAGGATGATGAAGCGAGGAATGAGAGTGAGATGAGAGGTGAGAGTAGAGAGAGATGGCAGTCCGTGCTGGCTCACTTGAATTATCCTTCACAGTCCAGTAACATGAAACACCATCTTCGGCCCTGAGCAATCTGTTCATGCCACACATAAGCATTTAGATTAAAATCATGCGCCCACTCACTGGGTACGCAGTCTGCTCTTCATGGTCTCACTCCTCTCCTCTTTACCTTTTGAGTACTGCGTTCTCCTTTCTCTCTATCTCCGATTCTACGCAGTACGACTCTTGGAGTTTGATAGGGAAGTATACGCATATGTATATATATGTGTGTGTGTGTGTCAGTATGCGTTATCACAGCTAAAGCAGAGACATTATAAAATGTTGATAGAATATAGATAACCATCCTAAATTCTTGTCTGATATTTCACTACCAACTTTGTTGCTTACTTAGTGCATACAGAATATATCCATCTGCATTTGCTCTGCTTCGATCACGCATTACAAGCGTATAGAACATATAGTGGCGTTCAGAGTTTCCCACTATATCAATTAGCACATAGGAGAATAAAGATGGGAGTTTTCTCATTGAAAACTTACAGTGAGGGCCCTCGGTTTCACGGGTACGAGATGTATAAATCCAATCTTAGGCAGAACAGCTACCTTTACTTAGGAATTTGTTTATCCATAGAAACCAAGAGACTTCATAAAGATTCAATAACGGTAGCTAGTGTAGTGCTATACTTCGTGCTCAATTGAGGGGTTTTCTATAAGTTTCTGTGCATACCGAAGTAGTATTGATATTCTGTACTTGTAAACAGTACGCAGACAATAACAACTAGATACGACAAAGCTTCGATGGGCATACATACAGTACCTGCCTACATATTCCGTACGAAGCGTTGTGAAAGCATGCAGCACAAGCACATACAGCATAGCTCGGATTGGTCTTCAGCACAATGGTAACAGGACATAGAGATGGAAATGCGCGGCATTACTCTATTATTGACCCGAAAAGAGACAATGTACACTTAAGTACACGAAGGGGATGATCAGTGTTGACGGCACAACGGCATGACGACATCAATGGCCGTGAATAACGAACAAATTGGCAACCCCTCGGTATTGTCCTCATTAACACAGGATCAGGTAAGTTTTATATATGTGATAAATATTGACTGTTGCCTTCCCTTTGGTTACTACATATATTGCGAACTCAATCTGTTATTATGGCCTATGGGCATAAGAAAACCACTCTCCTGATGACGCAGAGGGGCGAATCAAAGTGGGAATATCCGCCTTCCTTTACTATGATGGATGGTATGGAGTACTAAGTGTTTGTCCATGTGTACAGAACTCACTCACATAAGGCGCTCTGCAGGACTCCCTCTCAGTCTTTCCCTAAGTCCTTCTACTCTTCTTCTTCTGTCCGCAAGCATTGCTTAGTCAAATGAATCAGACGGCGCAGCTTTACGAAGTTATAGAATCAACATAGCATAGAATGACAGTGAACCAATTTATGTTTTTTCTGTGGTCATAGTCGTCAAAGTCAGGAGAAAATAAAGGATGACAACTGCACCAAATTTGAGTCAACCCCCACCAAGGTCACCGCTTCGCTTAAACTTTCATCCATACAACAGCAACGTTGTCTCCCCTCCATTGCATCAAACTAAACAACAGTCACATACTACTTTGTTATTCCTCACAACTCTTCATTCAAGGGACTCTGTTAAGCTCTAGCTTTACTCTCACATCATCAGACTTCCTCACATTTATTACTTCGAAAGCACACCTACAATATGTCGTGGCAAGGTATGTTGATAGCTGTCCACCGCTGCTTCGCAACCCCACCTCAAACGTGTTAAGCTCAAGAACTGACCCTAATTGTGAACTACAGCATACGTCGACTCCAGGTATGGCATATAACTCCCCTCTGTTTCAACGATATCATTCCCTGTGGGATATCTCTATGACTTCCATATTGTTTGCCGCCAAGGTAGTAGATAAGCCAGGACTAACAATTGTGATAGCCTTGTTGGCAGTGGCAACTCCGATAAAGCTGCTATCTTCAGCGCTGCGGGCGACAGCGTCTGGGCCAGCTCCCCTGGGTTCACTGTAAGTCATTGATTTATATCCTAGGAACTACACATACAAGAGAACCTTGATTGGCGGCCTCTTATATACACGTCACCAATTTCAGAGGTACTAAGGGATCAATTGACTAATAGCTGTGCCGCTGTATAGGTCGCATCCAACGAGATGAAGGAGGTCGTTGCTGCTCTCGGAGGAGGCGCTGCGATCGACAAGGTCTTGTCCGAGGGACTTCACGTTGCAGGTGAGAGATACGTCGTCACCAAGGCTGAGGGAAGAAGTATCTACGCGCGAAAGGTATGGTGATCAAAGTACATATACAAGATTCGGAAAAGCGTATCTAATATGCTTATAGGGCAAGGAAGGAATCGTCATCTGCAAGACTACACAGGCTATTCTTATTGCTCATTACGGCGAGACCGTCATTGCTGGAAATGCAGCCACCACCGTTGAAGCTCTTGCCGATTATCTCGTCAACCTCGGATACTAGGTTTCTGTTTAAGAGAGATGGAGGTGATATAAAGATGCATGTTGGAGTGGAAGTAACTACTTTGAGGTGGTTTACACGGGTTTCGCATGCATACTGAGTTTATTGGATGGTGCTTCGTGGTCTAATAGAAGATCTTCGGAGTGAAGATCTGCTGAGCAGAAAATGATAAACGGCCTTTCTTATCAAGACGTTGCTTTTTTTGTCTCTATGCATAGGAGTTGTGAGCATTGGTGGCCATGAAATTTTATTTACTAATGTGGCTGTCTTCAAATTCTTGCTCATAGGTGAAAATGATTTCGTGAAAATACAAATCACTTGAGCTTTGCCAAATATATCTCAAAAAGGAGCTTGTGCCCCACAGCTCTATCTTGCCACGGTATACTTCTCAGCATCATGCGCAACAACCCCTATTCCATAATTATGATTATTTCCCCTAACATAGCTCTTGTGCCTCATCACATCATACAACTCATCTCTCAGTTGTGTGGGACCTTTGCAAGACTTCCTGAGTCTGGCCCTCCGTTTTCTATACAGGCAACTCGGCACCTCGTCTTCCAACCCCAGAGCGATCAACTGCAACGCCAATGTATGGTCCAATAACTGGGATGTTGCGGGCAAAGCCAGCAATTGTGCCTAAGAAGTCGCCAAAGAGGATGAAAATACCATAAAGCTCGACAGCGAACCCTATGAACGACCAGCGAAGAAGAATTAAAGTAATTCCAGCCCAGAATGCTGCTGTTCCCTTCAGTTTCTGACGTCTAGCGAAGAAGAGTAGTGTCTTTTGTGGTCCAATGATGATTGTAAGGCCAATCAAGAAAAGAATCTACATTTGAGGTCAGAAAGGCTTCGAGATGGCGAACGACATAGTGAGGAAGGATGAAATACATTTCCCATAGCTAGCCTGAAGTAGCAATTAGCACATTGCTCCTCGCCGTGCAACTCAGGAGACTTACATAGCCCTATCAAAGAACATCATCACACCCCCAATAAGGAAGAACCCTCCTACAGACCCTATTAGTTTCCATAGATGCATATGCAATTACAGCTCAGAGTGTGCACCCACCGCCCGAACAAAAAGCGACCCCAATTTCTGCAAACCAAAATTATTAGCATACTGTTTTGGACATCTCAAAGGGGTACGGTGTAAGATCGAAGACAGGTAAGTCGTGTACTTGAGGTTTTGGTTTTCATGGAGATAACGTACTTTGGGTGTCGCTCAACCACATTGTTGGCATAGTTAGAGATTCTCTTTGGTCCAATCGCACTCTATACTGCGGGTATTGAGCGCGTGTCTCCGAGTTGTTATTTTATAGTGGTCCAGTGTTCTTCAAAAAAGGAACCAAAAGATCAGAAACTGGCAAAGATACGAATGCGATAACGTGCAAGGACACTTCTTCCCGCAAGGCTATCTTGAATTCGTAGATGCAAGGCTCTCGTTCGCGTATTGGCGCGTCGCTCACGTGCCACTTTTAACAACGCATTTTCTGCAAAGCTCAAGCTCGAACCTTCACAAATATTCATTTCTATGGCAGTCACAGCTCTTTGGATAGCTTTGATAGCTTCAAAAGAGTCAACTCTAAGATTCCGCCTATGTTCAATATTACACAATCTGTCAATACTTTACATTTTACACTTTTGCTACAAAATTAACACATATAGCACTTTATCACAGTCATCCGGCAAACTCTGGGAAACAGACTGATGTACATTTATATATGCCACGACGACCAAGCTCTATGCTTTGGTAACTGAGCTCTTATTTCTATATGCTCTCGGTACCCCGTCATTTGACCTTCTGGTTTAGGCAAAGAACAACTCCGCGATCACGATTAAGCCGGAGCGCATTCTTGAATCAGTCGTTGAAAGGCGACTGGTGGGTGGAATGAGCTTGACTTTGTTGGTCCTACATACCCTATTTTTTACGTGCTTTCCATGATCAAGCTTAGTTGTTCTTGCAACTTGCTACCTCCTGGATTTCGTCAACTTTGACATAACATGTAAGCAAGGTTACTTGCATGGGTTTGCCAATCTTTCATCCTCTAGTACCATATACAATGTCCATACCGCCCAATGTGAACCTTCAAACCCTCAACGACGCTGCCAAACTCTCCCTCTGTGTAGATAGGCCTCGTGAAATGATTCTACCATGAAATGTGAATCGTGGTCTTCCAACGTGTATGATGTTCTTTTCGGCAATATCCTCTAACCACCTCACTTCAAGACAGTATGCGCCCCTCTAGCCTCAAGATACTGTTCGGCAACACCCTGTCCCAGACTTCGTACCACGCCAAATACCTCTTTGTCATGATATCTCAATCTTGTCTTCGGGTCCGTATAAGGTGCACTCAAGCCAGTAATATCACAATATCTCTTAGGATGCGACATTGATGGTGCTGATTCGATATTTGTGTATGTAGCAATCGGCGCAGATGGTAACACTGCTGTCCTTGCATTTCTCTCCAAAACCAACTTCGAGAGGTTTTGTGCTGCCTGTACAAGATTTGGCTGGGCCGTTTGAGGCTGAGCAGTGCCATTGGGAACATTATCGGGTGTTTGAGCGCCATCCGTAGTCGTGCTGGACTCATCAGCAAAAGGCGTCGCAATACCACTGTTGTCCTGAGTGGCCATCGTTGAAGCTTCCTTGCGCGTAGCATCACCAAGAATCGTCTTTATGTTCTTATTGCGGCGCTGATTAGGCTTCCAGGATGGGTTTCTGAACGGTTTCGGCAGTTTGTTGACGTCGAGTTTGTCTATCAGCTCTATGTGCGCATAGTCTGGCGGTGGTGGGGGCGGCGGAGCCATTGTTGTATGAGAACGTGATTATGTTCGTAAAGTCTCGAAATGTTGAATGACAACGGTGTGTTGGAAGATAGAATTTAAACGTCGTTTAAATCGTGGTGGCTATATTCATGACAACGCTGGCAGGCAGCGTAAGGTAGGAATCAATTCATATCAATAAGGCGCGGCTATTGATTGGCCCAAAATCCACGCAAGTATGCCCGCATCTTCGTAACCGCGATTAATCGACCATAACAAAAGTCGATTGCGCGACTTATCACACGACAACACAGGCTATATAGAGTTCCTCAGCATGGTATGGTGATCCTGAGCTCCTCTCTCGTAATCTCATCTCCGTAGTCATGCTGGTGCTTATCAGCATATAGGAGAGTCCTCATGAGCATCAACAGAACTTGTTACTATCTCGAATTATCGGGAACGTGGTAAGGCCTCCTTTTTTTCTTATCAGTACTCGTCATTCCTAATTCTGCTGCAGGAGAAGCTGAACGAGGCCATCATGCTCTTGAATAAGAACCTACAAGTATGGAAAAGCTTTCGAAATCACCAGGAGAATCGTTGCTAAAATCATATATTTTGTCTTCAGGAGATCAACAAGGACAACATGAACGTGGAGCTAGTGGCACAGATGTTCAAGAACTATCAATCTAATGTCCTCTTTCATTTGGAGGGTATGTTCTGGGGATACAACTGCTGTGATCCTTCTCTGAAACTAATCTTCACGTAGCTACCGATAGCCTTAAAGAGCCATCATGAAGTGGCAGAGACGTTCTGGATGAATAGTAAGAGTCATAGAAGCGTACTGTGTACTTCATAAGAATTGGCTCCATTGTCTTTTGTAAGGGTGGGCGTTCTGGGTTCAGTGCAATAGGCTTTTGCTCTTGGAATTGGCTGTTTGTACATTATGTTAAAATTATCCAAGAGCACCATACCTAGGAAGTAAACATCAAAGAGATTCGAGAATTCGCAACAACCATGATTCTTGTACTATAGGAGAACTTTACCTTGTTGCACATCAAAGTAATGATATTAAGCTATCAGTCATATCTCACAACACAAGTGCTTACAATGTATTGGATGGCTTCGTGACAGAGTAAAGTTAGCAGAATACTACCTTCGTAGGTAGCATACATAGGTAGGTAACTATCTACCACCTTGGACGTCACAGTTTGTTTACTTTTTTTAGTGGAAGCTTGCCGACCTGCTGGTGTACTGTCCATGGTAGCTTTCCAGCCTTGTCGCTGAAGTAAGGCCCGTGCGCTGGTGGTTTCACACGGTTACAATGGCAATCGCAGCCTCGTGCCGTTCTCTTCCATCTACAGTCACACATCTACATCTTCACCTTCCAGCGCACCTCTACCTGTAATTCTGATACTTTCTTTACACGTTTCGGAGGTTTCACATCAGAATCTTCGAAAGACGCATATTCTAAACTCTGTATACCATGATTTGTTTCTGAACTGCTCAATTCAAATACCATGGTGCACTCAACAGCAGATATACCAATGCCAGATGCTGCGCAGCAGGGCTCTTTGCCGCCACAACGCATTTACAATGTCAACGATGCACGATTTGAAAGCTACCAGGAACCGCAGCCCGATGGATATCAAAAGGCGAAAACTATGGATTCTGCCAGTGCTGCAATAGTAATAGACAACGGTCAGTATATGTCTTTTTATTTCAGTCATGATTCTGTGACTGACATGTGCAATGTAGGCTCATCCTCAATCCGTGCAGGATGGTCGTTCGAAGATGCCCCAAGGCTAAGTCTACCGCCCATCATGGCCAAATATCGTGATCGAAAGATTGGAAGGACATATTCATTCGTAGGTGCTGATGTATATGCTGATACGAATGCACGTAGTCATCAAAGAAATGCATTCGAGCCTGGATCCGGCATCATATGCAATTGGGATGTCATGGAGTCTATACTCGATTACACTTTCATAAAAATGGGAGTTGATGGCACAAATGGATCTGTTGATGTGCCCATTGTGATGACCGAGGCCATTGCAAATCTGCCATATTCTCGCAAATGTGAGTTGTTAAGTGATCCCCAACCTTCCCTCTCTTCTTCTATTTTCTTGTGGACTAATCGAAACTTAGCTATGACTGAGATTATCTTCGAATGCTACGGTGCTCCTTCGTTGGCTTATGGTGTCGATTCATTGTTTTCGTATAGATACAATAAAGGCAGCACTGGCCTGGTTGTATCCTCTTCACATAGCTCTACGCACTTGATTCCCGTTGTAAACTCCAAGGCAATGCTAGGTCAAGCAACACGGCTCAACTGGGGGGGTTCCCAGAGTGCTGAGTATTTGTTGAAGCTCATCCGCCTCAAGTATCCAACTTTTCCAGGCAAATCGAATTCCCTGCAGACTGAGGACATGGTTCGGAGCTTATGTTATGTCTCTCGCGACTACGATTCTGAATTGAGTAAATATCTCGACTGGACTGGGTTGGAGGATCGCGATTGTGTTGTACAGTATCCTTACACTGAAGAAGTCGTCATTCAAAAGAGTGAAGAAGAACTTGCCAGGATAGCAGAAAAGAGAAAGGAGAGTGGCAGGCGACTTCAGGAACAAGCCGCAAAAATGAGACTAGAGAAACTCATGCGGAAGGAGGAAGAGCTTGATTATTACCGCGATTTACAACGAAGAATCGCCTCGGAGACTAAGAAAGAGATCAAGCGCCTTCTAGATGCAGATGATCTGAAGGATGAGGCAGCTTTGGAGAGAACAATCAAGGAGCTTGACAAGTCGATTCGAAAGGCAAGGACCAAGGACGTTGGAGGACCTGAGGTGGAGGAAGAAGTGGAGGAGCCTGCGTTTGAGATGCTTGAAATTCCAGATGAGGAGCTAGATGAAGCGGGACTCAAACTCAAGCGACATCAGCGTTTGATGAAGTCGAATCACGAAGCTCGTGCACGTGCAAAGGCTGAGAAGGAGAAGGAGAAGGCTCGAATCGCAGAAGAAGAGCGCTTTGATGCAGAGAAACGCGAAAAGGATCTACAAGGCTGGCTGCAGGAACGACGCGTGGCAAGAGCAGAATTATTGCAGAAAATCAAGGACCGTGAGCGTTTGAAGGCAGACTTGGGCAATAGAAAATCTCTTGCGAGTCAGATGCGCATGAAGAGCATAGCAAATCTGGCTTCGGACGCTCCAACCAAAAAAAGAAGGAGAGGGGGGGATGACGATAATTTTGGTGCTAACGATGATGATTGGGGAGTATACCGTCAAATTGCTACTGGCGATGGGAGCGATGATGAGGAGGAGGAAGATCTAGGTGTATCGCTCAAGTCACTGGAAGCAGATTTGTTGAAGTACGACCCAGATTTCACCGAGGAACACACCATGGACTCACAGACCGATTGGACCAAAAGCCTCGTTCACGCGTTCTTGAGGGGACCTCGTCCATTTGACCCTAAGAGCCAAAGGGAGGCCCATCAACTCCACTTGAACGTTGAACGGATACGAGTCCCAGAGGTCATATTCCAACCCAACATCGCAGGAATAGATCAGGCAGGGATTATCGATATTGCAGCCGACATTATCTCTCATCGTCTTAATGGAGTGGTAAAGCAATCTGATATACTCAAGGACATTTTCCTAACAGGTGGAAACACGCTCTTCAAGAATTTTGACGACCGTCTGAGGGATGAGCTCCAGGCTGTACTTCCAGCAGGATCTGAGCTGACTATCAGGAAGGCGCGAGATAGCATCCTGGATGCTTGGCGCGGTGCAGCGGATTGGGCTGGTAGTGCTGCCTGGAAAGAGGCTGCTATTTCGAGGAGTGAATATCTTGAGAAGGGCTCGGACTACATAAAGGTATGTTTCATATGTTTAATGACTTTCCCCTCCTCTATGATCCCTCTGATGCAGTATTAGGAACATGATTTGGGCAATGCGTATGCATCATAATCGCGTTAAATATGCGCTCAAATAAAGCTGGGTGGTGCATATGGCGTTGAAATCAGGCACAGAAATTAGCATAGTATCGGTGATTACGAATTTTTCTATTCAAGTGCAATATATATCTGCAACTTCTGGACCAAAGCATCTCCGGCATATGTAAGCATACTGACTGTCTGATGAAGGCGGTTGTCCACAAAAAGCCTATCCCATAACTGTTCTCCCAAGGGTTATGTAACGCCAAATAAATGCTGCAAAAGGACTCCAAAAACTCCAAAAGACATACGCATCAATTAGATGGCTGTGATACTGGGGAGACCATCGGAAAGTGTCTGTAAGCGACTATTCAGATCAGCATTACCTTCTGAGGAGGATGGCGCAGGGTTTGTATAAGTCTCATCAGCTTTGGAGTTGCCGAGTCCTGCTACAGCCTGTGCTGCGGACGCCTGTAACTGGCTAATATCTGACGCAGCCAGTGTTGAGTTTTGGGTTTCTGTCTGCCGGTGAATATGCTCCAAGGGTTCCTGGCGGGGTTGCGAAAGATTGACATTGGCTGGTGGTTGAGGAATCTCGCCCTGAGTTTCAATAAGGCGTGACTGAAGATGGATAATGTATTCGCGCAGCGCATAGTTTTCTCCTTGAACAGTCTTGAAATTTTCCTCTAAAGCGTGAAGTTGCCTCACTTGCTCTTCGAGTTTTTTGATATAACCTTCCTTACGCTGTCTGAAGGCACGCTGCATGTTACGTAAGCTTGGTGTTTACTAAGAATTGTCGGTCGTCTCCTGTTAACTCACCTGTGCTTGTCTGCGAATAGCAAAATATCAGCAAACATTACAATAAATGAGTTTTCCTACATACCTGTTTTGAGCTGCACGCTTGGAACTGGACAATCCGCGTTTCTTTGAGCCACCACCGTTATCGTCTTCGGCGCTTGGCGCATTCGTATGTTGATGCGGATCGTTGCCTATCATCATTGCACCCTGATTCTGGCCGGGACTCTGGCTCGAAATCTGTGGATCGATGTTGTTCGCGTCGCTGCCATAGGCATGAGAATGAGGATTGATCGCAAGGCTCAACTGAGCGCGAAGCGCATCGTCTTTTAACATCAATCAGTCAATATACATGGAGCACGACAATCTCAAGGCGGGGTCATACACACCCGCACTTCCGTTCATATCCTGCTTGTCTGAGTCAGCCTCATCGCCGAAGCAGCATATGCGTGTATCAAACAGCGGATTAGAGATCTAGTAAGCATGCTTACCTGAGCTGTCATCGGGAGGATTGGGCGGGCAGTTGAAGGCTGCATGGTTGCTTGCCGATTCCTGTCAACGAAGGGCGCGCGGCTGACTTTTACGATTCTGTGTCGACTTCAATTCCCGACTCAACACTGCTATCGGACTCACACGATTTTTAGATAATCCACGGGAAGAAGTCACGCTGCGAAGTTGGGACTGGTGACTATCTTTGCGCGTGAAGTGTGGAAGAGAAAGAGCTGGTAGGCAGTGTAGGGATAGATATTCTCCGTATAGACAGAAGCTCGTTAGAGTGGATTTCGTAGCTGAAGACACGCGTAGATATTTTTCTTTCCTCGATTCTTCTTTCTCTTTGACTTTTGGGGAGGGGAGTTTTGTAGTAAATTTGAGGGGAAAGTGGGAAGGGGAGATTCGATGACTATGTAGGTAAAGCAGGTGTAGCAGGTGTAGCAGGTGTAGCAGGTGAGGCAGGTGAGGCAGATGAAGCAAGCAGGTAGGTAGGTAGGTAGGTAGTAAGGTATGTACAGTCTCTCAACTTTCTATGCTCAAGTCAAGGCGATGGATGGATGAATGACGCCGTACCGAAAGGGCAGACTAGCGTGACCGTTCTACGGAGAGATCGGAGGGAAGCAAGAGCCGTTCGTTTCGGTCCATGTATGTATGTATCTTGGGGAGACATTCCCATCAGGGTAATATTATTTACCTTACTCTTGTCATCCTGCACGCAGAGACTCGACATGGTTATGGTTATTGTTCCGTTAGTGATGTATTAGTCAATATTTAACCCGGGAATATGCTTTCCGCATTGTTGAACCTCCAACCCATGTTATTCGTCCATGCTCGGATGCTGAATAATAGCTTGTGATTACATACTCATTGCTTTGTCACCATTCTCCCCGGAGCACAGCACTAGCGAGAGATGTATGTATATCTATCTATATACTATTATACTATGTATTGTACATACTGACTGCGCAAGTATGTACATACATACAGACCTACGAAAATATCCCCGAAACCCCCGCTTTTGCCCATTCATTCCTTCATCCCTTCCTAACTCTAAGCCTCTGACATTCGATGTTCCCCAATACATCGAGTAAACTCTCTTTCTAGAAGTATGGTCTGATGAGTTTCCTATATTCTATCTACTGCATACATCATATATATTTCAAGTCCGTATTCACTAAAAACGATAGATAGTCAACACTCTTTACTCGGCACTGTTGTCTTTTGAATTCTATAGTAGCGCGACTATGCTAGCCTCTCTAAGTCAACTTATAACTAGCTAACAATCAACGCATTCAGACAGAATACATCATTGTTACAGAAACAATATACAAGTAACGTGACTTATAGGGAACCGACGCATTAGCCGAAGCGACGTATTTTCAAAAATTTCAATTGAATTGACTATAGCTCTATGTGTACTATTATAACTCTATATACACTAGTCCACATCGGGTAGGGAAATAGACTATTACTCTTTAGCTTCTTCTATATTGAATGTGTAGGTTTTACGCTAATTGAGCACTATTACACTAAGTTATACTTGATTTCAGTAAGCTTTTATATTTGACTTCCCTTCTACTTTCTAAGTGCTCCCAACTAGCTGTATACAAATCGTTGTATATATAGGTTTTTCGGGGCTTAAAGACTTTATATATAAGCTATATTTATAGTTATATAGCTTTTAAATAGAGATAACATAACTTTACTAACATGACTGGCCCATATGGAAGCGACACAGGCCCATAAGTGACGCATTTTCAATATCTGGTCAATAATTCATTATAACTTCATGTATACTAGTCCAAATCAGGCAAGCAGATAGGATACAGCTCTCTAGTGTCTGCTCTATTGAATTTGTAATTTTTACGTCAATTGAGTACAACTAGACCGAGTTATACTCATTTTAAGTATACGCTCCTTTTCTGTTTCTCTTATACCTTACAAGAGCTCTTAGTTAGCTGTATATAAATTGTTGTATACATAGACTTGTTAGGGTATAGAGACCTTGTATATAACTTGGGTTCATAGTTATATAACTCTTAAAGGGAGATATAGCATATAGCCTGGAAAATCACTTGCTTTTTACTAAATCTTCTAATAACTTTAGCTAGGGCTACTAAAAATAGCTATAAGCTTATATATAGGGTCTTTATACCCCAATTAGTTTATATATAAGACGATTTATATATAGCTAGCTAGGAGCTCTTACAAAAGCAAGAAAGGTAGAAAATGAAGGCATTCTGAAAATAAGTATAACTTAGTGTGATATTATACAGTTAGCGTAAGACTTACACATTATATAGAGCAGAAGCCAAAGAGTAATAGTCTATCTCCCTACCCAATTTGGACTAGTATACATAGAGTTATAGTGAATTAAAGTAAAAATCATGAAATTGTACTGTTTTAGCTAATATACCGGTTCTTTATAATATAACTTATAGGGAACTAATATGTTAGCTGAACTAGCATAGTATATTAGAATACAACTATTTCAATTATATATAACTGCTATACTAAGTCATCTAACTCAGAATCCTGGTCTTCCTAGCTCATATTAGACCTTTGCTCTTCAACCTGTATATTATATATATTAATTAACTCTAATAGTAGCTTTCTACAACGCTTTTTATATATAGTCTCTTCTTCTGCTTCCTGAGTTAAATTTACAAACCAACCTTCTAATTGAACTTTCTTTCCTTTATTCTAAGTAACTTACGCTTTTTCTGGACTAGCTCTTATATAACTCAAGTTCCCTTTGTATAATTGTAAGCTTAGTATTCTAAGCTTTAATTATACTGGTAACTTGCTTAGTATACCAACATATAGGAGAGAAAACAGCTGATTTAGCATCTAATAATATATTATAAAATACGTTATTTGCGTTTTTGAGTACTATACAACTAACAGGGGACCCCCACAAAATCGATACATCAAGGGTATATAGTATTGGTGTAGGCGGTAGACTAGGAGGTCAGCCAGGAGGTTGTATTAGAAGTTTATTGAATATTTTAAGTAGGTTATAAAGAATCAAATCTACTCCCTTCTAACCAGCAAGAATATTATATAGAGTAACTAGCCTAGAGCCGACGTATACCCTATCTACATCAGCTTTGCTATAGAGTAACTGGCCTAGAACCGACATACCAAGTTTTTTGTACCAGAAGCGACACAGTGCCCCTAATTTTCGCGAATTTTCGCGTTTGAGTCATTATTTCATCTACTATTCTCTGAGAATTAGTGGTGTGCGTCGGTTCTGGGCCTGCGTCGGTTCTAGGCCTGCGTCGGTTCCGGGCCAGTCACTCTACTAACTACTTCAATCAACTATAACTCTACAACCAATACATCAATCAATTGAACCAATATACCGAATGAAAGCGCTATTTCGGAAGCGTTACATGCACTTAATACACATCAATTCGAGTCGATTCGAGTCGATTCGGGCTGTAGCACGGCATTTTAAAGTCCTAGAGTCAACTCTTCGGCACCAGGCCAAAAGAAGACCAACCTGATATAATTCCCACCAAAATAACTAAATACTCTCTAATTCGGAAGAGTATACTCTGTTCTGTTGGATTATACATCAATCCTCGGTCGGAATACCTGTTATACTAAGCCTAGTTATAGAGATAGCTCAAGAAGCTGTAAAACAGTAGTACTAGTCATCCCTACTTGAAAACAACCAAGACAATAATTTCCAAGCACCTACAATATCAACTAAGTAGCTTCGAATATTCTGAAATTGGTATCTAGCATTGAGAGGCATATATTTACACCAATCAAAGTCTTTATGTTATAAAGGAGCAACTATTATATATATTAGACCTTGTATTGATGTATTTTTGCCACCTACTTGAAGAATATATTTATATAAGTCTGAAAATATGTAAATGTATTTACAATGATATTGACTTACTTATAATGCCTTTATATTGTTCCTACTTATTACAATCACTTGATGTTGGTATATTTGGTTCAATCAAGCAGTTTCACACTCAAGAGGTCAATTGATATTCAAGAGCATATATAACCTGTATTATACGCAAATATTGGGTTGAAATACTTATTAAGGTACAAAATAGAGCTATAAATACACATGGTATTCTTGCCAGTTGGAAAAGAGCGGGTTTAATCCTTTATAATCTACTCAGAGTACTTAATAACGTTCTAATACAGCCACCTAGTCAACATTCTAGTCAACTTTCTATACTACTACCACATATACCTGATCCTTTAGTTTTATAAGGCTCTCCTATAAGTTACACAGTACTCAAAAACGCTAATAATGTGTTTTATAATACACTATTACAAGCTAAATCAGCTGTTTCCTCTCCTATACGTTGGTATGCTAAGCAAGTAACCAACATAATTGAAACACAGAATAGTAAGCTTACAATCATGCAAAGGGAACTTGACACATATAAGGAGCTAGTCCAGAAGAAGCGTATTCAGAAGGGAAAGCGTGTACAGCTACAAGGTCAGTTTGTATAATCTACCCAAGAGGTGTTACGGGTTGTACAGGAAGCAGAAGAGACTGTATGTAAAAAACGCCGTAAATGGCTACCATTGGAGTCAATTAATGTGTCTGATATACATGAGGATGAAGAGCAGGAGTCTGATATTGCTATAGAAGAGTTGGTTTCGGACTTAAATGAGTTAGCATAGAGTTATGTATAACCAATGTAATTGTATTCAATTTTGCTGCGTCGGTTCCGGGCCAGTCACTTTGTATTCAAAGCTTTATTCTGGATCTTAATGAGTATTTCAACTTAATATTTGCGTGTTGTACAAGTTACATAAGCTTTTGAATACTAGTCAACCTCTTAAGTATAGAACCTTTTTATTGATCTAAAAACACTAACATTGAGTAGTTGTGGTAAATAAGAACAATGTAGTAGTAATATAAGTAAGTTAATGCTATTATAAATGCATTTAGCAATGAATTCACTAGTTATATAGCTTGAGTAGCTGTCAACTATTAATAATCTACATTGACTAAATACTATATTTGTACTTTCTAGTATAAATACCTTATATAACTACTCTAAACTATAATTATTTGAAGTCCAACTACTTGTACTAGTTGAGAGGTATCAATTAAAAGGTATAGTAGTCGGAGTCTACTTAAAACTAGTATGTTTTGCCTTGGATATAATTAATGGTGGTAAATAGTTACCAGCATTATTTATATATTCAATAACAGTTACCTATTTTTGCCTTCTAGGGCTAACCTTAGAATTAGAAGTTTGACTAGAATCAATAATAATATATGTAGAATGTACATCTCTAATAGAGAACCCAGTCCTATCTATACTATAAATATTTTCTAGCTTATATTTATATTATTAGAAGAAGTAGCAAAATATATTAAACTAGGGCCTTATATATATAGTATTTGGTCCTTTGTATTAACTAGCATTGATTTAGTGTGAATATAGTCCCTTAAGACTAGGGTATTATTTTTAGAATCTATAGAGCTATTTGTAGCCTATAGTTGGTAGTATTGTAGGTCAACTTTCATGATTTTTCAAGTATTGTAACTTAGTATTGCTAGTTTACAACCCCTTAGGCTATTTCTATAGCTAATGCAGGTATAATAGGGTATCCAATCGAAGACTGATGTGTAGTCCACCGAAATAGAGTATACTCTTCCGAATCAGAGAGTATTTGGTCAATTTGGTGGGAATTCTGTTGGGTTGATCTTCCCAAGCTTGGCCCGGTGCCGAAGAGTTGACTCAGGCACTTGGAAATGCCGTGCTGCGGCCCGAATAGAGTCGAATTCATGTGTATTGAGTGCGTTTATTGCTTCCGAAATAGCGCTTTCATTCGGCATATTGGTTCAGTTGATTGAAGTGTTGGTTGTAGAGTTATACTCAATTGAAGTGGTGTGGGGAAGTTGATGTTGGTGGGGAGTGCGTCGCTTCGGCTAATGCGCCGGTTCCTTGTAAGGCACGTTAGCTAAAGTTATACAGAGATTTGGTAGAAGGTAGATGGTTTTTTAGGCTATATGCTATGTTTCCCTTCAAGAGTTGTGTAGCTATAAACCCAAGCTACATAAAAGGTTTTATACCCTAATAAGCTTACATATAAGACAATCTGCATACAGCTGGCTAAGAGCCCTTGTAACAAGCAAGAGAAGCCAAATATAAGAGCTTACTAAAAGGGGGTGTAACTAAGTGCAATTGTAGATTAGCGTGTAAGCTACACATACTGTAAAACGGAAGCTAGAGAGCTATATGCTATCTTCCGGCCCGATCTGGACTAGTGCGCGTAGAGTTATAGTCAATATAAGTCAAAATATTGAAAATTTGTTGCTTATAGTGATGTGTCGCTCATAGTGATGTCACGTTATAACTCTGCAAACTATTCTAAATTGGGCAGAATATAGTATACTACGCTCTAGCTTATACTTTATAGTATAACGTGACTTGTAGGTAAACAAGGTATAACCCATTACCGACGCATTTCTAAAATTTGGTCAATATCTCATTATAACTCTACACATGCTAGTCCAAATCAGGCAAGAGGATAGCTTACAGCTCTTTAGCTTCTGCTCTACATTATGTATAAGTCTTACAGCAATTAAGTACAATAACACTAAGTTATACTTATTTTAAGTCTACGTTCTTTTTCTACTTCTTTTATACTTTACAAGAGCTGCTACCTAGCTATATACAAATATTTGTATATGTTGGTTTATTAGGGCATAAAGACCTTATATATAGCTTGGGCTTATAGTTATATAACTCTTAATAGGAGATATAGCAAACAACCTTAGAAATCACCCAATTTTGATCAAAGTTCTTAATACCTCTTTAGCTAGAGACATTACAAATAGCTACAAAGATTATATAAAGGCTTTTATGCCCTAATAGCCTTATATATATAGTAGTTTGTATATAGCTAGCTAGTAGCTCTCATTAAGAGCAACAGAAGTTGCAAAAGAGCGTAATTTAAAAAGTAGTATAACCTACTCTAATTGCACTTAATTAGCACATAACTTACACATGCTGTATAGAGGAAGCTAAAGAGCTGTAAGCTATCCTCTTCCCTGACTTGGACTAGCATGTGTAGAGTTATAATGAGATATTGACCAAATTTTAGAAATGCGTCGGTAATGGATTATGCGTCGGTTACCTACAAGTCACATTGCATAAGTTTTATACTGATTGCATACTATTGCATTAAGTTATACTTTTTTTCAATAACGTGACCTTCCTAGAACCGATGCAGTAAAACTAAATAGCCTATAACAACTTTAATTACGTAGAAATCTGTTGGAAGTTAATTGATATATTAGCTTCTAGAATGCTCTAGAATACTATAGAACCTTATAGAAACCTTTAGAAAACTATTACTAATAGCTCCTTCTACTTGTTTCTATAAGCTTCTATATATTACTAATTATAGAATACTATAGAATACTATAGAAGATTGATTTCTAATCAATGATATAATAAGGATCCTTCTAGAATCCTTACTAAAATGTATTTATACCTAGCTATAGTCCTTCCTTAGATCTGTAGAAGCAAGCAACAGAATCAACAATTATATTATATACTTCTATACACTTCCTACTCAATTGATTCTTTAATACACATCTTTTATATACAAGTGCTTCCCTCTATATAAAAGATCTTGCTTCCAACCTCTACTACAATAAAATCTACGCTAACTCGTCCAATTCATAATCCAGCTCTTCCTACTTGTTCTTAGACCACTGCCCTTCAATATTTATATTATACACATTAATTGATTCCAATAGTAGCTCTTTACGATGTTTTTTACATGCATTCTCTTCTTTAGCTTCTTGTAACGTAAATTCACCAGAAGCAATGCATCACCAGAACCGATGCATTTTTCAATATTTTCCCAGTATCTCATTATAAATCCATACACACTAGTCCAAATCAGGTAGCTAGATAGTATATAGCTCTTTGGCTTCTGCCCTACTAGATGTGTAAGTTTTACATTGACTGAGTACGATTACACCAAGTTATACTTATTTTCAGTATATACCTTTTTTCTACTTCTCTTAACATGACTATGTGGAACCAACGCATTAGCCAAAGCGACGTAAATTCCAATGTTTTGTCAATATCTCATTATAACTCCACATGCACTAGTCCCAATTGGGCTGGGAGATAGACTATAGCTCTTTGGTTTCTTGTCTGCTGAATGTGTAAGTTTTACGCTAATTGAACACTATTATACTAAGTTAGACTTGATTTCAGTAAGCTCTTATAAAATCACCTCCCTAGAGCCGGTGCACTACGTTTTTTGTACCCGAAGCGGCATAGTACCCCTAATCTTCGCGAATTTTTGCGTTTGAGTTACTATTTCATCTACTATTCTCTGAGAATTAGTAGTGTGTGCTGCTTTGGGTACTACACTACTTCTAGGGAGGTAATATTATTTGACTTCCCTTCTACTTTCTATATGCTCCTAGCTAGCTGTATAGAAATCGTTGTATATACAAGCTTGTTAGGGCTTGAAAACTCTATATACAACTTGGTTTTATAGTTATATAGCTTTTAAATAGAGATATAGCATACAGCTTGAAAAATTACTTGCTTTTTACCCAATCTTCTAATAATTTTAGCTAGAGCAATTATAAATGGCTATAAACTTATATATGGGGCCCTTATAGCTTAATAGCCCTATATATAACACAATTCATACATAGCTAGATAGAAGCTCTTACAAAGTATAAAAGTAGAAAATGAAGGTCTATTGAAGATGAGTATAATTTGGTGTAATAGTATGCGATTAGTATGAAACTTACATATTCAATATAGGAGAAGCTGAAGAGTAATAGTCTATCTCCTGGCCCGATTAGGACTAGTGTATGTAGAATTATAATAAGATGTTGACAAAACATTGGAATTTACATCGCTTTGGCTAATATGTTGGTTCTATATAAGTTATATTAAGAGAATTAGAAAAAAGGTATATATAGAACTCAACCCACCTAATTTGGACTAGTATACACAGAATTATATAGAGATATCAACTAAATATTAAGAAATACATTGCTTTGGGTACTATATAGCTAGCTAGGAGCTCTTACAAAGTATAAGAGAAGTAGAAAAAGAGCATATATTAAAAACAAGTGTAACTTACTAAAGGTCCAAGAACCTAAAATGCAAAACAAAAAGTTTGTTGCAACTGCCGTGAATCGAACACGAACCTGCCGCTTGGAAGGCGGCAATCCTAACCATTGGACCACAGAAGCGATCAAGTTGAAAGAACATGCAAATTTGAAAATATATCACGGAACTTCGATCTTCCCAGCACATTTGACATTCTTCTAATACATGGTGGTTGGATATAGGAATCCTTTTCTATTTTGACTACTACTATGTGCCAATGTCGCGCGAAGCAGGATCATATACATATATATAGTACAAACGAGAACTACCAAAATAGCAGAAAGACGTCGTCCCATTAGATGAGATATATAATGCCTAAAAGGGTAATTTTAGGTGTTTTATTGTATAGTAAGTTCTTGGCTGGTACATATATAATCTATCCGAGTAGAGATTTTTATAGCCTTACAATGTCAATTGATCTGAAGTGTTATTTATGTCGTGAGTAAGTAATACCAAGCCAAGCTTGTCTTCCGAGCCTAGAACATATTCTCAAGTAAAGCAAATTAGTGCACACCTACGAATACGATTTGAATACCAGCATAATATCTTGGTATGCAGTACATAGAGTAGATGGAGTAAATACTGTACTTGAATTTGATGAAAGTATCTAGAGCGTTTTCATGGGTCCTGCTGTGTATACAGTATCATCGTTCATACTCCCAATGAATACCCACATGGCACATGAGCGAGGACAGAGAAGCTGGCTTGGTAGTGAACAACTAACAGGTTGCCGAGTTGTAATGCAATGTAACTTTGGACATCTCACGCCCACAATGCGCTCTGTTTCCAACGACGTGACAATGGATCCAAGACACTGCCATGAACTCCGACCCCTGTCGGATGCTGCTTTGATCAAACATGGGGCGTCCTCACCTTGTGTAGCTCGTGCCGGGGAATCGGAGGCGATCATGCTAGATTGAAGGGAAACCGAAAACCCACAAGCCAGCTAGAATTATGTGATATCGCTCGGGGAGCTCGAGTCTCAGGGGCCATCAGTATCATCAGATGATTTGATGGTGGTCGTCATAACTGTAGCTTCGACAACACCAAGCCCGCCAATTGTTGCGGTGATACAATGTCATACTTACGCTGAAATAGCTCAGGAATTGTCAAGAGGACAGGTGAGAGTAACTCCGTAAGGACATGGAATATGTAGGATAAAGGTAGAGTGTGCAGTATGCTAGGCGCGATAAGTCAAAAGTACGGACGGTAGTTGGACATTAGTGGTTAAACTACATGACTGACAGGCCGGTATTCTCATAAATTCCCCATAAGTAGTGCGCACGTATTGTTAATTTCAATGATGCAAATATTCTCAATTGACTCGATTTTTGAAGCCGATGACTTATGGTTGTGTATTTATTATATATGTAACGAAATAACAGCGAAAGAGCCAAAACCACCAACCAGTAAGACGATTATTGAAGTCACTTAGTAACACTACCTACACCACACAATACATAATCGAGTATTAATACCTTATGAGTAACTGTTAGACACCTATAGCTACCTGCATGATACAATAATATAGCTGATTCCTAGTTATATCTGTATTCTACAGTTGAAAAGTTTGCGGAGCAATTGACTGACGGGTCATGGCACTACTGAATGTAGATAATGTAGCTTCAGCCCCGCAAGCGCCCCTCCAAGTGTGTATGTAGTTGGGTTCTGGCTCTGTTTCTCCCGTCAACGTGGAACACCACGGAATTCTACGAGATCCCGCCAACCGTGTCAGTCATATTATAAGTACTCCGTATCTTACGGAATAGCTAAGTTATGTCGAGGTCATCACAATAGTGTACGTACATAGTCTTCTCATGAGCATGAAGGAGGAGTAAGAGTTACTCGAATAATGCCATGGCGCTTCACGATCGAACATGCATGTATTAGTACCCGAGTACTTAGTACTTATGTGATGGTGTCGCGGCACGTATTCATATGAGTATGAGTGTGAGTATGATTGTGCGAGTGGATGTGTTGGTTCGCCGACGCCAAGCAGAATGTCCACGAAGTAGTCGGGTACGCCACAGTACAGCCACCTTGTCGTCTCTCTATGAATGTTGTGCAAGTGTGCAAGGACAATCCGGACATTTCGTATTACGATTCGTACCATCACACGAACAATAATAATCTTGTCATTATCGTCCTTCTTCCCTCACCACTCTCCTCTTTCTTTTCCTCGGTCTCACAAGCTAGATGAGAGAAACGGGCCGTCCATTCATCGACTACAAATCACACTGCCTTACGGAGGACTACGGGGTGCTGACCGACGCTCGAGTTTCTTTAGCCAATCGATCTACTACTAGAAAGACCATTTCAACTCACGACGGAATCACAGACAGCCCAGCAGTGCAGGAATGTCGATCTAGATATTCGTATTCATCAACTACATCCTCCATACCCACAACGTTACCACATTACGTATACATCTCATATATCTTCCGTACTCCATAGGTATTCTATTCATGAGATATCTTTACTGCTTTACTCTTGGATAGCAGTCTACAGCTATCATCAGAGATCCAGAATAACAACCACACCCCCCTGGCCCCCCCGGTCCCCACGGCCCCCCTACGCCCCATTTTCACTGATTCGGCTTTGCCCGGACCTGATTGCAGATTGCAGATTGCAGGCTGCCAAACTGGCACAGAGGCCCGGAGAGTAACACTGTTTGAAGTTCACAATCGCTTCCCAACGCGGCAAAGCACCAAGGCTCTCGAGTTACAGGATCATTGAAGCGGCGACGTCGAGCAGGAACGACAGTTCACACCTACACACCCACAAACACATCAAAAACATTCACATCACCACCTCGACTCTCAACTTCATTTGTCATCATTATATATTGCTCTCAGGACATTGTCACTTGTTGCAGAGTTATTACATCTGATAGCCCACCACTCGCCACACAGTCCATGGTCTGATCAGCGGTTGAAACCCATCAAACCAAGAAAAGCCCAAGGAAAAAAATCTTTGTTTGTTCTATCCAAAGGTGGTGGATGTTGCAATTAGGGTTGCAGTAATTTCCACAGACATGTCCAGGGTTCAGCAAAGGTAGGTTGTCTGCACCATATTTTGCTTGCATCAAGATCACTCCCAAATAAGAAAGGAAAGGCCTTTGAAAAAAAGAGGGGGAAAACAAGAAAAGAAAAAAAGAGGGAAAAAGCAAAGACGAAACAAAACCCTGACAGCGCCTTTGCTGATATTCATCTCTCCTGATTAGACGTGAGCACCATATTGTGGTGTTAGGTGCCGGTACGTAGCTCTTCTCACTAACTGATATGCACACACTAAACATCGCGTAGGAGGCGTTGGAAAGTCCGCTTTGACGGCTCAATTCGTTCAAAATGTTTGGATTGAGAATTATGACCCTACAATCGAGGACTCATACCGGAAACAAATTGAAGTAGATGTGAGTTCTCGTTGAATATAGATGCTTGTCATATATGACGCTGACAAGCATGACAGGGTCGGCAATGTATGCTTGAAATGTGAGAGACAGCTCGCCAGTGCGCACATGTGACATGTCCCCTGAGTAAATGCTAATTTAACAAAATTCAGTTTGGACACAGCTGGAAGTGAGCAATTCACTGCTATGCGCGAAGTCTACATGAAGGCTGGCCAAGGATTCTTACTGGTGTTTTCTATAACCAGTCTCACTTCATTATCGGAGCTGTCCGACCTCAGAGAGTCCATTATCCGCATCAAAGACGATGACAACATCCCTATAGTCATCGTTGGTAATAAATCCGACTTAGAGGAGGATCGTGCCGTGTCAAGAGCTAGAGCATTCTCGATCTCACAAAGTTGGGGAAATGCACCTTACTACGAGACGTCTGCAAGGAGGCGAGGTAATTTAACCTTGTTCCATGGAGCGTATCTTGAGCTAATCTTTACCACAGCAAACGTAGACGAGGTTTTTATTGACTTATGCAGGCAGATTATTCGGAAGGATAGGGCCTCTGCTCCCGAGGTTGTTGAAGAAACCAAAGAGAAGCAAAGTAAGCAATCTCGGCGGCGAAGGCGAGAAGGGAGATGTGCTATTCTGTAAATACTCTATTCGTTTTGGCCCGCAGATAGCGACAAGCCTTCCACGATAGTCCTTGGGCTACTATTTGATAAAAACCATTCGGGATCCTTGGTACTCTGGAAAAAAGAGCATGATATTTTGGTAGTATGGCACATGTGGATCGAGCAGTTTGGCATGGGACTTCCAATTCTTAGTTCGTTTGGCTTGTTAGGAGACTTATACATACTCAAGAGGAATGCAAATAATTGCCTCTTTTATGGCATTTGAGCAGATGACCCAAGCTCAAGAGGACAGACCCCTAATTACGACCTCATGTCTCACAACGTTTCTGAAGACAGCTATCTCTTATGAAGCTTGATATAGGGGTTGAAATGCGAATTCGGACGAGTGAAATAGTCTGTATTCCAAACTAATATTGGCCCAATCAATGCATTTCCTAATAGTAATATTCTACAAGTGAACCACCGTACCACAGCGAGTAGCGTACGCTGCAGGTAATCATCAAAGCCCAGTAACCATTGCCCAGAACCCCTCTTGAGATCTGCAGCATAACTCACACGAAAGATTATAAATGGAAACATTACTCTCCCAAGAAAAGTCCAACCAATCGAGAAAGTAAAGGCACATATGTTGTAAGGACTCAAACATTGGTATCGGGTCTGTTGTTGATGACATTGACAAAGTTGTGTGTTCCTTTTGTCTGCGATCTTTCTACCCACGCATCGCCCATTGCATGGTCCATATCGCCCACGAGTGTGCCATCTGCGAATGCAAGAACATCAGCGCCACCAAAGTAGGTACGTTCTTGCTTGTTGATCCACGTATTGTCTTTTTTTTCTGGTGCGAACCCTGACTTAGCTAAAGACAAATCTTGCGGGGCATCCCTTGTGGGTATCGGAGAGTTAGATGAATGGGCATGTTTATTGGATGAGTCGTTATTTGTCCCATTTTGTTGATGGTATGGGGATGCAATACCTGTGGATGCTGAACTTCCTTGCACACCTGCGTGTGGACTGTATCGTCCAGATGAACTAGCCTGCCTTAGCTCATCCCCAGCGACTCTAGCAAGGGTACTGAGCGTATTAGATGCATTGCTGTTCGTATTGTTGTTGACGGCTGCCCAACCTCCCTCCAGGCCTTGCATTGTGTCAGGATTCGCGCCAGGCTCATTCACACTTGGTGGTGATGTTGGATTGTCAGAGTCGTCACGAAAGACGTCTCTATCCTTAAGCTCACCAAAGTCTTTCAGTTCTGCTTCTAGGGCAAGATATTCATCCAAACCACCTCCGGGTCCACCCTCTCGGAGCCTACGATCTGGAAGGGAATCGTGTGGATCCATACCATCGGCAACCAGCTTGTTGATATTATCATTATACTCTTCCACCATATCATGATAATAGTACCACATTTTTCTGATTGTTTGTCCCCATCTAATTACGCCAGTCAGTAGAGCACGTTAGTATAGATTTGATGGCACTCACCCGTAAGCCATCGGTAATCGTGGGCGCATTTGACGTAGCATCTTTACTCCAAGAGCAGTGGCGCCCTTGAAGGGGCCTTCTCTATGACGAACATTCGCAGCATCCCCTGTCATGTAGTTCGCTGTATCCATATCTTCAAAATAAAATGCATAGACGCCACAAAAGGCAGCCGTGTAGATCGCAAAACCAACCTGGGGAGTTTCTACTAACCCACGTCCATTGCCGCCCTCGCGACCTTCGACCCATTCCTGATACATTCTGGCCAATTTCAAGATGTCGCTGGCAGCACGGAACATCTCCCCGGCGCTCTCTTCCCAAAACCCAGCTGGTGATGGAAATCGATCCGGTGGGAATGTGGGTTCATCCAACGGACCCTGTGGTCGCTTGAATCGTAGTGGCGCAAATGGAATGTACTCGCGGTGCAGCATGATGATACAAAGAGACGAGAGTGCATGAAGGGCTGTATATGTAGATGCGGTCCCGCGACTCAAGTGTGCAGAAAGATTGGATTCTGAAAAGGTCAGATTACGAGGCAGCGAGGCATGAAAGGTCTGTAGCTGTTGTCGGAATTCGTAAAAGTTAGTTCGCTCGTCCCAGGGCGGATGATGCTCAAGCCTTATAATTGTTAGCATACGATTAAGTCCACTTACTTTCAATTTGAAGCGCATGCTTACCTTCTGCCACCTGAACAAGACCATTTTGAAAATCTACCCCAAATCTCAACAAGTCGAATGTAGCGGCTAAGGACGGATTCGTCCTCCCCTGTATATGTTTGGCGAACAATACGAGCACCATCAAGTGACTGGCGCGTCTCCACCTTGAGAAATCCTGTCTCTGACTTCTCACCGAAGACAAACGCGTCATCAGAGCAGGGCAATCTCACAGAGAGATCCTCAACATTGATCCTCAGGGCCCTGTCTCTTCCGCCGGACAAATATCGATCAAGAATGAAGCAAGAGAAGAGGGTCCGCCGTCTAATTTCTTTGCGGATATTGACCTGAAAGTCTTGGCTGGAGGGAAGATCTGAAGACCTGTCTGGATAGGACAAGACTTTGTTGTCTCTGCTGTCATCTTCCCGCTGTAAGCCCAAAAGTTGGGCCTTAGAGATGGCCTGCTGGAGGTGTGTCCATGCCGTTTCACCGCGGCACATCCCCCAATAGTGGACACTGAGCATGAGGTGCGTCTGCACTAGCTCAATGCTGGTTGTGTTAAAAGACAGTGAGCCCAGATGAGGATCCTGCGCAGTAGCGTAAAACTCGGACGCAGCAAGTTGATCAGCCTTTTTCTCGCCATCTTGCTCTGCAAAGTGGGCTCTGAGTTCTGGATGAAAACGAGCTGTGAGGGTCAGAAAGGCCAAAAGCCAAGCTCTTGACGTAGCAAACTCGGTATTCGCAAGATCATCCCTAGACTGATTCAGGCTCATGCAGTTCCGAACTCGTGCAGAGAAGGTTGGCTGATGTAAGAACGAGAGTTCGGTTGAGTATTGCAGTTTGAAGATGTCCAAAAGCTCGGTCCAAACTTCCATCGTAAGAAGAGAGGGATCTAGGGGATCCTCCGCACTTCTGGATCTTGCAGTGCTGAGTGGAGGCTTTAGAGTATCCACATCGCTCTTCCTAACTCGTGGTTTCCGGACAGGTTCCCCATCCTCGGGCTTCACGACGGTCGATACATCTGGTCTATATTAGTTTTTCCCTGACACAAATAAAATGAGCAGAGACCTTACCTGTTCTGCGTGCGACAGCTCCCGGGACAGGTATCGCATATTCGCATTCCCGATTACTTGTCCTACAATTCTCGCATGTCGTCCCAACGCCCTGATTGACACACTTCACCTTACTCCTGCGGCATTTGGCGCAAGCAACGCCAGTTCGGTTCTTCTTCACAGGGCCATTCATCTCACCAGGAGCCCCACTCTCTCTTGCGCTTTCATTTCCAAGGAGAGTTTCGCGCGCTTCATGCGATCGCCCTCTGGCACTCCCGGGAGCGCCAGAGGCCGCCTCTGAGGCACTGGTAGGTAGCGGCGTTCGCGACTGCTGTGGGGATCGAGGATGAAGGAATGTAAAAGGAGGAGAAAAGGCCTCGGCGTGAGATCTCTTGGGAGACGTTGCTCTAGACGTGATGGGCGGCGTTGCGTTAGGAACCTCTGGAGAGAGGATAGAGAGGATAGAATGTGGTGAACGGGCGGCAATTGTGCCGGTAGAAGAGGTCCGTTCGGACCCGGTGATTGCGTCGATGATGAGACTTGTCCTATGCGCTCCTCGGGTTATCTCGTCTTTCTTTGACGAGATCCCAAGCGCGAGTTTTGAGGAGTTTCGAATGTGGTTTGTGACGGAGGGAGTAACAAAAAAGTCGTTGGATAAATAGCTTTCGCGAAGTCGCAGCAGGTACAATGTGTTGGGTTTTGCCGTAAGCACACTCAAGCGGTATGCGCTTGCCTTCACGGAAGGCTATTGGAGTTGATTTCAACCGTGTAAGGATGAAGGCGGAATTTTATGAGCGAACAAGATATTGAATAGAGCTGTTTGCATTCGCTTGTTGATGGACTAGAATTGAATAGGATAGCTGTTGTTGAAGATGAAATGCTGTGGTCTGTTCTGTTCTGTTCTGTTCTGGTTCTTCTGTTCACCAAGGGAAATGGTGACCCGATACGCGGTACCGACACTACGGGTGAAGCTGTGCAGATGCAAGGTGTGGAGAGAGTGTGTTTGATTGGGCGGGTAGTTGCGAGAGTGTCAGAGAACCAACGCGGTTTGAAGACAAATCAAATTGGAAAGTGAATGGTAGAGAAGGAGAAGGGATAAAAGGGATGAGGATGAGGATGAGGATGAAGAGTGACAAGAGTTATGTAAATAAGGTAGTTAATTGTGAGGGGGGAGGGAGGAAATTTTGGAGAGAGGGACCAGATGCCTCTTTTGTCGTTTGCAGGTTGAGAGGAGTGAGGTGTTAGGTGATTGATGGCTGAGGGAGCTGTACTTGCGTAGAGCACGCTCCGCTCGGTAAGAGTGGTGGTGGTGCGGTGCGCGTGAGGACCGATGGCACGGCAGATCGGACTGGGGCAAGTTGGTGGTAATGAGAGTCCGGGCCAGCACTTCAGTTCGGATGTGCGAATGCTACGTGCTACGCTACGTGCTACGTGATACGTGCTACATGCTACCTATGTGCTGTGCTACTTCCTCCGACTTACTTGCTTGCCACTTGCTGCTTGCTACGCATCCATGAATAAGATAGGCTGAGAAGAAGGGGGAGACGTAGACTAGGTGAGCTTATTAATTGCGGAAAAAGGATGAGAGGGGTTAAAGGTATGTGATAACTCAGAAGAGTAAGAAATTCGAGAGTGAGGCTGAGGCTTAGGGTGAGAGTGAGAGTGGGAGGTGGTAGTGAGAGTAAGAAGTGAGTGAGCAGTGAGAACGAGAGTGAGAACGAGGGTGAGAATAAAGGTAAGCTTGATGATGAGAGGGATGGAGAGGAGGAGGAGGAGGAGGAGGAGGAGGAGGAGGAGGAGGAGGAAAAGAGGTTATCAAGATTGGATAGGCAAATATACATAGTTCATATATGTATCTAGGTAATGTAATGTAAGGTACCCGTATGTCCCTTATAGATACCAAACCATTGGAAGACATATAGAGTACACACATATATATACATACAAGGTAAAGTAAGTAAGTGATTGCATTGCACGACACCTGGTGTTTGCATCATGACGGGAGGGGAGGTAAAAAAGTACATCTGGGCAGGGGAGTATGTGAGTGGAGAGGCAGGGAGAGATTACCAAAAGACGAGAAACGATGATCATCAAGCTAAATATATAATAAACACATACCGTGTACATACATTACTTGGGCACCTGAATGATGTACTGACTGTATGAACCGGGGTGGAACATACGTAGTAGTCTTACCCTGCCTACCTACATTAGGGAAGTGGTCTGTCTGGTGGTCGGCCTCTCGCCCGAATGCTCGTGCCCCGTTTGGTCGGCAGTGGATGTTCCTCGGCGATGTATCGGGAGGCGCCACCGCTCCTCCGCCTCATCATGCACTTTTGATTGGTAAAGGCCGTCTGTAACCCGTATCTCTTATTCCAAGTAAAAGGTATGGGGAGTAAGACGAAGACGTGGTAGGGATATGCTAATCCTGGCCTGCCTTTCCCTCTTTTTTCTTTTTTCTTTTTTCTTTCTTCTTTCTTTCTTTCTTTCTCTCTTTCTACTTCTTCCTTTCATTTCCCTCATTCTCTATTGTTGGTGTTGGTTACTTTCTATATCCATACATGTTAATGCAGTCTGTGAAGTCGGAATGCCTGTCGATGTGCTTCGGGTCGAATGTGCTCCGTACCTATCGTATGGATGTGTACTGCTAATATTAAAACGGCAGTGTAAGCGTGTATTTATACATACATACATGCCACATACTGGAAGATATGAAAGTACAAGGTAAATGGGGATGGATATGATGGGGATATGAATAGGGTAGTATAGTACTTGTAAGTACATAGGTACATAAGTACATGCCTACATACGTAGGCTATCCTCAGCTACTCCCAACACATCCGCATTACAGAATACAAAACTATTTAGACATACATCTACCTACACAGCATGTATTTGTAGTAGCAACAACTTCTATACAATAATACTTGAGTTCAAACAAAACAAAACAAAACCAGGCAAGAGAAAATGGGCTGTGATGGTATTCACAAATCAAGGTAACGTTAGAGAAGGATAAGAGGGAGAGGGATAGAGACAGAGAGTTATGAATAGGTTACCTTATTATTGATGCTGTGAGAATATCGGACCATTGCCAGCATCACCTTTTAGGCATGCAGCTGGTTTCCCGTTAATCCCACCATATACCCTTGATATACCTGACCTTGTTGCTACTGCAACGCATGCTACCAGCAATCGGAAACCTTTCGGAATCATATTCACGTCCGCCCTTATATCACTCGTATCGCTTTAATTGCAAAATAATCATTATGTATTTTATCAAGTAAGATAACGTGCATGCGAGGATACAAGTGGGCGCGACTGAGAAGGTTGAATCCCATGCTACAGTTTGTTATGCAAGATTAGCGGAAGAGGAAGAGCAAGAGGAACAAGGCAGAGACAACAAGCCCGTCACCTTTTCGGCAATTCAAAGAGCAAAGCAGAAATCGGCACGGATAGAGGCGGTGTCAAGCATGCTATTACTGTACAGAAATACTAAAGACTAGAATGTTGATACTCCCTCCTTTCCGCGCTCCTTCACTGCCCTCCAACTCCGATAAAGTCCATACATTGTATACCGGAGTTGCGGAGGTATCGGACCTTGTTTACCTTTCAATCACCAACCGTCTCGTCATATGGGAGGGAATACAAGAGTACCTAAGGTAACTTGGCTAGTGCACGACAGTACCACTCTGCATGATGATCCTTCTTCTTCTTCCTTTCCCACGCGCAAGTTAAAGAGAGTTTCATCGATCAGGGTTCACTTTCGTTTTCTTTCTACTCTCTACTCTCTCCCCGCTCTCTCACACGTCTCGTCTCAGTCTCATTTATTACTCACTGTTCCCAACGTTTCCCCGAACACAGTAGACAGTAAACAGAAGTGATGAGACCAATAGAATCCAATGAAATCATAGTCAGGCCAGTCCGGATCTGATGAGCGGCGAAAGGCCTCTGCGTACCCGTATTACCTAGGTAAGATACCGTACATACATACATTAGGTAGGCTTGGCAGAGTTTCCTCCCAACGGATATGCCGAACGCCGAACTCGCAGTTCTTTCGGTTAGCCATGGCACGCGGCCATTTAAAGGGTTCTCGGGAATAAAATAACAGTGATACATACATAGGTAACAATATTAGCCAACGGGCCCTTTTATTTTATTTTACCGGGAGTACGCTACGGACTACTGTATGACCCGCTCGTGCTTGCTTATACCGCTGCTTTCCTTTCGCCGTGCAGAACATGAAGATCTTTAGTACCACGCACCATGTGTACATACATACCTATATGTAGAAGAGCCTTCGATACCCTGATATTACTCCGGATTGCGTAATCGATCATCCCCATCAAGGCATATCAATGCTGCACATGCACACTCATATATCTGCTCCTTCAAGCTTTATTATTGGTATTAATATTAGCAAAGACATATCTTCCACATAGATCTGATTATTACAATGAGCAGAAATCAAGACAACATTAACACATGCTAGTTGGATGTCGTATAGTCGATTGTTGCGTAATAAAGCACATCATGTCAGTAATCAATCAATCGCATCGCTGGCTTGAAGCAAAGTATGAGCAGAAGAATAAACGGCAAATTGTTACTGCAACGAGACAATGCCTCATACACCTAGCCACAAGTAACATGAGAGGACTCAGTCAGATTTTGAGTTTTTATTCCTCATGGCTAACAGGATTGCAGCATAAGGGTCGAGATTGTGACAGGGTTGCACTGTGGAGCCCAGTTCTCATTATAAAGGTTGTAGAATCTTGGTAGAATGTGAGCGATTTGTTATTAATGTCGGATAGGGTGAACTTACCCTCCAGACAAGCACTGATAGAAGACAGTAGACCCCCCGAGTGCTAGGGAACCATTGCTGCATACGCTCCATCCAGCTGTGTAGATGGCTCCAGCCTGGGCAGGTTTGTCGAACTGAAACTGGAAGTTGGCGGCAATATAGCCGGTACGACCTTGGTTGTCGGTAAGAACCCCATTTTCAAGAGTAATAGAGAGAGTGCTATTGCCGGCGCATGCAACCAGACCCATCATAGCTGCTGAGGCACTTGCACTTGCTTGACGAGCCTTTTTCATCTTCTGAATCGTTGGCGTGGCTTGGATTTGGCCACTGCAGAGTGTTAGAATACATATTATCAGATACGAACTCCATGAGACTTACTCAGTAACCTGGGAAACGGCACTTGCAGTACTCGTGGGTGCCTGTGGTTGTCCACTAGTTACATTATCAGTATATCGGTTCAATAATGGGGGGTTCGAATACTCACTCGTTGATGGTAGACACAGGAGCCACAGTACTTTGAGAAGTAGGTGCCTGTGGTTGTCCACTGTCAAGTGTCAGTATCCCGCTTCATTAACTGGAGTACAAAGACTAACTCGTTGATGGTAGACACAGGAGCCACAGTTGCTTGAGAAGTAGGTGCCTGTGGCTGTCCACTGTGGCTTTGTCAGCGATACATCACCCGAGTCAAGAGTAATTTCACGCTTACTCGCTGATAGTAGAAACAGGTGCGACGCTCTGAGGAGTTGCTTGAATTTGTCCGCTACTAACAGTCAGCAAGCCTAACGTATGAACATGCATAGAGAACTTACTCGCTGATCTGTGAAACAGGTGTAACGGCTGTATTTCGATATCTTAGTGAATAATGCTTTTAATTTTCAAAGAAGTGCCTCACTCATTTCAACCATGGTAACAGGGGCCTGGATTTGTCCACTACAACGAGAATCAGTAAAGCTTTCTTAAACCTCTGAGCCTCACAACTTACTCATCGATCTGAGAAATCATACCCATGGTCATGATCATAGTTATAGGAGCTTGAGGCTGCCCACTGTTGTTTGTGTTAGTGCATAACTTTGAATTCGAGTTACCTTTGACTCACTCGCTAATTGTGGATACAGCTGCTACTGTAGATGTAGGCGCTTGTGGTTGTCCACTGACAGGTGTTAATATACCACTTTATCCACTGGAATACAAGAACTTACTCGCCGATGGTCGACACAGGTGCTGCTGTAGAAACAGGTAAGCTACTTTGGCCCGTAGAAGCACCGGGTTGCCCGTCCGTCAGTTGAGTTACAGGAACGACAGATGCTTGGCTAGAAACTTCTGGTTGCCCACTGGATTTTCTCAATTAGCTTACTGCCACTGTATGATTCAAAGTGGAATCTTACTCGCTGCTCTGAGTAATGGCCGCAGTCGAAGTAGAGCTTGTTGTAGAAGTAGGGCTCTCTGTACCACCTGTACTGTCGGAGAAGCTCACAGTAGTATTCATGACCGCAATGCCGAAGGAACCACTGTAATTGACGACACACCCAGAAGGAGCTGGAGCTGATGGTGAGATCTGTGCCGTAACAGCTTGACGAGCAATCAAGTTATTTGGGATGGCATTTATACCAGCAGCTGCTAGGACTACAACGAGAGTGAAAATATGCATTTCGAGTAAACTTTAGAAATTTTCAGGATGAAACGACAGTCGTGACAGAAAGAAGTATAATTTCAAGGGAGAGGACCTTGATATATAAATTTTGGAGCGGTATTTTGGACATTACTTGCAACTAGAGGTAGATCAAGCACTAGAAACTGGCTTACGAATGAGTAGCAGGTGACGGAATAGATGAATAGAAGAAATTGGTATGAAGCTAAAGACATATATTTCGTCTTCACACAAAATGAGACTATCTTTCTAGACTGACAACTTGAGAGAAGGTCGACATCATTACCTTTGCTGACCCTAGGCTACCATTTTCGGAGTATGTATTTATATACCAATATGGTTGTCTGAACTAGCCAGAGTAACGCCATTGACCACCAAGACTAACAGTAGTCTTTAGCGTTCTATCTATGGCCAAGTCATGTGTTGTTGAGTACAATCCTTTGCAAGAATTGGAAATTTCCACCTCACATTGCAAGATTTGATTTGTGGATGATCCTATGATCTAACAGTAAGTATGCCACTGGTGCCACTTATTTCTCTACACTAGGAACAACGGCTCATGGGGACGACGACTAGTCATATACTCTGGCACGATGGATATTTGACACACATACCAAATCTACCATCTGTGGAGGGATATGCACCTAATTTGGATGAGCACTTATAAATGATCAATGGCAAAACATTGGATTGGACTAAGAAAAGGTAAAAGGAGTAACCTAGAATTGAACTCCTAACCAAACTCACCTCTTAGAAGCGGCTGGGTAGTCGGCATGAGACAAACGTATTTATACAATAGCGTTGTGATTGGGTGTATGAAAACGTGTAGATTCCCTGGTGGTTATATGGTTTCCAGATGGGTTATCCCGAATACAAGACCTACTGGCTATAACACTTCCAAAGACATCTCACTTCCAATCTGAAGTTCATTGGCAAACGCTGGTTTAGTTATATGGACGCCAGATCACAGTGATGGATGGACTGATATACACATTTATCCGGAAATCTTTGCAAACCTCTTCCTAGTTCCCCTCACTCACACTTGAGGCTCTGGACTGGCCGAGAGCCATCAACATGATAGCAAGCTGTACGCTAGGCGGCATCATAGCTGCAGCGCTACTTTAACATGGGAGTACGGAGGGAAACTGCTAAACATGTGTAGTGATCTCATCCAATGGCTAAAAGAGGAGGCAGAGGAAGTCGTCAGCAGGGACAGGGCGTCGCTAGGATAATAGAGTAATCTGGCTGGATCACAACGGTGTCATTTCCTGCGGCCAAATGAATACGTAGTAGCCAATTAGCCTCAAGACAACCGTTCATGGCATTATGCTTAGAGCATCTTGACTATTCTAACTATCATTTGGTAATATTAGGGTAGTAGTAAATGCAACTATCCCTCGTATTCATTAACGGAAAAGCAATGATGGGGCAGTTATGGAGAAGATGAGTAATATGTTACCTTCATATACTATATGGATATTGATTTTTGAGGGGTCAGCTTGAGCAAACTGACATGGGAAGTTCGATTGACTTCGTCAATGTAAGAGAGCAGGGAAGAAGATGTGGACAAAATATATATTGATAAGTATGGTTACGCTGTTGTCTTTTTTTAGTTGAGTGTGGGGTATACCAGGGTAGACGGCAGCGGAGGACGCGGGGCTTTCAGCACGGACATATTGCCGGAGGATTTCGCTCATGAATCAGAGATGAGAACGACAACGTTTGCTTATCAGATAAAGCAAGCTGTTGAGAGAATATGAATATTAAGAGGTCGAAACAATTCGAGGATACAAAAGATTCTATGTTCTAAGATCAGGGAAAGGGCTGATAATAAGGAGCGTTCTACAGATGGCAACAATTATAAGTTTCAATAAATACCTTATTATATCCGACTGTTCTGAAGTACCCACAACATCTTAGAAAACGGTCTACTCTGCCCTCCCAAGGTAGTCTCCGATGGCCTGAGACACTTCCACATTTATTGGTGTCAAGAAAACGCCCCGAGAGCTTGGGACCGAGGGCTACCGCACTATTCATCCATTACTACTTAGAGTGAGAATACGGTCAACCTCAATTATTCTCGGTCTTATGGATATTTTTCTTTATACACTTCTAATCACAAAATCGAACAACCATCTCGTATTCACATGATAATGAGTAGATTCGACATAGCGAATGTCTATATGAAGTTCTTCAACCAATGTAAGATCTCGGAGCGCAAGAGGCAAGTTGAATCAGGAAGCTCTTTTCCTAAGTAGTGATGTCTCTTATAACTACTATGTAGAGAAACTAGGTAGACAACTCTGAAACATGCGAATAACTTCACCAAAGTATAGACAGAAGTATATTATCCCGCCTCTCCACACACCTGCAGAGTAATTAAATGAAAGAACGAAAGTGATTACGTAGCCGATGTACTTAGACGAACTTACGAACAAACTTCGATAAGATTCTATCCTATTTTACTAGAATATAGATAGGCGTATCGTAGAGTCCTAATCCACTTTCTCCAGTCATTTTATTCTCTGATACCCTTATTCATAGTGTTGATATTACTGCATCATCTACAACCATGTTGTGATCCCAAAGGATATACATATAGAATATAGACACTTCGTAGCATGTTACTTTGATATTACTGTAGACAAGGTATCTGTCACCGGTGTATATCCAACAGTCTAAATCCTTCGTAATTTATCATAGAGAATAACGGTTGTCCCTGATACCAAGAACCGTTCAACAAACCTTAGACAACGTTGATAGCTTGAGCAGCAACTTCAACTCTTTGATTGCTTTCTTTTTCATAAGTATTCTCCGTACCTATGAAGCTCAATCCTATATATACACACGCATTGTCTGTGGGTATACTACGTAGAACAAAGTAAGCTCTGGATGCTAGGATTTTCAGTAAAGGGTTGCGTATGCTGTTTCTACTCCATGCTCTTCTGGTACATACCCTCGAGTCGTATAGGTATAGTGCTAGTGGCTTCAACATAGGTAAGCTTGAGCCTCAAGATATGGCTAAAACGCTTTGAGAACTTGGAGTCGGGTATTGTATTACGTAGTTATCAGCCTTAAAGGATGAAACTATGTGGGAGGAAGGTATTTAAAACTCAGGTCTGTAGGTAAAGCTGTAGCTCTGCATTATTACTACGTATAGACTATCAGATAGATCGTATACTACCTTATTTCATTATTATACGTTTACGTTGATATATAATATTCGAACTACTGAAACTACAAATAGGTCGAGTAAGTGTAATGAAGGTACAGCCGTGAGTAAAGATGTGGATATCTTGAGAATTCTGAGAGATTATGTTATATCCTATTCCTGCTGAAACAACCATGATTGAATATAATATAAGGCATATGTGCACTTGGGTTTGTTTAGTTGTTTCGGTTCTTTTTCTATTACTGTTGCAATTATTATTACTATTCACATAGGCCAAGGCATTAGGGGCTGATTGAAACTACCAATTGAAGTTAACGTAATAAAAAATAGTATACAAGCTGCTCCAACTGAATAAGTATAACATGTCGCCCTACTTTATATGCTACATTAGGAACCTAGATGGTTTTGATTCTTCAAAGAGAGACACAAGAAGGTAACATACATACTAGTATCATCAGTAGTTACGCAGGGAGTATTGAGTCCTGTTTCAGTGCTCTTTCTCTAGTATCTTATATAGAAATGGATAAAACAGGTGGTGATCTGGAGAAAGGGTTACGTCGTTGGGGCCATCATTGCCCGTGCTCATTTACAATATTGAATTCTGCACATCAGATTTGCTATTTACATGGCTTTTGTCGTTTAATGTTAAGTGCAAAACATGAAGCCCATATCCCGATATCCGAGCAAAGTATGTAACAATGGTGAGTGAAGCCAAACGGATTCGGGTAAGGTATATTATGTATGTTGTGCGTCATCATGACTGAACGTTGGCATCTACCTTGTTCAATATCACGAATGACATGGGATTTGTACGAAATTGTGATACTAAAATCGGGCACAGTATGGCGTGCATGGTGAGGCTGGCTGTCTCTGCGACCTTCCTACATTTGGCACACCGCAACGCGCCGAGATGCCATGGATTAATACTGAGAGGACTATAATTGCATACTTTTGGTTCTTGTTGGGCCATGACCCGATCTGTATGAGTCTCAATCTGGTATCATATCCAAGTACACGGACCGACCGTTTATAGCAGGTGTAGTCGACAAGCAAGAAAGAAGCCCACACAACGTTTCATGTGTCTCGAATCTGCAGGAAGTGGTACAACGTAAAGTACCTGTGGAAGGTAAGTAGGGTAAGGTAGGTAAGGTAAGGTACGGAAGATAATCACCTGATCGTCAGAACTACTTACACAAATTGATCTCTGCAAGGGTCAAATGCATCTGCACCGGAAGTAACAACGACGTTCGTTTCACTACTACATAATAACAAACCGGACATGCATAAACCAACATCTCACTCCTTTTTTCTGAGTCTCTCGAGTCTTTCAGGTAGATGACATGGTTCAAAAGGTGCTTACGAGCAGGCCCGATACGGCAATGCTGCTGACAGGTCATCCATCCTTCTCTCTCACCCTCTCTCTCACTCTATGCCTTCATCATCATTTTACCCAGTGTCAAATAGAATGGGGGGGAGATAGCAAAGCGGGGTTGGGTTGACATTGGAAAGCGTGTCAGGATCCAGTCGACCTCTGAGGCATGTTTGCACTGCGTGAGCATAGGCGGAGATCCGAAAAGTACCATGGTGGGAAAGGCTGCCTTGCCTAGGTAGGTAATTTACGTATGGAGGTACCTTATTGTGCTGAATTCATGCTGAGGAGATTTTACTCTACGTAGTAAGTACGTCTATATCCATACTTAAATTACCTTCCTAACCTTCTTACCTTACTCCTCAGCCCTGGTATGAATACCGCATTCGTTCGATTCTGATCCTGCAGCATGTACCTGTGCTGCTCGTACATGCAATCAATCACCTTTCGATTTTCGACCTCGGACGTTTGCTGGAAGGAAGATCATACTGTGGCCATAACTAGTACTCTCCTCAGGCGATGTCAGACCATCTCCGTCGTCAATTACCTAAGACACAGATGTCAAGTATTGTGGAGGATACATAAATACAGTATGTAACTACCAAGTAAGGTATATGTAGTACAACTCTAATGCTTGACGCCCTCTCGACCCCGCGTTTTCCGAGAAAAGGCCAGACGCTGTGCCCCAGTCAAGCAGCCAACCCAGCTCCCTGCCCTTGCGTCATATGGCCTCGTGAGCCCCGACACCCACGAGTGTCCCCTAGGAACTGGCATACTGCGGCCCCGCCCCCACGTATCATCCCACGCACAAGGAATGCTTGCATCTTCGGATGATTTGGATGGGAAGAGAGACACCGCCCGAGAATATGAGCGTGAGAACGGAGGAGAAGAAGACGAAGAGAAAAAAAGGTATCGTGGAGGACAGAGACGCAAGACAGGTGAATAGACAGACCGTCAAAAGCCAAGCACAATAGCGAGAGCCACACACGGGCACAAGCTTCAGAAGTCAAGTAAGAGCGGAACCTCAAAACGCACAAAATAAATACCTCAAGGTGCCTTAGTCTTGGCCGGCGTCGGCATCGGTGAATCTCAATCGTCGTCATGGTCATTTTACCGTATCTATGGATACGGCAATCAAGAGGCAACTTGGATGCCTAGGTAAGGTATGATATGATCATACAGTCAGTAATCAATTCAATCATATATCTATAGCAATGATCATTATCACAAATGCTGCCAGCAACAATATCAGAAGACACTAGCTCATCCCGGTAACCATTTTCTTTTGCCGCCATCTGACTGAGCGACATCAGTTATGTAATTGTCATAGGTGATTTGTCGTATGTTCATGAAGAAGTGAAAGGAGAGAGTACTCATATGTAGCATTTACATACAGAAACATCTCAAATTCGATGCCCACTAGTCATACTGCTCATCATGCTGAGGACATCGTGATACTTCGGGATACCGATAAGAGCAGCTTTCCCCGGTAAGACTGCTCAACCTGATTCTCTTCCATATTGCTTGACGGCGGCAACATCGGTCCTCCAATCGCTTTGCCGCTTACTCGCTCGATATCAAGCAAGCTGTGTCTCGTAGGTGTTCAGACTCCCCGCATTCGTATATACAGTTCGTCGGTATTGGGCCGCATTTTAGCCATGGTCCTGCTGTGCTCAGGTCTTTGCAGAGAAGTAGCGAAACATCTCACCAGCTTGACCCTACGGGCTGAGAGGTGCTGTGTGTACAGTAGTCTGTTTTCATCGATCATGACCACACGATAGACGACCCTACATAATTAACGACACACCCATACATACTCACTCGCTCGCTCACACATTGCAGCGTTCGCTTTCTCAACACGGAGTACGTGCAGATTGGGAATCCTCTGCTGCAAGAATGTATCAATAGAAGCTCTCGTCAGTTTTGTCAGAGAGATTATCAAGCATGGCCTTGAAACTGCGTGGGGTAATTATACTACGCTCAATGCAGTAGGCCAGCGGACCCGCCAACTTGTTCAGGTACCGTCACCATTTACCACATTTCTTCCTGTGACCATGCCCATTGGATGCTATTCCCTCAAAACTGTAAGGCGGGCAAGATGAGCGAGGTGAACAAGATGGCCATGGATGTAACATGAGCACTACCACACATGGAGTATGGTGTGGCGTATTACACTCCTGCATGGCTTACATTATTACAATTCTTCGTTATATCATGTACGTACGGTACATATTCACACGCTCACACACATGTGTATGTAAGTATCTGGAGTATATATTTATCTTGACGGACCTTGAGAACACTATCCCTTGTGAACTGCAACGGCTGTATTGTCAGAAACCTGTACAACAAAAGACCTTCTCTTAGGAATTCCTCTCTACAGAACATAGCCCTCGCCCCTCCAAGTTCGGTGATTTCTCTCCACACATCATCAAAGACCATGGCAGTTGTCACTACAGCCCCTGGCCTGGGGAACGGCATGCTGCAAAATGCAAGAAGCTTTAAACACACAAATACCAAGGCAAATACGAATGCTGCCCCTCGCTCCGATATCGACATCATCGACATTCGCCGAGATCGCCACGGAATCCAGACAACACTGAAAGAAGACATCTTCTCCATGTTGCAACCCACAAAGGGCCCGCGACAGATGCCTACTTTGCTCTTGTATGATGAGAAAGGGCTGCAGCTGTTTGAAGAAGTAGGAAAGCCCAAGAGATTCTTGAATCACGTGCTCACACGATGTTGTCACAGATTACATATTTACCCGAATACTACTTGACTGAAGATGAGATTGGCATCTTGAAGCATCACGCAGCTGAGATAGCTCAAAGTATTCAGCCAGAGTCAATGGTGATAGAGCTTGGTAGCGGGTGCGTGGAGGCAGTTTGCTGTAATGTTTGAATTTCGTGGGACATATACTAACACATCCTAGAAACTTACGAAAAGTCTCCATTCTTCTTGAAGCCATAGAATTGTCTGGTAAGACTGTTGACTATTACGCTCTTGATCTTTCTCTCAAGGAGCTTCAGCGTACACTTGCTGCAGTCCCACGCTTCAAGCATGTCAAATGCCATGGCCTACACGGCACATACGATGATGGCTTGAGCTGGCTCAAATCTCCCGAGCTGTCAAAGAGGCCCAAGTGTATCATGACATTAGGATCAAGCATTGGAAACTTTGATCGGGAGGATGCTGCGAATTTTCTGATGGGATTCTCTAAGGTTCTTCAATATGGAGATGTTTTCTTGGTTGGCCTTGACGCCTGTGATAAGCCCTCTAAGGTGTAGTAAGTTGAGCCTCTTCGAGATATCAGAAAGCAAAGATTTTATTCTATTCTTATTACATTCTCTTTTGGATTTAGATTTAGATTTTGGCAACTAACGGGCATTAGTACTGCTTACAATGATTCGAAAGGTATCACGCATGACTTCATCTTGAATGGCCTTGTGCATGCGAACAAGGTGCTTGGCGAAGATATATTTGATACCAGCCAGTGGAAAGTCATTGGGGAATACGTTATGGATCACAAGGTATGACAAGCTCTCTTACAAGACATTGAGAACCCGAATGAGATGTGGCGGGACAACGTTGCAAACATAGACTGTTAATTTCCCTGCACTTGAATCTTTATATCTCAATTCTAGGTTAACTTGACATCTATGCTAATGCAGCTTGCTGACTCGATCAGGGTGGACGACATCAAGGTTAGCATCAGACTTGCCTTCCATCAAGTAATACTAACTTCTTTTACAGCCTTCTACTCACCTCTCAAAGACCTTTCCATTCACGGCATTCAGATCAAGGAGGGCGAGCGCATTCAAGTCGAACAGAGTAATAAGTACTCTGCCGAAGAGAGTGATCGCCTCTGGTCGGCTGCTGGATTGAGCAAACTTGGAAAGTGGGGAACGCATGACCAGGCTTATGGTAAACTTGTGTTCCTCTTTATTACATATGCTATCGTTTCCTTCCGAGATCGGCATTGATCTCGGCGCGCGCAGATGTCTGCAATGTTATGCTATTAAATCACAACTAGCATTGCCCACACCTTGCAATTGAATATTTGCTAACGTTATCATCCTAGCTGTTCATATGCTGGCTAAAAGCCCTCTACCATTTCCCCTGAATCCGGAAGAGTATGCAACATCGACAGTTCCCTCCATTGAAGATTGGCAAGGGCTCTGGAACGCTTGGGATGTAGTTACAAGAGGTCAGATCCCTGAGGAAGAGCTACTCAACCAACCAATCAGGTTGCGAAATGCTTGCATTTTTTATTTGGGACATATCCCAACCTTCTTGGACATGAAGATGAGTGAGGTGACGGGCCTTCCCCTATGCGAGCCGTCTTATTATCCTTCGATATTTGAACGTGGTATTGATCCTGATGTGGACAATCCTGAGAATTGCCATTCTCATTCAGCAATTCCTGATGAATGGCCTCAACTGGAGGAGATCCTGAAGCACCAGGCAAGAGTCCGAGCCAAGGTGCTAAGTGTCTACCAAAGCAGGCGGTATAAAGATCGAAATGTTGCTCGATCATTGTGGATGGGCTTCGAGCATGAAGCAATGCACCTGGAAACTTTGAAATACATGCTTCTGCAAAGCGACAAGACTCTTTCGCCGCCTGGGCTCAGCCCGGATTTTCGGAAAGAGGCAATGTCCGCACGAGAAGTTCGGGTTGCAAACGAATGGTTTGACATTCCCGAGAGACTTGTTAATATTGGAATGAATGATCCTGAGGATGACTTGAAATTCACGGGCCATTTTGGATGGTAAGACTACAGAAATCTTAGATCTTCACTATGAAATTAACAGAGTATCTAGGGACAATGAAAAACCAAAAAGGCGAGTCAAGGTTACCTCATTCCAGGCCAAGGGTAGACCAATTACCAATGAAGAGGTGAGCTCCCTCGACGTGTAACATAAATATGGACTAATTTGGACTAGTATGCACGATTCTTAGAAGACGTGAAGGACAAAAAGATTCCAGTATCATGGGCTGAGGGAGCCATTAATGGAACGGCCTTCACGAAGAAAAAAGCAAACAATAATAGCATTCACGCCAATGGACACTCTTCCCATCCTACGCGCCTCTCCAAATCTTACTTAGAAGGCAAATACGTCAGAACAGACTACGGTTTAATTCCTCTTGAATATGCATTGGATTGGCCTGTGTTCGCCTCTTATGACGAGCTTGCCCGTTGCGCACGCTGGATGGGCGGACGAATTCCAACTGCTGAGGAGGTCTGGAGCATATACAGTCACGTAGATGGACTGAGATTAAAGGAGGCCGAGCAGAAGCTTGGGAGGACTGTTCCTGCAGTGAATGGGTGAGTGGAGCCATTGCTTTTGTAGTTTATTGGTATGCTAATAATCTATAATATAGACATCTGATCAATAATGGTGTTGAGGAGTCTCCACCATCAACGTCCTCCTCTATTGGTGGACGCTCGGAAGAGCTGTTCGCTAATTTAAGAGGTAGTAATGTCGGGTTCCAACACTGGCACCCAGTAGCTGTAACTGCAAACGGAAACAAGTTAGCTGGTCGAGGAGAGATGGGTGGGTTGTGGGAATGGACATCCTCCACGTTGACAGAACATGAAGGTTTCAAACCTACGCTTCTGTACCCTGCATATACTGGTATGTGTGTCGTAAGAATACAAGTACACCTTGGCTAATGTAAGCCTTATAGCGGATTTCTTTGATGGAAAGCACAATATTGTCCTTGGTGGTAGTTGGGCAACACACCCTAGAATTGCCGGGAGAAAGTCTTTGTAGGTATTGGGACCCAAACCATGATTATATAGCTGACTCCTAGCAGCGTGAATTGGTATCAGCGAAATTATCCGTACGCTTGGTGTGGTGCAAGGCTGGTCAGAGACCTATGATTCTTTTCTCTATTGATTTTTTTGGTGTATGCTCCGTCATTTTCCGTTTCATTTCTTGTGAAATTATATATACTGTGTAAATCTAAAGTTTGACTTTAGGGGAGGAAAAGGAAGAAATACATAAAAATGTCCTGTATTGTATTATTCAAATCTATCTCTGTAGTTACTTCCATGATTTAATATATGTCTGTAATCGATGCTAAATAGCCATGCATTTGTTGCTACTGACTTTGGAGTTGCACTCACTGTCTTGTAGCTTCTCGTAGCTATTTTGAAGACGAAGGACGAAGACTCCTAGTCCACAAGTATCATGATAGCCCAGTCCTCCAGCTCGTTACATTGAAAGCCTAGGGTTGAAAGAATTAGCCAGTCAGATTAACGTATTTATGTCTTTATATAACTTTGGGCTTGTAACTTTCGTCAGAGCTATAAGAATCTCGTCAACGACGCTTGTTGTCAACTTTCGGTTTCTTACATTAATATGCAGCGATCCATGTGCTTGAGCGACCGATCATACAAAAACTACACATTTATGGCAGGTTACAATAGCATCTGTTTGTTCGTTCTCTCGCAAGGCACTGACTTCTGATCTGTCCGCTGTTGTAATGTTCAAGATCGGAAAGGCCAGCATTAGATCAACAAAAACAGTGAGTAAGCCTTGGAACCCTTCCTGCCTCATCTATACAGCCATGATAGGCATCATCTATACCTCACCATACCTTGGGCTACCCAATCTAGTCATTTTAGTCTCTGTCAGATATCTTAATTGCTTAGGTACTCCTGGTTCCGCGCCTACTCACTTTGCAATCTGTCACGGATTCTACTCCTGCCAAACGCTTTCTGATCGGTGATTTGTAACATCAACAAATAACAAAATCATACAGATCACTACTGGTGGCGATAAAAATCTATCAAATATTTGCTAAGATATAACTGGATGTCATTAAGCATCTGGGAAAACTTTATTGGAGTGTAAAACCCGACAACGTAAGTAGACCGACCCCATCGGCGCAAATGGCTTACTCCTCCCACGTTGGCTCCATGCTAAGCGTGGATGAGCATGGCAGTTCTTTTGAGTGTTAATCAGTATCAACAAGGACCATGGGAAGCTAATATGAGCTCTAGGCTTCACTATCCACTTCACCTATGCAACGAGAGGAGAACAGACGTCGGAACGAATCCCCACGAATGAATAATTGGGTAATTGCTCATGGCTGCTCCAAGTCAAGGCAGGTGGAGATGGGAGGATAGTGCAGGTCTCGACCATCATTGTGGGACTTGTGGCACCGTTTTATCAAGTAAGTGGGATATTCCTCCCGAGTGAGTTGATTGAAGTACACCATCAATATTGTCCTTGTACCAGGTTTTATCGGAAAGAGCTGAGGATGTAGAGAGAGCCATAATGAGGGAGCTCCCAGTATCTTGTTTCAAGAACTTAACCTGGGTCATCGTGGTAGTGTTTTAGCTAATTTTTCTAAACAAGGTCCCAGGGCTATGAATACTTGTTTCGGAAAGCATGTTGAGCCGTGTCAGCGCTATCATCAACAGCTGCACTTCATTCAGAAGAGCCACGAATGTTTTGGATGCGCGACTGCAGATGAGATGCACATAAAGCGCCATAAAGAGATTGCTAGGATCCTACAGGCCATCAGAAAACGTGACGAAGAGAATGCATTTGCTTTTCAAAGGTCGTCTACAAAACGCTCGAAATTGTCCAATATGCCGACTGGTGAAATCGAAGGTATTTCGGGCGCCTTGTCGCAAGATTCTACCCCTGAAAAGGAGCCCCTCACGAAGAAACAGAGGAAAGAAGTGAAAAGGTTAACAAAGCAAGAAGCAAAAGCAAAAGCAAAATCTGCGAATATCAGCAAGGAAGATCTCGATTTTATAAGTGAGGCAATCCATCAAAAGATCATAACAGGAAAAGGGGCCAACTTAGTTGAGGAAGAAATCAGTCATCCTGTTGAGGGAGAAATGAAAGGAGTAACCCCTGAGATCCTTCAGAACAACATCGCTTTCAACAGGTTCCAGCGCAATAAATTCTGTGGCAAGAAAAATCGCATCATCGAGGCGGCCAAGATCTATACGCCTAATGAGTCAAATATCCGGAAACAATCTGCCTCGAAAAGCAAGTACACAGAACCGGAGACTGAAGACAAATCTATTCCAGGTCCCTCAATTGCTGTAGATCCTGCAATTCTGGATCGTCTCGGAATCCCATTTCACAATAGACACGACAACAGCAAGAAGAGAAAGGACTTGATAAAAAAGCTTCTGATGGACATTAAAGCGGACCTCGATATCGTTGAGAGAGAAGATACGGAAACAAGGATCCGCGAAGCTGGTTTCTGGCGATTTGTCAACAAGAACACCTTCGACAGCATGCGTGAGTTGCACGAAGGCTTCTCCTGGTCAACTGGGGAATTGATGAAGCGGAAGAAGACAACAAGACTGAGCGAAGTGCACGGAGGCAAGGAGAACATCCCAATCCTGGTAGCTACGGGGGATAAACATGTCCAATCGAGATTGGCACTGAAATCCATTCAATTTCCAGCAAGAAAAAAGATCTCCAAGGCTACACATAGATCAAACCGCACATATGGGCATTGGAGGAAGTGCGGCTTAGACAGAGTTCATGACTGCTCCTGTAAACCTAAGAACATGGCAGAACATGTCGATATCATGGATAAGTTCTGTCCATCAGCTAGCCCAACAATACAGGAATCGATTACACCCAAACTCCCATCCACTACATCCTCTCTGCAAGGAATTCCAGAAGAGAATACCATTAAGACACTTGATATTGCCAATCCAAACACCGAGGAGCTTGGCTGGACTCGCGTTGTCAATACTCGCGGGTATAGGAAGCGCGCTGTTTAAGACCCTTTGTCTCACGTTGCTTTAGGTCAGGAGCTGTTGCAACAGATCAAGATTCTATCAATGTCATTCCAATCATACATCGTGGGCGGAACCATGGTCATTCTGTTGACAAAGGGTTCATAACCTTGTCGGCGAATTCCGATCAAGCTATTGCTATTTGCTTTCTTCATTTGGGGTCTACAAGAGCCGACATTTTTATGTTTGTGATAATAGCTCATCATACTTTTCAGATTGAATTGTAGAATATTCTAATTAGGTGATGAAAGCTAGAATATTGCTGTATGTTTTATATCGGCAAATTGCGTTTCATTCCTTCCAAACTCTTATTTCTTCTTCCGTACCTTTACATTTCCGCTCCTTTCTTAGTTCACTTCTGGCTTCAGCGTCTTCACAAGAAATTAGGGGACCTCGAAGACCCGATTAAGACGCGCTATGGTGTGAGGGCGAGGAAAAGAGAAGGAAAAGAGTGTAAGCTGGGTGTGTTATGATAGATAGCAAATCGATGAGTTTCAGTGTAGTTTTTTGCGCACGGTCAAAGAAAGTATCGCGGGTATGGCCGTCGGTAATGAAATACTGATGTGGTCCTCGGTTATTTGATCCCCATCACGCCCGTATCGCCGCCGTACTCTATCCTATGGAGTACGAAATATTGATTACTCCGTGAGTCTCATTCAGTCTCGGTAATTGCATCAGTAGATACTCCGGAGTATGATGTATGTATGTATGATAGGGATTATTTACAAAGAGGTATGATAATACTATGTAGAGAAGAGAAGGGGGTGAGGGGGAAGGAGAGCATGGATTCGATGATCAAGGGACAGACAGACACACTCCACTCCGACTCACACGCACCAGGGTGCTGGTGGGGGCGATGCTGATGTGATGGTGATATGATTAGATAAGATTGATTCTCTTTCAGGTCTAATCAGTTAGGGCGACCACACGATGCCATGCCAAGATTATATGGATATCCACATGAGGAACTCCGTAAGGCAATCAATCAGTCCATACTACTGCAGTAATGATGGCGGGACGGAAGAAAGCAGGAAGATCAAAAGAAAGCGGTACATAATAACGAGGTACGCATATGTACATGAAGGACGCGTACTGTGCTAACGGCGTAAGTACTTAGTAAGTATCACCCATTTAGATGCTCCGGATCGGAGTGAGGGTATTCATCGATTCGAAATATGATTAATTGGTTGATCCGCATGAAAAACTTATCAGATGTCGCCAATGTAATCTGTTTTGCCCGTACAGTGCTGTGCGTTCATCATGTCGCGTCAGTCACGTCAATCTTTCGCTCGCGCTGCTCATGCATCATGCATTTCCTGTGCATGAATGTTACTTCGAACAATAATAATGCAAAAAATGCACTATACATTACTATACCATGTGGTGTGCATGCACAATTTACCACGGCTCGGTTCGACGGTCAGCCATACACATATAGTATGTGAGATTAGCAGTGTCTTATTCACACTATCGTGCATAGTCGATACTAGATTTTCAACAGCCTTTTCCAGCGAGCGTGGCCCAACCGACGTTTGGACCTTCCTCGAGCTCATAAATATGGGTATTGGGAAGGGGTTGAGAGAAAGGATATGTATGTATGAATAATAGTGGAATCGAAATCCATGTTCGAAATCAGATAATTCATGATCCACCGGTTCTGATCCGAGCATTTTGGCTTCTCGATGCGTAATGACTGGACGATGAGTGGTGGAAGAAGAAGGTATCATGGATTGTGGTAGGGGTTTGTTGTGTCAAAAGTCGCGTGAGCCCAGGGTGTGGCCGCACTGGCTGGGCGGTTGCTAATAGCGCAATTTAAGGATGCTGTCACCGAGGACTCTTCATAGGTAGGCTCGGCCGATAGTCAACGGGGGGCTTGGCTTTCGGGTGATGTGTGAATATGAATGTGATTTGTTGTTCGTATCTGGTAGGGAAGGATAACAAAAGCTAGCCATTGAGGGTGGGGAGAAGAGAAGACAAAAGAAGAAAAGAAAAAGAAGGGAGAGAAAACTTCGAGAAGAGGAGCTAGATAGATTGTAATAGAGGAATTGGATGAGTGAGTGTGATAGGAGTTGCATAATAAAATAGATCAAAAAAAAAAGGAAAAAAAGAAAAAGAAATAAGGGTCAGGTATCTAAGGTAAAATTGAGACTTAAAAATGGCCGGAATAGAACATCCTATCGTAAGCGTATGCTTACTTAACACGAGCCTGGGTTATTTTGTTTACCATCGGCTTTCCGATACAACAACTAACACGTAAGAGGTAGTACTTCATATCACCCGTTGTGTGATAATGATGTGTACATAATTCCTAGTACATTGGCACATAAAGGTGTATGTATATACAAAGTGATAGGAGAGGAGAAGAGAAGAAAAGGAGATGAAAGGGCAAAGAGAGGAAAAGAGGCGAAGTGGTCGAGTACAGATATCGAGTGTTAGTATGAATGAAGGTGTAATAATGACGGAGGCATGAGAGATTTATCTAAAAGAGTACGGTAGTGGCGTCGGATTTATAATCAGTCAGGTAGATAAAAACTCTCGAGAGTCTATTATGAATAAGGCTATGAATTTGATTATGAATATTGATATGAGTGTGAGTGAGTGAGTGAGTGAGTGAGTGAAATTGTGTGTGATGGTGAGATTGAATGTGAGTGGCGGTAGTATGAGTCTGGCTTCGAGTATCTGTAGGTATGTATATACTAACTAGTATGTAAGTTACCCGCCCCATAGAAATAAATATTTCCCTACCATGATTATCTAATACGATATGTACATACATATCACAATTGTGGAGTACACATTACCCAGTAGAAGACAAAGTATCTATGTGCATATAACAAATGGGGTGACTCGTGAGGTGGTCAACTAGTGCATAGGCATGACTACCTATTCCCCTTGCAGACTCCAAGCCGTACCGTACCTACCTACCTAGCCCGACAAGACTAACTAGCCATATAGAGAGCTAGCGCTCTTTGCACTGGTCTTGCTCCCTGCATCTAATCCGCAATGGGCTAATCGAAGCTTATTTTCTTCGGCCGATGAGCCAATTATCGTTCTTTTATATGATCTTACTCAGAGAACACTTCGCATAGAAGGCACAAGCCACTCCATAAAACGCTATGAACGTTAAAGTCCATAATCCATTGATGGCTGACTGCACCCCCTCAAAAACCAAGCAGCACTGCACGGCACAGGCACAGCACAATTGTCCACAATCATCCACAACAGTATTTATTGTCTTGCCCTATAATTACTTTTCCTATAGACACGAAGTAAAAGTACTTGTTGTACCTTACCTGCTAGCTAGACACGATAGACTAAAGTACCTACCTAGGTATCTAAAGACCTCGGACTGTCTGTCATCACATCTAGACTGAGTGTGCGTGGTGTCCTAGTGACTAGGTATCTATCTTGGTAGTTACCGTAGGTAATAATCCGCCTGATTCTATCTGGCAATAATCCCCCCAAACGAAACAGAGGCAAAAACAGAGCAGAAAGAGGACATTCTGGCATTATTTCATGCGTCGCCATTGTCATCAATGTCATTGTCACCATCACCATCACCGTCACTGTCACTGTCACAACCACAGCCACCGTCAACAACAACAACAACAACAACAACAACGAACATCTGGACAGACAAAAGTCCTGCTGACTGTGGCGTCTTTTCTCTTGTCGCAAATCCGTCGATTTCCGCTCTCCTACTTGCACAACTTACTACTTACTACTTACCTTACTACTCATAACACTATTCATTCATAAACATCGACAACAAAAGGCCAGTCTTGTGGTTCATCAATCCCCCGGCCTGGGCCCCAGGTATCGAATTACCCTACCTTACCTCACCTTACTTACCAACCAATCTTACCCATCCCATCCCATCGTCTGTGCAACGTTAAGCCCGAAGATTCACTCCCACGGAAACATCAGCACAACCAACTTACTTGTTACTACACTACACCACTGCATCTTTTCTCAACCCTCAACCATTTTCTCTTCAGTTTTTGTCATTATTGACCCAACTCTTCCCCTCCTCCTTTCGTATTCGAATCTCTTTCTTCCTGGATCTTGCAACAGTCAACGAGCGTACAGAGCATTTGCAAGGATCTGTCATTCTCACCTACGGTCAAAGGGTCTGATTTGATAGGGAATGGACAATTGTTATTGTTCCTCAGTTGTCTCTAGTTGCCTGATCGCGAGCGCTGGCACTCACTGATATCACCAACAATCTTTCAACCCTATCTCTAAGTGAGAGCACTTTCCCAATCGAGGATCTTTCGACATTATTCCCAACCTTTACCACACCTGAAGGTCACAGAGACAGAGAGGCTGCGTTGAGGGAAACTTGTCTTGCATCTCACTGAAACAGGCAGACATAGAGTACCTACACAGAGTAAATATCCCTCCGCACTCCGCGTTCCTCGTCCGCATTGCCTGCACTGGCATCATCCCCTTGTCAAAGTTACCCAAGGAAACAGCAGCTGTACTCCACGTCAACCCCCGGGTAACATTCCATGCCATTGATCTTTGTTGCTTCAATCACTTCCCCTGTCCCGACTGAGGAAAGTGAGGAACCGAAGGCTCGTGATAGCCAGATCTCTTGGCAAGATTCAGCCTGGCAACCACGCTGGAGACACCACCATTCTTTTTTTTCTCTTTCCATTTCTGGCCCACCGGAAACCAAATCAGGACGTTCAAAGAGCTTATTAATGCTACTTAGATCTGAAATTCAGAGACCGGAAAGCCTTTAAGACAGTGGCATGACTGAAACCTCAACATCGCTCTCGCCATCGCCCCAGCACCGGCCTGGCGAGGCATCTCAGAAAATGGCGTTGCCGCTGCGAGAACCGTCAAAAGAGGACCTGGAGGGTGCTGAGCAACTCATTGGGCATGCTCAAGGCCTTCGGGATAATGCCAACCGGTCGCATGATGTTTGGAATGATCGAAGCAATGAGCATCGTAATGCGCCAGAGACCTTGATGAATGCCGGACCATTACTTCAACCGAGAACTTCAACACCAATCGATGACAAGTCAAGCACTGAACAACAAATTACTCCGCCGTCGAAATTGATAGCGACTGCTGTAGATGTCGTACCGGCGGGGCAAGTATGCAGGTATGAAGATGGATTCGCGCATCTATGAGTATAGAAGAATCACTAACTAACATTTGAAAGTAATTGTGGGACAACACGAACGCCACTATGGAGACGATCACCGCAGGGAGCTACCATTTGCAATGCTTGTGGTCTCTACTTGAAAGCACGGAACGCACAACGGCCGACAAATTTAAAGAGATCCCCTTCTGTTGCGCCTCCATCTAATTCTTCAATCACTTCGGAGCAAAGGGCCTCCCCATCTGCGTCTAACCCGAACAGTGCCCCAGGGTCAACCTACGTAGCCGCCGATTGTACGCCGACAGGCTCATGTCCTGGTGGAGGTCGTTGTAATGGCACTGGTGGCGCAGATGGCTGTAGCGGGTGCCCAGCATTCAACAACCGGGTATCAAAGAGTGCGCATCTGAATGTGGGGCATGATCGTCAGCAAGCAACAACGCCACAGCCTCATGGAGACAACTCTTTGTCTGATGCACCGTCTCCGATCGATGTGGCGGCGTTACAAGCACAGCAGCAGAATACCACGGTTGTAGTCGCCTGTCAAAATTGTGGCACTACCATAACTCCTCTTTGGAGACGCGATGAACGTGGCCACACAATCTGCAATGCTTGTGGTAAGTTACTTCTGCCCCTGTTCATATTCCTCGTCGAATATCTACTCTAACTATTCATTAGGACTTTATCATAAGCTTCATGGCGTTCATCGACCTGTGACGATGAAGAAATCCGTTATCAAGCGCCGTAAACGCGTAGTTCCAGCAGCACAGTCTTCAGCTATTGATGTAGCAAACAATGCTGTGGGATCGCCCGAATCGGACGATAATCAGCCAGCGCCATCACAAACAAATATTGAGGTGACCGTCGAACAAAGAGGCAGCGTAAACCCAGACGGCTCTATCAACCTAGGATTTCGACCGAAATTACCGCGAACAATACTTCCTGAACCGAATATCAGAAGCTCGAGTGGCCATTCGCAGAACGATCTCATGTCTTATGCAAGTCAACATCCTCAACATGATATGCATCAGTCACACAGTAGGAATGATGAAAACCGATTACCACCGATGACGAGCTACCCCAGCCCTGGACACAGCCAGCGAGTGCCAAGTCTGAGCCCGAATTCTTTCCTCAGTCCCAACCATCGAAAACGATCGTTCTCAATTGCTGATACGGAAAGCGGTGGAAGCAACGATGCGAAGAGACTGTCGAGTATAAAAAGTATTCTCAATCCCGCCTCTGGACAACATAATAGTGATGACGATATGCTGGATCCAAGCCTTCGGGCACAAAATACTAGTATACCTTGGAGAAGTACTGGTACGGAGAACCACAACAACGATGATATCGAAGCAAGGAAATCCGAACGGCGTAGGGAGCTGCAAAGGGAGGCGGAACGAATGAGAGAGGCTCTGAAAGCTAAAGAGAGAGAATTGGAAGACTTGAACGATTGAGCGTTTGAGCGACAGAAGACGGGCTAACGAAGGTCACCAACTATGGCATGGAGGAACGTAGCTGCATCTCATGATCTCGTTGAGTGGATTTCCAATAAGTTTGGCAAGCAACGGTGGCGTTGGTCGCTATTTGATACCGATCTCGCTGCTATCATCGATGAACGGCATATATATCATGCTAACAAGTTATCATTTCTTGGACCCGACAGCTTCAATACACATGTACCACTACTTTGACCCTTTTCGCCTCATCGACGAACGAATCCTACAAAATGGCTAACCGGCGTGGTTTGGATTTTGATTGTCTGCATTTTCAGGAAGCACGATGCGAGCGTTTTTTTTTGTTTTTGGGATGGTGTTTGGGTCAGATATCACAGCATCGTCCAACAGACAGGACTTAGGAACAGCACGGAATTTGCATCTTCTTTTTAAAGAGAGGGTTGGAACACCATCATAACATCTGTAGCAATAGTTTACACACAAATTGTATACATAGCAGATACACATCTTATATCTTCTGGATATATGCGTCCTGTCAAGTCCATGCTTGATTGGGCCACTTGAGAACTTTACAGGGATCAAAGCGGCCGCTTGAGGCAATAGAATTTTCCATGTCCATTATACTGAGGAGTGAATTCCAGACCCAACTAAGTTCAGAAAAAATGACCCCCAACTCAATCTATTCACGTATGGACATAAATTAACTCCCTGTTAAGTAACAGATTAGACGGCTAACTATAGCTGACATCTAGATATAACTCCACCAAAGAGGGAGAGACTCAAGGACAATAGCGTCTGACTCCAATAACCCGCAAGTACAGGCGATCACAACGACTTCATAAGATATATGTGCATCGCTACGTCAATTGAACCTTACACCATTACACTTGCTCAGCACCCCATCCACCATCCGCCTCGCGCATGTTTTGTGGAGGCTCGATCGATGGAGTGAACTCAAGTGCGACATAGGCAATTCCGATTACACCAACAATGGTACCAGCAGTGTATCGGAGCCAGTGATCGTGGAGGAGGATGGAACCGACGAAGATGTAGACTATAAGGGTGGAAAATTAGCTCAGCTCGTTTGTTGTTGGATTAAATTCCTGAAACTTACAGATACCGCGACCAAGGAAGGAGAAGAGGAAGGATGCGTATCTTGACAATTGAGGTGGAATCTGGAACTCTTTACATGGGAGGTTAGATTGGCTTTGCGACGGTGGAGCACACAAAAAACTAACCAAGGAGAGCAGTTGCTGGTCAAAGAGTCAGTAGATGTACAGTATTCAACATAGGTGCAGGAACAACTTACACAATCCGAAAATGATGACATAGGAGCCAATGACGGCCGATGAACTGCAGCCTAAATTAATACAATTGCGCTCGATAAAGCGGCAGAACAACAAACTTACAGAGAGATGGGGAAGAACTGTGAGATTCCACCAAGGACCATCACCACTGCGACGACCAAGTTCACAATACGGCTGCGAGATCACACTGTTAGCTCGAGTATCCTGTTGCGGAGAGAGCGACGCTGATGTTGTAGCAGGCATAGGAAGATAACACACAAAGCATCTGAATAATCCATTGCGACAATTGGGCTTGCAAAATGTGACCTGCGTGTAGGTGTGCTTGAGAAATCTAGGAGAGGTGCGTGTTGCTGGTGCTTCTGCGTGAGCGTTGGGGTGATGAAGAAGAGTTATTGACGTTGAAAGGTGAACATGAATGTGGATGAAGCTTTGAAGAGTGTTAGGGACCAAGATGTGTGGTTGACGACGCTACGCGTATGGTAGCGGATCCAGGACACAGCTCATCAGATTAACGATGGCGACTAATCCCTGTCAGAAGTACACCCGCGCGCCTATTACACATATGTAAAAGTAGACATAAAGGGTCTTGACTAACAGATTCGATGGTCGCATACAAAGCAAGAATTTCTCTTGATGAATTGCTTTATTTGGTTTTGTAGCCTTTGTTTCATGATATTTTCTTAAGAAAACCTATGTTTACTCATCTAGCAAGAACGATAAATACAGGCACGGTATATTACAATAAGCAATAAGCAACACCCAAGCCTCTATAAAATAATAAAATAAAACGGTCTTTTAAGTACATTCACAGCTTCGCCTTGAGGGTGAGTGCCTCGTTCACCAGCTCCACTACTCTTATGCTGCTTCCATAACTACCCTGGTACCCCCAACCTCCATGACCGTAATTGTGAATGACCGTCTGACCATCAATCTGCTCAGTTTCGATGCGTACACCTGCCTCTCTCACAGGTCGCAAGCCAACACCATGGCGAATCACACTCAGCGCTTCAATGCCCTTTCCATTTGTCAATGCAGGACAAAGCTCAATCGCTCGCTTCATGATGCGAATGGCTGTGTTGGGATCTGGTTGACTTTCCCATGAGCCCTTCTGATATGTTCCACCAAGAATGGTTCCGCCACCTCCAGGGCGTTGCATGATGTAGCAGACCTCATCGCCCCCATCATCAGTTCCTGAGATTGTGAGCATGACTCCGGGATCATTACGCACAAGTAAGATTTGGCCTCGGGCAGGAATAACGCCCTTGTCCATAACACCGCCAAGCTTTGAGGCTAGGAGACCTGTACAATTGATGACAATATCAGCTTTTCTCCCGGAATAGTGATAAGATGCTGCATCATTTATATGGCTAATGATGGCACGCTTGAATATCACACCATTCTTGAAGCACTGGGACTTCAAGTAGGCCAAGTAGATGGCTGTGTCTAAACAGACAGAGGTAAAGGCGGTTGCAGAATCGATACCCGGGCCCAGCTCTTCCTTGGGGAGGACTCGAAAATCGGGAACAGTGTCTTTAAACCATCTATTGTGGGATTTTAGAATATGATTCCTATGTGGAACGTGAATTATAAACTTACGGATCGGTGGAAAGGAGCTCGTTGAACCATTGACCGGTTGAAGACTCTACATCCTTTTTACGATTAAGGACAACAGTGTCTGAAAGAGAAAAAAAAAACAGTCAATAATTCAGCGGACTATCTTCTGAGAAAAAGCTGGGCTTTCGGACTGACTCTGGAAGTGAATGCCAGCCTCAGGAACCTCCTTTGCAAGACGTTCCAGTTCTGGCCATGTATCTTTCTCCCATCTGTTGTTGTCCTTGGTAGAAACACTGGTACAGTCAGGAAAGGCAATATATTCAGGGTTGACCTATCTCAAGAACCTACGGAAGGTAATTTGCCCCCGCCCATGGAGAAGTATACTCGATATCGTAGTCACCTGGGTGGTGCTTTGCAATTACTGTCACCTTATGAGAGGCATTCTTGGAGAGGAGTAGTGCAGTGGTCAAGCCTGACACACCAGCGCTATGAATTTATCAATTGGAAGATCTATGACCAGCTGATTCAGGGCGATTTACATACCCAACGATAACAATGTTGGCCATTTGGAAATGTTGTATTTGGTGTGGCTTTCAGGTGACTTGGTTTTGGTCCTACTATTAACGCGTATGACCGGAATGCGGAGCTGGTCGATTCACACACAGACACAAGACAACAGCTGCTCACAAAAAAGACAGGGGCCAATAGTCAAATATGGCAGCTGATGATGGTAGTGGTGGCAATGAACTGATAAAGTGTAAGAGGAAGAAAAAGAGAGGTCATCAATAGAACATGAGCAAGTGACAATCACACGGTTATATAAACAGTCTATGTTTATTGTTCATCGTTCATTGTCTGCAAGCACCCCCCATTGTTGAAGGCTCGCCGCGGAAAGGGAAAGTCGCCGTACCTTACCTTACCTTACGATATCTGTAATACATTTTGATAAGTTTCCCGGTGGCCGCTACTGGTCAGCCCAGCTTTTAGCCGTCAGCCTCGCTGAGGTAAGAGATACCGTAAATAATACCTACAGTAGGTACCTAGGTACCACCTCTGCACATGATTCGTCACTCGTACCGATATATATGGAGACTCTACCTACCTTACTTACATATGAGAAGCTCTATATGATCTGTCAGAACCGTCCGTATGTACTGGGCATTTATATATATATATATATATATATATGTACGTAGGTACTCACTGCACCCATCTCTTTCTTTAAAAACATAGAGCACTGACTACCCTCGGCGTTACAAATATGTACTACAAGGAGGCTCCCTGACAATGTCATAAATTTCAAGTACACGGGACGGGAATGTTCAGTCCAGATAGCCCTTTGATTATTCGGTGCCTTGATGTAGCCTATATTTTGCGTTAATTCGTGCATGAGGCACTCTGGGAACCTTACTTCGACTTTTCCCTCTTTTTTTCTTCTTCTTTGATATCGAAAAATGACAGCCAAGAAAAAGAAAGAAGAAGGGAAATAAAGAAAGAAAAAGAAACCGTGAGTAAAAGGAGATTAAAAGCGGATTAAAATGACATCTCATCAATGTAGAATAATTGTTTGTTTAGGGCCCAGATCTTCATGATTAGCTAGCAAAAAGTTGTGAGTGATTCATGGACGAGGGTTAGGAAAACATGATAAGTTGGTCTCGTCCGTAAGTAAATAGCTCGTAACCTATAGTGAACCCTCACTCCACACAAAGTGACGGCACTTTGTGAAAAAAGTCCTAGGAACAAAATCCGGGGATGTAGCATTTACATTCTCCGCCCACAGAAAAAGCTAGACATGATCTTCATCAGTTGGTGCTTTTTCCAACCAGGCGAAGGGTATAGCTTGAATTTGAGAACAGTTGCACTCTACTCTTTGATTACGGTCAAGGTCACTAAATATTGTTGAACAAAGTATTTGCATCGTTTCTGGGTAACGTAACTCACCGCTCGATCGGGATTTGTACTCATCCCATTTCGATATTCCTTCTCCCGGATAGTGGGGCATGAGAGAAAAGAACCAAGATCAAGAAGCAAGAACGAGAAGAAATAGGAATGGAAATAGAAACCGAAACCCGATTTTTTTTACATATATGAAAGGAGAACGAAATGGAAAGGACAATTTGGATATCAGCGTTCACCTCTTGCAGAATCCATGTTCCCCTCCATACTCAAGCTCATACATGCATAGCTGTCCCCTTTTTATTTCTTTCATTCGTTGGTTTAGCCCTAAATAGCCTCCCACTATACGCAATAACCTGCCTGAAAGAGGACCGAAGCTGTCGAAGGCGCAAGGTAAGTACCTATGTATGATGATGTACTATGTCTAACAGTAGTGTTCTATAGTTATTTCACAGTCTGTTTCTGAGAATGGCAGCGTAAGAATGGGAGGTTGTGAGCACATCGAACCGATACGATGATGTGAGGTGAGATAATGCACCGAATCGGTGAGGAAACACGTAAATATAGATGAGATGCCCAAGTATGATGCATTTGTTTAAGCTATTGGTGATTTATCATTGAATTGGTTATTTATTATTTATTATGTATTATGTATATATTCATTCAACCTACAACGGAAGACTTCGGAGGGGGGCTCAAGTTGATTAAGCGAGAGTCTTTGTGGTGTCTTTCGTGTCTTTGGGGTCGTTTTTGGGGTCATGTAGTGACGCTGTACGCGCTGTTCATGGTTAGTTTACTCTGGCACTTTTTTCTTACGCCTGCCTGCCATCACACGGCTACTGCGTGCATGCCTTGCCTTACCTTACCTATTAAGGTAGAACACTGAGAGCCTGAGCTCACCTGCCTACCTATCACCGAAAGCACAATACCTTACTAGACAAAAGGTCGAAAAGGTCCTGTCATATTCACGGACTTTCACCCAATTCAATCATTCATTCATTGCTATTGTCGGTACCTTATTGTCCAAAAACACTCTCACCCTCAACCACTCCCTCACCATCCAAACCCTCTCTCCTCTCCTCTTCCCTTCTCTCCTCTCCTCTCCTCTCCTCTCACGAAGATATATTTAACGACTGCATCTCTCATATGCAGTCGTTAATATTTCTTCGCTATCTTCTTCTCACACTTTGATCATCATCATGGGTGCCAAAGTGCAATCAGAAAACAACGCGGATTTTCCGATGCTGGCCTCAGCAGGTTTATGTATCACCGAAATCACAGGTGATGGTATGTCCAACAAATCCATCCCTCAAACTTGATAATAAATTGCTTTGATGAGGAATGTCCTTAGAATCTATGCTAACGTTGTTTTCCACAAACAGGTAATTGCTTATTTCGAGCTCTCGCCGATCAAATTCACGGTTCCCAATCCAAGCATCCCGACATACGCGCTCGCGTGATCCTCCACCTAACCAACAATCCCAATGACTTCAGGCCTTTCATTTCTGTCGGTCCCGAACCAACACGTCAAAATCCAAAGAGAAATGCAAAGGCTACTAAGAGAAAAATGGCTGGCTCCGTTCCATCAACTATTACAGAACAACAGATCGATTTAGCCTGGTCGAAATACTTGACAAACATGTCAGAAGAAGGAACCTGGGGTGGAGACATTGAGATCACAGCATTCGCCGGTGCTTTTGACACCAACGTTAAGATATGGCAACCAGATGATAACTCTCCATATATCATCAGATGCCCTAATAATCCTGGGGACAAGCCAATTGTGCACATTGCCTTCCACGTACGCCACCATACTTTTAGAGGATGCATATTGTTAACATTGAATAACTAACATTCTTTGTAGAGCTGGCAACATTACTCATCCGTACGAAACATTTCTGGCCCACATACGGGGTTACCACAAATCTACGGACAGGATTTCTCTAAAGAAGAGCGTGCGTCGCTCAAGGCCCAGTCCACCTCCATGACAAAGGTCAAAGAGTGGATGATCACAACTGTGCAGAACTCATTACCAAGATTCATTGATAATGACACAGCAAAGCGAGCCCTGGAGGATGCAAATTGTAATGTCGATAATGCTGTCTCAAAGCTACTCCTTGACATGAGTGATGGTAGCAGCACATCATCCAACCCTGGAAGCTCTGGAAGTACAGAGAGAGAGCCTGACAGTGACGATGAGGACTCCAACGGTCCAAATAAGAGACAGGACCGACGCATGAGTCGTGCCACTAAAGCTACACGTAGATCTAAGGAGAAGATCGCTCCATCTGGCACTGCCACCAAACTTAGTTGTGACGAAATCATTGGCAATCAGGAGGAGAGGTCTATAACCCCAATCGATATGTCTCAACGAGCCATCAAGCGTCCTATATCAAGAAAGTCCCGTAGAAAGATCGTTCGGGATACTGAAGATGATGATGAGCCGTCTTCCGAACACACCACCTCTCCCTCAGACGACGATGCCTCAACCAAGCCAGCAACTGAAGACGATGTTATTTCTGAGTATTCAACAACAAGTCACTCTCAGTCAAGAGCTTCTACACCCGCAGCACCAATCAGGATCACGCTTAGGGTCGCCCCCTCAAAGTCCGCGGCAGGCAAAACCGAAGGACATCAGCAAAAACGAGTCCCCGCCCGAGAACAACAAGCTTTGAAGAAGGCTGCACAGAAAGCTGCTCGAAAGGAGAGCAAGCGCAACAAAGGCGCCCAGGCTCCACAACAGGTCGATACTGCCCACCCCAACCAGAATCATCTTGGCCAGGGCATGAAAGCCCTCTTCATCTGAGGGCATACGAGAACTTACGACTATTATATATACAAACGACCATGAACCATTCCGATCGACAGTCACACCAACGATATCTTTTTCACCTAATTCTCTTTTCCGAGGAATATTCCATTTGTCACCGGTTCTATTACTGCATATTAGGACTTTACGAGCGAAGCATTATGGGCGTTCAATGGCGTTAGTTTGAGAGACTTTGTTTTGGTCTAGGAGCGAGGCAGCATGTAGGGATATCGGGTCAACATTACATGATCGCCAAAGAAGAGCTCAGGCATCATAACGACATTAAAGGCGTTGCAGTTTTTCCCCTTTGCTTTTCTGCGATACCAAAAAATTCCCTTTTTTTTTTGTTCTTCCATTGTGAGGTTTAGTCAGCATTTGATTGCCAGAATTGGTGTCAGTTTGACCTTGAAGTCAAAAATGCGACATGTGGAAGCCGGGGCATTGAGAATGTATATAGACCGCAGAGTTGCGGATTGTGCAATGAATTTTTTGATCTGGACACCATAATTTGCGTGATCCAGTAAGACACCTGTTTGAAGCGTCTCATAACAATACGTGAATAGCATCAACCGACATCCTTGGGCAAGTGATGGGTTGTCAAAGCTACCTCATCACTATGCTGTAAACGTGATGTAACACCGAGATTGAGACCGCTCCTGACGACGCCCACCAAACACCCACTTCGCGGCAGCAATTTTAAGTTCTTCTGTAGCTTATGGTGTTGTCCCTTCAGAATGTGCATCCACTGAGATAGCTCTGGAACATCAATTTCAGATCTTTCCTTCACAGCATCATTACTGAGTCCTGATTTGATTGTCGAACTTCAAATCTACAGATTGAAAGCTATGACTCCCGCACACAACAGCTCGGAACAGCTCGGAACTAGGATTCTCTCTCAATTCAAACAGTCTTAAAAGGTCAACATGATATTAGCAAACAATATAAGGACAGTAAGCAAGATGTGGGGAATCTTTTGTTTTATTTTTGTTTTGGTAAAGACAAACAAATGCCATTCTTCAGGTTCATGATATCTACACTACTACTGCTCCCGATCCGCGGAAGTTGTCCAACCAATAAAAATCATCGTTCATGCAGTATAACACCCGACCATTGTCTAAGAAGAAATCACTATTCAAATGCATCTGTATTTAAGCGTCACCCTTGACGACCTTCTCAATGGCGACCTGGAGGGCCTTTGGGTTGGCGCCGACGACCTCGGCAACCTTCTCCTCTCCCTTGAAGATCAAGAATGTTGGCATGGCACGGATACCGAGCTCCTGAGCGACATCTGGGACCTCGTCGACATCGAGCTTGGCGAAGTGAGCGCTGGTGAACTCATCGGAGAACCTGTGGATTTGTTGTCAGCAATGCGACCTGGCGGGGTTTGGGCTCAGCGACAGCTGCAGACAGATTACTTACTTGACAATTTGAGGGGCGATAGCCTTGCATGGACCACACCAGGTGGCGAAGCAGTCGAGGACGACGACGTCGTGCTCCTTGAGTGCGGACTGGAATTCGGCCTTGCTATAATTCGCAAATTTGTCAGTCCTGTTCATCGACCCCACTCCCACGAGAATAGTATAGTATATGAAAGGAATGACTGGAGGTGACAGGAATGCAGAATGTGCGGAAACACGTTGATGATAGAATGCGATATTTGTGATATTACATGCGCAGAGTGATAGATGGGATGGAAGGAATAGCAACTCACTTGCTGAGGTTGTGGACACCCATTTTGCTGATTGTGGAGTGGAAGTTACGAGCAAAGTTGTTTCTTGTGTATGCGATGCGAAGAGAACTATCAATGGTTCGCGCGGTGAGTTTCGATGATCTTGCAAAAAGTGACATTCACAGAAGCGGATGGAGAGCAGCGGGGTTGCTTTTTATGTAGATGTGATGTATTGTGGTGGTGGAGGTGCAAGGTGCAGGATGAGTGAGTGAGTGAGTGAGTTGAGGAGTAGGTAGGTAGTCAGTCAGTCAGTCATGTAAGTGGGCTGGATGTAGAGGAGGGTGGGCGTGTGTGTGTAACCGGGCAGGCAAGATTTGATTTGAAAGCGGCTACTACGAGCTGTGAGCTATGAGGAGTGTGAGGAGTGTGAGTTGCTGTGAATGTTGGGTTGGGTTGCGCCCCTCCGCTCAGCGTCATCGACAGGCAAACAGACAGACATTCCATACTGACTTCACTGTGGTGCTGTAATCGCGAAATTCCGGCGGACGGGGGGGTGTGCATGTAAGCAGAGTTGCCCGACAGCAGCTATATACACTCCGGTCCCCTCATCGACACCTTAGAGTCAAGGATACTTTTCAGGCCGACGTCCGACAACCGACAACCGATGTGCTGCGATGTCGAATCTCGAAGCATTTGGAATCATCTGTTGCTGACCCAAGCATGTGTGTTTACTCATCCATAGCAAAGCCATGTAGAGAGTATGATTACACATATGTATTGGAATACTACGATATACATTTGTACACCGTTTGTTTCCTATCCAAATGGAGCACAATATCTATCTATCAATCAATCGGATCGGAGTCAAGACTCAACCAACAGACTCAAATCACGTAGACAGCACGTCAGTGCCGATAAGGGAGCTGTGCTGTGCTGAGCCTGCTTCGTGCTAGGGTAAGCAGAGTAGGGTCTAGACCGGCCATGCTCTATTCCGCCTGCTGCCCAACTGACATTTCAATGCACATGAGCATCACAGTAGATACACAGGCAATGTAATTGTGGGCGAAGACCACAATAACTTCCAATGATTATAAATTGCACGACTCAATTGACAACGAATATCAAAATATATCGTTATATGTCACTCGTCTCCTTCCGAGTCCGGGAAACACGACAGGAGTGCATGAGACAATTCAATGAAGATTGCAACATGTTCGGTGAGCGAGGATAGACCAAGGCACGTGACTGACCTGTCCAAACCCCACCACCGAGTGCCTTATGATTTTGAATATCGATGTGATCATCTGCAACAATGCCAGGGCTGAGTGTGTGCACAATCTGTGAAGTGTCATGTAGGTATAGATATCAGGACATAGGGAAAAAAGAGTCGAAGCTTCCCATCACATCACACATCAGCGACGATCAAACGGCTATGCCGTTCAGTCGAAGAAAATGTACCCCTGATACGGTGCCTGGCCGTCGCATCCTTATGCATTGATGATCATACACCACTTACATACAAACCCAAAGCGCATCCACAACATTCAAGGCTCAAAACATGTAAGCATGAAAGTGGAAGGAAGTGAAAAAAATTCCAATATTATATTTCTTCGGGGCCTGCACAGCGGCCATCGCTCAAAATCGCTCAAAATGTAAGATCCAGATATCGGTGTCTGTCCCACCAATAACAACAAAATATACAACAATTTCAGGGCCGCAGCATCTTTACACGCATGCCCTCTTTCGCTTTCCACCCTTAATCCAAAATGCTCCTCTCATAGCTACAAATGAAATCTATGTGTTTAGAGATCATATAGTACAGGCCACCATTGATGTACCCGCAGTATGCCACACGCAAAGTTAGGGTAAGTGCGTGGTAGTGTTGAGTTCGATCGAACCAGCCTTCCATCGACTTCCAAGCTGCAAAAAACAAAACAAAAAAACCAAGGTCAAAAGTAGTAGAGGGAAGACAAAAATTCGAAATATTGGAGAAGGTCCAAGAAGAAACTGATGAAACGAATGTGGCCGTCTAGGCGACGTGGATGTACGAACATAGGAAATGTGCTAAATGAATGTGGTGCTGCTTGAAAGTCGATACGTCTGATGCTGATCATCACCTCTAACTCCCTGTGCACCTTTTACTCTCCTCGACTCGCGCTCTGTCTTCTCGAGTCTACACTGGTTCTGGGCTTCAAATCCAATAGTTTTGCGCTTCCGGCACTGATGCGTCGGGCATGTCCACCACCCTTACCAAAATCGATGCTTGTCGCACGATGGACTTCACCAGCAGATGGAGGTCCGAAGCTGTTGTTTCTGCCCTTCTTCTTACTCAACTCGGCCGGCTCTTCAATCGCAACTTCGTTGCTCGCCTCATAGTTGAAGTCGTTCAAAGATACCACTGCTGACTTGACTCTGTCCTCACGTCGAATGAGCGTTGGCTTTCTTGCAATTCCACCGTGCCATTTCGTCTCTGGGGAAGCTGATCGGTTATCATTGTCTTCCTCGTCGCTTGATGGCATTGGATTACCACTAACACGTCTTCCCTCGTTGAGCATATCATCGGGTCCAGGGGTAAGACGACCAAAGTATTCGTCTTCAGCAATGCCCATATCCTCACCAGAGTCTGCATACTCCTTATATCTTCTCTGCAAAGAATCCGCACTATCCTGGAGGTGTGGCAGAGGTGTCTGCATAGATCCGCGTTTAGAACCAGCCGGTCTACCTGAAAGCCAGGAGCCTTCAGAATCAATCGAGGCCAGTGATCGAGATAGTAAAGTAACAGGGTCAGGTGACATATCCATCGATCTATGACCGCTGGTAGGTGTATCGTGACGTCGAACAACTGGGTCGGCGAATGGGTCCTCCCCAATACTCGTAGGAATTGCAATAGGAGAGGCATTTTCTACTTCTGGTGACTGAACTCTTGAATCCGGTGGAGAAAGTGGAAGCTCTGGAAGATCTTCCCTAAATTTCGACATCGTGCGCTTTGGAACACCAGAGATCTGGCGAGCAAGACCGAACCCAATAGAGGGGGGCTTTGCTGATGTCGAACTGCGGGCAATCGAATCACGCGATGTGTTAGAGAAAGAGGATGGGGTTGCAGAGCGACCTTTGTTCTTTGTGGCCGTGCGCTTGAAGAATGATGTCCAGCTTTGACCTGGCTGTCGCCCACTGGAGCTTGAATCCCTTCGAGAAGCTTCGGGCTTCGCCGTAGCATCAGTAGTTGGTCTTCGCAGATCAAAGACCTCGGACACATTTGAGGTATTGCGAAGGTGCTCACGAGTGTTTGGTCGTGACATGCTGGCACTGGCACGGGACAGTCGCACTGGCTGAGCAGTGCCATACTCAGGCTCTTCTTGCTCATCCGTTGGCGTCGTTAAACCCGTCCCAGATGGGCTGCCGGCTCGTTGTTCGTCACTGAATGGATCTTTGTGTCGACTTGCTGAGTTCTCTCTCCATGGTTCCGAGGGTCGCTTTCCTCTTCCTTGCTCAGATGAGTCAGATCCCTTTCTCTTAGAACTCTTGCTCCCGGACGTTGACGTCTCCACGCCAACCACTTCGCGACCAGCCACACCGCGGTCCATGTTCTTCGGTGGTGTTGAGCCATTAGCGGCTGCCTGTTGCTCTGCTATGCGCTGTTTTTCTGCTCTTCTAGCTAACCGTCGCTCCATCTTGATCTGATCACTGGCCTTCTTTCTCTCGCGCCTTCGCTGGTCTCTTTCCATAATCTCTCGTAAATCACCAGCATCCAGATCATCAGCAAGGTCATCCACGCATTTGTGCGCCTTCATAACCTCCTTTGTGATTGGAATACGGTCCGAGACTCGTCTCCGCCTAGAATCAGACCTATCCGACGACTCACCATCAGGTGCCCCAGCACCAGTACCATGTACATACCGAGGGTTCTCAGCATATCTAATAGTAGGACGAGGTGACAGTGCATCAATGGCGGATAATTTATATGAAGTATATCTGTCCGAGTTCGTTGACCGCATGGAGTAGATAGACTCCGGTATAGGTAGTGAGAGTGTCGAAGATGGTTGAGCCCCCTGATGCGAGAGACCACTTCGAAGTCTCTTGCTGTTCTTCTTCGACGGTCGACTCGATGCGACAGACTGGCCCGACGGCTGTATAGTGGCGCTGGCACTCATGGCCTTTATTTCTGCCTCCCTATCGTGATCCGCCTTCCGCTTCTTGCTGGACTTACGTCGCGAGAGTGTTGAGTCTTTTGCGCTGCGTTTGTGAAGGGTTGGAGTACGTTCCCAATTTTTGCCTTCAATTTCTGATAGTACTGTATCCCCGTTGGTTGTTGGTCTAGCCGTGCGAAGCCTCGACTTTTCATCATCAGAAACAATGTTCTCGGTATCTTGTTGGTATGCCAGAGGGAGTGGCGGTACTGGATTCTGGCGATGTGCGTCGTGAGGTACTGTTATGGTATCGTTCCTTGATGGGGAGAAACTATAGGCGCGTTTCTCAGGATCCCGCTGTAATTTTTTTGAGGTCCTACGGCTCCTTCGTTTCCTGGTGCTTCCATCGCTTCTTTTGCGCTCGAGTGCTGGACCACTTGATCCATTATTGTTTTTGTTCAGATATTGCTCCTTCCTGGGGTCCAGCTTTGGGCCTGTATGACCCATGGCGTTTTCGGAGGGTAAACTTGTAGCCCCACTCAGGGTCTTTTTGCGACTGTTCTTGCGGTGGAACGGCCAAATGCCCATCTTGCCATCCGGGAGGCCGTCGGAAATTGTATTGCTCTTCGGCGCACGACGAAGAAGGCGCCGACGAGGCTCCTCCCACCAGTAATTTAGGACAACGTGACACGCGATTGACCCTAAATTTCTAAGAGATGAGGGAGCTGTGGCACATTCAGAAAGGTGTGTGTGATCCAATTCAAGTTGTGAATTTATCGCAGGGATGATGGCCTTAATGAATTGCGCGTAGCTGGCGAGGGGGCTTCCTTGTCGCAGTTATATGTGGCATAAGCTGTTGGGCTGCGTTTGCGATACTTGCATGACTCCGCAACATTTGACGGTTGACAGTTGATGCATGAAAACAATTTAAGCCGCGGAAGGATCTCTTATCGAAGGCGACGCAGGATAATGTATTAATGGGGAGGGAATGTGGGAATGGAGCAGTATGTATGCGAGTTGGGGCGGCGGACCCATCTGTGGTTATGGGTACAATAATAATACCCTTGGGAACGTACCTTACACGAGAGGGAAAGAAAGAGTAGATGGCTAGTGTGATATGGAGAATTTGAGCTGGAGAGTCTGTACGCTTGTATGTACACACACGCCTGTGGCCTGTACATCCATCCATACATACATACCTGGGTCTGTGAGGTCAGATGGGACGGATCGTGGCGATGTACAAGCAAGGGGAGGAAGAGGCAAGTACTTGTGAAATAGTTAGGTACGTAGTGGTACAGTAGCGGTAGTAAGTGTATGTAGTAGAGAGAGTATGCGTAGAAGAATGAGATGCATAAATAAGCCTGAGGGGGGAGGTGTATGTCTATTACTACTGTATATACAGTGAAGAGAAAGAGAAGGGCAAGTCAAGGAGATGATTATTATTGAACCTGACTGTACTTTCTTTCATTCCGGGACCTGAGTGCTCTCTTTTATTTACTTTCTCTCCCATCTACCCTTTCTTATCCTCTTTCAATTCCATTTGTCTCTCTCTCTCTCTCTCTCTCTCTCTCTCTCTCTCTTTGCCGGATCTGACTGCTGACTATATCAATTTCTCTTCCCTCTCTTTGGCTTCAGCTGTCCTGCATAAGGTACAAAAGGGTACATGAAAGTAGCGTCATGCCCTTGTGATTGTACCTTGTTCTTGATCAAAAAAGTGCTAGACAGGGCCGAGGCCGAAGGCGAAGTGGCCCCAGTGTTTTTTTGTCATTGTTCTTCTCTTCTTCCTTTCCTCTCTTTCCCTACCTAAATGATGATCTCACACACCCCAGTCAAATAGTGGTACACACAGCGGAGTATGAATAGAACAGAGTAGAGTGGCACTCAGAGTCAGAGACAAAGGTGTGCGGTAGAGAAGTCGTTCCACAGTTGCCCAGCCGCAAGCCTGTCGCATATGCTCACCCACCTATATTCTTACGGATATAATCATATGCACCCTGGTACCCGCTTATATTATTGCCCCTTCCTGTAGTCAAGAGCCAGGCGGACGGCACTGTTTGTTTGGACGCTCGGGGGCCATGAGACAGACTCATTGTTTCTACGGGATGAGCTGGGGTTGCATTTTGTCCATGGACTGGGTGCAAGATCCATGAGCATGACCGGGGTGGCGGGGACACACTACTACTGGATGGGCTTGGTGGGTATATGCTGAGGGGGAGAGAGAGAGAGAGGCAGAGAGCAAGTAGGAAGTAACATCCAGAGGTGTCTGCTGGTGCGTCGATATCTGCTATGGCGTCGATAGGTCATGACTTGCCATCGGATCTGATGGGGGAGAAGAGTCGAGTAAGTAGAGTGAGCGAGTGGTGGACAACAGTACCCTGCAAACCATTTAGCTGTGGTGACGGGTGCCGATCAAGTGAGAACGAGAGTGGGAAAGGAATCGAAGACAGATCCTGATCCTAATCCTGATCCGAGGAGAGTGAGAATGAGAGTACAAGTGAGAGAGTGAGAGAGCCCAGTAGTCACGGCAGCATCAGAAATTTTGCAACTATCCGGGGATCAGGGTTGTGGGTGAGGTGTGTTGGGTATTGTGGAGGGGCCAGTGCTAGGCCAGGCTTGTACTTGTACACGCTTGTTAACCACATGGGCGCGACGGGGGTGTGGATGGCAGAGGATAGAAAGCCGCCGTTGAACGTTAATGCGTGTCCAAGGCAAGGTAAGGCAAGGTAAGGTAAGGTAAGGTACTACCTATGTACTGGTTAGTACTGGCATTTGGTAACTGGGCATATGCACTTGGGGGATTTTTGGGTGGGCACGATGGCACGATGGCACGATGGCACGACACGATGGACGTGCTACGAAACAGAAGAGAAGCAACAGCCATGCAACGAAAGCACCATAGGGCAAAGGACCGAGAAGAAGCATGAAGCATGAAGAGATTGTCTTTCAACATCATTTCAAGAGCAATTGAAAGACGCAAGAGGTCAACGGGAGCGATCATGGTCAAAGGGTCACTCAGTTGTTGGATGGAGATGAGCCAAGGAAAAGCATGACATGCACAGTATGTACATCCGAGTATATGTGGTACGAATACCTAAAGCAAGGTACTATCTATGTACGTAGTAAGTTGAAGAGAATATTGAATTCATTCACAGCTACAATGAACATCCATACCTTTATGTGCTTATGTGCTGATACTGTGCATATTCACAATTGGTTCTGCACCTAGTGTAAGTCCTTTCTCTCTATATCTTTATCTCTGTCAACGCACTTCAAGAGTCCAAAGTTGAATACCCTGAGATGCCTTCCACTTCAAAGCAAAATAGAATACTGTGAGGTACGTACCTGTTACACGTTCATTTTCTATATATGTATTCTATATGCATACCTATTCTCTACACAGTACACAAGTACTACACACTCCGTACTCTAAACTACTTGCCTTATTAGGCGAGTTTCGTTTGCCACGACTGAGACCTCACCGATCAACAATCTCCAGTTCCTTTTTGCATTGACATAGAGTGCTCAGCGCGGGCACTCAGAGCAAGCATCATTTGTGTCTGATGTTCCAGAAATCCCAGGAATATTCATTAGAGATAGAGCGAGAGAGTCCTTATGAGATAAGACATATCTGCCATCATTTGCCCCCAAATCCCTGGCGATCTACTATCTTAAATATGTACTTACCTTAATTTATGAGCTTGTTCATACCTTGTATGTACTACTCTCTCGCGATTGTTGTCGCTACTCATCGGAGCAACACTGCAACAGAATAGAGCAAACAAACATAAAAAGAAACAATGTTATACAAACTCATCTAACACGAAGATACAACCCCCCCTCCCCCACAGAGGTTTGTATTGAGTACTTGAGATGCCCAGGAGCCAGGAGATTATGAATATAGGATACAATACTACGGTACCACCTTACTTTACAGAGCTTTTCCAAGGATTCGCACAGAACGGTTGCGACTGCTGCTCCACTACGGCTTCTGCAGTTGGGGCATCAGGTATCATCAACTGGCCTCTCACGATGAGAATTAAAGAAAGCCACATAGCACATACGCTTTCTGGCGGCGGGGGCTTCTGTTCAGCCCTTGCTCTCTGCGCTGTGATGCTCGAGACATAACCAGCTACAAAGCGATTGGCGTTCGTCTCCAGTGCTCTACAAATAACCCAAGTGGTCACTCACCGGGTACGCAGTTCACATTTTTGTCTCTCCATCGATGAGCTCCGCTAAACAGCCTTTCCCACATCCCTGGAATCGCTCCATTGCGTTTGATATGGTGACACAGTTCAGTAGAACACGTAATACCGTGTAATGTATATACTTTTCTACTTTCCTATGTCCGGGTATCGACAGAGCATGGGAGTATGCGTTTTGGGGAGAAGATATGCAGTGTGTTCATATGGCTGGGCTCCATGATCTGTACTTTAGACAATACCAAGCGTATATACATACTCTGTACTGTGCAGTACATACATACGTACGATACGATGCTGTGCCGCCAATTCTGTACTGTACATATGAGGTACGGTATGTTTCCTTTGCTTCTCTGGGAACGGCGCCCAAACACCGGGGGTAGGGGTTTCTCTACCCCCTGCTCCCTGCTCCCCGCTCCGTGCTCACTGCTCACAGCTATTATGTATGTACATCCATTCTGACAAGACGCATTGACAGCGCCTTCTCCAATTGTCTTTTTCCTTCATTGAAGGTTGACAGGAGATCTTTCAATTCCAGCCTCTGTGGAGTTCCTCCTCATGGGATTGATGATCATATATCAAACTCTCTTCTGACACGAGCTACGAATACTGCAATGCCTACAAAAACCTTGAGGTCTACATGTACGCGGAGCGTACGAAGGAGGGGTGTGTATTTCTATGTCTGTACTGCGTACGTATACTATACGGATGAAAAGCCCTGTACAGAGAGCAGCGTTCGAGAAGGGATATTCATAGGACTGCTATTATTGTATTGATTCTGGATTGCATGCAGTAGCACATATTCAAGAGCAAGACGCCTTGCCGGTTAAGGCGCAATCAGTCGACAGAAAGAAAGAATGCCGCAGTCGTGCCGTTTATTCGGTGAGGAATAGAAACAATTTATTGGCTCATGATTTTCACAGCTGCTCCAACTTCTCTTAATGCTCCAATTACTCCATCTGTTCTGCTGTACTTTCTTCGTATTGTATCCATATTCGTACATACATACCGCTCGTTCTTAATGTATGTATGTGATTAAGGAAGCTCCAGATGATGGAAAGCGTGCATAAGTCCGCATGAAAGAAAAGAAAGGGAAAAAAAAAAAATACGTACCTGGAAGCGGCAGCGGCCGAAGAGAATCCTGGCATGTATTCCGTACATAGTACATACATGACATTTCTTCGTATTTACCTTCACCAGCTCATTCACCTCTGAACACTATCTTCGCATGGATGTGGTCAGCTTTCAAATATCGTGTGGCATGGGGGTTAGATCCTCTTCGAGTTGATGTCAACAACATGAGAAGCATCTCATACTCGTCCCTTTTCAAGCTGCAATATCGTACACACTACGTGCTGTACTTATGGCGGGGTTTGTTCTGTCTCCAGGCTGTATGATGATTGCTCTCAACTAATACTACTCCCGAACAAAATCTATCTGATACTCATTTTCATCATACAATCATCATACAGTATTTTGTTGAACAGATGCGCTCAAATTTTTCAAAGGAACAATAATGCTTTCTGACGAGCTTGGCATAATCTATCCAACTCAAATGGCATATGATTGCTCTAGACCAACTCTATCAAAGACGCGCTTCAAGTACTGGTACTCGGAACATCGATGCGATTGATATGCTGTTGGGTACTACTCTAGCCAACTAAAGTTTCAATGATCAAGCAACTTGGCGTTGCTGAAAATATGGTGATCGCTCCTCCAACGGGATCTTCAAGCCGTTCAAGCCACACATCTACTGTCACACGCCCTTCTCATCTGATCCTCTTATGCAACTCTACAAAATCAGATATTATAGTATTCCTTTTAGAGAAGGCCAGATCTACTGTACTTACCACTTCCAGTAAATGCCTTAACTTACGGCAATCGTCGAATATTGATGATGTTCTGTCCATCATCCATACTGTTCGATGCTCACCAAAGACGCTCTCCTGACTAGCAACTCATCGCCCTAATATCATTTCACTCACGGCTGCTATATGACTCCTGACTAGGAGTAGAGCAATTGAACGGTCCCTCAACGACCTTTAGTTTTATTGATTCGTTTAGATGTTTCCCATGTTTCTACAACAGAAGATGCACTGGTGATTTGCATTGTCACGGAAAAGGAATCTCTCATGGGTAATACTGATCTTTACGATATACAAATGAGTAGGTTGCTTGGCTGTAAGTTAAGGGTTGATAGAAATTCCGCTTACTTTCCAAGCCTCTGAAGGAATAGATAGTTCGAATATAAACGTTACGTTACTTTCTCTGCCGTATCCATACTATGAGTAGCCATACCCCCTCCATACTTCAGTAAGTTGAAGTATTCTAAATAGAGTAGATATCTATCTCTATGACTCGACCTCTGTCGTCATTGTAACATACACAAAGATTCTCCGTGCCACAAGGAGCCATCGACGTAACATTGATCTTGTGCGATTTGTCGTACTTATCTGATTATGCATCATGATGCAACACGGGTAGATTTTAGATTTATCTCTGAAGCCATATACTCCATGACTAGAGTGTATCCATGTGTATCCATACTGTACAGCATGCGACTATTTGAGTAGTTCACCGATTGCACGTGTACTGGTGACGGCTCTGTGGGATTACTGATAATGATGATAAACGAGCTTCGATGATGCTATCAATGTGAATGTCATGTCAATGACAATGTTCTTTCGTCCAGTTTCCATATTACCATACCACATTCAATACATAGCTAGCTAGCTAGTTAGTTGCTCCGGTACTGCACGAAGTATTATCTTCTACCTATGAAGTCCTGTAAGATACCTTGGTCCACATCATCCACATTTGCACACGTATGTTCCTTCGGTCCTACATACCTTGTAGCATTTCACCGTTGCTGCATCGCCGTTTTGTCCTTGCCATTCCACGTCGCAGTTCGTCTCTCGTGGGCTTCAGGGTGTACGAGCGTGACCTAAAGCTTTATGTTGATAGGCTTGTACATAGCAGATCAGAGCATGCAGGCGATGGCGGTATGCAAGGGCAACCAAGTACCTCCGTGAAGGGGGATTTTATGGCTCTGCTTGCACGCGCCCTTACCTCATCTCAATCACATAAACAGTAAGGGTAGCAGAAGGACTCAAGGCGACGTCAGTTTGAGAGTGAGAGGAAGAATGAAGTCCCTTGTTTTCTGATCGGAGAATACGGGAGAGCCATTCGCCTGGGTACATCATCATGTGGGGTAGATGAGTGAGAGTGGATTCGATCTCATCCGAAGTCCAGGTGCCTTCATATCACTGACTCAAGTTTCCATTTTCTTCAAGCTCCTACGCCTTCCCTCTCCTCCGGAATTACGGGCATAATTATGGACTTCACGGAGAGCACGCCCGATCAAGCTTGAGCTTCTTCCGCGTTGCCCGAGTAGTTAGTTGTCTTTATAATAATAATAAAAACAATTAGATCTCACATTCAAGATATCTTGATTGGTCACATGTCGTCACGCTTTCTTTACTACTCACAATTATATTGTGTATCATTAAGCCTTCAGATGGCATTCCCGGGCCTCCGAGTATGTAGTATGAACGAAACAAACAGCTGGTACCAGCAACTCAAAACTGACGACATAATATGTAATCAATGACGAAGATGTATTGTTTTGCATGAAGCCCTCACGTTGTAGATTTACGGTAGAGAAGACCTTGAGTCTCAGATAGACATGGAGGAACTAGCAGCCATCCTAACGGATGCGTTGATACAGGTGCAATATCATGGACGAACTCTCATAGAATCTTTTTAGAATGTTTTGTCATTTAACTTGCTTATGCTAATAGCTGGAACACAACCCCATGCATCCTCACAATCATAATCATGCAATATATGTTCATATCATATACCTGGTTTTATATGTACCATTTGTGCGATGCCAAGGTATGCTCATAATATCAGCAAACGTAGATGTCTATCCAGAAGTCCGACCGCGATTTTATTTCCTCGACCAATTTGTTAGTACCGAATAAGATTATTAAAAGACCACTTAACAGCCACTTCCTCATTCGCCAAGTGTTATTGACGATACAGTGCAAAAACTGTGAAGTAATAGGTAGCTTATCATGATCTCACTCATAATCCCATAAGGTACGGTACTTATCTGCTGTCGATACGGTTTTTGAAGCCATATAAGTGAGGCAACAGATGCGTTGCTAGGTGAGATAAGCCACTCGCTTATCTATTGTTTACCTGATTCTTGTTTGGCTTCGATTGTGTTTCGCGACATCACAACCACAGAATTTCATCGATCTCATAAAGACTACTTAACTGATAAGTACGGTAAAGCGAAACCTTGATTACTATAAACCCTCAGCAGGTCGTTCAAGCGATTTACTGCTTACCACCATGTCCTATAACCCACGTATGAGCATGGCGCCAAATTCGCAGCAACAGAATCGTGGCAAGAAAAAGGAGGATGAGAGCGACTCTTTCATGCGTCTGGTATGTGATGGATACTCTAATTCTTCGGGTTTTGTTATAGTAGCTGACTTCCTTTTGACAGCCTGATCATGAGATCGCAGGATGCATCAGCGATATTGGTGTCCCATTCTCAGCAGCCGATCTTCAGAAACCCAATCCACAACAAGTCCAGATGATCTTCCAGTGGTTCGCCGAGCTATTGATGAACGCAACAAGGGAGACTGTTGAGCCTGCCATGAGAGCAGCAGCCGAGGATGTTTGCGCAGATTACATTGACATTGTTCCAGGAGAGACGCGCAACTTGATGGGATTCTATGTCAGTCTTCGTAAGCTTCTTGTTGAGTGTGGCATCAACGACTTCTCTTTCCAGGATCTCTACAAGCCGACCCACGATCGTTTGGTCAAGATATTTTCATACATTATCAACTTTGTCCGGTTCAGAGAATCCCAAACCTCCGTCATTGACGAGCATTTTAATAAAGCAGAAACCACCAAGGTGCGAATTGAGACATTATATATGGAGAATCAAGAGATGGAGACGCGACTAGAAGAGATGAAACAGAGTAGGAAGGCTATGGAAGGCGCTGTTAAAGAGAAGATCCGCCGCAATGAGGAGTTGAAGCAAAGATTGCTGGAGCTGAAGAAAGACCAAGAGAAGGTCACGTCACGATTTGAGGGACTCAAGAACCAAAAGAAAGAACTTACAGAAATTCTCGAAGACAAGACCGCAAGTACACACGCTTGCAGACAGGAATCAGCGAAGTTACGACCGTATACCTTGCAATCGCCAGCTGCCCTCCAAGCGTCGCTCGCCGACTTGTCGAATATTCTCAACAATGACAAAACACAGATCGATGCTTTGGATCGACGAGCACGTGCTTTACAGACGTCCACCGACACTTTCAACGTTGTGACCACAGATGTGGCATCTTGTACCAAGCTTCTTGACGAGGTATCTATCGAGCTGGCCAGAGAGGAAGAAGAGAATTCAAAGTACTCTCGCCAACGTGATGCCTTATCAGATCGCGGCAACAATGTCAGAGAAATCGAACGTACCGAAAACCTGTTGCAGAGGCAACTAGCGAAATGGAATGAGAGAACTGATAAAATGAGAGAAACTAATGCAGAGAAGACGGCGCTTGCTTCTAAGAGGATGGAAGAATTAAAGGCTGTGCACAGAAGACTGACCGCTGAACGCGGGGACAAGGGCAGGGAAATGGAAAGAAGAAGAGTCAGAATTGAGCAGACTGAAAAGAAGGTATGTTTGATCGACACGAAAAAAAGAAGCGGACTTTGTACATGCTGCTACTCTTTCACCACTCACTGGTTTCTTTCACTAACAATCATTACAGATGGCCGATCTAAAGGAAAACATCGAGAACGAAGTGCACAATGCTCACGACGAGTTTCTCAAAATGGATTCTCACATCAAGCTATATATCACAGAGATGGAGCAGTCTATTGGTTGTTGATTATGTGTTTGGCTGAATGTGGTAATTGGTGTCTTTTTGGCTATGTTGGCGTTTGGGATATACCAAAGGGCAGACGCGTTTGAATTATTGAATGACCAATATCCATATCTATTCTACTTGTCCGTAACTCAAATGACTGATGTGTGCCGGTGACCAGTGCTCCTAACTGTTACTCTGTACTCTTATCAGGGACTTTCTAGAAATCGGCACCACCTACTCAATACCCTTCCAACATCGACAGTTCTGCCACTCCACCCATCTCCAGCTTCTATGCCCACTCGTCTCGTAGTACCATTCAAAATTGGAAGTTTCTCTTCCAGCCAACCCAAGATCTCCTGCCTGTGGCTATTATGGCCCTCACGTGAGTGAACTCCCTGCTCATCATCGCTCTGAATTTCCACACCCTGCATATACTCCGTCTCTTCGTTCTCCACAGAACCATCAGTTTTCTCCTCCATTATCATAACCCTCTGTTTTGCTCGACATCCTGCATCAACAAGACTTGCCATAGTCGAACCGAGGCCTTGAGCTGCCCACTCACTTGTATCTCTGTGCAGTGCCACCAATCCGTACACAACTAGCAAAGGTACTCCGATTCTAGACTTTTCAAGTTTTTCCTGCTCTTTCGTAAGGTCATTGAGTTTTGCTGAATCGTATACGGCTAGAAAAGCCCGCAAGTGCGAGACAGTGGGCAGGAAGACTATGTGAACGTTCCTTGAGGTAGATATTTGCTGGAGGGTGGGTATCAAAAGTGGATGATGGACTGGCCAAGCTACCTCTGCCTCAGTCTCCGTTGTTAAGATTTTTGCATCCTCTGCCACACTGAGAGGCTCATTGTGATTTGTAGAGGCCATGGCTTGGACAAGAGAGGTAAGGAAGGCAGTGCGTGTGCTGCAGATTAGTAGCGTCGTGGGTTGAGAGTAGTGCTCGAGGACGTAATCCAGCAATGATAATGGGAAACAAGGTGGTAAGGCGATGGGTTGCAGTGGTTGCGCCATATTTTATGTGCTTAATTTGCAGAAGGTGCATAGAATTAATATTCAGATAACTATGTTGTCGGTACAGTATGTAGTCTATCGGATCATCAATATTTCGGGATGGACCCCATTTTGGTACAGATTATTCCTTTCAATAGGCTCGGTGACTGGTAAAAGTTCCAAGTATGGTTTCTGATATATAGTAAACAAGCATGTTTTGTATAGGTCATCAATTTCTACCTCATGGTAGTCACAAAGTATGTTCGCCGCCAACGTTGACGAGTCAGGTCTGTCTGTCTATGTTGGTGATTGTGAGCATTGGATTGAGGTCAAGCCACCACCACTACAGCGGATCATAAATAGCCGCCGAAGTACATATCAAATTGGTATGGAATCCCTTATGACCAGGGTTGTATATAACGAGCTCAAATGATTGATCTTTGCTTACAGATATTGTGGGATTTTCATAGAAGTATGAGATTAACAATCAAATAATGATGTATTACCCGCACAATCTCAAGCAATGCTGATAAACAACATCTCGGTATTCTCTCGAGCTCAACTATATACACACTACTCTCCAGAACTGGTACAAAGTAACATAAAACCTCTCTGCATATTCTATGTATCTAGAATACTATGTATTATGGCCACATACAACTCTCATACTCAGGATATCCTCTTGGAACACCGTAAATAACGCTCAGCTCATCCTTTAGCATTTCCTCGTCATCTAAGTGTTTATCTCCCTCAACCTTCGAATACCAGTGTCGCCTCAGAGCAATGTTCCAGGCAAAACTGCTATGAGAGATACCAGCGAAATCAGTCGCCTTCATCATAACTAGAAAATCCACAAGTGCTTGTTGATCCCAAGCCATCGAATTTAATTCCACCAAATCCATGGGTTCCAGGAGTCCAAATTTCGTCTCAGTCCTCATATCAACGTTCTCTCTGGCATCTTTTGCGAATTTTTCCACTTCAGCATAATCGCCACTTGCAACATAGATAATGGAAGTATTCGAACGACTAGCCTGCTGAAGAAAAAGCTCCATTTGGAGATCATAGCTTTGATATTTCCAGTAATCTGCAGGCCAGGCTTTCACTGCATCAGGTTCCGTTCTTAGATGAACTCCATAAAAGGCGTTTTGGGCAACTGGCTCTGAAAGATTGATGTTGAGCGAATATCTAGTTGACAATGTATTAAGAACTTTAGTCGCAAGCCGGCGAGCGTCGTCACGAACATGGAGGATACGTCCGAAGTTTTGATGAAATGCTTGCGAATCGTGATGGATAGGATAAATTAGATAAGAGCGGGCAAGATGTACAATCAGCGGTGCTTCTGCTGAAGCAGTTGTAAAGTCTTCGAGCCATCTGTAAAACTTGTCTCGCCATTGATCTGGATGTTGAAGTCTTTCTTGAGGAGGTTCGTCAGACTCAAGACGTTCGGGGACAAGAGGGACCTGTCCTTGATGAGACTCATAATTTGGGATATCCTCAACAGTTTCATAGAGATGTAACTCTGGACAACCGAGGTTGAGGGATTCGACAAAATGGTCCGTATTGAACATATGGTCCATATCTGTACGCTGCTGATTCCACTTCGGCCACTTCAGTAAACTACCAGCCAATAATCCACAAGCCACTTACTATCAGAGAAATATCATTGGCATCCCGAAGCACGATGTTGGGTATTACTAGAGCCCCTCCAGCTTCGATAGCAAATCGGACACAGTGCAGAATAGAATTTCGAATGTTTCCAATGCCGCCGCCGGATTCATCGCAGGTGAAATATAAACCCGGCGTCCAAGATGTAGACAAACACAGACTTCTCATCGCTTGAGGATCAAAAGGCTCTTCGTGAACTAAGGGACCTATGTCTGTCTTGTGACGCCATAGTGAAAGTCTCAGAGATCTGTCAAAATGAAACCAAGTATACAAAATAATGAAAATGAAGAGGGGAATAGAGGCAAGCTTCCGAGGCCTCCTTCTCTGAACCAACATTTCTTCAATATAGGAGAGAAAAGATCTTTTCCAAGTATGAAGCCGAATATCAAAGATTAAAACAGTACTTATTCTTGCCGGGTCGGATGGATAGAGCAGGTAGCAACGCAAATATAGAGTTTCAACGAAGGGGTGTGAATGCCATTGGGCGTTTTGCCTTGCATTGCCCCATACTTTCCAAGCTTCTCCAATTTATACTCTAATTTACTGCCCTCAAGGCACGTTGGAATGTTTTGAGCTGAGAACCTGATGTAGAAAATGATTACCAGAGAATTGGCATTTCTGTCATCAGGTACCCGAGTCGTGGGCTTTCGTCACGTCAATAAGGACGTCGCTTAACCCCACTACAAGCTATCGACGTACCTAGAAAGCATCATTACGGCGCGAACAATTCCCAAGATACCCCATGGAGTCCATATCAAGGATATCCAGCTTGCTGGAGAGTGGTAAGTCCTATCGACCTCGAGTCTGTTCACGTTCATATAAAGCTGATCATAGTTTGTCTATAGCACGAGATCTCACCCTCGATGCAGCACAATCAGCCCGAAGTACTCGTAGCTCACCAAGAAGCCTGTCTACAGCGCAGATCAAGAAGCTCCTGGACAGTCGAAATGACAGGGAAGTCTTGGATGGCCTGCGAAAGGTGGTCGCGGTATGTATATCACCTAGTCGCGAGCAATACGTGCGGCGTAAGCCTACAGTACCCCCGGGGCATAAACTGACGTCAACAGATGGACTATCGATCTCAAAACTGTCTACCCTTCTTTTCATCAGTCGTTAAGAATGTTGCGTCGCCGAATATCGAGATCAAGAAGCTTGTCTATATATACCTCTTAAATCATGCGGAAACGGAACCTGACCTTTCGCTCCTCTCCATCAACACGATACAAAAGTCTCTTTCCGATGGGAATCCACAAGTGCGTGCCTTAGCACTGAAGACCATGTCTGGAATTCGAGTACCAGTTATCAGTCAAATTGTGTCACTGGCAATCAAGAAAGGTCTAGGAGATATGAGCCCCCACGTTCGGAAAGCAGCCGCCCAAGCCATACCAAAATGCTATCGATTAGACCCAAATACCCTGCCACAGTTGCTAGATTATCTATCAGCATTACTTGGCGACAAACAATACTATGTAGCTGGTGCTGCTGTGAAAGCTTTCATGGACATCTGCCCGAAAAGGATCGACCTTATTCACAAGCACTATAGAAGTCTGGTTAGAAAGCTCGTAGACATGGACGAATGGTCTCAATTAGCTACACTAAGCTTGATGACCGTCTATTCTAGAAAATGTTTCCCTCGGCGAACAAAGAGAAGCAAGAAAAACAATGGTACGAGAGGATTTTATGGCGATGAAGAAGATGAGGAAGAGATCGAAACCAGGGAAGAAGTCCTAGTGCTAGATCCTGACCTTGACTTACTACTGAGAAGTATCAAACCACTTCTCCAAAGCAGAAATTCTGCTGTCGTGGTGGCTGTGGCTAGATGCTACCTTAACCTTGGTACTCCAGACTACCTTCTGACCTGTATTGGGCCTCTGGTATCTCTATTACGAGCCCCACATGATATTCAACATGTAGCCCTCTACAATATCGTTTCTGTATGCTTGGAGATGCCGCAAGCGTTTGTCCGATATGCATCACATTTCCTTGTGCGCACTACCGACCCACCACAAATATGGGAGCTCAAACTGGAATTGTTGACTTTGATATTCCCTCATTGTGAGACATACATCAAGAGCTTGATTCTTAATGAACTTGAGCACTTCTCGCGTGGATCCGATAAGTCTCTTGTGCGAGAAAGTGTAAGGGCTATTGGAAGGTGTGCACAGAGTGATACAAGAACATCCGCTCGATGCTTACGACTACTTCTCAAGCAGCTCAATAGCTCCGATGGAAATCTGGTGGCAGAGTCTCTGACAGTCATTCGTCACCTCATTCAACAAGATCCAGATTCACATAAATATACTGTCATTCGTCTTGCAAAAAACCTAGACACAGCTACAGACCCGAAGGCACGAGCTACAATCATCTGGCTCGTTGGTGAATTCTCTGGCATTGATCAAGATAATAATATCGCACCTGATGTCCTCAGGATACTTGCTAAGGGCTTTGCTGACGAAGCAGAGGCTGCGAAACTACAGATCGTTTTGCTGGCTGCAAAAGTTTATTTACACCACTTGAATCAGCAAAACGCAATTGAAGAGCTGAGGCCGACGGCAGCCCATCCAGAAACGCAACATGAGTTTGTAGCCCCCGAGGATGAGGAGGGCGGCTTTGCGGAACTGAATGAAAAACCGGTTGTTCCGATCGAGGAGCACTCTGAGCCGGAGCATCCAATTGTGATGCTTTGGAATTACGTCCTCCTTCTTACCCGTTACGATACTTCTTACGATCTTCGGGACCGTACCAGACTCTACAAATCCCTCCTTGCGGTTCCCTCCTCTACTCAATTAGCCAGTCTAATGCTCTTAGCACCCAAGCCTGCCCCGCATACACCGAGTCCATCAGAAAGCCGGAAAGGATTTACACTTGGATCAGCCAGCTTGGTTGTTGGCCAAGAAGGAAGCCTGCATGGCATCGAAGGCTACGAGGCGTTGCCTGACTGGGTCGCAGATGGCAAGGAACCTGATCCTCGACTGAGAGACGAAGAATCTGGGGTTAAGGAGTGGGACGAGAAGAAAGTAATCACAGCAGGAGAAAGGCTTGACAGTGTTGTTGCTAGCGATGCTAGAGGGGTTCCATCTGGCCTAGCTGGCAATTCGAACGGAATTGGCAACGGTGCGAAAGAAAAGACTTTGGACGATTGGCTGGCTGAAGACGAGGAAGAGGATGAAACTGATGAGGATGAAGAAGAGGAAGAAGAGGAGGAGGAGGATGAAGAAGACGAAGATGAAGACGAAGATGAAGAGGAGTCCGAAGAGGAAGACTCGTCAGAGGGTGAGCAAGAAAGCAATGACAGTGAGGAAGAAGACGATGATGGAGAACATGATAGACTTGTCAAATGAGGGCATGACACAGCAAACTGATCGAGTCAAGCGGCATGGATCACGTCCTCAACCAGGCCATGAGCTATATAGCCCCATCCTATATGAGCATGCGTCTCAATAGTGCACTAATCACCACGACAGTGATGATTGCCAGTATTCCAGAAGAGGCGAAAGAGAGTCATAACTGATAATCAGAGCTTTTAAAAGCAGCTGAGAAAGATTCAAAGACTTTTGGGGCTATCTGAGAAGCCTAAAGTAGGGCCGTGAAGCGGTCAAGTATAAAGAAAAAGTTCAAATCTAGAACGGGCCTGACAGAAATGTGAAATGAAGTAGCCCTGACTTTGAAATACAACCACAAGAAATCAAGTGACCATCCCACCGGTGTTTTTAATGCAGCTTTGAGAATACGCGCTCCACTCAGTTATACCACCTGAACTCCAACCAGTTTCTCTATCAGAGAATTTGACTGACTCCTATCAATATGCTGTAATTACGGTAATAGGCCAAAAAAGAGAAGAGAAGAAACGAGGAGCCGAAGTGCTATTGGTGATACGGAAATCCTACCACCGGCGACTATGATGGGAAGTTTGTGTCAGCGAAAGAATCAGTAAGTTTCTTACAAGTTGAAATTCGTACCTATAAGCATCAGCTACTCGTGGCTGTCGTCGCTTATTTCTCAGATTTTCATCACCTTTTCGATTTCTTGGGTCAGATTGACTATTAGGCTGACTAAAACCTAAGAGTTCTGCTGAAGTTGGCGAAAGAGGTGAGCTCATTCCGTCTTCTTGGTATTGCTGAGTTACATCCGGATCCGCGGAATTTTTTCGATGTATGGCTTCATGACTAGAATTAGACGAGGCTGGACTCTCCAGAGCACCATCCATCTGCCTATCAGAGTCCTTCAGCTGATACCGCAGCAGATGTGGTGCTTGGTTGCTGTACTTGCTGTTTCGATGATCTTCATGGTTTCGGGATTGTTCCCATCCGTAATGTCCACCCCCGCTACTATACGAGCCTCGAGCACTACCATACCCCGAGTCTTGCCTGCAATTCTTATGAATGTCTTGTGAGATTTGAGTGTTTGACAAGTTAGGGGAGCTGAAGCTTGGTGGCTTCTGCTTGGCAGATTTTGATATACCATTGATTATTAAAGGTGCAACAAGCTCTTCCTTGATATCAACAGCAGCAGTAGCAGAAGTCTCCTCTCCAGGCTCCGGAGCCCATACATCGCTCTCAGAAGTATTTCCAAGAAGTTCCGTCTCCTCAATGGCAAGCGTGGATGATCTTTCCATAGAGGGAGTTGCAAGACTTTTCACCTTCACAGCCATAGAACTAGTTGTGCTTGCTCTGTTTGCCGATTCGTCTTCCGTCTGTAAACTTCTGCCCATATAACCATCTTCTGAGTATCGGTGGAAGGAGGTATGTCGTTTGCGGGAGTAATCCTGTTCACGCTCCTCCGGCCAAGCACGTTTGCGTGATACACCTGAGTCATGAAGATAAACTGCATGTTCTCGGTCTTCGTCGCGCTGATAAGTGTCTTGACAGCGCTGTCGTTGTTCACTCCACGCAGCTAAGTCTTCGAAAAGAATGAAAGGCGCTGCACGATCAACCTCTCTAAACGCAGGGTCGTGCTGCAAATCTGCCCATGCTTCTGTATCTCTGATACTTTTGCAAAACTCCTCAACATTATCGGGTTTGGCATACTTGGAAATCACATAAGGGTTATCAAAGGATGGAGGTAGAATTATATCATCATCGAAAACGGACGGTAGCGGAGTTCGGATGGCATCAGCAGGACGTGACTTTGGCTCTCGAAATACCCTTTGTAGTAGCCAGCTGAACTCTGCGTCCTCCTCGTCTTGGTCGTAAGTTTGGGAACCAGATCCCAAGACATGTGATGTTGTTGATATACTAGAAGATCGTGAGGTGTGATTTGTAGCTGATAACGGCTGTGTTGGGGAGGCTTGGAAAGTTTGAGAAGGGTATGATGTGTTAGGTGATCCTTGACTTGTAGGAATAGAGCCCTGTTGATGTGGCGCTCCTTGATACTGTGGATAATTGGGAGGTGTTTGGTGCTGTATGGGCCTGCCGTGGTCTTGTGCATGACTTGGATATGGAGACGGAGAAGGTTGGGGATAGGCATTTGGGGGAGGACCGAACGTTTCTCTAGGCTGCCTATATGGTGTAGCATTGGACATAGAATATACACCATGATGTTGAGGTGGGTATGCCGGGCTTGTTGTACCATAAGGCTGTTGGTAACCTTGTGGATAACTCTGTTGATATTGTGGGGCAGGTGCTCCTTGGGGAGCATATTGATATGGAGCAGCTTGTCCATAAGGTGTAGTATTGACCATCGAGGTGGGACCATAGGGCTGACTATATGGCTGGGGGGCTTGATGATGAACATACTGTGAATACTGGACATGTGATGATTGTGGCGGAGGTGGACCTTGATAGTATGGTTGAGCAGGAGGTTGTGCATAGACGCCATAAGGCGGATAAGTTTGTGGACTATTGTAAGGTGCTGGTAATGGACCATATCTTGTTACAACAGGCCCACTTCTTGGAGCTGGATATCGGGTCACCACTGGGCCCCCATATGACTTCTGCCGCTTTGGAAACCTATGGTGGGGGCCATGCGAAGCATTCTCCTTCCCTGAAGCATTCTGAGAAGCCTGAGCAGCCTGAGCAGCGCGTGCAGCCTCAAGCCCGCTGAAATGAAAATCAGCTTTAACAAGCAGAGAAGTTGAAGCGAAGGTATAGACTTACGCAGGAATTGTTCTAGTAGGCTCAGGACATGCCATCATAAAATGATCATTGGCTCCACAGTTGTAGCATGTTGGAGGTTTTGACGGTGCCTGGCCAGTCCCGTCTGAGGCAGGCTCCGCCTGTGACTCCTGACCTGACATCTCGAAAGATGCTGAGCTGACGGATGCGAGCAACAGTGATATATGATGCTACACATCCATATGCGCAAGAGAGGAGAGAAGGCGTGAGGGCAGAGTGGCTGTTGACAAGACTCTTCTGGATAAATAGCCTGAGGCAGACTCGCGGCGACTCAACCATGTGGTTGGGAAGAGAGAAAAGACAACGTGAGCCAGAGATGTTGATAATGAGAGATGCGAATAATAACTGAGCGTTTGAAGGAAGCAAGGCAGAAGATAAATGAGTACGTTGGGTTGAAAGACAGAGAGCAAGGAGGCAAGAATAGGAAAATTCACTCTGATCTTGAAGGATACACGAACCCTTTGTGTTTTCCCCCCAAGGGTGAGCAAGTATGGAAGGATGTTGGATTTAGCAGGTGTGTCTAGAGTGCCTCAAGACTGGATAGATGTCTCTGGAAGTGGTAGTGGGGTGCGTAAAAGGCTAAAAGTGAGAGCACAAACGCAATGTAGAGCAAAGGTGAGAGTAAGGTTGAGATTGATGAACAAGTAATGAGATGGGGATATCTCTTCGAAGCGTTGACATTCCCTCAAAATAGCTAGCGATTTTTAAGGCAGTATGAAGTAGGTAAGGTCAGTGATGAGTTCGTATGTACCTTGGATCTCCTTTGCTTTAGTTTGTATCGAAATAGCTACTTATAGTAAGGTAGCACACACGATAAGAAAAGAGGATTTATCATCATGACGGTGACGAGGTAATAGACAATTGCTTGAGTACAATATAAATGAGATGTAGTGAATGCGAAGGAAGTTGTGAGCGTTTTTTGTGCATATCTATATGAATGTCATGCTGTGTGCGTAAATAACTTAAAATGTACCTCGTCCCCAGTATATCTTTATACCTAAGGCATTGAGACATGTGATCACGTGATACATTGAGCCAGGGATCTTCTCACCACCACACCTACCTAGGTAAGTAAATACATAGGTACCTACATACGTACCTACCGTACCTCAGTCGTTCCCCAAGTGAAAGGTAATGTACCTACGCACGTTGTTTGCATACGGATATGATATTTTGTATGTACTGCGTAGAACACCAGAATATGTAGTTCGTCTTTTCGGATAAAGCACTGTGAGGTACTTTAATTAGTTTACCTACATAAGTACCTACTGTAGGTAAGGTAATTGACCAGCATCCGTCAAAGTAAGGTAAGGTAAGGTAAAGAGAGAAGAGAGACTACTTACTACAACTCGTGTGAATAATGAGTGTGAGTGTGAGTGTGAGTGTGAGTGTGAGAGAGTGCTAGTGGCACTCTCACTCACTCAATTACTCACTCTCACCCAATACCGTCAGAAACAGGGTGCTGAATCAGGACAACAAGAATCCCATTAATCTATTCTTCTCGCTATCTTAACTTTTCCCCTTCAAAACCCTCGACGAATACCACGTACTTCATCCAACGATGCCGGTGTCTACACCACTCTTCTTCTCCATGACTTGATTTCGCATGCGACCATGTCCGTAATTCTGCGCTTACAATCGAGGAATATCCGTTCCACGAGCTCTTCTCAACTTTACCAATCCGTCGGTGGTGCGCAACGACTCACGAGCGCAGCGCAACATGCCCGGTCTTCCATGTAAGCCCCAATATACTCACATGGCCTTCGTAGCCAGTCAAAGCAAGGACTGACATCTTCTGAAATCCAGCCTCGGTTGACCTTGACGAATGTATCGCGCGTCTCTACAAGAAGGAATTACTTGCTGAATCGGTCATCGAAGCGATATGCGCCAAAACCAAGGAGCTCTTGATGCAGGAGAGCAACGTTGTTCACGTTCAAGCACCGGTCACAGTCGTAGGAGATATACATGGACAGTTCTTTGATTTAATAGAGATCTTCAAAATTGGAGGTTATTGCCCCGATACCAACTACCTTTTTCTTGGTAAGTAGACCACATTTATTCTCTTCCGCTATGCAAGTCAAAACTAATACGTTTCACCAGGCGATTATGTAGATCGTGGCATGTTCAGCGTCGAGACCATTTCTTTGCTTGTTTGTTTGAAGCTTCGATACCCACACCGCGTTACTCTCATTCGAGGGAATCACGAATCTAGAGGTGTAACTCAGTCATATGGATTTTACACGGAATGTTCGCGGAAATATGGAAATGCCAATGTCTGGCATTACTTTACTGACATGTTTGATTTCTTGACACTCAGTGTGGTCATTGACAATCAGATCTTCTGTGTTCATGGAGGTATGATCCGTTTCAGTCACAATTCAAGCAAGCAACTAACGTTTGACCGTTAAGGACTTTCCCCATCAATTCATTCGATAGATCAAATAAAGATCATCGATCGCTTCCGCGAAATACCCCACGAAGGCCCCATGGCCGACCTTGTCTGGTCAGATCCCGACCCAGACCGTGACGAGTTCTCGCTCTCTCCTCGAGGCGCAGGCTACACATTTGGCGCTCAAGTCGTTAAAAAGTTCCTCGAAGTCAATAAAATGTCACATATACTTCGAGCTCATCAACTCTGTCAGGAAGGTTACCAAGTACTATATGACGATCGGCTGAGTACTGTCTGGAGCGCGCCAAATTACTGTTATAGATGTGGTAACATGGCAAGTGTGTTGGAGGTTAGTGATACTGGAGAAAGATTCTTCAATGTCTTTGCAGCAGCCCCAGAAAATGATCTACACAGGGGTGAATTACAGACAGGAAGTGGTGAAAAACAAGCGGATGGAAGCACACTCCCAGAATACTTTTTGTGAAGTATAAGGAACACATGCGGTATACTAAACGAAGATTGTAAGAAGCACCATAAGCAAAGAGGTGGAATTTCTCAGCGTAATTACAAGCATATCACTAGGTATGCACAATGAGATATCGAACTCATGAAATGAACGTCATTTTCTCGTATCTTATAGCCAGAAGACGGGGCCCATATGAATAGCCTTTCAGTGCACAGAACCTGTGCTTTCTTGTATGTCTCCTCTTTAACACTCAGTATCGACAAAACAAATATGACCTTTTTTACCAGTCCTTGGAAATATCAAAGGACCACTCGAACTGAAGGTGGGTGTGCTTGTCATCATCAATGAAGGTGGAGACAGCGTTGTAGTGACCACGAGCGAGCATACCAGATGGAGCGTCCTCTTCAGCGACTACCAAGTCTATTAGCTTTACCTCCTTCACTGCAGGAGTACATCACTTACATCTCTTGACATAATGCGGTTGAGTTTCGGTGTTTGGTGCGTAAGACCCCTATTGCAAAATTAACACACGTGATATAAGATCGTCACAGTATGACATGAACTTACAATCATCTCCTGGTCCTTGCTGACTCTGATGCCCTTCCTCTTGACGACCTGAACCAACTGCAATCCTGACAAGACTAAATAACAGTTAGTAGAAATTCTTGAGAGTTGATATTATTAGAAGGCATACCTTCATGCTGGACCTTGAATTTGGCAGTCATGCTGAACTTAGCACCTTCCTTGATCTTGAATGGCTTATCCTTGAGAGTCTCCTCGGATCCCTTCTGAGAAAGGTCAATGGTGACTGGATCACGGCCCTCAGAGTCCATAGTCAGGGAGAGAATGATGCAGACACGTGGGTCGTTTGGGTCAGAGATGGACTTTCCACCGGAGCTGAGACCGAGAGACTCCTTGTAACGACGAAGGGACTCATCGCCCTGGTCTATACACTATCAGTTAATTACAGCTCCAACAGTCTTTCCAATGTGTTATGTTATACTGTTGTTGGTGATGCCATTGTCTGTGATGTCATGTGCCTCCCGTGGTGATTTGACCCCACCATCACTTTCACTTCAGGTGAGCTTCACTAAGCTGCCCATGGCACCCGATGGAGTTGTCAGGTGAAGTGTGGAAGGCGCTTCAGTGCTTTTTGTTTTTGTTTTTTTTTTGTCTGATCAAGGCATCGGGCGACCGATGAAAGATCGACAAATGCCGTTGGCTCCTCGCAAAGGCTGCGCGGAGACGTGGCATATTGGAGAAGATGCGTATGTGTGGAAATGAAAGGAAAGAAAGCAGCCATTCGCAGCAGCAGTGAACATACCCATCTGGTGGTACTCATCGAGCGTCTTCTTCTCACCGACCTTGAAACCCTCAGTCTGCTCCGGGAGGAGGTCGTGGTCATTGTTGTCTGCCATTGTTTCTTTTGTGCTGTTCTTGTTTATTCTCTGGTGTAATATTTGGTGATTTTTCGTAAAGTTCAGGGTAAGGTAAATGGATTGTTTACGTTGTTCGTAAGTGTACCCCGAAATCTAGACTGTTATGCTGTGCTCCTACATAGTGGGGTCAGACGTCGCCTGTCTGCTACGTGCTACAAGTCCAACCAGGCACTGGCGATCTGTGTCTCACCGCCTTTGAGCTTGATTGTTATGTATTCCTTTTTCATTTGAGCTGGTGCATGATTGGTCTCTTCAGAGCCCAGTCCAATTGAATTTAAGGATGACCAATGAGACCTGATTAACATATCCTGATCAGGGGCAAGTCAAATGATTTGGAGGACTTTCGAGTAGCATTGCAGTACATTTATATTGGCATTTGCATTGCAGGAAAATTGTTCGAGGATGGGATTTGAGGGGAGGAGACTCGATACATACTAGGTAAGATACGCACCACCACCACCACAGTACGTACCTATGGTGCCTTAGGTATCTATCGTGCTATTCTTCTCCTCGAAGCACGTGATCCCGATATTTACATACATACATAGGTAGGTAGTAGGTATGCCGCACTTGGGTGTCAACCCCAGCTTCACTCTTCATTTGGTTCGTGGACGGACTGGAGGGGTAGACGGGCCCTTGTTCAGAAGGATTCCTCGTAAGGACAAGCAAGATGCGGGTGGGAGTGGTTCTGATAAGGTCCCACGGTAAGTACTTACAAGTATTCCGAGTTGTACTCCGTAGAATAGAGGGGTCGGAGATCAAGAAAGGCGACGAATAATGAATGAGAGAGGGTGGCAGAATGAGGGGAGTGGTAGAACTGGAACACACCACCACATACATTAGACACTCAAGCAGTAGGGAAACTAATACAAAGGCACAGGAATAACCTTACTGGTACTGGTACTACTACTACTACTACTACTACAACTACCTTAATCTATTTTATATATGATGTATATACATATCTATTTTTATTTCTATTTTATTTACTCTCTTTTGATTATTCAGACCATATGGAGTACTACTTTATCTATCTAGATGTATCCTTTAAAGGAGAGCGTGGACGAGGACCAAATTGACACATGACCTTCTCTGTTAATTAATTGCTTCTCACCGACTCCAAGTCCAACTCTCCTTAACTTACCCTCTGACCTCGCCCGTGCAAGGCGCCTTTTAAGGGGCTCCCGCTACTGGAGCGGATCGCTCAGACTGTGGAAGCGAAGTTCATGGAAGTGTAAGAGCCACAGATGCCCGTACCGATGGTGGCACGTAGCAGTAAGTACTTCGGTATAACGAGCATGAAGAAGTCCGTCAAGAGTCAGTCATTTGATAGGGAATTATCTAATGGACGTGACTTGGTAATGTCTATTGTGATCATTCATTCATTCATTCGTTCATTCATTCTCTACTGTACAGATCGTATTGTGTGAATGGAACTCCAACGCCCGAGCGTAGAATACGAGAACTCGAAGGAATTAATCATCGTTTGTACTGAGTATTTTGCATCGTCACCTCTGGTTATCATATATAACATAGATCATACCCCGAGTCTCCGAATAGTCATGATTTCTCGAGAGTATTTACTTGACCACTTTACGAATGAGGTAATGTAGTATGATCGTATGAATATTCCAGACATACAAACTACAATATGTGAATATGTGAATATGTGAATATGTGAATATCTAGCCAGCACCTGACAAGTGGTCTAGTACAGTACGTATTTCTACATACGACTTACGGTAGCAGCCGCCCAATAACAATGCACACACATATACACGCACACGCAAACACCATGTCCGTCACATCCCCCCTCCCCCTCGGCCTCTCATATGCCGCTCTCACCCCCGGTAAATCCTCCCCCTCCAATAAGAAACGTAAGGTCTGGTAATTGATATCCACAACTACTGCTACACTACCAGCTGTACGCATTATCTGACTTCGTAGAGAGCTCGCATCAATTCTCTTCCACAATCACGCTTAAACGCGATCCAAGACTCACATCTTGTCCTACGCGATCCATCAATCATCAATATTCGCGTGAATAATTCACCCTCTGATCCACCAGCCCTATACGTTGGAAGAGACGTCACCATTGTCACTACGAGTAGTATTGAGAAGAGGACTTCGAGGTACGTCGCGCGCACATCGCGATACACTCACCTCTCTACCATCCCCCACCCCCCATTCAAGCCATAACCGCAAAGCTGCATGAATGAGTAGATCTTGACCGCACAGCTCATACGTTCAAGTGGACATCTTATCATCATCAAAGACTTTCCTGCTCTTCGCGATTTCTGGTAAGACTTGCTACTCACCTTATCACCACCATGACCGCATCCCGAAAGCTTATGCGACGTAGAGCTGTACCATCGCTCAGGTCTGCTAACACGCACTTACCAGACGCAAAGATGGCTCCAACCAAACGCACGCTTCCTAAGGATCATAACCCTCTGATGATGGCCGGGGAATGTCCTGCATGTAAGACTGTCGCGGCGCATGGAGCTTTGTTAACCCAGTACTAAAGTTTCGGTGTAGATGATACATTGGTGTCGCGACGAAGACTTGGACAGACCAACCTCGCCGTCAAGGCTGGCCAGCTCAACACTTCCAATGCCACAAAGCCAGAGAATCTTGGTGTTTTCGACTACGCGCACTTGAGAGCTCCTCTTCCAAAGAACCTCGTATCTGCTCTTTTCAAGGACCAAGTACCAGCTGCTTATTTCTTGATGCGTCGAAGCCAAGATGGTTACATCAGTGCCACTGGTATGTTTAAAGCGACTTTCCCATGGGCTACACTGGCGGAGGAAGAAGCGGAGCGCAAATATGTGAAGAGCCTCGAGACAACGAGTGCAGATGAAACCGCAGGCAATGTCTGGATCCCACCAACCCATGCGCTAGAGCTTGCGAAGGAATATAAGATTGGTACTTGGATTGAAGCGCTCTTGGACAACGAACCAATCGAAATCAACCCTAGCAGTAAGGACTTGACACCCAAATCCATTGCAACTCCACCTAAGTTCCTCCAACCTCAAGATGCTCTAGCCGTCCCAACTCCAAGTAGATCTAGCAGACCCGTCCGATCAACGAGATCAGCATCTCCAAGCAAAGCATCGCCAAAGAAGGCAGCAGCTACTCCAAGAAAGTCGAAGAAGGCTGACACGAACACTACGGCTGCAAACAAGAGCTTGCAAGCTGCTCTTAAACAAGCCGCTACCGCTGGCGCCTCGGATGCTGCAACTATCCCAGAGGCTGAGGATCCAAAGGTCAGAGTGAATGTGGATACAGATGTTGTGGTGAAGGGCGAGACCGAGACTACTCACACTCATGTTGAGGTTGAGATGCCAGCTGGATTCGCTGAACTCCCAATGCCAGAGGACACTGAGGCCATGATCTCCAAGGCCAAGGAAATGGTCGATGCAGCTGTCAAGGCTGATAATGCTGCAAAGACCGATAGTGCTACGGTTGATACAAGCTCAAAGTCGAAAATATCCAAGAGAAAGGCAGACGGCATCACGAAGGGGGATGAAGAAGAGGAGGCAGACACACAAAGCCTAGAATTGCAGCCAGTGAAGAAGGCAAAGATTGAGGCTGTTGAGACAGATCTGAAGACCGAGAAAGTCAAGACGAGAGCTTTGATCGGATTGAGTGCGACATTGGCTATTGGGTAAGCTCTTTGTCTCCCACAGAACACTAAACCAAATTCTAACACATCATAGTGCAATTATACCATACGTCTTCGGCGCCTTCTAGAACAGTGAAAGCGGCATTTTTCTTCGATACACCCAAATTCCTATATAAACATTAACACATTGTTTTCTTTGTCACTCAGGCGTCATAATGAATAAGGAGGGGATGGATTGTGCGGGATTCCAGTCCCACAAGGGACTGGACTTGTTTGAGAACAGAGATTGCGAATATGGAAACGGATTGAAGAGTTAGACTCGAATCGCTGTACGAGCTCCTCCTCTGTATATGAGTTGACAGTACGCGAACCATTTTTGCCCTGATACCTTGTTTTTATTGGATGCGCTTGGATTTCCCTGGATTCGTCTTTGCACGCTTTGCTCAAATAGTTCTGATTAGTAACTCAATCAATCTCTAATGGTCTGATGAAACTAAGCCTCTGCACTCATGGATTTAAAATGAATAAGATTTTCTTTGAAAGTCACTTTGTGCACTTAACGCCTATCCCAACGCCCCCTCATGGTATCTTATGTCCAACCGTCCCCGTCCATATCCTTGATCAGTTACAAGCATCATTCATCTTCAAAGCTCCTCCTCACTTTCCTCTTCCCCAGGTACCGCTGTCTGTTCAACAGGCCTCTCAAACCAGCTCCCAAAATCCATCTTCATCAACAGTCGATCTACCCCACCAACTTTCTTTGGCACATAAGCACCCTCATCCTCAATCGAGTAGCCTGTTACTTCAGCGCCTGCATCCTGATCGATATCCTGCAAACTCCTAATGACCTCCTCAATACCAAACTTGACACGCTCAGTGATATCTCTCAACTGATCTTGCACATCGAACTGCTCCTTTGCAAAATCCGAAAACGCATCTACGACACCCTGATCCGTCTCAAGGTCTAATGACACCCAAATCATATGCAGACGGTGCACGAGCGAGACGAGGTGATCGATCTGCTGCAAGAGGCGATACAGAGGCTCTGTGAAGGCGGAATTGGTGAGCAAAAGGCTAGTAGTCAGAGCACTAAGGTAGCGACGGTGCGCGTCGGCCAGCGTTTGCGGATCATGACTGTTGGGTTTCGATGCGGTTTTGGCCGACGGAGACGGGAGTTTCGGGGGTGTGGCTGCCGATGCCCAGAAATCGTCGGGCATTTGTCGTACTCCTCTTGGTGAGGACAGTTGTGTAATCGTTCCCTGCAGCCACTCTTGAAGCCCTTCCCAAGTGCCCTGCACTACTTCGCCCTGTAGATAAGCCTCAGTCTCTGCTAGAAAGAAGAGAGCTGCGCTGCCAGTTGCCCACACACTGCGCGTCACAAGTGACCGTTCTTTGGCTCGTTTGCGCTGTGTCTGAGTTACGATTTTTCCATGGCGAGAGCTTCCGTATGGAGGTTGTGGAGGTGCAGGATGATCCCGACGTAATGATGTGACTTTCCAAAGATCTGATAGACGAATGTGTGCTCGTCGAATGGATAGAAGGTACGCGTTGATGCTGCCGTATACCTGCATGTCTGATTGCGCTAGAAACAGATCGATTGGTGAACGTATCTGCAGTCGAAGGTCTACTGGAACTGACAACAAAAGATTCTTGAATGGAGTTGATACAATAGGGGTGCTTATTGGTGCAGAGGAAGCAAGTATGGACGATGCGGGAGTGGGTAGTACAGTCCTCGTAATGACTAGCTGGATCAGATCTCTGGCCATTTCAAGCTGCTCGTCGTCGGAATCCGCCAACCCCTGATACAGAGACATGGCAGCCCAAGTGCGCGCAAGCACTGCAGAAACTTCCCCTTCTTTCACAATCACGTTATTAAGACCCTCTCTCTTCTCATGTCCCAAGTTGTCTGCTCGTCTCCATCTGGACCGAACTTTATCATCAGCTTCTGTCACGAGAGCCATCGCAAATTCGCCACGGCCCAACAAGAAGAATTCGCGAAGTAACGACAGCACCTCTGTGATCTTTGATAGTGGTAGTAGTCGTTGGAGAGTTGTCTGTGACAATGATATCCTGATTTCTGAGATCGCATTGGAGAGATTTGCTGCAGAGAGGGGGAACGGGAGTGCAGAGAGCAGACGTAGATGTGTAGGAAGGAGAGCTAGTTCGGGTGACGTAGATATGCCAATGCTCTCAGCTGCTGCTATTCCCTTGGTCCTTATATGGTTTAAAGACTGTCCGACAAACAATATTGACATGGCCGTAGATGGAGAGACAAATGCCGGCAATAGACTTCTCCGAACGCTAAATGTCTTCTCACCCTCGTTCTCGATTTGCACCAGAAAGTCCGAGCCTCCATACGTAGGTAATCTACCGTATAGAACCCATGTTGATAACTGCTTCAGCCATGCTGTCTCTGCAACTCTGACAAGACTCATGGCCACCTCTTCAATGTCTGTGTATCCTGTTTGTAGTGATTGACAGAGCTCATCGATGATCTGAGCTCCTGTACAATATTCTGAAGAAGCGTGTCTCTCATTTTGTTTGATGAACAATATCACTTCCTTAAACCATTCCATGCGCCTCATCCATTCCGAAAATTCGCCCACAATCGCGGTGAGGGGAACAATGTTGTAAGCTCCAACGCTCCCTGCATCTTTACGAAGAATGCTGCTCTCTACGTCGAGGATCTTCTGCTGAAACTGGACAAGATGTGTGGACTTGATTGCCGTAGATACCGCTTGGCAAATACTTGAAGGATGAGTCGAGGAGATTTTGGCTGTATCATCTAACAATTCGCGGTGAAGATCGCTCAAGTGGGTGAGGGAGGATATGAGGGCCTTTTCTGGCGGCGATAGGATTGATATGGATTGCGCGTTGCCGCCTTCGGTGGTTTTTGAGGTGAGGAGTGGAGAAGCGTGGCCGGAGAGGGAGAGGAGGATTTCGTGGAGCATTTCGACTTTGGACGCGTGGAAGTGCTAGAAGCATCGTCAGTCAGGAGGCCAATCAAGAATAACTTCTGCACAAATGCTACGAACTTGTGTTCCTTTTGACGTGGCCGGAGGTCATGGTATAACAAAAGCAAAGTACCCAGCAACTCAAAGCGACACATCGGAAATTCAGTCAAGTGCCATAACATGCAGGTTTTCGGTATCAAAACAAAACCGAAAGGCGATGAGCAGTGAGTGGATGAAAGAAATGAAATGAAATGAAAGGTGATGACTTCTAACTAAACATTTACAATTCTGAAATACGAAATACGGAGCCAACGGGCCTTCCTCCAACTCCTTCACCTTAAGCTCTTTCACTTAAGATGACTTCCAATAGCCATTCGCGCCATCATCCGATCAAGCGCCAAGTACATAACACTACATACTGACGGTCTTTTGCCGGTGTGTCGATGGAGGGGTCAATTGGGTATAAGGTGGGAAGCGATGGGTGCCTTAGGTAAACAGGATCCTTGCACGGTCCTGGCTGCTGTAAGCATTGCATCTGTCGTCACTAAGCGGCGAGTTATGTGAACGAGCCCATCCATTCTACCTTACAGATTCCAGAGAGCATTTCAAAACATCAAACGTCCTCCTCTATCCATATTTATTCACCATTCTCTCACCTCAACCTCCACCTCCACCTCCACCTCCACCTCCACCCCCACCTCCACCTCTGCGTTCCATCCCCAAATATTCAAGCCTTGTGATACAACATCGAGCAATACAACACACATTCGAGGCTACACTTTCCAAAGCTAGCCTTGATCTCTATCCCACTATAAATCAGTAGCCAAGCTGGGTACCAAGCGCAAAGCGTCCAGCGAGGACTTGACTCGCCCAGAGAAGAAAACTATGGCCGTCAGTAACACAAAGCTTCAAGTCTATCCTCCTCCTCATACTGACCTTTTATGTAGGCCACCAACCCAAGAAGCGCCGATTTGAAGACGAAGATGCAGGTCGATAGCTCTGTCGTTCAGAACGGCAACACTATCGATGAGTCCCTCTACAGCAGACAACTATATGTGCTTGGACACGAGGCGATGAAGCGCATGTCAGCCTCCAATGTACTCATAGTTGGTGCCAAGGGTCTCGGTGTCGAGATTGCGAAGAACATTGCTCTTGCTGGTGTCAAGAGTTTGACAATTCATGATCCAGCTCCAGCAGTCATCGCCGACCTCTCATCACAATTCTTCCTCCGCCCTTCAGATGTTGGTAAACCAAGAGCAGATGTTACTGTACCACGAGTGGCGGAACTTAACGCCTACACTCCAGTCTCCGTCCACCCAGCAAAGAGGTATGATGTATATTAATAATCATTTTGGACTTTACTAATGATTATGCAACACAGTTTGATCGAGGATCTGTCATCCTTGACCCGCTACCAAGTCGTTGTGTTGACCAACACCCCTCTCAAAGATCAGAAAATCATCGCTGAATATTGCCACGATAACGGCATCTATCTTATTATCGCTGATACATTTGGTCTCTTCGGGTCAATTTTCTGCGATTTCGGCGAGAACTTTACTTGCTTGGATGCCACTGGAGAGAATCCTGTTAGTGGGATTGTTGCTAGCATTGATGAGGAAGGACTGGTGTCGGCGCTCGATGAGACACGACATGGACTTGAAGATGGCGACTTTGTCACCTTCACCGAAGTAGAGGGTATGAATATCAACAACACAGAGCCAAGAAAGGTTACTGTGAAGGGACCATACACGTTCTCAATTGGAGATGTGTCTGGTCTCGGTCAATACAAGCGTGGTGGAATGTACACCCAAGTCAAGATGCCAAAGTTCATCAACTTTAAGTCTTTGGCAAAGTCTATGCAGGAGCCAGAGTTCTTGATTTCGGACTACGCTAAGTTTGACCGCCCACAGCAACTACACGTTGGCATTCAGGCATTGCATGCTTTCGTGGAGACCAAGGGCCATCTACCACGACCACACCACGAGGAAGATGCGATCATTATCATTGAGACATCTAAGGTTTTCGTCGCTGCGCAAAAGATGGATATTGAGCTTGATGAGAAGCTCCTAAGGGAACTCAGCTACCAAGCTCAAGGTGACTTGAGCCCTATGGCTGCATTCTTTGGTGGTCTCGCTGCCCAAGAGGTACTTAAGGCTGTTTCTGGAAAGTTTCACCCAATCCAGCAGTGGCTGTACTTCGATTCGCTCGAGTCTTTGCCTACGAACTTTAAGCGTTCCGCTGAGCTTTGCAAGCCTCTCAACTCTAGATACGATGGCCAGATTGCTGTCTTCGGTAAGGACTTCCAAAACAAGCTTGCCAACATTAACGAGTTCCTCGTTGGTGCTGGCGCTATTGGATGCGAAATGCTCAAGAACTGGGCCATGATTGGACTTGCGACGGGTCCTAAGGGAAAGATTAGTGTTGCAGACATGGACTCAATTGAGAAGAGCAACTTGAACAGACAATTCCTGTTCAGACCAAGCGACGTTGGAAAGATGAAGAGTGACTGCGCGGCTGCAGCTGTGCAGGTCATGAACCCAGATTTGAAGGGTAAGATTGTTACGTACAAAGAGAGAGTTGGTCAAGATACCGAGCATATCTTCAACGAGGAGTTTTGGAACTCTTTGGACGGTGTTACCAATGCACTCGATAACGTTGATGCACGTACATATGTCGATCGCAGATGTGTCTTCTTCCGTAAGCCTTTGCTTGAAAGTGGAACTTTGGGTACCAAGGGCAACACGCAAGTCGTTTTACCATTCGCTACAGAGTCATACTCTAGTTCTCAGGATCCACCAGAGCAGTCCTTCCCAATGTGCACTCTTCGATCTTTCCCAAATAAGATTGAACACACCATCGCTTGGGCTCGCGATCTGTTCGAGTCCTACTTTGTCAAGCCAGCTGAGACTGTCAACTTGTATCTCACACAGCCAAATTATATCGAGGCAACACTCAAGCAGGGTGGCAACGAAAAGGCTACTTTGGAGACGATTCGTGACTTCCTTGTGACCGACAAGCCACTTAGCTTCGAGGATTGCATCATCTGGGCTCGTCTTCAATTCGAGAAGCAGTACAATAACGCTATCCAACAGCTTCTGTACAACTTTCCTAAGGACTCGGTCTCCTCATCTGGTACACCATTCTGGTCTGGACCAAAGAGAGCCCCTGAGCCGCTGAAGTTCGATTCTAACAATGAGGCTCACATTGGTTTCGTTATTGCAGGTGCGAACCTCCATGCTTTCAACTATGGTATCAACACCAAGGGCGTTGATTCAAGTACATACCAGAAGGTTCTTGAGAACATGATCATCCCAGATTTCACTCCGGATTCGGGTGTCAAGATTCAAGCTGATGACAGTGAGCCTGTAAGTTCACCAGATATCTTATAATACACATAAACTGACAGTATGTAGGATCCAAACGCTCAACAGAGCTCAAGCTTTGATGACAGCAAGGAGCTTGAACAGATCACTCAAGCCCTCCCATCACCAAAGACGATGCCAGGATACAAGCTCCAGCCGGTGGAATTCGAGAAGGACGATGACACGAACCATCACATTGATTTCATTACTGCTGCCAGCAACTTGAGAGCCGAGAATTACAACATTGCCCAGGCAGACCGACATAAGACGAAGTTCATTGCCGGAAAGATTATTCCAGCCATTGCGACAACAACAGCTCTTGTTACTGGACTTGTCATTCTTGAGCTTTACAAGGTCGTCGACGGCAAGACTGATATTGAGCAATACAAGAACGGTTTTGTAAATCTTGCATTGCCATTCTTTGGCTTCAGTGAGCCGATTGCAAGTCCAAAGGGCAAGTACATAGGCAAGAACGGAGAAGTTACCATCGATAAGCTATGGGATCGTTTCGAGGTGGAAGATGTTACTCTAAAGGAATTCCTTCAAATCTTCGATGACAAGGGATTGGAGATCAGTATGTTGAGTTCCGGTGTAAGCTTGCTTTATGCAAGCTTCTTTCCACCAGCAAAGACCAAGGACCGCATGCCCTTGAAGATGAGTGAATTGGTTGCTACAATCAGCAAGAAGCCAATTCCAGAGCACCAAAAGAATGTGATCTTCGAGATCTGCTGCGATGATCAGAGTGGAGAGGATGTTGAAGTTCCATATGTTATGATGAAGATGAGGAATTAGTCAAAGAAGTCTGATGATGATGATTTGGAGTTGATAGGGTATTGGCATTACGTGAACCAAATAGAAGTCAACGATTGCTTACAACACATTGAATGATAGCCTTTCTATGCCAGTGACTCGTTAACAATCTACCATCTACCATTCAAATAAATGCTTCAGACCAGTTGTGAAGGATTCGGACAAATATTTGAGTATCATGAAGTATTATCAATAGGTCCCGCAAATCGAGATGTGGAAGTCCGCAGCGGTTCCGCACCCCGCCTACTAAAGTGGTCTAGTTGATGTTTACGATATGCTTGTCAGCATGAAAAATCGCTGACTGTTGCTCCATCGGTACTGTACACGAATGGCCGATTGGCGTCATTTATTTGTCCGCAACTTAAGCTCATAAACCCCACCTTCCCACGATCATCCAATTCTCCATATCCATTCATGGTACTTTTTCAAACAAGAATTCTTGCCACGAAGCTGCCTGTCACTCAAAAGCTCTATACAAACAGATTGTTTTCTACATATTTTGCGAAAATGGTCAGTATTTGCAATGTTTGGAGGGCTGATTAATGAGATCATGAGACTAATGATTATTCTATAGGCGATCACCGACTGGGTTGATAGGAATGATAAATCCGGCGAGTTCAAGAGAGGCGCTTCGGCATGGAGAAATTTTATCTCAAAAGACGAAGGGGCGGAATTCCCAGCTGAGAAGGGGAGATATCATGTTCGTTGTCCCAAATTGCTATATGCCCATATCTCTCTGTGGATGCCAACATACTCTCCACCCCACGATATATCGACGCCTTCATGATCATGTTGCTAACTATTGATATAGTTGTTTTGGTCTGCGGCTTGCCCCTGGGTTGGTTTTTACCTTTCTTCTAAATCAGTCTTTCTGAATGAGTGAATACGATGCTTATGGTTTATCATAGGCCACACGCACAATGATTGTGAGGCAGTTGAAGGGGCTGGAAGAGTACTTCGAAACAACAATGGTTCATTGGGAAATGCTCGAGGGAGGTCAGTGAATATTCTGCGGGTCACTTATCATATTCTGATTCAAACACAGGCTGGAGGTTCGTTACCGCCCAGGATAAGGATGCGCCTGGAGACAATGCTCGACCAGATCCAATTCCAGGCCACGAGAAGTACACTCACTTGAAGGATATCTACTTTGCTGAGAGCCCAGACTACAAGGGAAGATTCACTGTTCCAACATTATATGACACCAAGCAACAGAGGATTGTCAACAATGAATCCAGTGAAATTATCCGTATGATGAATACCGAGGTAAGTCAGAGAAGTCGATCTAACGTAATGGCTCCAGACTAATTCTAATTTAGTTCAACCACCTACTTCCTGAGAAATATGCTAAGATTGATTTATACCCGGAGAATCTCCGAAAGCAAATTGATGAGCATAATGAATGGACCTACAACGATATCAATAACGGCGTTTACAAGTCTGGCTTTGCTACCACTCAAGAAGCGTATGAGAAGAACGTCAAGGCTCTTTTTGCAGCACTCGACAAAGCTGAGCATCACCTCGCGACCACAGAAGGTCCTTACTACTGGGGCAAGGAGCTCACTGAGGGCGATATCAGACTTTACGTGACCATTATCCGATTTGATAGTTGTTGTAAGCATACCCGCCTCCAGCTAATCCCTACTCATATGTATGAACCTCGACTGATACAAGAACATATAGATGTACAACATTTCAAGACGAACTTGAAGGATATCCGTTCTGGCTACCCGCATCTCCACAAGTGGCTGAGAACACTGTACTGGACGATCCCGGCTTTCAAGGATACTACAAACTTCTTACACATCAAGAACCATTACACCAAGAGCCACAAGCAGATCAATCCTTTCAGCATCACGCCTCTTGGTCCTGAGAAGGATATCTTGGAATTGGATGAGGAGGTTCCTGCTGTTCAATTTGCGCTAGCTGCAAAAAAATAGATGTATAGCATATCGATCAACAAGATTGTTGGATCATCACCTTTATCTTACCAAGCTAAATCTTCTGTGACGAACTGTTTGAAGGCGGGCATGTATTTCTTAACCTGCCCCCGTAAATATCCACAAACTGAAGTTTGAGTGAAAACAGTAATTACGACCCTTACCGTCGCTAGAAATCCGACAGGTTGTCTAAAGTTATGCACATGTTGAGAACTTTACAGTTGTTTAGCCATTCTGTCATTGAAAGCCATATCGTTTCGATGAGGTTGGCCTTGGAAGAATATGAGGCGAATGTCTCTGCTCTCTTCTGTTTATCTTACATCTTGCCGGGGAGCCATCGTGTTGTTAGGAACGAAATAAGCTTATACTTCCTGAGGTCATGATGAGGCCACTTCACTTCGCCCTCCAGATGTCCTGCTTCACAACATGTCAGCATTCTCGCGGTCTCGGGTCTTCTGGTATCTATCAAATATTACCAATCATGAATGGATGACTTAGTAGAGAGGAATTGATTGGAAAATCCTGCAAGACCCAGAGCAGAATAAGGCCTCTTCATTCCGGTCCAGATGATACCAACCACAGTAGTCAAGATACCGTCACTCCTCACACTTCATGCCCTGGCGGAAACCAATTTCAAGCTTTCCCGCACGCGACCATTGCCCTACGATGGTATCCGCTCTTCTGCACCTATCACATGCAGGCCACTTCAATCATCCCCATGGAAACTTTAGGAAAGCTTGTTTTTGTACTGTATGTGCTTTGTGCTAAGCAGCCTCTTCCATACTAGTGACTGTCAAAGGGCGCACAGGAATAAATCTAAAAAAGAATTTCCTGTATATTTCAATGACAGTATTATTGCTGTATGAATAGAGAGGAAGAAGGCTTGTGCCTCCTCGAGACAAACAAAGAGTCTTTCCCGCAATCTTTGCCTTTTGTGCGAGTGGCTTCGCAATCAGCAGGTTTGTGATAGATCGTCTTCCATGTACGTACGTGCCTCACTGTGGGAAGGCTGTTAATGCATTGAACGAAGTCTATCTGTGTGTGAGAGTCTGTGATCACCCCGTGCAGGAGCGTGAGGAGCAGTGTCAACTTCCTTATATTTGTTTCGATGTTGAGTTTTCCCTTCGGTGTTCTTAAGTGGTAGTCGAATATACTCAGTATCTCGGTGTAGGTGTAGAATGTAGTATGGGTGTGGTACGAGATATGGATTGATGTACCCTCAAATACGACGGAACTGCTGTGGTGTCTTAGACATTAACGGCAAGAATTATCGGAGTGGCTGAAAGAGTTGGTATAATTATAAAACATGTCACGGGAACTTGAGTCATATATAAGCATACGTACATCTATACATACATATGTACATTCATATAAATACACATACGTCGTATGGATATATATATATATATATATATATATATATATATATATAAGATGCCACTCTTCTCGTTCTCCGAGTGCTCTACGAACAGTTACTTTCAATACAAGTAACTGGTGGTATTATCCATAACTACAGATTGATTATTGACCTCTTGTATCTCAGACTATTCATTCGTTCATTTGATCGTTCACTCATATATCTATATATCTACCTTACCTATCACTTCGTAAATAGTATCCATACCATAATAGGAATCCTATGCGCATTGACGGATCGACTTAGCTCCAAGCGCCGTCGTTTCTCCGCAATACACTGCGGAGTATATGAGTCTATACTCATTCTGGAAATAATACTATTCTACATTATCCACCACCACCAGTGACAGTCATTCAGTCACATAGCTCAAGCATGCAAGATATATGATCAGAAATTCGAATGTTTGAGGAGGTGAATGAACATATACACCAAGAAAGAAAGAAAGAAAGAAAGAAAGAAAGAAAGAAGGAAAAAAGGGAAAATGGGAAAATGGGAAAATGGGAAAAAGGAATAAGATAATCATCCATTAGCATCATCTTATGTAATTATCGTGCCAGTCCCTTGAAATGCAATTGAAATCATTATCGTCATGGAGAATAAATTAGGACTGTCGGTCTCGCCCAAGTCGAAAGACAGAGCCGCCGTCTCCATACCTTTTCCAGGCTTAAGTGACAGGCTATACCTTGTTTGCAAAGCAAATCAGCGCCCAGTGCAGTCCAGACATCACTACGGGTAAAGGTACAAGACACTAAAGTCGCTACCTACAAACACACATACCAACTCTTCTTCAATCTTCACCACTAATTAACTGACTACCTACGCACCTACAGTACCCACCTAACCACTTTACCACCAAACACCACACCATCCATCCATCTTCACCTCTACATCCGACTTCAACTCCACCCTCACCTTCATCTTCATCTTCATCTTCACCTTCACCTTCACCTTCACCTTCACCTTCATCACTCTTCAAGCATAACATCGCAAGTCAAGTTTGCATAAATTCATATTGTGAATCATCTGGTGTATTGCATTCCCAAACCACATGTGGATGTGAATGAGACTCGTGGAAACTTGCATAGGATATTCACATTCTACACTGCTACTTTTTCCCGAGTACATGAGTACATACATACATACATTCATATTCACCGTTCATTCATTCATTCACGCACTCACTCCCGTCATTTACCTTAAACCCTCACTTCCCTCCTCTCCCTGAACTTCCCAAGTACACTCCCCTTCTCGCATATCCCCACATCACCCGCCTGCCGTCCAGCGTCGCGGCCCTGACAAACTACACCGTCATACCATAATACCACTGCGCAATATCCCATCCATTATACATACTAAATACAACCACCTACCTACGACTACAACTACAACTCCAACTACTACTCCAACGCACCACAATAGCGACGACGACATCATCAATAATCGCCATCACCCGCAAGTCGTCGACGATTTTCGATTGTCGACCATTGCAATCATGGCCTCAACATCCAATGTCACCGATGCCCCTACGACAACTAATCCTCCACAATCAGAGTCCTTGCAACGTACGTCGCTTGAGATGAGGGACTTGGAAGCAGCAAAGGAGTCGGATGGTATAGACGACCAACACGCCTCATCAATCGCATCTGAACCACACACAACCAACGGTCTCGTCACTTCCCAGTCAACGACCTCCTCATCGGTCCCAATAAACACAGCACCCTCAACCTCCTTACCCCAACCTCCAGCAGCAGACGAAGCCACCACCTCCCATCCCATCCTTCCTCGTCAGGATACCCTCGCTCTCGAGCCCGCCAACGACTCCGGTCTGCCAACTGTGCCAAGTTCCACGTCCGGTCCTGCCTGCATCATTACCCTCCTGCTCACCAGCGGTGCGCGCCACCCTTATAAAATCGACGAGAAATACCTCAACAAGCGTAATGTCGCTGTACCGGGTATTGATGAACAGGGCAGGAAGGACCCCTTCAGCATAAGCGTCTACACACTCAAGGAGCTGATCCTACGAGAGTGGCGAGAGGAGTGGGATGGCAAGCCAAGTAGTCCCAGCAGCATTCGATTAATTCACTTTGGCCGCTTATTGGATGACAAGACTCCTTTGAAGGGTAGGTTCATTGATTCTGATTTTCTCTTTCGTTAGTTGCAGTGATTGCGTACAGGGACATGTGCGGTTTCGGATCTGGTGGCTGACAAATGAAACAGATTGCAGATTTAACCACGACTCACCTAATGTTGTACATATGACTGTCCGACCACAGGAGGTGGTAGATGAGGAGGACGCCACTAAGAGCAAAGCCATGTCAAGGAATGGTGATGGAAACGAACCTACACACGGATGTCGATGCATCATGATGTAAAGTGCGCCTTATTTGCAGACACAGACTCGGAGGAGCGGTACTCGTTGCTTCTCTTTTTCAAATATGCTGCGAGTGAGAATCTTCGAAATGGGAACGTGAGATGTCGAAATCTAAGTGCAAGCAAATGGGATGCCGAATGAAGGGCAGGGAGCTAAGGAAGGGAAAATGGGATGAATTGAGCGATGGCAGCAAATTATCCATGCATACAATTTACTTTGTTGTTTGTGTGTATACCGGCGTTGGGGTGGCTTAAGGGTGGCTTGGGAGTTTTTCTTCTTCTATATACATTGTCCTGTTCTTTTCCCTGATACTATTTCATTTAAAGTGTTGTGTTTCTCTCATTTTCACTTTGGCTGGGAAAGCAGTGGATGACCTCACCTCACCTCATCTCCCCCTCTCTTTCTCTTCAACCTGATGTCCAGATACAATGGAGGAATCTCGGGTGATCCCTTTGGATCTCTCATAATATCTCTTTCAGGAGGTTCACTGCTGGAGAGTGGATATGGATTTCATGTGTATATCAAAGAGGCTCCTGCTGGCCCTTTCTTTCTCACTGCCGATAATATTGTGAGACCTGTTACCAGGATAGAATGCAGTCTTTTCCTGCTGGAGTTGTAAGCGTTACTTGCTGTTTCTTTGCATATTTTTAATGACTTTGTGTGCTTGTGATTCTTAATGGCTTGATTTTGTGGTTCTACATAGATCTTCTTAGTACAGTCTGGGAAAGAGGTAGTAATGATGACTTGAACCAGGCGCTTAATATCTTAGCGTAAGTACGAAGGTACCTGTGCAAGACATGGCATCTAATCACACTATAGGGACAGCTTATAGCAAGCATTGATCTTTACTCTATAAAGTCAGCTTAGGCTTAACAAAGGACCTTTCCATGTAGAGTCGCAGTACTACTCACGGGTAGATATCTAAGGTAGGTAGGCGGCACGCCAACTGTACTACAGCCAGTAATAATAACAAAGTGTAGGTGACGATGAGACAGCCCCATTAAGCATTCATGGTCTCCACTCATATCATTCGTCGACTATATGACGAGTTGTTTTCGACGAACAGAGAAGGCAGGCATTCCCGTGACAATCCAATCGAGTTTCAATCAATTGTATGTCCTTAGATTCAACTTGTAGTGGTCTCCTAGATAATTGTAACAAATCACACGATATACTTTTAGATAATGATGAGGAGTAACAAACATTGAGCGTATATAAGATGTCTTCGTTGAACGAGGGTAGTTAGTGGCGATGAGATTGTCCTACCTAGCTGGAGAGAACGATGTAGCGTTTCCGCAGTGGTGAAATAGATTCTATATATGAGGAGTTATAGTATCATTCGACCGCTATTTTACGAAATGCCGCGGCCTTCTCTACTTACTAAGATACTTGCAATTCTAATAATTTGATTCCTGTGGACGATTTGGGTTTCTGTACACAGTACAACCTCTTAAATGACGGGGTGCGGATGCGATCAGATACAGAGTGATGGTAATATTGTAACTGAAAAGGGGTATAAGATATTCAGTAAAATATTATAAGAGCAAATGTTAGGTGATTAAGAGTCGTCATTGTTTTCAAAGTAGATTTCAGATTTGTAGCTAGTAGAGCGTAGATATCTACTACCGGGATCTCTTTTAGGGAACAAAATAATACTCAGTGATATATACATTCCGAGTTTCAATTCTTATTACAAAGCTTTAATGGGTGAAATAACTTTACTTTGAAAAATTACTGTTTACGAGAAGCGGCTGGGGAACTATGGACATCTTTCTAGACCTGTCATTTGAGAAAGACGCTAGTACTAGGGGGATAGTTCTACTATATAATGAGACGATGTTTTGATTATCTACTATCTGTAAGAAAGTATCTCAAAGGCAAGTTTGATGTATGTTGTCCTGTAGCAAAGTTAGCTTGTCCGTAGAATCGTCAAATATATGAATTGTTAATGTCTTTGTTTGACGAAGAGTAGACTAGTTATGACGAGACTTAGATAATAGCACGTCTAATAACCATGCAGACTTCTATATTGAACAGAGATGTATCAGCCAGGATTTTACACTCCTAGATAGTGAAGATTCAACCTACGATATAGAAGTCACTATGGATTGCAAATATTCAGAGAATCGTCAGTAATTCTCTACAGAAGATATGGGTGAAAGGACCTAATATAATAACTCTAAAATATGTACTAATACACCATCGAATGAAAGGGATTGCTAGTACTCTGACATTGCAGCAGGTAAGCTGCAGATATAACAAATGAAGCTATACATATGAGATCACAAGTACTATGTTGACTTCAAATATCTCAAGAGTAAGTACAGAAATACGTCTCGCTTTAGATGTGAAGAGAAATGACTAGGTAGAATTATCACTATCGTATCTCATGGTATCTAATAATGCAGTTGACTATAATATAGGTGGCAATGTTAGAAGCTACATGTGCAACAGTGAGGGTTTAGTCTAAAAGTTCAGCGCACTCATAGCTCTGAGTGGTTACAATCAATGAATATCCAACTGCTTTTCTCTCGAAAGGGTTTGACATGCATCAAAGCCATACACGTAGGCCAATGTACCTCTGTTACCGGTTCCTAAATCAGAATTGCAATCGCTGGGTTGCCGATTCCGATGACGACTGTTTGGAAGATGCCAGTAGGAATACTAATCAAAGCCTTTGTAACGACGAAAGGTTTACGGAACTTGGGAACGCAGGATTCAGTACGAAGTAGATAAGCATGTGTGCATAGAAGCCAGAAGACAGCTACTCCCAGAGACTGATGTATATGCTGAAGATATTTCGATATGTTTTGTAACAAGGTTTTCACAGTTGCTAGCACATTTTTCTCATAGCTGAAAACTTCCTCTGAGGCAATTCACTCCGTCGTGAACGAAGTGCTGGTAGCGTGCATCATGTTAATGTGCTTTTCTGGTTTTATTCATAAGTACACATGAATTGACACCGAGAATTTGGAACCGGATGGTAATCCTATTACATCTCATCAAGTCATGATAAAACCTCATCAAGCTGTGAAGTCCGGTGTAGCTACACTGACCAGGATATGATTCAATCTCAATTTCGACTTAAGGAACATTTATCTTGAGACCATTCCCACAAAATCACAGCTCATATTGTTCCAAGAAACCTGCGGAAGTTGGTAAATAGTACGTAAGCACATGTCAGTATACCGCATATCAAAACCAGGTATCCATCAAAGTATTGATTTCAGCATCGGCATTGATTTTCTGCCTGCCTGTATGATTACCTGAACGCCAATCTGCCATCTCTATTCATAATACACATCGCCATCCAACAACCATTTACTGGCCCATGCGAACCTTCTTCTCAACCTCCTCGTGAAAGCCAGGAACATTTCTCATCTCGTCACCCTTGTAAATATCCTCCCAGGTACACGTCGTATCTCTGCCGGACAGGATGTCCTCGTGAACACCGCTTCCACCGCCCAGCATTGCCGGCTTCCACTCTCCATCTCTGACGATCTTCAATTCCATACCCCTTCTGATCGGCTCAGCCATTCCGAAAGTTCTTCGAAGTCCCTCCATCTTCATGGCATCTTGTGTAGCTTGCCAATTCTTAAGGCGATTCTCGAGTGGATGCGCACTGTCTGGCACAGAGCTAGTCTTGGAGGTGTCAAGGGTTGGTCCGACACCGGCTCGAAGTGTGTCATGAACACCTGGAGCTGATGGAGCACCAGTGTTTCCAGCGATGTGCCCGTAGGAAGTGGTGTGGTTGGCAGCTGGGGCGACTCTCATAGACTGTAGATGTGTTAGTGACAGTTTCTAGACATCAAAGACGTCTATGTGGAACAAAATAGCTTGGGGAGCTTACCATGATTGCGATATTTGTGAGAGAGTGTTTAGAAGGTTGTGTAGAGATGTAGGTTTGGATTCGCAGTGGTTTGTTGATGACGATGAAGCTCCAGGCTGCGAGGTCGACGTGTAAGCGCGATAACGTCCAAGCTTAAGCGCAGTAAGCGACTACCCCAGTCATAGCTTTCCAGCACATGACAGTGGACAAAACCAAAACTTAACATGAAGAGGAGATTACTGGAGTGTCTTTCCATAAGGTGCCCTTTGTAGACAGTTGTTCACAATCTCAAAGTCCATTTCCATAATTCAAGTCTACAATGGAACAGGTTCTATTGTCATCATCGAAATTCCATTCTCTTGGCAGACGACGTTATCAATGGCTATGAAACCCAGGATACAGCTCTTTTGAGAGAACCTGAGCTGTGAGATCGACTCGTCCGTAGAAGACCAGAAATTCTGGGTAATTCGAGGGGGTTGAAATGCTAGGAAAACTACCCATCTAGAAGATCTACGTAGCTAATATACCTATCTATGTTCTACCACCGGCCTTAAATCAGTCGTTCTCAATGAGACTTTTAGCAATAGGCGATAATATATATAATAACTGTATTCTTGTTCTTAGTATATATAGAGGACAAAGTTGTTCTCGATCACAGAAATCGAGTCAGAGATCAACGTATCAACTGTTTCTGAAGACAGGTTACGTCAATAGCAAAGGGCCGTACAAGGAGTAACGACTCTTATATAACTGTGAAAATTCCTAGAATTGTAAAATATATGACCATCTATCATAAGGCGAAAACTAGCAAGCGGTCCACATTTAGGCGACTTGATAGTCCGATTGAAAAGAGCTCTGGGAGATAAAATAAAATATATAGATAACGCAAAATATCATCGCCTCTAATGTTGAACAAATGACTTACAATATGTGAAGGAGTTGAACTTTGGTTGAACTAATTCTATGAATAGTCTCTACGAATGTACATCTAGTGTTAGACTAAGAACACTGTCTCTACGTAGTATATCGAATCTCAACGCTTGCTAGGGAACATATCCTCTCCAGTTAGTCGTAATTCTCATCTCAATGCTAGCAGTCCTGCAGCCTCAATTGTAGTAGGTGTGTCTCAGTACCTACAACTTAAGATTCAGTACCTCGAGGCTATTAAATCTCGATGAACAGATCACTAGCGAATCTGGAAAATAAAAGCCTATGTCAAGAATGTACTAGATTGGTAACTATCTTACTCTACTTCCCCTAGTATACCCATATGCTAAATAAGTCAAAACACTTGGGAAATATGTACAAATTTAACCGTACGAACGTATCGGAGGCGGGGGAGATAGAGTTGCACAGCCGTTGTTGGGCTATTACTGCGTAGTACGTAAAGACTACATAATAATTTTCGGTACAGCTCTTTTTCTATTAGTACTTGAACTTCCTTGTGCAGTCAGCTAACATTATTCTTCTGTGCTTCTGTGCTTCTGTATGCCGTCCAACAATCTAGCCGTCAATATAGTAGAGATCATTCAAGTCGAGACTGGAATGATGAGTTTGAGCTAACAGAATGCTACAAAATAATATGTAGCCTCAGCCTAAGCCGAAGATCGTCATTTTAGGCAAGACATCAAATCCAGTCGATTCAAAAATACAAATTAACCAGCATGACTGCCGTTCTCATGTCTGATGCATGCCTCCTTTTCAGACTGCTGGATTTTGCATTTTGTCGTTACCCAACTACTGTTGGTAGGCTTCACGGTCACTAGCATGCAAGTAAACCATTTCGAGTTCGCTGAATTGTTCTTGTAAAAACGAATTGTGAGATAGTCTTGGTCTTTGACCATTCCAATATCATCGAGTAATGCCAAATATAGAGCTTTGGGAGTTGCACATATTCTGGGGACATCCAAATGGAGATCAGACAGGATCTAAAAGATGACCACTTTTGACTGATCTCTGGCTGATGATCGGAGTTCGTGCTTTTATGCAAACTGTGATTTGTTAGTATTAGATGAACAATTGTATGTAAACAGTCACGGAATGAAAAGGAAATCCTTACCCATCGTAGTACAGTACAAAACATAAGCAGACTCCGATATACTTTGTAGGGCTGAAAACTAGAGGTGTACCACGAGAAACAAGCAACGGGAAGACACGATAAACCGGCACGACTGCCAGTCAGCAGCATTACCCCCGCTGCCCCAAAAACGCCACAAAAAGGGTCGACGCATTGATCAATCAGGCCCATCAGCCCCAATTAATCCCGCATCATGCCAATACACGTATGTAGGACGCCCCCAGCTTCAACCCATAATCTACCGGCTTGATGACCCAGGAAACCAACGTGACACTCTGTTATGAAAGTAAAGATGCTCCCACCCAAAGGTCACAATGTAGCAGCTCTCTGAACCCAGAAATCGAACACCATTCCCTTGCAGTGCACGTCATGGATATTGCAGAGTCACATTCCCTCCCTGCTGCAAGGAGTTCAGAGCTGTTTGATCGCTCCTCCGACGATAGACCTCCAAGTAGCACCACGAGATATACACCGGACTCCGACTCCGACGATTCAGATCTCGGATTCAAGGACGAGCATGCGGCGCAATCGATTCAGCTAAAGCGATCGCGAACGAATTCAGGAGGTAGAAGATATGCAGATGAAGATGAGGATGAGGGGCTCGGAGGCAGTCAGCGACGTGCCAGTATATCGACAGTCCAATCATACCAGCTTTATACCCCAGACGAAGAGCGAGCTGTCATTAAGAAGTTCGACCGAAGACTGGTGTTATTTGTGGCATTACTATATATGTTGAGCTTCTTGGACAGATCTAGTGAGTATGAACCTATGAATGATAGCATTGGGTCGTAGCTAATACATATGAAGACATCGGGAACGCGCGAATTGCCGGCCTCGATCGCGACCTCGACCTCAGTTCTGATCAGTACGAATGGGTCCTCACATCCTTCTACATTGCATACATCTGTTTTGAGTGGATGAGTCTCCTCTGGAAGGTAGTGCCTCCACACATTTATGTGAGCATGATTGTCCTGAGCTGGGGCGTTATAGCATCTCTGCAAAGCATAGCGACATCTTTCGCGTCTCTCTTGGTCCTCCGTACTCTCCTCGGCATTGGTGAGGCAGGATTTACAGGGATACCTTTTTATTTGTCTTTCTTTTTCAAGCGTGAGGAACTTGCTCTACGGACTGGCTTCTTCATCTCTGCAGCTCCTTTGGCTACTTCCTTCGCAAGTTCGCTCGCGTGGGTAATCATCAAAATAGGATCCTACTCTCCCATTGCATCTTGGCGGCTGTTGTTTCTGGTGGAAGGCTTCCCTAGTGTTTTAGTTGCGGTATTAGCATGGTACCATATACCTGATACCCCATCATCAGCTCGGTACCTCAGCAAACGCGAGAAAAAGGTGGCTCGCCTCCGATTGCGTAAAAGTACGGGCTCTAGCAAGTCGAAGGGCAGCACTAGAGGGCTCAAGGGCCGAGACATGCTGAAGACAATAATGGATCCGAAAAGTTACATTACTGCGTTCATGTTTTTCTTCACAAACATGGCATTCTCCTCTATGCCGGCTTTCCTTCCAACTATCATTAAGGACATGGGGCACAGTGCTTTAAAGTCACAAGCTCTCTCGGCACCACCGTATCTCATATCCTTCCTTGCCGTGATTATCACTGCTTACCTGTCGGATCGAACGCAAAACAGATCGCTCTTCATCTGTTTTCATGCGCTTCTCTCGGCATCAGGCTATGCATTGATTGCAATTGGAGGAAAGCTTGGTTGGCAAAATTGGGTCAGATATGTTATGATATACCCTGCTGCCGTTGGATTCTTCAGTGTAATCACGATTGTGATCACTTGGACAATCAACAACCAGGAGAGCGAGACTGGCCAGGGCATGGGTTTTGCTATGCTCCAAATTATTGGTCAGTGTGGACCCTTGATTGGCACAAGGTTGTATCCCGACGAAGATGCGCCATTGTATATTAAAGGAATGAGTGTTTGTGCTGCTGCTATGGTATTTGTGGCTATCTTGTCGGTATCTCTTAGATACTATCTACAAAGGCAGAATAGCAAGAAAGAGAAGGAAATGTCGTATGCCCAAGTCGGCGATGAAGATACGGAGGGCCTTGTGTCGAAGGAAGCTACTCAGCCGGCGAGTGAGTTTAGATATATACTATAATGAAGATACTCTTGAAACCATCATGTGCTGTACTCCATTACGCTTGAAACACCATCTTGTTTGTCATGCTTAGGATACCTTACTACTTTACATTATTACTTAAATTTTTCTATAGTCTAAGAGGTGTGTTTCTTAATAAGGGTTTTAGAATTACTCGCATCCCAAATCTTGAAAATTGACAGTTGCAACAAGCCTGGCAGACTTCTAGTGGTCAAGAGCCGGAATAGTCGAGAACAAGAAGGTCGCACTTTCAGCATAAGTTATATTGGGGCGAATCGTATGACCAGCAACCAGGAATCTCGATTCTTTAGATAAGTGTCATCATTCAAACCACCTCCTTCCGTGATTACGCCAATCTCTGCTCATTCCCGGATACAGTTCTTTTCCTTTGAGAATGAGTCTGTGACCGTGTGGTAGCTCTTCCTCAAGTAACTTGAAACAATCAAGATATTCCCTTTGCTCTGGAAACTGGGTTCCATCTAACGCTTCCCACCCAATTCGCTGTGCCACTGAACGATGGTATCTTTTCCATCGGCCTGTACTCTCGTCCAATTCATAAGCGCGTGTTCGTCCACCACCAACCAGAGGGCCCGTCCCGTTTGCAGTTTGTGCTATCCCACTGCCACCCCCGGTATAGCTCATTCTCCTTCTGGTGAGGCGTTTACGCGCGTTGAGGTTGTTGCTGTTTCTCGGAGCAGGCTTTTCGTTCCGTGACTTATGAAGAATAGTGATGCTCCTGAGATTTGGCATGTAACTGATGATATTTGTTACGGCTGATCTGAGTATACAAACATCGACGCGTGGTTGCTCCTGGTCAAGTCTGAGGATGAGGTTGTGAATTCGTGCGCAATTAGAGGGAAGAACAGCGTCTGAGAAATTCTTGAGCTATGAATGGGAATGGTGGTTAGCTAATGAAATTCGAGGTTTGATCAGAGTGTGGAAATATTGACCTACTTTGTGTGAGTGAGTACATGTGAGTCTTTGCTTGTCTTGCGATCTTCGCGCTTTGCGGTTGTAGCGCTTCAACTTGAAGCGCAGAGAGCGTTTGCGGTATGTATGCTTAATCTAGAGATCAAAAAGTGTAAGCACAAACAAACTATAAGAGGCCTGTTGAGGCTAGATTGTTATAGGCCATACCCAATTCATCTCTTTCAAGTGTTTGACACATGCATAACAAGCAGCATCTTTCACGCCTACAATGAATATTCTCTCTTCGCTGAATGTCTGCAAAACTGTACGCAAGACATTGATATGTAATTTTGGAACCCCTTCTGGATCGGAAAGTATCGTAATCGGCTTCGCATCAACGAGCAGGTAGGTGTAGAGATTTGCAAGAACATTAGGGGAAGGCGGCCTTTCAGTAACGCCCAGAAGTTGTAATCCCGGAAAGTCACTGATAAGACCGGATGCTGGGCTTGCATTGAGTGTCGTGCACTGAGATATTGCGGGGTTCGGTGGTGGGGTTGAGGAGATAATGGGTATTGATTGACGCCTGTGACGAAGTCCGTATCTTGGTCTCGTATGAGACTTGACGGATGAACGTGGAAACGAGTGTGGCGGAGAAGTTGCAGGACTTCCCATGATGTTCCGAGGAGCATTTTTCTGATTATAAAGATAAAAACATGACGGTCACGATCAAACAGGAGAATGAGTGGATAGGAAGTGTGCAAAGCTCGCTGATTTCGAAGAGTGAGAGAGATAAGGTATTGTGTATCGTGACCTCCAGAACTAGAATAGCAACTGCATTCATCTATCAAGGTTGCCCTATTTAGGAAAGCGTCAGGAAACTGTACCTTATGAGTCTGCCTTCATATATCAGTGGCCATAAAAAGTTTGATGAGCCTATCCTAGATGTATAACCTACAACGTGTTCGTTCTCAGATCTCATTTATGACACACACGAAGCATATAGCAACACCGTTCGATATGAATTATACAAGAGTCTACACTGCAATATTCAGGGACTAGAATTATGTTTGCTAACAAAGCTCGGCCCTGAAAAATAACTTTACTGAAGCTCGTTTTGTTCACAATCAGGATCATATGACTCTTGAACGAAGCACTTGCGCTTTGGAATAAATTTTTTATTCTCTTCATTGTCGTACAAAAGGGTATAAACCAGCGCTTAACAATCGCTGACCCCCAAAAGTCATGTATTGTCATATCCACAGGCAAAGGCAAAGCTTGGAAAGAGCTAGCCAAATCGGGAAGAAGAAGTGAAGAGGTAAAAAAGTGGCTGGCTTTCTTTACATGAGGATGAGTACATCTTGAAGTGCTCAATCCTCTCACTCTCACGTAGTCTCCACTTCGTCGCCCTTCAGCAGCTCCTCGAGCCATTCTCTCACTTCTTTACAATTCCATCGTTGATCTCTGTCCGAACGAGTCATGCCCTCTACTCCACGAGCAAACGGATGATTCTTGAACCATGGTGGCAGGTTACCTTTGTTGAGTTTGGCGAGTAAATCTACTCTCTCAAATGCAGTCGTGAAATTATTTACAAGCTCAAATGCTATGACTCCAAGACTGAACACATCCAACTTTTCGCATATATATGGTTCTTTTTTTGGCTGCTCGGGAGGCCGATAGAATTGTGTACCCACGGGTTTCGGGGCCAATGCGGCCAGTGGTGAAGGTTCGAATGTGGACTTATCTGAGGGCACGGGATCGTCCTTGATTTCTGCAATAAGTCCGAAGTCGCCGATACATGGTGTTATATAAATATCCCCACCACAATTAGATTGTCGGCATTCTGGGCAGCTTCTAATATTGACACAACCAGAGAGAGAAGGACAACGATCCTCTTGTACAGAGAGAAATATATTTGCAGGCTTAAGATCCCGATGCACAATGCGTTGACTGTGTAAATAATCGATTCCATCGAGTATTGCCAAAAGAATCTTAGCAGCTGCATTACTGTGGAAACAATGGCGAATTGGAAAGTCTTCTGTTGGCTTTGGTTGTTCCGATGAGATATATTTGGAGAGAGTCATAGGATGGAGTGACATTTTGATATACAGATACTGATCGTGTAACTTAGTTTGCTTCGCTGGGACAGCTTCCGGACAAGCTTCTGCGCTTGTCCAAATGTCACCGTTCAGATGTTTTCGTGGAATTGATTCGATGTCCTCATCCTCATCTGTGTCGGCCTCACCGACACTTTCAATGGAAGTCTTCATGGTCATGGCAGACGACGTGGTTGCTTGACTGACCCTTCGTCTTCGTACTGGTTGAATATCTTCAATGGCTTGTGATACTGATGAATACCCAAAGACGATGCCATCGTCCACCTCGTCCCCAGTACCAAAGTTTCCATTTGTTTGTCGTACACCAAATTTTGTACTTCTTCCGTCAAAGGTATCATTTATATTTATAGAACGGAGGCTTTCTGTAGCTGAATCCGAACCCGTGAAACTACAAAACCCTTAGTAAATATGCGAACCACTGAAGAAGAAAGAAGAAAGGCGTCGAAAGGACCGTAACATACCTTGTCTGTGTCTCCCCAGCTTCAAGCAAACGTTGTTGGTTAGGCGCTAAAGCTGGTTGAGCCGAATATCTTTCGATCCATCCATGATAATATCTCACAATATTGGTGTGGTTCAGTTTGGCTAGAGTCCTCAATTCCATTAGCAATGCTTCGATCTGTGCCATATCCTGAAACTTCTGTAGACGTTGCGATGATATCAAGATACTCTTGACTGCATATTGACAGTTATCAAGAATGCTTCGTACTTGGACGACCTTTCCATAACCTCCCTTTCCTAAAGGTCGTTCCTCGATATACTCCTCCGCATATTGCGATTTTTCTGCGAAAAGATTTTGAGTTTCTCCAAGCATCAGCTCCGGCGCAGAAGAGCCACGATGCGGTCGAATTCTCGATGATCGCATGGAAGGAATAGCAAGTGCATTATGTGGAGAGCTTTCAGGCATCGGACTACCGAAAGATGATGAGTTCTCGTTGCTTTCAAGAGTTCGTAACTTCTTCTTGGCAATGTTTCCCAGAACATTGTCAAATCCATTAAGATATTGCTCCCTATGCGGAGCGCCATCTGAGCCAGCATATTGTGGCGTTGGTATCAGCCCCGCTGGACTGAGCTGCTGCACCAACTCATCATATAAGTCCTTAGAAAACCTAAGGACCTCAGGATCATCTTCACATAGTTTCTCCCCTTCATTCCGTTCATTGTTCAAGGCAGAAAGAGCCTTCCTCTTGCATTCTCCCTCCAACAAAGCCAGAAAGAGAACACTGAGCTGCTGATGGCTCGAGTTAGGACTTTGGAGAGATGACTGGACTGGGATCACATGACTTGGACCGTTAGATCCATTTTCCAGCTCAGCATTGCTGTCTTGGGCGGAGGATTTGAAGGATGTAGCAGTATCGCGAGAAGCAGAATCCTCTTGCGATCTATGAGCCATTTCGGGGGAAACAAAAGTTTCATGTGTATAAGTTCGGGGAATTGGACATGGTTGTCATCCAGAGAGGAACCCGGATGAACCAAGGATGCGGAAAAGTCTGTATGATTAGAGCTGTATTCGATAGACCACCAAGTTGGAGGCCAAAGGTCTGAGTACTATAATTGAAATGATTGTTGAGCAATTGAGAGAGAAAGGACAGATTGGAGGAGAAGGTGATCGAAAAGCTATGAGTCTTCTTCGTTCGCGCCTTACGCATAACATTTTTGGTTTTGGCGTCCGGACGGGTACAGATGCACGGATAATTCTCGGTGATAGCCGAGGCAGCTTCAACGTTGTTTGATACGTTTGGAGATCATGATGCTCTACGACAATAACTCTATTAAGGCTTTCGTTGTCTACTTTGCTGTCTCGATGGTAGCACGAAGATAGTAGCCAGATAAGCGTAGAATATATTTCGCCGGCTTTATATTGTTTCGCTTCTTGTCCGAACATCTGCATACGGGAGCTGCATACGACCACCCAAGCTTCCACGGGTTTCATTGCTCTAATCTAAGTGAAATCTCTCTACTGCAAGAACTTTGGTGATGCCTCGAAGATTGCCATGGCTTGTTGACGAACAGTCGGCAACTACTCCTCCAAGACCTAGGAGGAGTGCAAAAGTCACACCATCACGAGCGAAGCCGGTTCGCCAGCCAAGAAAAGAAAACGAAGACAGCGACATAACTACCGAGAGAACACCAAGGAAAAGGAACCCGCGTGGGGAAGGTCGGCGTTCTTTTCTCCCAGTAGCGTTTGTCTGATCTAACATTTTGCAGCTCGAACCCCGTCGACCTCGCCTCCACCGGAAGTGCCCAAGGAAGAGTGAGCTATCTATACATATTACTCGTCTTTATAGATGCTGACCGCTCCAGATACATGATAGAAGGTCATGATGCTGATGATATGTGGCGTATGGTCGAAGATGAGATGACTAGCATAGCTCACATCTTCACACAGGTATGTAGGGCTCGAAAGTTGAATTTATGCTTCAAAGGCACTGAAGTCTTGAAGTTTCCTCATTGCTAATATTAGATCCAGCATTTACATCATCAAGAGTATGTACGCCAGAAACAGGCAGCAAAGTCTAAAAACTCCCGGACTATCGATACAATTTCAAGGCCAGTAATAGGCATAATGCCTGATCATACTAGACGCAAGGTAGAGTCTGTGGCAAGAGCTCGCGCTCAGGATGAAGTCGTCAAGAGCATTCTCGGGAAGCAAGTACGTCAAGACAGCGAGGTTGAGAGTGAAGAGAGTGAGGCTCCAGCTTGGATCGGAACTTCACTACATGGACTTATGGAACAACCCCAGAGGTCATCACAGTCACTGTCCCAGGCTATTTCTATCTCTGCTCCGACCCGCGCCGCTGCTGGACTAAAACGACCACGAAAGACAGTATCACAGTATATGGGTAGTTCACCACCAGAACTTCGATCTCACACTCAGCTACAAAAAGTCTCTCAGCATATGCCTGCAGGTGATGCAACGGCAACAGAGTCTGATGATGATGATGATGATGATGATGACCTGGATGCTCCAATTTCAAAGGGTGTGCTTCATTCGACTACTAAAGCAAAAGGATACATAGAACGAAAAAATGTATCTACCCCTTCCACCATACAAAGAGCTCAGAGCATCATCGCGCAAAATCCCAAGATTGAAGGGGCGAGCTCCAAAGATTTCGCACCTGAGCAACCAGTCAAGCCTGTTAGCTCTCGACTTGGACGAATTAGAAAACGTATTGAGGATGCCAAACAAGAGAAAATGAAGGAGGAAAATGAACCAAGCTTGTACGAGATTCCTACATTCTTGTGAGGACCTGCACAATCACTTTTGAACTAGCAGGTCTTCACAGCAAGTACTTCAACTGCCCCAGCATCAAGAAATGACAATAACTTCAGAGCTCAACCTATTGGAAATACTGATTGGGCTGCTTGGGTAAATGTAACAATGGTCTAGTTTCAAAGAGTCGACTACAGCGAGCACCAAGATTTTGCAATCAATGACACATAGATTCGTCACAGATGGCATCACGGGACCTGGAAAGATTCATGTTTCCATTCGTCAAGCCACTTGTCTATATTCGTGTCAAGAGATGGATTGGCCAATTGGCATAAGTTATATTCATGTATGTGCGAAGAATCATAAGTCATTTACAGCATAGGTGCTAATTGCAACTCTAGCCCTCAAATGGAGTCTCATACGGACGCTCTGCTTGCGGTGTCAATCTAGCGAGATGACGGCGTTGTCCTGTCTCCCAATCCACAAGAGCTGAGTGCTGCGTAACACGGTTATCCCAGACAACAACAGTGCCCTCGGCCCATTTCACACGGGCCTGAAAGTCAGTTCCGTAGGCGATGTGGTCATACAAGAATTTGAGAAGAGCGTCACTCTCCTCCTTCTTGTATCCGACGACAAAACGAGCGACTATCCCTGAGTCAACAAAAATTCATAGATTAGGGTCGCAAAACTTACATTGTGGGTTGATGTAGAGAGCCTTCTCTCCAGTTGCAGGGTGAGTTCTTACAATTGGGTGCACATTTTGTACTGGCTCTCTACGCTTGATACCACCCTTAGCAGCAGCAGCATCGACCTGCTCAATACCAGAGTGCACGACCTGGAGTCCATGCAATCTCTTCTGGAATTCTGGACTCAAACGCTTGTATGCCTCAACAGCATTAGCAAAGACGGTGTCACCACCAACCTCAGGTACATCCAAAATGTAAAGGAAAGTGGTTCCTGGTGGCTGTGCCTCGTAGCTGATATCACTGTGCCAGGCTACAGAGCTAGTTCTCGACTCAAAGAACGTCTTGTGAGAGTTGTCACCAGCACCACGGTGCACGATGTGGAATTCCGGGTGACCAGCAGGCGAGCCGGAAGTGGGGTGGATGTGGTGACGACCGAAGTACTGTGCGAAGTCCTTGGCCTCCTGGAGAGGGAGGTCGGCAAAGTCTTGGTCACGGAAGGCTACAACCTTTCGCTGTGCTACGTATAGAGCAAGCTGGTCCTTGCCAGCTGGTGTAAGCTTGCTCAGCTGAACGCCTTTGACTTCCGAACCGATGGAAGGTGTAAGATCAAGAGCTTCGGAGCCGGCAGGGAGGAGGTCCTTGAATGAAGGGTCGGCATCCTTGCCGTGCTCGTAATGCTCGAATGGCTCGAGAGGGGGGTACTTTTGCTCAGGGTTCCATGTTGGGAGGTAGTTTTTGTACTGTTGGTATCAGTATACGTTGACTTATACGTGCTTCAGGAGCTGGAACTCACCTTAGCAGCTGAGAAGCCAGCCGTTCCTTTCTCCTCGGCCTCTTTCTCATAACCAATTCCAGCAAGCTCTTTATATTGCCCCTGGCCGAAGCCAGCAGGTTGTTGGGTCTTAGTGGCGGCGACGGGGACGACGCGAGGAGCCTGGATAGATTCCGTAGCAGCAGGCGCCATGATGAATAATTTCAAGAAGTCAAGATTAAGAAAAGTGCAAAATTGAGGGCAAGTCAAATTGGCAGGGACGAAAATTGATAAGTAGACAGAGCGATCAAGATGTGAAATAGAAGAAGCAAGAGCATGTACCTACCTATATATCTATGCTTTTAGTGCTCAATGAAGCGGGTGGGGAAGAGAGGTACAAAGCCAGCACACCATCAGCACATATAATCGCACGTCCTGCCATGCAAGCTGCCCAATGTACTTCCAGTAACAAATGAATGAATGAAATGGAATGATAGCAGCAGCGAAAGAACCAACCCCAAGCCAACCCAACCCCCGACTGACCCCACCACGCCCACCACGCCAGTGCCATACAGTAGTTACATGTTATCGAATCCCATAACATCATCCCAACCCGGCGGGCAAAATAAGGCAGTTGTGGGAGGTGAAGCCCCATGTCATTGTTGCCGAATTGCCCTTACGCGGCGATATTCGTGCTCAGTCGTGATCAAGATCCCTCATTGCGCCATCTCGTGTGAGTGTGCCCGCACGGTACTGGTGATAAGTAAGACTGCACTGCACTGCACTGCACTGCACTGCTACACAGATGATCCATCCGTTCCTGCCTGCCAATCTTGATACGCTTCGTACTGACCATTGGCTCAGGCGGGCCATCACCACCACGCATTACTGAGCATTACAGAGCGTCGTCGATGGATGGGGGAGGTCGAAGTGGGGTATAGCATCACGTGCACGATGAGGTGATTGACGGGAATAAACTCGTCGACCTTATCTGTACGATGATACAATGCGTATATCAGAGCACACGCCCACACCGAACACTGCAGATTCCATTATTATTATTTTTATTATAATTATACTCATTCAATTGAAACGCTTTCTTTTTAATATTATAAATGTTTCCATTTGCTCTATAGTACATGGCATCGCGACCAGACATGTTTTCATAAATCGTGAGTACCTAAGAAAAGTGATGGTCTGTCGCAATACTATTGTGAGTTGAGATGTTCTATCCGTTTAGCCGTCCCTTCCAACGCCGTCGCCCAAATTATCATTCTCGCTCTCTCGCTGGAAAAGAAGAACAAAAGAGAACGGTCCAAACAAGGGCGAAAAGCGAATTTTCAAGCTGATCAAAAATGCCGGAACTCCTTCAAACTCCCCCACCTTAGCCTCCCCAAACACCTTAGCTCAATGTTTGTAACAGAGCACAAGCTTGATGCAATAATCAGAAACAAAGGAAATAGACCCCTTGGCCAGCAAATATCTGCATTGTCGACCAAGGCAACTGACCCAGATACCCACCCTTCGCGCGAAAACCGGTGTGCAATCGCACGGGTATCAGAATGACAGAAAAAAAAGATTGTGTCGATGTTCGTTTTCAACAACCACACTATCACCAAACAATTGAGATTACAAAGCAGGCTCGACGTTACCAACAAGCTCATAGATCTTGTTGGCGACAGCTCCTGGGTAGCCTCTGCTCATCATCTCTTGGACAACGCCCTTTGCGCTGGCGCGATCAGAGACGGCGAGAAAGGCTCTTGTCATCGCCTCGTAGGTGCTTGGCTCGCGCTTCTCGCGACCAACAGCAGCGTACATAGATTTGGCTTTGTTGATGTCCTTCTCATTGGCCCAGCCATGAATGAGAGTGTTGGCAATGTAGGGAGTCATCTCGACGCGTCTGGCAGCCATATCACGAAGAATCTCCTCGGTACCGGAAACCTCGTGGTTGGCAACCATGGACTCGAAAAGAGCTTGGTATAGACATGCTTGTGGGCGAATTGATGGATCAGCAAGGACTGAGTCAAAGATGGCGCGGGCGCCCGTAATGTCGTGCATGACACAACCCTTGGCGTGAATGAGGGAAGAATAGTGGACTGCATCAGGCTTCTGGCCAGACTGCCGGATCAAATCGAGGACAGCCTCTGCAGCGGCCATGTTGACAGGTTCGAGAGTAGCGTGAGTGTCGACGAGAAGCTTGTAGGTATGGTTCGTTGGCTGAATTCCCTTGGAGAGCATGCGGTCGTAGTACGCAATGACCTTCGCCTTGTCGCGTTTCGTGGTTAGGAAGAATTGCATAAGACTGTTGTATGGCGCTGGGCGAGCCTTGTAGTTTGGCATCGACTCCATCTCCTCAAACAACTCCTCAGCAAACTTCTCATCGCTGACACGGCAAAGAGCGTTGACGATAGTTCCATATGTGACACTAGTTGGGCAGACACCGAGAGCACGCATTTCAGCGAAGTAGAAAAGACAGTCATCAATGCGACGAGCCTTACCAAGCTTTCCAATCAGAGCATTGTAGAGGAACGAAGAAGGCTCGACACCCTCAGACTTTGCGCGGTGGAAGATCTTGACAGCTTCAGTAGCCTCATCAAAGGTCTTAGCTTGCTCCTTGAGAGTAGTGATGTAGAGTCCGAAAGTGTTGGCGGTTGGTGCAGATCCCATATCAAGCAATTCCTGGTGATATTGACCGGCAAGTGCACGCTTGTTCAATGTCAAGCAGGCACCAACCATAGCATCGAGAATAGAAATCCATCCGTAACGAACGACAGGGTACTGTGCGAGGAGTGGAATATCGGTTCTGGCCATAGCAAGGATATCGTTGACAAGATTGGAGTTACCCTCACGAGCGGCAGCGGCAATGAGCTTGGCGTAGGTAACGTAACGTGGATGACGACCAGCGCGGCGCATGTTACGGAAACGACTCATTGCCTCGTTCAATCTGGATGTCTTAGCGCGACCACCAGTACCTCTCTCGAGTTCGTCAACGATAAGTGATGAACCCTTGAAATCAGTGGACGCCTGGTATGGATCGAAAGTGTCCTCGAAAGTAGGAACAGGAGCGTGCACCATTGGCTGGAAGAACATTGCGTCTTGAGATATATGAATAGACTCTGAGATGCCTCGGACTGCCATGAAGTGCTGAATGAACTCCATGCCTTCCTCGACCTCATCTGCTACCTGTGGGTGTGCTGCACGGATGCGAGCAAACAAATGGGTAGCCTCGGACAAACCTTGCTGGACCTGACCGGATCCAATAAGTGCGACAGCATACATGGCCGTGGGCTCAATGAACGCAGGGGTGACCGTCATCTCTGGAGCCGAAAGGATTTCCCAATGCTTCTGGGCTGTAGCAACGTCACCATCACGAACGTTGAGGGCTAACATTGCCATGGCTGGAGTTGCGATGCCTTCGTAGTCAAGAGGAATGCGAGCAAAGGCTGCGAATGCAGTTGGTTGGTCACCCTTGTCTGCTGCCTTTGTAGCAATCTGGCTCATAGAAGCAGCCTTCAATGGGTAGTGAAGTCCCTCGGCCCAGATAAGTGCTTCAGGCAGAGTACCTCTGTCGATCAAACCCTGCACAACGCCACGGGACAATACAGCATCGCGGAATGTTACATCTTGTCCACTGTATGCGGCAACGATCTTGTTGTAGAACTTGATAGCGCCATCGAACTTGTCAGAATCGATATAAGCCTTGACAACTGCAGCGTAAACTACAGAGTCCTGACGACCATTGAGCTCGAGCTCACCGTTGTTGTCGGAAACAGCCAATGCCTTGTACTTATTATAGTATTCAACAGCACTGCTAAGGTCTCCCGACTTGGTGAATCCTATGATCATGGATGGGTAAGTGGTAGCCAAAGGTGTCACATTCTGTGCGATCATGTGGTTATACATGGAAATCATATCAGAAATGCGACCAGCTTCAGCACAAGCGGCCATAAGCTGAGAGTATGTATGAGCGGAGAAGGATCGCCGAGTCTGCGAGGTTGAGTTCTGGAAGAGTTGCACAGCCAGATCAAGTCTGTCCTCCTCGGCGAGAATAGCATACTCAAACTCATTGGATGCAAACATGAATTTACCGGCCTCTTCCATTCCACCAAAACGAACACGCTTGTCCTCCAATGTTCGCTTAAGGCTCGAAACTTCAAGAGATCTGGTAGCCAACAGCTGGATCAGAGTGCCATAAGTGTTGGTGTTTGGTGTGACCTTTCGGCGAAGCATATCAGCATAGACATCGAGAGCCTTTGGAACAATCTGATTCTTCTCAACAGGCAAGTGAATAGCTGCAGAGATTAGAGCATTGTAGGCATCGGCGGTTGGCTGGATACCACCAACGAGCATGGCCTCGAATACAGTCGGGATCTCAGCATATCGTTCAGCATCCGACAACTTTGTCAAGTGTGTCGCATATGACTCGGACTGAGCTGCTCCTCGAGCACTGACCGTGGTAGTAGAGCTCAACTGCGATCGAGCTGAAGTTACACTGTTGGGTGTAGCCGAGCGAGATGCGACTGGGCTTGAGAGTCGTTCTTCCGACTGAACATCCGCAGAAGCAGACTTGTGGGTGGCAATCTCCTGGGCAATAGCCGCATCGATCTGCGCGAGCGCAGCCGCCTCCTCGACATCATCCTGGACCTTTTTGAAATCGTCAACGGCCCCAGTGCTGAAGGCTCGGATAACGGTTGCACGTGTTGGATCGAGCGTCTGATAGTCGAGTTCGGGCTCCTCATACGCTGGGAATTCTTCGACCTCGGAGATTGGCTTCCACTCGATTCGTTTCGTGAATTGAAATTGTGTCCACTCCTTCTCGCCCTCGGCAACACGCTGCTGTTGATGCTTCCACGCATCGAAGTATGCGTCTAAACCTCCATCACTGCCCGTTCGCTTCTCAACATGGCCTTCTGCGGGGACAGAAGTTGTCGCACTTGTCTGAAAAGCATTTTGAAATTGGTGACTGGTAAGTTGACTGAGACGGCTGTGACGCTGGGAGAGTTCGGGTCTTCGCTGAGTCGCAGAAGAGAGTTGACTTGGGAGACCGGCCTGACTTGCACCAGTGATGAAGGATTGGGCGTAGCCGTGGGTGAGAGATTTCGTTAATCCCTGGCGAGCGAGATTCGAATAGAGGTTGGAGTAGATGGGCATTTAGTTGTTTGTTATAACCTCTCGGAGTGGAGAGAGGTGAGACTGTGCAAAGGCTACCGTCAGCGACTGTTGGTACAGCAAGTATATTTTTATTTTTTTGCAACAGTGATTTCCTGCGCCCCACGGTTCTGAAGTACAAATACCGAGTTTCAAGGGTATGACTCACATACGGTCTCAATATAGAATTAATTGCAGGTTCATTTGACAGCAGGAAGGCCGTCAAACAACGCGCTGGCAAAGATTATATGAAGTAAAGAATATCGAAGCAAGAGATTGATTGGACTGCGCCCTAGTTGGAGTGTGAGAACAGGCGAGGGCGAAGAAGTGAATGCAGTATATAGTAGGATAGGCCGGCAGGGGAGAAGAGAAGAGAAGAGTTGTGGGATGTCTTTTTGAGGCGGGAGAGACAATAGATACTTTGTGATTGTACTGAGTAGAAGTAATGTACAAATTAGAGAATTTGAGGAATTTTGGAGAGTGGCGCGAGGTTCCAGTCAGTAGTATTCACTCTACTGTCAGTGTGTGAGTGAGTGGTGTTGGAGCTCGGATGAGGATGGATTCCCTGATGAGTGTGTTCCGGGAGTGTTCAGGGTGTACGCGCAAAGAGTGATCTGTGTGTGCATGCAAGTGCGTGCAAGTGCCTGGAAGAGAGAGTGTGCGAGATCTCCACTACTTAGGCTTCCACCAACGTAACGCGGACGATAATGATAGCTTAATTGGATTGCTTGCTCACTACCCAACCAGCAGCAGTTGGATGTATAACGGGTATGAGGAAGAATATGTTCCGGAGAGGAGTTTCATCCAAACCAGGTATGTTCTGGAGCATTGAGGAATCCCAATATTCTAGTCAGATGGGGATGCTGGTCAGCAGATTGAGATGCGAAGAATACTCGGGGGAGGATAGAGAGAGAGAGAGAGAGGACAACAAGCTTATGTCAGTAAGCAAGTACGCACATGAATAGAGTATGGAGTAAGGCAAGGCAAGGTAAGATCAGAAGTCAAATTCCAAGACCCGAGGAGGGGGATAGCAGGCACGGCAGGGCAGCACCGAGCCGCCGAAGAGAAATACCTGAGTGAGAGTTCACCTTTCTTCTCCTCTTCTCCTCTTCTCCTCTCCACCACTCGGAGTATAATTTCTATGGATCTCTTCTGGTTGGAAGTTTGTTGGTTCGAGGCAAAATAGGCACAGATCGGGTCGAATGGGGCAGAACAAGATGGAGCAAAATTGACACATTTTTACATTTTTACATTTTTACATTTTAACATTTTTGCAGTGCAGTACACCGGAGTACAGTGGTAAAGGACTCGCTCGACTTGACTTTCCCTTACCGCAGAGATGCCCTTTTCTTTTCTTCCCCCTCGAGTTTTCTCCCGTAGTGTGGCCTACACGAGCAGGTGGATATTAGTCAGGTAAAATAAATGCATTCCGGAGGAAAAGGTACGCAGTGTCATTGTACAAGGGTTTTCGTATGACTCAATGATCTCCTGTGCAGTCATTGGCTCCAGGGGGTAAGGCTTGTGTGCCGTTGGCCCACCGAAGTCTTGTCATCATCACTTCGCATTCTCAATTCACAAGGACAGAACGAGAAAGTTGCGGGTGCGCAGTCGTGGCAGTCAAGGTCAAGTCAAATGCCTAGTCCTTAGGTAGTCCATAATCCATAGACCATAGTCCATAGTCTATAATCCATAATCCATCGTCTATAATCCATCATCCATCATCTATAATCCATAATCCAGACCAACGGTGAATCCCTTTCAAATCCCTTTCACGTGACTAGACTGATTGCAAATCTGCGTAGAGTAGGTAGTATGCGTACTGTGTACATGTCTGGGTAAAGCTAGAAGACTAGTAGTCGCGGGCTGTCGCGTGTGAATTCAAGTCACTTGGTGTAAGTATGTACTACTACTACTACTACGACTACTACCACTACGACTACTACCACTACCACTACCACTACCACTACCACTACCACTACCACGACTACTTACTCTACATAGACCCGTGTGAAAACGGATGCATCGCTCTGATTGAAGTCCCCGAGCCCGACTCGATGGCGGTTTCTTACTGTGCTTTTGTCTCTTCCCCACATTTAGGGCGTAAACAGGGTCTCGAGACTGGACAACAGCCAATATCCCATCAAACCCCATCGAGTACCACGAGAAGGGCACCGAATCACATAGACCCAGACCCGACCCGACCCTTTTATTTTATTCTATACTTTTCATTTGCATGATCACTTCTGCAGTGTACAGTATACGCGTATACGCAAAGCTTGAATGTGCAGAGTGTGAAACCCCCATGTCCTGGGGTTTAGAGACCTTACACCCGAATTCCCGGCCCTAGCGTCGGTAAGTCGGAGGTTCATAGTCAGCGTTCTCCGTCTGCTGCTCGATCAAAGCTCCGACCGTATTCTATGTACAGTAAGTACCTCAGGTACATATGTACCTCTCTCTGATGTACGCAGGATGGCAAAGTCCGGATGGACGATCCAAATCGATCCAGCGATCCAGCGATCCATCCAACGAATATCAATCACATCCCATCCCATCCCATCCCATCCCATCACATCAACCTCCACGCACGCCAGGACCCCAGCCATATTGTTCCAGCCATGTTCAAACGACTAACCGCATAACATCATGTCCTTCTTTCGGCCTGTGCAAAGTCAGCTATTTAGATGTCCGTCTATTATTATGCTAATGCATTAGTTGGCATTAAGGAGAATTTCCACAGCTACCCGCTGTTGTGTTGATAGGGGCTCGGCCTATGATGTGAGAACCAATGTACAGCAACGAGAAGTACAGAGAAACACCGAGTACTCTTCACTCTTCTAAGCCAGTCTGATTTCGATTGTGATTTCGAGTGTGATTTCGATTTCGATTTCGATTTCAATTTTCCCTTCCTTTTTCTTCTGAATAAAAATAAACCCCTGAGTGATCAAATTCTGATGTGGTATTGACTTTCTGCCTGAGATACCCGTTTCTTTTTTCATGTGGTGACAGGTGACAGTACTAAGATAGCTAGGTGAGTAACGACAACTAAGTCAAATCCCACTACCAGACACACCTCTCTCACGGTACTCTTCCGAAACCACAGCACTACTGCTACGTACCTCCAAGATCCCCTACTGTTCATTGGCTGAGAGTGAACATCAAACAACGACATTCCTAACTCACCCCGAGAAGTCATCTATCACCAGTATATTACTCTCTCTCTCTCCTTCTCCCTCAATTCAAGGACCTCAATGCATACCGCCGTATCAGCTCCGGGAAAGGTCCTCCTTGCCGGTGGGTATCTGGTCCTTGACAGAGAGTATACCGGTCTCGTCTTCGGCCTCAGTGCACGTATTCACGTGATCGTGCAGGACATTGGTACTAGTTCTGGAGTCCAGCTCTCGGAGATAGTTGTCCAAAGTCCGCAGTTTCGAGATGCGCAATGGAGATATGGCTACCACCAAGCCGTAGACCAGGGTGGTGTGGTGGTCACTCAATTGCAAGGGTAAGAGAAACCTCTCTTTCACTGTCCCGTTCTCTCTCTCTCTCAGTATGCCTGCTTTGACCCCCTCATCTACATGATGGCTTCGTTCATTGAGTCTGTAGCACGTAAAGAATACCTGTGATATATCACTTAGATATTGTATGTCTCGGCATGGCTTTCTGGACAGTATACTTACTCTTCTGTAGAGCCTCAATAACTCAATCCCGTAACCCCTTTGTGGAAACCGCTCTCAGCTATGCCCTAACGTATATCTCATCCCTGACCAAATCCACCATCAAGTCTACCACCGTCTCCATCATCGCCGACGACGACTACTATTCCCAACCGTCAGACCGTCCCAGCACCTCAGAGCGCTTCTCAGACTTCGGCGTCCGCCTCCAAGATGCCCACAAGACCGGCCTTGGCTCCTCGGCGGCCCTAGTGACCGCCTTCACCGGCGCCATTCTCTCACACTACCTCCCAAAGTCCAAATTCGACATGGCCTCCAAGGAAGGCAGTACAAGACTGCACAACCTAGCCCAAGCCGCACACTGCGCAGCCCAAGGGAAAGTCGGCTCCGGTTTCGACGTGGCAGCTGCCGTATACGGCACCTGCGTATACCGCCGTTTCTCCCCCTCGATCCTCAACGCCCTCGGCGAGATCGGGTCCCCTGAGTTTGCTCAACGGGTTGTCAATGTCGTCGAGGAGAAAGAGGGCGGCGCTTGGGACACACAGGTCGTCAAGGGCACAGCGCAGATCCCCCAGGGCCTGTCACTGATCATGTGCGATGTCGATTGCGGCTCGCAGACAGTCGGCATGGTCAAGAAGGTGCTAGAATGGCGAAAGCAGGACCCGGAGGCCTCCAAATTGCTCTGGGACAATTTGCAGCGCGAGAACGATGACCTGGCTAAGAAGCTGGCTTCTGGTTCTGTGCGGGACATCAGCGAGGCAATTGGGAAGATCAGAGCGCTTATTAGGGATATGGGAGAGCGTTCTGGTGTGCCGATTGAGCCGAAGGAGCAGACGGAATTGCTCGATGCACTTAGTGATCTTGAGGGTGTTGTTGGGGGCGTTGTACCTGGCGCTGGTGGATATGATGCTGTTGCGTTGCTTGTTAAGGATGATGAGGCGACGTTGAAAGGCGTGAAGGCTTTCCTGGCGGATTGGAGCAAGCAAAAATCGAGTAATGTCAAGTTGCTTAATGTCAAGGGGGAGATGCAAGGTGTTTATGAGGAGAGTGATGTATATGGTATTTGGCTCAAATAGGGTATGGATATGTTAATATATGCTATTGCTCAATAATCTATCACTATTGATTCAGACGTATTTAATTCGCTTGAAGGGGTCTGCGTGTCTGTGAAATAACTTCGTTTCTTTTATAGCGCAGTGAATGTAATAGCAGATATAGTTAGATAAACAATAGTCTCATTGGCCTATATTCATTCAGTAACTTATGTCCATCGCCCCTGGACATAACAGGACCAGCTGGGACATACCAGAATCAAGCCGGATGTACAGACAATCCAAGGTATGGACATATGAGGTCAGCAATGACACCAATTGACAGGACACGCGTCCGTCTGCAGCCCTTTTCATAAAGCTCTCTGGTTCCTCAGGGGACAAAATGCCCCCTTTCGCAGCTTCAAACTTTGAACTTCCCAACAGAGTCGGAATTTCTGCCGGTGACGACCCGAATCTGCTTGGGCCCAATGAACCTGGGCTCATAGAACACAGATGGATCTTTCGAACCTGAAGAAGAACTCACGGCGCTTCGTCCTGGAGCCGAGCATTCCCCCTCCGAGGGATTCCAGCTGAGAGCTGACAAAAGCTCGGCGAACCTGTCGATGGGATTGTTCAAATTCAGGCCGATTCAACTCAAGAGACGCACCAAATGTCAATGCCTCTCCACCACTCATCTCATTTCTCAAGCTGTGCCATTTGACGACTAAGATGCATCTGCCGCCTTCTTGATTTGATGGATCTTTGTTGACTTCGACTCTTCTGGTTGTATTTTTGGTCTCCTCTCGCGGCTAACTTCCGTGCGTTTTCGACGTGCTCTATCGCGCGCTGCTCATCCCTATCCCCTCCTTTGGTATGCTCTTAGTCCGTCTCCTTGCCTCGAGATTCAATAGTTCACTAGTTGCCAACGGTTGATGGGCATTTAATGATCCGTACTTCTCGAGAATTGGCCAGCGTTGAACTATCCACTAGACTTCGTTTTCTCTCTTCGATTCATTGCATTCTTTTTGGCTCTGTAATTTGTCTTTTGAAAGAAAAGAAAAAACGGGGGGGAAAGCATTTCATTGAGTAGATCAGTATCTTCGCTTTTTTATGTGAAATGATGCCCGAGGTGACAGCAGCAGAGGATCCTTTAACTCACATCTCTTATAGATCAGTATGGTCTGAACTGGTGTCATTTGAGCTGGAGAGTTTGGTTGTTTGGCGATGGATTGCGTCTATACAGATGGACTGGATCAGTTCCTTGTTTCTTTTGTCAAGTGGCTGAAGCTCTGCTTCTCTCTCTGGAGCTTGCAGTGGGTTGGAGAGTCACGAAAGATACCATACCCTTGCTTGACGAAAGAATGATGACTCTTCCCAAGAACATGACTTGATGAATATGAATGATTATGATGTGAAATGAGTATCAACCAGTGACGACAAAACATGTAATTTAGTAACACAGTATAGTAGAATTTACTCAATAATTTGTCTCTTGTTCTTCCTGTTATACATATAATATACTAATCCCCACGAAACTCCCATTAAATCCTTCGTATTTTACAATGTGGTATACCGTATCTCCTGTACTCCAAACACTTTACACCGTCGACAACCCAGCACTCGCAACCGCTCGAAGAAAAACTCCACCTGCTCATAGTCCATGCCTGCACTATCCATTACCAACACCAGCACATATACTAATAACAATACCCCAACTCCAAGCTGACAAAAGAAAGATCTGATTGATACAATATGAATGTCCGAAGACTCCCCCGCTACCAATAATATAAATACAAAACAAAGGAAAGTAATTGCGTGGTGGGCGTAAGGTGTGATCAATTGGTGAGATCAAGTGGTTTGATCAAGTGGTGCTTGGGCGGAAAGGCTTGAGGTGTTGACTGGAGTGTGCCTTGTGTCGGGGCTTTTTCTCATTGTGCGAGACCAGTGCCACTGCTGCCATTGCTTGTTCTTTCATGAGGGTCAATCTGATGGTGGTTAGTAGATGTTGTGAGATATATTTTTTTGTGTAGAAGGGAACATACTGGTCTGGGCTGATGCCAGGTAAGGTGGCGCCTGCTTCATGCCTGAAGTTGAATGGTGCGCTCTGGAGGATAAGTGTTAGCTTGGATGCATTGGATTCGTTGTAGAAGTATGTCTACATGACACTCATATATGGGAATTAAAAGAATAAAATGGTTATACATACAATTTCAATCTGTCGTTGTGGTGGGCTTTCAGTGTTTGAACGTTTGCGGAGGACCTTGTGCAGGCGTACGCGGAATGGAAGTGTAGCGTGAGACATGTTGGCGTGTGTTGAAAGATGGAGAGAGAGAGAATAATATTTGAGGGCTCGAGCGGACGATATATAAAAACTACAGACACACACGCGCACAAGCAGATAGTGTGTTTGAAATACTCGGTGAGGTAGATAGGTGGATAGATTGCTTGTAGAATGATGCTGACGATGCTGACGATGCTGACGATGTTGTTGATGCTGTTGATGCTGTTGATGATTGAGAATAAGACGAGGGCAAGCTACATATTATATCGTGAAGAGATGTCCTCGGTGAGAGACTGGACAGCGGTGAGGTAGATTTGAAATTATGTCAGGAAAAAGTAATCAGAATCAAAGTTCTCTCTGTTCTCTTCGCAAATTGAGAGTCTGTATGCTGCAGTGACTGCGCGTGGCTTGGCTGCGGCTGACAAGATGCGGAGAGAGAGTGGGTATTGTGGTATGTATAGATGTCGCAAATAAGAGTGCGATGGAACACGAAACACCAGGTGGAGCCTGAAGGAGCCAAGGGGACGAAAGACCTTCCCAACTTCTCTTCTGCGCACGCAGATACCAGAAAGGATTTGCTTACCGGGATCCAAAAGGATGTTCACTGGGGATGATGGCAGAACGATAGTCAAAATGGAAAGTAAGTTTTGATTCAGTCGTTCCCAGCAATTGGGTCGTTGGCGGAGCCGTTAATCTCGACATGTCAATTCCAGACATTCGATCTGACAGTCCCATGGATCACCAGATGTACCTCCATACTTTTCCCACCGACCGGTATGGCGGATCCAAAGAAGGCAACACGAGAGATGCAGAAGTGCAGAAGGAGGCACAAGGGCATGACACTATTGGTGATGTCCAGAAAATTGAGTAACATCCGACGCCCTCAGCATGTAAGAAAAACGTGTCGTCAGATTTTCAAGCATTCCAGTTCCTTACCTCGGAGATCGACGACAAGGTTGTATTTGTTCTACGCAGTACACAGTATCATCTACATACGTACATACATACATACATGCCATTGCGTACGAATTGTGTCGGCAATCGCGACTATACACCAGTGTGAGAGGGTAGCTCGAAATGACCTACCAAGGGATTTACCTATTACGACTGAAGCTGAATTCTTCGCTGTCTCTTCTTCGCTGCATCACGATCTCAGGAATGCGAAGGCATCGTTGAGAAAAGCTAGGGAGTTAGGCAGCGACTTGGAGACAGAGCCGGGCGGGTACGTATTGCACGGTCAGAAAGCGCATTAATTGATGATAACAAGCTTTGGGGTGGAGCGTGAAGCTGAACATGGAGCATCATATTCTGCGCGTTGGGAATTAACATTCCTTCGCTGCATGGGCCTGCCTCTCAGGATTGTACTCACTCAGTAGTACTATGGAGTAGGAATGCTCCGAGAGTGTGACATAAGTGACATGGTACGTATTTCTGCAACTCGTGCGCTTACGGCGTATTACTCACTCATCTCGCGCTCCCCGGAGAGTCGGAAAGCCTCTCACCGTGCAGATTCAGAGTTTGGTCAGTGAACACAGATCACTGATCATTCAACTCTGAGTCGGAATCCGAACTTTGGGTAAATTAAGCAGCTGATTCCAGCAAGTCGGTCGAGCCAATCGTACCCAGTATCCTCCACGGTACGTAGCTACCGGGGTTTATTTTAAAATTGCAGACGCAAAGGAGAAGTCCATATTGGTACTTTGGAGGGCTGAAAATCTGCAGACCAGGTTGAGATGCAGATGCAATATTCCGGTACGAGTATTGTTCACGAAACACTCCATTCGGCATGGCGTACTGGTTACAAGGATAGCGTTTGCTGGTGGCTGATCGACGCGGCTGACCCTATCCAGACTTTCGCTGTTGCTCGACTTTCCCTTTCATGTCATTGTTTTCAAGGTTCCTTGCACGAGTAAACGAAATAACTACGTAAAGCATACCCATGGCATGTACCTCAGCGACCGTACATTCCAGGGTTGAAATTTCAAACATCCTTCCTTTTATGCAACAGCGGCAGCATAAAAACCAAGACTCAGAGATGTGCAAAACTTAGTGGAACCCAAAAATCAATATAACAAGATGGATCAGTCACAAGGGTACACTTTCGAAATCTGAGACACGGCCCGAGAGAAAGGAATCCGGATCGCTGGGTTGAGAGACTAATCCTCCACGTCGTCATATGGCACGGCTAAAGGGCAGACATGGGGTAAGAGACATATGATTCAGTAATTCCCCATCTATCATGGTATATTTATTGGTGTATTGCTTTCAAAACCTTGTGCTTATCCATCAACGCCTAAAATTCCTACTGGGTTGATTACTCTCACGAGCTCAACACCTTTAGGCCTTTGGGTAATCCTTGAAGTGATAGCTCTTCAGCTTCACGAATTGGTCGAAGCCATATTTGCTGAGAGTCTGACCCTTTCCTGAGTTCTTCCAGCCAGTCCAAGCAAGGTCCTGTTTTTGGGGTCAGTGCCGTCGTATCAGGAGGTAGGAATATATCAGGGAGAAAGCTTACAGCGCTTGGGAAGTCACATCTGTTAACGAAAACAGTACCAGCCTCCACATCCTCAGCAAGCTCCTGTGCCTTAGCAGTATCCTTACTCCAGATGCTAGCAGTGAGACCAAATTCGCTGTCGTTCATTAGCTTGACCGCTTCCTCATCAGACTTGACCTTCATGACGCAAATCACTGGACCAAAGGTCTCCTCAGTCATGACTCTCATGCTGTGATCAACGTCGACCAAAAGAGTTGGCTTGACAAAGTTTCCATCTGGTGGTGGGGAGGAGAATGATTCGTTCTCTGGAGTAACATCCTTAGCTCCCTTGTCAAGAGCATCCTGGATATGTGACTCAATCATCTTCTTGGATTGCTTGGAGATAACTGGACCAACGTGTGTGCTCTTGTCGAATGGGTCGCCAAGCTTGTAGCCCTTCAAGACCTCCTGAACAGCCTTGACAAATTCATCGTGGATTTTCTCATCAACGTAAACTCTCTCCAAGCTGCAGCAACTCTGTCCAGAGTTGAAAACGGCACCATCCACAATCTCTTCCGCAGCCCAGGCAATGTCAACATCTGATCTGACATATGCTGGGTCCTTTCCACCGAGTTCCAAACCAACTGGCACGATTCTATCGGCGCCAGCCTTCTGCACAGCTAGACCTCCAGCGACAGATCCAGTGAAACATACCAACTCAATCTTTGGATCGCGAACAATGGTCTCCAATGTGGTGAAAGATCCACAGTGGAAGTACTGAATAACATTCTTTGGAAGTCCAGCTTCTTCAAAGATAGCCTTCATGTGCTCAGCGATTGTTGGAGTTTGTGGGGAAGGCTTCAGGATAACAGAGTTACCGGCAAGGAGAGCTGGAATGAGGGAGTTGACGAGGATAAGATATGGGTACTGTATTGACAATCAGTAACTGATCGCTCCAAAATGCATGAAATTACTTACGTTCCATGCGAAGACAACGAGAACTGGTCCCACTGGAACCTTTCTGATAAATCTCTTGAAGCCCTTTTCAGCCTCACCATCAGTATCGCTCAATGCGTCCTCACTGATCTTCAACAGATATTCGCATCGCTTTACGGCCGTCTGAACTTCTTTAGCGGTATAAGCAATTGGTCTGCCCATCTGCTCTGTGATTTCTCTAGCAAGTTCCTCCTCCTTGGAGGATATGATCTTCAATGCCTTCTTGACAATTTCCTGGCGCTGTGCGAGGGTGGTCTTGCGGAAGCTCAGAAACGCCTCTGTGGCCGTAACCGGGAGAGCTTGCAACTCAGCATCTGAAACTCCAGATCTGGTGACAACGCACTTATTCGTGGTTGGGGAGATGGTGTTGATGGTTTCGACAGACATTTTGTGTATATCTAGGGTATCAAATGGAATGAAATTATGGATTTGTTACGAAGAAAGAGAGGATCAAGCAAAGGAAGTTTGAAAGCAGCTTGCTCTGGTGGGGTGTAGAATCTTAAAAGTGTAAATGTATGCGGGCGCTGGCAGCGCTCTCCAATGACGAACTTAGCGTAGGGACCAAGCCCACGCCGGAGTTTATCCGTTCCGATTAACGTATCTTTCGGGCAGATAAATCTAATCGCGGAAGTTCTGCCAGAAATTTGAAAATCATATGACAAAATGGCAAGCCGAAAACTGAACGAGTTCCTCGACACCCACGAGAGCGAAGATGAGGGTGGGAGCCAGGGCTATGACTCCGAGGCAGAGGATCTGAGAAAAGGCGGTCGCATTTCGAAAAGAAGAAAAGTCGACAGCAACGCCAGCGACGACGATGACCTTGGACCGGACAGCGACGTCGAAGACGGAGAGGGGAAAGACGAAGCCGATGGCGAGTCCGCCACAGAATCCAAAGATGTGAAATCAAAATCTCGCAAGGCTGCAGAGCTTCCAGGCATCTCGAAGCCACTCAGCAAGAAGAACCTTGTCGCAACACAGCAAGCCATCAAGCGTTCCGGCGTAGTCTACCTCTCTCGGATACCGCCGTTCATGAAGCCACAGAAGCTGAGATCGCTGCTTGAGCCATATGGAGAGATCAATCGCATTTTCCTCACGCCTGAAGACCCTACATCGCACACGCGTAGAGTACGGAATGGTGGGAACAAAAAGCGTTCATTTACGGACGGCTGGGTGGAGTTTGTGTCGAAGGCAGCGGCGAAGCGAGTATGCGAGCTGCTGAATGCGAAGACAATTGGAGGAAAGAAGGGTTCATATTACCACGACGACGTGTGGAATTTGCTGTACTTGAAGGGCTTCAAGTGGAATAACTTGACGGAGCAAATTGCTGCGGAGAATGCGGAGAGGGCTAGTAGAATGAGGGCGGAGATCAGCAAGACTACGAAGGAGAACAAGGAGTTTGTGCAGAATATTGAGAGGGCTAAGATATTGGAGACTAAGCAGGCTAAAGAGGCTGCAAAGAAGAGGAAAGAGGATGAGGATGCTAGTGGTGCGCCAGAGAAGGTTGAGAAGGCACCGAAGAAGGGTGGACAGAGACCAATGCACTTCAAGCAGACTGCAGTTGCACCGAAGAAGCAGGCCATTGATCAACCTGAGCAGGTGAAGAGGGTTCTGAGCAAGATCTTTTAGTGTGGAGATACCAAATGTATTATTTTTGATATAAATCAAGCGATACCAATATTTTACGAAAAGAAAGCACAAACTAAAGAATTAGAAACTTGTATGCAGTAGAACTTCAAAAAATGTGTTACATTTGAGCCTCTTTCATAATCTGAATACATATATATATGAACGATCACAGATGCTTGAATCCGAGATATATTGTAGAAACTAAGACACCAGGCTTCCATGCCACGGTATAGAACGCCATATTTACACAAACGCCGAGCTCTTCCGGAAATGCTACTCAAGTCTACTCATGCACAGTGAGCTCGTCAAACTCATCGAGCAACTCGTCCATGTTGATTTGAGGCACGTCCTCATCCTCCTCGTCGTCTGTCTCCGCAACACTCATAGCTTCTGCATCCTTCTTGGCCTGCTGGGCCTTGTACAGGGCCAAGGTGGCTCGAAGATCAGTGTCTTCCTCAACATCTCTCAAGAACATCTCATAATCGCGATCCATCTTCTCTTGATCGGCCTTCTTTGGCAAGAGATCGCCCTCGTCTCTTGTCATGCGCTTGAGGTGCCAGTTGCGGTTCTTGCTCTTCTTCTTTCTAGCGTAGAACTTCTTGACGAGCAGGACGTCGGGTATAGTAGAGGCATATGCGTTGGATGCCTCCAGAGCATCGAATTGTGTGTTGTTGAAGTTTGTACCGGTCAACATGTAACCCATGACGGAGTCTCCTGGGTGGAGAATATTACCGAGATGGGTTCTTGTGTAGTAGGTCTTGTCATTGTGTCCCAAATCAGCGGCACGTGCAACGGTGACCTCTGCTAACAACCATCTTCCTTTTTGCACACCAAGGGAGTCAATATCCATAACGATGAACTCTTGAAGCTCCTGGACATCAGCGAGAGATGTGAATGGATTTCTCCAGTAGATTGGCGTTGCAACATCGGCTGTTTGAAGAGTGTGTGGATCGAGAAGGTTGACGGAAGTACCAATACGGTTGCACAAGACAAGCGGAGTAATATTTCCAATAGACTTTGCCAACTTGATAGGAAGGGCAACAAGATCATCTTTGCAAATTGGAACAAGTTCGACGGAGTACGAGAACTTGTAAGACTTGGTAGAGGTATGAACATCCATGGAGATAAGTTCCTGGGACTTCTTGCTCTTTACGGGGGCGACAGAAGACAAGAAATCCACGAATTTATCTGCTTGATTTCTAGCAGAGTAGTAGAAATCCAGACCGTCCTTGACTTCCTTAATGTTGATAGTGTCCTTGTGGGCACCATGCTTGAGGATGAGTTGTTCAAGGTACAAGAAAGTTCTCTTGTGAGGAACCTTTTGTCTGACCTGTACACAGGCTCTCCATGTGTTCGCAGTGTAGGACTTTTGACAATCTGGGCATTGCTGGTAGTTGACAACGTACTCGACTTCGAAGGATTGTTGGAGGATTACACCCTCTGAAACAGTGTCTTGAATAGTGAGCTTGACCTTGATTCTGCGAGAATGGGGCTCGGTCCAAATGAATCCAGCATCAATAATTCTAACTTTGTGTAATCCTCTCAGCTTCTTCAAGCACAGGGCTAAAAGTTCTCTCGACTCAGGTGCGGCGACGATCCAACTGGCAGGTGGGAGCAACCATCTGTCGCAATCTCTGCAGAAGTGTACAGTCGCCTCACGCTGAATACCCTCGGAAACGTCGATCGTAAGTTTTACACAGTCGTAACAAAGAGCGCCAGCAGAGGTAGTTCCGTCGATTTCAGCACCACAATTACAACAGAGAATGCTAATTTCCATCAGTAAAATATTTGAAAAAAGAGATCTGTGGGCAAACTTACGTCGCACCGGAAACCGGAGCACCTCTGATTTGAGGTGCAATGGAAACGGGAGCATCAAGGTCCATTTCAGACATCTTGACGGTATTTTTCGAATTTCTATTGCGGTGATAGTTTGGTGGAAGTTCTCAGGCAAAAATGTTGCGATAAGTTAAGTTGCCCCCACGATTATGCTATCATGGCGGGGCGGGGACAGACTGATTACTCAGTAGCGGAGCGGAGAGGAACGGCCATGAAGTCTGACGAGATGTCTTTGTGTGATATAGTCAAGCTCCTGCCTCCTCTCCAAGCAAAACCAGGAGATCTAGTGCTCTAAGAAAGCAAGAGCCCGTACCAATACCATTACTATTGGCATCTGTTGTCGGAATGTGAAACGATGCTATTGTGTTTGCTACTCCCTAGGTCAAAGGCTGACTATGTTATTAGAGGTTCAATGATGCAGAGTGAATGTTGGCAGATTGAATGACTGTGTGAGTTGGCCACGAAGGTATTTGTACTCTGGAAGACTCGTAGTCTTATATGCTAATTGATGTCCGGGTTATTCGCTCTACTCATACTCATACTCGAATGCTCAGATGCGTTTAGGCCCTGTACATTGCGATGCACTCGTAACATTAGTATAAAGAGTACCTACTTGTTAGGAAGTATGTAGTTAAGCCCACATCTATGCCTCTTGTCTTCGTATCTTACGGATCTTATACAGGACTCTCATTGTATTTAAGACTATACGTATATGATGAGCAGCATGTATTAGAGAGTATAAGTAGATTTTATATTCTAGTCTCTTGTAGAGCTGCTAGAGCTTTGAATAAAGCTTTGGAGAGTCGATTGCCGGCAATATTATATGATGCAACGAGACAGAAGAAGCGAGACTTTGCAATGTAAAGCGCATTCCTTATATTGCGTCTAGAGGAGTCTTATTGGGATGAGTTGTTATTTATACATTACGCATATTGCAAGCTCCCAAGCATTCGCATGGGCATTTTAGCACAGGGACTCCAAAGTACGGTGATTACCGACATCTCACTCACGCACTCACTCACTGTACATGGCTAGCCCCGTCCCGCAACGGTGCCTGGGTCCCCATGTAGCCTTGCTTTTATCACTGGGAAACTTTTCTCGACTCTTTCGATAAGAAAATAAGTTACAACTTCCAATTCTTATTTTTAATTCACAACCACAACAGACTTCCTGTCTGTTTTCAACTCCCACAATGGCCGACGATGGCATGCTTATGAATTTCGATCTCGGTGATGCACCATTGACGACAAACACAAGTTTCAAAGGTGGACGTTGGAAGGATCGATTGACCGCAAAAAAAGTTGCGAAACATCGTCAAGGCAAAGCACCTGGGGAATCGAAACCGAAACCACCACCAACACGAGAGATATTCCAAGAGAAGACTCACGAGCGTGCGACGGAAGATTATATTGGCCCTGGGGTGGCTCCGAGAGCTGCAAAACGACAGAGAGTTGAAAGAGATGACAGCCAGAATGCGAATCGCGCTGCCTTTGCATCTGGAAAATTACCGCCCGGCAGTATAAATTTTGGTCGCAAGACGGATTTATCAAATGGACATGTATCATTTGCAGACGAAAACCCTCAACCAAGAAACACTGGTTCGGGGCGGCCTAGTGGAAGAAGTCAAGAGGAGGGCAGTTCTCACGCAGCTTTCGCATCAGGAAAATTACCACCTGGCAGTATTAGTGCCGGAAGAGCACAAAATGCTCCAAGCAACAAGCCAGGGCAGTTCATATCCTCCTTGTTCACTTTCAACCCAACAGCAAAGACGAAATTCGAAGATGAGCCTATGGAAGAAGCAGAGCCTGCTAAGCCAACGAACGCACCTCTGTCGGATGAGGCTTCGACATTTGCAAACCTTGGATTATCAAGACGTCTAGCATCTCATTTAGCGACCAAACTTGATATGAAAGCCCCAACAGCCATTCAAAAGGCCGCTGTTCCACAGATGATCAAGGACGATAGCGATGCGTTTATCCAAGCACAAACTGGTTCTGGAAAGACACTGGCCTATTTGCTTCCCATTGTCGAGCGGATAATGGCAATGAGCGCACCAGATGAGGAGACGGGGGAAGCCAAGGGACAAAAGATCGATCGTAAATCGGGCTTGTTCGCAGTTGTTTTGGCGCCGACTCGTGAGTTGTGTAAACAAATCGCCATGGTTCTAGAGAAGTTATTGCGATGTGCACCATGGATCGTTGGTACCACTGTTATTGGTGGTGAGAGCAAGAACTCGGAGAAAGCAAGACTTCGAAAAGGAGTGAATATTTTGATTGCAACCCCAGGACGTTTGGCAGATCATTTGGACAATACCGAGGTGCTCAATGTTAGCACCGTAAGATGGCTCATTCTGGATGAGGGTGACAGATTGATGGAACTTGGGTTTGAGGAAGAAATCAAAGGTATCGTGGAGAAGATCGGAAAGAGAACGCTCACACTTGGGCAAAGACAAGGTCTCACTGGCTTGCCCAATCGACGAGTCACTATTTTGTGTTCAGCTACCATGAAGATGACTGTTCAAAGGCTTGGAGAAATCAGTTTGAAGGATGCTGTCCATATTAAAGCTGATCCTACAGAGGAAGAGCTGGCAAGAAATAAGGCTGATGGAACGAATCCCGAAGATGCTGCTTTCTCCGCTCCAGCACAACTTAAGCAAGCATATGCTATTGTACCCGCCAAGCTTCGTCTGGTAACCTTGGCTGCCATACTGAAGAGAGCATTCGCTCGGCGAGGCTCAGTCATGAAGTGTATAGTCTTCATTTCCTGTGCTGATTCTGTTGATTTCCATTTCTCACTATTCAGTCGTCCTCCAACGCCAACGGAGGAGGAAGATGAGGACAGTACTCCACCCCCAGCTCCAGCTCCAGTACCTGCTACCAAGTCGAATGAGCTTACAAAAGATACAATTGCGCCTGCCACTGCTTTTAGCTCTGAGAACAACAACGTGGTGCTGCACAAGCTTCATGGCTCCCTTGCACAAAACATCCGTACCGCCACACTAAAGGCTTTCACCGATTCCACCGAGCCTGGCATCTTGATCTGTACCGATGTTGCCTCTCGAGGTCTGGATCTTCCAAATATCGACTATGTTATCGAGTATGACCCTCCCTTCAGTGCTGACGACCATCTTCATCGTGTTGGACGCACAGCAAGAGCCGGTCGTGATGGTCGAGCTTTGATCTTCCTTCTTCCGGGTGACGAAGAGGGATACGTTGAAGTCCTTGCATCGGGATACCGTGACGGCAGAAAATCTCTCATGCACAACACAGCAGACGAGCTGATTCGTAAGGGTTTCGGTGGTACAGGAAGAGAATGGGAGGACAGGGCAACAGAGTATCAACTCGATGTTGAGCGCTGGACGCTCGATTCGCCAAAGTACCTCGAAATGGCACGACGTGCCTATCAATCCCATATCCGTGCTTACGCCACTCACGTTGCCAACGAGCGTGGAATCTTCAACATGCAAACTCTCCATCTTGGACATCTTGCCAAGGCCTTCGCTTTGCGTGATAAGCCTGCTTCCATCAAGGTTCCTGGGTCTAGACCAGCGAAGATGACTAAAGCAGACAGAAGCGTAGCAGCAAGAAAGGCTGCAAGAGGAGAGGTAGAGGAGAAGATGGAGGGTGAAAGAGAACGTAAATTGAAGAAGGCTGAGCTTGATATCCCTAAGGTTGTTGGAGATGATGTGGCTAAGAGGATGAAGAGAAAGATGATGGAGCACATGGCTAGTGCTAGTGAATTCAATATTGGCTAAGTCAATGTAGGTAGATATGAACTATAATGGTACAAAATTTCTTTAACAACACAGTGTCTCTTCCTGGTAAGAAAGCACCTGCATCGATCACCGAAGCTTACGCTGAGTCTTGTAATTGAGAGGTTGTCGGTATTGTACGCGATTCTTGCTTGAAAAACTAAAGGCTGCTTGCTCTATTGAATCAAGTGGTATCCCTATTCGAAAGATATTTAATATATACAATCACAAATTCGCTCTGGTCTGCATGCTTCCCCTCCTTTTCTTCTTTCCGCTATCCAGTTCATGATCCATAACACCTGTTCCGTTTGCCTCAGCATACAGCTTCTGCCCAATCACATCAGTGAGCCCGAGCACTCTGGTACTGACAGTTGCTCCGTCTCTTCTATTTTTCCCTTCCCTTCTGCTCTGCGCGATCCTCTCAATAAAATCCCACAGCTTGCCCTCGGCAACAATCTTACCCTGGGCGTTACGTCTAGGGGTCCATTCTGGAGCCAACTTGAGTTTCGGCGGGATATTGGAATTCCTGGATTTTGCTACGATGATGATGCCTTCTTCGTCAAAGCGCTGGTATGCATTCTTGAGGGTTTCCTTGTTTACGGCTTCAAAGTATGAGAGATCTCCCTGGTGGTATAGAGTTTTCCCAAGCTATATGATTGTTAGTATGAACATTTTTGATAAAGGATGGAGGACTAACGAGCTGTGCACTGTCTTGTGCCTTCTTGACATCAATCCACACATCGCCAATTTGCCCGGCAGGAGGTGCAAGACCCATCAATGACACGGCGCCCAACCAAGTAGCTTCGATAAATGGCCAGATCAAGAAGCAGTAGAAGTCATAATTTTCACGACCAGCCGCCCGTTCAGCATCAGACAGACCGATCGTCGTAATTGCACCCTTCTCATCTCTCACAAGCTCGATAATATTATCCGCCTGCAATGCACGAAGTGAATTGTCAAGGTTGATAGCCAGACCTTCAGTAGGATAAATGAACTCCCCACGAAAGAGTTGACTGAGGAACAAGACCTGCTGTCGGAGTTCATCGTACGAGATCTGTTGGATTGTAGGTCCTCCGCCACGTTTCACCCGTATGTACATACTAGCACTAACAAGTGCTTCGGATATGAAAAGATGAATGGTCATGTTACGGTAAAATGATAACTGGAATCGATCGACAGCATAGTACGTTGGCTCCGCAAGACCGTCGACGAGCCCCACGAGATCCTTTCCAAGAACATCAAGTCCTCTTTCGATGACAGCACTGGTTGGTGCACCTGCAAAATGTGCAACGCGGCCACCCTTGGCACGTACCCTCTCACTGAGCCAATCTACTCGTCGAATAAGCTCAGACTTGCCAACACCACGTCCTCGTAAAGTCAACAAGACGGTGCCAATCAGAGCTGTGGGCATCACAACTGAAACGTCATTTATGTCGGATAGGACCTTGTAGCCCATTGTGCGAAGTAACTTCTGGCGAACTTCTGGCTGATTGACAGCTTGCATATCAAGCTGTTTTGGGATGCCTGTGGTACGAGCCTGTTGCTCTTGGATGAACCCTCGGAGACTCCATGGCTACAGCACTCACGTTAGCAGAAACTCAAACACTACAAGATTTGACCACACAACTTACCTCGTGGAATCGGACATCTACTCTACCAAGCTTCAAAGACAATACAGATGATGCCGACAAGAAATCTGCAAGATTTTCCTTCTTCTTCGGAACTCCTAGCAGTTCACCAACATATCCTTCGGTTTCAATTACCTTATCATATTGTGTGCTCACTGGGCAGATTATAGCATCTTCTACACGACCAGATAGTATGCTGTCAAGGATGAAACTTAAGATTCCGAATTTTGGAGGCAAAAGTTTTCCCGTTCGTGATCTTCCGCCTTCAATGAAGCATTCAAAGTTAAACCCCCCCTGTAGTAGGGTATCGATATAGGATTGGACTAAAGTTGTGTAAAGTGTGTCTTCGCCGAAGGATCTTCTGATATACATGGCACCTTAAAATATTAGTTATGAGCATTATTATTGCAAATAAGACATACCAGCATGCTGCAAGAAGCTCCCTACGGCTGGAAAATTCAGGTTATCTCCTGCAACAACAGTAGGGAGTCCAAGACCTAATCGATAGCAGATTAATTGTAATGAAACATAGTCAACGTGAGATCTATGACAAGGCAAGAAAATTATGCTTTGTTTGTTTTGTTCGGCTTTTTGTGCGACTGCTCGTAATCGAAGAACCTCTTCACTTGATACATGGATTCCTGACGTTTTGTTAGTAGCCATCTCGAAAACCCCAAGTCCATCGGGCCAGTCAGTACAAACCTTGGTGATACGCTCTTGTTAACAGTCTAGGCGTAGTTAGTATTTATGGCTTCTTTTGGAGCTCGCATAATACATACTGTGTACATAAATAGTATGCTCCTCTAATAAACGGCTTACTCTCCATCTTACAGATCATTCCGTCAGTAAGCTTTTCAGCTACTTCTTGGAGACTGTGCTCTATAACAGCTTTTCGTTGCGCTTTCTTCGTTGCATACATCCTATCATCTTGCTTCAAGAGTCCCTCCTTTTCCTCTACAGCTATGCGCTTCTCTGCCAACTCTGTGATCTTTTTTTGTAAAATAGGGGTGGACATGACAGCAGCCTTCATATTTTCGCTGAAGCCTGAATAGAATATAGGCTGTCCTATGAAGTTATCATATGCTCGCCAGCCTGTGCCAGAAACGTGAAGGGACACTTCGCGGAGAAACTATCAATACAGCGCCACATCAGCTTTTGTACACAAGACTTTGTGTTTCCAACTTCCCAGTATCTCAGTTGGAAGCCGCTTTGCAGCCAATGAAATGTATGCATACTTCCAAAGGAGAAGTTCGAAAGCGAGCCATATGCTGCATAAGTGCCTGCTCCTTGCCATCATCCTTCCGTTGTGCAGGCTCAACATATCCACTTGGATGAAGAGTGACTTGATCTCCTAGAATCTCGAGGTCTGGCGCAGATGTCGTATGCGACGATGAGCTTCCTTGGTCAGCCATCGTCGCTGGTTTCGAGTTTGGATCTGGAATGGTAATCGTGGTAGGATATTATCCCGGTTTACTGAAACGTTGATGACAACCTATTGACAAAGTCATTGAACAGAAGGTCCTTATAAGCATGAGATATGATATACACTGTCATACGAACAGAGTTCGCGACTTGTTCAACAACATTACCGATCTCCACCAGCTTCCCCGAATTGTGGAGGCGGCCGCAACCGAGGCACCCTACCTTAGATCAGGTAAGATTATCATCATAAAAGTTGTCAGCCTCGCATGATTCTTCTCCTACCTTAGCCTCGAGTCATTTACACTTCTCGACAAAGTATTCAGCTTCGTTCACACTACCACACATACACACGCGATTGAAATTTCCTGAGCAATATTCACGAAGGCAGTAATGCCGCCAAAAGAGACTATAGCTTACACGCTCCTTGCGAGAGCTCACTCACCCGACAGCACAAATCGCATCTATACCGAAAAGATAAAACAGCGGCCACTACATTTGAAGCCCACCGAGCCTACAAGCAATGCGCGAAACAAACGTCGCCTTGAACGTGTCCGAAAGATTGAATCGCGACACAAGAAGTCCAAACCGAAGCCACTTACTGCGCGCGAAAGACGAGCGTTGGGATTGTATGACTTGGATAAGTCTGCACAAAAGTACGAGATTTACGAACCTTTGCATAAGTTATGGGTGGGATATATACAGGAAGTGCTGTTTGATGGCAGGAAACCTGTGACGGTTGATACTGGATCTGCAAGCAAGCTGTGCGCCGCTGATTATCATGGTGCGGAGCTGGAGGTCGTGAAGAGCAGATGTGTAAGCAGGGTGGGAGTGAGGGGGATCGTGGTGAAGGATTCGAGATTTACGTTCGAGATTGTTACAAAAGCAGACGGCGTCAAGACGATACCAAAGGAGCATACGATCTTCAGATTCGAGGTACCACAGCTTGTGACGAAGGATGAGGACGTAGAGATGGAAGACCGCACGCTGAGTGAATCTGCTACAGCGAAGAACTTTGTGTTCGAGCTTCATGGAGAACAATTCCAGCACCGCGCAACTGACAGAGCGAATAAAAAGTTCAAGCCACATCACCTACCAGATCTTTGAGCGGTGCTGGCGATCTTGACCCGAGTTGAGATTCTGCACAGCTCTAGGTACTAATTTATGAATGTAAGTTTCTATCAGCATTTGCGTAACTATGCGAGCAAGCTATAACGGTGTAGGATATTATGGCTGACGAGAAGATGTAAGGTGTGATTCTTTCACTGTGCGACCAACGCCCCGAAGGGACCATAAATCAAATGGAAGTTGGCACCACCAGCTTTGATATTCGAAGGCAATGATTTAGAGAAGGCGCAACTCGAGAAATCCAAGGTGGAGGAATTCTTTTCTCTCTGTTCGTAGCTCAGAGCTCAGAAGTTCTGATCAAAAACACAATGATTGATCATGGATTGTCTCAAAAGGATTTCAATGAGGTCCAGTTTCCAATCTTCAGACTACTTATCTGAACTCCTCGTCATGGGGGCTGTCCAACAGCTGCAAGAATACCAAATAATGCACAATACGATACATGGGACAACGATTGGGATACTATTTCCCGGGTGAAGACAGGGCAGACGTTGGGTATGATGGAATATACTGTACGAAAGTCGATCGGTCTAAATGTCAGAACCATCAGATGACCTACCGTAGCACACTTGGGCTTGTGACGAATCGTTTGCTGTTCATCTGTGAATCGTGGCATCTGTAACCGATAGAACTTCATTGACCAGCAACCAGAACGAGTAAATATTGGATGGAGCGAGTTTGGGGTTATGCTATCAAAAATCATTTTATCTTCCTACTTCGATGACGAGGGCGGTCTGGAGCACGCCAACACGCATCTCAAGTCCCGAAGAGGCATAGTCTTATCCTCAGTGAAAAGAGACCTGCCTTTGAAATGCTTCCATTTCTAGCTTTTCTGTTCTTTTGCTCTCAATTGCAGAAATCTAAGTTTAAAGCCCTGTTGGAGCTTTATGCATTTCCAGAAGGGACCGAAGCCCCAGGATCAGCTAGACACGGCTTGTTCACGATTATAAACCAAGAAGATAGGTATAACCAGAGAGAGTAAATACCATCCAGGAGAAAGCTTATTGAGACTTGCTTTAATGTTGTGGTGCTTGCTCAATTTTGAAAACTCGCACGGCTCCGAAAGCTTCGCATGCAATAACAACCTGGAGCATATCAAAGTTTGACTGGGTATCCTCATTCAAATTACGTAACTCAATTGACATGGCCACTTGTGAGTTTCTGCCCTGACAACTTAAGCATAAGATCACATTTATAAGAACTTGACAGTGCTCAAGAGCTTACAAACAGCTATATGCATTTCATTCTACAATTGTTTATGTAGTCACATTATAGGTATGCTAAAGTCTCTTAAACACTCGAAATCTTGATTCCATCCGCTTTCTAAAATGCTATGTTCAAATCCGCTATGCACGCTCATATACACGAAGAAAAATAACCATCCATCAACCATTAATCATCGTTGATGCAAAAATCTTCAAACAGAGACATTTAAACCATTGGACCACCTGGCATCTTGCTGAAAGCTGGGACGCCCTCGAAACCCTTCTCGAATGGCTGTCTGTTGCAAGCGTAGACCTCAGCGTAAAGAGGTGGCATCTCCTTGAAGGCACCGAGACGGAGGAAGATGGATCCTGGCATGGCAGCGGAGGAGGTGTAGACTGGGGAGCCACAGGTCTTGCAGAAGCGGCGGTGGAGAGGAGTACCGCTGTCGGTGGCCTTGTCTTCGTAGGTGGTGAGGTGCTCCTTGTTGGTGATATCGACCTTGGCCTCCTCGATCATGCAGACGGCGGAAGCAACTGGAGATTGAATTAGTAGCTGGACATGATCGCAGAGGTTTAAGGTAGGATAGTTCACAGCTTTGTGATATTTGGGGGACTTACTGGAACCACTAGTGGTTCTGCAGTTGTTGCAATGGCACAAGAGGGTGCTTGGCTTAGTGGCGAAGTCCTTCTCATTGACGGTAACCTTAATGGCACCACAGAGACAAGTGCAGGAAGACATTTTGAATATAGATAGAATGATCTAGTCTTGAAAAATATAAGGACAGTAAACAAAGTTTGATTGAAGAAGTTCGTGATAGAGTGCGAATAAATTGACTACAGATCAAAAACAAAAAAATCCCCAAGGTCCACGGGGTCAGCTTCATAGAAATACTCTTTCCAGAACACATGTCCCCTCTTCAGGATTCCACAATCGCTGTCCAAGAAGATCCAAAGGTCAACTAAAAGCGGAGATAACTCACCTCGTGGACCAGGGATGCACCGGTGGTGGACACAACGTTTCAAGGACTAGGTTGTTCAGCCCAGCGATAGGGACGTCACAAGTCTCCAAAACCCCAGCAGCCCTCTAACAACCGCCCCGCTTGACAGGCTGTAGGTGGCATGTCCCTACGAATCCCCTATGCTGCCCTGTCTGCGCGCGGTGTGGGGCTTCCGTAGCGACTGTAGCGCGTGGAACGCCGTGGGCGTGGTGGGCAGTTTTATGGAGATGAGGAAGGATCAAAGGCATGAAGGCACGGAAAGGCAGACAGACGTTGGAGGTGAGCACCAGGCCTGTGCCCGTCTGAATCTCGACGTTAGGCTACCGAGAAACGGACGGTGTATTGTCGGAAAATACGGAAAATATTTAGATAGGGTGAGGGGCAAAGAAGAGGAGGTACACCCGCCTTATGGATAACAAGCTCTCCCATTGGGGGCCACAGTATGTAATTCAATCTGCAGGTACACAAGTGGTTCGTGTCAAACAGTTTCAATGGCTAGAACTCATGTCCACATAAATACAACAGGCAAAATCTTGAGAGGCAAACACTCATAGGATGCTCCAACTCGTACATCGTCAAAGTTTGCATGTTCTGATGTGCAGTACCCGGCCGAGCCGATAAATTATTTTACGCTTCTACCACGGCCTGCCCCCTGGCCACTCGAGACTAGGACGAAAAGAACCAAAAATAACCTGCAAGTTACCGAAGTCTGTTCCTGAAGTGATTTAGAGATGCGGTCGTCGTAACTGACAGCAGTGACAGGTGCACACTAGCATGAAAGTATGTTTCATGGGCGGGACAACGACGCTCAAGTGTCAACCGAGGCCTCACCCAGTGATTGTTGCCGAAGCAAGGAGATTCATTCAAATTATAGACTCTGTACTAGTTCTGTATGGTGAAGCCCCGAAGTCCATAATAAGTAATTGCTCCAAGTCCCATGAATTTCAGTTTGGAGGATCATTTGACACGTCACAACACGAACAAGCACGTCCGAGCTCAAGCTCCAGCTCAAGTCCCAGTTCAGGTAGTCAATCATTGAATTGTTACATTTGCAGCATATCTTCCCGATGCATTTTTACGTTTTAAGGATCCTATAATTTCCCGCTCAGTTTCCCCAGAAAAGCCAGGCCAAACACACAACCCAGCAAAATAACACCGGCTATCCCAGCCTCTATTTATGACACCCCTCTCCCAAAAGATAAGAAAATATGGCGATAAACAGTTCCAAATAGTCATGAGTTGCAGAAGACTCCTGATAACCGTAAGACAAGAACGTGAAACACAATTTCAAAAAGCCGCAACTCCGTATATGCCTGCTAGCTCTTCAAATAGACAATATAACCACCCTCCCACCCCGTAAACGCCTGTGCTGTAATACCGAACACAAAATAAACCGCCGATTTAAATTCATGCATACTCGTAACATCGTGAGACCTCTCTCAATATCGTCTCGCCCGTCCGGATTCTCCTCCGTAGATGCTGACCGCCTCTCTCTCCGCTTTTCTTCACCATGCGCGCAGCGATTCACATCCCTTTTAAAAGGGATGAGGATTGAAATGATTTTGCTGGTTAGGTGGCTGGTAATAATTCAAATATGGATGGTTTGGCAGCGAGAAGTCGGCAGCCTTTAGCAGTGGGTTCAAGATACCCTGAGGTGGCATCTGTCGCGGTGCTGCGGGAGGTGCAGGTGGGAGGGTACTTGGCTGCGTGGTGCCCGGAAAGAATTGAGCAATACTTGCTTGCTGGACCTGTCTCGCCATCTCTTCCTCTTTCTCGCGGGCATTCCAACCCCACTTCTCCTTCAGCTCGTTGTGAAGGAAACCGATCTTCCAACCAGTTTCTTTCCTGATCTTCTCGAAAATTTGCAGGACTTCTTCCTGCTCGCGTCTTTCCACTAGGACCTCGGCGGCGATTGCCATGGATCGAAGGGCCACTGAAGCTACTCCACGATCTTTGACGTGGGCAACGATACCACAGATAAAGCGGGAGTGTGTTAGTTGTATCTCGTGCATAGTTGGGTCTGTCGAAGGAAGCAAAGGGTTGATTTGTGGAATCAGACACATCGCTGTGTGATAGAACAGTCGTCCCACAATAGTTGCTCGCTTTACCAGCCTTACAGTAAGTTAGTGATTAATTTCATAAACATAGCTTGCTTTATGCTTACCAAACCTCGGGAAAAGAGGATTTCGATGTCGTTTGGCTGGGGTAGAGATATGCCATCGGATGCATTGTCCGTGGAATATTGCTGTTCCAACTATCGCAGAGCCCTTTAAGTCGTTCCCACTCAGCATATCTCGTTTGTAGACGTAGTTGTTCATCATGCGGTGATGCTTCCTGGAATCGAGGGACCGAGGCTCGGAAGTTGGCGATCTTTGCCAAAACATATACGATTCGGTACACCCACAATTCCTCCTTGCAAGACTCGGTCTCGCGAGAAAAATCCAAGTCGACTCCCCATTGATCGGGCTCCCACGCAACTTGCCAATTGAAATGTAAACAACTTAATAGCTCCATGCTAACATTCAGCCAAAAGCACGCAGCACCAATCCCTGTACTTCTCGCACTCCACCCACATTCTTTGATCAAAGCTCGTGCTCCTGCTATATGATTCATGCGCTGAAGAGGACGTTCAGACATGATCTCATAGACGTTGAGAATGACGGCTGTTGTTGCACAGATCACCGTATCTCTGTCTGGATTTTGCAGTGCCCGTAGAAGTTGCGTAGTTGCTGTATCGTAGTAATATAGCGCTCTATCCTCATGGTATGCAGGATTGACCAAAGTCAAATGTCTGGCACCGCATGCTAGGAATGCATTCAGAAGCATGGGCTCGCCGAGTGAGTGAAATGGTAATAGTCTTGAGAAATGTTTCATCGGATCCATACTGTCCATCCACAAACCAACTTCTTCAACGAACACTTGCATGAATAGTACTTCTTCGGGTGAGTCAAGAAACTCTCGAGTATCGTTCGGGGGTGTCAATGTCTGTTCAGCACTGTTGTATGGGGCCGACGGAGGTGGGGGAAGGTACGAAGATTCACTGTTTGTGTGTCCATGTCGAAGACTACCTTCTCGGGAGCTGTCGTGTTTCATTGAATGTGTTGACTCGGGATATGATGCTAGACCACTCTGTATGGGCGGCAGTGCATTTTCGACTGACATCTGAGGGGGGTTCTGAACAATTGGCCCAGCATATTCAAATGCATGCTCGCGCGGAGGTGTAATAGTCTGGTCGAGATGGGCATATCGACCAAGACCTCCCTTGTATTCCGAAGCAATCTCTCGCGATTCGTCCAAGAAGTGTACTTATTAGAATTAGCAACTGTCTGTATGAAAGGAAGGGATATTGCTTACCTGCCCAGTCCGCAGTAGGAGGGATCATAGGAGGAGACTGCACCTGTGTATCAATAAAATTCAATCGCACTCCTCTTTTACATTGGCGGCTAGATTTTCGACAATTCTGACAGTTTGGAAGTCCCTCATCACACTTCAGATGTCGCTCTCGGCACGTCAAGCATCCTGTTCGTACTCTCTTCGGCTTGGCAGCGACTACAGGAGTGTCCACTGCCGTTGTGGACGAGGCGACCTCCGTCGCTGGCATCGAAACAGAGCCCCTCTTCCCTCCAATGCAGGAGTCAACGTTCGAATTTTGTGCTGATGCTTTACGTTTTCCTTTTGCTAATGGGCTTGTGTGTTGGTTCGCAGGGCTATATATCTGGTCGGCGGCGAGGGTCAGGTCGGAAGCTGTCGAAGCCGAGTAAAGTGGTGACGGGTTCGATTGAGCAGGGAAGACGTAGTCGAGATCAAATCCTGGCGCAGGGCAATTTTGTGTATTGTAGGCCGCCACGATGTTGTTCCTGCGATATGTCGCAGGTGGTCTCGGGGAGGAGAAATGCAATTGCAATTGAGCGAGAGGATTTGTGCTGTGCAATAGATAATCAAAGGTCGTAAGTTGTAGGACACTCAAGCGCGTAGGGGTTAGACTGAAGTCGATTGTAGTATGATAGGCTACTTGCACGCAACACAAGCCGGGCGATGAGTGAATTGGGGTGAATTGGTCTAGAAATTGGTACTTAGTCGTGATCTAGAGTTTGCGGAGAGTAACTATCCGGACGCTATTGAGGTACTCTCTGGCCGAGATCTCTATCGAACTTAGGTATAAGCGGGAAAGCAACTGGTGGGCTCGCAGGCTTTCTGCCTTGGTCCACGGACTCAGTGGATTTTAAGCGCATCGACTGTTCCCAAGAGAGAAGACCGTAGCACGTTAATGGTAGTATCCGAAGCATGCAAGGCACGAGGGAAAGTGGTGATGTGGATTGGCCTGGCGTTGGCGTTACAGGATGAGAATTAGAACAGAGCAGGGGAGGGAATTGGAGGGAGGGTATGAGGCAAGAGATGAAGCTGAACCACAGTTGATGATTGTTGAGCGAGTTTGCAGGGCAGGACTGAGAAGGTGAGATCCTGAGGAAGATGAGGTGTGATTGATAAGAGAGAGAGAGAGAGAGAGAGAGAGAGAAAAGAAAGAGTTGAGTGGACTTTTTCAAAGGCTGTGTTTTTGTCCGTCTCCTCTGAATGGAGGTGCAGCAACTTCGTCCTTTTTCTCCTTAGTACAGTTACTATCTATACAATTCGTTGCTGGATGTATTCTGGTTGTTTGGTGTCGCACGAAATGTTGTGTAAAGTGTTCGAGGTTTGTGCGATGTACAGTTTTTGGTGCGTTTTTGGATGTTATGAATGCGGAGGATATGGATTTCTGGTACATGGACATGTAAAACGATATCGCGATTATCATCCAGCGATGTCAGTAGTGACGCAGATGATAACCGCAATGTTGTATTCCTTCTGGAATTCGAGCAGTCCGTGTCGAGGGTTAAAGCTGGATAAGGTGCTTAATCTCTGCTTAAACTTGGATGATCTTGCTTTTCGAGGGCAACTCGAGCCTATGCGCGACAGCGGCAGTAGCGAGAAATGGCGAGAGGCTGAGGGTTGTAGGGATTGACGTCGTCAGGGTTGGACAACATACATCGACAGTACTGTAATTGTACAATATAAATGATCATACGTACTATGTACTGGGAGGGTGGGTGGCATATTGGAGATAATCCTGAAAGAATGCCGGTGATGAGGCAATAGCCGTTCTTTTTTTCAGCTGGACATCCATGGGTGTGTCTGTTAGTGTTTATGTGAGTGTGAGTATGCGAGTGTGTATGGTATGTATGTATGTATGTATGAATGATGGGTGAGCTCATACGCAGATTATATATGGTAAGCTAGGTAGGTAGACATCATCATCACATACAACTTGATCTGTCCGTAAATCTACACTTATACATACATACATGGATGTAGACATATACATACATACCTACATACTCAAACCCTAATTCGTATTATGTATAGGCAAGTAATCACCTTATTATCTTTGAGTACAGAATATCAATATGATACAGAACACTTAGTATCTCCCTACCATATATGACTTTCATCCTACTTACAGTCATAAGGTAGTATATTCTGAATACGACTACCGTTATCTATCTATCTATCTATCTATCTATCTATCCCAACACATTAATCAATAAAAAATGCCTGCCTGTATTTGTGTACCACCACAGCCACACATATCCAATGCCTTGGTTCTGTCTGGAATTTTCGCCCCTCTCTATAAACCCGACAAGCGCCTTCGAACACTTTCAATCTCGTGCAACAAGCTCCCGACAGCGTGTAAAGGGCTTACCGAAAAAGGTCCTACACAGTATCAACATCAAATCCGACCGCTGGAATTCGCTGAAAGGAGGTGTTCGGAATGTAAGTACAGTAATCGGTAGAATCGATCAGAATCGCCATTACAGTAGATATGGTGAAGTGGCGATACTTATTGATAACCCTCATAGATCTCGATCACGTTACAATCGCCATCGTCTTTCCTGTTCGAATGCAGCCTCCAACGGCGAGAAATCTCCAACGGATAAGTGCATCTAGATTCAAACTGCTTCGGACCTCATCCCTTTCCGGTAGAAGCATCTCTCATGACGGGAATCCATCGAATTCGCTCTGAATGGAACGCATTCTTCGCGGATGGACAACTAGTGAGATCATGCAGAAAGAAAGTCGACACGTTGAAGTCAAAGAAGATCTTCACCATTTCAATGCAAAAGTAAAAGATGCTTCGTGAAGAGTGGGTATATTCCCTTGCGCAATGCTGTTCGCAGAAACCGGCACTCAACGCTCTCGCTCAGGGCTGAAGGCTCTAATCCAATTGCAGCTTGCCCACTAGAAGTCCCGTTTCCAAGGCGCACCCCCCGTGTTGTACCGATATGCTAATATGCAGTTAGTGATATGCGGTGCAGCTGAAAATATGCGCTGCCCTAGCAGATGCTGCACGGGAAAGTGTGTTTGATAGATCATTTGCATGCGAATTGCATTGCCACATGAGATAGGTGTGATGGCAGGGATGCAGCAAAATCGCAGAACTAACGATCTGATCCTCATCCCAAGTGAGCATCTAGGTACGGACGGGGGCGAATACTGTAGGATTGGATGATCGACCTTGCTGTACGAGGCAGAGCGGCATGGGTGACGATTCCTGGCACTTGGATTGCTTGAATGTATGCTTTTGTCGTGCGATGCTATGAACAGACCGTCTGGATTTGTGGTTGAATATCCTTCAAGGGCATTTCATACGTAGATTGAATACGCAACTTGCGTATGTACTCCACCGTTGTACAGTATTGTTAGTGGTGCGATGCATCTTTTTGGGAATTTCTCTCGTAACATTGTACTCCGAACAATTAACTACTTTGAGCCCTGTAACGTGCAGCTTCCCGATGGCTGCAACGCGAAAGCAGCTAGGATTCAGTGTGTAGCATGAACATCTTGCAGAGAGGAATTATCATCGTGATATGGCTATCACATCCTTGTTAAAACGGGTGTATTATATGTACAGAGTTTATAGAGAATGAAGAAAGAAGAGAGAAAGAAAGAAAGCTGCGAATTGTCTACAAAACCACAGCACCACAAAAGCCTTACCAAAGATCCTCGCTACATACGAACTCCCGCCATCATTATCCCGTAAAGTCCGATGTAAACAACAGCAACGACGAGACATCGGCGGCGAAAGAGCTCGAGGAAGATATATCATGACCCAGCCGCTCGGGAGCGTGTAAATCCGGTCTGAGAATTGTCACAAATGTCGTTGCCAGTCCCACAACCCGCGTATATTCTCCGAGGTCACGCATCGCAAATCCACTCGACGACCTTCATCCGCCACAACAGCCGCCTCGTGACCGGCGATGCTGACGGCTGGGTCGTTGTCTGGAGCCTGACGTCCAAACGTACTGTTGCTGTCTGGAGAGCGCATGAAGGTACGATACTGGGTGTGGAGAGCTGGGGTGATGAGAGGTTGATCACGTGAGTTGATATCATGGCTTTTTTAATGTTGTTGTATGGGTTTGTACGGGAGTCGGGAGGACGATTTGATGATGATCAGGGGCTGATGGAAGTACAGACATGGGAAAGATAACAAGCTGGTGGTTTGGAAGTTTGGTGTGGAGGATGAGGAGGGGTTGAGTACGGTACTGCCCGTTAATGAGGGCGGTGGAGAGAGGAAACGGCCATGGTTGCTGTATGCTTTGGATGTCAATACCATGAATTTCTGCTCATTCGCGGCATGCGGGGTTAGAAATGGGGTGGTTCTTCAGGAAGAAAGACTGTTCATCGCGGTACCAAATATATTGAGCTCTGAAACAGTAAGTTCTTACTCCTTGATTTTGCAGTTTAGCTGACATTTCAGGTTGACATCTTTGAACTCCCCTCATCGAAGCGGATTCACACGCTTCCAAAGCCTCCGAGCTCCACAGTGACAACGGGAATGGTGATGGCTCTGTCTATATTTTACCATGGCACCGATCTGGTGGTAGTGGCTGGGTATGAGAGCGGTCATACGGCTGTGGCAGAGCAATTCTCCGACAACACCTGGCACTATACATACGCATCTCAACCACATTCCCAGCCTATTTTATCACTCTCACTCTCTCCATCGCATGACTTCTACTTCACCTCCTCCGCAGACGCCGTCATCGCCAAGCACCCCGTACCCTACACGACCCACCCCTCTCAAACAGATGCACACACCCCCCAAACCCCAGCACCGCAGATCTCATCATCTCAAAGTGGTGGCGGCTCTTCCAAACCCACTCCTTCACTCCTCTCCCAGGCCTTTGCGAACTCATCTCCTCAGTCACAATCTTCGACTCCTCGTCCACCGCCAAAACTGCAGACTACGCCCATGAATGTCATTCAAACGGGGCATGCGGGACAGCAGGGCTTGCGCGTACGAGACGACGGGAAAGTGTTTGCTACGGCAGGGTGGGATTCGAGAGCGAGGGTTTACTCGGTCAAAACGATGAAGGAGAAGGCGGTGCTGAAGTGGCATAAAGAGGGTTGTTTCTCTGTTGCTTTTGCCAATGTGAGGGAGGAGAATTGTAAGGGCGAGGGAAAGACAAAGGAGAATGGCGAAGATCAGGAGAAATCTTTAATGCCGAGGTCGACGGGGCTGAGTGTTGGGGAACAGAGGAGGAGGAAGGCTGAATTAACTCATTGGATTGCTGTGGGGAGTAAAGATGGAAAGGTTAGTTTATGGGAGATCTACTAATGATTAAGGACGGAAATAGTCTGATGTACTGTGAGATCACTTCACAGCAATACGTCCTGGAGCCTTGTGATGGGAATTGAAATATTGACAGACAAAAGATCAATCACTTGCGAATTTCAATCGTGCTTTTCGCGTAACTGATTCGCAAGTACATATCCTTTTAATCCTTTGGATCCTTCGAAATCATGGCCCAACGAGCAAACACTCTGCAAGTCGTTCTTCCAAATGTTATGTGTATCCTGGGATCGTCCTCGGAAAGTACCGCATGCTACCTATGCCTCTACCCTTAGCCTGTGCAAGGTCTCTTAGCTGGTCGATTGGAATTCTCTTCCTTGATCTCGACAGCATCGATCCTCTTCTGGTAGCTTTGCTTGAAAGTGAGACTTTTGGAAAAGCAGCTCTCCCCACAAGTCCTCCTGCAATGATGATCGCAAGCCACTAACAGAGTTGAATTGTAGGACTTGTTGCTTGTCATATTGACTTCTACGTATCTATGCCTACCGGATTTGGCCAATTCTTCCAAGATTTCTACCACAAAATTAAAGTGTTATTTCGTGATACTGACGATCTCATACTTGCTAGCGTAGGTAGTCTTGAGTCCATGGATTGTCGTAGCAAGAACCAAGCTGTTGAATGATCTGTTGTTGATCATATTCTGGCTCTCTATGACTTCTTCGTCGCGAACTTTTAGAGCAGGCTCGGAAGGACCCCCGGTTCCTAGTCTATATACCAAACTAACAATCTCTGGGTTTGACTGGTGATCGTTCAACTCGCTGAGTTGTACATATATGTCTAGGCAGTGATTCCACAGCTCATCAAATCCCCCAAATGCGGCAAGGTGGCATACCTTGTAGAGGAGGACTTGTGATAAGAAGAGCTCCTTCTCTGGAACTTTCTTTACCTCGATGTTGATGCTTCCAGTGTATAGCTAGTCAAAAAAGATATCAAAAGTAGCCGTGTCAAAATCCTTGAAGTCGAATGCATCCATATCTCTTGAAAAGGAGAAGTAATGCTGCTGTCTCTCTGGAAATAATCGATCTCTATGTATCACATATTCCTTTGAATCAACACCCACGTAAGCTCGAACCAACAGAGAACTGTAGCAAAAAATGTAAGTTAATCTGAGGCTGCAGGAAATAGCTGAAGAGAGACGCACCTTTAGGCTTTTGAGAACGTTTGGTGTCAGGAGTGGAATTTGATGAACTCATGGTTGAGATGAATGCATCAAGTTATGTGAGACTTGACAATCTATGACGGTTGATGATCAGCACAATCCTCGGTATAACTCGAGGTGAGTTGGGGTGAGGATGGAAGTGGAAGTGAAGTTGAAAGTGATTATTTGTAATGATGTGAATCTATGACACTCTTTGGAGGCCTACGTAAACGGATTTCTTACCTCTCGGGACCATTACCAGAATGGATAAGAGACAGATTCTCATCCTCTAAGTTTTGGTTCGGCGAGAAACTTGTATTAGTCACTTGGTCACTGCTATCGTGATGGTAACTTCAACAAGAGCTCTACTCAACAGTAGTCTGTAGGAAATTTATTGATGAACTGCTAAAAGAGAACTGAGATATCACGTTACGACAGCGAGCACTGGGGTGGTACCATGTAAACTGAACCTTTGAAAACTCAGAGATCCATTACCTGCAAATTGTAATATCGTTACGAGCAGTGATACTCTGCTCCCATCATGATTTCTCCTCATAACACAAATTGAGCCCTCTCCCCTGAAGCCATTCCTTTTCTTTTTACATCCACGCTGAATATTTCCAAGCCATCTCAAAAAGCTCTCAAAGCATTCCAGTAATCATCCTCGTTTGCAAAATAAATTTTATGTCCTCGATACAAACTTCTGAGTTTGGCATCCTAAGTAACCTCAAGGCTCCTGGCTTTGATATTGACGTTGTATTCTTCCTCTTGGTTGTGCCATCCGTTTGCACGAGTGTTTCGATGTGTCGACCAGAAGCTGCTTACTCTATCCTAGCAGTGTTGGGTCTATTTTCATAGCTTTCCTCGAAAGTAAGATGATCAGAAAAGCACCCAATCCCGCAATCTGCATGAAAATAGCAAGCCTTTAGACTGCTAAGATTGTATACATTCACTGAAAGTCCTTTGTCAAGTGAGATTCTCAAGCGGCATCCGGGATGCGATAGTTCTTGTAAGATTGTTGCCCCAAGCCCCCGCTTACCCTCCAAGAAATAATATAGTTCAGAGAGTTGTAGGTGGTCTTTCTTGAGCTCATGAATTGCTGTACACAGTACAACCTCTCCGAATGAAAAGGCCCCGACAGAATTCCGAGATTCTTCGACGGCGCTATCGGGAATTTCTTCATGGTTCTCAGGATACACAAGCTGAGCAACTGTTCTGTTCAATGCATGATTATTCAGGTTGCTGAGGTGTACATATATGTCCAGGCAATGGTACCACAACTCCCGAAAGCCAAAGTACTCAGCAAGAATGCAAGCATTGTAGAGCAAGACTTGGGATTCAGAACGTGAAGATTGATGTTCTAAACCCGCTGGTGTGTCGATCTCAATGTTGCGGCTATACAGCCAATGGAAAAGTATCTCAAATGTGGAAGGCTCGAAATATTTAAGTTCAAGACTTGCTTCATGACGATGATACTTCTCTAGTCGTCCATTCTGTCCCTCAGGAAACAGGAGGTATCTATGGACAACGTAATGCTTTCGATCTGGACCTACATATACCCGAACTAATGCAGAACTGTGACAGAAGTCGTTAGCTTGCGTCGAGCGGCTGATGATAGTAAAAGAGAACGAACATTTTTGAATCCTGAGACTCTTCTGGGGTGTATCCAAAACCTGTGCTAGATGATGCTGGAGTCCGATCAAAGTCACTTCCGAATCCTATCGTTGCTAGTTTTGCAGCAGTGTTGCCAAACAAACTACCACCGGTGTTGCTAGCCCTACCGAAAGCTGAAGTTCCACCACCACCGCCACCGAACAAACCACCAGTCGGCGTAGGTGTTGTGGTGGTGCTGCTACCGAAGAGTCCACTAGTAGTAGGTTTGAGCTGCCCAAAGAGGCTTCCTCCAGTAGTCTGTGTATTGCCTCCAAATCCAGTGGATGATTGTGAAGTTCCAAAGGGTGTGGTCGACGCACTACCACCACCGAACAAACCTCCGGTATTCGTGGTTTTAGTTGCTTCAAATGGATTGGTAGTTTGCGTGGTTCTTCCGCCAAATCCTCCAAATCCAGTGTTAGCCCCAAATTCTCCAGCCTGGTTGCTCGCGTTTCTATATCGACGTCCTACGGCATAGTCGGCCAGTCTCAGTTCCTCAGGAGGAAACTTCCGATATGGCTGCTGTAAGTTGATACTTTGGAATGAATTTTGTTGATTCAGAACACTGTATGGCTCTTTCTCGACGTGTGGCTGGAATGGAACACTGCCAGTTCCTGTGCACGCACCAGCTGTAACTACCGAATTGGATGCACTCATGGCTGAAGAGCGCAAGTATGTGAGGATCGAAGGTCTAGCTGAGAATGTAGCTAGGAATGGTTACCGATGCATTGACCAGTATATCTGGAGGTGGGTTTGAAGTGAGATTGTAATTCTTATGGAAGTCAGAGTATGAAGGTGAAGGCCCAATGTGGTGTGAGGTTGAGGAAAGGGTCGGAAAGTGGGCGGGGACAGACGGTTCAACAGATGCAGTGACCTCTTCGATGTAGTGATTGGAAACAAATCGTATTCACATAGATGGACAAAGCCAAAGCAAACGAGATATCTTCCAATATTGGTCAATAAGGTGATTTGTACGGCAAACTTACTCAAGAGCAACTTTCTACGAGTAAATAGAACTGAAAACGAATAGAGCACACTCTTGATAGCACACATATACAATATTTCAAGGTCTTATTATTCATTTTCCCATTTAAGCAGCTAGCCTCATCTTCTATAAGGATACTTGCAAAAGTTTCTTGCAATGAACTAGACAGACCATGCCCAGGAATATCAAGCAGGCAAGCCACGGCTCTCTATCATAATCCATGTATGTAACACCCAATATCGTTACTCATTCGCTCCCACTGCGATAGAAATGACGATCATAATTCTGCTCAACAGTAAGCCCCCTCTCAGGACACTGATCGCAACGTATGTACTCGTGAGGGTGATACGAGCAAGACCTTGCAGATGATGGGCTCCAAATCCTTCCCTCACCACTTCCATCATCCTCCACCAGATCGAAAGTATTGTTTTCCCTTAACCTCCTCGCTACATTTCTCTCATGCTCCATATACATCTCCGCGACCTCAAAGTATCTACTGGTGCCCCCATCAAGCCACATGTTATGAATTGCCGCATCAACAACACAATCCGCAATCTCAGGCACATCACACTCGTCACTGTAGACATAGTCGAAAACCTCATCTTCATACGCAAAATCATTCCAGGCGCTAACATGCACGAAGATGTCCATGGCGTGTGCGCAGAGACTCCACATAGAGAGATGATGAGCCATGACAGCGGTTTTGAGCAAGAGGAGCAAATCGCACGAGCTGACTTGACCATCAGGGTCCCGTTGAGGTGTATCAACACGGCAATAGCGGATCCATTGGAGCACTTGATCGAAGGCTTCGACGTCCTATATTCTAGTTCTCAGATAGATGGAGTGATCAATATCGAGTTCACTTACGCGTTTCCACTCTGAACTTTGGAGAGCGGTGAGGCTGTTCTCTTCGAGATCAGTGCCTACCAAAACGTGGAGAATCTCGTCACTGCAGTGGCTTGTACTGTTAGTATGACTCTTGTGGTGCTTGTGGTCATTGACTTACTCGGCGAATGATTCCAGCGAGAAGGTATAGTCCTCGGTGTTAGACATGTTGGTGTTTGAGCAGCAAGTAGTACGGAACAGCAGCAGAAGATTAAGTGAAAATTATACTTAAATAGAAGTGACTATCTTCAGTACAGTAGTCCACTTTCAAGATATGGCTTCTTCTTTCATAAAGATAACCATTCAAATAGTCGCCGGAAGAGCACCGTTCTCAATACAAGATTGTGCAGTCACAACATTTTCAAGCTATTTAGCAATGCAATTCTAAAATGCTTGTCTATAGGTATCATCTACATCTCTATCATCTAAATCTGAATACCATACTTTTCATAAGGGAAGTTCTCCAAAGTATCCAACTGCTCCGCCCACCCATCATCCAGCTCTCCAAGCTGGTGCGCATCACCTCCACCACCCGCTCCCGTCAAGCCCGCCATGACCTCCTTCTCCTGCCCTTCATAGACCTTCGCGAGCTCCGGATGTGGCACCCAAACAACTCTCATGCCCGCCCTTCTGCCAGCCTCTACACCCGGCACACTATCCTCGAAAACCAAGCACTCCTCAGGCTTAATCTTAGCCTCACCCTCTCCCAAACTGGCATTGATAGTCTCCAACGCCAACAAATAGATATCAGGCAATGGCTTTCCCCTCCCCTTAGGAATGCGCACATCATCGCCCAGGACCCGTCTATCATCCTCAAAGACCGTGAAAAGCTCCGTATGGTTCTTAGTCTTCAGCTTGAAGTTGGCCTCGTGCGAGGACGTCGCCAACGCAATGTGCACTCTGTTCGCCTTCCCCTTTGTAGCCGCCAGATCTCGCAACAGCTTCTCGGCACCGGGCAGGGCCTCCGCCTGGTGGAAAAGTTCTTCTTGGAGGACGCGCTGCTCCGCGGCGAATTGCTCTTGCGGGATTGGAAGTTGCGCCCATTCGTAGAAGATCGCGCCGGAGGTGGGACCGGGTCGGCCTTGTAGTTGGGCTTTGATGGGCCATGGGAGGTTTGGGCGGCCGTACTTGGCGAGGATCGTGTTGGCGCATAGTGTGTATAGTTCTTCGGTATCGAGGAGGAGGCCGTCCATGTCGAAGAGACAGGCGCGGATTGGGGGAAAGCTGTCGGAGTTAGTTTGGTTCATTGATTGGGTTTTTGGACGATATACTCTGTTCTAGGCGGCATGATTGGTGATATAATTCAGCTCCGATGTGCTGTGATGGCAGTGTTGGTCTGTTATGTAGAAGTGTTTGTTGTGGGGTGTGGGGTATTGAAAGCACCTAGATTGTAGAGGGGTCCGCGGTATTCTTTCCGCCTCGTCATACACAAGCGTCGACCTGTCACAACACAAAATGAGTTCACGAACTGAGCGCTTCCAGCGCAAGCCCAAGGATCCGTCAGATCAAATCGTTGATACTAGTGAGAGTGTCGAAGCCGAGGAGGTTATACGGTTTAGTGCTGAGGAAGAATCTGTAGGCATTTCACAGACAGCTTCGAGCCGTGGCTTCACTAACGGACGTAGGTGCTGTTGAACGAATCGAACGCCCAGAAAGCAGAGGCAAATAAGCTGTTCTCTGCCGCAGAGTACAAGGATGCGATTGCTACCTACGACAAGGCTCTATCAACGTGCCCTAATTACCTAGACTACGAGATCGCGGTGCTGAAATCCAACGTTGCGGCATGCCATCTAAAACTCGAGGACTGGAGGGAGGCCGTAAAGGCCGCCACTGCTGCGATTGAAGGGCTGGATAGATTGGAGGGCAAGAGCGCAGGGAAAGAAAAAGAGGAGGAGAGTTCTAAGAAGGAAGAGCAAGCGGAAGAAGAGGAAGCGGATGAGGAAATCATAAGTGCAGGCGCGGAGAAGGCCGAGGATACATCTATCACGAAGAAGCAGCAGGATGACATTGAGCGGATCAGATCGAAGGCGCTGATGAGGAGAGCCAAAGCGAGGACGGAGCTGGGTGGTTGGTCTACGTTACAGGCTGCAGAGGAGGATTACAAGGAACTCGCGAAGATGGAGAATTTGCCTGCAGCTGACAAGAGGCTTGTACAGAGGCAGTTGGTCGTATTGCCTCCAAAGGTGAAAGCTGCACAGGAAACTGAGGTTGCTGAGATGATGGGGAAATTGAAATCGGTACGTTATCTGGGAATTCCTGGTATTGAACTATGCTAACACTACGCCAGTTTGGCAATGGACTCTTGGGCAAGTTTGGATTGTCTACGGACAACTTCAATATGGTTAAGGATGAGAAGACGGGCGGCTATAGTATGAATTTCAATCAGGGCTCCTGATCGTAGTGTCTTCACGATAACTACGATGACATAACTACATCAAATGCCGGGGCCTTTTGTGTGTATCTGTGTATGACCTCAACTTGAACGCTATATAGATGTGGATAGTCATCGAGGGGGGCTGCTTCAGCCAGAGTTGTTGATTACTACTAGAAGGAATTGACAACCACACAAGCTTCTGATTGACATCCCCGCATTCTGAATACCACCAAAACGCACAGGTTATTACTCATGGCTTCTGACTATGTCTTAAATACACTAGTTTTCATTCACACACTGGTTGTCCAAGCCGACAGCAATTATCAGGTTATAGATTTGATATTTCATACAGATTATCTCACCATAATTTACCTACATTAACTTTTAAACTCTACATACACTAGGTGTCTCCTTATAGGTCATCATCCACTTCACCCGCTCAAACTCCACACCATCCATTACCTCATTAGCATACTCGTTCAACAAAACCCTTCAACTTGTAAACCGACACAGCCAACCACCTCACTATTCCCTCCTCCGATGTACTGAAAGTGGGAGCACCGAAATGGTTTCTTGTGGCGCGAGATTTTTACTGGGCATAAAGATATCCGCGAGCTTCTCCGACGTACTTCTCATTGCTGTTGCTTGTCGTCTATTGTCAACACTTTGCCTTCTTCGCCCAGTCATTGATCCGTGGCCAGGTAAAGGTTCAGGTCTTCGATGATGGTGCGGTAGCCAAGGGTCCATCTAAGCGCATTGTGTCATTTATTCTTGTGAGAAATGTGTGGCACCCTTGAGGTTCTCGTATATCTCATCGATAGCGAAAGTCTTGACTGAAGGGCTTTAGAGATCAATATTGTGGGTGTGGATGATAGGAACGCTTTCTTCTTTTCATGGCTGTAGTGGGTGGTGCTTTGGATATTTTGATCTTCTACGTCTGTTAGCCTGCAGACATCAATCAAGATCAAGAGTCGAAAATAGAATATCCTTCTCCATACCCATTGTCATGTTCATCCCATACCATTTTCCAATATCCAGTCAGATACCATCTCAACCCTAGCAGATCTTCCAGACTCCATAAACACCGGCGAACAGGATCCAGCCCGGCCAGAAAATAAGCAATGCAAGCGCATTCGGGTTAAGAATCCAAACCATGAACTCAAAGAACACCTTATCCCGGAATTTCTCACTACGCTTCCACAAAGCCCGACATCCGCGCGTGATAATGGCAAACGAATGCCGTGCTATCACTGCTGCCGCCCACGCGGTCTGCAACACCACAATCTGGCTAGCATAGAGAGTCTGTTGTAGCAGGATCTGCGTGAGGATAGAAGTGCGAAGAACAAGGAACAGTGCAGTGCTAGAGAGTAGAGATGCGGAGTGCAGAAGAACAGGTGCTAATTGGGATGTCACCTTCGAAGGATTGGCGGACGAGGAGATGCTGTTGGGCGCTGTTGTAGTGATAACGGTCATATTGACGGTAGCGTGCGAAATTTTGGATTGTGCCGGTTTTTTGTTTTCTGAAAATTATTTTTCTCTTTCGAAGAGAAAAATAGAGAAAAATAGAGAATCCAGAATTTTATTTGCTTTTTTATTTTAAAAGTTTGATGTTTATGGTCGAGGAAGCAGAGATTATATTAGATATTTGCTTGTGGTTGTTGTGGTCGTTGGTAGTACCTAGTATCTGGCCGCGAGGCTAGCGATACCAATCCAGCTCGTTGATAATAAAGGAGGGAAATGAGACAGAACTCAGGCAAGGACAGCGAGTAAGATAACAGGAACGGGCAAATCGTGAGGCGGTAAGGCGATCGCTGTCCCAGTTCCCAAGCACAAGCACAAGCAAAATCTAAAGCAGTAACAGATAAAATAAGACAGGAGAGAAATCAAACTCCTTTCGAGTCGGCCACGTCTGCCTTTTTGACTGGGACTTAACTTTGAGAAGAGATATGTTATGGCAATCCATGGCAATCCATGGCGAGAGCTCCGTGTCTCTTATGTTGTAAAGATTTGTATTTGTAGTGGGGGTTTGTGCCATCTACGCACCATTCCAGAGGCTTCGTCCCACTTCGTGCAGCCTCTCAGAGCAGCCCACAGGCGTCAACAGAGGGCCAACTCAAGCGTGTGGACCGAAAAAGCTCGATGAGATTCGATTGAGATGTGCCTGTGCCTGTGCCTGTGCTAGACCTTAAGGCAGATTACGTCGGTATCGTTTCGTTCGTTCGTTCGGACGCTCCCGCCACTCAGTGGATCCGCTTTGTTTCTTGGGCATTCTATCCTACCTTACTCCACGTGCTATTCAGCCCGCCGCCCAGCATGTCTCCATACAAAAAAGTCGAGTCGAGTCGAGTCGAGTCTCGGTCAAGAGATCAAATGTACTGCGTAGTAGTATTCGTTCCATGCATATGCGTTTGAATTGCGTTGTTGCGTGCGTTCCAATGACAATTGATGATTGTACTTTGCTTGGCTACGTACGGTACGATCCGACGACCCTTATGAGATAAGCACATTCGCATTACCTTCGCATCCGAACGTCTTTTCCGTGCGGCATCGAGCTTCATGAATGACAGGCGTGGTGGCATAGATTTGAATATGCGAAGGATCCAATGGGAGCGACGAGATGTGCCATGTTTAATCTATTGTTGGGCTGACATATCATTGAGGTTGGATGCCGTGTGATGGATGGATGGATGGATGGATGTATCATCATACATACAGACATACAGACATACAGACATATGTGGGTTGTCAGATACGCATATTGGATCTCTGCTTATTTATGTTCCTAGCGTTGTCGTGACAGCGAGTAAGCGATTGGGGATTTCACATGTGTCGCTTGATTGTTGATCGTTTCATGACATGGACTTAATCAGTGCTCGACACTCTTGATGATCGTTTGACTTAGCTCGTGTGAGTAAGCATTGACCCCATGAATTAATTGGTTGATGGATGAATGTTGTACCAGGAAATCTGAAGGAAACCTCTCTTTCGTAGATGAGGGATTTGCGGCTTCTTTTGCTTGAGGGAGGGGTTCAGAGGGCATGGAGGGGTAGTGGTACGGTAGGGGTGATTGGTGATCATTCAGCCGCACTTGACGGGAGACTATTGCAGCGTAAGACCACCTCTTGTTATCTAGAAGGCTGAGCCATAGAAGTAATATTGGATGGTCTCTTCAGGGTCCTTTTGTCGTTTTTACAGTAGTTGTATGGACAATTCGCGATCAGATGTTGAAAATATATGATAGGATAGTATTGTATAGTACGTTCTGGATACATGACCCGAATGGCCACCGTCGCTCGATATCATCATGTTTTGCCTACCATATTGTAGCTTACTCGTTGGTATGAATGATCCACGGACGATGGCTCACCTTCATCAGCTTGAAAGCATATGTTACTATACCTTCTGCGAAGGACAATAGTTATACACATCTAATCCCTCTCATATCTTACGCGTATCACTATAGATGCCTCCGGGTGTCCTAAAGGAAGAACCAAATAATAACATCTATCATCTATCAGCGTCCTGATAGTCATCAATCATTCGGACGACAAGAGCAGCCTACTAAAAGCATCATGCTTCTCTTCGCACTTGCAGTCGTAAGTTAGAAGTGAGATCGAGTTTCATCGAAAGATGGGCATGTTATGAACAGAGATCAAAGGAAGGCGGGGTAATGTAGAGAAGTGAAGCTTGTCTTCATACGCATGGTACATACAGCTCTTGAGACTATTATCTATGCTTAGATAATAAATCTTGAGCTATTAGAAAATGGCAAGCTGTCCAGTCTTAGGTCTTCCATCAATGGCATAGTATCAGAAACCTCACATCATCCAAGCTAATGCTATATAAATAGAGACAATAATCAGAAGGTTTTTCGCCCATTGCATCGAAGCAGATTTGGTTGGTATCGGATCGAAATAATTGAGAAGTTCTCGAGATGAAACGACGTCTCTTGAATTGTTTGACCAGAGTGACTGAGACCAAGTCATCTCATTAAAACATAGCCACGAGATATTTGACATGCACATTTTAACTTGTGCTATCAATCAACAGGCTCCTGTGGACTTGTATGGAATCTGCAAAACGAAGTATAGCATACACAACACATCTGAAGTTCAAAAGAACTCATCTCTTCCTCGGTCGAATTGCACTCATTCGGACATCCATCCAAAAAAAAAAAAGACGCTATGGTTTAGCAAGTGGATCCACGCTCGCTAGCCACAATGGCACCCACAACGTCCGCACACCATGACAAATGAGGGTCCACCAACATCAAAAAGCGCCAAAAAAGATGTTCGAATACTCAGGGTATGCCCCGAGTCGCAGAGATTGCGGCTTCTGTGGATCGAACACAGTGCCTCCAGATAGATGATTCCGAAGTTAACTTCAGTCTGGCGCTCTCCCAAGTGAGCTAAAGCCGCCGCTTGGTGAGAAGACGAATGGATGGAGAGCCAATCGCCTGGAAGTTGAGGGATGGAGCTTATTGAAGATTATGAAGGATTTTGGCCAAGGATGCTGGATGTGGATGAGTTGAAGATGAATGGATGTCTTCATCACGTGGTTGCCTTTTGTCTTGTATCAATCGAGAGGTCTGTTGATCGGGACATGTAAGAAGCTGATTCTGTTTATTGATCTGTAGTTGTAGGTGAGCTCTGCTGTAGCCGATGTTTCTCTTTGTCGTTCATATATCCAGCCAATATGCGAGCTCCCGCTGAATGCTGATGAACGGTGAATACATGGAGATCGAGAACACAGCATAAAGACCAAACACAAGAGAAAGAGAAAAAAAAGGAAAGAAAAAAATAGAAGCAAAGACGACAAATGAAAATGAGAGAGCCAAAGAGCAGCACCGTTGATTACTCAGAATAAAAGCTAAAAGCAAAATAAAAGTAAAATCTCAATGAGATGATGAACTGGTTTCATTTGCCGTCAAGCATTCCTTCAACCCAGACTGAAACCCGGCAAAAGAACATTAATAAAACAAAGATAAAGAGAGTGTGAGTAGAAAACAAAATATAGAAGAGCAACGTCATCTATACCTGTGAAACCCGAAATCACAAAAAAGCGAAATAAGTTCAGATATCCAGCTACTTCCATCCCCCATCAAGTACATTTCCCACCCGCTCAAGAACTCTCATCCCTCCACAAAGCCCCGCAAATCTCTCCGTCCTCTCCCTCGAATCCATCTCCACAAATGCATTCAGCCCAAAAATCCCCTTCTTACTCGCTTCATCGCCATCAACTCCATCCGGTTGCTTCAGCGCCCCGACAATAACCTGCGCCATGAATGCATTGCACCCTGCCCTTCGCAGGAACAACTCCCAATGCGTCTCTTCGCTCAGTAGGGTGAGTGGTTGTGGTAGGTGAGATACGCCGTAGCGCGATATGAGGGCGACGACGTACTGTGTGAGGCCGGCAGTGGGGATATAGTGTGGGAGGATGGAAGAAATGTGCGAGAGCGAGGTGGTGAAAGCTGTGAGGTCCGCAAGTGCAGCGCAGGAGCTCTCAGGTAGCACATCGAAGTTGGTAACAGGGTCGACGATGAGGACTAGGAGGCGCTCGTAGCGAGGCGCGATACTGTTGATGCGGGTGTGGATCTTGGAGATGGCTTTGCTGCCTGGTAGAGGTTTCTGGCTTATTTTCTGAATGGTGGTGAGTAGGATGCCGGTTGAAGGTGAGACTATTATGTCGGCTTCAGAATCGAGGGGTGAGATTACGGGCGACCGTTGGATAGTCGGTGTGTTAGGGAGCCAGGCAGTTGTGTTGTGGCGGGAGAAATCGCGCTCGATTAGCAGAGTTTGCGGCGAGAGTTTCTCAATGTCCTGTAGAAAGGATTTGAGAGCACGGTCTTGGAAGAGGGCGCAAGATACTACAATGGAATGAGGATTGTGAGGAGCGGGTATATTGGGAAGCGGCATGGATAGCTGAGTTGGCTCTGGCTCTGGCTCTGGCTCTGGCTCTGGCATTACAAGAGACTTTTGGGGGACCTGCGTTGTCGGGTTCTCTGTTGAAGTAGCGAAAAAATCACTCTTCTTGAGTTTTGATCTATTCTTACCATATTGCTCGACGAAGTTATTGACAGCACCAGCGATTGAGAATGGATCGAGAAAATCCAATGCGTTAGTGGTTGAAGAGGGGTCTTCCAAGGTGAGGTTCGAAGAGTCTACTGATACTTTTTGAGTTGCTTCGCCGAAATCCAACGGACGTTGAAGTTTTGCACTTTTGACTTTCATCTCTCGACCATTAGTACTTGAAATTCTGCCGCTGCTTGTCGACTGTAGATCTATCTTCAGTAACTTCGGATTTTGCTGGGTTGCCATCTTCGCTGCAAGTGACAATCTCCGCTTCCTAACTAAAGAAGACAGGTCCTCTTTCTCTGCAGACGCCTTAGACAATCTACCAGGCTCCAGATCTTCCTCTATATCATCTTCTTTGAGTATGCGAAGTCCTTCTGGCTTCCAGGTCAGGTCTGAGCTCATAGCAACTTTCTCGTTTTCCCATTGCCCGATCAAGCTGTCAAGAGCTCCTTCATCAACAAGACTTTCAGTCATATCAATTCTGGCAAGTCTAGAGTCCCATGGATTCCAGCGCAATTTGTTACTTAGTTTCGAGATACCAGCCCACTCCGTAGCCACTGGGTTGTGCTCCAATTCTCTATCCACCATTGTTTTCAATTGTTTCGAGATGTTTAAAGCATCACCACGTACGAACGCCCATGGTGGTAGTGGAAACGAGAAATCTAAATGCGGCACTGGAATTCGCTGGGTAGAATCAGCTGCAATCAGTTGTTCTTGAGCAAGAGCTTGTTCAACCTTTGCTGCTGAAAGACTACATAGCGCATTAATCTCATCTGAAATGTCAGGCTTTGGCTCTTGGTGTGAGGTCGCATTGGAGGGAATTGTGTTGGGACGAAGTTCATCGATAAAGGTATTAATCTCAACCATATCATTGAATGCAACAGCCTTTCTAGCCGTCGGAAGAAGCGGTGTCAAAGGCTGTTCCACCTTCAGACGATTAGCTTGGGCACGATTGAGCGTTGGTGAGGAGTCGTATCCAATTAGCTGGTCCAGCATATCGAAGTCCACTATTTCGTCACCGTTTACTGCGTCTATGGAAAGAAGTGGCGACACAATTCGATCGTCCTTAAAGATGGCTTCCTCAGCTTCTCTAGCCTCAGCACTGAGCTTTGAATCCGAGCTCGAAAAGAGAGGGAGATGCAGTGCAGGAGACGAAGGGATATACGGAACATAAGGAGGCGACATAGGTAACAACGGCGGGGAAACTGGTTCAAGACCCTTGTTCTACACGAGTTAGCGTAACGCATATAGATATGAGAAACCACTCACTTTCTCCCATACCCCAACACCATCCCAAGTCCATGGAGAGACGCATTTCACATCCTTACGCCTCATAACATCCTGCAGATATCCCACCACTTCTCGCCCAACAACTTGCTTCTTCTCCTCACGGATCTCCCTCATTACCAGTCCCGGCAGATCCCACATCTTCGACGGCCACCTCAGACTTTCGCCCTTCTCATCATCTAGCGTTTCCACAGGCAGGATAACATCGTTCGGGTGAAGTTCGTCGCGGTTATTTTGTAGCCACACGCGCACGTCCGCTTCATGATCTCCGGCGATGATAGGTAGATCGCATTTGAGGCGCTTGCGGACTCGCACATCGAGTCTTGAGGGTGTGAGGTACTCTGAGGGTGAATTGTTGCATTGGATGGATGCGAGGAGCTGGGAGGTCTCTTTTGTGCATCGGAGGCGTTCGCTGGTTGAGATTTGTGTTTGGGGTGGGAATTGGGGGAGGTGAGTCTCGGATCTGTCTGTTTCTGGTAGTGTTTGAGACTTGATGCTATGCTTGTATTCATTAATGATCGATGGGGAAAGATGATCTCTTGCGAGGTTGTGGAATCGTGCGTAGTCGATGATGGTTGATTCACTCTCCGAGAGGGTTGATGAAGATACCAAGTCACCCATTGTTGCGGCAAGAACAGATATTGCCCGTCTAGAGAGACTGTCTATAGGACATGTCTATGGTACTTAAGTTATGTCTGGTAGTATAGAACTAGTATGTTTCGACGTTTGAGATGTATGGTGCATGCATGATGTTGAAGCAACTCGCAATATAGCTCAAGGAAACAGTATATTTAGCACGTGATAAAATATCATCAATCACAGCACACAGCTAAATTCAAAGTCAAAAAGCAACAAGTCCTCAATTATCGTAAGTTTTTCGTTTCTCAAAACTAATTATCAATCCCAGGCATCGCTAAAGTAAGACCAAAGCAAGAAATAGCCTCTTGGCTAACACAGCAAACTCCCTCCCATGCATGATATATATATATCAACTCCCGCTAAACCGCCCAAAAAGAAAAACACCCGCTCAATCAAAGTCATGTCATGATTCCATCGCCCAGCTTTAATCATTGTAGTTGCTTTGGCCCGAACCATCCTTGTTCACAGGCGGCAGACCATCTCTCTTGAGCAGTTCTTCCTCCTGACTCTTGCTGTTCAGGTCCAAGTATGGACGTTCAGCCTGGCAAGCAACTCTCACAGCATGTCTGCGATGTGGCGCAAAGCCATAGCTAGCGCTATGGTTCGAGATTCTGTTATCCCAAAACGCGACATCGTCCTTGCCCCACTGGAAGCGGACGTGCGCCTCTTGAGTGGTCGAGACAATCTCATTGAGCATGTTGATGATAGTGTCTGACTCAATCTTCGGGATGCCAACAATCTTGGTGACGAAGCCAGGGTTGAAGAAGAGTGACTTCCAGCCGGTGACCGGATGCGTGCGGATGAGCGGGTGCTCGGTTGTGACGGGTTCACGACGGACGGTGCGACCTAGGGCGCGGGAACCAACGGCTTGGATGTCTGCGCTGTGCAGGGCAGTCAAGCTCTCGAGGAACTTCTGCATGAATGGGGAAAGTGCGTCGTAGGCAGCGTATTGGGAGGACCAGAGGGTGTCGCCTCCACCGCCACGTGGTGGACCGGTTAGGACTTTGAGAGAAGTATAAGATGGGGGTTGGATCTCATAAGTGACCTGGAGTTTATTAGTACTTGGTTCAAGAACAAAGATATTGGAAGCTACGCACATCACTGTGCCAGAGGAAGGTTGGGGCAAACATGGCTCGTTGATCCTTGGACTTCTCATCGGTGTAGACCACGTGCACATCATCAAGATCTCCACGCTTTGGGACAGAAGTGGTAGCATGCTTGTGAAGCTTTCCGTAGTAGGCACCAAGCTCGCGTTGCTTATCGATGGTCAAGTTCTTCTGGTTGCGGAACATCACTACACCACGGATGGCGATGAGACGAGCAATGTCGTTCTTCTGAGCATCGGTGAGGTTGGCCAAGTCCACACCATGAACTTCGGTGCCAATCTTTGGGTTATAGTCGAAGATATCCGTAGCAATCTCGCGGAGGTTACGGAATTCGGGATCTCCAAGGAGTCCTTTGTCCTCATATGGGACTTCCTCAAGTGCTGGCCATGTGACGTCCGGGAAATATGGCTTCAAATCCTCGTGTTCGTAGTACTGAGAGTGATCCTGGACTGTTGTACGACCTGGGACATATGAGGCGACAGATTGAGCCGGTGCAGCTGGGGCGAAGTGGAGTTTGGAGGGGACCACATTGTCGGTAGTCTTAATGTCGGATGGGTAAGAGACTGGCTCTTCGAGTGATGGCGCCATGATGATATCAATGGCAGGATTTAATTTTAGAAAATTGTGCTGAAGGGACATTGTGTTAGCACGAGTGTATGTTGAGGCCTTGGTTATTGATGTTCGATGAAGTGATCGAGCGAGTCGACTCAGAGAAGAAGCCATACAGTAGTAGAGTGGTCCAGTGGAAGCAGAGAAAAAAACAGGAGGACTCAATCTCAGGTTTTACTTGAGTCGATGCGAAGAATTGTGAAAGTACAGCAACTTACAATATATGTGCTTCACTGATAGGAGGCACCAAGCTGGACAGGCGGTACTCTTGACGTTTCTTAATAAGCCTCACGTGAGACAAAAAGGGAGAAGAGCTTAGAAGAGATGATATTTTGAGGAGTGAGTGATAACAGGAAAGATGTTTCTTGATTATTGGTTACCAAAAGGAAGGTAGGAGGAAGGAAAAGGAAGAGGACTATATAATTTGTTCACCTTCGAGCGACTTCTGGCACCATTGCTGACAACTCGCACACCATCCAAACAATGATGAAGCTCTTCCCCACATACGCTAGTCCACGTTGGATCTGAAAAGGACCTGCGTCCGAACGGCACATTGTTCATATTAAGTGCATCTTTCCCAAGTTGTAGTAGATCATGGTTGACTCCGATAAGTAAGTAGCAAGAATTGCGCAAGGATTCCCGCATCTGCAAGCGTTATCCCATGGCAAGTGGAGACGGGGTACAAGTAAGTGCTCCACGATCTTCAGGAAAAAGGGGAGAGCCTGTGCTGCTATGAGGCTGGATCTGGACCAGGGTATGCTCAGCGGGCGCAAGACCACACAAGATGATGAATAACTCCGGCCATTCTTGCGATGAATCACAGGCGATGAGTAGACGTTGTTGCTGTTCTGAAGCGCATTCGAACCATGCAATTCTGTATTTCTCAGCAGCCTTGCTGACGACATGCTGTTGTTGCTGAATAAAAGGATTTTATGTTGTGAAAGGCATCCTGCAGTGCCTGACGTTGGCGGACTCCCGCTAATCATGCACAATTTCCTCGCGTAAATAGACGTTCAGGGTGTAGCCGGCTAGATGTCATGGGCTCGACATCGCTCGGAGGTCTTGCGTGCTCAGCATCAGAATGAGAACATTCCATGAACGATAGTCTATCGGCTCTGTCCGCTAGACAAGCGTTCATTGGACTTCGTGGCTTATGAGCCTAGGCACGCCACTCAATAATACTCTGTCAAAAATCAATGCTGATTAGGTAAATGCTGTTCCTTCGTCTCCTCGAAAAGAAAAGAAATATGTACGGTGGTGCGGCACCACGGTGTCTTTGAAATCCACTGTAAAGTGCATAGGTACATAATACTCGCACATCGAATCCAAGGGTCGCGAGCCTTCCCTGAAACTTCCATCTTAAGGCTGAGTAAAGTTCGTGGGCGATTGACGACACAAGCGGATTATTCATAGAATAGGCCATCTCGACGTCAACTCCATATTCATGCAACACTGGTGTGGTGGTGCTCATACGAAAGCAAATCCAAGCAAATGCCTGGAGATTTTATCCTCACTCATCCGCACGATGCAAAGGAGCCTTTTAAGTTTCTGTTATAATTTCTGTTTGCTCCTGGTCATCCATCCCTGATATGGAATACGTGAAAGCTGAAATCAGGTATCAATCGAATCTGCATTTCCCAGTCCCTGGTCATCGTCAGGCCTTTTCTGGATTGCCACGACTCAATCAGACTCTGCTAATCATTCAGCTCACATCGAGCCGTGTATTATGGGAATTGTCCTTAGCGTATGTGGGGGCTTTGGTGGAAGGAGGAAACACCAATATCCAAGGGCAAATGGTAAAGGATAAAGGACAAAAAGACGAAACGAGAGGATGAGTGAGGGATGAGGGATGAGGGATGATGAGGGATGATGAGGGATGAGGGACCGCATTCACAACTCAAGCAGAGATTTACATTTAGATGCTGGCCCAAATCACCGATATACGCCAGCTATCGGTGTTCTCGGATACAGTAATCTGCGCTGTAGGTACCTTTATCTTTCCCCTCTCTCCTTCTGAATCATGACTCCAACACAGCAACTCTCCGTCAACCCCCAGTCACCAAGTGCAGCGGTGAGTATCAACGACGGCGCTCATAGTCGCCAAAGCTGTTCAGCACAACTGCAGCCCGAAATTTTCGATTTCACATTTCTTCATAATTCTCCTGCCATATTTTCACTCAAGCCCCAGCTCATCACAACGAGAAAAACTCTGTTTTCCATTTTCAAAATCTCCCTCGTTTTGCCTGCCATTTTGTATTTCTTCATCGAAATCCTCCCAGATCTGGGTGAGGTTATTCGGTTGAGCGGCCAATCACGGCTTCGCAACGAACTTCGCTCGGCGTATGCGTTATCATCGCTTTTCTTGGATCGTCGTCCCGGAACTCCTCACACCATCATTTTTTCCCACTGTTCACGAAGAGGCAAGCATACTTCTTCCGATTGATATGAATAATACGAAAGTATCTTTTTCCTGTTCTTGGTATTTGCACCGGACATACCGAACCAATGGTTCTGGCCTGTCTAGCTGTTCTTACTGTTCCGCATTGCAGCGCATTTTATCTATCTCCTCTTTCACAATATGGAATGGACGGCACTATCAGCCCATACTTGACTGTTTCCCTTTCTCTTTCCGTTTGAAGGGAAACATCAAACGAGCAGTACAGGGCAAAGGTCATATGCCATGATTATTCTCGAGTAATCTGTGCGACTAGGCGCTGTCTTCAGGCCCATGCAATCTTTGCTTTTGAGTCGGAGTCTGGCCATTCGGTCATTTCAGAAATACTTTGCTTGACTCATTCTAAGCTACTGGAGAGTCTCTAGTATCTATTATTTTCATTCTTATTCATGAAGTCAAATTTGAGAGAGCTTGTTTTCAGACAATGTACAATTGCACGTGGTACACAAAAGTGTCTGAGAGCCCTTATCAGCCTCACGTCCTCGCAGATAGCAGCAATCTCCCACCACATACCTTACTCAAGACGATAGCCTCTACAAGTCTCCAGATTAAAAGTGACAATCCCAGGGTGATACAGCCGACTTTACTGCAGGAAGAGAGACATTTTCGCTCTAAATTAGCCAAGTCACCCTTGAGGCGCTCCCTACATTAGCGCTCCCACCACCACCACCACCACCACCACAGCTGCAATACAGCCGAGTCCCCTCCCATGTCAACAATGTATATCATCAGTTATCCAGCAGCGCTCCGACGGCATTACAAGAAGTCTTCACGCCCCTGCATGCTCCAGTCTTTCTATGCCTCGAGGCAAAGCCCCACATACGCTTGACAGGAAATGGATATAGAATCCATAACAGCAGAGACGAAGAAATGTCCTCCTGATCTACAGGCCGCTCGCCATTATCGCGGACGCCTCATCATCTTCAACATTACTCTGCTAGCTATTTGACCTGCTTGCTGCTTATCATACGCCAACGCATGCGCCAACTGGGTGAGGAAGGCGAATGATGAAGATCTTTCCGGGTGAATAGCGGATCAGTAGGAAAGTGCAGAGCATTGTAGAAGATAGTAATAGGTCCTCGAGTATTGATATGGTTTGCACTGCATCGGGACATACGCCTTGATAAGCTGCCTGATATTGAACTTGTCACACGACCTTCCTTTCCACGATACCTTGAGCACTGGTATAGATGATGAGACTTCGAAAAAGAGTTTTCGACTGCTACTAATGACTCCGGTTACATGCAGGTGGGAATCTGCCTCGTCTGGGCCTAAGACGATTATCCGCCATCTGGATATGTGAGTTCGATGTCAGATGGACATATTCTGAGAGTCATCTCACCACCGCTTCCGAGGAACTGTATAACTTTGTTATGTTCTAATCTACCATCTAAAGGATTTTCATCTCATGACAAGTGCCCGACCCTTATATCATGTTTCGTTAGAGATGTCAATATGTCTACCTGCATCTTCTCCTGCGTTATCATCCTCGAAGATGGCCCCCACTTCGAGTCGGAAACGAAAATCCTCAATTCGAAAGGCATCCATTTCAAAACAATGATCAGCATAGTTCAGAAGAATAACGCACATAGTCAAGCCAGAATGATATCATATTCGGCACCTCATTATCAACAATATCTGACGCCAAGAGATATGCTTAATGTAATCAAGACTTCCATTCAATTCATTCAATCCCCAAACCATCCTACCTACCCGAACCCCCAACGCCTCAAATGCAATCATGAATCCCCAAATCGACAGCCCTTCTTAGCCAACTCTGTTCAATAAACACCACTCCTCCTTCCAAAGCTCGCCCCAATATCTGCTCCTCCCCTCTGTAAATTCGTAACTCCCTCCCGCACACTGCCCACCTCCTCAGCGACGCCCATAATGCCATTCTCAAAGTCCCTCAATACACTAACAAGCTCCAGCATCTGCTGCTGTCGTCCACCACCGGCACCAAGGCGCTGCACCTGACTCATAGCACTAGCCTCCACGCCACGCAGATGCTGCTCGATCTCGAGGACGTTCTTCTGGTATTTCTCAAGCGTCTTAGCCATCTCATCCGCTTGCGAAGAGAAATAGCTAACGAGATCAGACGGGTTCGACGGGTCAGACAAGTTGTTGGACGACGAAGTATCCGACGTAGACCAGATGCCCTGCGTGTGATACTGCGCCGGTAGCTTGAGGTTGTCGATGGCGCGGAATGATAGCTTCGCATGCTCGGCGTCCTTGACGTTCAACTCCTTCACGTACGCGATCGCCTCGGCGTCCTCCTCGAGCCCATTCTCGACCTGGGTCAGCTTGCGGAGGCAGAAGTCGACGTCGTATGGCACGTTGTTCAGCTCCTCGCCGTGGCGTGGCATGATGGCGTCGATGTCATGCTTCTGATGCATTATGGCCTGGATATTGCGGTCGATGGTCTCGATCTGTTGCTGTAAGTCGGCGTGTAGGTCCGTGAAGCGTGTGGTGGTGCGTAGGTTAGAGATATCAATCTTCACGCCTGGAACGGTGGATTGCGCTGTCGATTGGCCCATTGTTAGACCGCCAAGCGTGCTGCCAAAAGTTTGCTGTGATGGTTGTTGTTGCTGGGGTTGAGCGGTTGATGTGCCACTGCTTGATACATTAGAGAGATCCTCAAAGGTTAGAATATGATGCTCACAATAGAGATGTAGCAGGCTTGGCTTGCGATTGTCCAAAAAGCCCCCCTGATGCAGCGGGCTGTTGCTGCAGCTGTTGAGTAGCATTATTATTTCCAAATAATCCTCCAGTCTGCTGGGCAGGTTGAGTGGTGTTCCCTCCAAACAATCCTCCTCCTGTAGTTGTCGGCTTAGCAGCTCCAAACAACCCTCCGCTCTGCTGTGGCTGCGTTGTTGTACTGCTTCCAAATAATCCTCCACTCTGTGCAGGCTGAGAAGTAGCAGCGGGTTGACCGAAGAGTCCACCTGTCTGCGCAGGCTGCGAAGTAGCGGTCGTAGAAGCTCCGAAAAGCCCTCCACCGGCTGCAGGCTGTGAAGTAGCAGGAGCAGCACTCGCGCCAAATAATCCTCCCGTGGGAGCGGCAGTCGTTGCTGTACTGCCGAATAAACCCCCACTTGCTGGCTTCGCTGCCGCTGCGCCGCTGAATAAACCTCCTGTTGCTGGCGCTTGACTTGTCGAGGTGTTGGATCCACTAGAAGAGAAGGTGTCAGCAATGTCTGCATAAGTGACACGGCGAGCCATCCTGGGTTGCTTGAAATATGACAATACGCGGGAAAGTTTGACGGGTGAGTTTTATGGACATGAGGCAGTAATGCAGACTTACAAGAGTGAATTGGCGCTCCCCGTATTGATACTCAAACCGCCACCGGCACTGGCTGATCGTGCGAGAGCCATGGTTTGTTGTGTACCGTGTTGCAGCGGACAAAAGAACGTTGATGTTTTGATTCCAGCCTGAGCACGAAGGCCTGCGATGCGCCGTTCACTACCATGCGCCTGTTGGTCGTTGAAAATGCGGCTAAGCGAGACAGCTACCCCGGTCAGCCCAACCTACCTAGTAACGTCAGGCTGGGTGTATCGCTCGTGTTCCGCGACTACAATTGCAAACACGCTTCATAAATTTTCGAAATTCGACTGCGCATTTATCAGCAGTCATGGACGTCGACGAAGATGATGATTTTTATGCCCCTTCCGAGGCGGGCTCCCCAAAGCCTGAGAATGATGAGAGTGTGGCGCGGGCGCAACAGCCTGAGAAGGTAGAGCAGGAGGATGTGGATTTGGAGGAAGGCGAAGAAGAGGAAGAGGAAGAAGAAGACAGCGACTCTGTATGTTGCTCTTGTGTTACTTTTACTTCAAATGCTTACGATCACAGGACATTGATATTATCACGGAAAGAAAAGACGGCTCCAAGCCCGTACCACCGTCGTATGCTCTTCCTCACACAATAATGTACCCATACTAATCCTACAGCCAACCCAAATACAACGAAATCCGCAATATTCCACAACGTACCACTTCTAGTGACGCCACGAAGTTGCCCGCGACCAAGAGAGAGGATATCAAAGAGACTAAGAAAGCCAGTAGCGCACAACCAAGCTCCGAGCTCCCAGCGCAGGCGACGTCCAAGATCGACGTGCACGCAAAGCCGATATATGAGCCGGCCGGCAAGCCAATCACGCAGGTGAACATCGACGAAGACTTGCCAGACAATGACAAGCCATGGCGACGGCCGGGGGCGGACATCAGCGACTACTTCAACTACGGATTCGACGAATTCACGTGGGCGCTGTACGCCAGCAAGCAAGAGGCACTACGATCTGAGTACGACCAGAACAAGATCGCGCAAAACAACAAAAAGATGTTCGAGGATCTGAATATGATGATGATGGGTGGGATGCCGGTTATGCCTGGTATGGGAGGAGCTGCTGGTGGAGCGATGCCTGGTATGGAGGGCATGCCACCTGAAATGCAGCAGATGATGCAGCAAATGATGCAGTCCGGTATGGATCCCTCGCAGATGGATCCGTCTATGTTCGCTGCTATGGGTGGTGCGCAAGCTACAGGCCAGAGCGGTGCCGGTCAGGGCCAAGGCTTTGGTCAGCAGGGATTTGGGCAGGGGCAGGGCCAAATGGGTTATGGGTTTGATCAGAATATGATGGGAGCCGGTGGTAATCAGCAACATAACAGGGGTGGTTTCGGGGGTCGGGGAAGAGGCGCTGGGAGGGGAAGGTGGTGATTCTTACGATAGAGACTGCATGGTTGGTGTTTGGGCGTTTGGGAGGCGGGACAAAAATGCATACCAATTTGTTTCTATCGATCGTGTGTTGTGAAGCTGTGAATCTTTATCAAGCCCAAATTGCTGCGAAACTCATCTGGATTGACTCTTGCAGCTGTGTTGAATCACATATGCTTATGGATGATCACGAAGAAAGGTGGGCGAGTTTAGTCCCAGATATTTAGTCTGTCAATACCGTTCAATTTGGAAATTCGACAATTTCAACGATCGAAACTATGTCGTATCATTTGAGATATCACAGCCTAAAATCCTAATCAATATGTGATAGGCTCATAACGCCTACTTAGAAGCAATACCATGATCGTTACTGTTAGACAATGAGCAAACATCGAAGGAAACAACAGGTAAAGCATACATAGAGTTTCCGTTCCCAGACTCAAAGCTGGCGCAAGTTGAGGTTGTCTCTGATCTGCTGCTCTTAAATAGCCGTGGACAGACCTAGTTGCATTGAAGATAAGCAAATTCCCTCTTATTCATGAGATTTCCTTTCGCCCATGAAGTAGATATGAGAGAAAAGTCTAAATATACACAGGTCGTTATTCACTCAACATTGGAATACTTTGCGTGGATTCCATGAGTATAGTTGACTATTGACGTATTTGTTTAATTGAAACTTAACCACAAAACGAAACTATATGCTATGAGTCCCTCAAACAATGACCGTGAATAAATATATGCGCATATCTACAAACTTTAATTCGAATCGTGAAAAGAAAAAGAAGTAAATATTATCCGCATTCGAGCCTCCACGCCTAAGTAGTTATCTGCCATTACTTGCTCAAGGTAGTGTCAACTCTCAAGTCTCTTGAGCTGGCACCAACACTGAACTTATAATCACCGGGAACAATGGCCCATTCTTGCGCATCCACATCCCATGCGCTCAAATCCCTTCTTCTAAGTTTGTACTCGACCGTCTCCTTAGAACCAACCGGAAGCCAGATTTTCTCAAAGCCTCTAAGTTGACGAATGGGCTGATCAGCGGCATCTGGGTACTGCACATAGAGTTGAGAAACCTCATGACCATCCACACCACCAGTGTTCTTGACGTCGACGGTTACGCTCACGATCTCGTCCCAGAGATCTTCCTTACCACCGACAGAGAGCTTTCCAGAGGGATAGATGGAGTTCCAAGCAGAATTGTTGAGGACACTCACTTTTACGTTCGAGTACTCGAAGTCGGTGTACGAAAGACCATAACCAAACTCGTAACGGGGAGTGACGTTGTATTTATCGAAGTACTTGTAATCGATATAGGTGCCCTCGGTGAATTCGCATTCTGCAGTCATACAAATTGGAACCGGGTAGTCAGATTCGTTCTTGGCAATGGTGTAGGCCAATTTACCACTGGGGTTGGTGTAACCGTAAAGAACGTCCATGATGGACAGACCAGAGTTTTGACCAAGCAAGCCTCCGTAAAGAACAGCAGTGACATTCTCATTCTCAATCCATTGATCTGGGTTGTCAGCAAGGTCTATGTGTGCAACAATGGAGAAAACCTACCAACAAGTCTAGCGCCAACAGTGTTAATAACAACTATTGTGTTGGGATTCTTTGCGGCGACTTGATTGACGAGAGTATCCTGATCCGCATTTGCAAGTTCCGTACGATCAGCTCCCTCGCCAGAATATGCGTTCAGGAAGACGATTGCAACATCTACATCAACTGCATAAGTGTCGATGCCAACTGCAGTATTCGTTCCAGTGCCAAAGCCGGTAGTATTGGAAGAACCTCCCGCCCCACCACGACCGCCTCCACCAGTGAAGTTTCCACCTGGTCCAGTACCGTTGAAACCACCACCGCCACCGGGGAAGGTCCCATTGCGTCCACCTGGTCCAGTGCCATTGAATCCGCCTCCACCGCCAAATCCGCCACCACCACCAGTTCCTGAAGTAGTTGCTGCAGTGTAAGTGTCGTTCATTAACCATCTGTATATTGTTCCATCTTCGAAAGCGCGGTAAAGGAGAGCATCGTGGGGGGTAATAAGGTAAGGGAAAGATGTGGTGCCGGAACCAGCTCCGCCAGCAAGATGACCCTGGTAGACTGGTGGGGTTCCTTCGACGTCAAGTGTAACACTTGAACGGGATTAGTGAAATTCGATAATGTGGAAGGGACACTTACCCTGGACCGCCCATGACAGGACCTGCGGAAACTCCAAAGATGGCCATGCTGGCAGGAGCCTTCAATGGTAAAGCATTATCAACGTTCTTAAGAAGGGAAATGGACGCTGCGCCAACCTTGCGGATTATCTGGCTGTGGTTGGCTCTGACATCGCGATTAGTATCTGTTGAATAAGATATGCTAGGTTGTTTGCCATTATCGAGCTCAGAGTAGTAATAGCCGATGATATTTCTGATAGCTTTATCAGTGAGGCGAGCTTCAGAGAAGGTTCCGTTGGCAAGACCGGCAGCAATGATGGATTCGGACCAGTATTGCTCGGAACCATTGTCTTCGCCACCGTTGAATGAACCCTCACTTGTGTACTGGGCACCAACATCGGCATAGACGTATCCTGGGAAACCCAGCTCCGTCTTCAACACACCGTTGATAAGGTCCGAGTTCTCGCATGAATAGACGTCGTTGACACGGTTCATAGCGCACATGATAGCTCCCATGCCAGCTTTGACTGCATCGTAGAATGGCCACAGATAAGCTTCGTGAATGGTTTTGTCGTCTGCATTGCTGGAGTAGACTTCCTCTGTAGTCTCAGAATACATTCCCTTGGTACGGTTGGTTTCTTGCTCGTTGAGCAAGAAATGCTTGCCCCCTGCAATAAGGCCAGCATCGACAAAGCCACTGACTGCAAGGCCAAAAGCAATGCCGTTCAGGTAAGGATCCTGCCCCAAGGTCTCTACAAGACGACCGCCATATGGAGTACGTCCAAGAGGACCGGATGTAGGACCATTGACGACTTGGAATCCCTTTCCATAGCTATACGTTCTTAGCAATCTCCTTGCACAGCCCAAAAGATGTCCACGACTTACAACTCGTCTCCAACAGCCTTCATCTGTGTATAGATCAAATCCTTGTCCCATGTTTGTACTAGAGCTGAAGTCTCAGAGAAACCAGAGGCCCCAAAGTACCCAATGACACCTTGATCGCCATCTTTGCTGATGAGAGCAGTCCAACTAGCATTAGTAGATGAAACACTAGAACCGGTAATGACAGATAGCTTCTCATCAGTTGTCATTCCATCAACCAAGAGCTTGGCTTTCTCGTATGCTGCTTGCCATTTCGCATCCAAGTTCACTTAAGATATCAGCCCCATCCTTCATTATAGATGAAATGAAACTCACCAACTCCATCAGAGAGGAGGCCAGTAGAATTGCCGCTCGTAGTTGAGTTACTCGTTCCGTTGGTATAAATGGAACCAAGAACAGGAGAAAGGAGAGTTAGACCGACAGAAAGAGTGTGAAGACCTCGAGAGGTCAAGATAGCAGAACGCATTGTAAAGAATGACAGCTCAGATTACTGAGCAAATTGAGTGTGATACTAAACCCACACCAATCGTCTTTCATCTTGAATATATAGTCTCGTCCGAGGAGAAGTGAAGCATATGACAAAAGTCAAATGTTGTGATGGACTTCCTATTCAAAAAGTCGTCGTAAGTTTCTCCACTCAGAAAATGAAAAAAGGAAGTTACATCTGATCTACGAACTCCTCATCCCAGGCAGAAAAAGGAAAAGGAAGTGGAGTTCCTTAAAATTTCCAGCTTTGTTACGGAAAATCCCCTTCAAACCGTGCAGAATGGTGCTCCAGCATCTCATGAGAAGCAGGACTCCGGGAAATTCCCAGTTGCCACATACCAACAGGGCATTTATTGCGTACAAATGGAAACTATAGACGCTGCGCATGGCAGTCAGGCATGACAGAGGCTCTTCCTGGCTCGGAGAATATCCCCAGAAAGTGATTGGATTGGTATGAAGAAGCGAAGGCGACATTCTTGGAGTCATTGACTCTTGCATGTTGTGAAATAGGCTCAGATTCCATAGTCAGCTACCCCATGATATGTTCTTAATGCAAAAACCATACTGGCATAGCCATGCGTCGATCCGCTAATCGGGAAACTCATCTGGTCTGTCACATTGTCTTCGGTGGTAAAGTCTTCGGCAACCAAATGCAGGTACAGAGAAGTTGGTCGCATAAAGAAGAGAAGCAGCCGACACGTATGTTAGTGGTACAGCAGCTTTGAAATCAAATGATATATGGAAAGAGGATTCAAGTTAATGAGGAGCAATGTAACGAAAGCAGAGGCAAGATAAAAATATGAGAACTAAGTACATGTGAATGAACTCCAGTATCACAGCATCGAAGTTCAACACTCGTATATTACCAGCTTTGTTCGTAGAATAAAATCAGAAGCTTTTTCTCTACTATGACCGATGAGACCCACCCCCACACTAATAATCTCTTATTATACATCTAGACCAACGAAGATGTAAAGGATACAAATGAGAAGGCTGAAGTACCTACCCCATTCGAAGTACCTCCGACTTTCATGAGACGGTAGATGTGCATCGCAAATCGAGACCCACAACTCGAATTTCGGCACCCAATCGTACACTGTATATGTTCGGGATTATTCAAACACACCGACGACATGCATGCACATGGAGACGGACTCATGATCAGATCGATTCACTTAAACACCGCCCCCAAAGCAATGCCGCAGGTCGGATATCGATAACAAAGTAACGCAAGACTTGTGAGATTGCATTGAAAAGAAGCAATTGAAATCAAGATGAAGACATAGTGCGTCGACTCTTTCAAGTTATCTCTTGTAGGGTAAGAAACTGGCTGACCGAATCAGGTAGTCCGATGGAGTGAGAGAGCCGAGAAAGTGCCGGTCGAAACATTCCAGTTACCGACTTGAGTATTAATAGGTGCGATATAACAAGGAACCAAACAAGCATAATCACTTGTGACAAAAATTGGGGAAACTCAGTCGTGGCAACCAACTGGGATTGTGAGGTAGCTGGTATTAAGGCGGGCATATGCACAATATCTTAACCTAATGACAACGTACATATACCACGCCCATAGTGCTTGCAGCGCTTGCCATGGCTGATACGATTTGTCTAGAGATTTATTGGGTAAGCTGTGCCATGAACAGCTGATGGATTAAACAGCAATCAAGTTCTTCTTTATGGTTTTTCTTAATTATCATTTCAAAGTGAGAGCTTGCTCGTCTCATATTCTCCAACAAGATGGGAAGGTTTGCCGCAGAATAAGGTGATGAAGACCATGACGCTTCGACATGGTAGCTAATCCCCTCACTTTCGCATTGAAGCCAATCTTTCAGTCTACAGAGAAATACAAAATATAAATCATAGTCGAGATGAAAGCTTTCAATGGAAAACTGTATTTACTATGATGTGTACAGTATACAAAAGAATGTCCTGAAAATGTCCAAAGATGCAGAAATAAGATGCAGTTCTAAAGAGGCTTAAGTTTAGCACCCTTGTCACGCATGCTCTCCAACTCTCCAGGGTATATTACAGGAAACTTAACCGGGAGAGGTATTGATCAGAAGAGCTGTCGCCAGTGTAGGTACTCTGCAAGACCGGGCTCCTCCGGGTTGATGTTCGCTGATCCTCTTCCTGCCATATTAAGTAAGTATAAGCTGATAAGGCTGAAGAGTCTTATATGAGGCCCAACACAACATCATATCTTGAAGAAGAAGAAGAAGAAGAAGAAGAAGAAGAAAACATACCCATAGTCACAGACGCATGCTTGAAATGACTAGACTCGATTTCCCAAGATTTCAACCATTATCTCTACGAAGACGACTGTGATATAAGGAGGCTAAATGATGACCATATATGACAAAATGCAAGTTTCTTCGGGTTGGGCTAAGGATAAGGTCTAATGGGACAGATATAGGGTGTTTACACTCATCATGTTTCATGAGAGACAAAAAAGGAGGTTTCCATCAAGACCAGTGATATGTTCGTAGCGCAGAAAACCGACGGGAATGAGGGGACGATCCTTAGTAAGAAGCTTGGGAGGATCTTACTTGAAGCTCAACTGCATATCTCTAATTGATTTGGTAGAGCATTGTCCTACTATCTATTTTCACCTACAAGTTGCGGTATTCTCTACTCTTGGGCAGCTCCTCAACACGACTAAGAGCCAGGTCACAAAAGCATCTGCACGAAACAGGTAAAGCAACGAAGAGAACTTTCAAACGTAACATTAATATATTTAACATGAGCTCATCTAATCCATACTCATAAACCCAATCTTGTGACCTAGGATAAAAACGCCCCCACCCGCTATGCAAAACAAACATACAAATACAAGACCAATGCTAGCCGAATCTAAGTCCATATCCGGATTGGACCTTTTTAGACAATCTAGCCCAAACTCCAGCCTAATAATATACATCAAAAGCGCACGTCAAACTTGCTCAACATCGGTCTTCCCTGTTTTAGAAGTCATACTCTCCTGAGCAGAAGCATCGCCATCCGTAACCTCATCTTCAAAAGTCTCCTCCTCAGTCTTGAACTTCAGCGAGTAGCTACCATGGCCCTTGGCGCCATTCGGGATATGGAAGCGTCGATCGACACGGAGGATAGCGTACATAAACAGAACGATGACCTCGATAGTGAAGTTAAAGAGGTAAAAGCACGGCTTGCTGTCAAACCACGCCGGGTGTGTCTTTGGGCGGATCATGTAATTCGTTGCCGCACGGAAGGAGGCCCCGAGGCATAGCAAGGTAGCAGCAGCAAGAAGCACGTAGATCTTCGTGCGATAACGGCCAATACCGAATTTGTCGACTGGGCCGCGACGAGGTACCATGACGGCGAGCAGTACACTTGGGAGTGGCATGAAGGCCGCGACGGCAAAGTAGGTGCTGCCGACGATTACGACGTCGCGATCGATTCGTTTCGTGTTGTAATGGAGGGTGAAATAGCCTTGAATGGTGCAGACGATCAGTGCGATGAGCATGATGATGATGCTGACTATGTAGAGCTTGAAGCACACGGACACGATCGGATGCCAGCCGAAGTGAGGGTGAGAGGCTCGAAGGATGCGGTGGGTGAATATCAGGTTGACGATGAAGAGGATGACGACTCCAGCGGCGACGAAGATTGCGGCGGCGATGGCAAGGCGCACATTGTTCTGGTGTTTGGATAGTACTATGCGCAGAATGCAGGCTACCACTCGAGACATGCTGAAACTGAAGAGGAGATTCGACATCAGGAATTTATGGCCTCTGGCCTTATTGGTCTTCACGATGTACATGTGAGTGGCAGCACTGGCCAGGAAAAAAAGCAGGAAAACAGCTGTGATGGGTACATCAACGCCTACTGTTGGAATGCTTCCAAGTACGGCATTCGAAGGTGAATATGGTGGGCCTGCCATCTCTTCGTTGTCAAGCACCAAGACGCCCGAAGACTTGTGGCTTTGATGAGATGATGACAGTGAACACTGTGATCCAAGCGATAAAAACTCGCTTCTTGTCTTCCCGTGAAATCAGAGGATCTGGATAGGGGAGCAGTATAGCTGGTGAGGACGTGTGGATTCTGAATAGGAAATCGAATGAATATCAATCAATAAGGAAAGCCAAGAGGGATATATACTACCTAAATGTCTGAGGAATAAGAGATGTTTGCAGTAGCCTTGAGTGTAACTCCATGGCCCACGTCCTGAAGAGTCGGGGACATTTCCCAGCGAGAGCCGCATAACGGTGATACTTTTATCAGGAGCAAGGAATACGACATCAAACTCCGGGAACTAGGACAAAAGAGGCCCGACAGGACAAACCGTTGGAAATGATTGGTCAAGAGGAGGTGAACTGCAGCGGATACAGTAGGGTGGCGCCGGAGGAGGCACACAGATGTGCACAGAGCGGGGCCTTAGTCAAGGAAAGGGTCTTGAAGTTGAAAGTTAAAGACCCAGAACGCTGCTTCTCAAAGCCCGAAGCACGAGAGCACAGACTGGAAAACTCGGCCAGAAAGAGAACGCGAGGTTCCGCTCCCGATACCCGTAGTCACGTGGCGAGTCAATCTTACTTCTCCTGCTCTTAAGATCAATATCTCGGAGTAAGGGATGTTCAAGAGACAGCGGAATCTCTTGAATCTGCCTATCAGCAGTAATGAAACCCGGACTTTTAGGAGACAACGGCATTCTCAAGACGTACTCTATCGCTGCTTATGTACTTGGTGCGGACGATGGATTCATCAACACCCTGTCGTGGCTATGTACTCAGTCCAGCCTAGTGTATTGCCTCACGTGTGCTGTGAACTGTGGGACATATGCAGGAGTACCCTCAAGGGAAACCTTATGTTGTATCTGGTGTCTTGATAGAGTAGATCTGCGCAGTCCTCGGACGGAGGAGAACTTCCTGAGTATTTATCATTGCGTGACTCCTCAGGGGCTCTACGCCAGAGTTGCGGCCACGAACTCCGTATGCGCATAGTTCCCCTGACTATAGCAACAGCAGGCTTCGTGCCATTCTGTGAAATCCAAGATATCCCTCCTCACAGCTTTGTACGCTGTGACATGATCGTATGACGCAGAAGAGTGGTACGATAGCATGGAATATGAGATGTGAAGGTATGAGAGTATGAGAACTACACTTTACCTTGTTGAATTCTTACATTACTTACTGTACAATATCAATGCGGAGAGCACACAGAGTAATTCGATGCTGTACGGAGCAAGTGCTACGCAGAGTAGAGGTCGGTCCCTGACTGTGCGTACCTATGTACGACTGTATTCCCTGCCTTACCTCGTGGACTGATGACAAGGCATCCATTACATCATCCACATGATCTCACGTGATCAGAAAATCTAGACTGGATCTAGTAATAAACAACGGAGCTTTACCCGACACGGAAGAAGTTCTGGCTCTCTAAGTACACCAACACATCCTCCTCCACACCCTCGGTCCTTCCATCCCCTCCACCCCCCTACTTCTCCGTACGTACATCTCACCTCGCTGCTGCTACTACTTGCTGCTGCCTCTTCGATTACGGAATCCTGCAAGCTTTTCAGCGTGGCATCCACGTGACCATCCACCCCCCCCAAAATCCCTTTTTCCCCAGGATTTTCCTGTTCCATCTCTACCCAGTCGCTACGAACACACCCTCACCGTCATTGTTCCATCCACACCCGCCGTCATCACCATGTCTCTGAGCCTCCCACAAGCTACCCCGCAGGCAGGTCAAGCTCAAAGAGTGCAACAGGGTCAAATACCACAGCAATTCCTGTCTGCTCAACATATGTTCCAAGGCTTGGGGACGCCGCAACAACAACCTCGAAATCACGCCGCGAATCAATACGCCCAGCGTCTTCAGCAACCTCCCCAGAATCCTGCTGCCCACAATGCCTTCAACCCAAACTTCATGCCACAGCAGACTGTGTCTGCTCAGCATGCTCAACATGCCCAGCAGCAGGTCCAACAGGTGCAGCATGGTGGTGTTCAACACAATGGAATGAACCCCATGGGCAATGGTCCTGTCATGCATCAGCCAAATCCACAACACGCGCAACATCCTCAAATGCAACAGAATGTTCAGCACAGCGTCCAGCAGAACATGCAACAGAATGCTGCCAGCATGCAACACAATGCTTCAAATATGCAGAATACTCCAAACATGCAACCTTCAAACATGCAGAACGCCACGAACATGCAACAGAATACCCCAATTATGCAGCAAAATCAAGTGTCCTCGAACAACCACCCAAACCATCCGAATAACCACCCAAACAACCATTCAAACAACCATCCGAACAATCTCCCGAACAACATCCCAAACAGTATCCCTCAAAGCCATCCAAATAGTCACCAAAACAATCACCAAAACAGCCTTCCAAATAGCCATCCTAGTCTCCCGAATAATCAACCAAATAACCTCCAAAACAACAGTCTTCAAACCAGCAACCTTCAAAACAGCCATGCCAATAGTCATGCTGTTCCACAAGCAAATAATCACTCCAGCCATACAAACCAGAATGTCACCCCTAGCAGCGATCTTGGTTCCTCAGCTTCTCCAGCTATCGATCCAAACCTCGATGATAGAGTTATGACGCTTCCTCCTGAGGCAAGCTACCCGACTTTTGATGCGCTCTTTGCCGCAGCTCAACAACACGCACGCGATGAAGGTTACGCGTTAGTTATTGGTCGGTCCAAACGCAAGAAGTGTGGATTAAAGAAAGCTCTCTTATGTTGTGACCGATCCGGTACGAACCGTGAACGCATCCCACCTGCCGAGAAGAAGCGCCGCACCACATCCCGAAAGACAAACTGCGAATTCAGTTTCTACGCGAATGAGGAGAAAGGAGAGTGGTTGTTGCGCTGGAGAGCCGAGGGTCCTGATGAGGAAGGCGTAGAGAGAGGCAAGGGAAGATATGCGCGACACAACCATCCTCCAAGTGATAATCCACTTGAACATCCGCGTCATCGTAGGATGGCAGAGACTACCGTTGCGGCTGTTAAAGCTATGCAGGATGCTGGGCTCTCTGCCCGTGAAACACTCGATATTCTCCAAGCTGAGAATCCATCTGCGCTCTTCAAAGCCCGCGACATCTACAACGCGCGTTCTGGCCTTACCTCTGGGCGGATCCAAGTTGATCCGGAGACATTATCCTCAACTCCTCAGCGAACTGTGCTCTCTTCTGATGAGAAGTTGCGCAACGAGTTGAGGAAGGAGATCTTCGATGTGAAGGCTGAGCTGGAGGATACAAAGAGCAAGTTGGAGGCGGCTCGGAAGCAGATCAAGAAGTATGAGATGTTCATTGATATCTGCAACCAGAGGATTGTGATTGCAAGCGATAACGCAGAGGCGCAAGGTATGAGTCTGTTCGATTAGTCAATTGAGTGGTCGAAGTATATGGTATGAAGATGAAGGGAGGCTGGCATTGTTAGGAGTTGATGGACGGCGTTATCATTTGACTGACGGAGTCCTTGTCATTCATCTACACCATGGCGATCAATAGTTATTGTGCACCTGGGGCCTGTTTTGATTTATATTGCTAGATGCTTTAATATAACTACTTAATTTCGACTTCGAGTTCCTCCAACGCAGCCGTGATCCCCTCACTCTCATCCTTGACTGGCGGCAGAGGCTGCTTGTTCTTGCCCTTCCTGTAAACGCGTTCGTCACGCGGATCAAAGCCGCCCTGGCCCCATGTAGCCCATTCGGGCGTCTCAGGACCCATGTAGTCCTCAGGACAGAACTCCTCCCCGCTCTCCAGACATTCGAAGAACTTTTTGTAATCAATGCGCGTATGCCACTTGCCATTGCGTCTGAATCGGCCGCTAGCAATCAATACACAGCAACTATGCGCATGCTCCGCAGCGATGCCATAGTCCAACCCGCGCTTGTTAAGCGTAGTATTAAGCGCCTCAACAAACGTCTGGATCTCATCGTAGAATGGCACATTCTGCATAGTAAGGCCGGCGCCCGCAGACGAGCTTGTCCCACAGTATGTAACGCCCTTGATCTCTACAAAGCACGGCAGACCCTTCTCGACAAGGTCCGCGTAGCCCTCGACCTCGTCATCGATGTTGAAGCCTTTGACGAGCGTCAGGCGGAAGACGGTGCGCTGGCGGAAGCGTGCCTCACGCAGGATATCCAGGCATCGCTGGAAGCGCTCCCAGAAGTCACGGTGCAGTGGCCGGTCGATCTTGCGCAGCGACTCGCGGTTCGATGCGTCAATCGATACGTACAGCTGTGTCACCGGCTTCAGTGTTGCGAGTTGGTCCGGGTGCTGCGCGTTGCAGACTAGAAACGAGGAGATGTGCTCTGCATGCAGCATTGCTGTGAACTCGTTGATATGCGGGTAGAAAATGGGCTCGCCGACGAGAGATAGTGCGCAGTGGCGGATGCGCATAGCCTCGGCGAAGCGTTCTGCTCGTACACCGGGCACGCCGCGCATCATCTTGATCTTCTTGTAGTGCCCTTCTTTCACGCCGTTGAAGATCATATCTGGTGGATCGACGACCCAGCGCCAGCTTGTACCTACAGGGTTGGTGCCATGGCGCCAACAGAATACGCACTTATTGGAACAGGAAAGCGAAGGGGTTGTCTCCATGCATTGATGGGATGCGATGCCATAGAAGGAATATTTGTAGCAAGAGCCGCGTCCACGAAGAGCTGACTTGGTCCAGCGGCAGATCTTGACACCAGAATGACTACCAACAATTTGATAGCCTTGCTTGGTCAAGGAGTTATAGGTTGGTGATTCTTTAGGTACCATCTCCTTGATCACCGGTGCAGGCTTTGCTTTTTTACCGTAGGTGGTGAAGTCGATTGCCAGCGGTGCTCCAGTAGATTTCTCCGAGGTTGATGTCTGAGAAGTCTTCATGATTTTACCCAGATCCTCCAAGTCATCCATATTACTAGACTTCTTTGCTTTCGACTTTGTTGGAACATTCTCATCATCAAAAAGCACTTCGCCGTCATCCGAGTCTAGATCCTCTGCGTCGCTCTCGACAGCATCTCCACTACCTGTGACACCCTCTCCCAAGTTGCCAGTTTTAGCAAGATTTTCAAGAACATCCTCCACACCCTCGGTCCATTCCTTCAGTCTGTTTGGTGCGTCGGTTTTCGTGTTACCCATACCCAATGGGAATGCTCGCTTTCGTGCGGTCAACTTTGCCATCCACTTGTCAACTTGAATGGCCTGAGAGCAGAATCCCTCCTCCTCCGTAGGCCATCCTTCTCTGTCACCAAATCCAAACACTGAATATCCGAGTAATGGTGCCAATGGCGCGGTATCAATTCTGAAATCGTTGTGCGTTTCTTGAAGATGTTCGAGGAAGTTGTCGAGGATGGTATCGATATTGTAAGTTGGAATTAAGATGAGATAAAAATACTTGACATTAGCACCCTCCTCTGTCGCCTTTGGAGGGTTAATGAAATAGTCATCGTAATCAGTCTCTGCCAAATCGTGTAATTGAGGCTCAAGGAATGTTAATGGAGTCGTAGTCGAGCTATTCTTTGTAGTCTCCGTCAATCTCTCCACAAAATTCTTTGCCGTCTTCTCGGTACCACCAGTCAAGGACAAGTAGAAGATGCAGATCTGAATCTTCTGTTCTCCTTCTACTACGATCTCCTGTGACTGCTTCTTCTTAACTACCTTTCCGACCACACGTTTTGGACCAGCCTTCGCGGGCTTAACAATCTCAGTGGGCTTCTTCTCATCCACCGGCCAAGCTACTGGTGACTTCTCGGAGATTGGAAGAGTCTTTGGCGATGATGGCGGAGGAGTCGCAGAAAGTTTTGGCCTATCTTCACGTAGGTGGAGCCATGTTCGAATCGCGAAGAGCACTGTTGCAGCAAAGAGAATGATTGGAATTCTATACAAATGCCACAGCGCAAATGCTTCTAAAGACAGAGAACAGTCAGCAAAAGGTAAAGAATATCACTTGAGTCATTGTTACAGAGAAGAGTAACATAGTAGGGTTACACATACCATCTACATAGTTGGCGAGCATGATATCGATATTGTGATCGGAAGATCTTGTCGCTACCTTACTTTTCATTAAAAATGAGGCTGAAGCCTATGAGAATTTCCGGGGCAAAGCCGCTAAAATGGAGGCCCAGTAGCCTTGCCGGCTAAACTCTAATCAAAATACAAGGGCAACTTGCCCAACGACCAGGTTTTAGTCATCTGATAGTAATTATGATCGGAAAGATACGATGCAGTTTTGGGAGACTGTGCTGCAATAAATTCAACGATGGTTCTCAAGGGTTTGGCTTAAATCGGATGTCTTCTGATTTTTTTATTTTTATTTTCCTTTCAAAAAGAGAAGATTAAGTGGATAGGCTCCAAGTCCATTTTTAAGACGTCAAAGATTAGAGAAATGGAAAAGAAAAGTTTTAGCATGCTTTATCATTCTGATATAATTGAGCTCAAAAGGGACTCTGATATACCACCTTTTCAGCGTTTTTCAATCATGGGTTACCTACAAAATTCGTGGAAATTAAGGACTATTTGCCTATTCGTAGTTCATGCAACATAAAACAACACGCAGATCAAGGAGATCTCCAATACTAACAGGTTGCAAAAGATCATAGCTTATACATCACAAAAGGCCAAGTGCAAATCTCTAAAAGTTTCCATTGTGCTACTAACGAGGTCTAATGTCATCGCGTCGAGCCAGAAACTGTCCGGCCCGTCGAGGTCCAGACAAGACCATCCGATGACTTCTTCATATCTCGGACTTGTTGTATCTCATACATTATCGTGACTACCACCATGCCCATTTTTAATTCTTCGCTGATTTATAGGAAATAGTCAGGAGTTCCTGTGACCTGTCAGTAGATGATCATTTGTGGAGTTGAGAACTTCTTGAACTTACTTCTGGAAACCATCGGCTCACCAGCTCTTGGGCAAGGATCGAATTGCAAGCTAGTAAAATGTTAGGTTTTGTACTTGATACAAATTGAACATCATGACTTACAAAGTGTATTTAAGGTGCTCATCAATTTCCATGATGGCAGCCTGGTTACCACATCTATAACAGTAGTTTGGTGCTGTAAATCAGAGTCAGTATGTGCTCAAAGATTGATGCCGAACGGAGAATAACGTACCAGAGAAGATGGTGACAACATTACGATCCTGTGACCAGTTGTATCCCTCCATAACCAACTGATGTGCTCTTGCAACAAGTGTCAAACCGTTGTTGTGGTTGAAAGCCTCCGAAATATCCTGCCCAAAAGTGTACCCCGCACCTCTTGGTGATATGCCCCATCCACATCTGTCATCTGGATCGGACCATAAGAGATCACACATAGGACCCTCATGTGGAACCTCCTGAATACGATCAAGGGCTCTAATGTTGTCAAGCGTATCGATGCTTGGAGAAAGACCACCGTGAAGGCAGAAGATCTGGTTGTCGATAAGGGCGGTGAGAGGGAGGTAGTCGAAGAGGTCAGTGAAGTACTTCCAAACGTTTGCGTTTCCGTATTTACGAAGGCACTCGTCGTAGAAACCGTAGACCTGAGTGATCTGACGAGATTCGTGGTTTCCACGGAGGATAGTAATTCTGTGTGGGTATCGGATCTTGAGAGCGACAAGAAGTGTGACTGTCTCAACGGAGTAGTAACCTCTATCAACGTAATCGCCTATCAATTGCAATTAGTACTAGCTTTTGCTGTATTTCAAACGACTGGTTACGTACCCATAAACAAATAGTTGGTGTCGGGGTTTGGACCACCAATTCTGAAGAGCTCCATAAGGTCGTGGAACTGACCGTGGATATCTCCACAGACAGTGACTGGGCATCTCTGCATCCAAATTAGCAGACATCGACGATTATTGCATCCTTCTTAACATACCACTGGCTGTACATTCGATTCATCTTGTAGAACCTCCCGGGCCTGTCCCAACGTTTCGTTAGCGTCTTTCATATACCATAGCCATCTCAAATGATTATGATGCATTTCAGCAACGTAGTATGACTGTATGGTGGCGTACCTTCTCACAAAGTTTCTGTACGTCGACCTCCGCCAATTGCTTGCAGGTCATCAAGCTCTCAATCCATCCGTCCAATGTAGGTATCGAAGCAGGTTCGGTGGCTGGCGTGCGCGCTGCCTCTGGCAACTTGCCAACATCCTCCATGTTTGTATCCATGGTTGCTCTCGACCGCGCAGAGTCGAACTGGATCGAGGGGTTGTTTCGGGGCGTGGAGTTCGCTGGGTTGATTGGGTATGACGACAAGGGCGCGGTGTTCTGCTCGCGTGAAACAGCCGGGGCAGATTGGTTGCACGAGCACGTTAATAATGACTGAGAGATGCAAGTATTGAAGCTTTTGAGAGATTCCTTCACTTGGGTATCACGATTTGTTTGTCGGCCTTGCAAGGTTATTGATGCTGTGGCTTCCTGATGTTTGTAGATTGCGGCGGTGCGTACGAGCTCGTCTCGCTTAGCGCGATTGGAATTGCGCTTCGCTGTACTATGTGTACTTTGGTTATTTAGGGGCAAGAGGAGAGGAACATCAACAAACAAAGAGCGATCACCAGTCGAAAGGTGGGGTCGAATGTTTCACTTGAGTGATACAGTGCTATAACAACTCAAGAATTATTTACAATCCTTGATATCGAGTTCACCTGAATTATATGCAATTCTCATGTACGACTTGCGGGTAGATATGTGCGATTAGTGGGGACTGACGATAGCGCTGGAGCAAGATCGTGCTACCGTTAAAATCAGGTATTACAATCCACTGTATATCTACATTTATATAATATATGTACTTAATCTATGACAAACCTAGTCCTACTGGTTCAGAAGTAGCTGCTGCCTTGTCGGTATCATGACCATGTCCAATCAAACTCCTGAAGTCCAAACCAACCTCTGAAAGCAGGCCCGCATGTTCCTTCGCCTGGTCCATACATTCAGTCCATACAGGACCATCTTTCTCTACACTGCTCAATTGGCGTGCTAATATCTCGTTGAAGGCGTCCACTTGCTCCTTCGCCCATTTGACACATGCGCTCATCATGAGAGGTGGAAAGCAGACCTGGAAGTCCGATACGGTCTTCCGAATGATAGCGAAGTACACAAATGAAACCTCCCAAATGTATTGATGAAGATTACCTTCAAATGTACATTGCCTGTAAGATAGTTAGCTTACAACTCCGGAAGGTATGGAGAGTACCACTTGCCTCGAGCGCTTGCGAATGATATCCCCTCGTGCTTCCAGATATGCTTCTCTGGCTCGATCTTCAAAATCCAGACGAGCGAGCCAACCAACGTTTCTCTTCGTCTTCTTCAACTCGTTATGGGTGTCAACGAGCTCTCGAGTCAAAACCTTTGCAAGTTTAGAACCCCGCTCCTCTGTTTTGAACATGATAAAGTCTTGTGCAATAGCATTGCTCTTGAGACCTTTAGCAATGCCATTCAATTTCTCCACCCTATCCACAGCAGCGCCAAATCGCTGGAGTGCAATGTCAATATCAAGCAAATCCACTTGACCCTCTACCCATCGCAGATTCTGCTGCTTACCATCCACCTCGATCAGCATGTTTGGCCTATCTTTATCGGATAGCGTTTCAAGCAGATCTGCCTTCCTCAGGAGTCCCGGGTCCCGAGATGCAAAGTAGTTAACATTTTGTTTGGCTTTGTTATTCGTCTCGATGTCAGATCTTTGACCCCGCCGAAGCTCCTCCACAGCCTTTCGAAAGTTTAGAAGTAGCGCCAGTTTTGCACTGTCTTCCGGCTTGTCTGTACGGTAGGTAAATGACTCCTGCCCTACACCTCGAATCATAACGGCATCTGCAACCTTGTTTCTGCCAGCACCAGAATCATGAGCACCAGCCAGGTCCACCATCTCGATGTCCAGTAGAGGCCAACATCGGTCCGCGACAAGCTTTGATGGTGCTTGGCGAGGATCACCACCATTCGCTGCGTCAACCTTGCGCTTCTTGCGGGAGGCGACAAGCAGGTGGTCATTAAGGAGAATTATCTGCATCGCCCTTCGAGATTTCCAAGTTGCGTTATCCAGTTCTACCCATAGTCCTGCGTTCTGTACCACATGTCGTCCTGGAATAGACGGCAGGAATTTCTGAGAGCCCTCCACGCTCTTCCACAAAGCCTGAAGCTGTGAGTTCCACATGGCTGTACGATCTGCCACCGAACTTCTCTTGTCTCGTTTACTAAGCGTTGATGGAAAGCTGTTATCGAAGCCAGGATCTGGAGTGTTCAAAGAAGATGCAGTTCTCAATGCCGTGGTATTCGTCTTTAACTCAGACATCAGATTCCGTAGTGCTCGCATCTCCCCCTTCAGCTTTTCTGCTTCTTTACTTATACGAATGAATTGGGTTCTGTTCTGGTATACGTTTTGTTGTAGATCCGTCGATGTTCGATTGCGCATCTTCTGTAGTGCCTGTTGATAATCGCTGATATCCTGTTCTGATGCATCTGCCAAAATTCCAGCAACATACTGCGCGGGGTCGAGTCGTGGATCACGAAGAGCCATCATGTCCACTGAAATACCAGGGCCACGACTTGCTGAGGGCCCAGTAGGGGCTCGAGTTTGAGGAGGACCGCCATATTGAGCTGGGATTGAAGGTAGCTTTGGTACAGGAGGCGCCGCTGCATTGAAGTCTGTTGGAAGATTCGTAAATCTGGTAGAGTATCTTCGCTTCACCAGATCGGCGGTTGTACCTCCAGCTTGGGGTCTTGGTTGAGGTCGTAGCTGTTGTGGTTGATCGGTGGTCACTTTCCCCCCATTACTTCGGGGCGCAGATATGCCATTCTGTGCGATTGGGGCGGATATTTGTCTCGGGGCGCTGATGGTCGGCTTCGCTTTTCGCTTCGATTTTGTTCTCAAAGAGATTCCTCTGCTCTTTTCTTCCGACATCTTGCTTTGGAGTGTTGTTGTGAAATGGTGTAGGCAGTGCACACAGATGAGACGTACCTTAGACGCGCATACTTCAGGCGGCTGCTGTCCCTTGAAGTTCCACGCTAACGATTAACGACGTAAGAGCTCCCCTGTTGGTCGGCCGGCCGCTGGCGCCTAAGGCGAAAACAAAAATTGTTCCGGTGAAGCATCATCGAGTGTTGCTCTCAGGGAAATCGGCTCGTGAGGCTCGTGTAACAATCAACATCTCAAGTCTGCAATTCATTGCCATCAAAGCACAACTCTCGATACGGAATCGCACTCTCATTGCGCAAAATAACGATCCGATATACATCATGGTACAGACTTCAACTATTGTCGCTGCCTCGGTAGGCACTGTGGCCACCGGCCTTCTTGGTGAGCCTAAATAATTATCATTTGCGCCGCGCCTCTACTTACAGCTTCTCCAGCATACGCAGTGTGGTTCGATCACCGCCGAAGAACAGACCCAAACTTCAGAAAGTCATTGAAAAAGGAAGCAAAGAGACAAGCCAAGGCAGCGAAGGAAGAGGCTGAAGCACACACCACAAGACAAAGACAAGCTATCAGAATTGCTGTGGAAGAAGCAAAGGAGGAGGGATTTCCTACCGATGTGGAAGAAAAGGAGGCCTACTTCATGAATGAGGTCGCTCATGGAGAGCAATTGAGCCAAGAGGGTATGCGATTGAATAAACATGCATTTATAGAACTGGAACTAACCCACATTTCCAGGAACTGACAATGTCGAGGCTGCATTATGCTTCTACAAGGCCCTCAAGGTTTACCCACAACCTGCTGACCTTATCACCATTTACGACAAGACTGTTCCAAAGGTAAGTTCACGTACAGTAAGATCCAATCAACCAAGTGCTAACATCCGCTTTCCAGCCTGTTCTTGATATCCTCGCCGAGATGATCGCAGCCGACTCCTCTCTACACGTCGGACAGAGCACGGGTGGGCGACCTGCTTCAGACAGCGGCATTCCAAATGTTGGCTTGGACTAAGTTCGTCCAAGCACTTTGAAAAGCTTCCTCGACACCTTGAAAGACATAAGAGTATCTTCTCAAGTTTATCGATTCAAGACACCACGGCCGGCGCTATCCTCCGAACGCCTGTCAGTCGAACACCAACCAAATGTATACCAGCATCATCGGGCGTTCTTACCTGTGTTACATAGTCTCCTATCCTGTCTGAGTAAAAATATGTAAGATTTGACTGCCGAGTAGCCTTGCCTTTTCTGTACCTCTTGAGTTGAACTTATGCTTGAACTTACTTACCTATGTGACATGTTGTGTATGGTTTTTCGCACTAATTGATAATTTTAGTATGGCCCAAAATCTGTACCACGCCAATAATTGGGGTTCTAATTCCCTGAGGCGCAGCTGCGAATGAGTAAGTCTTAGAACGCTTTTATCGAAAGCTTCAGTCAGAAGACATTATTGAGGATATAAATCTGCAAACATCCAGAATGTCCAAAAAAAAACAGATGTTCATGAAAAATGTTGTGAATATTACCAGTTTGTTAACAACTTTGGTCTCGTCATTGGTTTGGAATCCGTACTGTAAAGCAGCTACGGTACCTTACCTTATGTACTTACTTTCTTGATACTGCTTGGTTGCCTCACCGTCTGCACCACGGCAGGGATTCACGCTAAGCGGAAACTAAGTGCGGCCCTCTATGCTGCAACACGTCCCCAGATCTCAAGCGAACGCGATTATGATAGTGAACATTTAGAAAGTCAATACAACTCCCTACCTTTAATTTCCACCGCATATCGCAACTGAAGTTACTCAACCGCCAGTAATTATCAGTTTGTCATTCCTACAACTATTTCCCAAAACGCCTGCGATGATTCTGCCGTAAAAAGCATTTAATCGATCATGGAGAGCTTGGTGACTTCTCCTGGAGGCCCCTCGGTCAACGGAGCTGCACCAAACGCATTTCCAATCATAGAGCCTATACTGGTCGTTGAGCATCTTGCTTCTGTTTTGGAGATTACACTCGGAGCTACAAGAAAAGAGCTGGAGAATGTTGGAAGTCTACTCTCGATTGCTCGATACCCGGATACTGTCCAACGATGCGCTCGATTCGCAACAGAATCCCAAGTGGCTCTCTACGTTCAGAAGGATATTGCCACAACACCAGTATCTGACAATGTTGAGGTTACAGGTTTGTAACAAAATACATACTACTATCAATTGATCTGTGACTGATTGCTTTGCAGAAGCTACCATTTCCTACAACTATACCTTGGCTTCCGACATTTCGTTTTCTCCATCAACAACTGCTTCTATTGCCCTCTTGAAGCGTCCCACCCCTTTAGATCCTTCGATACCCATTACATCGCAAATACAAATCATGAACTTGCCAGGAGTTGCATCTTTGAGCACTGGAGCTGGTGGATCAACCACGACTGTATCTCCCTTCGAAATCCTTCATTCTGTTGTCCATTTAGCGTTGGCGCCATACTTCGATGCATATACCAAGAACCAACAATCTACAAATGGGACTAGAGGTCGAGGTGACACTGAGGCTAAGACAGGAATTCCAATAACGAAGAAGAGAATTGCAGAACTCGAGTTGAGTCTGTTGCACTTACAGCAGAACATCGAAATTCCCGAGGTTATACTCTCTCTCAACCCAGTTGTCCAAAGCGCAATCGAAGAGGCCACAGCTCGCGATGCCAAACCTTCTGTTGATCTGATACCAGCAGCCCTCCTCCAAGATAGTACTTTCCTTAACAATCTCCAATCCACTGTTAACGGATGGATCAAGTCTATTCAGACTATTACGAAGATGTCTAGAGATGCTAGCAGTGGCACTGCGACTCAAGAAATCAATTTCTGGCTGTCCATGGAATCAGCCCTCGAGGGTATCGAAGCCAAACTCCGAAGCGATGGTGTCTTACTTACTCTTGATATCCTCCGACATGCGAAGCGATTCCAGGCCACTGTTAGTTTTTCAGCCGATACAGGGCTGAAAGAGGCCACAGATAAGGTACAAAAGTACAACCAGCTGATGAGAGATTTCCCATTGGATGAGCTACTCTCTGCGACATCATTGCAAAAGGTCCAGGACTCAATTGGTCTTATCTTCGCTCATCTGAACAAGAAGCTTAGAATTTGTCCATACCCCATCCGACGTGCTTTGCCATTAGTTGAGGCAATTTCGGCAGATCTCGATACTCAGCTTCATTCTCTTCTGAATGGCAGAACCTTGATGCAGCTGGAATATAAGGACTTCAAGGCGCTGATGAGCACAGCCGAGACTATCTGGCAGACATGGGATGAGAATGTCAAGGAATTTACCAATGTTGCTCGTGAGGTGACTCGAAGAAGAAACGAAAAGTTCATCCCAATCAAGATCTCACCGAAGCATGCGGACCTCCAAGCTCGATTGAAATATGTCAGCACTTTCCGTGACAACCATGAGCAACTTCAAAGAACTATTGTTAATGTTCTTGGACCAAAAGCCCCTGCTGATGGTGTCGTTGATGGAACTACTGATGGCGTAGTCCTCGTAGAAGAAATTGGCGATGTCGACGCTGTTGAGGAGGTCCAACAGGCCTATGCTGCACTGAAGAACGTTGATTTGCTCGACGTCTCCCCTGAAGGTACTCAGATTTGGGTGCAAGCAGAGATTACGTACAACGAGCGTACATCTCGTGTTGAGAACTCTATCATTGCGCGTCTCCGTGATCGCCTTGCTACTGCAAAGACGGCCAATGAGATGTTCCGAGTCTTCTCGAAGTTCAATGCGCTTTTTGTGCGACCTAAGATTCGTGGTGCCATTACCGAGTATCAGACACAATTGATCGATAATGTCAAGCAAGATATTACAGCTCTTCATGAGCGATTCAAGCAGCAATATGGCCACTCCGAAGCGCATGCTATGGCTCAACTTCGTGATCTGCCACCTATTTCGGGTGCTATCATCTGGGCACGCCAGATTGAGCGACAACTTGATGGTTACATGCGAAAGGTCGAGGATGTCCTTGGAAGTGACTGGACGCTGCACTCAGAAGGCCAAAAGCTTCAGAGTGAAAGCAACATGTTCCGTAAGAAACTAGATACTCGCCCTATTTTCGAGGCATGGCTGCACGACCAGGCAAGACGTAATGTCTCGATCTCAGGTCGTCTTTTCAATATCAACAAGAACAGAGCTGCAGGCTATGCGCTTGAACTTGCTGTCAATTTTGATCCACAAGTCATCGCATTGTTCAAAGAGACTCGCAACCTTACTTGGTTAAACTACCAAGTCCCACATTCTATCAACAATGTATCGAAGGAGGCAAAGAGAGTCTACCCGTATGCGGTCAGCCTTATGGAAAGTGTCCGCACTCTGGCACAAACCAATCGCCAGATTAGCGAGATGGAAGATGTAGCAGTTCTTCTTAGTGGTTATCAGAATGATGTCCAGGCTCTCGTTGCCAAGGGTGTCCCATTGAAGTGGGAATCTTTTGTGCACTCATATGATATTCACATCAAACAACCTTCTTATATGTCCAATGGCATAGATCAGGTTGGCCGTGGTGAGAGCAAGCATGTCCAATTTGTGAGAGAATTTGCCGCTGCAGTATCAGTCCTGCAAAGCAAGACTCTAACACTGTCTACTATCAACGCAAGCGTTCAAAAAGCTCTTGCAGATTTGGAGACATGCCCATATGAAGGAAATGCGTTCCAGACTAAGCTGGAGACTATCCAAATGGCTGTTGACCAACTTAACTTGGAGAACTACGTAAACCTGGGTTTGTGGGTGAAGGAGATGAATGGCCGTATCGAGACAACGCTTCTCACAAGACTTGAGCAAGCTATAAATGCGTGGATTGAGGTTTTTGAGAATGAAGTTCATGACGGAGCCAATGATGACAGCCGACGTAAGCATTTGGTTACTGTGGCGGACGGATCCGACCATTCGGGACCCACTCTCAAAACGTTGATTCACGAAGTCACCATGCGCAACCAGGTCATTTACCTTGAGCCTCCTCTCGAGTATGCACGTGCCAGCTGGTTTTCTCAACTTCACGACTGGCTTGGTGTGGTCTGCAACCTCCGCAAGGTCAAAGCATCTCGATATGAAATGAGCATTACTACAACTGGCGAGGTGGAGGCAAGATTTACCGAGCTCCCAGGCCACTGTGCCGACAGTCTTTCTCAAGTATATACAACAATCGAGAGCAAGCTCCATGGTATCAGCGTATATGTCGACAAATGGCTTCAATTCCAGTCCCTGTGGGATCTCCAATCCGACCAGGTATATGATGCCCTTGGTGAGCAACTTCCAAGGTGGTTGCAGCTTCTGCAAGAGATCCGAAAGACTCGCTCTACATTTGATACTACCGAAGTTAGTCGATCATTTGGTCACATCAAAATCGACTATGAACAAGTACAGACCAAGGTCAATGCAAAGTACGACCAATGGCAGCATGAAATACTTACCAAGTTCGCTGGCCGCCTGGGTAACAGAGTGCGTGAGGTCTACACAGACGTTGAGAAGGCGAGACGTGATCTTGAGGTCCAATCGTTGGAGGCCAGCTCTACCGCACAAGCTGTACAGTTCATCACAATTGTACAGACTTGCAAGCGTAAGGTTAAAGCTTGGGGGCCAGAAGTGGAGACTTTCCGACAAGGTCAAACTACTCTCTCTCGCCAGCGCTATCAATTCCCTGCAGACTGGCTGTATGTGGAGCAGATTGATTCGGAGTGGACAGCATTGAATGAGATCTTGGCTCGAAAGGGCAAAATTGTCCAAGATCAAACCGATGCTTTGCGAGCAAAGATTACTGCAGAGGACAAGGTTGTTAGTGACAAGATCACTGAGATTCTGGGCCAGTGGAACGAAGAAAAACCTGTCTCTGGCACCATCGCTCCAGATGAGGCCTCAGCTACCCTCAATGACTTTGAGACCCGCATTACCAAACTTAACGATGAGGCTGAGATGGTCTCGAAGGCCAAGGAGGCACTCGACCTACCTGCCAGTGCCAACACTGACCTTGCAGCTATCCTTGAGGAGGTCCAGGACTTCAAGTCAGTTTGGGCTGCTTTGTCAACTATCTGGAAGAGTCTCAATGAGCTTCGCGACTCCCTTTGGACTAGCGTCCAGCCCAGAAAGCTTCGAGGATCTATTGATGGCCTTATTAAGATGACTAAAGAGATGCCCAGTCGCATGCGACAGTATGCTGCATTTGAGCATATTCAGAATGTTCTTAGACAATTCCTCAAGGTCAACCCACTTCTCTCAGACCTCAAATCAGAGGCTGTTCGAGAGCGACACTGGAACAAGATTTTCAAAGCGCTGAAGCCTGGAAAGCGCTACTCACCAATTGCGATGACATTGGGCGATGTCTGGGATCTCAATCTGACAGCTAGTGAAGTCGTTATCCGCGATATCATCGTGCAAGCCCAGGGTGAAATGGCCTTGGAGGAGTTCTTGAAGCAGGTGCGCGAGACCTGGACAAACTACTCTCTTGAACTTGTCAACTACCAGAGCAAGTGCCGATTGATCCGTGGATGGGATGATCTGTTCGCAAAGTGTAGTGAGAACCTCAACTCCTTGCAGGCTATGAGACATTCCCCATACTACAAAGAGTTTGAGGAAGAAGCTTCCTCCTGGGAAGACAAACTTAACCGAGTGCATGTCCTGTTTGATGTATGGATTGATGTTCAACGTCAATGGGTCTACCTCGAGGGCGTGTTTACTGGTAATGCCGATATCAAACATCTTCTTCCAATTGAGTCCTCGCGATTTCAAAACATCAACTCCGAATTCTTCGCTGTCATGAAGAAGGTCTACAAGCAACCCTTTGTTCTTGATGTGTTGAACATCTCTGGCGTTCAGAAATCCTTAGAGCGTCTTGCAGAGCTGTTGAACAAGATTCAAAAAGCATTGGGTGAGTATCTTGAACGCGAGAGAGTGTCGTTCCCTCGATTCTACTTCGTTGGAGATGAAGATCTCCTTGAGATTATTGGAAACAGCAATGACACTTTGCGGATCGCCAAACACTTTAAGAAGATGTTTGCTGGCTTGTCTGGCTTGATAATGGACGAGGAAGCCATTATCTCAGGTTTCACCTCTAAGGAGGGCGAAGAAGTCAGATTAAAGAAGGAAATCAATCTCATCAAGACACCAAAGATCAATGATTGGCTCGCCCTTTTAGAAAGTAGCATGAAGTCAACGCTCGCAGAACTCCTCGCTGAGGCTGTTGAGCAATATCAGACCATTTTCTCTGGTGAGACTATTGATCAGGGGGCTCTCAGCGAATACATTGCAGCTTTCCCTTGCCAGATTGTTGTTCTTGCTACACAGGCTGTCTGGACAACTGCAGTCGAGAGTGCTTTAGAGGCGGGCGGTGCTCCTATGGAAGCACTCTTTAACCAGGAAGTCAAGGTCCTCCAATTGCTTGCCGCAACTGTTCTTGGAGACCTTGAGCCTATTCAGCGCAAGAAGTGTGAGGGTCTGATTACTGAGTGTGTGCACCAGCGTGATACCATCGAGAAGCTCATCAAGCTCAATGCCACCACACCTAACCACTACATGTGGCTTTTGCAGATGAGATATGTCTACAAGGCCGAGGGCGATTATCTGCAACGCTTGTACATTAAGATGGCAAACGCTAAGCTCAACTACGGTTTCGAGTATCTTGGAGTCGCTGAACGTCTTGTCCGAACGCCTTTGACCGACAGATGTTTCTTGACATTGACGCAAGCACTCTGTCAGCGCCTAGGAGGATCTCCTTATGGTCCTGCAGGTACTGGAAAGACTGAATCCGTCAAGGCCCTTGGTGTACAACTTGGAAGATTTACTCTTGTTTTCTGCTGTGACGATACTTTCGATTTCCAGGCTATGGGCCGTATTTTCCTGGGTATTTGTCAAGTCGGAGCATGGGGATGTTTCGATGAGTTCAATCGATTGGAGGAGCGTATCCTGTCGGCCGTCTCTCAACAAATTCAGAACATTCAATATGGTTTGAAGCAAGGAATGGAAGATGAGAAATCGCAGATTGAACTTGTTGGTCGACAGCTGAGTGTCAATCAAAACACCGGAGTCTTTATCACAATGAACCCAGGTTATGCTGGGCGATCGAACTTGCCAGATAACTTGAAGAAGCTTTTCCGCAGTGTAGCGATGTCAAAGCCCGACAAGGAACTCATTGCCGAAGTCATGCTCTACTCTCAAGGTTTCAGCGAAGCCAAGCAACTCTCGAAGCAGACTGTGCCGTTCTTCGATAGCTGTTCTAGTCAGCTTTCTAAGCAGGCTCATTACGATTTCGGTCTACGTGCGCTCAAGAGTGTGCTTGTCAGCTCTGGTGGATTAAAGCGTGCCCGCCTTACAGAAGCGGGGGGTAACCTTGGAGTACCGGAGGCTGAGATTGAGCCTCAGATTATTGTCCAGAGTATTCGAGAGACGATTGCTCCAAAGTTGATCAAGAGTGATGTTGAGATCATGAGATCGATTGAGGAGGCATCCTTCCCAGGAGTTCAGTATGTTCCAGCAAGCTTGATTGAACTTAAGGCTGCCATCAGTGCCATCGCTGCAGAAAGGCATCTCGTGGTCAATGATAACTGGATGACCAAGATTCTTCAACTTTACCAAATTCAGACCATTCATCACGGTGTCATGATGGTTGGTAACTCCGGATCTGGAAAGTCTGCCTCTTGGAAGGTTCTCTTGCAGGCTTTGCAGCAGACTGAGGGTGTTGAGGGCGTATGCCATATTATCGACTCGAAGGTCATGTCCAAGGAGGCCCTCTACGGCAACCTCGACTCCACCACTCGCGAGTGGACTGATGGTCTATTCACCAGCATTCTTCGTAAGATTGTCGACAATCTGAGAGGCGAAGAGTCGAAGCGCCACTGGATCGTATTTGATGGTGATGTCGATCCTGAGTGGGTCGAGAACTTGAACAGTGTCCTCGATGATAACAAGCTCCTTACTCTTCCAAACGGAGAGCGTTTGAATCTTCCATCAAATGTTCGCATTATGTTCGAAGTTGAAACTCTGAAATATGCTACCCTCGCAACAGTTTCTCGTTGTGGTATGGTCTGGTTCAGTGAAGACACTGTCACCAGCACGATGATGGTCGCCAACTACGTTGATGCCCTGCGTACCGTTGCTTTTGAAGATCTTGACGAAGATGCTGTTGCTACTGGTCAGACAGCCGCAAAGGCGCTTGCTGTTCAAGCCCATGTTGCCGATCTCTTACACGCCTACCTGACTAACGAAGACTTCATTTTGAATGCACTTGAGCATGCCAAGGGGTACAACCACATTATGGACTTCACAACTGCTCGTGTCTTGAACACCTTGTTCTCTCTCTTGAATAAGACTGTTCGTGATATTATTGAGTATAATGCTCAGCATGTCGATTTCCCTCTTGAGGCAGAGCAGGTCGAGGCGTTCGTGTCCAAAAAGTTGTTGCTAGCTCTAGTATGGTCTTTGACTGGTGATTGCCCACTTGGCGATCGTAAGGTGTTCGGCGACTACATCATTGGTGCTACGACATTCGGTTCTCCTATGCTGAGTGAGACTGGTTCTCTCATAGATTATGATGTGACTTTACCTAAGGCTGAATGGGAGTCTTGGCAGAATCAGGTTCCAACTATCGAGGTCAACACACACTCTATCACCCAGACGGATGTTGTTATTCCAACCCTCGATACTGTTCGTCACGAAGACGTACTCTATTCATGGCTTGCGGAGCACAAGCCACTTCTCCTTTGTGGACCCCCGGGTTCTGGAAAGACTATGACATTGTTCAGCGCACTGCGCAAGCTGCCAAATATGGAAGTGGTTGGCCTCAATTTCTCCAGTGCCACTACTCCGGACCTCCTGATCAAAACTTTCGAACAATATTGTGAATATAAGAAGACTTTGAACGGCGTCATTCTTTCTCCAACGCAAATAGGAAGATGGTTGGTTCTCTTCTGCGATGAGATTAACTTGCCAGCACCAGATAAGTATGGTACTCAAAGAGCTATTTCATTCCTGCGTCAAATGGTTGAACAGAACGGGTTCTGGCGTACATCTGACAAGACATGGGTGACCCTCGATCGAATTCAGTTTGTTGGAGCTTGTAATCCTCCAACTGATGCAGGACGTACCCCAATGGGTGATAGATTTTTGAGACATGCACCACTGATTATGGTCGACTATCCTGGAGAGTTGTCTTTGCAGCAGATTTATGGCACTTTCAATACTGCCGTTCTGAAAATCATCCCATCTCTTCGTGGTTACTCCGAAGCTCTTACCAAGGCCATGGTCCAGTTCTATCTCGAATCGCAGAAACGCTTCACGCCGAAGATCCAACCTCACTACGTGTACTCTCCTCGTGAGCTCACGCGTTGGGTACGAGGTATTTATGAAGCTATCAGACCATTGGAAAATCTCTCTGTGGAAGGACTTGTTCGTATATGGGCACACGAAGCTCTCCGATTGTTCCAGGACCGTCTCGTCGCCGAGGATGAAAGAAAATGGACTGATGAGGCCATTAAGCAAGTAGCCCTGGAGCACTTCCCTACAATTGATGAAGCCAAGGCTCTTGGAGGACCAATCTTGTTCTCGAACTGGTTATCTAAGAACTACGTTCCTGTTGAACGCGAGCAACTCCGTGATTTCGTCAAGGCTCGCCTGAAGACTTTCTGCGAAGAGGAGGTTGATGTCCCATTGATCTTATTCAATGATGTCTTGGAGCATGTACTTCGTATTGACAGAGTCTTTAGACAGCCACAGGGTCATTTAATCTTGATTGGTGTCAGTGGAAGTGGAAAAACTACATTGTCTCGCTTCGTGGCCTGGATGAACGGTCTCCGAGTATTCCAGATCAAGGTACATGGCAAATATTCCGCAGAAGATTTCGATGATGATCTGCGTGATGTTCTCAGAAGATGTGGCTGCAAAGGCGAAAAGATTTGTTTCATCATGGATGAATCTAATGTTTTGGATTCTGGATTCTTAGAACGAATGAATACTTTGCTCGCCAACGCAGAGGTTCCAGGTTTGTTTGAGGGCGATGAGCTCGCATCCTTGATGACAGCATGCAAGGAGGGAGCTCAACGTCAAGGACTATTGCTTGATTCGCAGGAGGAATTGTATAAGTGGTTCACTCAACAGATTGTAAAGAATCTCCACGTTGTTTTCACGATGAACCCGCCTGAAGATGGTCTATCTTCAAAGGCCGCAACCAGTCCAGCCTTGTTCAATAGATGTGTTCTCAATTGGTTTGGAGATTGGTCCGATCAAGCTCTTTTCCAAGTTGGTACCGAACTGACACAATCTGTCGATCTGGATCGTCCCAACTTCACTGCTCCAGATACAATCCCTGTCGCTTATCGCGAACTCAGTCTTCCTGCATCTCATCGCGAGGCTGTCATCAACTCGATGGTCTACATCCACTACTCATTGCAACGTATCAACACCAAGTTGTTCAAGCAACAGAACAAGGTGACATACTTGACTCCACGTCATTTCCTTGATTTTGTCGCACAATATGTCAAGCTATATAACGAAAAGCGCGAGGATCTTGAGGAACAGCAACGCCACTTAAACGTTGGTTTGGAGAAATTACGAGACACCGTCGACAAGGTGCGTGATCTTCGAATCAGTTTGGCAGATAAAAAGAGCCAGCTCGAGCGCAAGGATGCCGAGGCGAATGAGAAACTGCAGCGTATGGTTGCGGACCAGCGTGAAGCCGAACAGCGTAAGGCTGTGTCTTTGGAGATCCAGGCCGCCTTGGGAATTCAAGAAAAGGAGGTTGCTGAGAGAAGAGAATTGGTCTTGAATGATCTAGCCAATGCAGAGCCCGCTGTCATTGAAGCTCAAAAGAGTGTCAGTAACATCAAGAGACAGCATCTCACTGAAGTCCGATCTATGGGTAATCCACCTTCAGGTGTCAAGCTTGCTTTGGATTCTGTCTGTACTCTCTTGGGTCACAAGATTACTAAGTGGGCAGATGTCCAAGCCGTTGTCCGTAAAGACGATTTCATTGCCAGCATCATCAACTATGACAATGAAAGACAAATGACAAAGAATGTCCGCATTAAGATGCGCAACGAATTTCTGTCCAAGGAGGATTTCACTTACGAGAAAGTAAACCGTGCTAGTAAGGCTTGTGGACCTTTGGTTCAATGGGTCGAAGCCCAGGTCAACTATGCCGAGATTCTGGATCGTGTCGGACCATTGAGAGAGGAGGTTGGCCTTCTTGAGGACCAAGCTCTTCAGACTAAGGCTGAAGCTCAAGCTGTAGAGAAAACCGTCAGGGACTTGGAGGATAGTATTGCAACCTACAAGACCGAATACGCTGCACTCATCAGTGAGACACAAGCCATCAAGACTGAGATGTCTCGTGTACAATTCAAGGTTGATCGCAGTGTTCGACTTCTCGACAGTTTGTCCTCTGAGCGTACTAGATGGGAAGATGGTAGTAGATCATTCGAAACCCAGATTGGTACTTTAGTTGGTGACGTTCTGGTTGCCGCGGCCTTCCTGGCATACAGTGGTCTTTACGATCAGCAATTCCGAAAGGCCATGATGGAGGATTGGCTGCATCAACTTGGGTTATCTGGCATCAACTACAAACAGCATAATCCGATGACGGAGTATCTGTCAACAGCTGATGAGCGTCTCAGCTGGCAAGATAATTCGTTACCAGTTGATGATCTATGCACAGAAAACGCCATTATCTTGAAACGCTTCAACAGATACCCGCTCATTATCGATCCCTCCGGACGAGTGACGGAGTTCTTACAAAAAGAAAGCAAAGAGAGACGTCTTACTGTCACCAGTTTCTTGGATGACTCGTTTACCAAGCAGTTGGAGAGTTCACTCCGTTTCGGAAATCCAATTCTCATTCAAGATGCCGAGTATCTCGACCCAGTACTCAACCACGTCCTCAACAAAGAGTACCAGAAGACGGGTGGTCGTGTTCTTATCCAACTCGGAAAGCAAGAGATTGATTTCTCCCCAGCATTCAAGATATACCTTTCTACACGTGATCCATCTGCGACTTTCGCGCCTGACATTTGCAGTCGTACAACTTTTGTCAACTTCACTGTTACCCAAAGCAGTCTGCAAACACAATCTCTCAACGAAGTTCTTAAGTCAGAGCGTCCAGATGTTGACGAGAGACGTTCAAACCTTATCAAACTTCAAGGCGAATTCAAGATTCATTTGCGACAACTTGAGAAGCGTCTTCTTCAAGCATTGAATGAGTCACGTGGTAACATTCTTGACGATGATAATGTCATTGAGACCCTCGAAACTCTTAAGAAGGAGGCTGCTGAGATTACGGCTAAGATGAGCAACACCGAGGGTGTCATGGCTGAAGTTGACGAAATCACGCTTCAATACAGTGTCATTGCCAGATCTTGCAGTGCGGTATTTGCTGTTCTTGAACAGTTACACTACCTAAATCACTTTTATCAGTTCTCCCTGCAATACTTCCTCGATATCTTCGATGCTGTTCTTCATCATAACAAGCGCCTCAAGGCCGAGACCAACCACGATGTCCGCCGTGATATTATCATCGAAGACTTGTTTGTCACTACCTATCAACGAACGTCTTTGGGTTTGTTGCAAAAAGACAAGATTACTTTCGCGATGTTGCTCGCTCAGGCATCACCATATAAAATGGATAGAAGCTACATTGATATAATTCTTGATGAAAGTATTGAGGGTACCGACGTCTCCACTGAGACTGATCGTCGCGAAGAGATCATTGCAAAGGCCTCACGCATACCTGCACTTAAGGGCAAGTTGGACGATATTCCAAACGAAGCCTGGGATCGCTTCTTGACCGAAGAAATGGGCGAGAACCACGTCCCACAGATCTGGGCGGACAATGTGTCAGCTCGCGACATGGAACTACAATCTTTGCTGCTCATAAAACTCTTCCGCTTGGATCGATTTGTTCCGGCCGCAGAAAGATTTGTTCAAGCGGTCTTCGGCACAGGATTACTTGAGGCGGCTGAAGACCTTAAGCAAACTGTTGAACAGGTCTCTGCAAGCAGACCAATTGCTTTGTGTTCAAGTCCAGGCTTTGATGCAAGTTACAAGGTCGACAGTCTTGTCGAGCGTGTCCGTGCTACATGTACAAATATTGCTATGGGTTCGAACGAAGGCCTTACCAGTGCTGATAAGGCTATTAGCAACGCAGCTGCTACCGGTTCTTGGGTTCTGATCAAGAACGTCCACCTTGCGCCTACCTGGCTACAAAGTTTGGAAAAGAGAATGGATTCTCTCAAACCCCATGCGGATTTCCGCTTGTTCTTGAGTATGGAGAGCAGTCCAAAAATCCCAGTCAACTTGTTGAGAGCTTCTAGAGTACTCATGTATGAACAGCCTGCTGGTGTGCGTGCTAATATGAAAGATTCGATGTCATCACTTTCTACAAGAGGTACTAAGCCTCCAGTTGAGCGCACCAGACTTTACTTGCTGCTCTCCTTCTTGCACGCAGTCCTCCAAGAACGTTTGCGATATGCGCCAAACTTGGGATGGAAGGGTTTCTGGGAATTTAATGACAGTGATGTAAGTACATATACAGACAGCCACCATTATGCAATGCTGACAACAGTTACAGTATGAATGTTCAGCCTTCATTATCGATACCTGGGTAGAAACCGTCGCAGCGGGCCGTTCGAACGTCGCTCCTGCAAATCTACCCTGGGAAATGATCCGCACTTTGATCACTGAGACGTACGGTGGTAAGGTGGACAATGAAGGTGACTTTGCCCAACTTACGAGTCTCGTGCATTCATTTATGACGCCTGCGGCCTTCGAGATCGGTCACAAGCTAGTGGAGGACGTCGGCGGTGAGGAAGAAGGCAGTTTGGTCGTACCAAGTGGAACCGGCATGAAGGATTTCATGGACTGGGTTAACAAACTTCCTGAGCGTGAACCGCCAACTTACCTTGGTCTGCCAGCGAACGCAGAGAAATTGTTACTGGTTGGACACGGCAAGAGTATGATTGAGAGTTTGGGGAAAATCACAGAGATTCTAGATGAGGGGGAGCAGGTCATGGCTGAGGCCGCATAGATGGGATGAGAGAGCATACAGTGTAGACCAATGATTTAATTTGTTTGAATTAGGCTTTTGCAGAATTGGTTGGAGTCTCCTATTGATTTATGTTCGTTTCTTTTGTGGAGCTATCACTTACCGTCATGTCTCCCTATACCCCTGCGGTGCATAACTTAGAATTCAAATGTCTCCCTATCGCTATCAACCATTAATGTAGTATTGCATGCGAGTATAATGAATTGCTCGGTTGTGAGCCGTTATTCAACATCATACCGCATTAGTATATGTAGGTGAGGAATCATGTGTGTGTTGTTCTGCGTACCAGGTTGTCGTTGCAGCTTACCGCTGGCTCTTCTGCTGACGCGATAAACTGACCATTGATGAGCCCAACCCATTAACGCATGCAACTGCGAGGCACGATCGTCACATACATGAATGCTATGGCAGCTCTCCAATCTCCCAACGCTGAAAATGTCTACAGAATCTTACCAAACACAATTTCTCGAATCCCTCATTTTCGTCTTGTAATAATGAAAATCTGCGCGTGTGCGTTTCTCTAACTCTTTGTGTGTACGCACCGCGGGAGTCTACCCTTCAAGTCATGAACCAAACAACGGTGAGTAATACCATAGGCTTTCAGGTGAGTCTACGGCCTATGCTGCATCTCCCCATATTACATATTACATCGATCAATCGTAAGACTCTTCTCTCTTTGCTTTGTCCCCATTCTTTGGATCCTTCTGTACTACGCAGCATGACCTCTCTTCCTGTCATTGATTTTTCTTCATTCCTGGACCCTAAGAGCAGCGCCAAGCAGAAGTTATGCATTGCCTTTCAGATCGACAATGCTTGCCGCGAGATTGGCTTTTTCTACCTTAAAAACCACGGTGTTCCACTGTGGCAGGCAGCTGAAATGCTGGAGAAGGGCAGAGAGTTTATTGAGCGTGCTTCGGAAGCCGAGAAGCAGAGTCTGGCTCGCAGGCCTGCTGGGGAAGGTGACGGCGATAGCGCAAGAGGCTATGTGAAAAATGACAGTCCAAAGAGAGGCGCTCACGAGGTAAACTCACGATCGTGAATCTTCAATTAGGTTGCGGCGACTGACGCTTTAGGCAATCGACATGTTTCGCCCTGTCGAAGATCGGGGACCCCCTTACTCCGTCGGCTGCGGCCCGAACAAATGGCCTTCCACTCCGTCAGATTTCCAGTACGTGTCAGAGAGGTACATAGATAGCGTCGTCAAGCTGGGTCAGTCGGTCATGAGTGCCATTGCATTGGCTCTGGTTATCGACGAGAAGGTCTTTATGGAGAGGATTGACAAGGCCTTCTGGAACTTGCGTGTCGTTGCATATCCGGGCACTCAATCTGACATCGAGGGATTCTCTGGTATCAACCAGCACACTGGTAAGAGAATGGTGCATGTTTCAGTCATGCAGTGCTAATGGTAATCCCAGATTTCGGAATCCTTACTTTCCTAATGTCAGATCCGCAGAAGGACTCCCTACAGGTCCGCACGAAATCTGGTTCCTGGATCTCAGCCGACCCAATTCCTGTAAGTGCCGCATTCCAATGTATAACAATTCAGTTTCGACCATTCTAGTCATTTACGTCATCTCAGTGTTATAGGAGTCTTGTTCTTGGATGCTCATCGAGCCCCTTATTTTGACCACTCCTCCCATACCCTGATATCGAACTCGAATTATTTCCGAAATCAGATACTGATACATTTAGGGCTGCTTCGTTGTAAATATTGGCGACATGTTATCTAAATGGACACGAGGCGCTTACGTTTCGACTTGTCACCGCGTCAATCACAATTCTCCGAAGACACGAGTCTCCATCCCACTTTTCTTCGACCCTAACTGGGAAGCCGAGATATTCCCTGTTGTGCCAGCATCTGTCGACGTGCTGGACGAAAAGTCGGAGGTTCTAGAAGAAGATGGGGTCTTTTACCGGGATAAGTTTATCGAAGCCATGGATGGGGAGCACGGGATTTCTGTGTAACTTGAGCGTCAAGAATGCCTGCAAGCCCTGCATAGAATCACAATCCAGCCTGAGTTATTATGCAGTGTGTAGATACGTGAAGCTGCACCTAAGTCCAACGCACCACCATTCATTGCAAGCCCGGTGAAATCGCACTGCGTAACTACCGAAGCGGGATCAAGTACGGGTTATCAACAGCATTAAATCCTCAAATGAGGGGACTCACAATTTCTGCGATATCTTCACATGCTAATATACCACCTACCTTTTCTGTATTTACCCTGTGTTACCTAGACTACTCTTCATAAATATATCTCGATAGTGATTTCACACATCCAGCGATGGCAAACACCAGCTCTTATCAACCGTTGTTGGAATCCTCGACGCGAAACAACAGTATGAAGATATCTGCAACCTCCGACTCGCTAGAGTCGCAGTCCTCCGTTGCCAGTGTAGTCGTCAAAGATGATCTGCAGCTTCGGGAATTGGGCTACAAGCAGCACATGAAACGCGGCTTTGATATGTGGTCCATGACAGCTTTCTGTCTCGCGGGTCTAGGCATGTTGCCTTCCATCGCTGGTACGTGACCCGATGAGCTTCGTCAGAAGCCAAGCAGACAAGATAACATCATGCAGGTACCCTATGGTTCAGCTTGGGCTATTATGGATTCGTTTCGATGACCTGGGGTTGGCTTATTGGTGGGCTCTTCATACATACTATGGTATTTACTATGGCGGAGCTAGGATCCGCTTATCCTACTGCTGGTGGACTGTAAGATCCTGTCTACCCCTTTCTCTTGATCTGTTTCGCTGATGCTCTTAGATACTATTGGTTTGAAGACACCTGCGTAAATTGAGTACTGAATCTCATATCAAATTAGGACCTATGCTGCGGCACCCCCAAAAATCAAGCGGATCGCCTGCTGGATCACAGTATGTTGATCTTATAGTTACCGTATATGAGCTGACATCAACCAGGCTTGGAGTATGGTTGCTTGTGTTTTATTGAGTGGTGCATCACTATTCATGACTCAGGTGAGCCTACAGAGTTACTTGGCCAATCCTAACTTACACCACCTAGGCTGACATGGTTACATCCTTCGTAATAATGTTTTATGATCCGAATAGTGACAATATATGGATTCCTACAGCATGGCAATCGTACATGGTGTATTTATTCCACATAATCATGTTTGTCTTCTCTTCAATCCGAAGCCACTTCAAACTAACACTCTCAGCTGCGGCATTATTATATCTTTTCCAAGTAGGGTTTTGGGTCACTTCGGTACATTTTTTGCTTGGCTGGGAACAGCCACCTTCTTTGTGCTGACAATCTCCCTGCCGATCTGCGCAGGAGATAGACATAACACTACGAAGCAAATCTTTACTGAAGGCTACAACCAGACAAACTGGAACAATAATGTGCTTGCATTTCTTTTGACATTCTTGACTCCTTGCTGGGTGAGTTCATCCTCAGACGTAGCTCAAACAATCTGACTGACATTTTTACAGGTAATATCTGGATACGATTCGACCGGTAAGTGTTCCGTTAATTTAGCTTGCTCTTGGTATTCGAAAACTAACACCTAAAGTCCACCTCGCCGAAGAAACAACCAACGCAGCACATGTCGTACCAAATGCAATGTGGATGTCGACGGTCTCCATGTCACTAGTCGGCTGGATATTCAACATAATCCTCGCATATGTGTCAGCCATCTCCTCCCCATTCTCTCCCCTACCCCCTCAGCGCTAACCCATCCCAGCACCACCTCCATCGACACAGTCATGACATCTCCCCTGGGTCAACCGCTCGGCGCAATAATGGTCCTAGCAATGGGCAACGGTGCGCTAACCAAAACTCTCTGGTTCCTTACCATTATCTCAAACTTCGGCGTCCTTTTCGTCGTCACGACCGCCGCATCTCGCATCTATTTCGCCTATGCGCGCGATGGAGCCCTCCCCTTCCCCACTTGGTTGTCGCACGTGAACACAGTCACTAAAACACCTGTCAATGCTACTGTTACTATCTGCACGCTCACCGCACTCATCGGTCTCATTTCTATTGGGAGCACCACGGCGCTCAATGCTTTCTTCTCTGGCAGCTCCATCTCTGGAGCTGTTGCGTATATGATGCCTTTGTTGATGCGATGTCTCTATGAAGATAATCCAGATTATAAACCTGGGCCATTCACATTGGGGAAATGGAGTAAGCCGTTGAGACGGATTGCGGTGCTTTGGTGTTGTAAGTCCCCCTATTTTATTTTACATATACCGCTTCTGGAAATTTATGGCGAACTTTGATACGACTTGATGGATCAGCATGGTGTTACCTTTTTCCGCTTTCTTGTTTTTCTTCTTTCTTCGGCGGAGCTAATCTGATGATAGTGTTTACCATGCCCCTCTTTTGCTTCCCTGATGGCCCAAACCCCACCGCGAAGACATTTAAATGGACAGTGGTATTTTATATCGCGCTTATGACGATAGTGGTACCATGGTATATTTTTCGGGCTCACAAGTGGTTTGTGGGGCCTGGTGAGGTGATAAGAGATTAATCAGGGTTTAAAGGGAGAACACCTGTCGGGTAGTTGTGCATGACTTTTACATGTGAATTTATGGCTGATATTCCTCTTGAAATCATGATCGTTGACAAAGCTATGTAGAGATCACCTGAAGAAGTAGGCAGATAGAAGGAATAATTATATGATTTGGATAAGCAAATACATTTGATAATGTCTGATGATCCAATTTGATTTTCATTATCGGCATTAACTAGAATACATGAACTTGTTGTACAATATTACCTAACCTGAACTTCCCCATCCACTTCTTCTCTTCCATATAGTACACCTTATCTAAACGACATACCAAAAGTAGCTAGTAATACATATAACCGAACTAGAAATAACAACGTAATTATTACATACCCTTTTCATGATCAAAGCTTCCTCTCAAAAAGTGGCATAAGACTTAATCGGCGGCTCAGACAAAGCTCTCGGAGTATAAGCAAAGATATTATAAACAGCAAGAGGAATGAGCGCTTCAGTCTCAAGGACATCCGCCAAGCTCAACCCCGGAGCGACAACGTTCGCACAAGCGCTGGAGACTCTACTGAACTGGCCTGGGCCAGCATGGTTCAGCGCATCTTTGACAAGCGCATACGCAACCGGATTATACAGAACTCCTTCATGCGTATATAAGCCGCCAGCAGGCTGTCCGAGACAGGCACCTTGTAGAAAGGTATTGGATGTGCTGGTGCCGGCCAACCCGGGTAAGATGTAACCAGATGCGGCGGTTCCTTCTTGTGGTTGAACGATTTCGTCAGTTGCGGAGTAAACGGTCGTCACATCAACATATGAATTGGCACCACCATTGCTGCGAAGCTTGTTGACGAAGTTGGAGTTGTAATCTTGTTGAATGATGGATGGATCACACGCAATGGCATTGCCGGCGGCAAATCCTGGACATGGGAGATATGCTAGAACGGTGCCGTGGTAGTCAGGGGAAATGGCGATGTGGTCTTGAATCTTGGCCCGAGTTGATGGCCAGTACTTAAAAGCCCACTGTGCGTCCAATGATCCTTGAGACCAGGTGATGATTGCATTCTTCTTGCCAGATTGCGTGAATGCGTACATGTAATTAATTGCATAGGCCACGAACTCAGCATTCACCTGGGCGTCACCCAGAAGATTTCCAGGAATGTTGAGGTAGACAGGTAGCCAATTGTTGGTGGTGGCTGCGTCAGCGGTCAAGAGTTTGCCAATGTTGGACTCATAATTGATTCCCCCGGTTGTTCCTGTGCCTGGAGACATTATTACTACCTGTTGGCCCTTGCCTCTCATCACATTTGGGGGTATATAAATGGCAGCTCGAAGTGTGTTCTCCGGAGTAGAATAAGGGGCATCAGAACCGGAAGCTTTTGGATATAGTCCACCGATTGGCGTATTTTTGTTATTGGCGCTATTTGTGGCCGGGTTCTACAGATTGTCAATTGAGGACCTGCTTGAATTGCTCAATTATAAACTCACTACACCACTTAGAACAGCTGTTAAATCACTCGACGTGAAGCCGTTGAGGACCAATCCAAGAACATTCGTCAGAAAACTCTGGGATGTTAGGGAAGTAGGTGCTTGTCCACCCTGAAGACCAAACTGAGCTGCCGCCAGGGAAGTAGCTTGAGGAATGGAAGTTATCGTCTGAGTCGGCTTGACAGCAGCATACAAGGACGAAACAGCAGCAGGCACATCAGTGCCTTGTATCGTTCCATTCGCAATTGCCTGTGTGACTTCATTCACCGCGCTTGAAAGAACTAGGAGATCCGAGATGACTGCTGGAATTGCCTGCATATCTCACAGTCAGTATATGGACTTTGCGACGAGTATATTGAGAAATATACATCGAGCACACTGGCCAAGTTCGCCACGGCAGTGGTGGCACTGGTTGTAAGGCCAGTGAGCAGACTGGACTGTGGAGCCGGAGCTGGATCTGCGACAGGGGCTGGAGCTGGAGCTGGAGCTGACAACGCCAGAGGTACCGCAGCTACGAAGAGGGTGTATAGACGCATATTGAGATACAAATGGTGAGTGAGTAGATCAAGTAAGGGTCAAGGGACTGAAGGAGATGGAGAGGATCCGGGTCATCCAGTGCAGAGATGTGAAGTTACAATGACTAAGCTCGACAGACACAAAAAGGAATATTAAAGAACAATGACCTTGAATGCGGAGGTCACAGTTAATATCATCACAAGCATGTAGAATTGCTTACCTATTTATGAATAGTATTGCGTATGATGCAACATGAAGCACATATCATATGGCGCCGTTGCGGCGATCACTGCTGCTAATTGCAACGGTGGATATTCCATAATCTAAGTATGTATGTATGTACATACAAGCCTTGATGGCGTTTAATTACCTGACGTCGCGATGCAACCCTCGACCCAAAGAGTAGCTGAGGCCGCCAGCCAGTCTTGCAAGATATGGATATAATCGGAAGCTCACCCAGCACGTATATTTCCGTTGCTCGGGCGCAAAGTACTAAGCATTTTGTGGAACATCGCCGTCATGTTTAAAGGATTAGCTCGGCACAGTTTTGTTACAGTACACGGTGACGATCCCACAGAGACCCAATTCCTGTTAGTCTAGCACGACGCCATGTCCGCCGCGGCTTATTAGCATTTTCTTCTGCCCAATCAAACTGCACGAGACACGAGATCTCAGCCGGATCTGATGTCAGGATTAACATGCGATACCAGATCCACGACCTTGGAATCGCAGAATAGGATAGTCTGCCCTGTGGAGGGATTAGCGTAACGCCGTTAAGGGAACTTTATGGGTTGGTGCGAGAAGCGGAAGCTGTAGACTTATCGAATGATGCAAAGCGTCAATGTTGAAAGTGCCAAGCGTTTGCTAAGTCTTGAGGTATTGCCCAATATCTGCAGATGGTGTCTTCTGAGATGTCCAAAGATTCAAAGGGCAGGGGGAACTTCTGGAATGCGATCATTTATATAAATGAGATTGTTTCCTAACCGATGTCAAATTTCGAGGGGCGCAGTGTGCAATTTCTTTTGTGAATATCCCAAGGTCCCATCACCGTACCACCCCGCATTGCAGATCTTTAATTTCCAACGGAAGGGCGGAGGATTTAAGCTTCTTCGTGACCTTGATCTTATTTCCAAAACGCGGGAAGAAACACCTTTATAGAGTTCGGTATCCATAGGGTATGGCCGATGGCTCGCCCAAGTATTCCGTCATAGTATCTGAATCTAACATCATGAATACAAAGTAATCATAGCGAAATAAGATTCCCATACCTTCTTCACCTGCGGATAGATTTACACTTTCACCCACCGTTGAACGCCTCCTGTGTTCGTGCCGCGTATGCTTTTGACAATGGAAGAAACCCTCCGTTAAAATAGAAACTCATTTCGGGAGACCGGGCGGTAATACCACCTTCAACGTGCATTACTTCTCCTGGTGCTGATATGCGAGCCGCGTCGTATGTTTGATGTAAGTGACGTATCATCTCAAGCTGATATTGACGACGTCAATGATATGAGGTAACGAGGCACAAATTATGATCTTCACATCTATTTCGATGTCAGCGTTGGCTTTCATAGACCAAACATAAGGGCTTTAAAGCAAGCAAACAAACCTTACCTAAGACTTCTGACCAGTTTGAAGTTCTGATGACCAGGTGTATCTTAAAGTAAACAGGACATGCTCTACTTACACGTAATTATGTCAAGAGTATTTTACATATGAGATTTGCTGAATCACGACAATTTCAACTCTCTTTACATGACCCTAGCCATTTTCAGAAACCGTACTTCCTATGACGAACCTGTCTTATATAAAAATACAATTGCTTGTTTCAGAGCTGAACTAGTGACGAATTTCATCCATTTACGTTCATCAACACAAGCGGTATACACCAACCAAACCGGCAATTCAATGGTGGCGAAGAGCCCGAGAAGACTTAAAATATATAATCCGGAAAAGCAGTCTAAAAACTGAACGACAGTGATACACAGCTGTTCATCATTCCCAGATTCAAAAGAGGGATGTTGTATCCCAGATTGATACCAACCAATCCATACAAAGAAGTGCTAGGCATTTTGCATTCTCCTCCAGCTTTTCCTGAGTTTATTCAAAACAAGAGTGCAAGTCCTTAGCTGGAGAACATTCGTGACGATACTCACAACACATCAGCACACATAACTAAAGATATGTAATTGGGAGTCATCGCTAGCTACTACAATTCAACGCAGCAACTATCCAGAAGCTATACTTACTAAACCTCTGCCTTATCTTTCATAACCTATTCTGCATATTTGATTTGGTACGTGTGATTAAACTTTTCTCTATAAAAGCACGTGTCGCATTCACTGAAGGACTACCTAGTATATGGTAGTCTTCCTCGAACGCCATCAGTCAAAGGTTATCCAGCTCCTCTTCAAAAGGCATGCCATCGCAACGATCTGCAATGGAGCGCTGGCCGAAGCTCCGCAATCTAATTTGAGATCCAGGTTGTACACATATAGAGTTTTGTATTGAAATCTGAAAAAAGAAAAGATGGACGAATGAAGTGATAGCTATCAGATTTGACGTTGGGAAGTGAAGGTGTAGAGATGTCTGATATCTGCCCGTTGTTTGGTAGGTGCTAGGATGTAGGCTTAGAAAAAGATTACATGGGCCACAGAATAGGTTAGTATAAGTAACTCGCCCTGGCATAGGGAGATCATAAGGACTTGCATATACGCTGTCATGAGTCGCTATAAACACCAATGAGTAAAGACTTGGAAGCTGAAATTTGAAATCATCGTGAACGTGTCATTTGAGGACTTTCCTGCTTGCAATCAACGCCTTTCGATATCCTCTATTACTACATACTTTCTTCAAAGTGGTCTCTAGATATTGCGAGGAGAGAGCTCCTGTACTGCATATGACGCTCAAGACATGCCGGTCACTAACGAGAAGAGGTGGTATAGAGGTAATGGTCCATGTCGAATATGGTATATACATACACAATATTACTGGTAGTAGCAGTAACAGTAATGTAAACACCTCGCTATATAACTTTTAGTTAAGAAAGCCTTCAATACTCCCCCTAGTTCGAATCCTTAGTATTGGATAAATGACGGTAGTACGCATGGCGGTGATGCTGCAGATGAAAGTAAAATTAATATACGACATCCAATACTAGTGATGAAGATATAAGGGCTGCTGCTGAGTTCATACAGCGATCTCTCCCTATATGTGATGGCCTGCGTCTGTGCATAGCATTGAGTTGGACTACTATAGATATTCTAGTTTATACTAGTGCCGTCAGAGATCAAGATATGCTGAAGTGCATGAGGCCCTGCCAACCATATCACACAACACGTATCTGATAGACATGTTATTACCAAGTTGGATGAACGATAAGTAAGATGTTGGCAACGAGAATGTTGAGAAAACGATATGTGGAGTCCAGTGTTGTGGTAACATACGAAGAGAGCATGTGAGTAAGCCGCATGTTTTAGATGGAAGTATCAGATCGCGGTTCATGTGTCAATCTCACGGGGGAGTCTCCGCGCTTGTACGTTCAATACAAGGCTGTAAGGAGTTCAAGATAAAACAGTTCATGAGATGAGATGTGACGGCGAGATACCCTACCTACGGAGAACTCGAGGACGACGAAACGCTCAAGTCCTACGATTTGTCCAAGCCGCATCCGATCATGTATGGATCCCTACCAGATCCTGTAGGCATCCAGTAGTGCGTCGTTACAATACGCGCAGCTGAAGAATCCTCGGATCCCGGCTCACGATCCTCCATCTCAGCTCACACCAAGATCAAGGGATTGCTGGGAAGTGCATAAGAACGTTACAGATATCGTCCAGCATGAGTTTAGCTTAAGCGAAGGCATCTACAGTGATGCTGCCGGAAGGATCCGACATGCTCGTCAGCCTTACGAGATTCTCAAGAGCTGCTGAAAGACTCGCCAAGGCGTAAACTTGCGACGAGACGAAGTCCTATCTACCAGTCACGCACAATTGTATACTTTCGAGAGACTCCACATATTTGTGATGCCTTACAATGCGTTGTTGGCGGTCTTGTTGAACCATTGCTGATCAAATTTTGCGAAGCTAGACAGGATCAGAGAGTGAAGATACGAATTCCTGCAATGACCTGAGGAAAAGCATAGCGAGATCCGGATTGATTCTCTGTGATACACGAGAGAACGCTCCTGTGAATGCTTCAGTCGAAATACCTGTTCTGTCCTCCTTTTGAGAGCCTTGATCGAAGTGGATATCCGCACACTCTCCGATCACCTCCCACTCAACGTCCTGTTTTCCCGATTTGGCTGACAAAAATCCTTTGGCATCTGCCGCTCTCCTCAAATCTGATGGAGTTTGACGCTTCCAAGATGATCAGCTCATTCCAGTCTCTAAATCAGGATATGAGCATCGTTTGCTGCCAGATATTGAGAATGGTTCTTGAAGCAGCTGTGACTTGAAATGTGACGGCGACCCTCAGAAATACGCTTTTGCAATATAGAATTCGATCAAGGAACTCTGCTAGTGTACATATCGTACTGGTTTATTGAGTTCAGGGGTATGTCAAACTCACACACAGTGCATAGTCTGGTGTTCGTAAAGCGGGATCTTGGTCATAACCTGGTTGAGAGCAAAACTGGGGTGAAGTCGAAAGAAGTGTATTTGAATACTCACTAATAATGAGTTAATCACGACCTAGTCACAGGCAAGGACTTCAAGAAAAGAATGTAATGCATCTATGCTGGTTCCTAAATTTTAAAGGTTTGGAGACCCATGAATTTCAAAGAATCGACCTTTTTTTGATATTCATGTTTTGTAAATCGGGTAGAAAACCGAAAATATTCATTTATAATATTCGAATATTCGAAGCTTTTGTGAACACATGAATTCACAAAGTAGCTAAGGAGCTTCAGAGTGATCAGCTACTCGCCCATGATCTATAAATCTCTACTGAAGTTCATCTACAGAATGAAGCAATTCCCAGTACATCACGTGATCATGAGTAATATGCGCCCAACGAGAGCATAGCGGCACCGTCACCCAGACAAACGGAATAAGCATTCCGCAAAGGGGCATGAAACAAGCCATCCGGCAGTGCAGAGACGAGAACAAGATGTACGCATGCCAGCATGCAAGGCCCTCTTAATAAAAAATCAAAAATAAAGGGTTTTGGGCGAGTGAGCGGCAGGCAGGCAGGCAGGCAGGCAGGCAGGCAGGCAGAGTAGACAAAAACGACAGGGCGATCGAGATGCAGCAGTAGTGAATAGGGTAGCGGCAGCGGGCCACCTGTCACTCCCTTTCGGCGGGCGGCGCGCCCATGCACTGCACGCCCACCCAGATCGTAGGAAACGGCTCGAAAGAGGCAGACTTTCTTTCGATTGCGAGGGAAAGCAGAAAGGCAATCTTGGGCAGATGCAGAGGCTTTGCGTGCGGTGGGCTGGCGGACTGGGCTGAGTGAGGCTGGGCTCAGATTACACACAAGACATGGACAAGCGTACCATGCTTCCGCAGGGCCGTTTATTCTCCCCCCCCTTCTATCAATGGAATTCGGATGAGGCGAACGTACAGAATAGCATATTCTCTACGATACGTACTCACATACGGCATATTGACATACATAAGGTGGATTCAGATTCGGTGGTGCTCCCCCTCCTACCGCCCCTCCCCTCCCTAACCTTGCCTACGTCGGTGGCGATGTGGGCGTGGAAGCAGACTGGAAGGGCGAAAGAAGGGTATTTTCTCCGTGATTGAGATTACCTCGGTCAAGGTCGCAGTGCGAAGTCTCAGGAAAGGAGATGAGAGATGAGACCTGGAGTCGGAGCAGATGAGGGCTTGAAGTATTCCCTACTGGGAGGTGTTCTAGCGACGACAGGCTCAGGCTCCGGCTCAGGCTCAAGGCTCAAGGCTCAAGGCTCAAGGCTCAAGGCTCAAGGCTGGGCATCCATAAATGGCTACATAACCGTACTGTAAGAGCATTACCTACGTAGGTGAGGTGTGTGTATGTACATCCATCCATCCATCCATCCATCCATACATGCGTAGGGATTTTTTTCGGATCGGCTTTATGCAGGAGGACCTTGAGTAACAGAGTCCGATGCTGTGGTTCACGGGATCCGGAGATGCAGGGATGAATATGTGCCTTTATTTGAGACCCGGTCGTCTAATGGGATTTGGAATGATTGGGATTCCATGGGAGAAGGGGAAGAACAAGAATACCTCAGCCGGTTTCAGTATGATGATTTGTCGTGGCGGATACAGATGCCAGGTATGTGGGAATGTCGCTTTGGATCCTTTTTTTGCCTTGTATTCCGACTCTTCCTTTGTTTTTTCTTTCCTGCTTTCTCTTTTCTTTCTTTCGTCCGTTTCTAGTCTTTGATCATGATCATGATCAAAATCATGATTGTAAGGGGAGGGGATCTTGTCTCTGACCTGGGTTGATCATGAATGAATGATGAGCGTTGATGCGCGTGATGGATGGAAGGCAACGAACGAACATCATCCGCTTCTACTTGTGGGTTACAATGGTCAGCAGCCAAAGAAAGCAGCCAACGAACGACCAACGAGCTCGCCGTCCCCTTCGTTTCGTTTCCGCTTTCCGTACGTTCCGCTGTTGATGAGCGGGTACTGCCGAAAAGTATGGAGCAAAAAAAAAGCAAGCAGCAGATCTTTCAAGGTCCTGTGCGACCTTCGAATTGGTTCAAACTTTTTTGACCTTTTTACACATTGATCACTTTGGAAATTTTCCCTTGTCTTTTTTCCCCTTCTGATTCTTTTCATTTTTGTTTTACGGGCGCATGCAAGAAGGCTGAGTACAGTATGCCAACGAAAGATGGGAGGCGAAGGAGAAACTGCCCTCGTTGATCTCAAGAATGACGTTCTGTTTGTATACAAATTACTCGCACAAGATATATAGACAGACCTCACCGAGCAATGATTTCATGATGCACGAAGAAGGTTTCTGCGAGGAGACTAGGCCTTGGAAAAAAAGAAAGGTATTGGCTTACCTCATCATGCTCATGTCACATTATTTGTCGAATTGCCTTTTGACTAGATCGCTTTTTGCCTTTCTCTTGTTCTTGATTTTATGCTTTTATTGTTTCGATGAAAAATATGATGAGAATAGGGGGAGGGGACCCAAGACCACTTGAGGCAACGCGAAGCTAGGTTGTGTGGCACATCTCGTGCTTTTCGTAGAGTTCGATGCAGACTGCAGTGTACGGTCGATCCTCAGCGCGCAGTGCTTTAGCATCAGCCCGATCCAATGCTATGCAATTTATCGTGTTCGAGCATACGGTCGATGGCGCCGAGGGCATTGTGGTACCGTTACAAGTGCCCAATGAGCAAAAGAGAAAGTTGGTTGAGCATCATCGTTTCTCCAATGAAGGGACCTTGCATAACCGGTAAAGGTCATGTAAGGGCACGTCGGTTGAGTAACGTCTTCTCTCTCTCAAAGCATCACTTGGTTATCCATCGGCGTGACAGACGTGATCTGACCATGTATGTAACATTTGATCATTCTGATATAATTGTTGACCGGGGCTGATGGCTTCCGGATGATCAGAAAAGCGAGGTGATGTGTGATGTGAGATGTGAGATGAGGTGAGCATGATATTATTTGCATATACTGTACGAATAGTCCATGTATATAGCATTGTACATCAGCTCTTAAGTCAAAAAATCAAGATGCGATCACGGCTCTCAAGGCCGGCGGTGTGAAATAAGCTGGATTCCCATAAGGGGGTGGGGGAAGGGAATCCGTGTTTTTGCAGACCGACCGTGTTGTCGGATATCAGATGTCATAAGACTTGACTTCTCACCTGCTTTAACAACAAAGGGTGATCTGGAAATCTGGGTAAATATGACGAAATAGAGAGAATCAGGCAGCGGCTATGTGGGCGAAATGTGAGGAATGTTAGTCGTGCAGAAGATGCCATGATTTAGGCGATGAATAAATTGATATGTAGGAAATGCGGTGATAAATGTATGTACGTATGTAGGTAGTAGGATATGGGTTGTGATATATTTATGTAGGTGAAGTAGATAGTAGTTACCAAGTAGTAAGCTTGTGAGAGGGGAAGAGGGAAAGAGGGAAGAGGGGGAGAGTGGGAGAGGAGGCGGCGAAGAAGATGGATGCGGAGGAGGTGAAAGCGTGTGGTGGTGGTGGTGGTGGTGGTGGTATGTATGTATGTATGTATGTATGTATGTTGACAAGCATACATGCATACATGGTACTAAGGCACGAAGGTTTAGGATGGTCTGGTATTACGGTCTGGTACGTCTGGTACTCTAGCAGTCTAGAGACTCTAAGGGACCTTTCACCTATGTTCTCCGTACCGTAGAATAGGACCGGCGCTTCGCCTCCGGGAAAGGGAGCGACCGAGCAGCTACCAAAGGTTCGTCCAAGAGGGTCATCCAGTGATGTCGGAGCATTCATACACCACAAAAATGACTGAGGCTGACGTCTATCCTCTTGGTATTCTAGCCCCGTTGTGCATATGGTTAGTCGTCCACTCTCCGGATTGGATGTTCGGTATTGAGGATCCCAGAATCTTGTTATATGGCCGTTCATTGTCGGCTATGATAGGACAGTGATATTTGGCATGGCTGTGCTGAAAAGCACCTCATGATATCATGGGATTCGATTTGAGCTGTGGACTTGTGAGGTAGGGATGGATGATGGAGAATCTAGGAAGATATTATATTAATCATCCAAGGGAGAGAGCGAAAGAGGGTAAGGAGGGTGTGTTGTATGGCACATGTATTTATTCAATATCGGCGAGGTTTGGTTATTCTATTATCATTGGCATTTTAATTGTGAATTTCACTTCTTTTGTACGCAGTATTCACAGCCATGATGTGGTGGACACAGCCACAGCATAATGAGCCTGGCCAATAGAATACTGGAATTTGTCGGACTTCCAATCAAATCACCTCCGCTCTACTCATCCAACATCACCCGACATCCATCATACTAACGGACACCAAAGGAAATTTAATCACTCTACGGTGTATATATGGAAACTACAGGAAACAGAATGACGAAAAGGGCAACAAAAAATAGAAAAAAAAGTGCATCGACTGGGACATTGAAATACGATAAAAATAGTCGGTGATTTATTTTGGTAAATAATAGATTAGTATCCGAGTAAAATAAGGAAGGAAAGAAAGAAAGAGAGAAAAAATATCTACGTGGGAACAAATCTCGTTATTTCATATCTAATCTGCCGCGGACAAGCGAAAGTACCCCCCTCTCTCTCTCTCTTTCTCTCCTGAAAGTCCAACAAGCAGAGAAGAAGGGCACGGTGAGAGAATGAGAAGAAGCTACCGCACAGATACGAGAATTCGAGTAAAGAATTCCGGGTCCATGTGCAGATTACCATGGAAGAAGGAAAAGCAAAGGCCCCCCAAAAAAAGCGAAAGAAAGAATGAAAGAAGAGAAGGAAGGTATCGAAGGGTAGGGGTAAAGCTTCTGGGGGGAGGGGGGGCACTGGAGCACAATGAGCGAACGAGCAAGCATCATTTTCCCTCCCCTCTCTTCCTCTCTCTCTCTCTCTCTTGCTCTCTGGCTGTGTTAAGATCGTTTCATTCGCCTGGGCGAGCGAGCTTGGTACTGTACGTACGGGTGCGTCAAAGGCGGTGGGATAAAGCAATCCATCCAACATTCACCACCCAGACAGACATGGACAAATTTACGGAGTCCACAACCCAAGCAAATAATCTAACCTAACTATGGGGCGAATGGAGCGATGGGGCCGGGTGATTATTTCGTTCGGGCGGCTTTCCGAGAACACCCTGACGACAGAACGTGTGGTGAGTGGGTATTTTCAAGGGAAGCTTGGGTGGTGTGGGCACATCTTGAACCTGAGTCTGAGCCCGAGCCCGAGCCCGAGCCCACGAAGAAGAAGGTGAAGAAGGTGAAGAAGGTGAAGAAGAGTCAAGAAGGTCAACAAGGTGAAGAAGGGTCAAGAAGCTGAGGCAGGCCAAGAAATGGCCCCAAGGACTCCTCTTTCAGTTTGACGAAGATCAGAGAGAGAGCTGCGCTTTTTTGGCCGGGATGTTGGTCTTTTTTAGGTTAGTTTGGGATTTTAGTATGGGTTAGTTTGCGGGCATCAAGTGAAAGTGGCTCTACAATATTCCTGAAGATGGGGACTCTTTATTCGCACGAGACTCTTTTTCTTATTGCGTATGTATGGATGGATGGGTGGATGTCCGTATGGATAGATGGTGGATGTATGTAGTATGGATGGATGTATGTATGTAACATATGTACCTCTGTGTTGGTGGTGGAGGGAGATGATCAAGAAGGGAAATGCTGAAGGCTCGAAGAGGGTAGTCGGTGCAAGTGCGCCCCTTGTTGGTAGTGGCCGCGTTGGGGGTACACCAGACTAAAATCGAGTCTAACCCTTTTGAAATAGCTAGCTAAGCTGAACTTGTACTGTATGGCAGAGTATGTGTATTGTCGTCGTAGAGTAGTAGATAGCTAGGTAGTATGATGGTGGTTTTGTATGGATACCGAAGCGTAGATAGAGTAGGGAAGCGTGTACGAATGGCTGAGAAAGGCTCACAAACATCCAAGCTGTCGATCGGGAACAAGATTTGGGGGATTCTGCAGAGAGACGCAGCTGTGCATATGGCTTTGCAGCTTTTCATGCATTTCGCCTGCAGCTTCTAGGATACCATAGCCTACCTGCAGTATGTACCACTCTTCCACCACCGCTTCTTTTTTTTCTTTTTTATTTCCTTTTTTTGTTGTGTGTGGTGGTGGTGGGCATTTATTTAATTTTCTCTACAACCATGTATTATTATTAATATTAATATTAATATTCTTCTTCTATGTATGTATGTATGTATGTATGTATCTTATCATCTTCATTTGAATTTGCCTAGGAAAGCCTACATTCATCATGAAAATAATTAAAAATGAGAGATATTGTCTATCTATTGTGCATCATCGTCGCCTCACCTGTATCTCTGCCCATCAAAGTAGCAGATGCATACATACATACACACATAAGCCGTGAATAATCATGTAGTCTACGTAGTACAAAGGTACCAAGTACAGTCAGTATGTGGCATACTCTACCTACTGTGGATTCGATATAGAATATCACGACACACACTCACGCTCACACTCACACTCACACGCGCACATACACACACACACACACACAACATCACGGAGGCGTTACTCATCACACTTTCATTCTCACTCTCTCAATGCTACACTAGTGCGTGTGTGCATGCTCATCCATCAGTTGCCCCATCATCTTTCAGGATGATCATCTGTGCCGATCACATCCCAGTCAGTCCGTCATTGGACCAAAAGGAGAATATATGCATCCCACAATGATGGTCCGAATGATGTTCTTGATTGATTTTTGGGGGAGGGGGGAAAGAAAAGGGAAGGGAAGGGAAGGGAAAAGAGTACGTGCGGGAGTGCAGAGCAGAGTACGTACCAGGTAGGTAGGTAGGTAGAGCTTTTGGAGCTGCTGCTATGCTATGGTAGATTGTCATGCGGTGAAACGACTGCAAAGTCTAAGATATACGACTGTTTACATGCACCACCATACACAACATGACCTTGAGTGGTTCATGTTGATCGATGAGGGGGACCAGACAGAGAGGAGGAGGGGGGCGCTTTTTTTTTCCTGCTTCTACTTCTTCTTCTTCTTCCTTCTTTCTTCTCTTTCTTCACCAGTCAGGTTGCAGTGATGCTGCAATGATGCTCAAATGGGCCTTGAACATGCTTGAACATGTGGATGGAATGGGTGTGCTGTGGACTTGAAGGGGCAAGGCTTGTGCGGTGGACTGACGAAATAGGGGGGAATGGGAATGGGATTGGGATTGATGGACGAACAAAGTCATCAGTTTCTTTTGCAGTGACAGTCGGTGAATCGTGCATGCATCAATCATGCCTTCGCTTGCTGACGCCGTGACATCTGGATGTGAATAGACGAGCATGAGCATGTTCAGTGCCGATGGAAAATAGAGGGTAAAGAAAGACATTGAGAGAGAGAGAGAGAGATACGTACTAGAGGAAGATGTAGAGGTAGAGGTAGAGGTAGAGTGGTAGAGTGGTAGTGAGGGACAAAGAGATAGGGAGAGACAGTGAGAGACAGAGTAGAAAGAGGTGGATGAGGCTTGACATGGATAGTATGAGGGTCTCTGCACGCGAATGAATCTCGTTCCCTTCATGAACCCCATCCACCACTAGCTATCCGTTCGCTTTTTTGTCTCCGTTCATTCATCCCCAGTTACGCTGCAAGGATTAAGAGAGACTGGGAGGGGAATGGAGCACGGGAGGGAGAATAAGTGACTTTCTTCTAGGGATTGAGGGGAGGGGAGGGGGGGGGTCATGTTCATAATGGTATGGTAGTGAATGGATGGATGGGGATTTTTTGTAGCTTGGTATGGGGGAGTGCAGCGAGTTCCAACGAGTTCAGTTCCAGTTCGGCGCGTCAGCGAGCATAGATAATCTCGTGAACGAATACCGAGCACCACTTTTTATTTTCGCAGTCGGAATGGGGTAGATAGACAACATATGCACATACATACATACATACATACCCGAACCTCTATCTACCTAGGATAGAGCAAAGGTAGCCTCATGCAAGCTGCAAGGCTCAAGAAGAATCTAAGCATGGGCTTGTAGATGGGTAGGTAGATGGGTAGATGGGTAGTTCGTAGATGGATGGACGATTGAAGGGGAGGGGTCATTGGGAGAAAGGCGTGAGAATGAGAGCACCCAGATGGACTTGAACAGGGAATAGTGGGATGCCGTGTGAGCTATCTAGGATATCACCAGGATCATGACCAGGATAAGCAACAGGGCAGCTTTGAGGGCTCCATCTTTTCCTCTCTCTCTCTTTCTCTCTCTCTTTATGTCTTCTTCATGAGTTCATGAGGAGTCGAGGACTGGACCTCTGTCAGGGTTCTTTGGATTTCAAGGATCCTGAGTCACTTCTGGCTGGGCGACGCTCTGTGCCATCTCATTCATTCATTGATTGATTCATTCATTCATCATCATCATCATCAATGATTGTCTGCTCGGGTCTTGTCTAGTCACCGTCGACCATGATGCATATTGCTTGCATCTTTAAATTGAATTGAGGGGAGGAGGAGTAGTAGTAGTAGTAGTAGTAGTAGTAGTAGTAGTAGTACGTACTAGATAATAGATATGAAGGATGAACAAGCTGTATGCTTCTATGAGGGAGTATGTGTGTGTGTGCGTGCGTACGCGCGTGCCACTATGTACTTCGTTATCCTGTTTTTCTTATTGCTATCGACATTACCTTACTACTTACTATCGCATCTCATATCTATTTCATTGCGCGAACCAAGGACATCCTCACCTCATATCCAAGGACATCACATAACCCATTTCCACTGCGGATGTGTAGTAAGTAAGTAGTATGGATGGATTCTGATGCCGTAGAATATCTGAATATGGGTAGAGTGAGCGAACAATGATGATTAGTACTACTCTCTTACTCTACTTCTGCTCTACTATCTTTGGGCTAATGACCGCCTTCCCGTCCATTCTCTCATGGTCGTCGTCGACCGCCCTCCTCTCTTCGACCACTCGACATACTTTTCCGCTGCCATCGTTCTATTTACAGATGTTCAAGTTCAAGTTCATCAACTGAACCCACCGTGCCCACCGAACCTCTTTCTTAGCCTGTTCCTTTCCGACTTGGGCTCATTTAGACGCCCCCCTAGCCCGCCCAGGTATTGCTCCATTAGTCAAAGCGGCGAGGTCCCTAGCAGACCAACCCGGCGCACGTACAAGGGACATTATTACCACGGCCGAGCTAGAAGCCATTACAGACCCACCGGCAAAGAGGGCCCTAATCGACCTTTCTGTCACCGCTCACTGACACCTTGCTCCAACGAAAAGGCATCGCGTCTGCGAAGATGAGCTTTACTTTTTCTTTTCTTCTTTGGCGTGATTTGGAGGGGCCCTGTTGTCCCCTTGGGTCCCTTGGGTCCCGTGGGTGGTTTTTTTCTTCTTCTCTTTTTGGTAGCGCTTCTTCTTTTATTATTTTTATTTGGTCATTTGAGGCGTCATTTGGAAAGGAAAGTAGCCAATTTATGGTCTAAATTGGCCTAAAATGAGGACAAGAGAGAGAAAGAAAGAGGGAAAATGAGGGAGAAGAAAATCCAAGCGGGAAAAGAAGGAGAGATCGTAGAATATTGAGATGCAAAAGAATTGACAAAAGATGGGCAATTCATTGTGGTATGGGGAGAACGTGTACAGATACAAGGTACAAAAGTACATGGATGGTACTTACATGTAACGACGTATTGTGTACATACCGACAATGTATGTGTGTATGTCTGTATGTATGTGTATGAATGAATGTACGGTATCTTTCACTCAACCAGATTTCCACTACATGCCGCGTTGCACAGCTCCGGCAAATATAATCCTCATGAAATAAAACTCCGAGAGATCATTTTAATAATATACCACCCAGAAAAATACAATAAGAAGCACCATAAATGAGGACATTATCTTGCTTAATTATCTTTTAATTTGCTAATACTGCGAGAATTACTATGAAGTTCCCCTCCCCCCCCCCAAAAAAAGTACTCCAAGTAGAGGGAGAGAGAATACCCGGTATAGCTGAAGGGAAAAGCTATTCCCTTTTGCTCTCTCTCTTTCATCCTTTAATTACTATCATTACCTCCTCATACTAAAGTACCACTACTACTACATACAACCTGGCCTGGTCTGTTCGCTCTCCATTTTGTGGATGTGGAGTGGACTCTGTACACAGGAACTTATTCCTACTACCTTACGGATCACTCTGCCTTTCTCCCCGCTTGCTCTCCTCTTCTTGACCAGAACAGACCAGACATGCATTGTTCGCGCGCCTTTCACTCCTCTCACTCCTCTCACTCCTCTCAGACGCTCTCAATACTCTCACTCTCACTCTCACTCTCATCTCTCATCTCTCAAATGAAAAATACCCGTAGTAGTAGTAGTAGTAATAGTAGTAGTAGTAGTAGTAGTAGTAGTAGTAGTAGTAGTAGTAGTAAGTGAACAACAGTAGTCTACGTCGTCTGTACTCCGGAGTACCTCGTTTACTACTTCGTACAGAAGTATTGCCGGTACTTACTGCGGACTCGACTCCCCAACTCGACTCCACCATACATGGGCTGTCCAACCAAAGCTTCCACACATCACGTCCCTCAATCCTCATTCAGAAGACAGAAGCTTTCTACTTCGAAAAGCCTTACCTACTTCTACACCACCTTCCAACATCTGAGAGTCCTCAATCGACCTTTTCATTGCCTTCTCTGGCCTACATAACGCCCCAGAGGTCTCAGACTGTCAAATCCCCTAATACACCAAACAAACCCCCCGCCGATACTCTCGTTCTCAATTCCCATACTGCTCTACCTCTTTTTTTTTTTGAAAACTATCAGCTACTTGTTCTGAAAGGGAAAAAGAAATAAAAGAACTGTCTGCATTTATACTCTTCTATATTAATTCCTCCGCCATTTCTTCTGCGACATTCACCTATCCGTCCTCTCTCTGTTGGTTACTTATTTTTTTTATTTATCATTATTTATTCCCGAGGCGCGCGCGACTGATTCGTATACATACATGCTACATAATCCTCTCTACACTATACAGCTTACGACCCAAGAAAGCTCCCCGCTACATAATTACCCTGTCATCCCTTGGAATTCTTCTTTCGAAACTCCTTCAACTCCACGCATATAGGATTTCTCGATTACAAAAAGCAAAAGGAAACGTTGTCGCCTAGAAACCAAGAAAGCCTTGCTGGACGTCGCCTCATCGAAGTGGTTGCCTACATATACTACACACGCATATCGACCCGTCGAATCAGATTGTAGCAAAGAACATTCATATCGGCTCTGGATACCACGAAAGAAAAAAAAAGTCCAGAGATATCAAACATAATTGTCCAGGCAAATCACCACGGAACCAGAAAAAAAAAACAAGACGACAAAAGGGAATACAAGTTCACCCCTCTCATCTTCGCGAAGATCATCCCTACCTTACCTTACTCATAGTAAGCTCTCCCACCAAGATAACAACAACCAAGAATCTATCGATATTCGAATACCGGGAATAACGCAAGAAAAAAGAACAAAAAGGAAAGGGACGCGACTACGCGATTTGGAAAGCAAGAAAGTTGCCATCTTGATTTATTTCTTGACTTCGACGGCGTCAAAACAATATCTCAGATCCGGATTGGCCGCCTGCTCGTGACTGCACAGCAGGAAAAGAAAAATAATACGAGGCCCCCAGTTGTCTATTTGCCATATCATTCCGGCTGTCTGATTCGAGGTAACATTTGGGTGTAGTGGTTCTGCGCTCTGCTTCGGCGCTATCGCTCACATATTCCCCCCACACCATCTTGGTTGGATCCCTTGCAGCAAAATATAGTCATCTGTGTTCTGTGCCTATAGTCAATCCTGGTAAGCCCATCCCCAATCCATAAGTCTATTAGGATCTACTACGTCTACAAGACTCTCATGTTCGTCACCAGCTGTGAGAACATGACAGCCTATCGTATCCTTTCCAGCCTTTTTTGCATTTCAATGTCTTAAACACTTTGTCCACTGACTTTGCTGCGAACAGGTTCGCGCGGATATAGGGTGGCTGCATAATCTCGATCGCTTCAAGCTCTCGGATTCAAGTCAACATCAAAAGCTTCAAATTGACTTCTTTGTCTACGTAAGTACCTATCCACAATTCTGACGCAACTATGAGACGAACGACCTGCGCTGCGTCCAAGTAAAAAGTCCCCGAGCTGATATTTTTATGATAGATTTTCCTCATTCCTTCAGACAGTGAAGTCTGGAGTACTTCCCCTTCCCGAGACAGACTCGGTTTAAGCTAGTAGACGGCAGCTTGTCCCCTCTCCAGTAACCTACCGAAGAGCAAAGACACCAGTTTAGCTGCTTTATATGCTCTGCTTTCCTGGATCCACTCTCCTCTAGCCTACTTTGAGATCAACTTAAAGTGCGATTGTCATAAGACTGTCTCGTCTGCCCGTCGAAAATCAACATACTGTCTTTCTCATACCAAACATTTTCAACTTCGAGGTAGATTACATCCACTTCGTCCTCGAACCCTTCGGTCGGAACAACCTCAGACCTGTATGCATTTGTTGCACTGCGAGATCCTAACCGATATCATCACCAGATAGTCTAGAATCTTCACTGTACTTGTCGGTGCTCACTATCACATCGCACGACTCGTCGTCGTATCACAGTCGTTCCCCCTCCCCACAAAGATCATTCTTGATCACTTTCTTCAACCGCCAAACTGGCATACTCAGCAGAATACAGACAGTTCCCACAGGATCAACACTTACCAGTCATTCTTGACGAAAGCTACGACTCTCCAGAGACCGCTGTACTCCGTTACGAAGGAGGTTACGAAGGGGGCCTCTTGGCCAGGGCAGATTCGCCAGTAGGGCTTGCCTCAATGGCTGCCTACGGAAAAACCCAACCGCCGCAGATGCATGGTCAGTATTTCTCATCTTCCAGGGTTTTCAAGCGTGACTTGTAGCCTTGTACCACTTGATCTTGTACACGTGAGCCTTATCTGAACCCCGTTCACTAACAGAATCCACAGGCTTCGAAGCCAGCAGACCTTTCCCAGAAAGCACATTTACCTATACTGCACCATCATTCGTTCCTCAAAACGGTCTTCCGCCCACAAGTAGTCCCTACCAGAACGCTGGACAGATGACACATATGGCCTATGGTTCAAATCAGACTCGCTCTACTTATGATGATCAGTCCGGGCCATATCTAAACGTCGGATCAACACCAGTTCCACAAGTAACTTCATACTCACCAAATAAAGGCCCAAAAGACCAGAAGATACATGTGTATATCTCATCTCTATATGAATTGGTAACGGCAAACGTACCAATCTTCTCCCTCATGTTTGGATCTAGAAAGTGCGAGGCTACACTCACCAAGCTCAACCAACAAGGCGGTGTTTGTCAGTACATTATTTCGGCTGATGCTCCTATGTTTTCAACAACAGGATGGTCTGCACCACAGGTGCCAATGTCGATGCTGATGGAAAGCGGCGAAGGAGAGCTTATGGGAAAGGTGGATGTTGGAACCTACACTTACCTTGATTCTGGCATGACAACGCCAAACGGGTTAGATATGCCACGTAAGAGAAAGATCTCCACGGATTCGACAGAGTTGATGAAGAGTCCAGCAAAACGATCGAACAACCAGTTGAGACCTAAGGACGAGTATGGCAACTTCCAGTACACCCCAACTGAAGGAGCCCCATACTCCCCATATCTTCAACCCGGTACTTCATATGGCTTGATGGGACAATATGGTCGCTCGCCGGCGGGTTACCAATCCCAAGCCTCCCCACGACAGGTTCCATACCAATATTCGAGCTCGGCGACAGCTTCTCCACCAACAATTAAGGCATCATCACCACATGTGTCAAATTGGAGCCCAGCATACTCTACAATGAGCTCTCACATCAGAAGTCCAGGATTAGCCCACAGCGGAAGACCTTCTCATTCTCAATTACCATCTCCATCAGCAGCGAACCCACCTCTCATCCGAACATCAACCCTTCAGCAAACGCCAAGCCCAGCCATTACACCAAGTGGACATGGTGGTCAAAGCTTTAACCCCTATGCGTTGTACCCACACAAGGCCGTTCTAAAAATCCAAGGAGACCTGGATCGTATGGCAGAGGATTGGTCTATGGAAGAATGGGATGCCAAGAGAAGAATCGTGCATTTCAAGCGATCTCAGTCTGGTAGCACAATCACTACAACATTCGCCCCTGTCGCAGTGGACGAGAGGCCGCACAACAGTGTGTGCATCAGTTGCATCTGGTGGGAAGAAAAGAAGGAGTGCTTTGTGACCAGTGTGGACACCATCTATCTCCTCGAACAGCTTGTCGCTGCTCGCTTCACAGTTGAGGAGAAGAATCGTATCCGTCGCAACTTGGAAGGATTCAGACCACTTACGGTCTCCAAGGCCAAACCTGATAGCGAAGAGTTCTTCAAGGTCATCATGGCCTTCCCGAACCCAAAGCCTCGTAATATTGAGAAAGATGTCAAGGTTTTCCCTTGGAAGATCTTATCGATGGCTTTGAAGAAGATCATTGGCAAATACGTAAGTTACTCTTGATTCCCTTCCCAGGAGACTGAACTGACAAACATGGTAGTCTGCGAGTCCCTCATCGACTCTCCCACCCACCTTGCTTACACCCGTAAGCTCCACCGGATATGCGGACTGTTCATCTGGCGGTTATCATACTGGTGGTGAGCACGGTGCCATCTCGCCGAGGTCGTTATCGGACTCAACATCTTCCAACCATAACTACAGCGCTTCAAATCTCTCACCCAACAACCACCTCAAGCAGCTCCCACAAGGGGTGCCTTCTGATCTCCGAGTATCAGTTCCGTCTTACGGAGCACCAATGGGTGATAATTCATCGCACTGGTCAGCACAGCCACATCATATGCCACAGTCACAGAGTTCCTATCCTGGAAATCGCAACTCGTGGGACAATATGTCTCAGTCATATCTCGATTCGCACTCATCTAGTGCGGCGCCCGGTACTTCGCAGCAGTACTACCCTCGTGCCGTACCGGAAAGTTCCCGCGCGATACTGCACCACGGTCAGCAGATCGCACGACCTTAAATGCATGTGGGTGACAAATGAGGGATGGAGATAACACGAGTCTCGGTCCTGCTGCGTGGGCAGCTGGGGAAGAGGGAGGAATTCAGGTGTGGGTCGTGCGTGGGGTTGGAATCTTTTTTTGGCTTATGTGGTGTGTTCACTACTCTGGCGCACTGCTTGGACATTTCCCATCACTTGTTGATTGGGGGAAAGAGCAGATGAGAATGAGAGGATGAGAGGATGACGAAACATCGAAAAGATGCAAGAGTCATGATGATAATAGCGTGGGGTCACAGCGATGCTTCAAGAAATCGAGGTGTGTAGTGGTGGTGTCGAATCACGAAGTGGTGGGTCATGCGATGCACTCGGACGGGACACCCGCATTACCGAGCACATCTGACGTCCAGCCAATGAGATGGCACAGGAGGCATCTATTCAAGCATCGACCCCTGCGCAAGCACTCCAAGCACTGTTGTGCCACCACAAACCGGCACTTCATGATAGGGATCGATATCCCTTGATCGTATTTCAACCGGCGGACCAGATCACCAGAGCGTATGATATGGGGGTAACACGATTACGAAGTATCCATACGCATATCACATCGTACTGATCATCGTACATTTCACATCATCCATCGGCGACCGCACATACACTAGCATACCGCATACGCACACGCACACGCACCGTACAAGCACATGCACATCATCAGCCCTGTCTGTATTTGTCTGCCTGTTCGCAAGTGCTTGCCTTCTCAGTCGCGCTTCATCTTCGACAAGGGACCCTTTCATGCTAGGCACCCTTGCTTTCTCATTGCACGTGCTCCTCCATCTTCACCCTCCGCCGCTTCACACACACACTCACAAACATACTTTCCACACCCGTACACACACACTTGCACCTGTGCTCATATTTACAAGAATTGACAATCAATCAATCACCCGCACATTCATCACATAATAAACGCTCAAGAAACAATCTACCAACCATCATCATAACCATGCAATTACTATTCATGGGTGCGTATCGGAAGGAGATACCATCACGTCTCCATCCGTAGTACTCATCTCGGCGAAACACTTTTTAAACTTTGTTTCTATACACACATCTTGACACTCATACCTCGCACTCGAGCTTCCTTGGGTAGTATTCTCATCACCACCACCATCATCACACAGTGGAACTCAAAGGCTATACACAATGTTGTGTGATCTCTATCTTCACGGCGCACTAGAATGCCATCGATGGCACCATATCCATCCGGCTTTTCTGTCTTTTTTCCTTGCAGCACAGCATTATCTGGAATTGAATTGATTTATGCATTTTCACCCGGGGCGCGAACTGCTTTCTTGAGCGTTTTACTTCATTGTTGTCTTGGTTGATACACCTTTTGCTGCAAGCGATCTCTTTCTGCTGCTTTTCCCGAAATGCAACTCGGCCACACTTATTCCCCCCCAATCCGTCTGCTTGACCCTTGTTACTCGCCATTTTCTATCTCTTTTGTATTCTGCTCTCTCCCCCTTGTTGCTTTTCTCTTTGTTTCTCTTTTGCGTTGGTTTTGTGTTTGTTGTTTTGTGTACCATCAAGCGAACGGGCAATTCATTTACATCGGAGTTCTTCTCTTCCTTTAGACCTCTCTTAGTTATTTCATCGGGACCTAAGGGCACTTTGGGATTGTTGATTTCGGAGTTTACTCATATACATGGGCTTTCTTGTCTCGGGTACGGTGGCGTGGAGGGTTTTCTGACTGAACTATTGCTTTTGGGGAAGGGGTTTCTCATATCATTATTCTGGGGGTTCATCAATCATCATCAATCATCATTTCTCCATCTCTCCTTTTTCTTACAATCATCAACTGGCTGCATTGCGATGGGGACTTTCTTGCTTTTCTCTCTCTTTGGGGATTACACAATCGGTGGGGGAAGATTGGGGTTTGTTCGTCGCTGATACCATTTTTTGTTCACAAAGGGGGGACTTGCTCTTTGCTTTCTTCCCTTTTTCTCTGCAGCATTAGCATGGTTTCACTTGATATTTATCTGCGCACAACTATACTACCTTTAATTAATATTTAATACACTCCGAGATGGAGACTCACATATCTATCCCTCAACCGCTTCTGTGACTGAATACCATGTATTCAAACTACGTGTAACGATCCCGTGTCCTCTCCACAACCCAAACCCTTCCTCCCGAACTCCCTTGTTCTGTGCGCCTTGTACAATAGATGTCCCACCACACCGCATCCAAATGTCACTTACCCTCACCGAGAAATCCTCCGATCCGTCGGACAAGATAACGCAGAGTATGTCTCCGACAAAAGCACGAGAGCCCGGTTCTCTGACCGCCGCCTCTCACGTCCGTGCTCCTAATCCATGATCTCCCTTCGTGTTTCCTGATCCTGCAGCCGCTTCACCAGACAGTGCTACACAGCTGTCACGATATCGCACAGGATGTCCTCTGCACCCACCATCGCTCAGAAGTAGACGCTAGCACAGATCAGATCCAGATGGACGCACAACTACGTACGGGTTAGGGTATACATGAAATCCAGATCCAGACATCCGTGCATGATCTCATCGTTAAGCGCACAGCATCGTCCGGGCCATGGTCTGCGTGTGGGGAGCTCCGACCCGGTCATTTGATTTCTGGGATGGCGCTTCCTACGCTTGTTTCATAGGCATCTTAGGTTGCGATGTTTGCTGCTGGGTCAGCTGTGGCGGCTTCAGGTCGGGATGCTTCGGGGATGGAAATGGGAATCGTGGATGTGGGGATGTCCTGCGAGGTGACGGAGGCTGGGGATTTGGGAGAGGCTTGGGGAGGTATCTTGAGGTATCTTCGATGTACCTTTGTGTACTGTGTACATTTACAGATGGGGGGGGGGTTACTTACGATTGCCTCTTATTTGGTTGACCAGTCATACACTCTTTTGTTGCAAAAATCTGGAAAAGAGATTGATGATGATGTCGAAGCACCTGATAGAAACTGGTGACAGGCTGCCATGTTGAATGCTGATTCGACTTCGAAGAAATTGAAAGTCTTCTGTAAGTTGGATCGCCAGTTGCAGGTTGGTTCTTAGATTGATTAATCAGAACTCTGAGCAAAACAGGGAGGGTGGGAAAGGGGAGCTTCTTTCTAAGTGAGACTGGTAATAATTCTGGAGTTGAAGAATCTGGTCTTGTTTCTTGAATATGAGCTTTATTGACTTATGAGAGGATGTGAATGTGGCTTTCACTTATTAGACCAGGTCAAGAGTTAACTGCTTTTGTTATATATCAATATAATAGTAATTTGAAGTCGTGAATTATCAAGTGATATATATGTGATTAAAACCCTAAGACCTGGAATAACGGTAAATATATATAAATGGCTGATCGCAGACCTCGATATTGTGCATGAATACCACATGATAGAAATGAACGTTTTGTTGTTGGGGCTTTCTAGAAGTGATAGAATATCCCCAAGTCACACTGTTGAGGGCAAAGACAATGGCGAAGAGGGTGATGGTGATGGTGAGCTTGATGACGGCAAGACATCTAAATATCGACAACAAGTGGCTTCGTAGAATCACTTGCTGGTTTAGAGACGCACTGGATTTGGACCGAAAGAGTTCGAAAGATGAGTGTATGAAGGATTAGCTAGTACTGGCGTTTATAGATCCCCAAAATATGACCTCTGATAAAGCCGAATATCTTAAACTACTTTTGAAATTAATTGTATTTGCATACCATCATCACAATAGAGAACAGTAATTCCCTTGGTGCATACCGAATTCTAGTACAAACGCCCAATTCTAAATTCCGTGTCCCATCCCAAATTCCATTTCCATTTTCATCGCTCATTCCTCATTCCACATTCCCTATGCTTCACTCACTACGTCTCAACATCGTGCGCGTCTAACCCCCTACTAACCTCAAACCCACTCGAATCTGCAATCTCTTGCATCAAAATCTTCACCCAGTCCCTCACCAACCTCATCTCTTTCTCCCTCAGATTCTCAAATGCCATGCGCAATGGAAATAACAGAAAGAATGCTCCAGAGCTATCGTGTGGTTTGAGTAGATGATAATCCGCGCTACGACAGATCTCGACAGCGATCTGCTCGGGCGTGTGCGCCAGTGTTGGAGCGAGGAGAGGGCTTTTGCTTTTTTTTGCTTGCGGAGAAGGGGAAGAGGAAGGGAAAGGAGAAGTGAAAGGGGAATGAGAAGTGGAGAGTGGAGTTGACGAGAAACTAGGGACGGAGGGAGGCGAGGAGAAGAATGGAGAAGAAGGGGATCTAGAATGGACAAAAGTGCCCAGCTCGTGTAGCACCAGGTACGTTGCGTTGTAGAGAGCAATCTCATTTGCGCGCTCGAGGTCTGTGTAATAGATTATCGTTTCGAAGGGTGCTTTAGACGTTGATATGGAAGTGGGGATTTCCACTGCTGCGGTGGGGTAGAGCTCCTCCCACCAGATACGCCACGTAATCATGGCCGTGAGAAGCTTTTCATATCGAAACATCAAACCTTGATGCGCGGCTTCAACCTCAGCGATAGATAGCGGTGTTCGTCGCAGATTCTTCAAGTCTTCCATCATGGCGGGGACATCGACGAGAATGTCTTGGATGTGGTCACCCATCGTCTTGCTGGATGGATCGAGCGCCCAGGGTATTGTCTTCCATTCGGTTGAGTCCAAGAAGCAGCGTTTACGGCTAATCAATGCTCGGAGGATTATGGACATGCGACCTGATGTGAAGACATGTCTGTCAGGATCTTCCATGTGTGCTGAGGGGCCACGGAATTCGAGGATACGTTCTACACCGCCCGTGTGCTGGACTGAGTTGAAGAATTAGTCAAAATTTTGTGGAAAGGAACATGTGTCTTAGCATCTCCTCATAATGTTATAATGGGGAGCCAGGGCCGGGAATACATACTCCATCCGCGATTTGATCTCGTTGCAATAAACTACATCAATTAGTATCGGTTTTATTACCCATAACTTACGGAAGGAGAAGTCTTAAAGTACAGAACATGGTCGTCTAAACACAAGATAAATTGAGAAAAGAACCTACCTCATACGTGGCCAATGACATAGCAGTTCTCAAAACCCTCAAATCACGTGCCTTGACTGGATCTTGCAAGTCTTCAGACAGTTCCACCAAAGCCTTACAATAATGTAGCGATCCCTGCTCAATAAAGTGCTGCTGCTTATGCATTCTACCAAAGTACACATTGCTGAGAGCGAGTACAGTATCCTTATTCACAGAGCTCGGAGACTTACAGTCCCAGCCTCTAACAACCTCCGGACGGAAGCGCGTAACCCCAACGAAGAGTTTCGACAGCATGAAGGCGATCTTGACATCGTCCTCGAATGCCCGGAGGTTGAGTTCCGAGGGTAGTGGAGCGGCAGCATAGGCAATGATGTCTTTATCTGTAGGGGAGCTGTCTGGTGGTGATGTGGAAGTTTGCTTCTTTAGAGCTCTGTTCTGCACTGAGGAGGTTTGGTCGACGAATCGCAGATCGCGGCTGTAGCCTTCACAATGATGGTTGCCCTTTATGCAGCGATTGCAAATTGGGTGCGCTTCGTCGCATTTCACGCGTCGTCGTCGACATGTCCGACAGCCTACCTATTCTATTAGTTTCCCTGCTATTGAGGGTCATGAGAGGACGGAGCTAATGAAATGCGCGGCTCAACCTTTTGATCGCCCTCCTACTCCAACCATACTGCAAGGATCTCCGCCAAGAGTATATTGATAGTAAAACGGGTTATGAAAGTTTTCATCACACGGCCGCAATCAAAACAAGTGATTTTGTACGAGATGCCGAGTTTGCACGTGAGGACAATACCTTTGTTGAAATCATCTTTCCCCTCACCTTGCACACCATCCAACTATCTGCTTACTGTACTCACCTCGGGGCTTCACATTGCGTACAGCTCCGTTGATCGACTGGCTGAAGGAGCGGGACAAAAGCTTAAACTCAATTAAGATTACACTAAGCCTTTACGAGCAGCATGAGGCGAGACCGCGCTAATCCCAAAGGAAGACATTCGCTTCGAGCCTGTTGTCTTATGCTTCCTACGCATATTCTGACGTCTTCAAGTGCGAGGAGGCCAATGGTAAGCCTCCCTTCTTGCTGATAAAATCGAGTCGGGTGTTTCTTTGCTCCATACTCCGATCTCCGTCGGGATTACTGTTGTCTCTTTGTGCTGTGCAGTGGGCTGTGCTGGTTCTTAGCCATGCGATGAAGACCTTACTTGTTGAGAATGATATCTCGAATAGATGTAGAGATGATAAACATGTAGGTAGATATATAGATATGTGGCTTTCCTCGAACTTTCTTTATTCAAATCACTGTGTTCATAGAGCTGAATACGCATCTTCATTAATTATTTCACTGTTTCTCATCAACTTTTCAATCTCAATCAAGGAAGCAAGCTTCAGTCATCATGTGCTGCTCCAAGGACAAGAAGGAAGCTATCTACAAACAGTCGCGGTCGTCAACCTACCCGAATAAGCGCACAGGAAGCCAGACATCACTTGAACCACCGACCTATGATCAAGCCATGCAACAGCCCCACGAAGTCCACCAAGCGACACCAAGGAACATAACCCCTCTGAATATCACCACAAACATCTCGACAAACTCCACCAACTCCATAACCTCAATCTCTAAATCCACTCCAACAGACGACGACATCCTCGCCCAAGCGCTGGCCTTCACCCGACACCCTGCCCCCGCAGCGTCATCCATCCGTCCCCTCGTCCTCCCCATCGCAATTCCACAATCTACTCCCGGCCTGACAGCCTCCTATACTCGCCTCTTCGCGCCCTCTCTCCCTTTTACTCACGGCATAACCTCCGAGGATTTTCTCGCTTTCATCGATAACTTCAACCTGGTTGCAACACCATCCCCACCCCTCCAAGTCGTCGATGCCGTTGGTGGAATCATTTCTTCTGTCCCAAGCCATATCTTCACTGCTATAGGTGTCGGAATCCAAGCAGGTGCCAAGCTAGGGGGTGCTGCACTGTCCGCTGGGAGAGTGAAGATGTATATGCAACGATCGAACGAGGAGTTCTTTGGGCCGCGACGTCTGCGGGTGCGTATCGTGGGCGCAGAGGAGTTGGCGGAGGTGCTTTATATACCGGGGAGCGTGCTCGATGTGGGGAGATTGACGGAGGAGAATATGGGGTACAGTAGTGCGGATCGAAGGATGCAGGCTGTCAGAGGCTATGTTACTGAGACTACATTTGATGTTCCGCCGCCCGCGAAACAGACTGATGTACTGAAGAGGATTTGTGCAAGGCAGGTTGAGATGCGAGAGGGGAAGAGTGAGAGGAAGATTATGAAGCAGAGGCAGAAGATGATTCGAAAGGAGATGAAGGGGAAAGACGGTCAGAGGAAGGACAAGGAAGGTAAGGCGGCAAGGAAGGTTAAGTGGCTGTTGATTGAGAATGTGTAAGAAAGTTTGATGGGGTTTATATGTTGAGGGATCTGTAGAGTAGCTTTTGTTTCATTTTTGATGGCGTTGATATCACAATGTCCTTACAAGATACTACTGATTGCAATAGTTGCGTGAGAATATGCGTACGAATGAAAATCTTGAAAAGAAACCCCCCCTCTTACAACAACGCAATCTGGAGATCGTCCACAAAAATGTTCAAAAGTTGTAGGGAGAACAGCATTCTGAAATTTATGCCCTCTGTTCAAGTAAAAGAAAGCTCTTGCCTTTTGCCTTTATAGAAGGTAAACAAATCAAGCAAGTCGTCCTTAAGTCTGTTCCACTGTTGATGGCTGATTCTCGTCTTGCTAATAGCAAACGAGGATGGCAGAAAATCCGATTGAACTAAGGAAGAACCCCCCTGTTAGGATAGGAAACATGTAAGTAGTTATCACCTTCTTCTGAATTTATTTGCTGCTTTCACTCACTATGCTATTGTAGGGAGGAAGAATGGAATTCGCGAACAGGTGGTGCTTAAAGTATCTGTTTACGTCGAATGACGCCAGATTTCTATTTGATCAAGTTCTGTTCTTCACCCAACAGCAAATATTGCAAAGCCTGCCAGTCAAATTTCACCTAATTCAATAGGCTTTGCGAGCTCCTAAGGTGACATCAATAAGTGGTTCCAGGGATGAGAACAGTACGAAGCTCGTGTATCCTCATTTTTATCTTCAACTACTTCCCAGCTTTGTCGCCCAGGTTTGACACAACATGAAGCCGAAGGACAGCTGCGCGGAGAACCTCGCAAATCTGAACTATTGTATCTCCGGTTTATCTCGATGACAAAAGTGTAGGATGAAAACGACCGAAGCCCAAGACTCATGGATATATCGCTCCTCGAATATATGGCATCCGGTAAGTTGATGAACTTCTAACCGTGATCCTTGGCCAAATGTCTTACATCCAAAAGTGCTTTCACCTTGGAAGCTGAAGGAGATTCTTTGAAAGGTTTGGTGTTAGGCTATCACTATGCACGTGTCAACTTTCAAGCGTTGAGGAGAACCTGTAATATTCTCTGGTGCTACCCCTATCATCTTTTCTTCAACTGTAAGCCAAATAAGTTCTTGAGCCACGTGTCCATTGTGCTACTAGTAATGCTCTTTGTTCGGTATTGATTGTCGGTGCGAAATCTGTTGTATTCAGAGACTTGAGTGCGCAGTCTCCCTAGTATGTGCACACAAAGTGCAGGCGGAATCTCCTCACAGCGCGAAGTCTGAGATCAGAACAGCAAACTTCGTCATTTTTGCTAAGTCTGTTCCCCAGCCATCTTCTGACTCATAAAAGAAACTCTTAGGTTGCTTCGACGAAGCTGCGAAAGTTGCGAAGCCTTGTGGCCACAACAGGCAGTCGCTGGACGATAAAAAGGCTCATCTTCTCGCCCAGACACTTTTCTTCCCACAACACCTTACAACCCCTCCAAACTCAACTTATCATTGAGAAGAAACCGGAGAACTTATCCTCATTCAATCTTCCAAAGCTGAACAATATCCCGCCCGGTACTCAGATCTTACACGCTGTCAACGCATCCACTGCGCTTTGGCTGAGCCATCGCCATACGAGAGAGAACGAGAACACGAAGAGATTAATCCTCCACATAGTATCAGACAGCAAAGAAATACCTCTTTCTTAGGTGAGAATATTCAGTATCTCTCTCCCTCGAGTCCCACCCAAGAACAACGTTCGGACACGCGAGCCGCTCGCTCTTCTGCCACCTTTCCTCCCCTGTTGTCGAGTGACAACAACAAACAAAGCCATCAGCGCGCATAATCGCACACAGACCTCCAGTTTTGAATATCCACTTGGTTTTTGAAACCGATAGCGAGTCATACAGACCTGTGTACGCTCGAAGCATCGGACCAAGCGTGTTGAGACGCCTTCACACGTACTCATAGTTTGTTGACTATCGGGACATTCGTCACACATACATCTTGCTTTCAGATCTAGCATACAAAGCTTGATACTGTGCGGGGAACCAAAATCTGATCTGTGTAGTTGTTGTTTTCTTTGACGGTCTGAGAGGCTATTGAGAACCAGTCAAACGTGACTTCAAGAGGATATAACCACAGTAACAGAATAAAAAGATTCGACTGACAAAGGAACAGAAAGACGGAGACATTTGAGAAAGGACTTGAAAAAAACAATATATACTGCTGACTCAAAATGAGAAAATAGAGACTCGCCTGATATTTGATTGTTAGAGCCCCTTTCCTGGAAAAGGAGGAATACGCTACCAAAAAACCATGGCGACCGGCAGAGGCAGGAATAGACCCTTCATGCCAAACTCAGACCATGCACAGTTTCTCATGGAGACTGATGCACTCTATCAGCCTTTGCAGCACCCAACACCGCCGGGTATGAGTGACCGGGCCAAGGCAGAAAGATCTCTCCTTAAGAACAGACTCCGACAGGAGATACGAAGGAACAAGCAGAAGCAGCTTGAAACCGGCAGTCCATATGTCGGAGCTCAAATGGTCCAGGACCAAAATGCACATTTGAAGAGGACTAGAAACAATTTTGTTCTTGGACTGCCTTATGTAGCTGCGGAGGCACGAGGTCATGATGAAGTCAAGCGTGCTGGTCGCCGCGCCGACGATGTTGCTGACCTGGACCCTAGTGCCAACCCGCAAAACACGCCCTGCCACTGCGTGATTCATGATAACATGCACACAGCACAAAGGATTCTAGCTCGTAAGGACGATCGACCAATCACATTTAGAGACGCCGATCTCCCATCTTCTATCTGTGCCAACTATATTCATCATCCAACACCCGTACACCCGTCATCGCGTATCATCAAGATTGCTAATTGGGGTGAACAACAAAGCACTTCCGAATCTCTTTCGAACACGAAAGGAGAACCCTCGAACATTGATACAGGTTCCAATACAGACGTCACTGGTCCTTGGACTGTTCTGCTAGAGTCCGACGAGGTGCTTACATCTGATAAGGAGCCTGAAGATAGATCTCAAGTCTCAAACGAAAAACCAATTCCGGACTTCTCAAATCTTACATCGGAGGAGTTACTCTGGACACTTGCCCACTGGGATGTTAAGAATAATTGCGTATCAGAGAACATAACGGTGCCGATACAAGATAACCGGCAGAAGTATCAACAAACGGTCCCATCTATCGATTCTACTATACTAGACATTGACAACAAGGAGGAAGCGCAAGAATTAAATGGAGCGCGTCAAGAACGAACGCGAGGAAGTACTTCTCAGGTACGCGTCGGACCACGAACAGCTACGTCTGGCATAACCAAGACATACAGAACGCCCAAGATGGCAGGCGGTTTCTCTATGCAATCACTTAAGCAAAAGCACCCACATGGACGCAGTCATTCAAGCGCTCCACGTGCAGGATATGGCCCATTACCTGGTCCACTGACGATGATGAGCGAGCGTGCGGCAAGCAAAGTTATCCCAACAGCCCTCCAGCCGCCACCAGAGCCAGAACCGGAACCGAAAACTTCACCATCGGCCAATGGACCACCCTCAATTGATGAGCCTATGTTAGAAGATACCATGGATTCTAATGATGAAGATCCTGACGGACAAGATGCACAACATCTGTATGGAGTAGATACAGAGGCGGAGCTTGGTTTACCGTTCCCGGCACCGCAGCTCGATATTGAAGATGCGTAAGTATTCCTTACTTTCCAGAATCATTAGAACCTTAAATCAGCATTTACTCGTTTGAAGTCCACTGCACCAACAACCAAGAAACTCAGATAGGTTTCATCTTCCATTCTGTTTCCAATCACTAATCGACATTAAACATATATTACTCTTCAAAGCTTTTCGAGTATATCACTGACGCCTTTTTTTCTATAGTGTCTGGTATCTTACAATGCCAGGCTTTATCAGACATGTTCAGGCGCGCCTGCCTGGCCATATTTCTGGGCTACGAATTTGGCATCCAGCCGCTCCAAATGCAGTTGCGGGCTTTGGGGTCATCTGTAATTGGATCGGAAGTCTGGTGGAGGCAAATTACGACGATGTCCTTTTCTTGCATCGACAAGAATTCGAAAAAGCCGTTCATGAGATCACGCGCGAGGTTCATCAGCAGCTCTGTGATGACTACAAAGACCATTACGAGAAGAGGATGTATGATCTTCTGACTCACACTGCGTATGGCCGTTTGAAGTCGGACTACGATGCAGCTCTCTTCAGAATTGCAGACTTGGAAAACAGATGTCGATTGCAAGAAGAAGCCTTAACAAGACAGCATGCCAATTTTAACAATCAGGACATCTCAGCCAATCCGGTTGTCTATACCCCATTGCCTGCTGAGATGCTGCAACATATCCCACCCGAAGGCATTGTAACTCCAGCAGTATTGACCGAGGAGAATCTTCGGGATTTGGAAGAACAACTTCTGCAATTCCCGGTCCCTCCACAGGGCGGCATCGGTCAGGGTAATGGGTCTATGTATCCTGCACCACGCCCTTCTTCCCAAGCTGGCGATAATGTGGAAGAGACTGATGCCGATGGTGACGCCGATGGTGACGCTGATGGTGACGCTGATGGTGACGCTGAAACCGATCTTGAAAATGACGAGCATATGAACTTGCGTGGTGGTCAGGCAGGCATATACTCTGACGACCTCGATGAAGATGATGAAGATGAGTCCGAAGCCCGTCCAAACTATTCAGTTCCAGCTAAGTGGGCTTCCTATGCTGCTCAAAGCCAGGATCGTACCAGTCTTCCATCTGCTGCAGGCTCGGAGATCTCTCATAGATCATATTCGAGATCCGTCTTTGATGGACCTCCATCAAAGTTCGACGCATACGCTGTCAACCGAATTCACGATGAATACACGCTTGCTATTCATCGACCAGATAATACTACCCAGAATTCGGAGCACGCATCGACCACTAGGGAGTCCCAAGACCGCAGACGTACGTATGACGAGTACAGTCAAGAGCAGGAGTCAGAAAGTGGTAGATCTACGACCAGAGCTCGCAGCATCATTGACCCTGCTGGACCAGAGAATACACCACTAGCAGCTACTTTCAGGACCTCTAGTATCACCACTTCATCGGATGTCGTAAGCACTGGTAACTCCACTCCACTTGCTGCTCCAAATGCTCGTTTTGCTACACCAAACAATATTCCAACAGCACTTGATCCACGAATGGAGGACATCTCACTCGATATTGATGAAGGTGTCCGAGCCAACTTCCTGCCGATTACAGAGCTAAGTACCGCTCGTGATTCCAATGCGAAGTCAAACTCAAGCAAGCCTTTGAACAGTGCTGCGCCAATTATAAATGTCTTCTCTGAAGACTCAGTTTCTGTTTACACTCCAAAGATTGATGTCAGAGTCAAAGACCTTGACCGCTATGGCAGGCGCATTGGTAACGTCAAGCAGCAAGGGCAAGTGAAGAAGCGACACCTCGAGCATCACTTAGAGCTTGTTCAAATGCGAGATGAGCAGATGCTGCGAGCTACTGCTGAAAAGCATGCGTGGGAAGCTATGGATCCTGTGGAGCGTGCCGAGCGTCTTGCTATCCTGCGTCAACCTATTACTCTGTGGCATGGACAACCTGGTGCAGCACCAGAAGACAACTTTGATCTTGAGGAAATACCTCGTGTTTATACTCAAGTTGTTACTACCAAAGAGATCGAAGCTTGGATGGAGCGTATAGAAGTCTCTGAAGGTGATGACCATACTGCCTCTCACTTCGCCGATGATGAATCTATGTACAAATTGCAATCATCCGTCGGAGGTGCTAGAACTTCGGAGCAAGTGAACCGTCTCGTTTCCGACTTACTTGCTGTCAAAATCAACAGATCCCCTCATGGACGCCGTCACGCCCCCACCCGGTCCTCGCAACGCACACATGAGGGTAGCTTACCTGGCAGTATTCAGACAGAGGAATTGCCTTCAATTGAGACGGACCTTGCCTTCCTGGATGATACTTTAATTGTCCGTGCCATCGAAGATACCGAAATTGATATCAATGGTTCGCTCATGAGCAACGAAATCCTCGACAAAGTCTCTCGTTTCTGTTCAATCACTCTTCGTCATGGTAGACTGGTAGCTGTCCGCCTACACCCTCTCGTCCACTACACACCCTCCGCAATCACCAAGCGCATTTTCGGCGGCGTAATCCAGGATATCCAGTTTTTCGAAGCCAAGCACATCGCCGTTGTCGTGTTCCTACACGCCGCCGAGGCTGCAGCCTTTGTACATCATGTGAAGAAGGTAAAGAGCTCTGGTACGGCACAGGAGGTGCGAGCCCTACAGATTGATGCGGACTGGTATCGCGGCTCACAAGCAGAATCTATCCAAGCTCCGCAGTCCAATGTCGTGAAGAATCACTTCTCACTCAAAGCCACGCGTGTTCTCATTCTACACAACATCCCCCTCACCAAAAAGAAAGAAGAGGTCAATGCGGAACTGGGAATCCTGCTCGACCAGTTGCTTGTCTCGGTATCTCTCATCACGCCGCCACAGCGCTACGTTCAACGCGAGAGAGGAAAGACAGCTATCATCGAGTTCACAAGCATCAAAGACGCCATCGCGGCAAGACAGTCCATCCTCGATGGTAGCATTGAGGGATATACAGAGGCCAAGCCTATATTTGCAGCTGACCCTGCCGGTCACCCAGATACCGTTCGGGAATATTGTCAATGCAAGGGTTGTGAGGCACGTAGACGATTGAGGGACTAAGGCGTTATGGCGGCTTGAATTCTTCCACGACTATTCTTTGGGACTCGGTCCTTCTGAAGGCTTCTAGCTTGATGATAGCTTAATGCGGGTGGTGAAAGGCTTAGTGTCTGCTGACGGGCTGAAATTTGGGGAGCTCTATTACGAGACATCGAACCTCTTGTATTAAGATTGTGTCATATGCGGGTACTATTTTTCGTCTTGCACATCCAGTCCGATGCCTTCGTATATCAACACCCTCGATGACGACACATGCGATAAAGAGGATAAGATTCAAGGGAGAGAAGTTGACATGATTCATGTCCTCGCTTCTTCGTCTCCTTACGGACAGCTTTTCTGACAAGTTCTAAATCAGTACTGCGGTCTAACGTCAAATGGATGCTCGATTAGCCTCAAGTGCCTTTCATTCACTTTCATTTGGTGTTTCTCATTTTATTCTTCTCTTGATAAATGTACCCAAAAGAATCTGTATTTAGCTACCACGATGATTACGACTATGAGGGGGATGGAAGTAATCTTCAAAGTTGGTAGCTCAACAGACCTAAAAGCAAATCGATGATTTTCATTCAACGTTCCTCGATGATTATGATATGTGGTGACATTGACTCAATACCCACTCCAATGCTGGTTCCTTGCATCTTCGACCCCCTACGGACTGCGCTCTAATATCTAGCTTTGAGCATTTTGTATTCTCCACCTTCAGTGGTGGCTGTTGCATGATCTAGTTTCTTGGATTTCCTGGCACAAGTGCTTGCGGGCGGTGGTGGCAGGTCCGATTAGAGTTCTTCGTGAAGAGCCGTCGAACACTTCCTATCCTGACTATGTCGCGGGAAGACTCTCACACGATCACAACTACCTGATTTTATTGTGGCTTCATCACCTCCTGCGGGACACCTCACGTTCCACTATTTCACTGCCGTGCCGCGCACGTCTCTCTTCCAGGGCCCTCCAAGGCTGAAAACAATCCTCTACGCTCACACCTGAATGAATATTGTGAATGCAATGCTATGGTGGTGCTGCCATTATGTAATTTGTTGAAGCATTTGCGGCAGCCACTGTGATAATAGTTATGTGGATTTCCGCAGACCCGGTATGAATGACATCGGAATTGTCGGAATTGCAATAACTAAGAGTTCCGATCATGATTCCGCATTCGTCCTTCATTGTGGTGCTGCAAACCTCAAATGAGCAACCCAAGCCAGCGGCTTGCGATGGGGTACCATTCCACCGTGAGTGAGATGATTGTGCAAGGCTCTAGAATAACACTTCTGTGCTTCTAGCGCTACTGGGCTACACAGATTTGTGTCAATTTTTCTAGTGTGTAGGTAAGCGCCGGCATCATTACATCCCTTCATTGTTATGCAGAGGTAATGAATGTGGATGAAGGAGGATGGCGGAGGATTGATGACCATCGATATTATTAGTTGTTACCAGCGAAACAAGCATACCTTTGACAATAACTGTGGAGCACTTCAACTTCACACATATCAACAATAACCACTGCTATATTTTTCTCATTCTGGAACTCATATTCGTCGAAGTTCATACGTTTCTTCAAATCCTGTCTGAGATCGTATGAATGCGGGCTGCCCTTCGAATCCACACTTAACGATTAAGTACTACTTGGTTGATGTCTTATCATGCTCGAACATGGATACATAGCTCTGATTGTTGTAGATTAGAAGCGTCCAAGGCTCTTTAGCTGATGGATACCGCGATGGTCGATCGTCTGGGGTAAGGTACGTGCCATTGTGGGGAATGCTAATCGAGCTCCGCCATCAACCTATCCATCACTAACGAATAGACGGCGACACCAACAACCCAATTGTGAGCTTGACTTGCCCCGCGCTGAACAACCTCGAATTTACGCCCTTCCTCTTGCAGTAACGATATGAGTGCTAGTAGAACTTACTCCACGGATCCGAAGTCCGAATGCAAGGTTTCAAGGTTGGCTTTCGGAATAAGCTCCACGTTGCGCAAATCTGAGAAAGTTCTTCAATCTACCTGCTCTCCATGCTGACCAGTGGCGTAGATGATTTAGACATCTCCTAAGCACTGTATTTTTGTATAATTATTCACTGTAAGAGGCCCGTGAAAAGTTTCCTTTACACCAATTCAACACCCATGACGCCATAAAGGGTTGTTCTCAACGTACACTGTCATGCATCTATAAAGTACGCTTGTGGGATTACGGACGAGAGTTCAGAAGGAAGTTATCGATTCTCCTGCTCCCTGCTCACATCTTGTCTTAACATTTCACTCGCTAACACAAAAATTCTGCATTACGTGCGGTGTCTCTTGAGCCTGACAGCTGTGCGATTATCAGGTTGTCAGAAAGAGTACGGCACAAGGTTATTTCAAGCGTGTCTTGACTCATCTTAGCACGAACACAGGAGACGTGTGGGTAAGTTTATAGAGAGCTTGGACTCACCAAGGTGGTTCACTAAGGTGATCCTATCACCTGGCCCTTCGTCCGTGCTTCTTTCACCAGGTCTTAGAGGCCCGTTTCTCCATTTTGGAGTCCGTCTCCGTAGGAGTCCGCATAAGAAACGCTTCGAACTTATATTCATAGGCGCTGATTCGCACCCAATGTCGGTATGTTTGAACACCATCAATATGGGGTCTGTTGAACCTCAAGTTGCTGTCCAAGATGTTCAGTTTGGCGATGGAAAGTTGAACGATGAGGGTATAGAATTACAGACCACCTCTATGGCTGAAAGATCGTGTACATCTACGGAAGAAACAAGTGAGAGGAATGAAGCCTCTTTCTGGAAGACAGTTCGCACCTACAAGCAAGCTGTCTTCTGGTCTGTATTCTTCTGTCTTGCTGCTTTAATGTGGGGTTATGATGCTCTGGTAAATTCTCCTGAGACCCCAGCTCACCACCAATCTAATATTTCTGTAGCTATCAATCACTATTATTTCAATCCCGTCCTTCCGACGAGACTTCGGGCATCTCTTCGAAGGCGAATACATCGTCGGCGCCTCCTGGCAAATAGCCTTTAGCACATCCTCATACGTAGGAAGTTTTTTCGGTGCCATAGCAGCCGGTTTCCTGGACAGCCGCTTTGGCAAACGTGTCCCACTTGGAGGGTTCTGCATTTTCAGCATCGGTGCCGTCTTGTTGATGATCTTTTCGAAGACATCCTCAGTGTTACTCGCGAGCAAAATCCTGAACGGCATCTCACTTGGCGCATACCTGACAATTGCCTCCTCCTATACCGCTGAAGTTTCACCTATCCAGCTGCGTGGCCTGACTACTTCCCTCATTCAAGTCTTCATAGTCATAGGCCAGCTCCTCTCCAACCTCATCATCAGAGCCTTTGGCACCGGCACCACCACAGCAGCGTACCGCATCCCATTCGCCATCCAATTCGTATTCCCCGTCATCATCATCATTGGTCTCCCCTTTGCCCCTGAATCCCCTTGGCATCAAGTACGGTGTTCCAACCATACTGCCGCACTTAAAACCCTGATGCATCTGGGCCACTCCGAGCCTGCTGATACACTTGCTGAGATGGTCAAGACAGTGGAGTTCGAGGAATCCCACCCAAAAGCAAGCTATCTAGACTGTTTTCGTGGCACGGATGCCCGCAGAACGGAGATTTCTATGGGCTGTGTTGCCGTGACGAACCTTGTCGGTGTGGTCTTCATCCTTGGTTACTCAACGTATTTCTTTGAACTAGCGGGTATCAGCACCTCGAACGCCTTTACGCTCTCCGTGGGGGTTACGGTGCTGGGATTGGCGAGTGATTGCTGCTCATGGCTGCTCGTTAACAGCGTGGGGCGAAGACTATCTTTCCTGGCTGGTACGGCTGGCTTGACGGTGTTGCTTTTCGGCGTTGGGATTCTGGACGTTATTCCGCATCGCGCGACCGGTTCCGGACCGGTTTATGGGCAGGTCGCGCTTATCATAACATATGCTTTCGTATATTTCCTTACAGTTGGACCGATGGCTTGGGTTGTCTATGCGGAGATTGGGAGCTCGACATTGCGCGGGAAGACGTGCGGCCTTGGGATCGTCTGCCAGAATTTGTTTGGGATACTCTTCAATATCACAGTGCCGCTCATGATTAAGTGAGTTATTCCTCTTTCGCTTGGTCCTCTTTCCACTTCTCGATTGATGTATGTACTAACAATTCCAGTCCTGATAAAGGTAACCTCAGGGGCAAGATCGGATTCATCTTCGGCGCTACTAGCACGCTTGCCACGATCTGGATTTACTTTCGTGTCCCTGAGACAGCACATCGCTCATATGATGAGATGGATTTTATGTTTGTGGAGAAGATTCCTGCAAGGAAATTCAAGCGACATGTTGTTGCTGAACATTGATTAAGCGTGAGAAGAGAACACAATGAGTTTGATGATTTCTTCCTTTGGCTCTGCAATTGGGTTTGAGTTGGGTTATAGGCGATAGTGCATCGTGGACCTTATGACTATTATGATAAATATAATTGGATACTTAGGGATAGATAGTCATTACTGTTGATGATTTGTTTTATTTAGCTAATGTATATAATACAACTCTATCAAATCACCGGAGAGTAAATGACTCTGGTTTCAGTGTGTCCTGCCTCGGTTGCGAGGGTTCACTTATCAGAATCTCATGCTGCTTGCTCTAAATAAGCTACGAAGGCGGCAAGGCCACTTTGACCCACTACCCAAACTACAGACATACCTGTCGTGCCTGTAGTCTATGTACAGCCACCTGACAGACTCGCTAGCTTAGTCGTCATGAGCAACATCGAATACTCATAGTTTGGGGAAGATCACCATATGAAAACACTGAGTCGTACAGAGTCTTTGCACTCATATAATTGCCCTACTGTCGCTACTGCTTCTACCTCGAAGGGACATGTAATGGTCAGCGAGAACCTTCGCTCTCTTTCAATATGGATTTTCTCGAATGTCTACTGAAACGTGGTTGTCTATAGGGTCCTAAATGACTTCCACCGACTCGGTAAGTATCATCTCTCATTTGGTTACATAACCATTTCTCTCACTTTTAAAAGCAAACTAGTTCATCATTAATGTGCCATTTTCTTCTACGCATAATCCGAAATACATACATTGGCATAGCCAATCAGAGTTCAAAAGAACCATGAGCGGGGATTCCGTGTCTATCATGGCTACATCTCAAAGAGAAGCCTTCGGCCGCAAGAATACATCCTCAGTCTTCCGAGGCGAAATTTATGTTTTGTCATTGTGATCTGTCGCGGTCTGTTATCATCGTCAACTCGGATACACTGAAGATTGAGGGCGGCATCGATTAGGAACATGGAGAACTTTGGCTTCCGTCTCTGAAGCGTCATTCACAGGCTCTTCTGACACAAGAGAAGCAAAGAACATTCGTGAGCTCAAATTTGGTGGATCATTGAGGCTAAGGTTTGATTCTAAGGAAACAATCTAGGCCCGAGCCTCCTTCCGCTAGCTTAGGTCGACAAAGGCTTGACAGGATGCTTCCATGCCATGTACCCGACATAAGCCTGAAAGCCACCCAGTCCTAAACTCAGCACTCCTAAGAGAATAGCAAGAACAACGCCAGCAAGAGTAGCCATCATCACAAATCTCGCACCACTATTCCTCTCAAACCATTTTTCAAGTCCTCTGGGAGTAGGATTCATTAGTTCGTGGTGCAGATCGCCCAATCGTGCCCCGAAGTATTGATATTGGGTAGTGTGCTCGTCTTGGTTGCGGATTGAGACCGAATCATATCGCAGGATGTCGGCGTCGAAGTTGCAAGACGAGGTCGAGGTGAGAGAGAGTAGAAGCGCTTTGGATTTGGAATCTGTGAGAGGAAAGAGAACTTTTTGAATAGAGTCCAAAGCTTCGATGGCAAGTTCACGAGGGAGCGCGCCGCTGAAGATTACGAGTGTCAGCGTCACTATCTACATGAAGTCTTTCACATCCAACATGAAAGAGTAAATTGATATCTCCCGTGACAGTCTGAGGCTACTTCCATACTTACATTTTGATAAGATCAGGCACAGACAAATTCCGAGGCTGAGTTTTCGTGAGCCTCAATTGCTCCTTGAGAAAAGCAGTATGATGGAATATTTCGACAACAGCAGCCTTTCGATCAAGTCTCAAATGATTCCTCAAGTCATCCGTTGGTCGAAAATTCAGTCGTGCGTGCTTCTTTAACTCGGTCGCTTGGATGTTCCCTTTAATATCCTCAATGCTTGGATGGGTGTTTTTTGGGAACACATCGCGGAGGAATTGTGAAAAGGTAACATCACTATGCCAACGAGCTTGATGACTTCCATGCTCTAACAAAACGGAGGATTGACGAGATGCGGAGCAATTAATCATCATGGCGATCCGAGCAGCTAGATTGAGAGCACGCTCCTGATCGCCTCGAACGGGACGATCCGTAAAAAGCTTCTCTAGTAACTCTGCTTTAGTGATCTCGGGACTTGAGGTCAGTTCTCCTATGATCCGGAATAAGTCCTCATGAGATGCGAGACCAGGAGTCTGACCAGGTGCCAGATGGCACTCGTAGCTCGATGTGGAATTCTTGTAGAACTCGAAGAATCGACTGAGCACTGTTGATCGTGGCCATGGGCAAGCTGTGGTCTTACAAGGTTTCTCCTCCATGCAGTCTGTACAGATGGACCAAGACCATAAGACCTTTCCAAGCTCCTGAAGTTGGGCAGTAGTAACCTTTCCCAGCGGAATTCGCGATGTCATTGTCAGTGAAGCAGAGGATTTGCATACGACGTCTTCGAAGTTTGAAATTAATAATATCTTATTTGCACTTCATTATTGTGGCTTTTCGAGGGAATTGCATGAGACTTGGTCTGGTATTTCAGCTAATAAGGCTGTGTATGCAATACCCCATGTTGGCAGCGTTTATCAACAAGACTCTCAACTGGCTGACGATTCCTATGGAAAGCCCTGTCTTCTAACTCACAACATTGCACTGCCGTGAGCCCTTACATGCAATTCTTCAACATCGAAATATCTTTTATATATTACAACGACAAAGTTCTCCACCAAAGTTATCTTTTACGAACATATAAAACTTTAACGTTCGAGCCATTTTGTTCTGCGCAATCAACGATGGTGACCGTCGATGGTGACCATTCAGGCCTGTTCGAGGCTGTAGCCGCCATGGATGTGACCAAATCATCCACAGTCTTACCAGTTGCATGCAACGAGTCAGAAAATGTAGGATTCGATTCTGGATACGCATCGCAAACTTCCACACCGGATAGTTTGAAATCAACCTTTGTCGACCGTGCTATCACAAGTGGAAAGAATATATGGCCCCACCCTTTTCGGAAGCCAAAACAGCTCCGACCGTACAACAAACCAATTTCGCAGCTGACTTTGGATCGGTTCTCGGATCTGCGTGAGCAATACGGAGAAATTCTCGATCGGTTTACACTAAGCTTGCCCAAGTGTTCCTCGGTCGTGATGACCTTGCAGGTCTTAGGAGAAGACGAGGAGACGGCAGAACCTTGGGTATTTGTTCAATGTGACAAGGCAGTGTTCAAGAAGATTCGCAACTTTTTCAAACAGCCCTTGATTAAGAGCGACTTTGAACCACCTGAACCTAATGACCGCTCCCCTTATATGAGAGTACTTGTCTGCCCGTTAGAACCGAAGCAACATGCAGAAGATGGGGGTTCTTCATCGCAGCATGATCCTGTCGCTGATAGTGGTTTGATCAAAATCTTTGGCGTTGAAGGTAGTGGCACCCTGTGTGGCAGACAGATCATGATTGAACACTTGCATGGAATCCGCAAGGCTACAATGGGCGGAATCATTATGGTTATATACAAAAATGGAGAAACGAAACTCTTTGGCATGACTGCAGGCCATTTTCTTCTTCAAGGACCATACAATGAGAGCGAAGATGAATCCAATGACGACTTGGATGATGATTTCTATGCGGAAGAGTCTTTTGAACTCGACTTGAGCTCCATCGAGGCCGACGCCGAGAAGAAGGATGAAAGTCTTTCACCCGCAGAAGTTGAAGAGAAACATGATGAGATAACAGACCTCAACAACTGGTCGAAGGTAGGGAAGCTCTCAGAAGCATCTCATATCTCTCTCGAGGATGGACGGAACCTTGACTGGGCATTGATAACAATTGACGATCATTAACATGTCCAAGTCCTACATATCCAAAGCCTACCTGAATATGTTTGGGGAATGCGAATTCAACGGATCCGAAACGCATGTCATTATGGTGTCCGCTCGAGGACCAGAGCAGGGAACTTTATCCAGTTCCTGGTCGTACATGATGCTGCCACCAGGCAAGGTCTTGGTCCGAACATATCTTTTATCACTTTCAAACGGCAAAAGTATGCAGCTTTACTCCAAATGGATCATTACATGAAGTAATGCTAACCTTGTTTCAGCTCTTCAGTCTGGCGATAGTGGGGCTTGGATTGTAGATTTGGTAACTAATAAAGTCTATGGGCATGTTGTTGCTTCTGATGTGTTTGGCCATGGTTACGTCGTGCCAATATGCGACATGTTTGAAGACATTAAAAATCGACTTTCGGCGGACTATGTATCCCTTCCTTTCATATTCGATGCTCCTGCTTTCGAAGGATTCGATTTTCCGTCGGAACTGTCAGAGCCGGCCCTGTTCGATAACGACCAGCGATTATACAAAGCGGTCTCTATTAATCACCCGCAAGCAGGCAATGCAGGTCTCCGAGATGGAGGACAACTTTTCCAAGTCAGCAGGATGCCAGAATATCGAGACCGGTCCTGTTACCTCAGCGGTGTATATAAATCTGCAGAATCGAGTTTCTCATCTGATGATACCTCATCCGGTTACAACCCGCAATCATACGAAGATTTCCTTCTCCATGAGTTCGGACTAACAACGAACCCATCATATAAAGTTACAGACTCCGGGTATTCATCCTTGGACGCCTCGCCGTACTCCTCGCTCCCTGGAACTCGTCTTGTTGGACCCCTAAGTGCAGTTAAGAGACCTATACATCTAGACTCTGACCCTGACCCAACAGAGGAGGTGCGTGTCAAGAAGTCAAAGAAATAGTAGCAACACTACAGACGGAGAACAGGATTGTGAATTGAAAAAGATCCTTGCTTGTTGGAATCGCACAGATGAGAGAGCTTGAAGGAGACAGATCTTTGCTTCTGGGTACTTTTTTGATTGTGTTTTGGATTAGGAGTTATATTATATTAGAAATCAAAAGTTCTGTGTTTGCAGCACCACGATCCTCCTCTTCCTCCTCCTTCTTCCTTCCCTTCCTGACTTCCATATCAATCCTGGTCTCAGATGCACAAATACACTTCTTGCTTTCAACAAGATCAAGTATTCACGCCTGAAACTTATTTCGAAGTTTGTTGTAATCGATAAGTAATTAGCTTGGAAACTTCCCAGTAACCGGCACGGCCTGAAAATTACCTACTTAACCACTCACCGAGACCAAGTTTGGGTCTGGTGACGATCTTAGGCTTTATTATGTATGTGCGTCCTGGTCATCAATTATGAAGTCCACTTTCAGTTTGTTTTCCACGCGGCCGCTTTGCTTTCACATTAATTGATGGGTCATATCTTCCAGCCAGAATAATTGCGTTCTGACATGTCATGCCAGAGATGCTATGTACATTGACGATTTACGTACGGGCGCACTATGTATGGTCACACCGTAAGATACTGCTTAGTCTTACACTCTAAATTTCAAAGCGGCCGGCGGTAAAAGGGCTAAGTCTACTCTGGTATAGATAGGCCTTGAGCCAAGGCCCGATAAGCTATCATTGTAAAGTGCCTGTGCTACGCTTACTTCTATCCTGAGCTCTATTTTGATGCTGGTTAAGACAATATCTTTAAACCTTTGAGCCTTCAAAAATGGCGTCTTTAGAAACCGAATATAACGAGCGTGTCCTCCAAGGTCCCTATTCACTCTTTGATAATTCTTTCATTCTCGAGTTTCTTGAGCCACATCCATCTCGACAAGCAACGTAACATGTTCTAGCGCAGCGCATATGGATAGACTTACTGATGCAATATAGAGTCCTTGTGAGAGCAACATATAAAGCCTCCCACCCACTGACTGCTAGCGGGAAAGCGCACCCTCAATCTCCTCCATTTCATCTTCACTTTGAGCAGTCCGAATCATACCAGGTTCTTTCTGGAGCCGTTGGAACCACACAGGGCTATAGCCTAGAAGATCGGATCGCTACTCCAGAGACCACGCGTACATCGCATCTGATACCTCCGAACATCCCGCATACGTTTTGGCCAGTAGCAGGCTTGGATGAAGACACCGTGTTGTTGGTATGGGCACATCCAGACGGAGGAGACGCAGATATGGATAAGATATTCTTTGGAAACTTGTTACGATACCTGAGCGATGTGCATGCAAAAAAGGCGAAGCTGAATCTTCTGAGATTGATGAGAATGCAAGACGAGACGGCATCAACCTTGTTGCTATTTCCAACCGCCTCATGGCTTGGACCTTTGAGATGGTGGATACCATGGAAGCTGCAGGCATCCATTGCGACAATTGCTAGGTGGATGGGAACAGAGTCTATCATGGAGGAGTACACTGACAGAGAAGATTGGGAGCGGATACAGAAGGCGAAAGCAAAGACATTGTGATCTAGTTTCCATCTGGTCCGTAGCCATATGAAAGTGTTTGTGAACTCTCTTAGTTCTGAGAATCTTTCAGTATTGTCAACCTATATACATTATGCGTAACTTATAGGTAAGTTATAGAGGTTCAAGCTGTTCAGAACCTTCAAGAGAATCTATAGATAACTTGTAGGTTGGTTAAATATGGATATTTTATATATAGTCTCAATCCAGGCGCGGTCTCACAGCCTTACCGCTTTCTCTCATACATGGAATACGTCGTCCTTCTCCACTGATCGCGCGGTCCACTTTCCACTCTCCACTTTCCATCCTGTTACATATGCCATTTGCGGCTTATTGGGCAAGTTGTCCCCAAAACTGTTGACGATTGTCATATCCCCGGTACAGACAAGCCGCACTCCTTGCCATTGCAGACGGTGCCATTTACCTTATCTTAGTTGTGGGGTAGGCAAAACTGTGGATCACGAAATTTGGAGAGCTCGTACCCACTTAAATATGTTCTATGTACGTATCAGGAGACTGCCGATAGGATGGGATGGTCCATGTAAGACTGGTTGAGCAGCACTATAATAAGTCGGTGATGGACTGACGTTAAAGAGTTTGGACTTACCATTTTCTTCCACTATATACTAACTTAACTATATATATACTTTCAAAATGGCAGATTCATACGCATCCCCGGCAGAGGTTTCAGCCTTGGTAGCAAACGTGAATACAGCAGCTAAGAAATTCGAAGGTGCTGCCGGTGCTGATGCTCATGCTACTCGTCGCGAATTACAGCTTGAGACCAAGAAGCTGCTATCCTCATTGGAAGATCCCGATCTGGAGGTTTGGCCTCGCATATATCAGGTAATTGATATCTTCCCCGCTTATGATTAATAAGGATTATATATATATATATGTCTTATTCTATCGTCTTGCTTACAACTTCTAAAGGTCAATGTCAGTGCTGCTATCGAGATCGTATCAGATTTGGGACTTTGGAGTAAATTCGATGGAGGGAAGACAGTCTCTCTTTCTGAGATCATGGAAACAACTCAAGCCGATGAGATTATGATTAGTAAATAACCCTCCGAAAACGTCGACCTCATAGCCAAAGAACAAACTCTAATATCTATACTCTTGCATGTAGTTCGCATTCTCCGTCAACTCACAGCAGCTGGGATCCTAGCAGATATTCCTGGCCCAAGCTATGTACTTACCACCATTGGCAAGCCTTACTTGAACCCGGATCATCGGGCCTTCAACAGCTTCTTATTCCACGAGGTCGTCCCATCCATCATAGCCATGCCTCGCACGCTTGCTGAACGCGCCTACAAAGCCCCAACGAAAGAGTCCGGTACGCCGTATATGTGGGCCAATGGTGAGGAACTCTGGACATGGCTAGGCTCACATCCCGATCGTGCTCAGAACATGGTCAAGGGCATGAAATCCCTCAATGCCGGTAACGTATCCGGTGATGCGTATCCCTTTGGAGAGGAGCTCGCAAAATTGGATATCAGAGACGATGAAGTGGCTATGGTCGATATTGGTGGTGGACAGGGTCACATTGTGGAGGAGATCCGCAAGAGAAATCCTCACATCAAAGGACGCTTCATCGTCCAAGATTTCCCTTCCACTTTCGAAGCCGTCTCTGGACCTCCACCCGGTGTGGAGTTTATGGCTCATGATATCTTCAAGCCACAACCGGTCAAGGACGCATATATTTATTATTATCGACATATCTTCCATGACTGGAATGATGAGGATTGCGGTCTCTTCTTGCAGCAGATTGTACCTCTGTTGAAGGAACAACCGAAAAGCAAACTGTTATTGGTGGATGTGGTTTTGCCTGATACGAACGTTAATATGCAGGATGCCGTCAGGGATTTCTCGATGTTTTCTATTGGAGGACTAGAGAGAAATCATGGGCAATGGAAGGAGTTGTTGGCAAAGAACGGGCTGAAGATAAAGAAAATTTGGAGAGGGAGCGAGCCTGAGGCTTGTGTGGAGTGTGAGTTGTTATAAGGACGTACTGCGACATGCGGAGTCCAGTGTATAGGTGAGAATGTATATCTAACTTAAAGGTTGGTTGATTGTACACACAAAGAGAAGTTCTTTTGAAATATGCTACTGATTCTATATGCGTGATGTGCAGTTGCCGAGTTCGCATTTTCTGCTGAAATTGCTCATAGTTGCATATGAGAGCCGCAGTGATTATAATAGTTTCCGAACTCATTCGTTAATGTACACAAATATCAATGGGATTCCATCCCGGAGTAGATATATCGGATCTGAAGGCGGGGGATCCCATACGAATGAATGTTTTTATATCTATATATATCCAATGAAAATGGCTTACAGACCACTGCCAGCGCTGGTAACCGTATATATACGTATGTGTATATCTCTACTTTACCTAGAGCCCATACTTGTATTAAAACGAAGACTACATCACGGTGAAGTTCCTATATAACTTATGTTGGGAGATTGCAAGAAGATTCCTACAAGATTGCCACAAGATTGCTATAGCATTACCATAAAATTACCACAAAATTACTACAAAACTGCTACAATTCGATATAACAAAGCTACAGAGTAGTCAAGGCTCAAGCCAAATCTCTGCAACCTGATATTAAGTGAAACATCTACAACCTTTACAGCCGTAGAAGTATACAGCATCGACCGTCTGATTGATACGAACTACGACTATCAATAGCGTCATTCTAGCTTGGCTTTGAGCTCGTTATGACGATGAGAAGCCTATCTATATTGTTGTACAGATCAGTTTTGGTGTAGAGGCACAGTGTTTACTTCGCCAATGGAGCGTGGTTACATGTAAGAACAATACATATGCCGATCATATTATACCACATCAGCACCTAATACATCACTAATCATCAGATCACAATCATTAAAACAATAAATCTAATTCAATTCAAATCAAATCATGTCCGTCTATTAACTTGACTTATAGTATGAAAAGACTACAATGTATGTGGGCCTTATGAAAATGCTGACAACTCAGAAATCCAAAGACCGTCCAGCTCCGATACAATGAGAAATGCTCGGTAGAAAACCATAGCCCCATACTAACTAATACAAAGAAAATGCGTGTGCAAGAGGATCAACATGTATTGTTGAAGCCCATTTAAGCGCTGACCTCCTCGAAGAACTCCTTGAGCTCCTCATCAACCATCTCGTGGATCTTGGCTGACATCTTCTCGACCTTGGAAGCCATGGACTCAGTGCCCTTGACGACCTTGCCGGAGAGGATGTTGAAGTCCTTCTCAATGGCAGCCTCCAAGTCCTCAATGCTGGTTGGAATATCAGCTGGCTTGGAGGACTTCTTGACGGAGTAACCACCGGCCTTGATGATGGAGGAGTAGTTGGAAGATCCACCGCCGTTCCAGGCGAGGATATTCTTGGTGCTGCTTGGGACATCGCTCAAAGCACCCTCGGTAGCAATAGAGATGATGTTCTCCTTAAGCTTCTTTGGGGTAACCTCAGCGACAGCATAGGCGGAGTCGCTGGATGGCTGAAGGGAGAGGTAGTAGGCCAAAAGACCAGCAATGTGTGGAGAGGCCATGGAGGTACCGGAGATGACGTTGGTGGAGTAGTTGCTACCGATCCAGGTGGAAAGAATGTTAAGACCTGGAGCAAAGATGTCGTTGCACTTTCCAAAGTTGGAAAAGTAAGCACGCTCATCAGCGAGAGTAGAGGCACCGACGGTGACGGCCTGAGCAGCAGCAGCTGGAGAGTAGTTGCAGGAGTCGGCGTTGTCATTGCCAGCAGCGACAGCAAAGTGAATACCTGCAGAAACAGCACCGTTGACAGCGGCATCAAGAGCTGGGGACTTGCCACCACCGAGAGACATGTTGGCAGCGGATCCCTTGAAACCCTTCTTGCCCTTTCCATCCTTGGCGTCCTTGACCTTCTTCAAGTGGCTCTCAGCAGCGTACTCAACACCCTTAACGACATCGGACATGGTACCGGAACCGTTGGACTTGAGAACCTTGACAGCGTAGACGTTGGCCTTCTTGGCAACACCGAACTTCTTACCGGCAACAGTACCAGAGCAGTGAGTTCCGTGTCCGTTACCATCCTTGTCCTCGTCATTAGCTGGGATGGTCTTGCCCCAGTGGGCACGACCCTCAAAGTCAACGTGGTCAGTGTTGGTTCCGGTATCGATGACATAGACATCAACACCCTCACCACCATCGGCAGCGTAGAGGTACTTGTTGTAGTTGCTGAAGCTCAAGCTATCACGGTGAGAGATACGAGCAAGACCCCATGGGGCACCCTTCTCAGTTTCACCGGAATCCTTGCCCTCGGTATCCACAAGAGTGTGGACAATAGAGTCCTTCTCGATGTATTCGACCTGAACGTTGATTGATTAGCCTCATGGATGTTTATAGATATGTGACAAATGAGTATGTGATGATGGTAGCTGTCACGTGTGGCAACACCATGTCCGGATACTGATTAATCCCCGAGGCAACTATCAAGCCATCCCGACAATAGCCGAAGCTATCGCACGTAGACACGAGACAAGACAAGACCTCAAAGAATGCCAAGTAGCTTTTGTTGAGCTCTTCTGATAGCCATCTAATTGTTGATGGCCATCGTATTTGTTCAGTTGTCTCAGGACCCGGAATGAGGTCTGACGTCTTCACAAGGATAAGAGCCGAGGGTACTTACATCTGGGTGTCGTCGGACTCGCTCGATCACTGAGTCATCAAAGTTACCAGAGTAACCTAAGAAGCCAGTGCCAATCTTGTATGTGTGCTTGATACCCTCGAAGATATCGGAAGTGAGAGGAGTTTGAGATCTCTTGCGGAGCTCAGTACGCTCAGTCTCGCTGGACATGTGCAAGTCTTGCACCCAGCTGTGATGGTCGAAGGCAGTAGTCTCATCAACATGGTCCTTGAACTTGACGATGTAATGGCCCTCGATGTGCTCAGAGTGAACTGAGCTGAGGATTGGGGCAGCCTCGTTGTGGATGGTGTCGATGAGCACTGGGCTACATGACGCAAGCACAGGCAGCACTGAGTAGATAAGGCCTCTCATGATGACGATGGTGATGGGATAGAAAGAGAGAGGTGATGCGTCAACCTGCAACGCTGAAATGAGATACAGAAGTGTTGTGAAGACAGAGGATAGATGCTGTCTTTGTTTCTCGATGGGTTGTTGATTTATTTGATGATGGGGAAGGGAAGATGGAAGAGAGAGAGAGGGAGGAAGATGAATAAGAGAGAGAGATGATGATGCGAAGGCGAGCTCATGGTAGCTTTATCGGCGACTGGAGGCTGGAGTGCGCTAAGCCCAATAAGGATGGGGTGCGGTAGTTATCTGTTATCGGGGGGGGGTGGGCTCGTGACTTGGCTGTGCTGTGACTCGTTGGTGTAGGTGTTGGCGTTGGCGGGTGTGTGTGGGAGGAGTGGAGTGGAGATGTGTGTTGATGGAGAAACAGACGATCAATGGCAATGGCAATGGCAATGGCGTAGGGGACGTGGTAATGATGAGAGAGAGTATGGGGACCCATGTACACCCTTGATGCATAAATTGTGCATTAACTCTGGGGAGTGTCGTGCTGACTGTGTTGTCACGCTCTATGTAATGTAGAGTGACCCTCTGGATACTGTGTCTATCCTCATCTCATCGTCACCTTGACTTCCTTGACTTCCTTGACTACCTTGACTACCTTGACTACCTTGACTACCTTGACTACCTTGACTACGCTGACTTGTGATTTACAGGCGTATCCCTATGCGAGATGAGACTCTCTTGCATTCTATGATATGTTCCGGATGTTCCTTGAGATACGTAGCCACGAGTAGAGATATATCTTACCTAGAATGACGGAAGGATCTCACAATCTCACACGACACGACACTCACTCCGTACTCAACTCTGATACTCTCTCCTGCTCGCTCTGACTCTCCCATATTCCATCTGTCCATCTGTCCATCTGTTCATCTGCTCATCTGCTCATATCTTTATCCTTTTCCCTTTCTGTCTGAATACGGTTGTCCATTTGAGCGAGACAAGTCCACCAATGGATGATGGTCTCATTCGGCCGCAGAGTGGCAGTGAGTGGCAGTGAGCGGGAAGAACAGTGCGTGAGAGGGTGTGATGTTGCGGTGATGGTGGTCCATGGCCGTGCGAGGCTGTCCCAACATGCGTTTGTTTGCCTGCCTGCCTGCTGGTTGTGGCCCTTCATGGTATGGCCATGCTGAATTATCATACACGCACTCCCCCTTCGTAACATGGGCACCACCACCACCTGCCTACCAGACTACGTACATACATACGGGTATCATGGTGATCTATCTATCTATCTATCTATCTATCTATCGACCTACGACTCCTTATCCTATCCAGTCCGCTTCTGCCTTTTGGATGGGCCCTCAGACCCTGACACGCCGGATACTCTACAGTACTGTAGCACCTTACTGTCTCTTTCTGTGCGTCAGTCGAGTCAAATTAAGTGCCTTGTGATGCTGCCTCGTGAATCAAATCAGATCAGATCGGAGCAGAGTAGAGTAGAGTAGAGCAAAGTAAGGCCGAGTCATACAAAGCAACTCAAAAGCAGTGCCAAGCAACGACCGACCGTATTCTGGAAACACTCTTCTATCATCACTGGAATGTATGTTCCGATAAAGGATAAGTAGTCTTACTCACAAGACCCGGATTACGTCTCTACGAGCACATGCCGTTACATACTACATACCCTTTCTTTTGCCTTGCTGCGTGCAGTCCATCATTACATATTTGTATATTCACATATTCTTCTGCATACTTGATACTTTGTACTTTATACTTTGTACTGTGTACTATGTACTGCGTACATCCATCGTTTCCTCACAATCATGTCAACTCCTCCCTCGCTGGCTTACCCATATCTAACAATAGACATGTGACGACTGACCTTCAACTCTGTTACTCAACATCCCTGACAGAGAATCAAGACGCGGCCGGAGTTTAAACGCCGTATCAAGATCTCGCCTATCAGCACCCCATCTCATGTCCAATGAGTCGCTTGCGGCCCTGTTCACCACCGCTCTGCATGAAAGTGAGAGAGTGAGAGAGAGAGAGAGAGAGAGATAGCTCCTTGAGCTCCAAAAACATACACACATATCCTGACCGTCTTAATAAAAATATAAAAATAAATATATAAATTTGTCTCCATAAGGCTTCATTTATTGTATCCTCACAAAACAAAACAAAAAGTCTCTGTAATTCTTTTATGAGCAAATTCCCTTATACACACTTCTGTGTATTTGCTCTCACACTTACTTCTCCGTTGTTGTTGTTGTTGTTATTGTCAAAAAAGTTGTTCCCTGTGTCTGTATGTTCACCCTCCCCCACCACCAGCACGAGCACAACCACCAAATGTCAACAGTCCCCACCAAAGTCAGTCGCACGACTCTCCCTCCACATATTGACTTTCCAATTTAGAGTCCAACCATTGGATTTCACCAAGCCTGACCACACTGCTGTGTCTCTGATGTCGCACCGGTGAAGTCCATCGCATCTGCAAGGAGGAAGGGAAGAAGGGGAGCATGACGTCGACATTACCGCAGCGCGAGCGTTCATCGACCTCAGCGTCCGCCGCACCTTCGCGGACAGCATACTCCTCGAGTATAGAAATTCGCCAGCTCCTAGATACCCTATTAGCCTTGTCCGCCACAAGCCATGAATGCCGAAATCCCGACTTCTCGGAGGTTATCGCCCATCTGAATGCGATACGAGGCTACATTGCTCACTCGGACGACGAGGCTCGATCTCGAGACGCATTCCGCAATGCCCACGGCTTCCAAGCACTCTTGAATACGTTACGTGCCGCATCGGGCTACTACCATCCGACCAATCGAAACATAGAGGAAAAAAGAACGCTGTTCAAGTTGGTTGGGGCTATATTGGCTGTGCTTTTGGAGGCCTTCCATCAACATTATGGCAATCAACAATATTTCAAGCGGCGGGTGGATGATGATGGATGGGCATCGCTTGAGCAGGCATTGGCCAGCATAGGAGTCGGTGAGAGTGAGGTAGACGATTGGAGCACCCGGCAGCTTCTAGGACTCCTGCTTGCGTTTGGGGTGAACAATTTGGAACTGTCTGATCTATTCGAAAGACTCCAGACGGCCATATCCCACGTTCACAAAGGAGATGATACAAGATTAGCAAACAAAAAGGAAGCCACTGGCACTGAGAACAAGCAAAATTCCGATCTCATTAAGCTTCTCGATTCAGAACTGCAGGAGAGGCTACCCAAACTAACGATTATTGCCTATCCCGATATCATGTCCACTATCATTGGCTTCTGGAAAGCCCTGCCTCGCGGCAGAACTGTTGAAGGGGATGCTGTTGCTCTGATGGTGATCAACACTCTTTACCAGATGTCAGGAGTTTCGAAATTCAATCTGTTAGCTCTACACACGTCTGGCACGTTATCTGTCCTTTTGCCGCTTGCTTTCGAAGAAGACTCCATCCTGAGCACCGCTGAAACTATTGTGGTTAAGGAGTTCTGCGAGTCTCTCATGTCTTTGGGAATCAGCAATCTGGATGATGCTCGATATCTTGCTCGTTGTTCTTCTGAGCAAGGACATGAGTTTCTACTACAGCAAATGAAGGCAAATCATGATCCATCCCATGTACAATTCGATCTTTCATTACATGGATTCTCCACCATAGAATTACCCACTTTAGGTCGTCTATTTCCTCCACCATCGGCAGTACTGGGATATACTTTCACTGCGTGGATTTATATAGAGCGCTTCGATCCAACAGCTCACACAACCATATTCGGTGCGTTTGATTCCACTCAAACCTGCTTTGTGCTTGCCTATCTTGAAAAAGATACTCACAATTTCATCCTTCAAACTTCCATCACATCATCACGTCCGAGTGTAAGATTTAAGTCAACACGCTTCCATGAGCGCAAATGGTATCATATTGGCATTGTACACCGCCGTCCACGGACGATGGTCAGCAGTAAGGCAGCTCTATACGTGGACGGTGAGTTTGCAGAACAAGTGAAATGTTCATATCCAGCTGCGCCGCCACCACTTCCATCGAGTAACGAGAGTTTCACCTCTTTCTCTTCCTCTAGTGCTAGACCCAACCCTGTACAAGCTTTCGTGGGTACTCCAAGAGATTTATCCCCACGATTAGGCCGAGGAGCTGTCAATTCGAAATGGTCATTGGCTTCAGCACATCTCCTCGAGGACGTTCTCAGTGATGATTTGATTGCTGTGCATTACAGATTGGGCCCAAGATACTGTGGTAACTTCCAGGATTGCCTTGGGTCTTTCCAAACATATGAGAACTCAGCTGTGTTGGGGATGAGGAACGAAATGCTGCATCCCGGCAAAGATGAGAAATCGGAGATCTCGGCTGCTACTCGTGAAAAAGCTAGTCTGCTTATGCCAGAAAATAAGATCTTACTGAGTATTCTTCCTGGTGCGATCCTCCAGAATGATGAGCTCGATCCAAGGAGCGACTCATTGCTACTCCCTCGACTATCGCGAAATGCTCTTGGGAGCCTTCTGAGGCTGACACGGAATGGTACAACTTCCATCGCTTTGAACGCAGCTATACCATCTATCAATGAGGCATTGATTAAGACACCCGGCACAGCGATTCTTTCGGGAGATCCTGTGGTTGTAGTCCCACAGTCTCTGGATGATGCAATGTGGAGACTAGGCGGCTGTAGTGCCGTTGGTCTGAAAATGGTTGAAGATGCTCATAGCCGGGAAGCTATTGTCAGATCTGTCGAAACTCTTCTTGGAAGTATCAAGGGCAGTTGGCGCAATAGCGAGGCCATGGAACGCGACAATGGGTATGCTGTTCTAGGAGCACTTCTACGCGGTAAGCTGGGAGCAGGCACTGTCATTTACTCTCAAGATCGTGGCGACGCGAATGGCCAAGCATTAAGTTTGGAGGAGAGAGAAAAGATGAGTTTCGAGCTTCTGAGTCTGGTACTTGGTTTCGTTGGTTACGATCATGAACACCCAGAAGAGTCTACTATCCAGAATCCACTTGCATATCGCATTCTTTTGGTGGACTTCGATATGTGGCGGAAGGCTGCCCCTATTACACAGAAGCTCTACTACAAGCAGTTCGAGACCTTCGGCGTGAAGAGTAAATATCATCAGTGGAACTCGAAACGTTTGTTGCGCATGCGTAAGTCAATTTCATGTTCTCTAAATAAACACTTGTTAACTATTATTAGGCATCGTCAAAAAGTTCCTCGATGCCATGAAGTCCGAGTCGTTCTCTCACGAAGTGTTTCCGTCCTTTTTGGAAGCTTTTACTTCCCTTGTGAAATGCAACATGACCGCCGAAGTTTATCGCTCGCTCGCTCTGTTTGTGACATATGCGCTCCACAAACCCAATAGCCCTTCATCCAGAACTCCAAGACCGCGAAGTGCCGTGACACCATTACGTGGCCAACTGAGTGTCAGGAAGCCAACCAGACCAATGGTATCGACGTCCTTCGCTTCTCCAGATGGTTCGAACCCAATAGTCAGCAGGAGACAGCTGGGAATAAAGATCTTGGAAATGTATACGGGACTTATCTGTGTGCAAGGGAGCACTGCGAGTGTTCGGAAGTTTGCCAAGACAGTCACTAACAAGGTATGTTGATCATTGAGACATGTTCTTTTAACGTACTAATTATAACCCAAGTGGCTTTTGCATCTCCTGACCGAAGATGAACCTCAAGTTGTCGTCCTCGCTACCAAAATTATTGCACGTTTACTCGTTGTGCATGGTTCCAGCTACGTGAACAAATTCGTCACAAAAACTGGTGGCTTCGTTATTATGAGGCATCGCCTCAAGCGGTGGTGGGACCTCCCGACCCTCTGGCCGCTATGTTTTGGTATTCTATTTGGTCATGATGTGGCCCAGATTGATTATGACAAGCCGTTTGATTTGTACAGTCTCCTGGAAATATTCAACACTTCCAAGGTTGTCTATCCAGCAGTTCTCCCCATTATCATCTCGATGTTAGAACAAGGGCTGAAGACAATTCTGCGTAACCAAGACGATCCCGACTCTCCAAGCACTGGACGCAATAATGGTGATGATCACAACTTGACATCACCTTCACCGGCAACGCCTACCCGGCCGAGATCAATGTCACTGGAGAAGGAGCTCGAGTCTCGACAAAACAACGAATCAAGAAGGCAGCGCTTGGGTGGACAGGCTACAGTCTTGCACACAGTGATCCGCTTCTTGGCTGATATACATGGCAAATCTCAAGACTTCCGAGACTTTACTGTGACTTCTGATTATATCCGACTGTTACTGGCAGTATTGTTCCCAGCAATTGTCAGTGCTGATTCTGTTAGCCCAGAGACAGAACTTAACTCGCGAGACTCTGCTCTGACGTTTGAGGGAGATGATGTGATAATTCGACCTATTAATGGCTCGTCCTCGACACCATCACCTATCATTCGCACATCGAACGTCGAAACGGATCTATCTTCTAGTCCGCCAAACCCACGCGCAAAGCCTCTGAGGCGGGGTTCCTCATTCATACTCCTGACATCCGCGGGTGCTCAACCCGAGTTCAGCCCTTCTTCTGCGAAACTGAGCCTCCTCATGTCGCCTAAGAAGAAGGTTGCGGCGCAGAAAATCAGCAATGCTCTGTTGGAAGGTGTCTTAGAGTTAGTCATCGGAGTTTTTATCGATCAAATCATGGAAAGAAAAGATTTCACTGGTTTCGGACTCTTCCTGAAGGTTCCTCCGGGATTTCAAGAGCACCAAGCATATTTCGAATCGTACCTGCTGCGAAACAGTATCTCACAGCTGCTCAATACTATCCAGCTGGATCAAAAGTCGATTTGGGAACCGAGAGTTATCACTAATATGGCGCGCTTTGCCTCGCATCTGGGTGAATCCGTCTATGAAGGATGGTTTTTGAGTGGTGCTGAACCGGTTATCGATTTCACTGGCACACTACTTGAGCATCTTCAGAGGCCTGATATTGCGAAGATGAAGAATGTTCGCCTCTGCAGTCAGCATGTGCAGTCTATCCGATCAGTGTTCTTCCGTGTCGTCCTTCTGAGACTCTCGGAATTGGATGACATTAAGGTGTCTGATGTTGAAGCATTAAAATTCATGCAAAAGCTGGTTTACTGGCAGACCGTCGTCTTATCGTCAGAGGTTGGCGAGGATCTTCTTAAATTGGTATGCTACCAGCTTTACACAAAGCTTGTTGACCGTAGACAGAGTATCAGACTTCTGGCTGCAGACCTCTGGCGCATTCTGCTTGTTCAGAAACCAGATGAGACATCGTCGATTCTTAACCATGCAATGTCTCAAGAGCAAAAAAGCTTGACGTTCGGATTTAAGAAGCTTACTCAACTTGATAATGAAACCTTCGTAGTATGGGTTGATGCCCACAGATCAGAGCTAGACGCATTATTCTTCGGTGCGATGTGTCACACGTGGGAAGAATTCGTCAACGTCGAGAACCACAAGACGGAAGATGCTGCAAAGGCGCGAATCGGTCGTAGGAGGGAAAAGCTGAAGCAGTGGCATGCTGAGGATCTGACCAACGAAGACATCCTGTTCAGACATGAACTCGCCGCAAATTTGTGGGGTAAGAACATTCACAGTGTCGAGCACAACAAATACCAAAAGGCCATGCAAGACCAGCAAGATACCTTCACCTTCTTGGCTTCGATATACAGAAAGATTGATCGCGATCTGCAACGTCCTTGTGCTGTATTCGACAGGGCTGAACCCCTCAAATGGCAGCTCGATCGCACGGAAGGCCGAAATCGTATGCGTCTGAGAATGATGCCGGATTATGATCCAAAGCAATATGATTATCAGCCGAAACGCAAAGAGTCTATTGCCACCGGCTTGAAGCTGGATACTAAGGCCCCGCCACCTATTCTTGGAGCTTCAGGTATGACGCCTATGACAACAACATCGCCAAACGCCATGGGTGTTGATGGAACGCACAGTCGTTCCCGCAGTGTGTCGATGAATGAGGGCGGTAAAGATCAAGATGGTCTTGGCGGAAATGCTCTCGATGCTGAAGACTTCGAGCTCGTGGATGACCCGAACGAAGGAAATGATGGCGAAGAGGGCTACGAGGATAAGAACCGTAAGGTCATGCGCAGTCTTGATCGTGGTGATTCTGTGCAACAGGTATACAATATATCACGAATCCTAGGATTGGATGCCTGTGAAGGTCTTCTCATTCTCGGGAAGGAGTCGCTCTACCTTATGGATAGTTTCTTTCAGCGTTCGGATGGTGAGATTGTCAATGTCTGGCAGGCACCTGCTGAGGAGAGGGACCCCTATTTGCAGATCATTTCCGGCCAAAATCCCAATGAGAAAAGATCACAAACTCGTGCGGAGCAGGAATCAAGGAGCTGGAAATGGAATGATGTCATTAGTATCTCCAAGCGACGATTCTTGTTCCGTGATGTCGCTGTTGAAGTCTTCTTCACGGATGGACGCAGCTATCTTCTCACGGCTATGTCACCTGTTCTTCGTGATGAGCTGTACGCCAAGGTCCTGTTGAAGGCTCCACACACTAGTGGTGCTTCATCACTGCCAAATCCAGAGGATACCTGGCGCCTGGAGGCCTTGAAGGTTTCTGAGGAGGCACCAGCCACTTTCGGATCGAATCTTGGGAATAAGTTTGGCAGCATCTTCAATTCGTCGGCCTGGAATCCTGCTATGAGACGGTGGGCGAAGGGCGAATTATCGAACTTTCATTACCTCATGCTCGTCAACACCATGGCTGGAAGGACCTTTAATGATCTTACTCAGTACCCCGTCTTTCCATGGGTGATAGCTGATTACACCAGCGAAGAGCTCGATCTTACTAATCCTGCTACTTTTAGAGACCTTACAAAACCGATGGGTGCTCAACATGCTAGTCGGGAGAAAACTTTTATTGAGCGATATGAGAGCTTTGCGGAGATGGTTGGTCATGATGAGCCTTCTTTCCACTACGGAACTCATTACTCGTCGGCTATGATCGTGACTTCGTACTTGATTCGTTTACAACCTTTCGTCAAGTCGTATCTGTTACTTCAGGGAGGCAATTTCGATCACCCCGATCGACTTTTCTACTCTATTGAGAAAGCATGGAACTCGGCGTCTCGTGAGAATATGACGGATGTTAGAGAACTCATCCCAGAATTCTTCTATCTTCCCGAATTCCTCACTAACGGCAACGGATTCAACTTCGGTCTACGTCAAGGAGACGGGGGCGCGATCGACACCGTTGAGCTACCTCCTTGGGCAAAGGGTGACCCTAAGATATTCATTGCCAAGAACAGAGAGGCTTTAGAGAGTCCTCATGTCAGCAAACATCTTCATCAGTGGATTGATCTGATCTTCGGCTTTAAGCAACGTGGAGAGGCTGCGGTGCAAGCTACCAATGTCTTTCACCATCTTTCATATCATGGTGCAGCTGACCTTGAGAATATCGATGATCCGCAAGAGCGTAAATCTACCATCAGCATCATTCACAATTTTGGGCAAACACCGCACCAAGTCTTCCAGCGGCCGCACCAGCCACGAGAGGAATCACGCCTCAAGGCTAAGAGACTGGACACGGCTGCAGATTCCTTGACCAGATTGCCATTTCCTCTCCTGGATACTCGAGATCGTGTGTCCTCTCTGATATACTCGTCAAAGCTCGATCGTCTTCTATGCGCTACGTCATTCAAGCTCAATATGCCTCCAAACTTTGACAAGTATATGGAATGGGGCTTCTCAGACAACAGTATCCGCTTCTTCACTTCCGATAGTAAGCGTCCAGCCGGTCTTTTCGAGAACACGCACCAAGGCCAGCTCTCAACAGCCACATTCGCCGATTCGAAGACCCTTATCACTGCTGGCATCGACTGCGTGATCTCCGTCTGGAACATCATCCCCTCTTCCGCACGAACTCTCGAGCTAGCACCCAAGCAATCGCTCTTCGGTCACAAGAAACCCGTCACCATTCTCGCAGTCGCCAAGTCCCTCTCCACCATCATGTCCGCTTCCACAGATGGTCAAGTTCTCCTCTGGGACCTCAACCGCCTTGAATTCGTACGCAAACTGACAACAGGCCGCGCAGTCGAGTGTGCAGCCATCAACGACGTCACTGGCGACATCATGCTCTGTCGCAACCAGAAAGTCGCGCTTTTCACGCTCAATGGCGACGAGATCCTGGACCAGAACGTGTGTCTGGACGCCTCAGACGACTACATTTTGTCCTGTGCCTTCTATGAGGGCTCTGGGAATGAATGGCTCGAGGAGGATCTCATCTTCACGGGCCACAAGCGTGGCGTTGCGAAGGTCTGGCGGAGAGTTGAGAGGAAGGGGAAGTGGTGTCTTGAGCTGGTTAAGAGGCTGGATCACGTCGATGCCCGTGACGAGGCGAAGGGGAACCAGGATGCTGGCATTACGTGCGTTACTGCTATGGCGCAGGTTGTTTATACTGGGGATGAAGATGGTCGAGTTGTGAGTTACCCTGTCCTTTTTTGCTGTGCAATTGAGTAATGGTTGCTAACATATTCTAGTATGAGTGGGATTGCGTGCAGAGGGAGAGGTAGGATCGTGAGTGGTGTTCGATGAGGTTTTGTGTACACTCTGGAGAGATGCGTACGTCATGTGTGATGAGGAATGGGACTTGATGCTTGGAGTTGGCGCGCTTATGGTGCTATGCTATGCTATCCTGTGCGATGTGAAATGGTGTTTGACGTGCTCAGCGGGTTGTTGGCCGCGTCCTGGTGCGGCGGGCGTCGAGGACTTTGTATGTAGTCTGGTGTTGAATGAATTCCCTTTTTGTGTTTCTCATACCATTTGATTGATATCTGTGCCCTGGAAGTGTGGGTGCCTTTTGCGGGATTGAGATGTATGTGTGATATGTAGCTTTGCGGGAGTCTGTATTATATGTGGATATCTATTTGTAAATGTATTCGGGGGTTCAAGATAAATAACGAGACTAAAATAACTGACAAAGACGAAAAGAAATGACTATATTAAAATAAATGACTATGAAAATAGTTCCATGTAGGATTCGAACTGGCAAAAGATCAGTGGATAGGAGAGTGCAGTCTCATATCTCATTGCAGAAAACCCGCTTGTGGGTTTGCTTTCCGTGTACTCACCAATTCCAAGTTTTGGGGGTAGGGGGAATTGACCACTGCACTAATCAACCTTGGAAGTTGCGAATGTTTGGCTTATTATGAAGGCGGGTGTGTTGATGAGGTGAGGTGAGGTGAGGTGGTTGTGTTGCTCACTTTCATTGTTTATATCTTGCTTCACTCTACTTGTATACCAGTGATGATTGTCAACTATGTATTGTGCAGTAGAGTGCGGAAAGTCTCTAGAGAACTTCGAAAATCATATTGTACTGAATACACTTGTGGAACTTCGCACTTAAATAAGTTGACTGTAATACACTTGATTGAAGTTATGAGCATACGAAATGAATCTTAGAAAGCTGTAGATTATGTAAAAGTATATAATAATACTTTGTATACTGGCCCCGTGCCATTTCAACTGCTCTACACTGCTTTTGTATATATGTATATATTTTTAGCAAGATAATCAAGTATGTCATCTTTAGGCTCTTCCTACTCTCTTTAGGCCTTTCAAATAATAATACTGGGTACTTCTAAGTTATTCCGCTGAAGCAGAGTAGGATTGTTCTTATAAATCTATTTCTTACGGAATCCTGAAGATTTTTGAACAGGGTCGAGATCAAGAGAACATAAAAGCTACTTTATAATTTTAGGTATTTTTCTATTAGAATGGTATTTTTAGTGGCTTTCTACTCATATATATTGAGAGTCTTCTATATTTATATACTTAAGTCTTCTATTTATTGTTTATATTTAGTGCGTAGCATTGCACTAGGGTCATAGATATAAGATAATTGTAGAGAGGAAGTAGGATCTACTCTACAGCTAATTAGATATATAAAGTGAAGACTGGAGCTAAGCTCATTGACTATTCGGGAAGTCTCCAAATATAAGAGAGATTTGAAAGTGAGAGCCGGCTATTACTTATATTTTGACATTAATAAGTGGGCGGTAATTCTAGTATAGATCCTTCTGCAAGGAAAACTTTAAAAGCTCGCTATTAATAGCAGTTGATTTTCAAGATCTCTAAGACCGTCGTTGAGAATTGCTTTGGGCAGGTTCTCTTAGTTCGTATTTAATACTACACTATAGATCTTGCTCGCTGGAATTAGGCTATAATATAGCCAATTGATAAGCTAGCATCATAAGTACCAAAGATTTAATCTCTCTTGCTATTGGAGAGTTTATACATAGGCACAGATCGATTTTTACAGCTTCATGAAGGCATTGTAATTGATTTGAAGTCATACATTATTCTACGGATATCATGATTTCAAAGTGTATAGAAGCTTTCTGCAACGTACTATATTTTGATGTAATAGATATGTCTAACGAGCTTGTCTTGTATCGGAGTCATCTGTTTTGTTTTATTGGGGATTCGTTTAGGGGAATCGACGTCTCAAGACCTAGCTAGTGCTATGTATGCTGATGGTGGTGGTACATTAAGTACTCTAGGAATTGTATTTCTCCGCTTCCCTTTCAAAATCTCGTCCTATCCATCTCCGTATCTATATGATGCTAATTCTGCGCCTCCTCATGCCTACAACTCAGCTGGTCTTGAGAATCTACGAATGAATTTAGTGGCTGAGGTGTTCCGACCAACTGTGATTGGCCACCGCGGAGGAAATGGAGCGTTTCCAGAGGAGCTGAGCGGGTTTTGTGCCTACTAGTAAGTCTTAGTTGAAGATTCTCATTGATGTTGGGTAGATGATACAGATAAGGAAAAGTTGCAGCGGCAGTGGAGTGAGAGGATACATGTCAAAGAGAGGCATAATCAATCCGGAGAGATAGAAAGGAATTGTCAAAGGAACGAGCTAGATATGAAGTGAAGTCTACTTTGAATCCAGGAGTTGCTGTCTGTTTACTATATCGATCATGGAGTAAAGAAGAGCATACCAGTACGAAACTTGATCATGCAATCACTCTGGGTATATACTATGCCTTGATACTTAAATTAGAATATGATCTTCACTTTTTATGAAGATCAAACCCGCACCTCAAAAAAAGACACCAATCTTATAGTTCCGTGATTTTAGAAGAGAGCTATACAAGTAGTATATCCTCAGATGTTCAAGTTGGTTGTACAAAATCTCCACATGTAGTCAAAATGGCAATTGTACACGAACTCTCGAGAGCTCGGTTGCGTCGACATGCCATTTTGAAACAAGTCGCTTAGAGGCAAGTAAGCACCCAAAACAGTATGCAGCTCGCGGCCCGCGGGATGATTATTGCACCGTTAGTCGGGCTTTCGTGGGGCGATGGTGGCTGCTTTGGTGATGTATGTACGGTGTATGGATGGTGAATGGCTGTGATGGTGATCCTTTACGAACGCTTCCCGGTAAAATGTGATTTATCCAGGGGGAGGGCTGCCAGAGGTCTTGAGCGGGTTTGGATGCATTGAGTGTCTAATTCTTCATGATTCATTGTTGAAGCCTCGTGTATTGTGTATTTGATATATATTTTGAATTTGAATTAATTCATTCGGATTATTCACGGAGATCTTTATCATGGGCGTATAAATACCATAGAAAGATTTCAATGGTTCATCGTCATTGAATTGATTATTGTGGCGTCAAGTGCTTAAATGCGTAGTGCATCCGTATTCATGGAGGAATGCACCATTATCACCCTTAACGCAGGCAGCATTGCACTTGAATTCATGACGAATACTATGGAGCTTCAATACGTATGATACATATGATGCGATGCTATTCTATATTCTGGTAATATGACTTTGACATGAGAAATATACCGAGTACATCTCCATTCCTCTTGTTGTCCCGTTGTTCCAAGAGCTATTAGTGATATAATTAAAATGGAAAATCGAAAATCAATTTGCTAGTCATCACCATTTAATCAATCCCCTTCTCAACTCCCTTGCCCGCAAACGACATGCCTTTAATCTTCTCCGTCAGCAAAATAAATGCATTGAGCCGACATTGAATATGATTGGTTGAATACAGCATCAAACTAAACAAGAACTCTTTCTCGGAGCTTAGACTTCCCGGCGGCAGCTCTTAAATACGAATCCTTCACTCGCCATTTCATTGATGGAGTCCAACACGGCACGGCCTCCGGCCAGACTGGTGGACTACTCCTAAACCACTACGGTACAAAGTCCTAGGCATCGTCGAAAGAACATCCCCAGTAAGGTAGGAGATATTAGTTAGAGGGCGGCTCAGCTCATTGTTAAGTACAATCTTATTCCCACTCGTTCCTTGAATTTTCCTCCTCTCGTATAACTTTACTCCGACCTGTACAAGCTTACTTCTGTTCTTTGTCTATGCCAGTCGTAATACAAAGACAAGGCCTGCGAAAACAACATCTGGGGGCGACCTCAATCAGCACGGCACAGCACTCATCCATCAAGGCCTGCGCCATTATTCGAAGGCCAAGCTGAACTGAACCAGGCGGCATAATCGACAAGAATAAGTTTCCTTCATCGGACAAGGCTGAATCGTCCCCAATACAATATAAGATTGCCAATCAATCGCTCATACAAATACCCGTCTCCCAGACCACAACACTCCGCGCATCGTGCACTTGAATCGCCGCACACACAACCATGGCCTCTCTAATCCCCCAGCTCATCGCGCGCGCAAAAGCTGGCGACCTTTCGACAGTCTGCACAATAGGCACCTGTCCCATCTCATCATCCTACTACTTTTACCGTGTCTCACTCCCAGCAAATGCAGTATTCATCACCCTATTCTCGCTCTCAACGCTCTTCTATATCCTCACCTTCGCCTTCACGCGGCGCGCACTCGCCTTCACAGTCGCCATGCTCTGCGGTGTGATCCTCGAGGTGATCGGGTACGCGGGCCGTATCGAGTCATATGAGAACCAATGGGCACGGCCAGGGTTCCTAATGCAAATTGTGTGTCTGACCATCGCGCCTGCATTCATGGCCGCTGGGATCTACCTGTGTCTGCGCCGCATCGTGTATGCTTTCGGTCCGGAGAACTCGAGGATCAAGCCCGAGACGTATACGCGCCTGTTCATTCCTTGCGATCTCGTGTCCCTTCTGTTGCAGGCTGCTGGTGGTGGCCTTGCGTCTGCGGAGTCGAACTCCGGCGAATCCCCTGATATCGGTGACCACATAATGGTTGCTGGATTGGCTTTTCAGGTCGTGACTTTGTTGGTTTTCATGGCCCTTTGCGTGGATTTCGCTGTCCGTACGAACCGCCGCTACAGAGAGCTTGGCGAGAGCGCATTCGACCAGAACCCACACTTCGTGACGCTGAGATCGAGCATGAAATTCAAGGGCTTCCTTGGCGCGCTGACATTAGCGACTATTTGCATCTTCTGGCGTAGTGTGTACCGTGTTGTTGAGCTGGCTGAAGGCTGGACTGGTCATTTGATCCGCCAGCAAAATCTGTTCATTGCATTTGAGGGTGTCATGGTTATCGTGGCTGTTCTGGCGCTGAACATCTTCCATCCTGCATTATGTTTTGCGGAGGGTGTGCAAGGCAAGGGAGGAATTGGGAGCTCGAGGAAGAACAAGAAGGCGAGGAGGCAGCAAACGGTGGAAGGGGACAAGAATGGGAGCGGGAGCGGAAGCTTGAGTGAGGCGGAGAAGGGCTCTGGTTCTGCATAGAGAGATCTTAGTTGTTTATGATTTATGGCTGCATTATGTATCAAGATACCATGTTAGATAGGAACCTGTTAGAATAATACAGCCCTTCACGAATTACGTGGAGGATCAAACATGTGCTGAGAATGAATTCCTATGAATGTGTACTTGCTCACAGATAAAACATCCGATATTACTCGCCACATAATTCCTACACCCCTGTATCTAGTTCCCTGCAATACTTTTCTCTTTTCAAGCATATAAAGCCCCCTCAGCAGTCAAAAATCACTATCAGGGAAGATCAACCTACTGCATCATTACGCTACTGCTCAAGCCAGCGGGCAGACGCCTCCCGTCCGAATGTACGCAACCGGCCTCACCATTGTGATCGTCGTCATCGTACCTCACTCTTACCGTCATCAAGTTACTCTCACCATTTCTTGACGAGAACATAGTCAATGACAGAGCACTCTCACCGAATGCCGACAGAGGGATTGAATTGATGATGAGAGTACATTTGTTGACGGTTGCAAGATCCAAGTGCAGGAGACGTGTAAGAAGAATGAGAATATGTCCATCATTCGAAGGATCTTGTCCCCTACAGATGGGAGAAGTGTACTGATCGGTCGCTTGATAGCTCTCTAAATAGCCAAGGAAGGTGCTTGCTGAATGGTCAATATTATGAAAACCTTCTTTTGGTGGCTACTGGCTGCGGGATATCCGACATTATTGTAGGTACATGGAACTGTCTATCCCGCAGCGAAAACAAGTGCGAAAGAATTCAGCCTACTCATAAAGCAGAAGCCAATTATCTTCTTTTCGGTTCTATCGATCAACTTATCATAGTGGAGCAAAGCCTAAATAACAGCTCTTTCAAGGTCATGATAGATATTCACTTTTATTCCATATATCCCATGCTATGCTACTATACACTGAAACGCTTCCAATAGAAAATCTAATTCAACTTCTTCCCATTGGTAGCCAACTTAACAGGGACAGGCTTGCTCCAAAGCCATATAGCAACGAAAGCCAACCAACCTGTGACGGTAACGGCAATGCCTCCCATCCATGGCCAAGCAGCGCTGATCTCCCAGGAGCGTGGGAATTCGTCATGCGCAAAGTGGCGCACCGTGACGGTGTTCTTCTCCTCGACATTGGAGAAGAAGGGTCGCTTGTAGTTGACTTTGAAGTTGAAAATGCCGTGTTGGTCTGGAAGGACGAAAGCGGTGCTGTAGGTCGTCGAGTTGGCCGTCGAGGTTGTTGGGTGCAATTGAAGGCGGTGGAACGGCGAGAGCATGGAGAACTCGAGCTGGAGCGCATCTGATTCTGGGACGGTGAAGGGAATAAGATGGTCCCAGCTGTATTCGGACAACTCAATGGTGTAGACCTGGTTTTGTATTAGCCTTTTGGTTCTCTAGATACTTAATCAGGTGCTCGAGCTCTCACCACTTCGTTCTTAACTCGGTAGATCTTTGAGTTAATATTGGTTGAGTCTTCAAGAAGGTAATGTTCAATTCTGCCGACTTTCAAGACACCAATTTCGTTGAAAGTCCAGCCAGTGACTTCCTTTGCAAACTCTTGGTTGGCAGTCTTGACATCCTTAGAGCCCTTTCCAGGTCCCTTGACGGTCGCACCGAACCACTTATCCTCAAGCAACTCTGCGGCACCAATGACGGTGAATCTTGCGCTGTTGCGAGCCTGCATAGTAGAGACAAGAGACAGCTGCTGGCCAACAGCAAATGGATCCTCCAAATCGGCATCATCCTTAGGGTTGTAGGAGTATGCGGTTCTTGGCGCTCTAAGAATTGGAGCAAGAAGTGGGCTAGTGTTTCCCAGAGTTTGTCCTACTCCATGGGGAAAGGCAATGACGTCTCCAGTATTTCCGCTGAAGAAGTTCTTAACACCAGCGCGAAGAGTACCTGGTCTCGGGACAAGGACGACATCATGCTTCTCGGAGGCGCTAAGGGTGTCATAGTTGAAGTGGTCGACAACGACGGAGTTGCGGTCGGTTGGAAGGTGGATGTCGAGCTCGAGAAGGAGGGATACGAGCGCCGATGGAGTTGGGTTCGAGTTGGAAAGAGTCAAGAGAATGTTACCCTCAGCATTAATAAAGTCCAAGAGAAGCTTTGGAGTCAAATTTGGTCCAAGACCTGCGTAGGATTAACATTTGTATTCTCCAGAGGGAATTGTTCGTCCGCGTACCTTTGGACTTCGATGGTAGAATAATAAGGTGATCGTAAGCTCTTTCACCATGAGCAAACAACGATAGCTGATCACTTTTCGGCGACTCGAAAGTAAGCTTGAAACCACGCGCTATTATCAGAAACAGTCAGCTAAAACCCAAAATCAAATACGTCAATTTGGAGGTAGCAATTGCTCTGAATGATGAAGTATAGCAGGAACCTACATTCAAGATCACTCAAATATTTGGAGTATTTCGACTTCTCAGCCAATTCCTCGAGCACGACCAGAAGTCTATTTCCGGAAGAACTCAGAGCATTGACCGTAGCCAGGAAGCCGAAGAGGAGAAAAGAAAGCAGCCACCTCATCGTTGTGGTTTTGTATATGGAGTTTCTCGAGATCGCGAATCTGGAGCTTGGTGTACATAGTGTGAAGCTGCAACGTATGCAATTGCCAAGACATTCCGCTGCAAGGGTCTAGCGCCCGCGGGGCCCGAGCTCGCGAACCTCGAATGTCCCGACGACTTCGACGATTGTGACGATATCACCGCTACGTAGCAATTCAAGACCCAGCACGACCAGCCGCGGGCTTAGAAATCTCTTGTCAGTACTCATATGTTAGCTGGGTATCTAGTGGAGCGAGGTTACTGACCTGCCGCAGCACAATGGCTTCCACTCCTCGATTCTTCTCGCAACCTTTCAAGTACCTCCACTGGGCCTCAATCGAGAAGCCAGCGATCTTCTACTCTATCATCATCGGATCCATTGGCCCAGTTTTGGTTGTGACCGTTCCACCGATCAGAAGACTGGTGGGCGATAACAAGAGACCAGAGATCCCATTGACATACCCAAGTATGTACCATCGGCCTCAATTCGAACTTCCACCGCAGCGCTCTACTAGATGGGGGATTTAAGGGTGCACTTATGCTAATATATGTTCTTCCACAGTCCCACAAGGTCCAAGAAAACAAATCAGCGGCTACGATGACTAGGTCGTTAAGGAAAGGGCGGAGGAGTTTGATTTGGGAGGAAATGACAAAACCATGTACATAAAGTACCAATACAACAGAAGAAGTTCAACAAAATCAGAAGCAACATTCGAGGAGGAATAGTTGATTACTGCTCATGCGTTATTTTGAAGGAACACATAAGCCGACGGTCTGTTGTAGAATGCATCCGCTCTGGTATGCCTATGCCGATCCAACATGCTTGTGTGAGTACAAGATAAGTATTTCTCTTTCAAATAGACGCTTTACATGAACGTTCTGCCGAAGGGGGCAAGTCAACCTCTTGTTGCTCTGATTCGAAGTTCAGGGGTGAAAGCCAGTTATATTAGTTGTCGTTTCACCCTATATGACCGTTGTTCTAGCGTCATTATTGAAGTCGATTCCAAAAATTGTCATGATTTACACAATATCTTTGAGTGAACATTATTCCACTTCTGTAAAGTCTTCATTCCAAACTGTGCGTGGTCCTGGATGTATATCTAGTTGTATACATGTTTAGTTGTTGGCTTTAGAAATATGCGTGGCTTTTTCAATGTCAGTTTTCGACTCTTGATACTCATCATTTGCTTTAAGATGTAGCTGATGTAAGTCTACCACATATGTTGAATGTAAACTGTAAAACGTAAAATTGGGTATGTTCATTGAAACAATTCATTAACCAGATCATACCATTGTAGTACTTCCCTCCTAAGAAGTAGTCTTGCCCGCTATGCAATTTAAGAATCCTCTATTGTTACTAGGTTGGAAACTTGACTCGCTGAAAACATCCTCTTTACAGCAGCATTATATCAAATACATAGAGATGACTCAATATGTAGTATTCCATATATATTCCCTTGTCCAATCTACAGCTCTCATTTCTTCCCCTCGCTCAAACTCCCATGTGCACTCACTTCCTTGCTAACACCGGGTGCGACCGCCCTCCCAAAACCCAGACTAATCCCCCGACCGCCGCCTCCCTTCTTCCCCTCGAAGTTAATGAGACTCCCAATACTTGAACTCCTCCCGTTCTTTGCAACCCTCTCCACATTGGCACCATCACTTCCAAAGCTATATATCCCCTTATACCCGGCCGAGCTCATCCTCGACGGTACGATAGGGGACCCCATCGATGATGAAGATTCGTTTCCATTGTCGGCTGTTTGCGGGCGAGTAATCTTAGCGCGCTTATTCGCCGTAGCAGGAAGAGGGATGGCAGACGTATTGCCGCGTGAGGATGGGCGCTGGGACTCAACCTCAGGCTCAGGCTGAGGGGCCACAGTACTGAGGGCCGGGAAGCGGTCTCTATCGTCTTCGCTGGCATAACTTGGTGGCTGACTATTGACGCCGAGGCTGCCCATACCGATGCTGGCGCTGCGCGCTACGCGGTAGCGTGCATACTCTTCCTTAGAGTGTTCGCTGGTCTTAAAGCTTTCAAGTGCATCAAAGACATGTGGGAAGACAAGGTTGTTGACTTCGCGCGCCCAAAGGAAGTCGAGGTGCTCGTAATGCGGAACTTCGGTAGCGATTGTATGTGTGGGAAGCTCCTTTAACATGACACCTATATCGACCAGGGAGTCGCTGCCGCCGTATACTAAAACGATGGGGGTCTTGATGTTTCGTGTCGGAAACTTGGCGACTTTGGTGTACTTGCTTACACTACCGACTGATAGTGGAGGCTGGACATCATCGTCATACATTTGGAAGCTCTTCGTTCTCATGATCTGGAACCAATGTACTACACTTTTTGTACTCGTGAAGCTGTATAAATGAGGATATGCAGCCAATTTCTGGGATGCTGACATGTTCTTTGCGTGCCATCCAAAAAGAAACTTTAGTCCCATGTCGATAAGTCGTACGAAGATCGGAGGGTAGAGCAGTGATTGCCACATCGTGGCAGATGCAAGAATAGATCTGCGACCAAAGAGTAAAAAGAGAACTTGAGGTGAGGCTTTAATTAAAGCATCCACAACTCCATTGGAAAGCCCTGCTGGTGACATAGCTGGCGCAAGAGCAATGAAGACATCTAATTGCTCGTTAAGCTTTGGATGTACTGCAAGTGCGGCAAATGCCTGTGCCGTTCCTTGAGAAAATCCAATGTAGGACAACGATGGTGCTCCAGTGGTAGATAGAACATATTTAATACTATCAGGAATGTCGTGAAAGGCGAATTCGTCCATTGAAAAATCCCAGAATCTCGTTGAAGTGGGTGGGTAGTGTGTCGACTTTTTCGAGTACTTGTTTCCGCGATTGTTTCCCAGCTTTATAAAGTTAGCAAAATCCAGTATCATAACAGATACCATCACATACCCAGACATCATATCCCTTTTCTACTAGAGCAAATGGCAAGCATCGCTCCTCATCTGTCAAACAAACCCAGACCTCACTGTTCATGAGGAGGCCATGATGCAGATAGACCACTCTTTTCTTGATACTGTTTTTGCCACTGTTGACTTTGACATCGTCCTCGCCCTTCTTCCAGCCTAACCTATGTAAGCCCAACAAGTATCCATCGCTCGTCTGTACGACGTGTTCCTCGGCATAATATCCATAGACAGCGCAAATATCAACGAAATCGGAGGCATCGCGCACAGAACTTGATACGACACCCTTTTTTGCCTCCGATCGCTTAGCTGCTGGAGATAGGAAGCGATTGAATAGGCGTCGGGACGCTCGATAGAACAGTGTTATTATCGATTGAGCTGTGAAATTATTAGCAGGATGAAAAATAATATGCGATTTATAAAACTCACGTAGTGCAAGAGTAAGCACGCGAATTAAAGCTTCTAACCCAACAAGAATGAAGGAACCCACGAGGGCGATGTATTCAGTACTATTTAGAAAGTGAGTATGCAGAGCTATCGTTGTTGGGACTCAACGTACATATTTAGACGACCAATGAATGGGACTCGAGGCATGATGCCAATTAAAGAATTGCATGCGCCAAAGGCATAGACTGTCCAGTCGTTGTCAAATATCACAAGAAGAAGACTTTAGGATTCAGGACTTTGGAGAGAAGAAATATTGGTGAGATTTGAGGGGTAATGAAGTAATAATGTAACTCCAGAAGAGTGTTGCGCCTGGAGCTGCCTATGTACTTGTCACAAGATCTTCGATGACGCCAGAGGCATAATGCACCAAAGTAATCGATAACCGCAAAGTACCAGAGGAAGTACAGGCAAAGTCAAACAGAAATGACAAGAGCAGAATGCGCGCAGACAGAAAGGAAGATCCTGTCAAAGAAAGACGAAATTTATAAATAGTTGTATTATGTGACAACAACAACAACAACAACAGAGAATGGCACGTAGTCAACAACAAATCTCTGTCGCATTGATTCTCCTATCGATCAACCCTGTCACTCGAGAAACTCACGAGCCAGAGCCAGAACTTACCACTCCACAATCCATCATCCCCAGTTCTCGGTAACCGGAAGAATAATTCCCCATAACGCCCGACATGGATGATCCTAAAGTTCCTCGCGCGGAACCAATCGCAGCGCAACAATTCACATTTCCACTTAACCGCTGCGCAACTTTCCAGTATCGCTTTCAACGTGCAACCTCATATCTTTCCGGCACAGATCCATACCATTGGCTTCGCGGTAATAGCTTAGGTGTCTCGGATCCTACTGTATCTTGTAGATTCTCTATCAACCATCGGCTTTTCTGGGCGCTATTTAGCAACATCTACTGGGAGAGACGACTCGCGGAAAGACATAAGCAATTGAGGGAGAGGAAGATCCAGCAGACGGTTTTGCATTCAGAGAAGGACAAAAAGAAGAAATCAAGCAATATGCCAAGCAGTTGTGCTGATATTCGTAAGTGGCGTGATTTCTTTTTTAGTATAACGATATTCCCGAATTCCAAGCTGTCGCAATATCCAAGTGAACATAGAAGATTAACTATCCCACAGGCGCCGCATTGGCAGCATGTCTCCAAGAATCCGACTGCATCATGGTCCAGCGCAACAAGCCAGCCGACTGTCTACGATCGCCCCTTCAAGAGACCCTCCCAACGAAATGTCAGCAATTGAAGAAGGGCTATGGAGAGTGCAAGCGGGGCATGGTTGATATGCGCAAGCGCTTCCGTGGAAACCAGCCAATTGCTGTGAGCAAGGAATTGGAGGGCGAGGGTAGTGGACAGCTTTACGGTGGAAAGAGTGCTTTCGGATCTACAGCGAAGGCGACAGATGGAAACGAGCCCGAGGAAAGGGATTGGAGGGAGTTAGAGAATGAGAAGTATAACAAGCCTTAAGAATTCTCGGTGGGTGTATGATAGGATTGAGCATTGGACGGCGTTTGGTGGGTGTCTTGGTATGGTATTGCATGGCATGGGCATAGCATCATTGCAAGAGCATAGATCTGCTTCATTGTTACGAATTATGCATTGAGGGTTGACATAAAATTAGAAACAGCTTCTCTCCATTTGATTTTTTGAAGGAAAATAACTGTGCATAAGAATTGATTTTGATAACGACAGAACAGACATAATTGTCTAACATTTTACTCTCCACACTTGTCTGTACGTTCGAGTTCTTATTCTACGCCAAGCCAGCAGCTTCATTCAAAGCCCGTCTCTGCTTGAGAGCAGTGGTTGTTGAGTTAGGAGGTGGAGGGCCAACAGGAGCGTTAGGGTTGACATGACCACCATCTGCACCAAAGAAAACAGCCGGTTCAATGACTTGTGGAGCGGCAGTAAGATCGATACCAAAGCTGATCCCTATTTGAAGTATTAGTATGTGTGTATATGATATATATCACTTCAGGGCAAACACGTACAGGCGAAGATGCCATCCGTCACTTTGTCTCCGAGGAAAGAGTATTCCACAACAGGGTCTGAACCATCGGCTTCTTGGCCCAGGATACCATCGTCAGCATTGAGAGTCAAGTTCTGGGTATTAGTGTAGTATGGGTGTGTTGCCTCGACTCGACTGATGAGATCTTGATCGAAAAATACTTGACCGACATGTGAGGCGTTAGTGGACTTGTAAGTTGCGTTTTCCAAGATCCTGCACCATCATCAGTATGCCTATTCGACAGTATCAACGGCAAGGATAATTACTTACGTTCCATCGCTATGAGTGAGAATATGAATATGCGGTGCACGACCATTGTAATGGCCAGGGAAAAGGGTAGTGAACTGAACGACTCCATCATATTCGGTGGCTTGCAAACCACGAAGGAATGTTTTGTTAATATTATTGGTGTCATTGGTATTTCCGTCACCAGTGGCATTGACACCACCATATACACCAGTTGAGTTGCATGCTGTGTGGTATTAACAGGTCTGTCTTGGGTTCGTGGCATGAGACTTACACCAGATATCAACCATAACATCCACAAGAGGCTCGCAGGTAGCCATATCGATGACTTGCATGTCAAGAACCAAAGGCACTCCTTCTTGGTCCTCGATGAGATTTTCGCGGACATATTCTCCAGACACATAGTATGGGCCTTGGGTAACTTCTGGGGACAAGATGCAAGAGGCGTTACCTGCGAAGACAGTATCCAACGGTGAGTACGGAGTATAGTCAATTGGCGAGATATGGGAGGTGTTCAACACTTGGCCAATGTCGCGGGCTTTGAGCATTGGAGCCTCTAGAGTCAAGAGGTTAGCATAACGATGTGACTGACGAAACTGGCCGAGCTAACCGACTGCAAGACCACGCTTTTCTCGTTCATTCTTCAACAAAGTAGCACGCCTATCAACGGTACGTTGCTCGATTCCACGTGCCTTCATCTTTGCAGAGCAGTGATCAAGATTTTTCTTGGTATGCTTCAAGCCTGTTGCCCGTTCTGCAGCTTCATGAGCGACATCATGGCTTGGATGAGCCACAGCGAGGCTGTAGAACATGGTCGTAGCCACAATGGTCTTGGAGAAATGCATTGGAAGGGTCAAAAGAATGTGACTTGTACAATGAAAAAGTGGATAATATTGAAATAACTTGACTATCAATAATGTTCATCTGAAAATTTCACTAGTCAGGAGAGCCCAATATATGCATTTGGAACTCTCTAAGTTCTGGTATACTTCATCACGCTTACCAGCATCATTGAATGCGTGATCCAGCATTAGAATCCTCTGATGATTTCCATATTCCGCCAAGAGCCTAGTACTACCAGGGACCAGCGAACTCAGTAATCGGACTACGGCGACGTCTTGAGAAAAATGACAATCCGAGGAGTATCGACAAATATCTGCAGTTACACAGACATGGTCAAGAGAAATTCTACAAGGAGGTACTGTGACCTCCTGTATCCGGCTAGTCGGTATATGGATTTGCATCTTGGTAGATCTTTGACGCCAAAACCATTATAACTTCTCCAATAGGTCACATACCTAGTATTCGGAAATATATTTGGATCTTAATGTGCATCCTAAATTATATCGGCGATTTTTGTCTTGGCATCACGGTGCCAGTCATAAAAGGAAAGGAAAAGTGGACTTATCCATAAAGGCTAAGGTATACAATGAAACGTCAAGCAACTAGATTGTCGTGAAGGAATATAGAAAGACATTGAAAGGGATTAGACGCTGACGCGTACCAACAGTCAGATCCGTTGGCCAAGCTTGATTTCCCCAACTTCCTACATTCGGTAGGTATCACCCAAATGATGCCCAGTGGGCGTTCCTGGAGATCTGGGGGATTACTTCGCTTCTCCGCGTTTCAAATACGGGGTTGTCCAGCTATACTTGGCAATGTTGTAACTGCCGGGCAGTGATGGCAAAATGCCAAGTACATTACCGTGAAGTCACTTGCAGTAGCCTAAACCGTGGGCCAACTACCCAAGAGGTATTTCCAAGAATTTCCAAGAATTCAAATATAATTCCGATGACTAGGAATAGCGATTTTGATCAATAAGTGATCAAAAGTTGTCTCAATGATATGCGAATGGGGAGGTCGATGTCGAGAATGTGAGTGTGTCTCTGGGATGCCATATATGTCGGGCACAAAATACACAGGCCGCTAGTCCTAATACACGATCTTCAACTCCAGCTCTCCAGATATCTCAAGAATGCGAACGAGAATACAATAGCTAGATGACACCCCAAACGCGCTAAACCGTCAACAACAAATATACTGATAGCACACAAATACTGTCATCATGGCGAGTACTATCTTTTACATTTGCACATAGCCTACAGCTAACAGAATGCTAGGCGCGAAATTCTGAAAAAGCGCAGTCGATGCTGTTCCGCTTCCGCGAAGCCCAAGCCGCGGATCTCGGTATTATCGATGCAGGACGAACGCGTCGTCCAAAGATGATTACAGAAGTCGCATCGATTCCAGCTTGCGAAAAATGGCGCGGTCAGGTTCTCAAGGAAATCTCACGCAAAGTCAGTAGGATCCAGGAACCAAGTCTGAGCGATTACATGATCCGTGATCTCAACGATGAAATCAACAAAGCTATGAGGGAGAAACATATGTGGGAGGTTCAGATACGGAATTTAGGTGGGCCGAATTATATGAGAGGGGGGGGTAAGGTGTATGATGAGGAAGGCAGGGAAATACCTGGTGGTGGGAAAGGTTATAGGTATGTTTATCTCACGAGACCAGGGAGACGGATATTTGCTGATACTCGTTCTTAGGTATTTTGGTCGGGCAAAAGAACTACCCGGAGTAAAGGAGCTCTTCGAGGCTGCAATGCCAAAAGCAAAAGAGGAGAAACCATTGGAATCAAGAGCAGATCTACGAAAGAATGTTGACGCATCGTATTACGGCTATAATCTCGATGAGGAGGATGGGACGCTTTTGGAGTATGAGCAAGAAAAGGAAAAGGAAGCTTTTGAGAACTTGTTGAAGAGTGGTGATGGACAAGCGCCGAAGGATTGGGAACCATTACCGGGAGACGCTGGCGATGGCGAAGGTTGGAGACTACCCACAAGTGAAGAAGTACAAGAAGAACTTGTCGAAAGGAGGCGGCGAAGATTGCTAGACAAGCTAGGTTAAGTTACGAAGATATCATGGCGTTCAGGTTGGAGCATAGCAAAGGAGGAGTTTTGGCGTGGAGAATTGGTCGACATATCATATAACTTCAAAAGCTGCATAGATGTATTCATTGTGCATGATCATAATGAACACAACGCAACTAAAGAGAGTTTGATTCAAAACACTAGCATGATTTTATTCTCCCGGTAAGCTGATCTTTACCTAGACTAATGCGTCCAATGTTGGTTTAGAATCCCTTCTTGATATCATCGGCTAGCTTCTCGGCATGTGCATCTAAACCTTGGTCAACTGAAAGGCACACTTAAGATCGAGAAAAATGAAACCCACAAGTTGTAGCCTGCGTATGGCCTGGAGGTATGAGTGCAAATGACGAAGAATCAATGACCCTTAAGCCCTGAACGCCAAACACTTTACCATGAGAGTCCACAACTGCCTTTGGATCGTCGGCTTTACCCATGGAGCCTGGTACTCAAGTCAGTCATAACGTATCACTTGATATATTGGCACTTACATGTGCACGTAGCATGGTGGACTGCAAATGTATTGGCTCTAATCCAGGTGATAATATCCTCGTCACTGGCGACGTTCGAGCCGGGTGTTGTCTCTGGACCCGTGATTACTCCTTTCATGTGACTCCACATCTCCCTTCCTCTCTTAAAGGACTGAATGGCGAGCTCCTGGTCTGTATTATCGAGTAACCAGTTCGTCCTGATCACGGGTTTGTCAAGCATACTGGCCGAACTGATAGTTACATTACCTCGAGATACCGCTCCAACGAGAGTAACTCCGGCCGTCGCATAGCTTTGTGTTCCTGATGCTCCATGGCCGCTGCTAGTGAATAGATACTCTATCTCAGGCCAGTCATCGGGAAGCTTAGCTAGTTGCTCCAATGCAGATTGACTCAAATTGGAACGATATGGCTCTGGCAGCTTTTCCCATGCTATACATGACATTGAGTATTTACATCTGCTTTGTCCTTTTGACGTTTGACTTACCCATGTAATCAAGGCCAGAGCTTGTAAGAATGCCTGTTTGGCTCTCTAGAAAGTCTTCCGTAGCCTTTTCTTCGTAGAGCGGGTTGTTGACAACGGCTGTTGATACGACATTGACTGGGAAAGTCACTTGTCCGGCATTGGCACTATCCTGGTCAAAGTGTTATTATGATAATCTCGAGTACAAAGCTTGTTATGTCACTTCTAAATGTCACTCACCCGCATGCCTTGACCAACTCCTTGAAGATCCGAAAGTACAGTAATATTATACTTCTGCAGAGTTTCTGGGGGTCCGATCCCAGAAACCATGAGCAACTGGGGAGAATGAAACTTTGTCAAGCATTAGAAGTAGACGTGAAAAGGGAGTAGGAACACAAACCGCTCCAGCACTGACTATAACCTCTTTAGTTGCCGTCAAAGTGTATCCCAAACCACTTGTCGACAAAACATCAACTCCAATCGCAGTTTTGGCATCATTGAATAGAATCCGTAATGCTTGCGTAGAAAGATAAATTTGCAGAGAGCTTGTTTCAATGGCTTCTTGCAAGAAGGACGTCTCGGAAGAACTTCTTGAGCTATCTAGAGGATCTATCGTAATGGCATTATACCCGGAGCCTTTGAGGACCCCGCTCACAAAATCGTTAGTTGTGTTCAAACCAACTGCCGCACAAGCTTGTGCGGCCCAAGATGAAAATGGCAATGCATAGTTGGCATATGTTACGTGAAGAGGGCCACCGTCTGACCTATATGCACTCGAGCTGAATAGAACTGATGCGTTCGGTGCCCGCTTTGAAGTGTCTGGCGGCGTGAACGTTACGCTTTTCTTGAAATATGGTAACATGTTCTCCCATGTATAGTTCTGGTCTCCAACTTGATCTGCCCAAGCCTGATATGAACCCACAGTACCTCTGTATTCCAAAGTTAGTATTGGCGATAGAGGTGAAAATGCCCTTTGACTTTATCTCGGGAATTCATTGACTTACCGATGATAGATGAGCTGATTTCTCGCCGAGCTGTATTGGAATGAGGTTGAACTATAAGCATATTTTGCAGGAGATCTCGAGAAATTACCTTCCTCCCAGACACTTGCCCTGGGCGTATCTGATTCTTCTATTGTCAAGTTGCTTGGACTACAGTCAGCAGATGTGATTAAAGTAGGCGTAATCTGCTCCATACTGTCTCGGGCTCAGTAACAATTTCCCAATCTATAGATGGCTGGGTATCGCTAACATTCCCAGAAGAGAATTTGGTAGCATAGAACGGTATTTGGCTATAATTTCCATTGCTGATCTCGTAGAACGAACCAGCTTCGATAACGGCTACGCTATTTCTTGGGTCTTCAGCCAATCTTTTGGCTACAGTGAGACCTGCAAGGCCTCCTCCGATAACCACATAGTCGTAGGTTGCATTTCCGGGAATTGCAAAGGAACTTCCATAAAACTGCTGTCCACGCAGCCTAGTCCATGGAGAAACAGCAAACGACGTCGTGACAAGGCACATAAGAATTACTGGAAATAACAGCATTCCCTCGAATCTATTGTAACAAAAGACGAACATTTTTAATGATCCAAGAGCATGCGAGGCAATATGGAAGCGCGGTTTTGGGATACATAGAGATTTATAGAATATTGGGCTCTCCTCGAGACCAATGATACTAATCGAAAAATAAAGATATGCAGGTTCCCCGCTGATGCTTGAGCATACGCATATGCCGCATCTGCACTGCACATACCCGAAGCTTTTGCAACTTTAACAGCCAATACTACCGAGAATGATGTCCAAAACGGTTTACTAAGTTGTTCAGCTGTCATGCACAGTCATCAGTTTCCCAAAAGAAATGACTGTACTGTTGTGATCAAGCATGCAGCAGTACAATAGAGACCAATGATAAGGCTCCATATACCCGTTTTCTGTTTGCTTTCATATCGCATAAATGAGCGACAGATGATTCACAAACAGGAATTACGTGAGATCGAACAGTTGTCAGATAAGTGGAAGTAATGAGGTTGATGATAAAATACGGTAGCAAGTCGCGAATACCTGAAAGCGGTCTAGCGGCATCGCGTACGACATCATACATTGCAACTCGCACGCGGCTACCCTTCTCTCTGCATACTCACAACCTGCCGTGACGACAAACCTCATTCGAGCTTCCACTACCTTGGAATGCGTAAGCAAACCTCGGAGATGTGTGACATAAATGAACAGAAATCTTAGCAGGCGTTCGACAAACACTACCACATTCTCGAGAATGAATTCCACCCAGATGCGATTTCAAGCTGTATGCGACGCTATATGGGAGGTATCAAGGCTGCTATGACGACAATCAGCACAAACTCGAGGTGCCGAACCGAGAGACGCCGGGATTTGCGTGTCTGCCGTTCGTTTTCTAATGGGGGTTGGGGATGTTCTGTGGATACAAGATAAACAGCAGATCTCGGGGGGAGTGCCAATGTGGGTTGAAATAGTTTTCAATCGGAGCGTCCTTGGTGAGACTCAACCAGGTCTTCAAACCAAGTGGTGAGCAATTGACTGACTTCTGGTAGGTTTTTCTCATTGGTGTAACCGGCCTGAAATACGAATGGTGGTATGAGACTTGAGAACGGTTGGTTAGGTGTTGAACATTTCTTTGCCCGGTGATGACCAACGTGTCCAAAAGCCAAAATTTAAGGTCAGCATTCTTTTTGTCGCCATGAACCTGGCGGCAGATAGCAAGCGTTGGCGATGAGAACTTGAGAGCTAATCTGAGGGCACCTTCTTTTCTTTATGTCTTGCACTGTTATTAAAGCTGATCATCTTGATTCTTACAATCACTACATGCAGTGTATGTGGTTGTTCTGAACTACCCTAGTTCATGTTTCTTTTGTCAATCCATCTCAGGGATTATATTCATAAGCGGCATGCTGTATTGCAACACAGGGGTTTCTTGTCTCCAGTCATTCATAGTCATTTACACCCCGAAGATGCAGGAACGTCGGTGAACTTGAACGGCAGTTGATTGGGACTGAAAAATCGTATAATTTCTACAATTTCGGGGTTTTTAATTACTGTACGGCCTAGAACGAATATATAGGGTTTTAAATAATGAAATGGCTTTTTCATAACCATATAGTCATAGTAAATGCTCTCAAGAAATTTAGTGTTGATTACAGTCCCTTAGTAGTTCACCTCGATAACGCAAATATAACCTTTCGGTGCTTCGTGCTCACTTGGTCTGGCAACTTGACCTCCAACGGCCTTGTCAACTGGTACACAAGGACAGCGTGTTCAACTAAGGGTAAAGATGTTTTGAACTCGGAGGCGTCAAATTGTAGCGAAATTTGGGATCAGTGCACAGGTTGGACGGAATGTGGCAGCTCGTTGTAGGAATAATTCGGCGTGTGGTTCATTCAAACAGCTTGCACATAGTTCTTTTTAGCTGTCTTGTATTCGCACTTAGCATTCTATCAACAGCATTCGAGGCTTTGACTTGTACTTTCACCATGGTATCAAATTTAAAAATAATAATGCTTATTGACAAGATCAACCCTTCCTCCCATTTGCATATCAAAGCAAGAACTTACCACCTCTAAACATCACCATCCATCGTCTTCATGCAGTATCCGGCACGTCAATGTCGCGAACATGGTTCTTGACTTTCACCAACAATACTAAATTTTTTTCTAATCCTCTTATCCTTACTCCATGCATCCGTCAAAAACACATTCAGATGGCAATACGCATGTCCCCAGTTTGCGATCACATCAGCTCGTTGCCTAGTTGTACCTCCCCTACAACAAAGCTCACAATAATTCTAGCACCCTTGGCGACTCAAGCTTCTGTGAATTCCTTATCCATATGCTGTTGAGTACTCATCACATCTTTCTACTTAGTACTGAATGCCTAATTGTTGTGTTTAGACTGCAACCACCGAAGCTAAGATGGATGGCACCACTGGATACCCGCACTTGAAAGGCGCGGATGGTAAGTTTATTGTTATACGATAATAATAAAAACTTGCAGTGTATGTGGTTGACAGTAATAGTATACATTAAATCCCAACACGGAGGCACATGGAAGTTATCGAGTCAGACCTTGCGTCATGCTTCGTCTACATTTGCAGCTCTCCTTGATGATCCCAATCATCAGGTGCATAACAAGAAGCAAAGCATCGGAGACAGTTCCATTTTCTGGAAGTTCGAGATGATCCCACAACTGCCGGAAAACCGTTTTGTCAGATTTAAGGCTCAGGTAAGATCAAACCTTACGAGAACAATCTGTATACAGTGACGAATTTAATATAGGACCACGTAGTAGAGCCATTGAATCAGAACCCAATCGACATTGATGATGTTGAGGCTCCCAGCTATATTAGGACATATGACAACTTCTTCAAGTGCCTATGTACTATTCCACCTGACCTTGAGAAGGAGGACATCGGTCAAATGATTGCTCAGACAATGGACCTTCTTAACGCCGCTGAACGTCTTGGTGCTGCTCAAGTTGTACGGAACTTCATTGAGAATCAACTCTTCCGCACTGGTAGAGCTATTTGGGTATTCGTTGCCCGGGAACCAGGTGTCTGGGCTGATATTGCTGCACGCATACAATCACCATCGATTTTCCAGGAAGCTATGGCACATGTTATTGGTACCTTCAACCAGGGTGGGCTCGTTCGGCCTAATCACATCAGCAAACTTCATTATGGCTCTCAGATTCTTGCTCTTGCGAAGGAAAAGATTGAGCAACTGAATGAAGAAAAGAAAGCTATTGAGCGTCAACTCGTGAGCTTCAGCCCACAAGGACTCAATCGTGCTTCATGCAACGGGTCTGTCCCAGGACGTGCTTCATATGCTAGTGATATCTATTACTGGCAGGCAATGACTCATATTCGTCAATACATCACACTGGCGTGCTTCAATGGTCACAATTACAAGGCTCCAGATGGAGGTTTTACGTTGTACAAGCAGCTCGCTGATGGAGGAAATGCTTATCTTGGGGCAGATTCACTCAATGAATTCCACCAACTGTATCCAATGACTGCTAAAGGGGAGCGTTGTTTCGCAAATGCATTGCGTTCAATGAAAGAAGAATACAAAAAGGTGGTTTCACCCCTCTTTGTGGCAAAGATACAAGGCCCTTCAGAAGATCTCAAGTATCTGGTGAACGCTGAGGTTTCAAACAATGAGATGCCATGGTTATCGGCCGATTAAGTCGTCAACGATGCGGCTTTACTTGCGATCAGTTCATTCATTGATTGGTGGGAACCCGGCGCCGTGAGCAGTTTAATGATTTCGGAAAGCAAAATGATTGCAAGGTCTTCAGTAAATTTCAAATTATTTGAGAATCTCCTACGCTAGATTAATACCATAAACCCAAGTATCCCAAGAGGTTTAGGTAATAGTTGTGGGGAGCTCAATAATTTTTGAATGAATTCAATAACTACAAAATACGAGATTCTTCAGGGACATTCACGTGATGATTGGATCCGATTAGATAAGATCTTACTAGGATGTTGTCATAATTCAATGCAAGGAAAAGGCAGCTGAGCTACCCACACCTACGTAACTTGTGCTTACCAGACAAAGATTATGTTGTTCAACAACTCACGATGAGACAGAAGAGAGAAGATTCTATGGGTTATCAAGACTCGGAAGAAGCGTTGCACGGACGAGGAGCTTCGTCGAAAACTGGCATGTTTAGTTCCGCACACTTTCGCCGGTCCGCCACCGCGTGCTTTATACTTATCATTGCTACCTACATACTATATTCCCAGTACATACAGCCATACGATGAAGAACAAGACATCCTCTCGGAAAGCTTAGACAATAGCCCGGATGATGGCGAAGGAATATATGGAGCGAACGCACATCCTGCTTTTAAAGATGTTGTTCAAGTACAGGACATGGATACACAATTTATTCCGGATAGTGGAAGCGGACGAAGGGCTGGCAGATTGGTAATCATTGGTGATGTACATGGTATGAAGGACCAGTTGGTAAAGTTGTTGGACAAGATCCAGTTCAACGACAAGAAGGACCATTTGGTTCTCGCTGGCGACATGATTTCCAAGGGACCGGACAGCACGGGAGTCCTTGACTTGGTAATGAAGATGCACGCTTCTGCTGTACGAGGCAACCACGAAGATCGAGTCCTTCTTGCATACGATGATATTCACTCAAAGCATGTTAATCTTCCAGGACCGGCGGAGGAGTTAAGCAAACGGCTAGACACAATGGAGGAGGAGAGTTTCAGTCATGGAGATTACAAGGACCGTGCAGTGGCGAAACTATTATCAAAGAAACAGGTGGAGTGGTTAAAGAACCTGCCTGTGATTTTGCGGGTCGGAACTGTGGATGGAATGGGAGAAGTGGTGGTGGTACATGGCGGACTGGTTCCCGGTATCAAGTTGGAGAAGCAAGATATGTTTTATGCTATGAACATGCGCACTATCGATATAGATTCGAAAGTTCCTAGTGACGAGAACGAGGGTTATCCCTGGACCAAGGTATATATTCAAGCACTCCAAGTCAAGTATGCATTGATTGACAGTGTACATAGCTTTGGAACCACTACCAGAAACGCCTTCCCAAGAAGAGGAGATCTACTGTCGTCTACGGCCATGACTCTAAGCGCGGTCTTGTGCTTCAAGATTACAGCAAGGGTCTGGACAGTGGCTGCTTGAAAGGCGGCAAGCTAACAGCGTTGGTTATCGAGGGGACTGCTTCGAAAGTCAAGCAACATATTGTTCAGGTTAAATGCCCAGATGGAAGAGCACAATCGAACCGAAAAATCCAAAAGGTTGGTAGTGATACGATGGAATCGTAAGCGCGTTCTCTGCTTGTTTGCTTTTAAACGCTGTTTGATTGCTGGATATTTGGCGTCACTAGGAAATCATGCATTCAACAAGACCGCAGCGCGGATATTGTCATAATTATAATCACAATTGCAGGTTGCATTGTTTCTAAATTCTTTTCATATCTTGCGACTATTATTATTTCAGACTGTTGTACCGCTCAGTCTGCACAGACAACTCTAAACTCCAAAGACTCCTAATAATCTTCCGCTGAGCAAGATCCTCCCCAACTGTTTTCATCAACATGATACATTCTCTTTCTATATGGCGATGGCTTCATTCTTCATCATAGCGCTGCGACTACTGCGCTTGCTCCTAACATATATGTACGGAATTCCTCCCTTGCGACGCCTCCAGACGGTCTTGGTTCCCAGGCTACTCAAATCAACACTTGCGAACCAGGCCTTTGCTTTCGTTGACTCTTGGTTGTCGGAGGCAATCTCCAAATTGTTGTCAACCTCAAGATAAATATCAGGGCGCGTGCTACGACCCTTGATAGGGACCTTTTCGCAATCTGATTATCATTTAGCTGAAGCGTTCAATGAGTTTGTACTCGGAATTTCCTCACGAACGTACCCGCAATTTCGTCTTCGAGAGCAGTATATAGGCGCTTCTCTAGGGTATCAAAAACCACCACCGCGGAGCCCGACGACGAATTTGATCTCCAGCTGCTAACACGACCAATTTTAGAAGGCTCGACCACTGTGTGGGCCGGATGGCATTGACATGGCGTTTGGCACATATTGTCACAGTGAAGCGACGATTGGCTGAATTCGGTAAGTAGAAAACAAGAGGACGAGCCCTTTTATATCACTGTAAATAATGATTATAGAGGTATTGTGCGGAGGGTGTGAAAGTCCGCTAACTATATATCGCTATCCAAGTCATGAGGCGGAGTTATGAGCTGATCCCATAAATGGAGGGAGGGATGACAGTACAGCCCATCAACACAGCTAGGGCTGAGTTTTCGTTTTGGTCTGTGAACTGCCTCGGAAATTTGTAGCCTCATTAGGACGAGTCACATAATATGTGCATGCAAATCCAGGCAGTGTTTGGACCATTTGGTATCTTTGTACTTTTTTGGTAACAAAAAGGAATTGGGCAGATTGTTGTGTGACTGATCTTGCACACAGCCCAAGCCAAGGCAGACTGCCTGCACATATTCCAGCGATTTTGGTAGTCGGTTACGACATCTCACCCAGCCTTGCCCAATGGAATCACAAGCAATAAGACACTGCGCCGACTATTAAGTACATTCCAGCTCGGTCAGACTGTTATGTAACATTTTCAAACCTCTCAACTTCTAACAACCAATATGCAATCGTTTGGCCACTTCTGCTCATTTCGAGATAAGGCGTTCTGCCAGGATGACTTACGAACTTGGGGAACTTGGGCGATCATCCTCAAATCGGAACTCTTAGAATCCCCACTACTCTGAAATTCAACAAGGCTGGATTGCTAGAATACACCGTTATCCATCTTCACTTTGTGGAACGGGCCGGGACAACCATCCGCTTCAAGTACATCACTGTTACGATCATGATCTCTTTATAAGCGTTATACTTCTACAAGCACTTGTGTCGCATCAAAGTCATAAAGTCGCAGTATTGTTCAGCACGGGATCGTATATACATGGCCTTAGCTTCGCATAACGCTGCAGCCTTTTGCAGATGTTCGGATTGCGTCGCCGAGAATTAATTGTGGCTGTTTCTCCAGGCTGCTAGCAGCATTGGGGGCCCCTCGCGCCTCTCACCGAGAGGAAAGGCCTTTCCATACGATCGCATTAGTAACATCCTTCTCTCACACTAACTATGAGGCTGGAGGAGTTGTGCAAAGACTTATTAAAACGAAGGTGGGCCCAAAAGGTAGTATCTACACTTTCATTTGATGTATCGTGAGCAATGCCATGAGCAACATAATTATGGAAAAGTCCAGCCCAACATCCTACCGCACTTTACTGCGTCGGTCTCTTGAAACTCGACAATGCGATTCTCCGGAACCACTCGAGTCCTCTCCCGATGGAAGCCATGAAGAATCACCAGGTAGTAGAGGTCTGACCTCTACAGCCTCTTCAGATTCTTTTTCAGATCACCAACCCCAACAACAAGGTCCTTCTGGGGGCAGTGGGCATGTGAAGTACCCAGAACATACGTCTTCAGCCTATGGGGATTCGAGAAATAACACAGCAGCCACGCGAATATCTTCAGGCGCAGAAGAAGCTTGGTCTGGCTCTTTTGTTCTCTCATTAGGTACGTCTTTCTATCTCATGTGATCCTCCACTGACTTTTTGTAGACGGTGGTGGAGTTCGTGGCTACTCAACATTACTGATCTTGAAGGAACTCATGAACCATATTGCTCGGTTAGAGATGGCCCACGAAGAGCCTGCTGAGTCTAGCTTTCACCCTTTACCTGTACAGAATCATGATTCCATACCATCAGATAGCTCTGGCTGCTCTGAGCATTCTGATGACACATGCACGAGGAACTTTTATCCCTGCCACTACTTCGGTATGTCATCCACACAAGGTGGAGGGAACTACTAACAGTTGCAGATTATTGCGCGGGCACCAGTACAGGCGGTCTCATAGCTATTATGCTTGGACGACTTCGTATGAGCGTTGATGAGGCGCTTGAAGACTTTACGAGCCTCGCAGGAGAAGTATTTGGCAGACCCCGATTATGTAGCATACGTGGTCCAATTCTATGGCCTCGACCAAAATACAATGAGAAGCATCTTGAAGAAGCAGTTAAGAAGGTGGTAGACAAGAGACTACCCAGACTCAAGGCGCACTTCGGGAACCATTACTTCAACTCCAACGAGAACATGTGCAGGACTATGGTCATAGCGTATGGCACTAATATCGGTGGAACACAGAATCCTCATATCTTTAGAAGCTATCAACACCCACCTTCGGTACCGGCGAACGATTTTGAACGTAACCCGGGGCCAGCTGATGCACTGCCAATAGGTAAACCTCCGATTTTCACTCAAATCCCTACATCTCCCGAACTAACATTTAGCAGAAATTGTAGCTCGTGCAACTTCGGCAGCGCCAATGTACTTTGAACCGATCCAAATATACGATCGGAAATTCGGAGACGGAGGTTTTGGGTGTAACAACCCCAGCTTTGAAGCATGGTTAGAATGTGTAGGCATGGCAAATGCAGACGAAACAGCTGTAACACATCTTCTCAGTGTCGGAACTGGCCAGACCTCGATCGAGCGATTTGCCGACAATGCTGGGATAAGCCAGATCTTGAGATACATTAATGCTGCAAAACAACTAGCTTCAGATACGCATGGTGTTGATGAACAGATGCGAAGATTAGTATTTCATGGCCAGAGACTGGCTTACACGCGATTCAATGTCAAGGAGGGTATGCAAGGTATCAAGCTTGATGCGTGGAAGAAGGCGAGGGGAAAACGGCTGCACACTAAAGATCAAGTTTACGCTGCCACGAAGAGATATCTCGCGGAGGCTGATGTCCAGTACGAAATGAAGAAGGTGGCGGAGATGCTAGTGGAGAACAGAAGGAGGAGATGCTTGACGCCGCGTTGGGAGAGAGGTATATTGGGCGTTAGCTATCGCTGTGTCGTGCTTGGTTGTCGGAGAGGCACAAAGTATCGCAGCCGAATTGATCTGGCTCGCCACTTGTGTCAACGTCATGATTGGAACTACGAAGAATACCAGACACCTGAAGAGAAGAGGAGCTTTCAAGAGATGCTCAATCGGGGAAAGGTCAATGGAATGTGAAGTTGCGTCTTGAGATATGATGGAATTGGAGGCTGATGGCGCGTTTATGGAAATGATACCCTTTGTGAATATGTCCGAATACTGTACGTTAGTTTTTATAGAATTCCTATTATGATATACATTGAAGGGATTGAATCTAGTTTAACAATCAAACTGTTGTCAATGTAACTTTGAGTCTTGATAAGGCTATGAATGTATTTGGAGAGATCTCGAGGGCTGTTATCTGGAATAACTGACTACCTATCTATGACTGGTATAATTTAAACGGCTGACTAGCCTAGAATAACTCACGGTTCTAGAATAAGCTTCTCGTGATTTCAGAGCTCAAGGAAAGAGAATGTTTTGATCTCAGAAAGATCGCTAATACGGTTGATAACGATAGGAGAGCTACCTTGAAAGGCTAAGAAGAAGCTTAAACCAGCTCGAAGTTAACCAGTCGACTCCTCAATACTTGAGAAACTTTACCAAGGCCTCGGAGATGAAGTTATCATCGGCCTTTCATGTGCTAGTTATGACTATATGCTCTTGTCATTTATCAGAGGCAACTGTCGCGAAGCGGCTTAAAGCATGCCGAGTGTGACCTTTGGTGGTCGGCAATGTTACCTAGCATATTAACTCCACGTCTATTGCCCCGCACATCACTTATGGCATGTAAAACAACGACATAGAACCCGAATATGCTTACTTTCTGAGGGAAGTATTGCGGGGCAACTTCTTCAATGTCGCGATCCTTACTTCATGAGTCAGTACAATTCAAGGGTTTACTTTCCTCACAAGCTGCACTCGGAACATACTATCCAGCGATGATAAAAATAATGTCATGAACACATGTTTGTAAACTACAGCGCTTTAGCATAAAGGCAACATACGTCCCACCATTATTGTCTTGAATTATTAGCCTTCTTATTAATTCTCGTTATTTTGATCAAATACCAAAAAGCTATTCTTAGGAAGAAACATCGCACAATGGCCCTCCAAGTCCAAGGAAAATCCGCTCTGATAACAGGCGCAGGCTCAGGTATGTATCCAACCAGCATTAATAATGCTAACATAGTTATAATAATTAATCTTGATCCCAGGAATCAATTTCTGCCTCGCTTCTCTCCTCCTCTCCAAAGGCTGCAATGTGCTCATCGCAGATATTGCCCTCCGCCCGGAAGCCAGCTCGCTGGTAGCACGTTATAGCAGCGGAAGTCCTCTTTGTGTCTTCCACAAAACAGATGTGACATCTTGGACTGATCTCACATCTGCTTTCTCGGCAGCCCTCGATACCTTCAATACACTCGACATAATCGTGCCTGGCGCTGGCGTCTTTGAGCCCGACTTCAGCAATTTCTGGTATCCGCCCGGCACGCCTGAAAGTGCAGATACTCCGGATGGCGGCAGCTATAAAACGCTGGATATTAATATCACGCACCCCATTCGTTTGACACAGATAGCGCTACAGTATTTCGTTCGTGAGAAACGCACAGGGAGTATTGTGCATGTTAGTAGCGTTGCTGGACAGGTATCTGGGCTATTTACACCAATGTACTTTGCAAGTAAACATGCTATTCATGGTTTTGTGAGAAGTTTGAAACTGTTGGAGAATGAGATAGGGGTGAGAGTGACTGCTATTGCGCCTGGGATTATCAAGGTGTGTCTTCCCTTATCAAATTATACGCTTTGCTGGGATGCTAACTTGAACAATAGACGCCTTTATGGACAGAACACCCTGAGAAGTTAGTCATTGTTGGGCAGGCAGATGCATGGGCAACGCCAGAGGAAGTTGCGGATGCTATGTTAAAACTAATTGAGGAGCCGGAAATGATTGGCGGGACAATCTTGGAGTGTGGGCATGGTCATCTTAGGCGTGTTGAGGCTTTCAATGATCCAGGACCGCAAGATCATGATGGGAAGAAGGGCTTGAGTGTCACTCAGGACTTGGCAGCTGCTAAAACCATAATCCAGAGATTGGCAGATGGAAGCTTTTCGGGAACGAAATAGATCAGGGGCAGGTATTACGATCGAAGATGTCTGTATCGGCTTCAAAACCAGCCAGTGTCACCACTACTTGTTCTAGATATTGTGAGCAACTCAATTGTGCTAGGTCGCTCTGTCATTTACTCCTTTTATTATCTCACAAGAGAAAGATTGTTTTAGATTTATTGAGTTGCGCTTGAATGTTTAGTTGATGAAAATGACCGAATTATTTAAGTTGAATTGTCATTAATATTAGCTCAATTTTGATGGTCGGTCAGTCATTTTGAGCTCGTGATTTATTCTAGACTCGTAAGTCATGCTTATACCACAAATACATCCAGAAGACACAATCACGCTCACAAAAGATCTCCCTACAATAGTTGCTTGTTCCATTGATGTATACGAAACGCTCAACTCTGCATCATTCCAAACCAAGCAGATCTTGTTTAAACACGTTATACACGAAGAGAGTATCTATGATCTGCGAAGCAACAACTTGATCCGCTTTCTTGGAACTATATCTCCTCCCTTCTCCACTTCGATCAACTCGTCCGAAGAAGTAGAATACTTGCGTTTAGATGAAGTCTGACTGGCGAGCTTTACTCCTCCGCCATTTGGCGGTGAAGGCTTTCTCTGGGTAGCGGTCGAGGTAATAGCTCTCTGATCATTGGTCTGATCGAAAGTCCTCTTGGAATCCTCAATAGCCTTCATCATAGCTCTGTGGCTGATTGACTTCTCGAGAGCGCGCAGATCTGCCTCCTTAGCACCCTCAATAACTACTTCAATCATCTCTTGTATCGTGCTCATTCTCTCGGCCCAGAGTTGATCTATCTTAGCAGCTTCATTTGCTCTCTCTGATGACGCAGCCTCGGCATTCTTGACGAAGTGTTGAAGCTCGATAATCTTCGCCTTCGCGTCCTTAACAGTGATATCTCTTATGCCTAGGGTCTCCGTTACTGGACCTTGTTCGACATCTGGATATAGAGCTTAAGAGCGTTAGATATTGCGGATTGTTCTCGGAAATGGTACCATACCTGTTACCAAAGCAGCAATGGAAATCCGTGTGACCGTGTTTTCTTGTGGAACGAGATTGCGTACTTCAGAGGCTACATTACGCATCTGTTCAAGGTGAGTGATTAGATATTATTGTTGGCATACATATGAAACTTACTCGATCGCTAGCAATCTTGAGAGCTTCGTTGACGTTTTGGCTAGCCATTCTATGTGTCTGTTTGATTTGGAGCGTTGTGTTGAGGGTATATGTTGTTGTGATGGATGCGAGCAGTGCTCGAGGGCACAAACTTGTTTCAGATGCAATGAAGGTCGAACACTAAGAGCAACTCAATAGTGTATATGATAGCCTAGGGAGATGAATTCATGTTTGAAGTATGTGCAAATATGATAGATTGAAGGATTAAAGTAGTAGAACTAACTCATGCGACTCACATTCGAAAGTGAACAGTTCCCAACTAGAAGTGAAGAACTCTACACTTGCACAACATGTGATATAGAACTTTAGCACATATTGCGAGCTGCTTTCTTTGTTTTTAATCAATCAACTACAAGGAGATATACATTCCGACCTGTGCACTGAATCAAATATTTCGCTACATTACGATGCCTTCAAGTCCAGATCACCTTTACCTTCAGTTGAGCACCCTGTCCTTGTGTACCAGTTCGAAAGGTGATGAAATATCAAGGTGTTAAACCAAACAGTATTTTGTACAGCCAACATCATCATAGCACTCAAAAAGTTGAAAAAATAAACCTAAAGATTACACAATATGTGCAAGCACTGATTGCAATTCCATTGATGCATAGGTACTACTCTCAACTCATCTTCAAACGTGGCAAGAAAGGAAAGCGCTTTTCCCAAAACCATGCAATTTCGCTTGAAAAAGAAAAGAACCCCAGAAACCGCTGCTACTGCTATGAATTTTAAGTTTCCTACCCAATGCACTTGCCCAGACCTTCCCACAACAGCAACTCAAGAGGAAAAAGGAAGAAGGGCGGGAGACGAAAAAGAACAAAAAAGAGGCATATCAAGTTGCCACCTATATGGAGAGGGGATTTACTATTGACTTATAGTGGCTGAGGACGTTGGTTTAGTCCTCAGTCAAGTCACCGTACTCCCACATACCCCTCTTACCCTCCTTAGCAGTTGTCTCAACCTTCTTGAGGGAAGCCAGAACATCGGCGAAGTTCTTCTCCCATGGCTTCAGCTTCTTTGGAACCATAGCAAGGCCCTCACGGACAATTTCGGCGTTGATGTTGGTCTCATCAGCACTTTCGCCAGCCTTTGGATCGTATAGGGTGACATGGAGGATACCATCTGGAGTGGTGTAGTCGACGCTGGCAACAAGCTCCTTGCCCGCTGTCAATTCAGTCAAGTAGTCGATTGAGTCGGCGAGATAGTCTTGGCCGACTGGAAGCTGGAGTAGGGAGAGGACAGCATCAGACGCCTGAGCCTTGAGCTTCTGCACAGTGAATTGTGGCTGTGTGAGAGGGCGAAGTTTAGACCATGGTTGCTTCTCGCTGTTACCGTAGTCAATATAGACGACGACAGCTTCCTTGTTCTCGCGATCGTTGGATCTTATTCTGGCGCGGTACCATTGACCATCCTCGGTGAACTGGGCAGCGACAAAATCTCCAGCCTATACATCAAGGAAATAATGTTAGCCATTGTCATTCTCAAGTGCAGAAATAGCATATGAACATTTGTATAGTGGGGCTTACCTTTGGTGGACCTGGAAGAGAGGCCTTGTTCATTGGGTTAAGGTGGAAGCTCTTGAAGGCGCTCATAAGCGTCTCAAGTGCTGCGGTACCAGAGCCAATTTGTTGGAGCTTAAGCTTGCCAGTATCGTCGATGTTGGTAACAACGACATCACGGTAATCGGTCTTTCTTTCAATTGGAGCAGCATCGCCATTGGATCCATTTGCATAGCTTGCGTCGGTTTCCTCCTCGACAATATCATCAGATGGATCCCAGTTCTTCCAGAGTCCTTTGCGAGCCTCCTTGGCGCGCTTTTGAGCTGGGATAAGCTCGGCAGCGTTTCCAGATTTCTCAGCAGAATATTCGTGTACAGTTGCCAGACCCTCCTCAACAAGGATCTTAGCGAAGCTTTCGTGGTTAATGTAAAGCTCACCGATGAAGCCACCAGTCTTATCGATGTCATGGATGTCAATAAGGACATCACGCTGATTCAATCTGCGAACAGCAAGATCATGTGCTTCCTGACCACCCTCTTCGCCGCTCTCAGTTGGGTTGCGTGCTGACCTTGGAACACGAATACCGCCCAAGACCATGGACAGCTTGACGTTCTCACGTGGAACAAGAACAACAAATCGGCCTCCACTCTTGACAAAGTCGACAATTGCTGGGATCTTCTTTTGACGCTGTAATGTTCCGAGCTGAATCTTTGCCTTTTGCACAGTTTCAGATGCGTCAACATAGGTCTTGGCCTTGGAAGGCTTGCCGGACCACATTCCCTTCTTGGCTTCCTTTGCAGCCTCCTGGGCGAGGAGAAGGTCGTCGTAGTTTGGAGCACGATCCGGATCGTCACGTCTGTGACGAATAACAGAGGCCCAACCCTCAGATACAAGCAACAAACCTACATTCTTGTCCGCCACTGTGACAGTGGCAACTTCCTTCTCCTCGTACTCCCCATTTGCTGGCCTGGTCCCATCAATGCTGAGACGTACGTGCTTGCCAATAACCTTCTTTCTGAGAAATTCCTTGGCTTCATCTTTAAATGGAGATTCAGAAACTTCATTAGTCCTCGGGCCACGAATACTGGAAATATTGATTCGCTTTTCGATACCGGCCTTGTTGCGGACATATATGACATCGGCGCTGAAAACTCTGGTGACAGTGGCTTCAATCGCGCCAGCGGCATTGTTGACCTTGGCAATGTGGCCTTTGTGTAGGCCCTTCTTGGCAGCTTGAGCGCTCTTCTCAGCTTGACGAAGTGGTGCCATGTCTGCACCGAGCAATGTGGTGTGGAAGTCACTGCAGCGCGCAAGACCAGCTTCGAGGATGAACTTCGCAATGCTACCGTTTGGGTGCAAGACTGAAGCAATGAGTTGTCCCTGTGGAGAAAGTCCAAGAATTGTCACCTTTACATTGCGCTGGAGTAGCCTTTCTTCAACAAATTGTCGGGCTTCGTTTCCAAACTCTTCCGCTGGCTGAACTTGTTGATTCGATGGATTTAAACGTTCGGTCGTTGGAGCGCGAATTCCAGCAACCAAAGTCATGACCTGGGCATGCTTGTTTGGAGAAAGGATCAAACGAACAAGCATTCTGTCTCCACTGAGAACACGCTCAACAAGACCATCAACGGTCTTGCCCTTCCACTGCTCCAAGAAATCTTCGGAGTTGCCCATATCATGTTGTACCTCGATACGTCCCCCACTGCTAGCCCAGACACCCTTATCCTCGCTGCGTGCCTGTGCCTCAAAAAGTCGGAGTTTATCGAGGTGGTTTGTGGCCTCTTCAGTATCTTCGGTGCGGCCGGCACCTTCTCTTAACTTCAACCATCCGGCACGAACAGCTTCATCAGGAAGGTGCGTGCCATCTGGTAGAATTACTCTGCCGTATTCGCGTTTCGTGTTTGGAATTTGATAGAGCACCTCAAAAAGTAGTTGTTTTCCAACTACAAGTTTTCGAAGGAAATCGCGCGATTCGTAGGCCCATTGTTCGTCACCCTCTTTCTTGAGATGAGGTGCGGTGACAAAGGCGAGGGAAAGCGTTCGCTCTGCGCCAGTGGCATTTGATACTAAGACGAGAGTATCACCGCTGATTACGGATTTTCCTTTCGCAGCAAACGTAGGCATCTTGGCGTATGTCGAAGGGGAGATGCAGGGTATGCGTTCTCTTCCAAGTGATGGCACTCGAGGACTAGGAAAAGCTTGAGGCATGTTAGCAGAGCTCTTTGATGTCTTGAATGATGACGTTGAAGAAGCCGAAGTTATCGATAGAGATCGGCCATTTCGACTAGTTCTTGTTCTATATCCGATTTTGGTCGTAGGAGACCCCATGTTGACAGATATAGCAATGTGAGCTCCAAGCTGATGTGTATTGGCCAACTGAAACGTTGGAAGACAAATTGTAGGCCAATCTTCTAGGAATGCGTGTATATGTATGCTGACAACTAATGATGTCTCGGAAACCAAACGAATGTTTGTGTTGTCGGACTTGTTTGTGAAAGATCGAGCAAGTGTAGAAGGGAGAACAGTTGCTGGTTATGCAGGTCGCAGGTAGTGGAAGCTGCGATCCACGACAGCGCACTTTGTAAATTTGGAAGTAACCAGAAAGATGCGAGTGACTTCGTACGCAGAGAGGCGAGATTGGCACATTGTGAGTGCTGAAAGGTCCATTGCGAGGTATATCGTGGGGATTTCTTGGACTGGAATTCTTGTATAAGGAAACGTGTCGATCTGTACTCACCAAGTATATCTTATCACTTTGGACTTGAGAGGTATTCTTATTCTACAAAATCTCTAGATTGATTTATATATCAATCTATAAATCTTGGTATAATTGATGTCGGATTGAAAAGGAGATTGAAAGCAAGAAGTGTTGTGAATGTCGTGTGCTCTTTAGATTTACACAAAGTTCAGGGACACTATGTACCACGAGGGCTGCATTCAGCTCATGTGGGGTTACTTGCCACATTGGCCATCTAGCCGAAGGCGGTGAAGAGCTATAGCTGTTGATAGTAGAAAAGCTCTGTGGAACATTATTCCGGCTCCATTAGCTCAACTACCTAGGCCCTTTGTGAGCTTTACGTAGCTAAGGTCTAGGTAGGTAGTCAAAATGTAAAATAAGAGTAGCCCAAGATTATATATATCTAGATCTAGGACCTAGTATCTGATATATATTTTTCAAGTTAAAAAATCAAAAATCTTCAGATTCCCCAGCTGCGTTATCTAAATTGATCATGCACAACCGTTCCCCATTAGGCTGCAGGATCTCGTCGTCGTCGTTATCGACGGCAGAGAAGCCAAGGAACTTAGTATCTCCGTCATTGTATCGATATAAGCATTGCAGGCTATGAACGGCTACTTCGAAGGAGATTTTCGACGGGATTTCCAAAGGGATTTTAAACGGCTCTGAGAACTACCAAAGCGAAAGAACGACCAGAATCGTCACACTCTGAAGAGTCATTTTCTGATGGGACTTGTATATGCAAGCAATAAAGCGGTTCTATGAATGTATATCATGAGAATATTCCGGCAAGGTAGTGGTTCGATTAGAAAAGTGGTGTGATTTCATCGCCTCCCGTTTTTGAAGTCAGATCATTAGGAAACGGTAGCTGGCAGGTCAAATTCGTTGTGGCGATGCGTCTGGGAAACTCGTGTGAACCTTTCTCACAACAATATGATGAGCTCGTTTGCATGTTGGAGCGACTCTCGAAACGCGCTTGATCGGATCGAAAGGCATGGCAGCACACTGACCCCTAAACTGTTGTCAAGTTGACAGCGGACGGATGCAATATGTATGTTATTGACACCATCCAGCATACTGACGGTCAAAAACCAAGAGGAACTCTTGAATATGAGGTTTATACCAGAGGGGAAAGGGAGAGGGTACGAGGACAAAACAGTTGTGCTCGCTCGAGTTGATGAAGCAAGGTCGAAGATCGCTATGCCTCTGTTGCTCGATATGAGATGGTGGATCACCAAAGATTCTATCTCCATTAGCTGACGCAGTTTGTGCTGATGATCTGTAGCAGACATTTCATAGAAATTTCCACTCTCACCGCGCAGCTGGGCCTTACTCATATCCATTTCGTGTACTGTCCTACTAAGCTTCATACTTGCTGCAACCATTGCGAGTCCGTGATTTGAAAGCACCCAGGTAGTGAGGCTGGCCCAGTCAGTATGGGTGTCCGTAGGAATCCGACTTGTGGCTTTTTCCATTTTGTAAGCAGTCTGTATTAAAGCAAGGCATGCACAGGGTATCATATCAAGTCGGTCCACGATAAACTCGCGCGAGATATGGAAAGAATGTTATAATTGGGGCTTGGTGCTTGGCAAATTGATAGTACGTGAAGGAAAGATACATGGAGGAATAGCAATCAGATCCCTTGGCCAAATAAGAGACGTCACAGGAGAAGTGAAACGTACATACTGGACAGTCTTTTCTGTATCATGGCATGACATAATGCAGCATATCGAAAAGTCAGGGATCTGATTGCTCGACTTCGACGTCTTTGCCGTAATATAATTCTGATGAGTAAACCGCATATAGGGGCAAAACAGCTTTGACCCCAAGACAACTCCTAACGACAGAGAAATACATTTATGACCATTCATATTGGAATAATCATCATCAAGTAAGTCGGGTCATGACACCTGGAGAATCTTGAACAGTTGGGAAGGATTATCAAGAGCAATATGGCCGCCTCGCGCCAATATCTATCAAAAGTTTCGTTCCATAGATTATGTACATACCAAGCAAACATGGTATGAAGGCAAGAACGTAGCTGACAAAACCAGTTGGGCCTGCGCCAGAGTCCATCGTCTTCACCAATAGTGCCGAGTGGTCTGGTAACGCATGTCATAGCAATCCGCCGGACATCTTCAATCGAGATTGATTGAGAGCCTGGACTTCCTGATACTAAGCACTCCGAACGCTTTTGTATCGCCATACTCCATCAAGTCCACTGTTTGAAACGTCAAGACACTGGTTACAATCGTCCTCCATTTTCCCTGGGATATACGCTGACTGGGAGACAAAATAGACAACGATCCGAGCATTTGCCCATCTGCCAGACGCGATGCATATACCTGATAGCAAGCCATTAGACTATCATGAAACGCACTTTCGCTATTCTACATGGATCGGAGAGTCGGGTGTGGTGGATAAGGCTAGGGAAGCAGGTAGAAGCAGTGGTAGAGATGGGTGTTGAGGTCGGAATTTAGGAAGGGGGAGTGTCGTAAATCATCAGATCAGCTGACATTCTCAATAAACCTAACTCTAGAACGCCTGTCTCTACTAATCAGAACACTAAACTTTTCAACCTGTATGTTATGAGTCTACGGAGTACACAAGATGAATAGAAAGATAACTTACAGAGTATTCGAGATAGTACCTGCTTAACACTCACGTGCTCCATGGTCTAATGTTTCTCCCTTCTACAAAGTGCTCTGTTTGTCTCTCTCTTATGAACTCGTTTCGGCATAATCGCGTGGTAATGGTGGTACATGCGGAATCAGGGTCCTGTAGCCGAGAGCTAAGGTCGTCGATGGTGCAGAAGGCACATCGTAACCTTTAGACTTGATAGAGCACGGTATGGTACGGGGTAGAGTATTGCTGTTGAATTTGGAAAGGCATTGTGCAGTGAGTACCTAGGTATTCAAGAGTATGGAAGACTGATTCTCTGGATTGTTGTTGACAATACTAAGCTGCTCAAGAAAAGAAATCAAATATAGACAGCGTGCTGACTGGATAATGCCTTTTGATGATGATCAGAGCATCTTATTTATATCTGGGTTCTACGTAGCAGAGCGAAGATGTCATTGGGCGTTTGAGAAAGCCATTCTCCAATACTGGATACAAGCTCTATTTCCACGTAAATGCCATCCAATATGGAGTCGATCTCTCACTCCTGTGTAATCACGCCCCCCCTTTCGCAGCCCCCATTTGTGATTCCAACAATCTGGAGTATGTTGCTACGTAAACCGTGCGACTCCTTCAACGATTTGGATTTCTCTTTTATTCCAAGTCCTAATCTATTACATGCAGCAAAGTGCAACATATTGCAGGAATCAAATTGATGTGGATGCGTCAGCCACATGGATGAGCGAGCTCGTGGGCGGTCGTGGGGAGGGGCCGAGGGGCTGTGATCTGCACAAGCCTCATTGCTACTCGGAAAGTAATGTAGAAAACATTTCAGCGAGAGTATTGCGAATTAAATATTCCGGAGAATCGTATATCAAATTTCCTTTCAAGGTATCTACTATATACAGAGCTCCAAAGAATTCCTGACATCATGCACTAAATGCATGAGTTGATGGATCTCACACAAAATAAGCCAAGGCAGTTGAAATTTTGAAGTTTCGAGACCTGGTCAATATCTCACCCTGTTGCATTTCTTAGTCTCTGGATGGCTCCAGTTGTGTGCGTGATATGATGCGCTGCCTCCGATTCATCATCATCATCAAACCCCCCTTCAGCCTTCTGGACAACTCTCTACAAAACTTTATATCCCCAGCAACAACATCGACATCGACATCGACATTGTGGTCGACAGCACTATCATCCGCGGCGGCTGATGTTTCGAACACCCATCCATACCTGGTGATATTAACTGGGTCAAGCTCCAGGATTTGCAGCCTCCCCACTATCGGCTTACGCTTCTATGTACCTTTAGTCAAGGCTCGAGCTTTGTCTGTCGCACTTCAACTTGAACGCGAGCGCTGGATCGCCAGCAACGAAAAACGTAGATCATTCCAACTTTCACGGGAAAGGCGCAGTTCTGAATAACATCATCTGGTTAACAGACGACGGTGTATTGCTGCCAAGTCACCGCCAAGCTTGTCATTGAGCAGGGTAATGCGCCACACACTCTCTCGATGCGACAGCGAACGGTTTAGAATCAACGACAACATAAATGACAAGTACACTCCGATTATACACATTACGAATCACGATCTAGACATTGCCGAGGGCTTTGCACATCTGAGATAGTCGCGAGGAGATCATTGACTTCTCACAACAACCATGTCGTTCCATCAGAATGGCTCCCGACGATATGGGCATGTTCCTCCTGCCCAGTGGTCGTCCGGTGCCACAGGTCAGGATTCGAGTCAAGGGCTACAAAGACAATCGAGTTTTGACAACGGCGACGAAGGCTCTTTACAAGATAACCGAAACGGGAGACGTCAAGCCCCACCCCCGCCCTTACAATCCAGGAGCAGAGCTGGAAGTTCAGCACAGGGAGACCTCCGTTCGCCCACCTACGATCCATATGGCAGCAGTAGTCCAGCCCTTTCGGGCTTTCAACATCAATATCAGCCTCTTCAAGCCGGTGGCTCACCACCAGCCTCACAAATAGTCTACAACCCTCAACAATTTGCTCGAACGCAATCGCAATCACAAGCCCATGCACCCCCTACAACTCCAGGCCCTTATAGTCCGCAGTTGTCCAGCAGCAATAATATCAATCGAGGAGCGTACCCCACATACAATCCAGCGGCATACCAGTCACAATCATATATACAGCGACACCCTACTGCATCTGGATATGGTTATGGGATAGGGGGTACATACGCTTCATCGTCATCAGTGCCGCAACCACCACAGTCTCCAAATAACTGGCAACAGAACTCGGCATATCCCAGCATCTCATCTCGACCATCATCGCGACAGACCTATGAACAGCCCCTTCAAAGTCCACAATACCCTCCCTCGAGTTCCGCGCCTTTGCCCCCACGAGGTTCCCCTTATACACCTCCATCAGCCTTCACTCCGGCTTTCCCATCAAACGAAGCACCATATCCTTCCGATGACTACAGATCTCCTGGACCTGTGCAGCCACAATACGACGCATACCCATCCCCTGAACGCGTGTCCTCTCCGGGGAGGTCTAATGGTTATTCATCGCGTGTAGCATCGCCGAACCGATCATTGCAGATGCCATCTCCTCAAGCCCACACACTCGATTCCGTTGCGGGAATACAGAGACATCCAAACTTACGACCTCTGCCGAACGCGCCAACAGATGATGATGATACATATGACATCCTTGATTCGTACTCTAATCGCGATGAAAGTGACGAAGAAAGGGCACAAGAACAAATATATCAGGATATTGAGGCTGCCATATTGGTCGGAGGTTCGAATTCTCGAGACCATCAGTCGCAGGGATTGCATGGCGAAGATCTGCTAGATGGAGAATTGCATCGATATAATTCGGCAGCAACAACTCTTGGAAGAGATCAACATGGTTCTAGGGCCTCTTCGACGGTGATAGCTGATCAGGAGCCAGTCTACGATTTTGATGATTATGAGAGTGACGCAGAGGCAGCAGCTGGACTTGAAGCCATGCGCATTGCAGAAGAGCAAGATGCACAACGGGGTGTAGGGAGCTTTGGAATGTTTGGTTCTACGAGAATTCCAAAGCCGCCTTCCCGGGAGGCGCCTACCGTGGAGGCTAGTAGCGATAGTGACTACGGGAATGTTGATATGGGATTATATGGTGGTGGTTATGATGCGCACTTGTCGTACGGGGGCAATGACCCAGTTACGCTGAGCCAAGATCACCAAAGTGAGATGGCTGATCAGAGCAGACCGTTGCCTAATGTGAATGATTTCAGGAGATCCGAGAGCCATGATCCACCTGCTGGTCTTGGGGGTAACACTGATTATTCTATGCCTGGGGAGACGGCCTTGCATCCATTCCCGTCCTTTGGCCCAGCTAGAGTTGATACATTCGGTACTGGCGGACTTCAGCGTCCAGGATCGCATAATCGCAAACTTAGCTTCGACGATGGCGACGAGCTTGGCTCAATTGAGTCTCAGCGTGCCGACTCGCGCTTGAGTGCACGCTCTGGTAGTGAGAGCCCAGCTAAAGATGACATGCCCGACATGTTTTATCATCCAGGTATGAGCTCAACAAGTCAACGTCCATTGCCAACTATACCCCTCGCGGAAGGTGGCACATATAGGAATTCCTACCCGGATCAATATAGTCATGGACAAGAAAGTAGTACACCGGGGTCTCTCTATTCTTCTCGCGGGTCAGAGTCCTATCTCCCACAATTGGCCATAAATTCGAATATGCAGTACGTTCCACGGTCAACTTCTCTCAACAGCCATAGCACTACACCTGTGACTGTGCCTCCAGTGAGATCGAAGACCGATGCTGAAGAGCGTCAGGCTCGACAAAGATTGCAGAAGCAACAAATGGCACGTCGTTCTGGAGGAGGTGTGGATGGCTTCGACAGTGCAGGGCCACAAATTGCACTCGACTTACCTGTGCTACCGACTGGAAAGCGGAGAAAGTTCATTCCTAACAAGCTATCCTCTAGTGATTTCAAGAGATGTACTGAACCATGGGCTCTTAGCAATATTGCATCGTGGTTGAAAGAGATGGGTGGTGGTGAAACTGGTGAAGGCGAGGCTGATCTTAGGAAAAAGACTATCGTCGACGCTCTTGTTGCTCTTTTTACCTACAAGGTACCAACTATGAACACAGCTGATGCTGAGACTTTGAGCGACCGGACTGTCAAATCTTTGTTCGCTGCCGGAGTACTCGTTCGCGATGAAGAATGGGTGAAATTCGGCCAAGGAGAAATATGTGGGGTCATGTGGCAATTGACAGGTTCCGGCTGCTATTCTCCGAAATTGCATGAGCAAGAGATGCCTGGCCGCTGCTACTCCCATCACTGCCACCGGACGTTGAAGAAGATAAATCTGCAAGCACAATCATTGGAGCCAACTCGAAAGTCTCAAGATTGGGTTACCTTCTTCGATGTGAAGAAAGAGCAACTTGAAGGAGTTTCCAAAAAGGACATCGAGCGTCAAAACAATTTGCACGAGATTGTTATGTCTGAGGATGTCTATATGGATCAGGTCAATGTTCTGAGAGTGCTCTATCGAGACGCTCTCCAAACATGGCAACCACCAATCATTGGACCCAACAAACTCAACAAATTCGTCATTAGTGTATTTGGCAAGATTGAAGCAATTAAAAAGGTCAATGAAGACCATCTTCTTGCGCAGCTCAAGTATCGCCAACAGGAACAGGGACCTTGGGTTGTCGGTTTCAGCGATATCTTTAGAGAGTGGATCAGAAAGGCTAGAAAGGCTTACATCGAATATGCCGCGGGCTTTCCTCATGCTACATATCTCGTTCGTAGGGAGGCTGACAAGAACTTGCTCTTCCGACAATTCTTGGATCAAGCACGAGCCCATGAACTTTCTGGAAGATTGGATTGGAACACGTATCTCAAGGCCCCGATTACGAGACTGCAAAGATATTCTCTACTCCTCGCAACGGTCCATAAGAATATGGTTCAAGACTCCGAAGAAAAAGCAAACCTTACGATAGCGATTGATGAGATCAAGACTGTGACACTCGAATGTGATGCCAAGGTCGACGAGATGTCGAAGAAGGTCGAAATGATAGAAATGAGCTCCAAGCTTATCTTGCGTCCGGGTATGGAACGCGTGGAACTCAATTTGGACCACCTGGGACGAGAACTTATTTTCAAGGGAGATCTCCAGCGTGTTGGTGCCAACAGATTTACGTGGCTGGAAACTCACGCCATATTGTTCGATCACTACTTGGTACTAGCGAAGACAGTCGCACACAGGGATGGCAGTAGCGGAAGGAAGAGTGAGCGATATGATGTATCGAAGCTAGTGAGTAATATCAGACACCTACTGCAGTCCTAAGCTAATTGTACTTAGCCAATACCCATGCAACTACTCGTTCTTGAGAGTACAGATGACGATCCGGTTGTCAAGTCATCAGTGAAAGGTTTGGGAGCTGTCACAACTGTAACCAGGAACGCAGCTCCAGCCCCTGTCGACCAACGCACTAACAGATCCAACACAACGACTCAGGGGAATCAACTTGAGCACACTACCACAAATGCTTCAACTGCTAGCGCAGGATCATTGAGCAGAGTTGTTACATCTACAAATCTTGAACAAGACGCACGATCAATGTTTCCTTTCCGTGTCAAGCACCTTGGAAAGTCAGAAGTCTACACACTCTACGCACCTTCAGCAAAGAATCGACAAGACTGGTGTGACAAGATTCTTGAAGCAAAGACTCGATATGCCGCTTCTCTTTTCAGACAAAATGCAGAGCCTTTCAGACTACGGGTTATGGCGGACAGCGCATTTGCTTACGACGCTATGTCAGCAGCAACTCGAACTAATGACATCTCTATCAGTGGAACACCTCTTGACCGAGCTATCGAGGAAGTCGGCGATGTGTATGGACGTGGTGGACCTAGACCGGCGCCAATATGTCGTGCCATGGTTAATTGCTCTACAGCCTTTACGGCTTATGGCAGATCAATGGTTGCTATTGGCACAGATTACGGGGTCTACACTACCGAGGCGGCTAACCCTCGTGGTTGGCAAAGAGTAAGTCCATTGCGCTGAGAATTCCGAATATTACTGACATATGTAGTCAATCATGTCGAATCGTGTTACTCAAATAGCCGTCCTTGAAGAGTTCTCGCTGTTCTTGATAATTGCAGATCGTTCGTTGATCGCATATCATCTTGATGTTGTCGTTCCGCCGTCAGACTTTCCCGCTCCTCAACATGACTCGGCACGTCGTGCACCACAAAAGCTGTCGGGCAATCGTGATGTCTCCTTCTTTGCCACCGCACGCATGAAAGATCGTACCCTGGTCTTCTACAAAAAACGTGAATCTTTACATTCCGTATTCAAAGTTCTTGAACCCGTCTTCCAGAAGTCCTCTGAGAAGAAAACCCGACTATTCGGCAAGAAGTTCGGCGGAGGTACCACTGAGTTCTTCCGCGAATTCGATGAATTTTATATTCCTACGGAATGTTTTACCATTAATCTCTTCAATGCTTACATTGCAATCAGCACGGCAAGAGGATTTGAACTTTTAACGCTCGATAAGAAGGTGCCTATGTCCATTCCGGATCTCAAATCCCCTGAGATATCCTCCATCGCTGCGCGCCTCGCTGGCCAGAAACCTCTGGGCATGTTCCGTCTCTCGGACCAGGAGTTCCTCCTCTGCTACGAAGAATGTGGTGTTTACATTGATAAGCACGGTGATGTATCCCGCTCTGTAATCTTGGAATTTGTTGGGAAAGCCAAGACCGCTGCTATGTACGGCGCTTACCTAGTCCTCTTCGATTCAGACTTCGTGGAGGTGAGAAACGCGGAGAATGGAAGATTGAGACAGATCATTGCGGGCAAGGATGTGAGGTGTTTGGATTATGGCCTTAGCGTTGGAGGTCAGGGCACGGAGAGGACTTTGAAAGTCGCTATGGCGCATCCGGATTATGCTGCTAGTCAACTTGTGTTGGAGTTGGTTCTGAATGAGGGGCAGAGGGACTAGATCCCATGAAAGCTCCTCGAAGAGATGGAGAGAAGAAAGAGTGAGAGAAATGGGGATAGAAAGTGCAGGTGGTAGTATTCCGCGAAGTTCGTTATTCACCCCCACAAAATTGAAGGACAACAAAGGCGGAATGAAGGCAGGCCCAGAGGACTGGACATAAGGGGGCCTAGCAGATCAGGCTCTGGCATCTGGCGGAAGCGGTGGAAATATGTGTGATGTGTTATTTTGTGTAATTTACTTGGTCCGGAAGAAAACTCCCTCTTCGTTTCTATTCCTCGGCCTCAGCGTGGTCAAATTTTTGTATTCTGCTTAATGCGCTCGGCGCAGGGAGGGACCTCTTAATTCTTTTGATACCAATGAAAGCGCTTTCCTGTTGTATCCGCACTGAACTCTCTGTCAGATTTATTGTGAGAACTGAGAACTAAAATCTGCACTTGCCTGTGCTGAGACGGGTTTATTAGTAGGATTTCAACTTTGAAAATAGGTCGGTGATATCAATATTGTGGAGACTATGAACTTGACAAGGCGGGACATGCAAAATAGAGCGCATCTGACACGGATCTACAAGAAACTCCCTTTCTAGAGTAGCTTACCCCGATACCGCGTCGAAAACTTGACGTTAGAATTGCCTCTCGCTCGGGACGTCATCTCAAAATATGACGTCAGAATCCCTCTTTTCATACCTCACGCATCACCACCAAAAAGGATATAAACCGCAGTCTTGGCATTTAATATCTCATCTCAGATCATTCCAGAAATAAACCCATAAATCTCTGAACCCAAATCCAAATTCAAATCCAGATTCATCCCACAATTTGTTTTGTCAATAAAATAAATATTCCGAAGCCTTACACCGCGAAAATGTCTACAAGCACTACAAACACCACAAACACTACAACAGTCCACTCGGGCCCAGCCGCCGGCACAACGCACTCTCACGGCTCCTCGAATCCAGTCAAGGGCGCCTTCGCAAAGGTACACGGTATCGGCGAGGCGGTGCGCGGGGAGGTGAACGGTGCCATTGATGGGGCTTTCAATGAGGTATGTTAACTCTGATCCTATACTTTCCTTGCCATTATATATCCTCTTACTATCATTCCTGTTTCTGGATATTTTGAGGGACAGGAGCTAACGGTTGTTAGCCTACTGGTGTAGCTAAGAACGACGCTGTTGCGAAGGAGGGATATGGCGAGATTTCGACGGGTCACTTTGCGCCTGAGACGAAGAATCGGGAGGGCGTGGTTCCAGGGGACAAGGAGAGGAGGTTGTAGATTTTGGCTTGCCTAAACTTGTGGTTCGTGGTGAGATACTTTAGTCCTACAGAGATTGGAGTCACGATTGATTGTTATGTATGAATGTTACGAATGAATTTTATGACCATGATCTTTCGATTTCGGCTAGTTGAGTAAGATTGAGGAGAACAAATTATGGTATAAACCGTCTTTCTGTGATTATCCAACTCATTAGGCCAAGGATATTGTTCATTTATTGAGGTATATTACAAGTTGTTTATCAATTTTCGATAAACACAATCTTAAATAATCCTGCAAGCAGCATAACACAAACGCATCACAGATCATATTGTCCCGAAGATTATCATGTCAATGATCGGTGTTCAATTTTCCACTCTATAAACATCATGATAAAAAAAAAGAAAAAAAGTCATCGCCATAAAAACAATCAAAAGGAGTCATCACATGCATCAAGAACAGCAAATTTATGCCTCGATCTTGGCCTTAAGGATGTCCTTAAGGGTCTCGGCATCAGCAGCGAACTTGGAGATACCCTCGCGGAGCTTCTCGACGGCCATCTGGTCCTCGTTGAAGTCGAAGCGGAAGAGGGACTCGTCGTCGACGTATGACTTTCTCTCGATGTCGAGGGAAGAGGCCTGGGAAGCATCGAGCTTCTTTGGGACTGGGTCGGTGGAGCCCATGAGCTCCTCAAGGAGGTTTGGCTGATGAGAATTAGTATTTGTTCTAGAGTCGGAAGCTTCGGGTAGCGAGGAGAATCTGTGGAACTTACAGAGATGGTCAAGTAGTCACAACCAGCGAGCTCGGTGATCTCACCGATGTTTCTGAAGGAAGCACCCATGACAATGGTGTTGTAGCCAAACTTCTTGTAGTAGTTGAAGATGGCCTTGACGGAGGCGACACCTGGGTCCTGCTCCTTGGTGTACTCCTTCTTGGTGGATGCCTTGTACCAATCAAGGATACGGCCAACGAATGGGGAGATGAGGAAGGCTCCGGCCTCAGCGGCGCAGATGGCCTGGGAGAGGGAGAACATGAGGGTGAGGTTGGTGTTGATGCCGTGGTCGCGCTGAAGGATACGGGCGGCCTGGATACCCTCCCAGGTGGAGGCGATCTTGATCAAGACGCGGGACTTGTCAATACCGACAGCCTTGTAAAGCTGTATTCGGAGTTAGAACCAAATGTTGCTCAAAGGGTTACGATGCTCATCGGAAGACAAGACCGTAGTTTTGATCACTTACCTCGATGATGTGAAGGGCCTTGTCGACGGATCCCTTGGTGGAGAAGGAGAAACGGGCATCGACCTCAGTGGAAACCTTTCCTGGGACGATCTTCAAGATCTCCTTACCGAACTCAACGAGGAGCTTGTCGAGGGTGGCATCGACCTTCTCGTCGAGGGTCTTACCCTGGTCCTTACCGTAGGCGACGGCGGCATCGATGAGGCTGGCGTAGTCTGGCTTCTTGGAGGCAGCGAGGATCAAAGATGGGTTGGTGGTGGCATCTTGTGGCTTGTACTTGCCAATGGCTGTTTGGCAAAGAGAAGTTAGAATTGAAATTCTCGTATTTCTACCAGAGACGGGGTGAGAACGAGGGGTTTACTCACAAGCAAAGTCACCGGAGTCGGAGACGACGGTGGTGCCAGCGGCCTTCAATTGATCGAGGGAGGTAGACATGATTATGAGTATGTATTTGAGGGAGGTTGTGGATTTGAATTGATTGTTGTTTGGGGTATCTTTGAAATTGGTATGATTTTTTTCTTGGGAAGAATTGAGGAAGGGGAAGTATGTTTATAGCTCTTCAGATGATGTAGAAGAGGTGAGACGTTGGGAGAATCGGACAGAGTTTCTCAGGTTTAGTGGGGGGGGGATGAGTTAACACAATTGGGCTATGACGAAGGATTTTGGGTGGTTCCGGCTTGCGGGCACGGTGACAGCGTACACTCTCCCCTCCGAGACACGCCATTCGACCATTGAATGTACTTAGTGGAGATAGCTTGTGCCTTTCACCTGTGTTTAGCCACATCACCTTAGTCATTACATACAATTCATCCATCTCATCCATCACTTGAAGTTCAGTCCCAGCAAAGACGGTATTCTTTACTTACTACATCGAATACTGCATACTATGACTATGTACTACATTCATCTACCAGTCGATACCCTTTCCCATCTCTGTCAAAGCAATTCCATTTCAAGAACATATCCTTCATCACTCGGCCAAGTCGGCTGGGACATTAGTTCGGCGATACTACTCCGAGTAGATTGGAGGGGTAACAGCAACCAAAGTGAGATGTGATGTGATCGAGAGACATCGAATCTGAATGTTCACCTTGAGCATTTGCTGTCATCTTTGTCATCCTGAGCGCCAATTGTCCACGACCGTACTCCATTGTGCTCCAGTCTTTGCAAGTGGTGAATCAAATATTCAAGGCACATGCATATCCAACACTTACCTGCAAAGTCCTCGACTCCGGAAAAACTCATACAGCACTCGGAGTACATTGACTTTCCAGTCTCAGAACCGGCGTCAAAGTCAGAACTAGAATCAGCCGCACGTATCAATCAAGTGCCTTGGGTTTCGTGGAGGCGTTAATCAGCGACGTGCAGGAACGGATGATCCGCCATCAACCGCCTTGGATATTCTCAAGTCAATGATTAAAAATTATTGGATGCGCATAGTATTGATGGAGTACGTAGTAGGTAGCTAATCCGTTCCCATAGAAACGCTACAGAACATCTGCGCGGCAGCTACTGCAGCATTGGTTGGGAGCAAGACCCTTAGAACCTTCGCCACATCAATATCACAATTCCCAGCCTCAAGCGCACAAAATACCATCATGTGAACTTAAAAGGACCATACATCCGGACGAGTCAAATCCCATTTCAAAATCCGAAATAGAATAAAATATAATGATTCCTTTTGCCTTTTCCATGGACCCTTTGCCTGCAGCATTCCCGTGATGTCCACGGAATACAGTGCTCCAAAACTGCTCGTCCGGAGCACAGAGGTCCGGAGGTCTGTCGTCCGGACCGGCAAGTAAAAGGCGCCTGACATACATTATTCGTTATGCGCGTAGAAATTCACGGAGATACAGAAGCAGCGCAGCATTTCTGCAACAAACACCAGCCATTTTTACCAGTGCTCTTGCACACGTGTAGTGAAATCAAGCATGACAAAGCATATGGGAATGGAAAAGGACTGCACGCCGCCGAATACCCCAGACTACAAAAGGTCGCGTGGCAGATCATTAGATTGGTAAGAATGGAGATGTTCTGCGCCGAAGATTTCTTTGGTGAGATGGAGAATGTTTGTTTGATTGTCAGACGATCATTACAATATTGTTCATACCGCTCCTTGAGAATCTCTTCGATGATGAGCGATGTGGTTTACATACACGCACGTCAGTAGTTATTATTAATGAGGGGCGAGGGACGACGACCCGTACTCATAAGGTAAACTATTCTGACAGAATTACAAACACTCCTCTCCCACGATGGTAGATTTAAGATGGCATGGCATCTCAGTCTCAATCCAAGGGTCCAAGTTCTGTATACAGCACATCAAATAAGAAGTGGGCGAATAGGGGAATCCCTCAATCATTATTGTCATGAAGAGGTATACGAATATCTTGTTTTGCAGCTCGCTCTCCACTAACCTTTTCTCAGTCCTTCAGAAAGCTCGCGGTTGAGCCGGCAATTATGCCAAGGCAGTGAGAACAGAAGGTTCTTTGAGGCTGAGAAAAAGGCCGTATTAGCCTGACGCGCCACCAGCACGAGGCTGCATGATATGCTTGAAGAGAGAACAGCAGGGTAGGCATTGAGGTTATTCAAACCACAAGAATAAAGGTTACTGAAAAATGCCTCTTCACCCTGACCTTGTCCGTAAAAATGACTGCCTTCGCAATTCACCTAAACATTGCAGCTGGCGATCATTAAGCATTCGTGGAGTCGCCCTTAATCAGGCCTTTTTCTCGCCCTAGACCACCCACAGTTTTGAGAGGGGCAGTTTTCGCCAATGCAGAAAGAATGAAATCCTGTCAACTGGATATTCAGGGAGACATCAGAATACTCAGCAAACGATCTGGAGATCGCACACGAGAATCAGTACCGCGTCATCAAAGTTGTGTTAGAGCACATGATTCCCGCCAAGGGAATTGGCGAGGTTCTGTCAGGTGCAAAAGTCTGGTATACGACTATGGAGCTACGCAACAGGAGAATGAATGTGAGTAACGCCTACGGGGAGAGGGTTTTTGGACTTGATGGCAAAATTAAGGGGTATTTTCGAACCAGGAAGCTGAGAACGTTCGTGGGGGAGAATGTGAGCGTGAAGAGGCTGGAGTACGATGCCATCAAGTTGGGATTGTTGAGAGGGTGCAGGACCGCATTGTGGAAGTTGCTATGGCAAGGTATGGAAAGCTGAGTTGATGATGGCTGGGGTTTTGGAGAATGTCGGATCGCTAGATGGGAAGTTCGATTTGATGGCCCCATGTTGAGCGACAATTTGCGACCCCTAGATGATTGGAGAGGTAGCTGGGAAGTCTATTTTGTAAAGGGCATGCGAGAACGATCAAACAAGAATGCGAGGCCAAGGGACTAGATTCGGAACTCGATGTGCTTGTACTGGTACCAATTTCACAGTTTCAGCGGTCGCTGGAGGGCGAAGGAGGAACGACGAAGTCATCGATTGTGCATGGGATTTTGGTATGGGAATTCAGGAGTTGATGAAGACATGGGTGAGGTATTTTCCTTGGTTCTTGTTGCTCAGCTGAGTATAACGAATGCGAGCTGTAGATTGTATATGGTAAGCGATGTGATGAGAGGAGCTGACTACGAAAAGTAATGCCGGTTTACTATCAGTTCTTTCTCAATACTTGGCGACTCCAAAAAAATCGGATTTTGTTGGAAATTTGGAGCTTCATGCATGATGAGCCTTGAGTTTCAAGATGATTTGGAATGGTGTTGTCTAACGCCGACACAGGAGGTCACTACGCGCGCCTTCCTCACCAAATTCTAGATATTGCTGGAGTAGTATTTGCCTTGTTGCATCTTACCATCACTTCTTGATTTGCTAACCAATGTTTACAAAATGCTTGGTGATTTGAGGAGCTTAGCAGTCAACATTGTTAATTGTAAAATGCTAGTATAGAAATGCGAGTTTCTATGCCGTACAATCGCCGTATTCCCCTTTTCATGTGCTCTTTCAGTTTCTGCTAGAGATATAGTTTCTATAGGTCCACTCGATATCGAGACAAATGACAATAAGGTTTTCTGCTTTTGGCAAAAATTCCTCACCCTTGGCTGCTATACCTTTTTGAATGTGCGAATATATTCATTTGTATCGATAACAGAATGTGCAGTCTCATAATTAAACCATTACTAAATGTTATACACACCAAGCCAAAACAACATTCTAGCTCTGGGGTTATATGGGGCTCTTTGTTAAAAAAAAAATATACTTTTTAACGGACCATCTGAGAGGAACGGATTCTTCACAATTGATAAATAAAACATCCAATTTTGAGCACGGTATATTAGCAGCCTTTCAAAAAGCCTTTTTATTCTGTAACAAAACTATCTTTTAATTCAGAACCCCCATCCTATCTGCTGAGGATATCATATTCTAATGAGCTAATGTTATGGGGAAATCACGAATTCACCTTATTAACATAGCATAATATTCCAGCCGTTTAAAAAGAACAAAAAACAAAAACAAGACAAAACATGAAAATTCTATATGCAGTCATTATAATAAAAGATCGGGGTATATCCGGAAGACAGAAATGCAACAACAATCCTCTCCAACGCCAATGAAACGCATGCACAAGATTATATATATAATTACACCATATGATCACCCAATACCCCCCTCCCTGCCCTCTCATCCCTCTCCTTATCCCTTTCCCCTGTCCTACCATCAGCAACTCCCCTCCCACACTTCCTATCCTCATCATCCTCTGGTGTACCGTCCTTGCAAGCCCACTCATCCACATACCTAAGAGTCTCTCTATCCCACCATCTCCTCATAAGCAACAGCCGCGCAGGCACCAGCAGAATAATGATGATCGGGAACGCTGGCGCTGCAACCGTAAGCGTGACATAGAATATAATCCCTGTCATAACGATCTGCAGCAGCGTATACGCATGAATCCCCCAGTAGCTTTTCACCGCAGGCGGAAGCGCAGGCAGTTCAGATGGCGGGGTAAGCATGTAAAAGAAGCGATAAAGGATAGGATTAACGGCGAGCGACTGCTCGCCCATGAACATGAACAGGCCAGCAAGGACGGATGTAGGTGTCAGACCAAGTACATGCTGGAAGGGCGGGCTCACGAAGATCAGAATGCCAGCAGCCTGCAGGAACGCAGACCAACGCTGCTCGTAGACCCGCTGCGTTTCGCGCACTTGAACCTGCTGCTCGCCCTTTTCGTCCGTACCGAGGATCTGCGTGCGCGTGGTGTGCATCAGCGACTCGGAATGCAGTGGTGCTTGGGGCAAGAGCCCGTTGGCAGGCGGGATGCCGAGAATACCACACATGGCGGTCGTTGTGCCGAGCAGCACAATGTCCCATGCGAAGCCGCCGGGTTTGCGGGTGCCGTACTTGCCGAGCGTGCAGATGATGCTGCTGATTTCGTGGTCAAAGTAGAAGAGCACGGTGATGATTGCGCCGGGGATCATCGACGCAAAAATCCAGGCGACCTCGAGTTCCCAAAAGTGGACGAAGAAGGTCGTGCGATCGGGTGAAGTCGGGCGGAAGGAGGTTTGTACGTCAAGAGTTTCTTTGTCTAGCGTTTTGAGCTCCCCAATGTGCGGTATGCCTATGAAGAGAATAATGGATATCGCCGCTGCATACTCAGTCAGTCCCATGCGCACGTACTTGTGAAAGAGCGGCTCCCAGGAGTTGGCGGTCGAGAGAACAACTGCTAGCAGGAAAGTTCCTACTGCGCCGATGACAGAGTATAGAAATGAGGCGAAAGAGACGGCGGCGTGGTTACGCTGGAGCTCTTGCACTGCCTTGTGGAAGTAGATTATGCTGTTCAAGAGCGAGAAGATGTCGGCGCTGAATGTTGTGACATATTGCATTGTCCAATCATGTGCATTGAAGATCGCCAGGAGATAGTGCATCCATGCTGAATGTATGAGTGACCATGCCATGACTTGTAGGAAATCAACCTAAAGAACCATTAGCATTGTAGGTGTGTAGAATTCTTAGTAACACCAACATGAAATGACTCTTGACAGAGAGTATAAATATTTTCCGCCAACACCGAAAATGGGCCAGTTACACCAAGAATTGTTAAAGGCTGGATGGAAAACCTGCAACTCTATTAGTCCTCACATCCCTCTATCCATCCAAACAGCTCTCCCCCACTTACAAACTAAATATAATCCCACATAACCCTGTACTGAAAACCACCTCAATAGTTCCCCACGTCTTACCAGTCAAGACGTACAAATCGCTGGCAAATGTAATACCCGGCAACAAATTCGTAAAAAAAACATAGACAGCACTTGCGAAGACAAGTTGGTTGAATACGGTCCAATCTGACAGATATCGTCGCCGGATATTGCCTATGTCCTGCTTGAGCAACCTGCCTGGCCGAAGTTTACCACCGGGAGCAAACCATGCCTTCACGCGCATCTTGAAGAGCCCTGGGTTATGTCGAGGTGAGTGTGCGATAGCCTCTCGCTGCTTCTCATTCTCGTTCGAGCTATGGTGTGGAATGGAGGAGCCGGTCGTTGTTGCGTGGCTCGAATCTGCATCTACGGGAACGGCGCTGTGAATGTGCCGCGTGGGCAACTCTTGAGAGGAAGAGGCGGCGGATGGGGTCACCATGGTTGATTCGGCGGACAACGACGAAGAATGCCCTTCCGGGCCAGAGGGTGATTGCGGATTCTTATCCATTATTTCTATGTCTTTCTTCATAGGCGATCGGATACTCTCGTCAGTGCGGCTCCATGATCAATCAAGTCTGCAATCACTGTTGTGAATTATTGAGACGATTTCCAGTGCCTAAGGGGAGTGGCGGGGCAGTTTTATATATGTATGTATGTATGCACTACGGTGAGTAGGCAATGTATGGGGTATGCCAAGAGTAGAATTGGTGGGATGGTGGCATAAATTGCCTATCAATTTTTTAGGTTGCGAGGAAAGCTTGTCTTGAATGACGAAGGACGACGATGTCGATGCGCCACGTGCGGATTATACTTTCTAGTATCTCTTCCTTGGTGTTTAGAATAAGTTAGAATGTACGAAGAAGATATCTCCGCTTACAGATGACTTGAGACCAAGGCTAGAGAATCGGGTGCATGGCTGCAATCTTCTCCATTGCTCTGGCTTTGATTTTGACCCTGTTCTGATTCTTGACTTCCTCTGAATTGACTATCATAGTAGAGTTACATTCGCAACTTCTATGGAGCACCATACTCAGGAGTCTGTATGTACTCCGTACGGGGTAACTCCAGGTGTGGATAGAGTGACATGACAGAAGCTCGTCGGCCAAATGAAATACCAATTGAAATCCAGACGCCATTGATACCTGCGTCATAATAATGGACCATGTATCATCCTCCTCTATCACTGGTCAACCACAATACTTTGTTGCAAATCGCGCACAGATTCCGTGCCTGAGCAAACCTCGAAATATCAGCCTCATCAGCCTCGCAGAACCTAAATCAACCAACGCTCTCAGGAAGAAAAAAGCTATCAGTCTGTTAGAAATGGCATACTGTATTACCACCACATCCCAATCCACCAGATAAACCTCCTCAAAGCCTCCTCAAAGCCTCGAAGCCGTAGTCGGCATAATGGCCAGCTTCATCCCTCGCGCCACGTTCCCAGCGCAAACCAATCTCCCTCGCTCCTACTTCCTTGGCCATCATGCAGCAGGTCTTGCGCGCATGAAGACAATGCTCTCCTCAATCGACCTCATAATCGAATGCCGAGACTATCGCGTACCTCTCACATCACGCAACCCGCTCTTCGAATCAGCACTAGCAGGACGCGAGCACGTCGTCGTCTACACGAAGCGCGACCTCGGCGTCTCCCCCTCGACAACCGCCAACGCAACCCGCACGCGCGAAGCCCTGCTCCGAAAATTCCACGAGCCAGCTAGCGTGCTGTTCTCGGACCACCGGAACAAAAGCGACGTGCGGAAGGTGCTGAAATTCGCAAAGGAGCATGCATTGCGGACGGCGAACCTGACCGGGTCGAGGATGTTGGTCGTCGGCATGCCAAATGTCGGCAAGAGTAGTCTGCTCAATGCACTGCGTATGGTCGGCGTGCATAAAGGTAAGGCGGCGTTTACGGGCGCGCAACCGGGCGTGACGCGCAAGATTGCGAGCGGGGTGAAAATTGTCGAGCGGGATGTCGAGCGTGGGACCGAGGGCGTGTATCTTGTCGATACGCCAGGTGTGTTCGTGCCATATGTGCCGGACGCAGAGAGTATGATGAAACTTGCGCTGGTGGGGGCTGTCAAGGATACGATTATCCCGGCTACTACGCTTGCAGATTATTTGCTATTCCATGTGAATATGCATGCGCCAGATGTGTATGAGTCGTATTGTGGACCGACGAACGATGTTATTGAGGTGCTGGATGCGGTGTGCAAGAAGACAGGCCGGCTGATGAAAGGTGGGGAGCCGGATACGGAGGCTGCTGCATTGTGGTTGATTCAGAGATGGCGGCAAGGGCATTTGGGGAATTTTATTTTGGACGAGGTTAGTGTCGAAGCGTTGGAGAGGAACAGAGATGAGGAGATTGGGACGAGTTTGAGTCAGGGACGGAAGCAGAAAAAGGAGGCACAGAGGCTAAGGGGGAAGTTGAGGCATGCTCTTTCGGGATCTGATACCGGCTGAAGTGTGATGTCGAAGAGGCATGCATCTAGAGTAGAGTAAGTCATGTACGGACAGTTGCCCAGTCGTCTCAGCTGGAGAAGCCACAGCCACAAGGTGGTCAAGTGAGCAGGGCGTTGGCATATAGCAACCTCCTATGATATACAAGGCTACTAAATGCCTTATTAAGGACCAAAGGGTCAAGACTGAATGGGAAACGAGAACCAGCACTCTCCCAAATATCTTGTAAAACCGATATAGTAAGTGGTCATAAGATTGGCGTAGAAACCCTTAGAGGATTGCATCAGATCATAGCAACATATTTTATAATCATAGAAACTCGCACCTCACAAGCATAGCATAGCATAAACATTTAAAAATATCTCTCAAACATCTCCATTCACATTACTATGGCCGTACCACTATCTCGCACTACATGCTTCTTTACATATATACCCACACCAATCTATGTCCACATTTCCACACCATAACACCTTGGAAGTACAGAGAGCTCAGAACGGAAAGGAAAAAAGAACAAATGAGAAGATGAGGCAAAAAGGAAACAGAAATATGCCCCTAACCCATATATATACCCAAAAAGGAACAAAAAGCCATACGGATTTGTTTGGATGGGAGGAAATAAGAAGGTGTAAAACGCCTGCAATGTTTGGTGAAAATGCAATGCCATGCCACGCTAATGAATATCAAAATAATAGAAATGTAGGACAGCTGTCAAGTGGGCAAGACAGCCGCGTGAAAACCGAGTGGTCTTCGCAAGTACTTTTGGCTTTAAGATTTATGGCTGAGTATTGTGTATGCGACGCCAACGCAATTCTGCTTCCTACAAATAGAAATACACTCAAGAGAACTTCCTGAAACCCTCAACACCAAGACTTGGGATCTCGACGCACTTAAGGTTAGGAACGCCCTCGGATCGTCGTCGCTCGACGAAGTTGTTACACTCCATGACAATGATAGTCCACTCGGCGATGGCTCTACCAGCGTACTTGCTACTTGACTCAGCGACACCGACTGGAGCCTTTGGCGCAACCGGGTTCGCGAGGCCGGGGGCGTGGCTACCGAGCCAGGTATGGGCGGGTGCGGGCAGACGAGGTGGAGCAAGGCGCAGATTTCGCTGAGGACCGGCATTTGGTGGTTGTTGATGCCATTCAAGGGAGAACTTGAAGGAGAAGGCACGATGGGTGGTGGGCGAGAGAGGAAGGGTCTCGGTAGAACCGTTTGGTGATGGTGAGGTGCTGCGTGGCTTCGTGAGCTTATTAGGGCTACGAGCGGCGGCGGTCTCGGCGCGAACGGTAGCTAGTTCGGCGGTTGTGGAGGCCTTAGCTGGAGCCGGGGCTGATGCTTCGCTTTTTGCGGAAGAGCTGGAGAACGGAGAGAGTTTGCCTAACAAACCCCACTTCTTCTTGGGTGGAGTGGCGACTGGCTCTGGAGGAGGTGGTGATAATACAATGGTAGCTCTTGGTGCTGGTGGAGGAGAAGGAGCCTTTGGCGCTTCACCGGAACCTCCGCTCATCTTGTCAAGAGATAATGTACTGTGTCGCTTTGCGGCCTTCGAAAGAGCGTTCGCGGAGCCCAGAGATGGTGGGACGATACCATCGAAGCCGAGGAAAAGCCCAGGAGCGGGGTTCTGATGATCGTTTCGGATGATGAACAGACGACGTCCTGGAGCGGGAAGACATGGAGCAGATGATGGTGGAACGCGGTTGTTGTCGACAGCTTCTTGGCGGAGATAGAGGAAGTGAGCCCAAACTGACTTCAAACGATCGGCAAGAGCTGCAAGAATTTTGCTTCGAGATTGTTAGCAACCGATTGAGGGTTTTGGATTTGATGTCTTAGCACTTACGTATCGAGAGGAGTAGCCTCTTCTCCATCGTGACGCGCAACACGCCAGCAGAGAAGACGCATGTAGTAGGCTCTCACCATAGGACACCAATGTCCAAACATCCTCTCAAATGTATCCTCCTGCAATAACCAATCCAAGCAAAGTACTTCCTTTCTCTTCTCATCAGCAGTGAGGATGTTCCAAGCGCTGTAGATGAATGAGAATAGGCGGATCTCAGACATACTGTTGTGGGATGCCAAGATCCTCTTACATACTTCCAACCAGAAACCCCAATCAATAAAGTCCTGGTGCACAACAACAAGACTATCTGTAGGAGAAGCATTCCTAATACGTCCATGGTGATATCTAATGAAAATTGGGAGAGATTCCTCCAAGAAATCACAGAGAACGAAGCATCCATTGTGATCAAACAATGACGTTCCCTTGGCTGATGCACGGGTCATGGCCCCGAAAGCCTCAGCGAAGAGCTGGCGAGCACCATCGAAATCACTAGGCCTTTCCGAAAGGAAATCACGAAGAAGCATGATCAAACGATTCTCGGCCATTGGCCTGGTAACATTGTTGCGGGGTGGCAAGGGGAGCGTAGTAGCAGAGGCATCGGCACCACCGGCAAGTACATCGTCGAAGGTGATCGGGAGTGGCGTATCTCCAACAGGTTGTCTGTGTATGGTCATATCCAGGACTGTCAAGATCTGAGCATGTACGAGCACAAATCCAGGAGCACGTGCCTTCTCTTTCAAAGGCATGCTTGGTGGCAGAAACTCTTCTACAAGAATATGGTAGTGTTTGCAGAAAACGAAGAACAAATCACTGTCTCTTCCACACCATCTGGCGATCCAGGGTCCCTGCCAAGGAATCTTAGCAGCCCCGAGAGGCAAGTTCGGCTTCTGGCGAAGCTGTTTGATTGTGCGGGCTACAGAAGTCCATCCCATAGATTGTACAGTGGGAGGAAAGACTGAGATAACGTCCTCTGAGTAGTCACTCTTGTGTACACCACGTGGAATTCCTAAGTCGTCCACAACTCGTCGAAGAGTCTCTGCCGGTAAAGACCAAAGCTGTGCCAACTGCTCGCCCACACCTGGGCAGAAGAAGAAAGCATATGCAGCAGCTTTTCCACAGAAAGTCACCAAACTTGCTGGTGCATGACGAAGAGACATCTTGTCCACCACCAAGCGGATCTGGGAAAGTAAGTTCTGAATGAAAGTATTTCTGATGTTGTGGAAAACACTGTCGGCCAAGAACTGGGAGGCAGTAGAATTCAATGAGCCGGATGATCTGCTGCGTGGGAGAGCACGAGCACTTGTGCGCTCCTTAAGTGGCGCAAACTGCGACGGCGATATTCTCCATTCTGGTCTGGTCATAATGCCAGTGATAGCGTCCAACAGAACAGGACGGTCGACTCCTGAGACTGCCTGGTTGTTCTGTCCATCTAACATTTCCAAGATACCAGTCCACCACTTGTTGAAGATGTTGCAACGACGGTCGACATCCTCGGGCCTAAGAGCCTTATTCGATGGATGGTGTGCATGGTTTCGCAAGAACGGTAATAGAGTTGCCCGCACGACGTTAGTCTTTAGAGCACTCGATTTGGTCTGGAATTTCTGGTAATCAGTATCCAGAGCACGAAAAGCAGACCAAAGCTCATCCCTCTTCCGTGGCATTTCCAAAAACTTTTCCGAGGAAAGGGAAAACACGGATTTGGGGACTGTAGGGACTCTTTCCATGGATTCTCGTGGGGAAAGAGTTCCAGGGGTGCTTGTTGCCGAAGTTGGCATAGAAGCGGGTGGAAGGCTGGAAGTTGAAAAGTTCGAATCTTTCAGCTGTGAAGATGTTACGAGCATACTCGTGGGTCTTCTCATTTTTTGGAGAATCGTAGGTTTGCGCTGTGGCATCTGTTGTGGGGCATCTGTGACCTTGAACGTTGGAATCGAGAGTGGAGCCGAGTGTGACTCTGCAGTAGCAGTTGAAGAAGACGAGGAAGCCGGAGGCGTAGCTTGAGTTGCATTGTCCGCTGGGGTGTGATCTGGAGCCTGTGCTGAAGCAGTCGATGGCTTTCCCTCAGCAACAGGCAATGCCACAGGCAGTCTAGGGCTCGATGAAGCCAATGAGCTTGGAGCTGTTGAGACGTCTTCTTCTTCCCGGCTACTGGAGTCAGCGTCAACTGGACCCATCTTCGTGGGTGAAGGTGACCTTGACTCAGGAGCGGCTGCGGTAGCAGGCCTGGTAGGCATTGGAGGGGCCGCAGTAGTGATAGTAGATGACGAAACACCAAACCACGATTTACGGTTGGTAGATTTGGATCTAGTTGTTTTCGGTTTCTCTCGGAGTTCTGCTGCTCGGGTCTCTTTCGGCGCGGCTGGAGTAGTTGGGGTCCGTGTAATCTTTGATGGCTGTCGTGCTGGAACTGATTCCTTCTCGACTTTACTCTTTTCCACTTGAACCTTCTCCTGCTTTGCTCTTTCTTGTTTGCCCTTCTCTGGCTTGTTATTCTTTTCCGACTTGGTCCTTTCCGATTTTGGCCTTTCTGTTACCTTTGGCTTCTCTGATTTCGTGAGCTCCGGCATGTTTGGCTCAGGTACACTCATCTCGGGTATCGAGTTTTCCGGGGTTCCCTTGACTCTCATGATCCAAGATTTTGGTCGAGCCACCAACGATCTCCGTCGACCCATCTTTGGTCTTTCCTCCTTGACCTGTTCAGCCTTTGTCCCCACTTCCGGCTGTTCGGGAACATCGAGAAAGTTCTGTCTATGTTCCGGTACAGTTGTCAAGGGGAGACTTTCTGACGAGAAATTGCGGGCTTCATTGTTTTGGATATAGGATGGGTTCTCGAGGAGACCAGGTACTGAGCTGAAGCTGGCAGAGCGGGGAAGCTCTGAAGAGGTGACATGTTGTTCGGATCGTTTGAAATCGCTTGAGGCGAGAGATGTGAGGGCTGCTGAGGAGTGAGAGCGGGGAAATGTTGGGCTGGCTTCAAAAGCGGATGTTGGTGCAATTGTCATGGTCGCCATGCTTTTTCGTGGAAGATAACCACACTGTTGTATTTTTTCTTCTTCTAAATCAGCATCCCGACAGACACAAAAGTAATTGTTTCTGGGCGTGGTACTCGGCGAAGGAATATTAAAAGAGGACGTCCCTGACCAGCAGAGGGGTTCTCTGACTGAGAGAGGAGAGGAGAGGAGAGGAGACGCGGTGGGAGAGAGATAGATGAGTGGATGTTGAGGAGACAACGATCGTCTCGTGGGTCCTTGATTATTACTATGTATGTACGTGATGTCTGAGGGAGTCGAGTTCCTCTTATTATCTGGGTCGCAAATATAGGACGTGCGTAAGAAGCGGTTTGTGTTGGGGAGGGGGGTCGGTATTGTAGTGTTTGACAATTGGAGATGATGCAGATGAAGGAAGCAAGCAACGCTATGTGTATTCGAAATTCGGATTTCAACGAGATGAAATCAGAGGCCCAAGATGCAGATTGCAGAATAGCGAATTAAAGATCAAAAGAAAGAGAGGGAGGAGAGGGAGGAGAAGGAGGAGGAGGAGGAGTAATAGTAGGAGGAATAGAGAGGGAGGGGGTGTATAGTAGTCGCAGAAGCAGTAGGAGGAGGAGGAGGCGGCGGCGGTGGGAGGTAGAGGTGGAGGTGGAGGAGGAGGTGGTAGTAGTTAGAAGTGGTGGTGGAAATGGGGATACATCCAGGGAACGGAAGCACGGAGGGTTGTAGTCAGTAGTAGTAGTAGTAGTAGTAGTAGTAGTAGTAGTAGTAAAGTAGGTGTAGTAAATAATGTACCGTAGTTATTTGTTAGCACTAGTAGTAGGTGTACTCTCTCTCTCTCTCGCCATAGTCGAGTCTAGTATGTACTGTGTATTATGTATGGGATTGCATGTGTTGTGTGCTCTCTCTCACTACTGCTACGACCACCACAACTTACTACTACTACAACATACTTCCCTACATTACAAACACATATGTACATACATACATACATACATACATACACACCATCCAACACAGGTAACGTATATTAAAGGTAATCCTCCGTACATGTTGTTTGTATACATATGTTAATTTCAACCCATACATCTAGATTGAACTGATACCTGGTAATTATTCTATCGAACTGAACTCCAGAAGTCCAAAACATCCCAATCTTTCCGTGCTGCTCGCTGTCCGGAACTCGGAATTGTGCTGTTGATTTAGGAGGCACCTTAGTAAACAGTGGGCAATGATGCGCATCTACAGCCTAGCTGGGGGAGGGTGATAAAAAAGGGTCATGGAGCATGCAGCTTGGCCTGTCCAGGTCTGGCTTAGAAGGGCTCGTAAGACAAGCAAAATGGAGACATACAGACAAAAATGGCACGATAAAATGAGAAGAATTATGTATCTATCGTGGGTCAGCAACAAGCCGATGTTAGTAAAGGTCATGAATGGACCTAGGTAGGTAAGTAAGATAGGGTAAGGCAAGGTCAGGTATTATTTATTGCGCTTCTTTCTGTTCTTTTCTTTGTCTTGTCTTGCCTTGGCTTGTACATCGTGTCCATCCGGAACAGACAGAACTTCCATTGCTACAGTAGAAGAAGCCTTCCCACGTTGTCAATCTCTGGGCTTGAGGCTATAAGTGATTAGTAGTACATAGTAGTGAGGATTAGTAGAGTAGGAAATTTGACAATTCGGTAGTACCCAGAACTCATTTCATAGTGCCCGTACCGAACTACAAAAACTAAACTCCTAATCCATAAGCTCTCGTCTGTCCCGTTGCGTTCCTTGGTACCGTATCCATACTACGTAGATAGATACACACATACCTCCGTCCATCAAGTCAAGACGACGGAGAAGAAGGAGGAGGAGGAGGAGGAGGAGGAGGAGAATAAACAGGAAAAGCAAATCGGGTAGCGTAATGGCAGGGTCTGGCAGCCGCATAGATGATTGAAAATAACTTCCCGCCATGTATTAGACTTTGGGAAATTTCCCCCCATCATCATTTCTAATTTGTACAAAGCAACCCTCTTGTCAATCTATTGCTTTCTGTAATTCGTACGACTTATACTCCCTGACCACTGACTTCGCTCTCTCTCTCTCTCTCCGTCTTCCATTCCCTCTCTGCCAGTCGCTCGTGGCCGTGGCTTGCGTTGCTCTACGCAGTACAACACCAGCCCCCCGCCCCCCTCCCTCTTGTTCTATCTTAGCCTTTTGTGTCCATTCTCGCTGATGCCAACCTCTCCAGGGGACTCATGTCTAAAAGCTTCAACTCATGTTCTATGAATAGCGGGTCAGAGCTGACCTGAGTACACTAGACTGCTCTGCTTTTACTTGCGCCTACTAGAAGGCTTAGGCCAATTCCTGGGCGCTGCGATCCTCTCGTCAAAAATCCATGGGCGCTTTTCAGACGTACAGGTTTCAAACCTCTTAAGGGGGGCGCAAGCCAAAGAACATGCAGCATTTTGACAAGCATGTAGACTGTTTGGTAGCAGGACAGTAAAGTGACTTCGTATGAAGCACAGTTCTTCGCGCGTCTTCCTACGTAACACTACTGCTCCTTCGTTTCATTCAACTAACTATGTATCTACATACCTGTATGAAATACATGCACAAACAGCTTCACGTAGCTCTCTCTTTCTCTGTCTCTCTTTTTCTCTCTCGTGCTCCGTCACCAACTTCCTTCATTTTCCTCTCTCTCTCACCGAACTCACTGCACATCATCTCTCCACTCTTCATTCCTCCGTCCGATACATACTCTACGTAGTTCATCTTTCAAGAAACCCACGTTCTATAATGTAGGCACCCCACATGCATCTCTTGACAAAGATTAGAGCACGCGTGTCCAGTCTCTTGAGCGCAAGATACGTACTGGGACTCAGAGTAGCATTTAGCATTTCGCTTACAGAGTACATCGTCAGCTCATCCCGTTCGTCATCTTTCATCTTCCGGATGCCAGACTGCCAATGGCAGTACCGCCGAAGTTAACGCAGAGTAGCGGTACTTGTGGAATTGCCGTTGGCCGTCCATTATTGCTTGCAGGTTGCACCAGATTCAATGCAGTGATTTGACTGGTCCAGGATTGTTTGATGATTGATGATTGATGATTGTTAATTGATCTCAACCTCTCCTCATCCCTCCTCTATCAATCCCAAGAAATCCAACAATCTGTGCCAAATACCCTTGCGCATCAACGGTCCCATGAATGTATGAACACATATATATATATATGCTATTACTCCATTAAAAAGGACATACATATGAAGCAATACTAACTTGTTATGTACCTACACACTCCATATGCACGATATACCCATCATAACTGACGAAACTCACCTTGTATCCCTCTTGTTGAGAGTTCCACAGTACTGGTTTGTAGTACATATGCACATGTATGAGAGTGGAACTCCACCGTATGGGGTATTTTTACAAAGGCTTTCCGAAAAGATTTGCGTCACCATGTTACATGATGGACTGATAGTCTCTACGACTCGGAGCATTTTCTGAAAGAACTCGAGTGCTGCGCAAAAAAGCAGGTGACAAAGACGAATTGGCATGGGTCCCATCTCTGCTATCGAAGAATAAACTTGGTACAACATCAAGATGATGCCCTAATGCCAGTCAAAACCAACATGATCACATCCGAGTCCCGATTCTTATCTTGGAAAGAGATCACGATGGTGATTTAAGCAGCATTAGATCAGTCCTGACAGCCAGTATCGTCTCCAAACAGTTATGGATACAGTATCACGGGATTTAGAATAAGAAATAAAAAATAAAAAATAAAAAATAAAAAATCCACATGGTATCCAGCAGAGGATTGTTATCATTCGTAGTCCATACATACGCACCGAGGCATTCTCATTCTCCTCAAATGGCATGTTTTTCGACCGGCGCCTGCAGATCTAAAGATGCATAGATATCAGCGTCGAACCTTACAACGAATAGGACTCGACGACAGAGCCATGATGGTGAGCTAAATTCTAAAATGTTTCAGTTCATGAAAGAGGGGACCGGACTGGACTGTTTGGAGAGGATCGTCTCGCAGCAATCGTATTTTCACTCGATTGCGGCGGATACACTCCTTGTCTGTGGTACGAATACAGTTGTTGGCGTCCTGACCGTCAAATCCTAAATCACCTCTTAACCGCCTCAATTGGTTCAGCTGTAGCTTGCATATGGACACGGGGTCTGTACAGCCTCGTGTGCTTATGCTGCCTGCTTGACAATGTCAACAGACTTCTGCCATCTGAGATCTTGGACGACGACATCTAAGATGCTAAGAGTGCGGTCCACTACTGAGCGCATCAGGAGCCGATTGTGTTTTCCACTTGACTTCCTATGACTCAATTAGACATGCCCTTCACCAAGTCATTGCATACCTTACTCTCCCCGTTTTCCAGTCTCTATTCTCTTCTCGTCCTTGTGCACTCTGTACGTTCATATCAACCTTGCTTCTTACGAAGTACCCCTGCTCAAGAACGCCTCCCTTCTCGGCTGCGTATGGATCACTCTTTCAGCTGCACATCAATCTCTCATACCTCTAACATAGCCTCATGTTGGCGCGTCCGTTGAGGCTCGTACCAAGTGCCCCGTCTAAACAAGCCACGCTTACGCTTCCTACAAGCTTCAACCCTCCAAAGTCTGGCGCTCTAACAAGCTCCGGGCGTAGAGCATCGTAGGGCGGTGAATAATGAAAAAAGTAGTTTGGGGGGATGATCCTCCAGAACTCCAGAACAGATCAATCATGAAGAGATGGGGAACTTCCTAGGAGGATATCCTTCCACGCATTCTCACGAAGGTTTAGTGATTAGGTACGGTTGCATCATCGCCTTCGTACGCAGTACGTCTGTGAATATGTACGATACGATACGATACGATACGATACTCTGGAACCATACGTACGTGTTTACTATTTTCCGTAGGTCTTACCACGGAGATCTTTGTACGCTGCATAGAAACAGTACTCAAGACTCTTTGCCGATCGTCGCGATGAGGCTCAACTATCCGTGCCGAGCCTTGGCTTTTGGTTTGGATCTATCATGCTTTGTGATCTTCGTATAATATTGATATGTATGATGAGATTGTCGGTGTCGTGCCAGCCGAAGTCACTGACTTATCCAATGAATAACAAAATACCTCACTGAGTAATATTTGATCGGTCGTTTCGTTACGCATATGCTCGACCCACTCCCTGCACATAGATCTAAATAAATTGCAGGGAGGAGTCAATCCCTCTCCACACTGTGACTCTAATTTACATGCTGTGAGTGAGATCCAATTCATTACTTGCGAGCGTGAGGGGTAAACACTGTAAGGATTCTGCACAATGTATGTACTATCTGTGTAGACGAGAGTATCCGTGACAGACCGCGTCGGCACCAGCGGCCCCCCCGATGCACTTTGCATTGTTATCGTCTCGTCGACTGGCATCATCTGTGCAACGACTCTCGTGCTTTACTATTGCTACATACCACCGGCCATGCCACCATGCCACCATGCCACTATTCCAGCGCCGCAACGTCCCAACGTTGAAAAGGCAGCGTCCACACTTCTCCATCGCCAACAAAACCTTTCAAGCCCCATAAAGGGTCGCGTATCACCATGTTCCTTCGCATAAACTCCTGGACCCTTATAGCCATCGCGGCATCCTGTCAAAATCCAGCCATCAGCTCCGAAGTTGTTCGACAATTGCCTCTACTTCCTCCATCCTCCGCCTACCCTACATACATTCGTCTTCTTTCTCTCTCTCACCTGGGCACCACGGCCCAATAGTCGGGATGGGGGCATCAGGAACTCAGTACACAGAGGAGTCCAAGCTTGACTCTCTTGAGACACTGCGAAATACAGTATTCAACCCAAAAAAAAATGTCTCGTTTTTCGAAACTTCTGAATTTCCCAGCCCTTTTGTAGAGTAAGAAATACCCACAAAAATCATATCTCAAGAATCTCCCAAGAACATTTCCAGAGAGACCCATCGTGAAAATTGCCCTTCTCCCCGCTTGGCATTGTGCAATATGCGAAAGTGGGAATTCTGCGAACACAAAGGACGCGGCAAGGAGAGTCAGGGTGCTCGTGCCTTTTTGTGCTCCAGTCTTCCTGTTCAGTACTTGCTCCACGGGAAATTTCACGGGAAAAGATTGCTGTTGGAATACGACGCCGGGCAGAATATGCAAATTGACATTAAGGAGATCATCCTCGGGAAATACGCGGCGGAGACTCAAAGGGCACCCGAGGAACGAAGGTAGACTCTTTTACGAGTAGATAGAGCTTCCATTCCCTTACCTAAATTTTGATCTGCACGTGTGGTGGGAAAAGTATATATTCGAGAACGTATTAGAGGTGTTCTTCACACCTTGCCGTAATAGGTCCTGGTCTGTCTTGGTCCTTTGATCCCTTCATGTTGCCGCTGCCCGCCCCGATTTCCCCTATGTCTCTTTGCTATGTGTGTATTGTCATGTCGCTCGGACATTTGAGGCTATTTCCAAAATCTTATCTTATCGTCCTCAGCTGGCAAGCCTTCGGCATGTCATTGGGTGAGATCAAGATAATTGAGATCATCAAAACGAGCTGACTCAATATGTATTCGAGCTTCGAGGCTGCGTGAATAGGATACCCAATGACATCTGCGCTCATTATTCTGACATCAAATCTGAATTCTACCCCTCCCTTATTCATATTTCAAGCACTATGAAAGTTGATGCATAGAGAAATTATTTCGAATCACTTTGAATATATTCATAGATAAGATGTTTGCCCAGCTGAAATTACAGTACTTGACAAATAGACTACTATCACAACAGCTCTAAAAATTCTTAAAAAATACTCATTTTTTTTCCAGCTTGCCCATTTTCAGGAATCTGATATTCACCGATGATGTCAATTACTATCTGACTCATTATCTTAGCAAGTACATAGAATATACGTGAATTCGAAAATGGATGGAGGGGCATTTGGGCTTTGCCATGAAAAAGCTCGCTTAATTGTGGGGTGAACTTTTACAATTATTGAGTCAGGAAGCAACAACACACGACGAATTTTTGCCAGTAATTCTTATCGCAACATCACCATGGCGGACTCAGCAGCACCAGTGAAGTCTGTCGAGGAGCAGGTCGCAAACTTGCACCTGGACTCTGTTACCGGAGAAATGGTCTCCAAGTCCGAGCTCAAGAAGCGCGAGAAGAGCCGCAAGAAGGAAGCATTCAAGGCTGAAAAGGCCCCAGTGGCCCAGTCAACTAAGAAGGCTGCAAGTGCTGAGACCACTGAGAAGGATTTGAACCCAAATGTGAGAGCATATATGTGTCTTTGTTGTGGAGTTGCAATTGCTGACGTCAAGGCTAGCAATACTTTGAGATGAGATCCCGAACTATCAACCAATTCCGCCAGACCAAGAACCCAAACCCATACCCACACAAGTTCCAGACCAACTTCCACCTCAAGGACCTCCAGAAGTACAAGGACATCAAGGACGGTGAGACTGACGAGACTGTCGACATCAGAGTTGGAGGCCGTGTCTTCAACAAGCGTTCTTCGGGAACCAAGCTCGCTTTCTACGATATCAAGTCGGACGGCGTCAAGGCCCAGATTGTCTGCATTGGAGCTGAGTTCGAGCAGCAGCACGAGTACCTCCGCAGAGGTGATATAATTGGTGTTGCTGGTCACCCAGGACGCACCAAGGCTGGAGAGCTCTCTATCTTCGCGACAGAGCTCATCCTTCTTACCCCATGTCTTCACCAGCTTCCAGACGAGTACTATGGTCTCAAGGACCAGGAGACCAGATACCGCAAGCGTTACCTCGATCTCATCATGAACGACCCAACCCGAAATGTCTTCCTTACCCGATCCAAGATGATTACCTACATCCGTAGATACTTTGACGAGCAGGACTTCGTTGAAGTTGAGACCCCAATGATGAACGCCATTGCTGGTGGTGCTACTGCCAAGCCTTTCAAGACTTACCACAACGACCACGGTATGGACATGTTTATGCGTGTCGCCCCAGAGCTCTACCTTAAGATGCTTGTTGTTGGTGGTCTTAACCGTGTCTACGAGATGGGTCGTCAATTCCGTAATGAAGGTATCGATCTTACTCACAACCCAGAATTCACCACCTGTGAGTTCTATATGGCATACGCCGATGTTTACGATATCATGGACATGACTGAGGAGCTCGTTTCCGGTCTTGTCAAGCACATCACTGGCAGCTACGTTACCAAGTTCCACACCCAATCCGGTGAGGAGTACGAAGTCAACTGGGAGGCCCCATGGAGACGAGTCGAGATGATTCCGGAGCTCGAGAAGGCCACTGGTGAGAAGTTCCCACCGGGAGAGGAGTTGCACACCGCCGAGACCACCGAGTTCTTGAAGAAGGTCCTCAAGAAGATGAACGTTGAGTGCGCATCTCCGCTTACTAACGCTCGCATGCTCGACGCCCTCGTTGGTGAGTTCATTGAGGAGACCTGCATCAACCCATGCTTCATCTCCGGTCACCCACAGATGATGTCTCCATTGGCCAAGTATCACCGTTCCCAGCCAGGTCTCTGTGAGCGTTTCGAGGCTTTCGTCTGCAAGAAGGAGATTGTTAACGCCTACACTGAGTTGAACGATCCATTTGACCAGCGTCTTCGTTTCGAGGAGCAGGCTAGACAGAAGGACCAGGGTGATGACGAGGCACAGTTGATCGATGAGAACTTCTGTCAGTCATTAGAGTTCGGTCTTCCTCCAACTGGTGGTTGGGGTATGGGTATCGACAGACTTGTCATGTTCTTGACCGACAACTACTCCATCAAGGAGGTCTTGGCTTTCCCATTCATGAAGGAGGAGTCTTCTGCCCAGAAGGCCAAGGAGACCAAGTTGGCTGCTGAGGAGGTTGGCATTGAGCCACAGCCAGAGGAGGGTATTGGTAAGTCTTTCCCCACCACCGTATTTATGGAAGTGTTCTAACCATTATACAGCCCACAAGTAAAAGAGTTATCGAAATAGCTGGAATGTCACCGCGTTTATGATTCATGTGGTGTATGTTAGCAAAATTGGATTTAGAGGTGTAGCAGATAGCTATCGTATTGCTCATCAAGTGACTCGAAGTCCTAAAAATACAAGAAATTCAAATAGAGTTGAGACCTTTATATGCCATTCCCCTCGGCCCGTGAACGCCACCCATGCTTCTACATGCTCTTCGTATCAACATATATACAAAATCTAAATTCTTATAATCATGCACGAATAGGCCCCTTCTGGACTCGTACTTTAGAGTTAGCACCGGATGCCGCATTCTTAAGCGTACGTTCCAGCATTCTGAGAGTGTTTTTTGGGATCCAAATTCGGCTGCCAAGCACCAAGCATCCAGAGAGAAGCGCCAGACTACCAGCCTGATGGGCAGCTGCCAATGGCACAGGCACGAGGTAAAGGAGCGTAGAGATACCTAGAGCAACCTGGAGCGAAACCAAATGCACAACGCCGAGCATACCCTTCTTGCCGTTGGTAGGGAGTGCAGCGCGTACTTTGCGGCCAAAGCGAGTGTATGCCCAAAGCGACATGATAACCGTGAAAGTGGTTACGGCGAGGGTGCGGTGGTTAAGCTGGACAGTCGATGGGTTCTCGAGCATGTTGCGCCAAAACAAGTCGCTGTGATCTTCCTTGCGCGAGTAGAACTTGTCGAAGAGCTCGGAGCCTGGTGGGTGTAATCCCTTACCCATGTATGGAAACTCATTGTAAATCAAGCCGGCGTCAAGGCCTGCTACCAGTGCACCTGAGAGAGCGGTCACGAAGACGAGTGCGGTCAGACCAGCGATCGACTTGCGGAAGAAAGAGAGGTCCTTGTGAGCGATTTGTTTGAGAGTTTCAAGACCCTTGGATGGGTCTGCAAAGAGCTTGTGCTGGCGGAAGATGGCGAGTGCGTTCCAGAACATGGCCGTGTAGCAGATGAATGCAGCTCCGAGATGTGCGGCGAGACGATATTGAGACACTCTTGGATGACTTCCGGGGGCGAACAAATCATCTTTAAGACCAGATTTCACCATCCACCATCCGATTACTCCTTGGAAACCAATGAGTACTGAGATACCGGCAAGACGTAGAGACATGCTCTTGGAGACTTTGCGACGAGCGACGAAATAAATGGCTGGGAGGACAAAGGAAAGACCGACGAAGCGCCCCCAAAGTCTGTGGCCCCATTCCATGTAGTAAATCTTCTTGAATTCAGAGAGATCCATGTTTGGGTTGAGGAGCTTGTATTCCGGAGAGGCTTTGTATTTCGAGAACTCGGATTCCCAGTCATCGGCGGACATTGGTGGAAGAGAACCAGTGACGGGCTTCCATTCTGTGATGCTCAATCTGAGTTGTATTAGTATTCATCTTAAATGGAAACAGAATGAAGGACATACCCAGATTCGGTCAGACGTGTGAGGCCTCCAAAGACGACGATACCAAAAACACTGCCAGCACTTGCGAGAAGCCAATATCCAACGGACTTTGAACTTCTCTCGGGAAAGAAGCCTGACTTCTCAATCTTAGCTTGAGCGGCTGAAGGAACTCGGTTCTTCAAAGACTGGCTAAGAGCTGACATGGGAGAGGCCGTAGAAGCACTTGTGATATCGGAAATGGGATTAGAAGCGTTGGGAGTATGAGCATGCGAACTGTTGAAACGAGCATTTCTTGAGAGGATAAATCCGCCTCTTGCTTTCGATTGTAAGAGGGATGGCTGTGATTCGGGAAGCCATTGGCGACACTCAGTTATCTCTTTGAACAGCCTTGGAGCCGCTCGACGCAGCCCAGGCATAAAGGAAGCCATTGTGGGCGGATTGACGATGTTGTTGCACAATAGCGAGGTAACTTTGAAGAAAATCGCGAATATCAAATCATACGATAACCATTAGCTAAGACGACTTGAATGTTCCACTACTGGTTGGATGGTGGAAGGTCGGGTGGAATAAGTTCCGCGTCTGCCGACCCTCGCCGATCAATAAGGGTCAATAACAATATTGATGCCTGTTAAGACATGCTCCCTAGATGTCACTGGCCAGCCCCATAAACACCATGGACGAATCATTCACCTATGCGATGATTCTACAATCTATTAGTACTATGATAAGTTGAATTTTTGTATCCGCAAATGTTTTCAGCACGCAACACAGATACCCCAAACCCGTTCCGTCCTGCTCTGCAGTATCTTCTAAAGACTCATGCTGCTGCTACCGCTCCTTGGACAGGGTCGTCGCAACGGCGCAGTCATTCTATAGAAAGCCTCGACTCGGAAGATGAAAGGGACCGCGAAAGTGAAGAATACAATATGAGCTCCCAAACCCAACAATCATCCTCGACACTCCACACGGGAGCATATCCCCTTATTACACTGTCGCGGTCACCATCACCACACGCCGGGAAGCGGTCGTCGTCGAACCCGGAATTAGACAGTGAAGATGAGGATATGGACCAATACGAATCTGGCCGTCCGTTCCTGTTGCATGATGGGAGTAGGAAACAGGGATGGAAGGGTATGCTTCAGCAAGGTGGATTGGGTCAATTCTTCTTCACTACGTCTGTAGGCTGGCAGGTGTATATTGGAATTCTAGTAATGTGGGTTGGAGGATGTGGTATAGGATTGCTTTGTATGAATAGAATTGTGCTTCTGAGTATGACCAGCAATCTCTTTGATATGAATGAAGCTAACTTATGTAGCTGGTGTTTACAAATTCCCATACCCTCTGGCAACTACGCTTTTCCAACTTCTCTTGACACATTTCCTCCTCATCATTATGGCGAAACTTACCCAACTACTCAGCTTTTTATTGAACGGCTCTGGACTATCTGCTGCGATTGCGCCTAGTCATCCCGTACAATCCCCACCGCACGGATTCAGAGGTGCTCCCAATAAGAACAGTCTCACTGGAGCTGTTGGCAGGCTCATCGCAAGAGGCACAGGAGGCATTGCAGGCGGTGGCTTCCTTGAATTCGATACTAGTATTGCTCGCCAAGTCCTCCCACTGGCCGTTATATATGTTGCGAAGGTTCTTCTTAGCAATCTGTCTTTTGCATATACCCAGCTTCCAATGTATGTGGTGGCACGAATGGCCGTCATTCCATTGTCCTTGATCTTTACCTCATGTCTGGGTCGAACATCACATACTGTTACAACGCTCTCCGCAGCACTGACCGCAACTCTATTCCTGCTGATTGGTGCCTATCGGAGCGATATTCGAATCACTTGGGAGAGTATTGTTGCTGGGCTTGTCTCGTCCATATTCGTGGCACTTTATCCAGTACAGATCCAAAGAACATACAGATCCCTGGTGTCTGGTCTTGTGCCGCAGGGAGAGCTGTTGACAGGTCTCATACCATCATATGCCACTGGCGCGGCAGACTCATCAGGATCCAAGGAGGAATCTCGAGCCGTCTGGCGTCTATTCCATTATACATCTCTCCTTGCCATATTGATCCTCACTCCCATTGTCCTATTCTCGGGCGAACTTGGTGACATCTACCACAATTGTTATTTTCTGGACGTCTTCTTCCATTGGCTCATGATGACTTGTAGTGGTATCGGTGCTTGGGCTGTGTTCTTTAGCACTATTGTGTTAACAAAATCTACCAGTCCGTTCACTGCAACATTCTTGTTCGTGCCAAAAGCCGCATTTATACTCCCAGTACTGAGCAACTTCAAGATGCCAGTATATAGCTGGGTCGGAATCTGTTTGTGCTGGCTAAGTTGTGCTTGGTTTTTGCTCGGAAAAAGACGAGAAGGACCAGTGGTTGGGCGGGGACGCTTTGGAAACTGATGCGTTGGCGTGATATATATTGTAGACCGATGTTAAATGAGTTGTAGATAGCACGTTCCAGTTCGATTATTTTGTAAAGTCCGTGTTTCGTTGGTGCAAATGATACACACTGATACATAGCGGAGATTTGAATTGCCCTGTGTTGAACAGTGGATGATAAAGCGGGATTTACCGTTCTCAATTGAGTGAACCTACCTACATCGATGGCATTGGGTGGTTCTGAGAATTTGATGATGATGATGATGATGATGATGATGATGATGATGAGGAGGAGGAGGATATTAATGATCGTTTTCATCTTCAAAAGTCCTCTATCCCCCTGTCATGTTTACCTTGCTGCAAAAGTTGTGCTGAACGATCATTAATAATTATGACGGAGAGACCGACATTGTCTGACAGCGAATCTTTAATGAATGGATTGGCCTGCGCGCGGGGTATGCCGCGCCAAAGGCCTACCTAACATTTCTCTCAGGTAAGCTATGCCTGCGACCGAGCGGCAGCTTTACTTAGTCGTTAGCTTCGAGGGCCGACCTGACTTTCCCGTCATCCACAAAGACTTCGTTTCGCAGGAACAACGACAATACGCCAATTCGTCGCTACTCAATTTGCACGAACAGGTTTGGGTGACTCGAATCGGTCAGGCCATTCGGGGCCTGCAAGAACGACCCATCATAGGTGTTGATAATCAATGCTTCGCCGACACTCTACGAATTCTCCCTCCGCGCCACGATGACGGAGACCAGAACAGGACGTTCTACACAACCTGCCTCTGCAACGAGAGATTCGCCAGAGCCCAACGGTATGGACCAAGGCGGTGACGATGACGGCACTGTCCGCTGCATCTGTGGCTTCGAGGAAGTGCCAAAAGAACTCTTGAACCCCGAAAGCAGCGAAAACCTCGACGACGAGGGCCGACCGATCATAAAAACAGAACAGCAAAATCCAGAGCAGATGGAGGATCTAGCTGGATTCTTCTTACAATGCGATACGTGCCAGGCTTGGCAGCATGGCGTCTGTGTAGGCATCACTACCGAAGATCAGAGCCCCGAGAATTACTATTGCGAAGAGTGTCGAAAGGATCTCCACATCATTCGCACCAGAATCAACGGGTAGGTCCCTTTCGAGCGTGTCAAGCCTGCGTGTATTTCTGTATTGGCTGCTTGTGGTGTGGCCTAGCCGAGGATGACAAGGCTGTCTTTCAACCACCAAATATACATATCACAACACTGTCTTCTTTGAACCTTGTTCATCTGCTAACAATATGGCTACCAGTCTTCGATATTCGCGATATCTTCCCTCCAACCCGGATGCATCCAGAGGTAGCTCACGGGCAGCATCATTTGGAAAAGAAGGTACACGGTCTCCAAGAGGCAGTAGAAATGGCCGCCCGTCATCCGCGGCTCAAAGTGCTGCTAAACGAAGATCAACCATGAACAGCAGAGACGCTGCTTACGATGAGGATGAACAACTAAGAAGAGCGATCGAAGCCAGCAAGGGCGAAAATAAAAGTGGTGAGAGTGCAGATGGGGGTACTATCCGACGGGGCAAGCGAGACCGTAGTAATAGTGAGGAGTAAGTATCTTCTTCATGTAAGTTTCAAGGGCAAGGCTGATGTTCGCGATAGCGATCACGTATCATCCAAAAGACAACGAACTACATCCGACTCTCCTACTCCACCACAAAATCACCGTCGGTCGGATTCGCAGAATATGTCGGATGATGAAGCAGTTCCTAGAAATGCCAGTGGGAAACGTATACGCGGCGCAGCTGCTCGAAACCACAGAGAGAAAGAGATGCGAGAAGAGAAAGAGCGGCAACGTACAGAAGCGGCCAATAAGCGAAAAGGTCGTGCTGAGAGGCGTAGAGTTGATGGTGAGTGAGACCAGAAGCTGTGCCGTAACGCGACTAACCGTCCCAAACAGATAGTTCAGAAGAACAGCAACCCCCTCCTAAGGAAAAGGCCCCGTCTATTGAGCCTCCAGAGCCACCGGCTTCCTCCCAGCCTCCTGCTCCCGAATCACCACCGGCTCTTCAAGCGCAGCCTACGTCCCATCGCAAAGGTGGAAGGCCTCCAAATGCTCGAAAAGGCAAACTCGGGAAGAACCAATATACCAAAGATAAAGATGACCGAGATGGATCACCCGGTCGGAGTCAATCCCGTGATGTGGATAATGGGCATACCATAAATACCAGAGCCGCCAATGCTGAGGCGAAAGTTGGGAGATCTAAGGGACATAACATGCACAAGGTTTCAATGGTGGATCTTAAGAGAAGGGTCACAGGGATACTAGATTTCATAACACGAACCCAAGTCGAAATGGCTGAGGATCCTTCACCCTTTAGGAATGAAGCTGGGAGTGCTCTAATGAAAGATTTGGCAGATGGCGTTTCGGACATAGTCAAAGTCAACGGCAACGGTATTACTAACGGCGAAAAGGCTGACAGTCAAGAATCTAAGGAGAAGGAGTTTAAGGATCTTTCTTGTGTTGAGATGATGGATGTTCTCACGCGAGAACTAATGAAGTGGAAGGAGGAGTTTACTTGATTCAAATATCTGATTAAAATAGGGTCTGGAATAGGGAAACATCATGGCGCAGGAGCGGCATTCGGCGTAGTACTTTGGCGCTGGTTGGTAATGGAAGGCGGTTATTTTGTGGCTAGTTTATACCCTTCTACTCCTTCAGACAATCCGATCTCTCTTTGTCAATGACTGGCGGTGATAGGTTTTGCGAGTCCATGAATGAATGCTTTCCAGCCTCTTCTGTGAACTGTGATGAACTTACAGCCTTGAAGACATACTGTATTATAGTTGACAATCGCCAATAAGGTCGAAGCTTTTTGTACCAGTAGATAGTCCTATTGCTGTAATATCTAATTTCCTTTAGTTTCTTGAGAATTGCAGAGCAAATGATACTCGCTTGTACTCAGTCGAGTAGAGCAGTTCGTGAGATAGGTCATTTCCTTCAAGAGAAGAGAAGAATGTCAATTCAGAATGTCCCTTTCAAAATGAATTATAAAGATTTTGGGTAAAAGAAATGATAAAAATGGAGACCCAAAACAAGTATACTTTAGCCTAAGAATTTCATAAGAGTGCTGGGCCGTCATACATGAGGTACGGATCTTAGTAGGGAGTACCTTGCCTTTTTCTTGCATTATCTTCGGCAAGAAGTCCATCACTCCATATCCAAGCAATCTACGGGGAATTTCCACATTTCTTGATTTCATCAAGCATTTTGACAGGTCTCCTGATCCATGACGCTTGCTACCCTGCACGACAGAAGTGGCTAATGTGCCACTATTCCAAAAGGCGGGCGTTGAAACTCTTCCACCTCTTGTGGCTTGTCCCAGCCAGTTATCCAAACAGACCAGCCCTGCACCAGCGCAACGTCATAACAGCAGAAAAAGCTGCCGCAACCTCTCCACCCTGGCACACATGCGCCGCGCATACCACTCACAACATGGCATTTGAAAGAATCCAATTCACCGTCGTGCAGCTTTCTTGCTTTTTCGGTCTTGGCACGATGTACCTTTCCATCGTCATGTATGTAGGTTGTAGTGCGCAGACGGGCATGATCGGCGGCTTGCGTTGTTTATTGCCCTTGGTTGTCTGGGGAAGCTGGCAGACTGGTCATTTCTGCAATATTGAGGTGCGGCATATAGGTGGGTGATGGGTCGCACTCAGCGAACAGGAATCTTTCCTCGGTCGTGAGCAGAAACTCTCAATTCAATACTTTCATAGTCTATACACTTGTTCTTCCTGCATCTGAGCAGAATAATAAATTTCCAATATCTTCTCCCTCTTGGCTCAAGCAGAGCTATATAGAAAGCGAAGTTCTCTCGCTATCTGTCACTCGATACCAGCTCCTTTCAAAGGACCCTTCACTGCGAGGAATTTTTATAACACTTTTTAAGTGATCTCCAAGATGTTTGGCAGAAATAAGGCCTCGCAGTCTGAGAAGACGCGTCCTGCAACCAGGAAAGAGAAGATGACTTGGGATGTCCCGTAAGTTACAAGTTCCCAAGAAGCAAGCAGTCTTAAGACAGCGGCGAAGTCCCAAATATCTTACGATCTAACAAATTTAAGTGTATTCTTCGGCATCATGCTTGCCCTTTCCATCGCCGAGCTAGGTTTCACGGTCGACTCTTTCATTTATCTGCAACGAAAGCACAAGTGGTGGTCCAATAGCGAGCGCGCACGATTGGCCTTCTTGATCTTCTCAGCTGTACGAACTATCGCCCTATCATCCGTATACGTGGGCTTCCACTGTGCTCAGAAATACTTCCATTCCATGTTCCACACAGTCTTCCTCTTCCTCAGTACCGTCTTTTGGATCATTTCTGGTGTCCTCATCCATCAGATGTGGGGTTATAAGGAATGCGGTGGAGTTGGTGGCCTCAAAGGGGGATTGAACGAGTGTCACGAGATCAAAATTATTGAAATCATCGCCTGGACCATTGCAGCTGTTTCTGTGGTTGCAACAGTACCTGTTGTGATGAATGCAATCAAGAGACGCAAGAGACTGGCGGAGTCAAAGAAGACACCTCAATCTGGATAAGCGAAGTTATGAATAACGCGGTGGGGGATGGAATTGTTATATTGAGGAGGATACGAAGTTTTGATATACCCTATAGTAAAATGTTTCAGTAATGTGTTGTAGAATCGTCATCCGATTGATACTTATTCTTTTGAAAATCTCGCTTCGTGAACTTCTACAAAGTCCGTTTGATCACCACTATCGATCTCTGCATCAAATAACAACTGCTTCTTCCTTTTATCCCAAACAATCTGTTTCCCAAGAAACAATCCCTAATATACGCACTTCATACGCTCCGCTAGCCGCTGGATCTGCTCTATGAAAACAATTCCTTCAGCCTCTAAGTACACTTGGTTTCACAGTTCTGCAATTATATCATGAATTGAGTACTCTGTGTACCTAGATGCTGTCAACTACTGGGTCAATAGGCAATTGAGTCGATATCGACCAACAATGCGTACACGTAGTTGAGCTCACTGAGAAATCAAGTCATTACAAAAATAAACACAGTTGTTAGGTATAATCTGCAAAGCAACTTTTAGAACCGAAGGCCAATCACCATTTATCATTGCTCTCACATACGAGGCACACCATTTGTCGCGTACCCAAAAGCTCTTATATGCTATAACCGTTTTATTTCTTGTTTATGATCGAGGAAATCTATGAGCTCCAGCATATCACTACACGCAAGCATTTCTATCCTCTCAGTCTTGCTAAGCAGACTAATGCCCCGATTAATTTCTCCACCTCCACACATCTCGCTCAGATGATGGAGAACCAGCTTGAATGGTAGGGGAGCTTTGATAACTTTGTTCATGAACTTCTCAACTGCTTCCCAAGGGCAAGTATCGACACCAGAAAACAAAGCTGGGTTCTCTAGTATTCCTCTCGCTGACATAACTCCATCCACGCCCGTCGCAGCAGCAAGGCTATGAGCAGCTGACAAGGTAAAGACATCGCCGTTAAGAATTGTAGGAACAGTCGTGATAGAAGCCAACAATCTAACCGCCTCAACATTGACTGGGACTGAAGACCGCTGAGAACGTGTGCGGCCATGGATCGTGATGAAGTCAACGCCAGCTGCTTCAACAGCTTTGATGAAGTCCACTGTCTCCCGCAGATCTCGGTGAATTCTGATTTTCACACTGACGGTCTTACTTTCCGCGTAGCCCAAATCTGCCATGGTACTTTTCGCAGATTTCACCATTGAAGCTACGAGCTCGCGTTTGTGCATCAAGGCGGCCCCAAGAGTCTCAGCGCATGCCCACGATTGAGGACAGCCACAGTTTAGATCAACTCCCGCTACCCACGGGGCAAGAAGTGTTGTAGCGCGCGAAAGCTCTTGAGGAGAGTTCACGCCGAACTGTAAAATTGTTGGCGTGTCGGTTGGTGATGTAGTGAAGTCTAAGTAGTTAGCACATGGATAAGCAAGGTATCTCGGAACAAGATTGGGATCTTCCAAACTTAATATGAATTGTAAAACTAACCACTATCACGTGCATGCACACTTCGATTGAACTCTTTTGCTAGGATCTGAATTGATCAGAATACTTTCAATCATGGTCAAACAAGAGCGCCATACCATTGGTGTCCAAGCAAGATCAACTCCATATTCTAGAACAGTTTCTCGAAATGCAAGCTGTAAATTTGGTTAGTGGGTGCGCAGAATCGACCCGAACTTTTATTTTCAAACTCACCTTACTGTACCGCACCATAGGCGCAGAAGCATAAAGAGGTCTTCCATCTATCTTTGCAAGATCGAAGAGCTTTAATGGGCTGCAGGATAAATGAGCATTTGTACGACATTGACAGTGGATGGGAAATGATCCTACTGAATATCTCCCTTTCGGTAGTCTTGGACATCGCCGGACTCAGACACTTCAAACATTTGTGCAGTGTAAGGCTCTTATCACATTGCAATAACACAAAGTTTGTCCGGAGGCAGTACCCTGTTGCACTTGAAAGGTTGAGGAATGACTGATATCCACGAAATATCACGTGGAAGAGCTTTGCAGTCCGGAATTACTTTACTCCGACGTCTTATGACTTCGATCTTATCGTCCCCATAAGTTGTTCGTATCCATTGCATACAGCTTGGGATATTTGTTTTAAGTTGATGTGAAACTACCTCTGTATTTCAAAATATTGTGTAATTCTACTGATTTCTTGCGGAATATCGGCCAACTCGGATTAAATTGAAAGTGCAAACGCTGAGCTTGACTTCTTGAGAGGCTGATGGATCCGAGCTGAAGCTCCTTTCCTATAATATTGCGAGTCTCCAAGGAATGAGATTGATCCAGACGTATTTGCCTTCAGCGAAGATTCTATATCAAGTGTAATGAAGGCTTCTTGCTGTCACTTTGCTCATCGCTTCACATGAATGCGACTCACTCACTTCTCTTGTATATACCTGCTTCCATGATCAGGAATAGAAGTACTTAATCATTTTCTCGAGCTCAAATACCACGCTTTAGCATCTCCTCAGAGTTGTATCACCATAAGCTGGTATATCCTGCTGAGTCACAGTTGACTCTTGGGAGACCAAGGGACCAAACAATGTGGACACAAAACCAGAACCCAACCTTAAACGCGCCCCTAATATCTCATATCTTCTATAGCCGGAACTTTCTCTTGCAGTGCATGCAAAATGCGTCTTCACGAATCTGATGGAGGGGCGCCTTGTCACACTTGATAGGTAAGGTGGCCATTGGATTCTCCACACCAAGCTTCTTCAGTTCCTGGAAGAATTCAAGTGCGTCGAAGTCCAGATCATTGACCACCTGACCATCTGAGTGATAGCGTGTTTCTTCATAGATCTTGGAATCCATCTGTTCGTCTTCCTCCTGATTCTGCAGTTCGTTCAACATCAACTCCCTATCGATCTCGAGCTGTTCCTCGAAGATGTCCTTCTCTAGTTGTGAGAAGTCGCTGTCGTCAGTGTTATCTTGAATGTATCGTTTCATCATCTGTTCAGGATCCGTATAATAGTCGGTCTCGTCATCTGACGCAGCCAGTGATCTATGTCCGAATGTCTTCAGCATTCGTTGATGACTTCTGTTGAACCTATCTCTCAGTGTGATCCCGGATTTGCAATGAGAACCTGCTCCTCCGGAGTATGTGCGTGTAAATTCTTCCTGGATTCGTGTCCAGTCGTTCAGACCATCTGGCACGGGAATTGAAAGTAAGACTTGGACACGCTCAACACGGACAACCACTATGGCACATTTTAGTCTGTCTGCATATATAAGATGGGAATGTGATATGCAGACTTACGTGTGTAGTCGCGTGTATAGATCTCGAGATCAGAGCTGTTGAGATGCATCATGGCTTCTGGAGCAGGCCAATTGTTCGAGATATCCACCAACTATGTGTATAAAGTCAGGGAACAGCGCATTCTTACATTGTGTATTCAAGAGAGGTAAGCTTACTGACGCCATTGTGCTTGATACGGTAGCAAGCAGACTCCGCAAGTGCGTGATGGTGCAACTTAAGCCGATGGTGATTTAGTCTAAAAGCATATGTGACTCGAACTAGCGTTATGTCTGCGATGTTGTGAGGCTGCATGAGTCTGCCAAAGATATTGTTTATTTTCATTTTCACTCTCACTTTCGTCGTACACTTGCGTTTATTACCACAACACAACACAACACTATCTGGTTTGCCACAAACACTTAAATTACAAGACCCATAGATCTTCAAAGTCTTCATCAAATCATAGGATCATAATGTCATCCGTGAGTGACATGCTTATGACGCCACACACGCATTCTATATATGCTAACTACACAAGAACTCACAAAACATCTCTGAAACTACTAGGTCCATTCAGATGGCCTCTACTCAGCAAGGTTCTGGTCAGGAAGCCTCTGGTCAGCCAGCTTCTAGTCAGCAAGCCTCTGGTCAGGAAGTAATTCCAAATGGTCTTACAGAAGAGCAATATTAGACCATACTTATGATCGAGTTTACTAGGCTATACGGCGACTACTGGACCACAGTGGATGATGATGATTGAGCTGCAAAGCATGAAGCTTTCTCAGAGCAAAGAAATTATGGATATCTGGCGGGAAGCCCTTTAACACTCGATTGACATGGGAATTCTGAGTTGGGACTAGCATCAATCCATAGTCTTTCAATTAGACTCTGCTACCACTATTTTCTTGACCAGTTGAATTTAATGTATGTGCATATATGTGCTTGCTCATGGAATTCGACGATAACTAAGCGTCGACAAAGCTACAATCAGCTAACTCAAATAAAGAACTGAAATTATGCTAAAAAGCAACTCGAAAGTGATCAAAGTTCCAAGACTGTTCTACTTCACACAATTAGAATCTTCTAGTATGAGGCAGGGTCATTCGTAAGATAAAGAATTATGGCACAATCTTGAAGTATGAGAAGTACACCGCACATAAAGAGATTGAAGTGGTCTTGATTTTAGAAGGAGTCCTTCTATACTTCTCAGAGTCTTATTGGAATGGAGCTCTAAGAATCTCGTAAGACAAAGATTAAGTTTGATCTAACCTTCATGAGTTGCCTCCCTACTAGTTACCCTCATGTGTTTCCTCTCCTTGCTGGATCCTCTCATGTGCTTTCTTCAGAGCCTGATTTGTAGCAATATGATCATGGAGCAGTCTGTAACTTCGTGAAACCCGATCACGAAACGTCTCCCAGTTTGAACATCTGGTTCCAAATCCAGTGTTGTTGTTGTTTGCCTTGAACGTGTTCATAATTAGAGTCCACTGTTGTGCGCCACGGACCTCAACAAGAGCCAAGGACGCTTTAATGGTGTCGATCTGGACAATTACTATACCGAATCAGATTTTCTATAGATAAAATGATAAGAAGCCAGTATAGTTACTTACGACCTCTGTGCTTGGTGTATGTGGATCTCTCATTTTCTGTGAGAAACATGAGGTTTTCGGACTTTGGCCAGTTCCCTGGACCAGGGGTAGCAGTGGGGTTGGCGATGGTCTGTTTTGATATCAGCACATTACATCTATGAAGTACAAAAGACAACTGAACCTACGTTAGGAGTAGCAGACATTGTATATAATTGAGGTTTGTAGCAGGGTTGGTTTCTGGATGCTGAGGCGGTCGAGGTAATGCAGTAGTTGAGGCGGTGGATGTGGGTTGGAGAGAAAAGAGTTGCCTACACAGCAGTCAATAAACGCCCTGAGGATATCGACGACGACTAACCCTCGGCGAATAAGCGTCTGCATATTAACGTCGATACTTGGGCTGTCAATGCTTGGGTGGTAGATACTCGGGGCGTCGATATTTAGAGCGTTGATACTTGGGCGCTGACACTTGAAGCATCGACAACTTGACGACTAAGCAACGACAACCTAACATCAACCGAGTATCAACACAAAACTTACCCAAAGTGACTAAACAAAATAAATCTAAACACAATAAGCACTTCATAAGAAATCGACAGGGATTTCACAACCGTCTCACATGAATTGTGTTAGATCTTCACAAAAGAAGATCATAAGTTATGCTGTTTTTAAAAATCGGTAGTATTCCTTATTAAAGGGGCGTTCTACCGCAGTGCATGCATTTCTCTCCCCTCTGACGAACCTGGTGAAATGATGCCAATTGGCAGCTTGTAGAAAGAGTCAAGATACCACCTTCCATTGAGACGACATGTACCATAGGGCCGGAAGACATGACTGATAGGAGTTGAGCGCCGGTTGCATCACCTTTGAGCTCATCGTCATCCCCGGACCTTTCCTCACCATCATCTTTTTCATCATCATTCTTCTCATCCTCATCCACCTTACCCTTCCCATCTCCATCCACACCCTCCTCCTCTTCATCATCAGAACGTTGATTTTGAATTGGTGTGGCAGCTACCTGGTTCTGGCTTTCTCCTTCCTGGACATTTATAGAAATATCCTTGGCTTCAACAATCGCTCGTGAGTCACTTGAATTTGTAATATTCGACTCTGATTCAACATTAGAATTCCTCCTATTACTAGCTAATCAACTGAGTGTATACTTACCGGTACTATTAGACGCGATTTCATCATTACTACTCAAAGCACTTCTAGCAGCTGTGTCTTGCGCAATGAGCTCCCTCAGACGCCTTTGATGACGACAGAGTCTACTAACGAAGGACCGACCTGAGTTACAATTTGTTCCACCGGCATTTGGATAGAGCCTCTTGTATTCGACCATGATCATACCCCATCTGTCGTTTGCTTTGACGCCAGGATATCTTGGTGGTGGAAGATGATGCATTGTCGAAATAATATTGTGGACGCGGTCAGTGACTGTAAACCACGGAACATTAGCAATCTAGAAATGCGCCAATAGGAGAACATGTACTTATGCTATCTTACATAGGTAGTATTGGCTGTAGATGTTGCGATCTTGCTCGGTTAGAGATGTGAGCGTGTCGACTGCTGGCCAGTTGCCGAGACTCAGGTTTGTGTCTGAACTCTGAACTTATTAGATATATTGGAATGTAAGTTGATGGGATCAAGAGAGAACTTACTGTCGACATTATGAGGACGTATTATGTGGCTAGTACTATGCAGAGATGCAAAAATTGACAAGAGTAAGCTGGTGATTGTCTTAGGAACAACTTGATATGTTGCATGTAAGCCAGTGTTGTTATGTTGGGAAGCAACTTAAATACTGGAAGAAGTAAGAGCCAGCATTTTAGCGAGAATTTGCAATGGTGCGCATGAGGCATAATAGCAATGCGATGAAGTTAAGGTAGACATTAAGGAGTCGGGTTGCAGGATGATAGACATCTAGCAACGGCTGGTGAGGTCTCATTCGAGGAAAGCAAGAACTTGGCTGACAGGAGCAGAACTTGAACTTGAATCTATCAACAGCCAACAGCTCACAGAGCCGAGGAAACACGAAGAAACATAAAACATAACTCACATACTGTACGTCTTCCTAGCCATAGGACGTACTCTGAGTTCTGTTGATGGTACAGCCATATCGCCACACTCAAATATCTCTTGATTGCTGACAGCTTCCCAATATGTTGCTGTCTCCTTAAAAGCAACTGCTGACGCTTGCCTGAGTAGCGTTGAAATCCCACAAGCATAGCTTGGAAACCAACCAAGTGCTACGACATCCAATCTCCAAATCCTTGCTTTCGATCACTTGAGCATCGATCACAGTTACTTGTGTGCTCGAACCTGATACCCGCGACATCGTGGACAGGTAGTGTCGAAAGCTTCGCCCCTTTCGATCATATATCGCATCAGTCTCTTATCACGTCTAATTCTGGCGACAAGATTGTAACCATTTGAGCAGTTCTTGCCAGGACGTTCGGACCAAAGCTCGTGATGCCTCGCCAAGACGGCTATCCATATCGTATTCGGGTCTTGAAGGAGCAAACTCCCCTCTCGACGGTGTTGGCGTCGAGGATGACTATGAACCAAACATGTCAGTAAAACGATATAGCATTGGGTTTCTAAAAGAGAGAAAACATCTTACTACACCGGTCATCCGCGAAAGTGAGCCTATCCTTCTCGTTCAGATGCTCAAGCTCTTTCGGATCCGGCCAGTCAAGTTGGTTGGTATGTGCAGCTAACTTCTTGATATGTTAGCTGAATAAGGGTACGTAGTAGAATGGAGAGTGATCTTACATTTGCCAATGGCTATGCTGATAGGCAATAGAAACAACAGTGATGAGCTGAAAGATATATAATAAGGGCTAGAAGTCGAAGATGAGATCGTGAACCTAACAGCGATTAGAAGGAGACGCGCCACTGAGGAACACAATGCTTAGATTCCGAACGGATCGAGTTCTTTTAGATCCCCATAGTTGCTCGGGTCAAGCTCTCAGCAAGCTCGCCGTCGCGGGGCGTCATACATGGCGAACTTTTGTCAGCTACAGCCTCAAGGCTTTATCTCACAAGTACGACAGCATGTGTCCATTCCCTCATTTCACGATAGCTTCGGCTCAAAGAAAGGGATATCATTGAGTATTTGACTATACAAAACTAGCTACTTTCTCCGACGATATGATGGTTAATATATGAAGGGAGTGATTCAGAGGTTGGCAAATAACACTTGAGCATGCAAGCACAAACCCCAACTCGTATATCAAACACAGATTGATATAGGTACCGAAGCTGAAAGATCACCTGGTTTTCTCGGAAGAGGGTTTTCGGAAGGGAAGATAGCAAATATAATGAGAACCAAGCAAACTTGAGCCAAAGGAAGGTAGAAGGTGATAACACACCTTGACAATCCAACAGTGGCACCCTCTAGCTATTCCCATATCAAAAAGCCACCAAATCCATAATCACACATTCCTACCCATTTTTAAGTCAAATCTCAAATCAACTCTGCATGATTACGGCAGTGCTTGGCCGCAAGTGACGTTAAATATCGATGGGTTTGCGAACTCGTCAACTCCCAAATGCGGACTCATCAAGGGACACAAAACAATCAAAAAGGGGGTTATTCTTTTTTCTTCTTTTTTTCGCAGCGTAGTTAGCAAACGCTACAAGCATGAGAAAGCTTTCGGAGGTAGTTATTATCAATTTGTCCTTGCAAACAGAGCGAGGAAATTTATATCTCGATTTTGACTAAGTGCAAATAAATTCAAGCTTCATTCTTCGGGGCCAAATACTGCAAGCGTGTCCAATTTCGACGGAAGATAGAACATGCAGTTTTCCTCTTACAATTTCTGCACCTGTACATTGTGTTGTTGATTGGTGCAATGACAAGATAGGCAATCATGCGGTGAATGAGATACATGGGAGTGAACATGGATGGGTAGGATAGACAGAAGCTTTTTGAATAAAATACTTTTGGCATATCAACATACATATCAGGTATAGATTGATTGATCGATCACGTATCATATATGCAAGAGAACAACAAGAACACATCGCATTTTTCTAAGTCCTTGCTCAGAAAAATCCCTACTCAATTCAAGTGCAATATCCCAATATCTAACTTCAAGCAATGATCAACGCCCTACACCTCGCTGTAATCCAACAATATGACTTTCCAAGCAGCTCACTTTCTCTCACCCCTTAACTCTTAACGACTCAGCAAGCCAACGTCTTCGGCAACTTCACTTCTTGCCAAACCATCTCACAGCCCACATTTGCCCTCATAATCGCTCTACGTTCCAACCACGGCTTCACACCCACGTCCACCCCCATATCCACCTCCCCATCCTCATCCCCATCCCTCCCCACCCCCACGCCGTAAAACCACACCAACCTCCCAACCTCCGCGCTTCCCCTCCCCAAAGCCCTCAAGTAAGCCCTCACACAGTAAAGCTCCCAATGCGCCTGCAGCCCCAAATGATCAAAAACGCGAATCTCCAAATCATGCCTCTCCAAGAAGAGCAAGAACAGCGGACCGGGCTCGCTAAGCCGCAACATCATCCGCATGCCCTCTATTCGGCTCTTGGCTCTCGATCCCGCCGCCTCCCGATCAGCGCTCTCCTCGCTCTTCCGCACGAGCGTGTGCGTCGGCACGAACCAGCCGTCGCGGATCTCGGCGCGCAGAATCGTCGCTGATGCGCTGTAGTGGGTGGCTATGCGGCGGTTGCAGAGGGGCGCTGCGTGGGTCTGTAGGAGTGTGTGGAGGTGCGGGTGGGTGTGGCGGATTGAGAGGTAGTCTTTTGGGGGGAGGTGGGGGAGGATTTGGAGGAGGAGTTCGGGGGGGAGGGTGGTTAGGGACATTTTGGGCGGTGGGGATGGGGTGTAGGGGTTTGAGAGTGGGCTTCTAAGCAGTGATTCTCGTGGGACTTATTTTTATTTTGGTTGTGTTGCATTGGTGGTTGTTGTGGTTGTTGATTGTTGATTGTTGATTGTTGATTGATGTGGCTATTCTATGGGCGGTGGCTTGTGCTCTGCGAGTCCTGCTCGTCGTTGCTCGTTGTGCAGATCTAGAGATGCGGCGATGAGACTGACTGCCGCTCTTGCTTTCTGGCTCATGGAACATCAGCTCGTGTCGTGCGTTTAGATTGTGCGTGTGGCTGGCGTCAGCGATTGTGGTATGCACTTTCTGGTCTTGCCGCTGGCTAATGTCCTGGGGGTGATGTGGTTGCCGCCTACATTGTTGTATGTCTGTAGGCGCCGTCCATTTTATATTCCGGACCGATGCAGATGCCGATCCATCTCAGGTATTCATATCGACCCGTGCATATTGGGTCTGAGAACTTGGAAGTGTAGAGTATGACGGTGCATCTTCCACGTTTGATGGCGGTCAACGTGGTTATCTTGTTGATCATTGTGACTGAATGGATTCTTCACCATACATGGGAGGAGCGTACCGCCTCACGATGAGTCCAGATGAGTTATCACGATGGATACCTGAGCATGGCCATGGGCATGGACAATGCACGTGACAAGAAGCATCAATTACCGGAGCGTGGTTGGTGATGGATGATGGCCTGTCAAATCAACGTCGATACCACGATCCTCCACCAGCCTCTCCTTTGTATGGGAGCGGCATCCATTGTATGTTCTGTGCGGCAACACTCCGGACATCAGGCGCAAATGCACCTACACAGCATGAAGACCGCTCATGACGCTCGTTTCAACATTATTGCCATTTTCTCATGTGATTGGTAGCGGCACGGCCGCACACTCAGATGAGAAACAGAAACAGAAACAGAAACACAATCACTCACACCAACACACAGTTCAGGTACGCTGCACTCAGGAACGCTCAGGAACGCTCAGGAACGAATGGGCCAGTAGCAACTCCACCACCATTAGCCTTTAAGGTAAGGTGGTGGGTAGCCACACCAATGACATCCTATGATTCCTACTGCCGTACCATGTACCTAGCCATGATACCTCCCTTCTTCTTCTTCTTCTTCTTCGTCTTCTTCTTCTTCGTCTTCTTCTTCACCGTACCCAAGTGCCATGGTAGGAAACGCTCGACCTTCAAACTCAAACTTCAACGCACTGCATACGTACTCAATCGATTACCTTCCTATCCATCATCCACTTCAAATGGTAGAATCGCGCCAAACCCACTAGACTTCCCTTTGTGCAGATGCGAAGTGTCTCCATACGTACCACTACTTTCGCTACGCTCCATCCTCTTCCCTGTAAGCGACAGCGCTTGGTCGCAGCAACCAGGACCCCGTCCGAATGGGGAAGTTTAAGACTGTGGAGTTGAGTCGAGCGAGAGATGGCCAAGGCGTGTCTGTGTCTGTGTCTGTCTGTATCTCAACACACCCAAATTCATACCCTCAAAAGCCATACGCACCTCTCTCCCTCTCTCCCTCTCTCTCATTGCTGTGTTCATTGACTCGAGTCCGTCCACGGATTCAAGGGACTCGAGTGCTTTCCAGCTCCTCCCCCCCTCGCCCCTCCCTCCTCCTCCACAAGCAACAAGGTGATCCACAAATCCACCAGTGAAAATACTTATGGCGCGCGGCAGGGAACGCCGCTGGACGCCTCGGGTTTGGGTAGGTTGCCACAGAACCACGATATAGTAGGTAAGTAGGGTTTGTAGGGCTCCCTCGGGCCAGGGTTGGAGGGGGGGCGAGGGGGTCACCGAGGGATAGAGGCAGGCCGGACCCCTGGTGCATTGGAACAGATACTGCCCCCTCTGCAGCTCTTCGAAACTCGCTACGTTGAGGATGTACATTGAATGGATGGATTTGTATGCGTGTATATGCGTACATGGACAAAAGGATTATATGCAGTGAGATTCACCGAGAGCGTGCCTTGTGCTGATGATATTGGTATGCCGGTTAGTGGTCATGCTTTGATGATGCTTTGATGATTCATTGACCAGAGGTGGGGAGTACAAGATGAGATGGGACAGATGATACTTTGCGCACTGTTACTGTAGATTCATAATAAGAACGACGAATTTGGCTCAACATAGGTACGCAGCACAGCAGAATACGACGATATACGAGCCTTTACGATTGTACCTACCTACAGAGGTCCGGGTACGAAGTATGATAGTACATACATACCATTGTGGCCTGTCGAAGACTTCGAAGAGAGTATTGATATTCCTTTGTGACTACTAGGTATCTAGGCAAGGTAGAGATAATAAGAACAATCGACTGCGTAAGTGAAAGTTAAGTCGCTCTATCATTCGTATTGATTGATTGTATTTATGTAGACAAGCCTTTTGCGGGTCTATTCTATCCTATCGAGAGATTCTCACTTAACCACTTCCACTTCCACTTCCACTTCCACCACCACCACCACCACCACCACAATACCACCCCCCAGCTTTGGCCCTGTTCATGAATCCACTTCTCACAATCTAAGCACTTCGGAGACACTGCTAGGAGCCACTCAGCATCCTTTTGTCACCTAATCCAGCATAGAGCCAGCACTATCTCATCCCATCCCATAAGACAATCAATCTCAATCTCAAATTGCCCCGACAAACCCAATAGACTCGACCACTCAAACTAAACTACCTAACCAACTCACTCACTCTCTGTCTCTTCCTCGTTGTCGACGTCGTCGTCGCCTTCATTATACAATCGCCGACTTCATTTCTCTCCATTCCATACTACTGTCATTCATTCACTCACTCACTCACTCACTCACTCACTTCCGATACTCAAATCCACTCTTTCAACTCCTCCTCATACCATACTCACACATCGCCAAGCCGTTCTTTCGAACGCATCAACCATTCTTGCTTTACTCATAGAAGTGCATCATTCATTCTACGTGCGACTTGGCCGAACTCGTCCCATTGTTTTTGGGTCTCACTCGAACGCATTGCGCTCCTGAATCCTTCCCCATTACTCCATCCGCTACGATCGGCATACAGTAAAAGACCCAGCTTGCGACGTCAGCCCTGTATTCTCAATTCCGACGAAAGTTCAAAAGGGCAGATCAAACAGTGCAGCACCTCTCAACCCATCCGCGCGCGCGCGCTTTTGTGACACTTGCATAGGCAAAGACGAACACCGCACCCGCCCCCCCACCAGAATAGGTCGAGTGGACAATGCAAAGCCAACAATAGCAACTCCTACAGTACAGTACAGTACAGTGCAGTAAAGCGAAACTGCAAACTCCACGCTCTTTACCCTACCTTGCACCCAATCCATTCTTTTACGAAAGAACAATAAAACTTCTGCGATATCATCCTCTATCATCAATCAATATACACACAGTCGATACCCGCAGGCGGAAGAACGACTCGTGTTGAAGTTCAATTGATTGCGGAGGGAAAAGAAAGGACAGTACCCGCCACAATCACATTCCTCACGATTATACACGACACACTCATTCGGCACCTTTCAAATTCCCGCCGTCCTTTTTAAAAACCTTTACAATTTCTAAAATAGAATCTCTTTTCAAGTCGGCTGCGCCGATTCTTTTCTACTATACTAATAAATCATTCTCAAAATGGGTTGTTCTGGACGTACCAAGTACGAGGATATCAAGGCCGAGCAGAAATGGGACTTCATTGTGAGACTTCGTCCTGCCCCGAGTGTCAATTGATAAGATCAACAAACTAATGATATCATAGAGTTTGAACGACTTCAAATCGACGTCTTGTTTTACTCCTCTTGCTTACGCATATCTTTACATTTCCCTCACCATTTCTGTTGCTGTCTATGGTGTTGATACCTTCACTGCCGTCAATCTTCTCGCCTTCGATCGTTGGTCTGGTGAAATCAGCCCTGCCATTCCATTCAAGATCTCCAAATGGATCTTCTCTATCTGCATTATCGCCTCCTGGGCCAATCTTGGTTTTGAATATATTCGCGCAATTCGTGTCATGAGAAGAGGGGCCGTCGCCGAAAGCTACCTTGATTCCTTAGCCGTACGACTTCAATGCATCCGGCCTGGACAAACCGGACGTGGATGGAGACGCTTCCTCGTATTCGCTGAGTTGACGAAGAGTAAAAAGGGAGCAGAATATGTTGCGCTTTTCACATATTTCTCCTTTCAATCTTGGTTCCGTGTTATCTTCTGCTCAGGTCCCCGACAGGTTGTTAACGGATTCACTCTCTACTCGGTCTTCAAGGCAAAACTTGGCTCTGATGATGGCACGGACGTTGGGTCATCAATTGTTACTTTCTTCAAAAACCTTGAAACCCTTGCGGAGGCTGATCATCAGCAAGCTGTTGTCTTGTCTGGCATGATTTTCACGTGTTTCATTTGGATATTCGCTTCCCTCAGTCTTTTTGTGGCCATGCTCATGTACATCTTCTTCCTCTGGCACTATATCCCGAATCATGATAATGGATTGAGCGGGTACTGCGAGCGCAAGATTAATGGTCGACTTACCAAGATCGTTAGTGCTAAGGTCAACAAAGCTATTGAGGAGGAAGAAAGGAAGAAGAAAAAGGCAATTGAAAAGGCTGCCAAGAAGGGAGAAAAGATTGCCGAAGGACGACAGGCCACTCTACCGACGTTATTCGATCCAAAGGGCGATGATAAGCTACCAAGTATACCGCAGCTCGGAAGAACCGACACCATGGCCACGCTTCCTGCATACTCATCGAGACCAAACACTCCTGGCGGATCGCAGCAGCCAACGCTTCCAGCCATGGAGCTCGCATCCCTCGATCAAAAGAGACCATATATGTCTCGAAATGGCACTCAAACCTCGGCGATGTCCGACGCAAGCTACGCATCTAACGCACCGCTTATGGCTGGAGCACAAGACATGGGCTACGGACGATCCGGCTCTCCAGTTCCATCACTCCCACCCCTCGACACCTCGTACTTCCCACCAATGCAACGCACCAACACAGGCCTTTCGACAGCATCCAACAACTGGCAGCAAACAACCTCGCCCGAGCCAATGCCATCTGCTGGTCCTATGGGTCCTCCAAGAACTCTGACGAACACTCCATACTCGCAGAGCCCATCTCAGTATGGCGATGGCTCCCAAGGTCGTCAGACCCCTGGTGGTTTCAATGGTCGTACTGATTCGCCCATGGGCAGAATGCAGACTCCTGGTCCTGGCCTTTCGATGGGTTCGCATAATGGAAGAAATACCCCTGGTGCTGGAATGGGATCGCAGAATGGCCGTAACACTCCAGGTGCTGGACAAGATCCCTATGGTAGAACTACTCCAGCTCCCAGCGTGGACTCGTATGGTCGCCCACTGCCACGTCAGGTTGGAGAACAGAGTGGCCGTTCAACTCCCGGTGGACGCCCACCATTCGCTCCCGGCTCAGGTTCCGAGATGGGTCGATCAAGTCCCGCACCCGGCTCCGTCATGGGCCGTGGCGGTCCTCTGCCAGGTGGCCCATCTTCAGACCCAATGATGGGACGAAACAGCCCTGCATTAGGCCTCGACTTGGGTCTGGGTCGCAACAGTCCTGCCCCAGGTCAAGAAACAGGCCGCTCATCTCCCTCCCCAAGCACCCGCTTCCCAGTCAATCCGAACAGTGCTGGTCCACAGAGAACTTACACCCCTTTCACAAACAATAATGCTCAACCTCCACCCCCAGAGCGCTCTTACACAGCATTTTCCGCCAATGGCCCTGCACAATCAGAGCGTACCTTCTCCCCATTCAACCCTAACCTGCAAATGCGCAGCGCCTCAGCCGCACCTGGCGGTCCAGGTGGTCCACCACAGGAGAGAAGCTTCGGCCCACCAGCCCGCAATTTTACAGCCCCAATAGCATCTGCCGACTCCGAGAATTACTTTGCCGCTGCAGGACAAGCTATTCCTATGAGGTCGAATACACCCCAAGGTCCTTCGGGCCTGGGTCAGGATAGAGCCATGTCACCACCCGATACTTACGGGAGAGACGTCGAGGCTCAGAGGGGCCCGAGTCGCGGCCCACCGGGCGGATTTGTACCAAATCGTGCTGCGAATGATAGTCCCTTCCAGGCTTATAGACCAAATAACTATTAGTAATTTGTGTTGATGATTGGGGGTTGGGGATGGGAGGTTGTAGGGGGGACTTGTATTATAACAGCTAAAGCGGTCGAAATGGAAGGGAATAAAGAGTTGGTTTTTACTAAGTAATGATGCCTTTGGATGTACTGGTGTATTCTTCTTTTGTCTTTCTGTGTTTACCTTCATGAGTGTGAGCGATTTAGGAGTTCTCTTTTCTTTTCTTAGTCGTTGAAATTTTCCTTTCTGTTGTGGTTGGTTGGATGTAACGATGAGAGATGGGCGTTCTTCTCACTCTTCTCCCTGAGTATGTGGAGGGCTTCTGCATTGGACTACGGAAGGTGGTGGTCGTGGTTGTTGGCTGGGTGTTTTCGCAAGTGCATTTGAGGGTTTGTGCTTGGCTAGAAGGAAGAAGTACTTAGTTTTTATGATTGACACCAATAAGAGATTTTTGAAGAGGATTGAGGTTAACTTGTGTGGCTGTGAACTTTTTTGGCAGTGAAATTCTTTTGCTGTTTCTTGCATTTGTTGGTAAGTTTGAGAGGGGACTTTGCTTCGAGGATTGGTTATAGTTGAATGTTGAGGGGCGGAATCGGTATTCTGGATGTGATGGTTGAATACAGATGCTGCATACTTGGCATATGTAAAGCGGTTTGCAAGTGGGCTTCTGGTCTGTGAGATCTTGAGTATCGAGGAACTTCTACTATGTGGAACAGGTATATAAATAACGTTTTGACCACTGAGCTTGTGTCTACTATCACTGCAACATGGCGACCAAGTTATGTTATGCTGGGATTGGAGCCAGCATCCCCTCATATACCCGATGGGCACATCTCATCATTCTCCTTTTCGTCATCATTCAACATCTCCTCATCATTCCTATTATGACTATCCCAATCTCATCTTGCGGTCGGTGAGAGAACGTCTGCCAAATAGTTGAGTGGAAGGTCACTCGGAGCTAGAACTCTGATGATATTCCTTCACTGGAGAAGATGGGATATATACTAATATGACGCTTGGGAATCCCTCACACTAACTAGAACTCATTGCGTTTGGTCTTGGAAATCACATCGTTGGAAGACGTATCGAGTATGTCTTTTGGGAGCTCTCGATGTTTTCATACGTATTATCATATTTGTTATCAGAGCTTGTATTGTACTTCATGACTCTTGTGTAAAAACACCTCCAACTCTTCGTATGATGACTCCTGCCGTTATCTATAGAAGGTCTGTAGGTATGCAAGCGATCATCTGCAGCGTAGTATTCGGGAGAGTATGGAGACTGTGTGTCATGGAGGTCTTTGCTAGTGGCCGAGAACGTTGGTATGGGTTTGTCCCACCTCACCTAGTCATCAGCGTTATAGCTCTCGTCACTGTTTTGGATCTTGTTAGTATTAGTGCAGAACATGGTGGACTCACCCATGGTGTTTTTGGTATGCTTTGGTAGTGGAGCCTGGAGATCAGCCAAGCTAATAGCATCGATTTGTACTGGTTTCAGGCTCCTGCAAATTCTCCAAGTCGCTCTTCGTTTTCCGCGGCTTTAGATACTGAGATCTCAGAAGCAATAAACCAAACATTTGTGTGGATGATGACCTGCTATAGGTGGTTGAGATTCAAGTACATATGTTTGACTCGCTATTGTGGTTATATGTATGCCATTGTGATCTGGATCAAGTCAATGTGCACTCTTATTCTTAGCGGAAAATCAGGGTGGTTTTTCACAAACAACAGAGGATCCTTCGCATGTTGTTGAGTAGCTGAGCATCTATGTTCCATTGTATGCATATCTTGGGACTTTTAATGTGAGCTTATTGAGGTAGGTCTTGACTGTCAAGTGCCTTGTCGAGCAGGTATATATATCGACCACACTTCTATCACTCAATTTCTACCTGTGACATCACGTATCATGAATTAACCCCTGTTATTTGATAAGTAGGCTTTGGGGACGTAACGGGCGGCATTACTGCTTCATACAAAGAAAGTGTTAGTTGTTGCTTCTTCCGTCGAGGAGCTTAGTCTATATGCTTGGTGTATACAAAATCCACAAATCTCTTGCACACAGAACGGAAGCACAGCTGACCAGTATTTGATTTGAAATGAGGCTACCAATCATAGGTGATGTTCTTGCTATATTTTCATATAAATATTGTAACTTCCTTAAGGGGTAAATGTTTCGGATATGCAGGTCCTTGTAGATGCGGAGCTGTAGACTACGCGTATAGGCCACACCTCATTTTCTCTCTCTACAAATTCCAGCCGTTCGTCAATAACCCTCACACGATTCATCTAGTTTGTCAGATTTAGTATCAACGGGAATTTCTACGTTCAAGGATTCATCACAATCCTGATTATCATCATCATCCCTCTTTTCGTCGCCGTTCAATAGCCGTGCAAGCATCGCCATCACCATGTTTCCCTTACCCTTGCAGGGAAACTGACCATATTTGGTCACGATACTTTGTGTAGAATTGCTACTAAATGTCTCTTGACAGAAGACCAAGTCTTTATTTAGGACCAGAGCTCAGAGCATTCACAAAAATGGTAACAATTTAATAATCGACTAAAAAGCCATAGTGTTTGTCACCCCATCACGACGGAAGGCGATATCCCATGCATTCTCTCTCTTTATATGAATGGTGGTAGATGCCATGGGGCTAGGTTTGGAAGTAGTAGATGGACGTGATTGAGAAAGGAGTTCAAGAGGACGGGGTTGATGTCCATAATGGTATGATACTGCAGGTCTTGATACGTCAACTTTCATTTAGCGCAGATTATTGCACTGCTGGATAGACTGGAGTGTTCCACGGGGATTGAGCTGGGAATGGATTGTTGAGATACTACTGATCCTCGGTGGAAATTGTCGTATGAGTTGCATTCTGATATGCTAGAGGAAGAGAATAGGCTTAAAATGCGTTGCTAATAGGTTACAAGCCTACTTCTCGCTCTTCTTAGTAATATCAATCCAGGAGCTATCGTTCTATGACTGAAAGCCTGGCAAGTTTTATTCTCTACGTTTATATCTGACCCCAAACATATCATCACAATTCGCTCCGTTGTCATCGATGTGTATCTAATCAACTTGCTTCAATACTCACAACCCCATCATTTGATCTCTCAAAAACTAACTCAACAGCTCATCTCTGAGCCAAATCACATAGGGGTGAAATAAAGTTATCTCAAGCTATATTGTCCTGATTAAGGGTTGGGGTGAGAAGATTGGAATTTGTCAATAGGTAGATTCCTACCTTTTCTGGACGTAATCAGGATCAGTACGAAAGATTTCCTTATAGGCAGCATAATACTTAACAGGCCTCATGTGGTTGTATCTAACGATGGAAGTTAGAAAGTCGATTGCTGAAACTGGAGGGAGCCAAAAGCAAAGAGGTGATGGCGTAATTATTGCCATTTCACCGGGATGATAAACGTGTCCTATCTATAAGCTGCGTTGACGGCATTACATTCTCAATCATTCTCAGATAGTACATGACACATCAAACAAGAGATATGATACATCATGAAGAACTTCGTAACTCTTATTATACAGAGCTCTAATCTGCAAACTGTGCTGATATTGCCCAACTTCTCCCTAACACGTCCTCCAAGTCTTGAATACAATCAAGCATAGAGCGAGATGACATCCTTCTTCTTTGCTTGAACCTCCGCGATTGCATCAACGTAATGTTCGTGAGAGATCTTGTTCTTGCCCAATCTCAGAGCAATCATACCAGCTTCAACACATACAGCCTTCAGTTGCGCACCACCAAACTCATCTGTACTTCTAGCAAGTTCGGGCCAGTTAACAGCATCATCAACAGTCATCTTTCTGCTATGAATCTTGAGAATCTGTGCTCTGGCCTCCTCATTTGGAAGTGGGAACTCAATCTTTCTGTCCAAACGACCAGATCGAAGAAGTGCAGGATCGAGAACATCAATTCTGTTAGTAGCTGCCAAGACCTTAATGCGGTCATCAGATGCGAAACCATCCAGTTGGTTGAGAAGCTCCAACATAGTTCTTTGGACTTCTCTGTCACCACTCTTGTCACTGTCGAATCGCTTGGTTCCAACGGCATCAAGCTCATCAATGAAGATAATAGCTGGTGCCTTCTCCTTCGCAAGTGCGAAACAGTCACGTACAAGCTTAGCACCATCTCCAATAAACATCTGGACAAGTTGTGGTCCAGCAAGTTTGAGGAAGGTAGCGTCGGTCTGCGCAGCACAAGCACGTGCAAGAAGAGTCTTACCCGTACCTGGAGGACCGTACATGAGTGCTCCTACAAAAGATGAGTAAGGTTTTATAAGGTGTTCAATGTTGCAGACATACCCTTCGGTGCCTTGATACCAATCTTCTTGAAACGCTCAGACTCCTTCATAGGCCAGACGATAGCTTCTACAAGCTCTTCAATCTGTTTATCCAAACCTCCAACATCAGTGTACTTCTCCGTTGGCTTCTCGTCAACTTCCATAGCCTTAACTCTGCTGTCGTATTCGGCTGGAAGGGTATCGAGCACCAAATATGAATCTTTGTTTACACCAATAAGATCGCCTGGCTTAAGCTTCTCTGGGTCGACAAGACCAATGAGTGGTAAAAAGATGGTCTGTCTTGTTGAAGTCTTGATGACAGCGGACTTTCCAACTCGTGTAGCATCAAGGTCAATGTTGGCACCCTCCTCTGCGGATTCGGCGGTTGGATCGAGATCCAGAAGTTCAACGACGTTTCCAACGAGATATGGTAATTGTCTAGATGATATTAGCTTATGGCTATACCGATAGGTGCTGTTCGTGGCCTACCTGTTATTCTCAATCTTGTCCAAATTGTCCTTGATCTTTTCTCCCATCGCAGCCTTCTCGTGTGACAATCGTTGGTATTCGCTCTTCATGATCTTCGAATCGTTCTCCAGTAGCCGCCTCCGTGTGAGAATATCTTGTGTGCTTAGGCTGTAGAGTTCCTCATCTAATGGGTCTTCCTCCTTCTCTTCCTCCTTATCGGGTTGGGCATCCTTCATCTCCGCATCTCCAATGTTTGATGGCTTCTTGTCCTTGTCGCCATCGTCCTTCTTGTCTTCCTTGCGCTCACGCTCAAGATCATCGAGATCTTCTAAGGTAGACATGATGGCGTGATGTTCTTGGAGAGTTTATATGGGATTGTTCGGGTGAAGAGGATGCTGGGGTTTGGTAGTGCGTGATATGTTGATGAAAGAGTGGTTGTGAGGGTAATGTTGATATGATGGAGCTGCTCTATCTACAGTACATACGTAGAGCTTCCACATGAGCTTAATGATGGAAGCGAGCCGCGTCTTCGCGTATGCCTTGAAACCTGATAATCATTATTTGAGCCTGAGGCTGCTGACAAATTCACCGTCGACACTTCAGCCTTAGCGTGCCAGCGTGCAAGTCAGCTTAATAGATTCCCTCAGTTTCCCAACGTCTTTCCTCCCCAACTCCGCAACATCACGCTCGCTGCCCATCAAGAAGGACGTCAAAACCATCGCATTCAATCCACAAAGTTGCCGGTCACTTTCCAGCGATTCTACAGACACCTTCGACGACAATTCTACGTTCTGCGAAGACACAAGCCTTCACGGACGCCTTTACTGGTTCAGAACGGTCGGAAGGCAGCAGCGCACCTCATTTTGACCCGAAGATATCGTCTTCAATCGATTAGTAAATCAATCGCCACCTTGAAATACTACTCTCTGAACTTCTGGATACATTTGCGACTCGTCGCATTCAAAAAGGTAAACCATTAGATAGACATACAATTCAAACTACTGTCAGCGTCGCATATTTTGGCCGCTGCTGAGTCTTCGCGGACTGCAAGTCCATCTTCATGCGATTCACATCAGTCATTTGGCATCTCTGTCCTGTATCATAGCGAAAGCTGATGCACGCAAGATCCCTTGGCTGACCCTGAATCTTTAGTGACAGTCAAAGAACCGCAGCACTCAGGTGCCACGATCTCCGCGACCTCAAGTCACAATTTGCTCAACGAGTCGATATTATCGACGACCGCTTGAATAAAGTGCGTTTTTATACTCTTCAATCTTAACACCGCCAAACTGCATTCTCCACTATTCGTAAAGCTTTCTACGAAAACCCTTTGTCACAAACCTACCCGCGATCTAAGAACGCGTTACCTGGTCACAAAGAAGAAGCAGTCACTTCCACCTCGAAAGATATCTCCACGTAAAGTCCTCAGCGGCGACAGAAACATCTACGTACCCAGACCATACAAAGTCAAGAAGATGGCCACCATCGGGACCGAGAAAGGGGGGACGGCAGATTGGAGCGAGAACCTGAATATGACTATGATGTGTAAGGACTGCCGCGAGTTTCCACCCAACATCGTTGAAGAGTTCTCTTCCGGTGATATGGTCTGTGGAACCTGTGGACTCGTTCTAGGAGACCGTATTGTCGATACTCGATCTGAGTGGCGTACCTTCTCCAACGATGATCAGGGAACTGACGACCCATCCCGTGTCGGAGATGGTGCAAACCCCCTCTTGAACGGCTCTCAGCTACAGACCACAATCGCCTTTGGTGATGGGACTGGTCGTAGTCGAGATCTTCATCGTGCTCAAAACAAATCTGCCAACGACAAGTCCACTAAGAGTTTACTCCAAGCGTACAAGGAGATTGGTGCTCACTGCGATGCTGTTAATATTCCCAAGAACGTATCTGATACAGCCAAGCATCTTTTCAAGCTTGTCGATGATGCCAAGGCCTTCAAGGGTAAATCCCAAGAGGCTATCATCGCTGGTTGTATCTTCATCGCTTGCCGTCAATGTGGGGTTCCACGTACTTTCCGAGAAATCTATGCCTTGACAAAGGTCTCGAAGAAGGATATTGGTCGTACATTCAAGGCCCTTGAGAAGTTCTTTGCTACAACGAGTCAAGCAAAGATGGTAGTTGGTAAGTTGAGTGTGATTGCTATGCTTTTTGAAAATCCTATTAACAGTGCTCTCGAAGGTGCTCTTCCTTCTACAGACGAATACAAGACCACTACTTCTACTGCAGCTCGCGATCTCTGCTTGCGTTACTGCAGTCAACTTGGTCTCAAAGGCCAGCAATTCGTCAAGGTGTCTCAAGGTTTGGCTGATAAGATGTCAACTGTTGGTGACTTGGCCGGTCGATCCCCTCTATCCGTTGCAGCTGCTTGCATCTTCATGGCATCGCACCTTCTCGGCAAGCCCAAATCTGCAAAGGATATCTCTGTAGTCGCTGGAGTTAGTGATGGTACAATCCGCACCGCATACAAATATTTGTATCAGGAGCGTGAGAGATTGATCGATGCAGACTGGATTGCTGATGGCAAGGGCAAGATGGAACTTCTTCCTGGTGTCTAAGCAACGATTACCTCCCCTCTGAATTCCAAATTGGTATTGGTTAATTTTCCTTTGAGCTCTGGTATTTATGCAGGTCGCGTGCGTTTGCGTTACATACCCGCAGATTCGTCATCTGACTTCGAACCTATTACTTACATGACTTCTGCATTGGTGCTTTTGCGTTTTTGGCGGTTGGCTGAACCTGTTGCCTTGTACTTAGCAGCCTAATACGGCAGTATGGGGGGGTTAAATTCACAGCATTTGTTTTGCGGGCGTTTGCTTTTATTGCAAAACCGAGCGTATCGGTAACGCGGATGAAGAAAATATTTTTGCAGGTTGCAAGCTGTGGATGGGATGATAGGCAAAGAGATAGAACAAAACTAAGATGCTCTAGTATCTGGAGTACTCCATACTCACTCAGACCAAATGAGGGTGATATCCGTCTAGCCGTGATATGACTCCTCCCAGGCGGGGTTGTGATACCCTGCGAGTGATGAATCTGATTACACATCCCTAGAAGCAGAGAGACTGAAAATCCATGGAGTTACCCAAATTCGACTTCTCAGCAACTCGTAATTCCATTGCCACTGGAGGACTTTTGCTTACATGTGACTCGTAAGAGGGATGAATCCCACTCCCGTAAAGTACAAATAACTGCAGCCTGCGTGATTTCATAGTGCTTACCCTTCTTGCAAGCTGATGTGGCCCGATCGCTTCGAAAAAGGGGTGTAGGAGTCTCCCTCCTGACGTCAAAATCCATCACATCAGGTACTTGAGGATGCAGCATTTTAGGATCTAGATTTCCTCCGTAGCATATGATAATAGTAAGGAGATTCTAAATGCCGTCTTTACAGAAATTGAATATCACGTGAAACTCAACTCGTGATTCAGGGACTTTGGCGCACTCATGCCTCTCTCTCTCGTCCCCAACCAAGTTGTGCGATTGTCTCAGCCACACTGCCACCACGAGATTTTGCTTTCGGTCAGGGTCACCTTAAGGATAAGTAAATGAAAGCCATTTGTTTATGCGACATGTCAAATGTCCACGTAGATTGAAGTAATGTGTGGTGTGGTGGAGTGTTGCGTCCACGATGGGGTATCCGTTGGTTGTGTTGCATGGCAAATCCCTTCCATGCCAGCCACTCTCTCTCTCTCTCTCTCTCTCTCTCTCTCTCCCACCAAGACTTTTTCACTCTCTCCTCGCGCCCCAAAAAAAGGCCCTTCGGTTTTCAGGGTCCATTTCGATAAGTCATCATAACTTTTACGAATCGGTGCCAAAAGCGTCTTGTCATCAGACGCAAAGACCGATGAGAAGCCAAGTTAGTAGAGTATTGGCGGGATAATCCCGAGCTACTTTCCTCATCTTCCTGGCGCCCTCTTTTTTTTCTTCTTTTTCTTCCTCACACTTTTTTTTCTGGATCTCGTCCGTCAAGCCCTCTTTCAGGATTTTTGGAGCTTCTTCTTGAGCCTTTCTCGTGACGAAAATCCCCACATGGGGGCACTGTCATGTTCCCCGTGCACCTTTAATCGAGCAGCTCTCCGATCTGAGCCCTTCCCGGTCCCCGGGCGGTGCTCTTCTTTTCCCCTTCGCGGATGCCCTTAGTTTTTTTTCTGATGTCCTGCTGATATGGTGGTAAATTATCGGAGTGCGACAAAGTAAAATTTGTTGTGCTGCACATAGAATGGGGATTGGCTTGACGAGAGCAGTTCCATGGTTCATGGAATGCTAGACTGGAACACTTGGAGATGATGCTTGACAAGGATGAGTTGAGAATTGCTTCCAGCTCTCTCTTTCAATGCGCGCAATGCACTTGCTCTTTCCTGTCTCTGTTTATTTGTTTTTGTGCAGAGGAGAATATGTTTGTCTGAATTGTGAAGCTCAATCTGCGCTTCCAACTCACCAGGCAGGCAGGGTCTCAGAAGAATACCGTGGTGAACTTGTGCGCATAAGACAATTTAGCGTGGGAGCTTGGTCAACGTCGGAATGGAGATGAAGTCTGTGCCTTACTCATTAGGCTTTTCATCACAGGTCACCTCCGAGAACAATATTCCATCGGCACTCCAATAATAAGGTACTGGTATTCTAATCCATACATACGGAATATGGAGATTGATGAATATTTGCGTAGGGTAGAGTGCAGAATGATCCACCAATGGCTTGATTTTCAGTTGCCGCTTCGTTCTGTGCTGTAAATAGGATACCGTAGTACAGTAGGAATTCTGGATTTCATTAGATAAGGTATGATGTTAGCATCATCAACACTTCCACCAGACTCCATAGAGTGTACTTCCATATGTCATGTACCTGACGACATTCATTCTGTAGTCTTCAAAGGTGACGCACCAGACGTGGGACAGAATCAGAATGGGGACAAAATCGTCGGGCCTTCTGGGAGTCATGCTAGCACAAAGCACTATAGTTGTTGGCATGTAGTAGTATTACTACTCTATGCCGTACAGATCGAGTAATTTCTGCAAAAGAACTCTGGACAGCTTTGAAGAGATATTGGCGCATTTCGTACGTCTGTGCAATAGATATGCTTGCATCCCTTGATGCCCGTTCATCTCATCGGCCATACTATGATATGGTTGCAGTTTGAAAGGAAACACGAGGAAACAGATGGGAAACAATGCAGGGGTCGCAGTGGGATGCTGTCGGCCTCATAGTTTCTTTGCCTGACCTTCCAACCTCAACTCAACTTGTCTTGCACGCAAAGTCAAGTCTCGTCGGGGGGATGGATGGAGGGGATCTTCCGTGCCTTTCTTGAGTTGTTGGGGGGTGTCATTCATAGACAGGCACGGAGGGCTTGCTTGTATGGATACAGTGGAACGGCGATCGCACGGGGGTTTATTTCTTACCGCATCTCCCTGGCAGCTTCGGCGTGAAATGGCCCTAATTTGGGAACGGTGAAATTGAGGTCGTTGGAGTGATGGAGAACTAGATAGATAGGCAGGCATGGAGTAGAAATGGGGAATAATGCATGGTACCGAGTACTCCGACTCCAGTATTCACATGGAGGAGTTGAGAGAGAGTCCGAGAGGCGCAGAGAGAGTCAAGAGAAGTTAGAGTCGAGTACATATTGATACTACAGTATCCAGATTCCGTTGTGGATTACACATCTTGTGGAGCATATTCGTATGATATGTGCGTGATACCTCATGTATCGTACATACATTTACAGAATCCTTACTTGTTCTGCTTGTGTATCGATCCAGTCCAGTCTCATCCATCCAAAGCCGGACATACATACACGAAAGATTACTCTGTACTCCTCTCCCATATTCCTGTAAAACTCTCTCATCCAGTACGGATTCAGTATTCATTATTCATTATTCAGTATTCAGTATTCAGTATTTAATTATTCAAGTGTACAACCATATCACCAATAATTATCAAGGCTGAGTTGCAAGATGTACAAGTATCCACTAGAACACAGCACTGCTGCCCAGCCCAGTAAGCCTAGTAGGCCTGAATGCCTATCCCAAGGCACAAGCTCTTACCAATTGCCCCCTCCCTCCCCCCCCACGCAAGCGTCATGAATGTGAGGTTGGGCCATTCATCAACCTCGTCACATACAATCAGTCGCATCATCGCGCTGCAAGCCATCGGGTATCATGAATCCAGTCACTCTTCTCCATGCTCACGACTCAACGCACGACTCACAATTCGATTCACCACATTCGATGGACCCCCATTGTTGACGAGGCGCGTGGCGTTGTTTTGCATTGCTGGCAAGAAAGAATTAAAGCTGCATGACAGTCTCTCCAAGAGCTCCATTCATGGACCATGGTCCATGGTCCCCGTCACTGCTGCTAGTAGTGAATGCAAAAGCTTGCCTTGTGATCCGCGGCTTTGAAAGACGGAGCTCAAGCGTGTTGGAGGGGTGTGAGACATTCTTCTTCTGCTTGGGACGCTGTTCCGCTGTAAGGATGATCTTGGTGGAAGGTGTTCGTGTTGGCACCTCATCCAGGTAGCTCATCAGACACTCAAATATCAGTCAATTTAGATGATATTCCCCATCACCGACTAAGGGCATTGGACACCTCATCTTGCCAACGAATCAGCCAGATTTGTTATATGCGGCATCAATGTCTAACCTTGGATTTCGTCTGTCCTCAAATACAATCCTCCAGGACATTTCAATGCGTCTCGAGGGATTGGTAGGAATACGTTCTCTATCCAGGCTGTGAAGGAGTGGTATGGATCAGCAAACGTTTTGTCTACAAGAGTCACAGTCAGAGTTCTATCAAATGCTTTTGTGTGAGTGTGAGTGTGAGTGTGAGTGCGAGTGCAGGAGGGTCCATCTTGAGTCCCTGCACACACCCACGTCGTGGCTTTCCTGTCTCTTGTTGGCTATTCCGACAGGCACCAAAAGCAAAACCGCAAGGTGACATTTTTCATCTGTAAAGGATGTATCCATAGCTGTTTTGATACTTACGTATTTTTCTGAAAATTCCAACCGACGCGATCACACAGCCTATTGGACCCGACAAACCCCGATTTGAAGTCCCCCAAATTTCCTGAGCAGAGAATACAAAGATCATCCTAGAATGTACATTACCCGAGGACCCTTTACGTCGTTAGACGCCTTACTTTCTTCAAACACTAAATGGGGGAGCGTGAAAAAGTGAAAGACTCATGTCGAAAGCACGGATACTAAAATCAAACCAAAGACACGCATAGCATTACCAAACTAAAAGACAAAAGAGCCGTGTCCTTGCTCCAAGACTCGACCTTTCCAGATGCCTTGCTGCACAACTGGAGAAATCCAAACCATACAGATGTTCTCATGTATGCATTACATACTCCAGAGCACAGCCAAGCCCTTGAAGTCACTCGCCCTGAAAAGCTATGGTTATTGATCGGGGTATTGTGGAACCCCCTCATGGTAGAGAGCCACTTGCGGACAAATTCAACACGGTACTGGAGCAGGAAGAGGCATGGCGTGTGGGTTGAATGGAAATGTCTGGAGCGGCTGTCCTGCGAGGATGTTCATAGGGTGGGTAGTGATGTAAAAATGGCGTCGAGCCAGAAAAGTACTCATACTCCGTTGACCGTCAACAACCGTGGACCATCTCACAGCCCCGACTCCGTCATCTGCTCCGGAGGCAAAAAAGATTGAACCCTCGTCAAAAAGCTATGATGGATGGATGGATGGATACGTATGTACGATACTTACATACCATATGAAGTTCCATTGGCATCTGCTCTGTGGCTCTATGTGGACTAGCAGAGTAGGAGTATTTTTGTGCACTACTCATTACTACCTTAACTCTGTGCACCTAGTGGGCTATTCAAGCCAAGGTCAAGAGTCGGTCCATACGTCCACCACTGAAGATGGTTGAAATGACCGGGCAATCCACATTTCTTCGTTCATAACCCTCATCGTGGATGGCCCTACTATTCCCAGTGATCCCCATTAATAACTCCGTTAACCAATGGAGATATGTTCAGAGATTTAGTTGGAGGATCTCGATGCCTGTGTTGGTTGGTACTACTGTACTATTTTTCTTCTCTTCCTTCTTTCTCTTATTTTTCTTCTCTTCTGCCATCTTCCCGCACTATGGTTGGTCGGTCTGTCTGTCTGTCTGTCTCTCTGTCTTGGGTGTCGTTTCTATTGGTGGGTGTCAGTGCTTTTTCTTGCGCTTCTGCTCTCGCTCATTCGCTTTCTTTTGCTGGGTCCGGCTCTTAGATCATGGTGAGAAACACACACAAGTACAGCAAAGTCAAGCACCAGTGACAACAAAAGCATCATTTCTCTGCACTACAGGTTGACTATCCATACGTATCCATACCAGCTCAACGGAAGTAACTCTGACTTTGACTTGACTTGTCTTGACTTAACTCAACCTGCACAAGAGAAGAGGGGGGGGGAAGAGGAAAAAGAATACACACACTTCTTCTATTACCTGTGTATGTATATCCACACACAACAACCACAACCACAACCACTCGGAATCCTGACGAATAACGCCCCATCCCCTCAATCCCACCAAGAGATCAAATTCGCGCTCTCTCTGTCTCTATGTATCTAGGCTCTTGACTCTTCATTCTGGGCGCGCAGATACTTTGCATGGCGCTCGAAAAGTCCCCCCGTTCCCGTTCAATACTCCCGCCCGCACATTCTGACTCCTCATCCGTATTTACTGCCTAACTGCGTACTCCCAAATACTCCATAACCATAATAACCTTACCAATCCCACAGTCCAGTCCAGTCCAGTCCAGTACGTACCTGTTGATGTAGGTACATACATAGGTAGAGTTCATTATTGGGGTGAAGGGGGGGGGTAAATAACTACGTAGTGCATACAATTATTAAATCCACCCCTGCTCCCCCATACACAATTACTCCGCATACACCCTTTCATATTCCTACTTGCCTGGGGAACGCTTACCCATTTACATACCTCACCACTCAACATTCACAGATACACTCCAACAATTCCAACGCACATTCGTTTGTCTGGTGTCTGTCTCGTCTCCCTCTCTCTCTCTCTCTCTCACTTGACTCTTACTTGACCCTCTTACTCTACTCTCTCTCTCATTCACTCGCGTCTCTCCGCCCGCCTTATCCTTCCGTCGTGCTTGCTTGCTTGCCCTCTCTCTTTCGCCCCGGTGCTTCCCCTCCTACCTACCTACTTACCTCTTCTAAGCCGCGACCACCCACTTTCAGTCTTTCCCAGTGTCATCTCATTTTCTCTTGCATCCTGCAGTTGCGCTCATCCGGTCTCCTTCCCAAGTGTGAGTGATATTCAACATCACAACATTCACTTCCGCAACTCCCAAATTTACACATCTATCTCTTCGACCACCTTTCATCCCTCTCAACCTCTCTCTCTACCTCTCTCGACACCTTTTGCATCCCTGAGATTATTTTGCTGCATTTTCCGCGCATAATTCATACGACTCCTCGGTTGCCATCTTGTGCTGCCAGCCAGCCCCGAATTCGCGAAGACCAGGAAGCGTACCAGTGCGTAACCGTCAACATCGAAAAATATCCTCTCGTCTTTCCACGAAATACACCTCCGGATATTTTCTGTCTCTCTTACTTCCAATCCACCTGCATAATCGCGCGAAGACCTTTTGCTAGGCTTCTTCTTGCTTACTGCCCCAAGATTCTACAACGAGTCGCAGCCAATATCTCGCGTCCTCGCAGCTCTCTACACCTGTTGCGCAAGCACAGTCCAACCGCAGCACAACTCGTACGCATCATACCGCGCCACAGAGTCTCAAAATTGTCTGTCGAGTCATAAAAAGTCTTCCGTATTCTTTTATAGCGAAAAGTTGGGATCCTGAGAGTACCATTGCGCTGCATCAGTTCTCTTGTGATTTGACAACAAAATTCCCCGAAGTCAAGGCCGACCTTTCGTGAACGACTATCGAACGGACCTCACGACCCTAATACCTACCTCATCCTCGAGGAAATTTGCTTTTTAAAGCATCTTCGAAAGACACATTATTGGCGAGCTTTTGACTAAGTCTTGCTAAACGGCCTGCGACCTGCGACATCTGCAACCTGCACGCTCACCGATCATATTCTCTGCTCGTCCATCTGAGACGACAACGAGTTCCATATTGAGCTTTACGCATCACGCCAAATCTCTCTATCCACCCTGGCTCATTAAAAGTATCTCTCGATAACTCAGTTGAACCAGTGCTCACGCTTCTTGAAGCCCTCACTCTCATTACTCAGATAACGTCATACACCTGCATGTCGAAGAGTCAATAAATCAGCGATCTTTTGCTTCGCTCTTTCGAAAGAGCTTGCGCTCCGCCGTACCCTCCAGTCAGAGCAGCGAAAGGATAAGGTATGATACACATTGAGAGACATCAATATTCAACTTGTTTCCAGTGTGTCAGATTTCGCTAACTTCTCTCTAGGTAGCTCAGCACCTCTTCCTTTCCTTCTCTCGACCACCTCACGATCTCTCAAGATGCCTAGTTACCACCACCGCCCAAGGCAAATGCCTTTGACACCGCCAGAATGGGCCAACAACTACGGCAAGCGATCTGGAGGTCATCTCCACCAGCCATACTCAGCGAAGAATAATATCTACGGCTCTAATACGTTCTACACTCCACCAAGTGAGATGTACCACCCAATGAACTACAACATGCAACCAAACGCGCCTCCAGGATTCCCGCAACAGCAGCAATCTTTTGGCCCTATTGCTGCCCCAATTCTTCCACCATTGAATATGCCTGATCGATCGATCGACATTCCAGGTCAGTCTTCGAGACGCGAGCGCCATCAGGAACAACGACGAAGCCAACAACCACAACCCGAAGTCAAAGAAGAGAAGGCCGTTGGTGGCGTCTCAGCAGTATTGGACTACGAAATGGACCAGATGACGGACTACGTGTCAGAAATGGCACAATCCATGTATGAACTCTACACCTCCCCTCACATCTGCATTGCAGATATTGACATAGTACGAAGTGTTATGCCTGGCTCTCCAGTCTCACCTGCATTCCGCAAGTTCGTTTCCGGACTTTTGTCCTCTACTCGTCTTCCAAGTTCCACGATTCTTCTCGGCATGAACTACCTTGCAAGACGTATGAATATGCTCAACAATCCCGGCCCATACAAATCTACTGATGGACAGGTCTGGCGTATGTTGACCATTGCTCTTTTGCTTGGTAGCAAGTTCTTAGACGACAACACTTTCCAAAACCGTTCTTGGTCTGAAGTCAGTGGCATCCCTGTCACCGAGCTCAACACTCTTGAGCAGGAGTGGCTTGAGGCTATTTCTTGGAACCTTCACGTCAACCCAGACACCAGCGAGGATTTCCAATGTTGGCTTGCATCTTGGGCAAGCTGGCGCGATGACAAGAACAAGATGCGCAGTGCTACCCTTGATCGTCTTGCCCCTCTTGCTCATATTGACACGAATGTCCAGAGGCACAGATCGCCGCACAAGTACAACTCGCCACAGGACCACCAAATATACAATGCAGGCATGCCACAGGGACACCAGTCGATCTACCAGCCGCCAACCCGATACGAACAACCAGCTTGGCTCGCTCCTGGTTCAGCTCAAGAGCTGTCTCCTCCATCTGCACCTGAGTCTGGTCCCAACACCCCGGAGTACTTGAACCTGCCAAACGTCGGTATTATGGCTAGTGAATGGTCCCAGAATGGCTTCTACTCTCGTCGGCAACACCAGCCGGCTGTCCAGCTGCCATGGGCACCAAACATTGCACCATACCACACTCCATACTACAACGGCCAATACTCTTCGAACACCTGGAGCCATGGCCCCACATGTGGATGTGGATACTGCGCAAGACATGACAACTATTTCATGGGCAACAACTACGGACAACAAGCTGTTGTTGGCTAAGCATGCATCTATTGGATATCTGATGGCCATCCATCCTTTCGGCAAACTCAATCACGCTATATAGAAATCTATGATCTCGACATGGCACTCAAAAGTTTCTGCATTTTCACTGTTTTCGATTTCGACTCCGACTTCGTCTTTGCTATACTGTCAGCTTTCCAAAGCTTGGGCAAACATAGTGTCTCATTTGATCAGTTTTTCTTCGGTTGCAATAAAAGCGAGGACTCTGGTCGCGATTAAGTTTTCGGATATACCCTTTACGATCTCGAGCTGCGTTGCGCCAAGTACGGTTCATCTACTAAGCATGGACTGTATGGGCGGCTGCCTCGATCTTACGACCTTATTATTTCTTTTTCTTTTACTCTTGAAGGTTTCTCTTTGTTTCTTTGTTGTCTTCGCATTTAAGGCTGCGGTTTATTGTTTTTTTTTTTTTTTTTTTTTTTTTTTTTTTTTTTTTTGTTGTGGTTACTGCGTTGCATAAGCGGATGACTTTTTATAGACTTCTTGTTTGCTTTGTTAAATACATCTGAGGATGGTTTGGGGTGGCATGGGGTGGTGTTTGGTCGTGGCTTGCTTTGTCAACTGTTTTGCCGTTCCTTTTTGTCATTTTTCTTCAATCTAGCGAGGTGATTGATATGTCGCCTTGCATCTTCTACAAAAGAGAGGTAACTTACTGTGTGCCTTGTATGTCGGGACTCCGTCACCGCCATGGCTGGGATCTGAGCAGGCATTACTGTAATTACTGACGCGTACATCTGCTTCTTTTGAGGGGTTTTTCTTCTATTACCATCTATATTTGTACATTCTGTGTTTTTCCCTTTTCTTCTTCACTGTTACAAAAGGGATTTGGGATTGAAAAAAGTCAGCACTGGGAGGGAGATATTTCATGTTCTTCAGTTTTGCATTTGTTTTCTCCTCGACTGTTCTGCCGAGAGAGGATGCATACCCACCACACAAAAAAAAGACATCTGCTTCTTTTACTATTTGCGTTTCGGTTTTTTTCTTCTCTTTTTGTTGTTTTTGTTCCCTCCTTTTCGATCTTATAAATGAGCTAGCTTAGTTTCCTGCTTTGTTCTGTTCTTATTCTTCTCTGAGAAGGGGTGGATTTACGAGGAGGGAGGTATTTGGGGTCTTGGGTTGGGATGGATATGACCTTTACGAATCATACTGTCCTTTGCACACTTCCACGGAAGGCATTGCAGTTCGAGGTGGGCAGGGGATGTGGATGAATTGGGTCTTGAAACCGAAGCGGGCAGAGAAAGTTGGTGATTAACCTTCTGTTTTTACTGCTTGGCTTCGGGACTCTTAAGAATTGAAGTTTGCGATGAAATCAGTTTGGTGGAAAAGTTGAAGAGAACTTTATATTTTATAATGAAAGCCAAATGCTTTTCGCCATCCTGCTTTGTACCTTTGTTTTGATGTGTTGGTTGCTGTGATATGTATGATGTATGTATGTATGTATAGCTATGGCGGAGGGAGAAGCATTGTCATTCGATTCACTCTGACGTAAGTCTGCATTCCTGAATTCCTTTTAACACATTTGTAATAACAAACATACATATGTTTAGTCCCTAAAAGCTCTATCTCCTCCCAATCACCAACACAATCTGCACTCCCCTCGCCTTCATCTTCCACACTGCCTAGACGAGGGCAATTCCCCTCACCACGCGCAGCTATTGGATACGCATGCAGGCGCATCAACGCCTTATACTCCACACCCCTCTCCATACGGTGTACTCCACACTCCAGACTACATACTCTATACATCAAACAAAGTGCCAGAGTTCATTGTAAGGCAAGGCGACCAAGCCACTGGCCAGCTTATGCGTCTAGCCATAGCTGCATGTGAAGCCACATACACAGTACGCAGAGCGTAGCACATATCTAGAGGCGGTATGTAGCTAACTTAGTCTGCAGCTACGCAGCAGTACTACTCCCTCTGACAACCTGTGCGGTAGGGAGTAGGGAATTCCATGTCCGTCACGTCTGTCTGCTAGGGTTGGAAAGTCAATTGGTACTTGAGGTGTGCAGTTGGGCTCTGGTTGCTGAGCGTTTGTTTCATGTTTTTCGAGCCATAGGTTGGGGTTGGGGTTGCTGGGCTTGGCCGTTTGTAGATATTGGGGGATTGGATGGGCGTTGGTTGATCTATAGATTCTGCGAGCTGTTTGGTTGGCTTTTTCTTGTCGATTGGTGGTTATAATCTCGGCCGTGTGTTTAAAGCGTTGATATGTTCTCCTCATTGCTCAATGTGACATCATTTTGGTGACTGGCTACCCCGCAGATCATCAACATCGTTCATTCTGCTGCCTGCATTGAATGGGGCCGATCTTAAATCACTGTTGATGCATGCACCGTCTCATGAGTAGGCTTGTGTATAGAGACAAGTATTGAAGGCGAGAGAGGGGAGATTAGGCTATCGAAGAAACCATAGGGACTGATCACTATGTACGAAACAATGTATTGAGATTTTTTCGAGCGCATAATAAGAGAGTTGGGCCATAATAGAAGAAGTGAATTTATCTTTCAGGGAAAAGGCCTCATCACTGCGAATCTGTAGTATTGCAGGCAACGGATTTATCACGTGGATCATCATGTGATTGTGTTCCTATGAACTCAAGGAGTCTTCCAAAAAAGGAAACCCAAATCCATACAATAGTATGTGCCCGAGTACCACCGGAATAGTTTCATGCATATTTACCCCTTGTGTGAATCGCTTCTCCAAGCGAATGACCCTATCCCCTCCAATTTCCTGTTTTGCTTGCGTGACACCCAGTCTCTTGCCAGAAGCGAACTTTTTCCACAGCAAAATCGAATATCAACCTGAATCGAAACCTGCTAAGCTTTTGATCACCTCAAGCTAAGCAAGTTTGTGCTGTCGGGATAATCGGTTGCTCAGGGGTTATGAGCTCCATATATTATCCGATGATATCGTTCCGACGGCTGTTTCGGATTGATAGATTCCTGGAATAGGTGAGTTGTCTTACTGGGAAACGGAAAGATGTCCACATTTTGTATACCTTGGTTAATCTCAGTGACACCTGCGATAGATGAATGATCGTCCTGTGAGAAGTATAATAGAACTGATATGTGTTAAGCTTATGTAATATAGGCTGAAAACTAGACCCTGAGAGGCGCACTCCCTTCCCGAATGAATGGACCTTGAGTTTACGATATATTGTAAAGGCGGTTACCTATGACCGCATCGCTGTCTCTCATGCTGGAGGATCATGGCAGTGCTACGAAGGATATGATCCAAGGTCGATCACCAGCAGCAAGAGGGAGATATAAAGGCGTGCAAGTCTATGTCAAGAGCTCACTCAACTTTCAACATACCAACCAAAGTAACTACACCTGAAGATACCCATATATCAAGCATCAGTTCCAGCCAGAATGCAGTACATATCAGTCCTTCCCCTTCTCGCCATCATTCTCCCTGCCTCCGCAACATCCTACAAAGCCTCCTTCACCCAATACGGCAGTACCGACGGCAATGGATCCGGGACTTGTAACACCAACACCGCAGCCTGCGGTTTCTATGTACGTTCCTCGCCCGTCTATTCTCTCAGGCCAGTTTAAACTGACTACCCCAGACCAACCCGGGCTACTCCGCCGCAGCATCACAGGCACTCTTCGGCGTAGGCCCTGGTGACGGGGCTGGTCCAGCCTGTGGCACTTGCTGGCAGCTATCCGGCGAGACAGACTCCTCGGGCAATACTTTATCATCACCTCAGACGATTGTCGTCAAAGTTAACAATCTTTGTCCAGCCAGCGGCAATCCGCTGTGCTCTCAGAGTTCCACATCCGATACTAACCAATACGGAGCCAACGTTAACTTCGATATTTGTATTGACTGTGGTGCTGCTGGCGAGTTCTTCAAGAGTGGCACACAGCTGGAGATCGGAACAGCTACGGAGGTAGATTGCTCCCAATGGAGCGGGACCGATATCTCATAGAGGAGAGTATGGAGGGTTCATTTCTTAAAGGGAATAGTACAATAAATATTCAATAATTTCAGGGAAGTCGTTTCACCAAATCGAACTGTATGATATCGATATCGTGCCTTTCTAAAGTAATTTCAGTATTTTTTATTTATTTTCACTTGATTTTATCACCATAAGCAATGTTCATCACGCCTTCCTTTTATTTCAATTCATATAATTGCGTCGAACGATACAACCAGGTGGCGAACAGCTCACGACTAGCTCATATTTTTATCCATATTTATATATTGCTATGTACTTGGTACCCCTAGTTCTATAGTATTTAACACTATTTCAAAAAATGATAGCTTCAATCTACACATATCTTATTATTTTGCATCCGCTACCCTCTACATGTTTGTTACTACTATGGAATTATCCAATGCTTTTGTCTCTATTAACTATTTAAAATGAAAAGAAAATAAGTTACCAAAAAACAACCGAAAAAAAGGCGTGTAATAAGTAATAGACAATGCACCTAGGATTCATAGTATTGATAATAAAGGGGAACAATATTATTCACCGCTAATCATGGATAATAATGGCCCTTTAGAAGATGATGAAGACAAATAATAACAATTAAATGTGCATTTAGTGAATGCGAAGCCTTTGCCAATTTACTCTAATGCTTGTTTAAAACTACGAGGATACTAAAGGAGGTAAGACTTGATATAATATCTATACTCTTTTCTTTGACATAAGGTTATTTGTAATAAATTCAAGTGTTAAGAGTATTTACTTATAGTTGTCTTTGAAATTGTGGCTTCTCCGGTAATAGTTGAAGCTCTACATCAACTTAAATATAATAGAAGGAGATTTCTACGATATCTGAGAGTACATAAAGTCACAAACTATAGGTATAAGCCTGTATTATCAACTGCATGAATAGATCTCCAAACAAGAGGGACATCTAAATTAAGTGAAATTGGAAGTTACTTCCTTATCATCAGACTCTGTGGCGCCATTAGTTTGCTGATTCTCACGCGCAAATATGAAACGATAATGACTTGTAATCGATACCGACAAATCGGTTGCTAGTAAATTTGCGCTTTCTCGAACTCCCTGTGCAGAATCCGATATACAGATCGGTTTCCGATATGCGTGCTAAGAATCTACAGCATCTTAATTTGCCTTTCATGCCTGTCGACGCAACTAAATAGTGAGTCGTAGAGACTTGATATAACTTCCTGTCTTCGAAGCTACAGTTCATGCACGAACTCCTTTGGATGTAAAAGGAGACGCAGAATAGTCTTGCCTTATGGTGAAAACTTCAACCCTTTCAACCTGAAGTCGGAAGATTTCGAATGATGAGATGCTGAGAAATATATGGAAGACAGGCACTTGATCCTGAACAAACTTGGAGCTTATGCTACATAAATAAATGGCATCCAATTACAATACGCTAACTTGCTATAAATCTAAGCCAAATCGTTGCACCAGATTGAACCAATCATCTACAACCCTTTGAAGAGCTCCGTTAAAAGCACCAAATCACAACTTGGCCTTCTCCTTCTTCTGCCCCTTTACGCCTGTGATAGCCGCACCATTCAAAAAGAAATCTGGATATCCACCTCCAATACCAGCACTAAACGTAGAAGGAATTCTCCAGCTTCCTCCATCCACAACCAAGACAGCTCCGTTAACATAGTTACCTGCGTCACTGAATAGATACACAGTAGCATCGGCAATCTCCTTCACAGTACCAAATCTTCCCAATGGCACCGCCCTGTTAGCCGCTTCACGATTATCGCTCGTAGATAACCTCTCCATACCCTCGGTTCCCGCAATTGGGCCGGGTGTAATGATATTGGAGGTAATACCGAGTGGCCCGAATTCCAAAGCGACGTTTGCACTCAACGCATCAACACCTGCCTTCGCGACCGAAACGTGTGTCTGGAGAGGCATACCAGTATAATGGAATGTAGCACTGATGAAGATAATACGGCCTCCAATGGACGGCATAACGGAGGCATTAGGCTGCTTCTTCGCGGACTCCAGGAGATGTGGTAATGTGGCCTTGAGTGTATTGTATGATCCTAGGACATCGATATCCATGACAGATTTGAAAGCATTCGCAGACAAATCCGTTATAGGCGCTAGGAAATTGCCTGCTGCGCCAGCACTGTGTCCGTCGAGTCAACCAAAGTACACGGAGAGAAGAGGGGGTTGCAATACGTACATCACAAAATCTATAGCACCGAGCGAAGAAACGCATTGTGCGACCGCTTTTTGCATGCTCTCGATGCTGCGCACGTCGATGTTGCCTATCCCAATGACCTTGGCACCCTTCCGGGCTGTCGCAATCGACTGAGCCATGTTTTCCGTCTTCGAGACATTACGTCCGATAATACACGCATTGGCACCGAGGTGCACCAGAGCTCGCACCTGTGCGCTGCAGATTGTACCGGCGCCGCCGGTGCAGAAAACGACCTTGTCGTCTGGAACCGTTAGTACTATCTTAAGTATGCATTCGGACTGCAGAGCTGCAGAACTGTAATATCACTCACTAAAGATGCCATCAGCCCAGATGGAACTGAGGTACTCGGATCGTGGAAACGCCATTTTATTCTATCGGTATTCTTGTATAGATCGGTCCTGGCTCGGATTCAAAGACTGAACAACAAATTGCGACGTTGTTGGGAGATGACATGCTGCCGGTCTTGAGGTTTGACTTCCACCCGCCTACCATGTACCCTGTAGATATCAGAAATCCGGGGAACTCTCCTAGACCTCGGCCCAGGTAGCGAGCCTTATCCTTCAAGCCTCAGGCAACAAGAACCTGAGCACGCAGGCATCAGGAGCTATGATGCCCAAGCCATGCCCATACCGCCAGGCCCATCGTCACCATTATCACCATCGTTCATCATCCAACAACGACCATTCTACACGACAAAGATGGTTTCAAGAACAGTACCGGTGCTCAAGTTTGTCGGGACGATTTCCCTGGGCCTGCTCACGGTATGTCCGCAATGACAATGCGCTCTCGAAGCCCAACATTCGTATTGGCCATTGCCATGACGACGGGATGAACCCCACTGACGGTGACGCACAGGGTTTCTCCTACACATTGTCAACACTCACGCTGCCCACGCTTCTGACCCTCCCCTCTGCCTCCGCCGCCTCCAATTCCTTCTCCGCTCTTGCCACAAACTCCCTCGTGCAGCTGCGCGTCCTCTCCGGCCTCAGCACATCCTCCTTACTCCTTGCCTACGTACTGTCTCCTAGACGCTCGCGCCACCCATATCTTCTGTGGACATCGCTGGTCGTGGCCGCTAGCGGTGTAACGGATCTTGTGCTCCGCCCTTCCAGCGTCAAGACTATCCGCGCCGTTAAGGAGCGCAAGCCGAAGCGTGGCGTTGAGAGTAGTTATGAGGTGCTTGGTGACAGCCATAGCGATACTAGCGAGGAGATCGAAGATGTCAATGGGGAAGAGGTGAGGGCTGAGATGGAGGACTTTAGATTTAGCCAGTCGATCAGGACCGGTATCAGTGCTGTTGGCTTCGCCCTGGCTGTCTTGGGCATCTGGGGCGATGGCGCGTGAGGGAGTAGGTTATGATGTATGATGGATGGATTATGGACTGCTATGATTATGGAATTGGACGGCAGATGAATTATTTGACTGTGCGTGCGCGTGCGTGCGTGCGATGGAATTTGGTGGCTGCGATGTATTAGTTGATAACGTATTACATGAAATGAAATAAATCCTCTCTTACTTGGAATGTTGCTCCCGATTCATATGCATAACCAACCTCGTCCATACAATATCAATTGCTTCTTCTAGCACTTTAGACCCTTGATTATGTTATTATTTTGAAGCTTAACAGTAATGGTAAATATTTACAAGGTCCTAAAGCTGATACTTTGATGACAATACTTGTGCTAACGTACTGACTATCGATATGGCAGATTCTGTGCATAAAACATTACTCTTGACGAGGTGTTGCACAATTCCAAGACCAATCTTAGTACAGTTGGCATTGCCTACTTCGGTCCCAAGCGATGCAAAATCATGGAAACAATCGACATTGAAAACTGTGAGTAATATTTTTAAATTTTTTTCTCATGTTCTAATCATTAAATTGCAAGCAGTCAGAATCTATGCTCAAGATGCTATGCAAAAGACAAGCCGCCATCAAACAATCATAATCATAAAGCGCCTCTCAGCGTCTAAAAGCCCTGCTGTCTATGCCACTTCTCAGACCAGCCAGGGAAGTAAGGCTGTTCAGCGAGTGTCTCCTCAACCCAAGGCTTTCCATCCTCAGTCTTGACCAGTCCCTTCTCAACTTGCTCCTTAGCCCAAGCATCGAAGTGTGGAATGGCAACATGCTGCACATGCCAAGTGCCCTTGTACTGCATCAAGTTCTTCTTCCCCTCTTTCAGGATCTTTGAGCAAAGCGCAGGAATGTAAGGCTCATCACGAAACTCAGTGACGGGAGTGAAGAGGCCTTTGAAGTTAAATACGATAGCACCGGAGAGCGGAAGGCGACGGAGAGTCTGCCAGTCGACACGGAAGTGGACGTCCTCGATCTTGAGATCTGGGTCCTGAAACTCGCGGAGCTTCTCATGAGGATGTCCCGGTGGCATGAAGAGTGGAGTGCCGACCTCGAGACCCCAGGAACCGCGTTGAATGGGCTGGTTGGTTTGCATCTTGCTGAAGAAGCGGTCCATGGAAAAGGACATCTTTTCCTTGTAGTCCGGTACCGTTGGGATGTGAATGCCCTGCATCTGCTTGCCAATCTTTGTGCCGACATTCCAGCCGAGAGAACTGCAGATGACACCGGCGCGGAACTCGTAGAAGCCGTCCTTGTCGTTGCGGAGCACAATGGCGAAGTCTTCAGGGATGTTGTTAAGGATGATGTGTAGAGGATGGAAGCGCTTGAGCTCCGTCTCAGTCTTAAGAATCTGGTTGCGGAAGATCTTCTTGTCCTCCGAGAGCGAGAAGTATTGTGGGTAGCGGTGGCAGTAGAATGTAAGGGTCATCTCCATGAGTTCTTTGCAGCAAAGTTCTGAGCCGGGAAGATAATCAAGCACTTTGTTACCATATTCGGCGAAGAGAGCCTTGCGTTCGTTGATACGGGATACATAGGTGTTTTCCACTTCGAGCCACCAATCGTTCTCCATCTTGTGGAAAGCTGAAAATTGTTAGTTAGGTTTACAGAGATTCTGACACATTACTTACACATGGTTTGGTGGTATGCCCATCGCAATGGTCTGTATGGTCGCGCAACAGCCTTCTCATGGTTGTGCTCCTTGTAGGCTTGGGGAAGAGTGACACCGCTCAGGATTTCATAATCTGGAAAATCACCAAGGGCCTTGATCTCAGCTGTCGAAAAACCAGTGGGAGTATATTTTGGAGTCTTGGTCTCAATCAAGTAGGATTGTTCGATTGGAAGCAAGTCTTGTGCAATGTTCAGGTCTGGCTTGGCAGCAGCGAAGAGCTTCTTCTCAGAACCAGAGTATTTCGAGGCAATCTCGTTCAAGGTGAATCGACGGGATGGTGGAAGAGCGTCTACAAAATTTGGACCGGAGGATGGAGATACATAGGCACTCTTCTTATCTGGAGACAAGGATCGTGGCGGGGTGTTCGCACCGGAAGTTCGCCGAGAGCGGAAGTGTAGGCGGTCGAAAACAGCATCTCGTTGACGCTTGTTGAGAATGAGGACAGTGATGGATGTGATGACGAAGCTAAGACCGAGGCCATAGACGATAAAATCGGAAGGAGTTATTGAGAAGGCCATTTTCAAGATTTGATATGGTATGCAACTGATGGCCTATTGGATTATGCAAGTAGACCGATTGCTGGGGTCGCGCCGCACAGAGTAGATGAAGCTTTGTGCTTGGTATGATCAGAAGGATGATTGTTGTTTGGCGCTTTTGGTAGAGATTGTCAAATCAATGTGACATATCAACTTGCCCAGAGCAAGGCTACTATGGTATGAGGAATTCCAGGGAGGAAGGGAGGGATGGGAAGTTCTTATGAGGTTCAGAAGTAGAGGCAGTTAATATGATAAATGCAGCTTATCGGCAGGAAATGTATCAGATAGGTATTGGGATATCAGACGGACCTCATCGGGCTTCCTTGAACGCCGAAAGCTCGAAGAGGTAAAAGAAGGCAGGTTTATGGTACGATTGAAAATGCATAAACGGCCGGGCATGAAGTCAAAGCATACCCAAGGGAAGACCATTTATCTATCAAAGCTGAGATAGAGTAATGGATGGTGTAAGGGGACAGACGTATCTTGTACGTAGTATGCAAAACTAACGAGTAAGTAATAGCAAGCAGACCAGGTCAAGTCCAAGAAGCTTTCAGCGCCACAGCCAGAGGTACGCACAGTGGTAATTTGGCAGTGATTTGACAGTGATTTGACGAATGTTTGCGGTAATATTATTCTGCCATTTGCCTTGTCTCGTCGTTGATCTGTAGCTATAGTAGTCGACAGATTTGCACCTATTATGGTGGCTGCAATGGCTGATTGGCGTATCCTCCTCCATGATGATATGGTATTCCTACTTACCTTATCTCCAGTGAAATCAGGCTTATCAGACGCTCCCGTAGGCGGTGACTTCAAGTGCCTTTCGATATCTCTCCGCAAAAGGTTCTGGAAGTTTTTCCCCTTTATGGAAAAGTGCGCTTCCCCATCTTTCGTCAGGCATTTAATTCCCCCAAAAGGCAACATACGCAACCGATCTCCATCACCACCATTTGGGCTGAGGTTGATGATATAACCTTTGGCAGTTCACTCTTAATTGTTAAAGTGCCCATATGAATTCGAGTTCGGCCATATCGAGCGATAACTTTGTCTCGATGCATCTTCCGAGGATCTTTCAACTCTGCACGAATTGGACGTGATCGCACATCTGGGTTGAGAAAGGTGAGTGACGGTCAAATATCATTGGTGTTCGAACTTCAAGACAGAGTACATAGGTACTTTATGATCTATCTTTGTGGTGCGATTCTCACACCTGAGCCCCGACGATTCGTGTGGAAGAGCCAGTAGAAGTGTCATTCTGAGGTTGACATCCTCGATGGAGTCTCTCAATGCTCCAATCCCCCAAATCGCCTTATCGCGGTTGAATTTGATAGCGCATTAATTATCGACGTATAGATTTCGTGTGGCGAAAGTCCCGTGAGCAACCTCAATAACAAGGTTCTCCGCAATGTCTGCATCACTATGTACAGGGCTGAGCAGTGTTTTCAAGCCGAAATACGGAATAATATTGACGTATCACAGCATGAATAAACTGACTTGATGTTGTACTTGAACTGAAGAGTGTCAGAGTATGACATGCCATACTATTCTGGGTCCGGCCCATATCTGATGTGCATACTTATACTTATGCTGATGCTGATGCCGATGCTCGAGATGTTATGCTTATGGATATCTCAGTTGACTTAACTTCAGTGCAGACTCGAAACTTTTCTCTTTGAGGGACATACTACCTTACTACCTTACTCTGATCGCCCGGGTACAATCCAAGTACTACATAGTACGTAGACATACTATGGCGGCGCATCAACATAGCATCTTCCCAAAGGATGATTTGTTGATTTGGGATTGACTTTCCAGGTCAGGCTACACGCCCCACGCCCGACGCCCTATGCCACAATCGACAACATAGATTGAATTGACGTGTCGTAGTCACAGCTAAAGCCCAAATAAAACTTCGTCAATTTTGCGGCTCAACATGACACGTTTTGTGGCTTTTATTTCTCCGCTTTCTGATCACATAATCTTCTTCGTATATACTTACTACCCATACCTAAGGCTTGCTGCAGGTACACTACCTAAAGCATATAACGGTCGGAACCTTGATCATGCAATTCTCCATTACACTTATCCGGTCAAGAGCAAGACCTGCTGCCCGTCAGCATATCAATTCAACTTGGCTGCATCCCGGCCCGTTTTGAAAAACCTCCGAATCCAGGAGCGCGGAGAAAGACATTGAAGGTATTCACAAGACACCTGCATCTTACCGTCAGCAAAGGGTTTGCTACTATTTTCTATCACTTTCCGTGTTTCCGGATTTGTAAGAAAAGCACTACGCACGGCCGTTGGATGATGACGTTGTAGTTAACTCCGAGGCATAGGCAAATGAGAAACGGTAATAAGTAGTAATGACTTAACGATTATGAAGAAAGGGTAAGTTAAAAAAAATTAATTGACTTAGCAGATATAAGCAAATCGAATTCCTGATCAGTTATTCTTTCTGAAGAAAATCCACGAAATTTCACCTTGCATTCCTTCACCAATTCCAAATCCTCACACTATATTCAAAATGGTCAAAGCAATCGTTATCAAGACGGCTGGTGATGCTCAAATCGCCGACGTCCCAGCGCCCAAGCTTCGTGACGAATACATCCTCGTCAAGCCACATGCCATTGCTCTCAACCCAACCGACTGGAAACATGTTGACTATCTCGCGGAGCCGGGTGCCCGCGTAGGCTGCGACTACGCTGGAACAATTCTGGAGATTGGATCCAAGGTCACCAAGGACTTTAAGGTTGGCGACCGAGTTTGTGGATTCTGTCACGGCGGAAACGCCGTCTACCATGAGGATGGATCATTCGGAGAGGTCATCACTGCCAAGGGCGATATCCAGATCAAGATTCCAGACAACCTTTCGTTCGAGGAGGCATCTACCCTTGGTGTCGGCATCACCACCGTTGGCCAAGGTCTCTACCAGTCCTTAGAACTCCCCCTTCCAACCAAGCCTGCATCCTCCCCAATTCCAGTCCTTATCTATGGTGGCAGCACTGCCACCGGCGCCCTCGCAATTCAATTTGCTAAGCTCTCCGGTCTCGAGGTCATTGTAACCGCCTCTCCCCGCAACTTCGACTACGTCAAATCCCTCGGCGCGGATAAGGCCTTCGATTACAACTCCCCAACCTGCGCTGCGGATATCCGCACCTACACCAAGGACTCTATCAAGCACGTCTTCGACTGCATCTCCGAAGGTGGCTCTACCAAAATCTGCGTTGAGTCCATGAGCTCGGCTGGCGGCGTTTACAGCACCCTCCTCCCTGTCGACATCGTCAAGGTCTCGTCTGTCAACTCCAATGTCCAGATGAAGATGACTCTTGGCTACACTGTCGTCGGTGAGTTCTTCAAGTTCGGTCCTTCCGAGTGGGCCCCACAGCCAGCCAACTTTGAGTTCGGAAAGACCTTCTGGGAACTCGCTAGGGGTCTTTTGGCCGAGGGTAAGGTCAAGGTTCACACTCCTGCTGTCAACGAGTTAGGCAAGGGTCTTGAGGGTGCTCTCAAGGGTATGCAACATATGAGAGAAGGTAAGCTTAGTGGAAAGAAGCTGGTTTACACTTTGTAGATGTTGATCGTCTACAACTTGTGGATCATGTATGATAAATAATGAGAATAGAATCTACGTTGCGCCGTATGATTTGAGTTTAGTAAATCGTTCTGCTTGTGATTGGTGATCTAATTATCTTCACTCTTTCAACTATAATGAGGCTCTCAATAATGTACTTGAATACTCAACTTATCCCGACCCGTAAATATCCGTGTTCATGAAGGCCTTTGTCATGAGAAGGACATGACAGCAGCAGGTATTGTACCTAGAAAATTCAAGGTTCAACTAGATCGGTTTTAATTATTGAATGTGGAAATTCAAGAATATTGAGCAGCGGAGCTTATGAATACATAAGCTATAGAGGTGCAACGACAGTGAGGATCTTTGTACGTACCTTTATAACAACAAAAAACTCTCGTGATTATGTTAAACGAACACTATTCGATAATGTCATCGTTTTTATTGAAACACTGAGATGCCACACAATGCGGAGTGTCGAATGGGTATATCCTCATAAGTCGGTTAATTGGCTACACAAAACATCGACTATGTATGCTTGACTATGAGCACTTGAAAATATGTGGTGTGCGTGCAGTTCGTACTTCTTGATTCGGAATTGCTTACTTGAATGTGAGTAGCAATTGCGGTTAAATTCCGTTTCTCGAGTCCAAAAGAGACTCATTAATATCTAAACACCAAGTAAATGAAATTGCGATGTGTGATAGAAGGCAATTGTGATTGTTTGCAAAAGGTGTTGAAAATGGATCGACAATGTCGATTTACGTATTGATTTGTCAAAATCAAAGACTACTTCATATGCGTTTATACCAGTATATGGGCTCTAATTATAGATATCAAAATCCCATAACCAAAGTTGGCCAAGGTCTTCCATCCGCGTACCATTCATAACGCTCTGCGAATTAGTATTGTATTCTTCAGACACTGCCTCTGCTACTACAGGAGAAGCATTTTGGTCACTGTGACCGTGTAAAACACTGTGTGTAGTAGGATCTTGCCACGAATTGGCGTTGTCCGTAAATACTACGACGGGTAAGCAAAGCCCTACAGATTTTCAAGACTGACTTCAATGCACATACCTCTCTGTAGACTTAACAGACTATTCCTCAGATAGATTTCATCACTTGATGCTGGATGTGTGTTTATCCGGTGTCCAACGCCGGTCGAGGACATATGAGGCTGAGGACGCGACTGGTCATTTACTGGGCTTCCGGATGATTCCGCAGCATCTCGTCCTCCAGATTCTGTAGTTAAATCGTCGTTACGTGAAGGGTTACCACGTAGCATTTCTTCCATCTCCCTCTTCGAGATGAGTTGAATAAGATCTTCTAATATCGCACTACATTGTCTAGACAGGGAGGCGTGGCTTGACAAGAGCGTCTGAAGCTGGTAAATACGTTTGAGACCTCTTTTGGCTTCTTGTGCCACATCGGATAGTGCATCAGACATAGCACAGATGAAGAGTACAATGGAGGCGGTGAATAGATTCATACCCGTAAACGAGACTAGATGAGTGGATCTAGCAAGTGAAACCAAAGTCTGCTCGTTTTGGATCATCGATATTCGAAGTGCTGCGTCTAGACATCTTCTAAAGCTCGTGCTTTGGGGATTGCGGTAGAGTTCTAGATCTTTTGAGGTTAGATCAAAGGTCAGACCCTGCAAGGGGATTTGTCCACGATCAGCGAGTAGTGGTCGATGGAGAACAATCATAAGGTTATCGTGAGTGAGTTGTAATGACAAGGCTTGCAACTTATGCATCCTCTGTTCCTCAGATGTATCATCTGCATTATCACTAATCGAACCAAGCCTGAGATGATCAGGGAGCTGATCTTGCCATGCTTCCATAGCGTGATATGCCTCACTAATCATCCCTAGCAGTGTCGGTTGTGGCTGAGTTTCGTATGATATTCTGATACCATATATGTTCTGTAGTAAAGGCGAGGCAATCTTGTAGATGCGGTTCAAATAAGTCTGATAGGTCGAAAGACAAACTCTCAATGAAGGGGTATTTTCTCGAAAGGCAATGTCTTCATATACATCCAGAGGCATCGGCACATTGCAATCCTTATCGTTGATGCCTAGTGGCCGCCCATATGTGATCGTAGCAAATCTTTCCAAATCGAATGAGACAAGCATTGGTATAAAGTAGTGTGAAAGTACTCACCGGTCCCATGTGTATATGGTCCACCATATGCGCTTCCTTTCCTCAATTTCCTCTGTTGCAAGGCGTGGATCTGGAACACGATGCAGACCAATTGCCTGGGATAATCTGATAGCTGCTCCTAAGATTGAGAATGATGACCGGGGCCGGCCATGATAAAGGTGAAAGGACCCAAGAAGTGCACAAAGCTGCACAGACTCAATGCCATCTTCATCGATTATCTCTATGAAATGCTCATGAATGACCTTCAAATATTGTGCACGTAAATCATCCAGACTAGCAAACTCTCCCTCTTCTCGCCAACCGGTGCTGGGATAATACCAACAGCCCATGACCAGAACCATCAGAAGCAAAAGAATGAAAGTATAGTCAGTGTGAGAGGCAACGCCACTTTGAATGATTGATGAGTAACGGCGTCGAAATGTTGGCTCATATACGACAAGAGAGAACCAGTGAACAGTTGAAAAATACATTTCTAGAAGTTGGTCGCATATATGCCGTGGAGGAAGTTCTAATCCAATCATACTTTTAACGGAGACAGGTCGATGCGCTACTTGGTAAGGGCTGCGGGCAAGTCGCGAATCACCACCTGGAATAGCGAAAGTTTCGCGCGCCAGAGAAGGATGCCTCTCTTGAAGACCGAGAATCTTGTTTAACATAAGCATAAATCTACCTCTACGCAATTCCAAATATCTTACTTTACGAGTCAGACCCATTGCGGAATCTATACCAACAAGATTGGCCAGTACTGCATTTCCCTCATGCGGCTTAGCTGTGCGGTCGAGGCTGCTATTATCAAGTATGTTGTTGGGTTCAGAGACTACAGAAGAAGCTCCGGTATAAGAAGCATCTTGGGTTACTCGTGATGTTCCAAGGTCTGCAACGCTCGAGGTAGACCTTCGAAGTGATGACTGTTGAGGTGCGAGAGGGGGGATGTTCGTAGGATGAGAAGGGGTTGGAGTCAACAAATTAGATCCCTGGCTGAAATTTTCCCCAATACGGCGTCGTCTATATACCTTTTAGCATTTGATTTACAGACTACATGAACGATATTGTACTTTGTCGCCGGTTGGTCCGTTATACATTCTGATTTGGCACGTATGCACACACGACAGGGTCGAGTATTGTCGCACTACAGAGGCAAATGTGAGTTCCAAGATTCAGGATTTGACAGTTCAACTTCACCTACTTTTTGCTTTTGCCTTCGACACCGGTTGCAAGCGCTACTGACACGAGTCGGTTGTCGTCCATGCTGATCCATCATCAATGTAGGTAATAATGTAGACGTACGATAAACGTGGACACTGCAATGCACGGACCCCGCCGCTAAAAAGCAACGTCTTTTAGGACAATAATTGAATAACAATAGCGGACAGCTTAGATCACGTGTGAAAATAAGTTGGATTCTTTCAACATCGTGAGTATGTATGTTGTTTTAGGTGACATCTGGGCTGGTTATCATTTACTTGTAAAACATGGAGCTCTTCATGAATAAATATGGCTAGAGAATCATTTCCTTAAAAACCTTAGCGACTAGCTTGCATTACGATCAAATGAGTTTAAGGTTATCACTACTTTATAAGACTTAGCTACAACACTAATAAACCAAATAACATAAATAGAATAAGTGCACTATCCTGCTATTATCAACGTTATGTAGGAATATAGTTTTATTTTCCTCTCTAGGAAGACCTGGTTTTAATATTACGGAGAAATGACCTAGACTCAATTGCACTCATTATGTTATTTTGTGTGAACGATGTAACTTGTCTCTTATGACTTATATTCTTGCAACTTTTATTATGAGTCAAATAAGACCCGCAAATGACGAAATATAATGTCAAACCATCAAATAGCTTAGCCGCGTCCTATTCCTTTTCTCCATGTTTTCCCCAGGCTCGTATTTCGGATTTGTCTGGGGCCTCCACATAAAAACTGTTCAAGGGGCATTGTAGATCTACCGACTCTTCTCCGGCAAAGAGTCGGATCAGTTGCCCAGTCGGATCGCCTGGTAAAGACGTCTCCAACTGTACAATGCCTGGCAAGGAATCTCAACAACCAGACTCTCACTGACTCTATAGAAGAAGAGAATGGTCGATATGCTGGGACAATCTATCTCGGTTGCCGAGTCGGAAGCATCTGGAGATATAAGTAGGCATCATCTGCTCTTGAATCTGCTGTCATAATGAAACATGACTAGGTGCGTGTGAAGCCACTCATACTTTTGCATACACCTTTGCCATTTCCTTTATCGTTAGATAACACCACAATCGATCATATTAGCTTCAGTACAGCTTCTATAATGCAGCCTTACTTTGGGTTGACGGGTGGATGGCTCACATTCTAGGTCACAGTTGCTTGTGCAACTGATATGACCCATTATGGTTACGATCAGGGTGTATTTGGTGCGTCTGGATCCTCAAACACAGTTGGGAAATTACTGACTGATATAATAGGTGGTGTCATTGTCACGGATGACTTCCTCAATCTACTTGGAATCAAGGACGACATATCTCTTCAAGGAACGATCACTGCGATTTACGATATTGGATGCTTTGCTGGAGCAATTGTCGCTATTTGGTTAGGCGAAGTACTTGGTAGAAGAAGGACAGTCCTGGTTGGCACGACTATCATGACTGTTGGTGCGATCCTTCAACTCTCCGCTTTTGGAGTTTCACAAATGATGGTTGGTAAAATAATTGCAGGTATTGGAAACGGTTTAAACACCTCTACTGCCCCAGTGTGGCAATCGGAAACTTCTAAGGCTAGCTGGAGAGGAAAGTTAGTGATGGTTGAGATGTTTTGTAACGTTGCCGGCTTCAGTCTGTCTAACTGGATGACATACGGCTTCTCTTTCGTTTTTGGACCAATATTTTGGAAGTTCCCGCTCGCATTCCAACTCATCTTTATCTTCATTCTATTTGCGACTGTTCCATGGCTTCCGGAGTCCCCAAGATGGCTTATTGCACATGGTCATATGAAAGAGGCCCAGTGCATCATTGCCGATCTCGAAAGTCTTCCAAGAGATGATTTATATATCGCAACAGAAGTCGAAGAAATCGCTTTCGCTGTTCAATACGAGAAAGATCATGCTGTTGGCTGGTGGGATCTTCTTTGTGGTCATACCGGAGACCAGGCGGGCACAGGAACCATACGTAGGCTCCTTCTAGGTGCCGGATCGCAAGCTATGCAACAATTGACTGGGATCAACGTCACATCATAATATCTACCAACAGTGCTACACGTCTCTGTTGGCCTCACTCAAACAATGTCTTGGCTCTTGGCGGCCTGTAATTCGATATCCTATCTTTTCTTCTCTTTTATCGCCATCCTTAACATCGAGAAATGGGGTCGCCGCCGACTACTTATGTACTCTGCTGCTGGTCAATGTTTCTGTTACCTCATTATTACAGTATGCCTTCGATACTCTGAAATGGAAAATTACGCGCATCAGACAAAGGTTGCTTCTGCGGCTGTTGCCTTCTTCTTCTTATACTATGTATTCTATGGAACGGGCTGGCAGGGCATGCCTTGGCTCTATGCAACAGAAATCAATTCCCTAGCTATACGAACCAAAGGAGCTGCTCTTGCTGCAGCAACAAATGTAAGTACAAAAGCTATCAAGGCCAAACTGGACCGGATCTTCTAACGTGAATCAGTGGATTTGTAATTTTGCAGTTGTAGAGATCACCCCAATCGGAATCAACTCCCTTGGATGGAAATTTTGCATCATTTGGACAGTTCGCAACGCAGCTTTTGTGCCCATTATCTATCTGTTCTATCCTGAGACTGCAGATCGCACCCTCGAAGATATTGATCGCCTTTTCCGGGAGAACCACAATCCGGTTGTTTTTGGTAATTCGGATGCCATCAGCAGCAAGCGTCCACAAAGATATGTTGAGTTCGAGAATGAAGTTATGGGTGGAATGAAGCAGCGTCGTGTTGGCAATGGAAAGGGCATGGGGATTGGCTTAGGGAAGACTGACCATATTGAAGACCAGGGGATACTAGGACAGCATTTACCTGAAGAGGAGGTATAGATGAACATACTGTCGGGGAGGTCAGCCAAGTGCCCATCGACCTTGGTTTTAGAGATAATCCTTCTACCGAAGACTAACACGTTTGAATAAGAGCTACCGGACAGAAGATATGAGAGAATAAAACTAGATAGACTTATAGACTATGGTGTCTACATCTATATGTTAGGATATGGAGGTATGCGAGTGAGTGTCAGAAGGCCGTAAATTTGTGAAATGGGTAAGGCTATGAGTAGGCTGTTCGCTAATATCGACATTGGGCTTCTCAATCAACAGGTGCGAAGTAGATGCTGCGTACGTATGCGAAAAAAAATAAAAAAATAAACTCATAGCCGGCAGAGAATCTCTCATATCCTCTAACTAATACGGCAAGTCATTCTCACCTTCACGACCTTGTCAATATTAGTGTATAGTTTGAACCACATCGCAATCAACAGCTCGATTCCGTTCCAACAAAAAGTATGTGTCTTCGACAAGAGCGTTATCCATCTCGTCTTGACCGGTGAATAACTAGCTACCATGAGATAGGATAGGATTGTGCTACGGGTATCTTTTCAGACTGAGGGTAGTCGTTCCGAAGTCAATTGTGTTTGCGTGAGATAGGGACTCAGTTTAAGAGCAAGTAAACTGACTGAAGTCAAGTCTCGGTGCAACTTAATAATGACCTGATCACTACTGAGTAATTAAGAACCACTTCAACATCCATGATAATATGCACACAACTGCTGACCGCTAGACACGCGAGCTTAGTAAACAAGCCCTATCAGCCAAAGAAGAACGCTGGGACTGGTGTCGATGTTTCTCATAGCACTCCATCCTGGCCCCTCCCCCTTAGGCTGGGGAATTCCAGCCCCACAAAGTGTCGCGAAACTCTGTTCCGATTGTGCCTTGGCAAATCTCCTACGTATTTGCCATCCATGTGTCTCTTGATGCGCGATATCGAATCTTCGATGCTACTTGAGGTCGCCACCGGTCAGCTTACCAGAATGACAAGTCATACTTTCAGTGGTACTCTTTAAGCTACTCCGATAGCAAAATTTTCGATTCAGAGCCATATAGTTATTCCTCAGGAAACTTTATCAAAATACTACAATTGCCGCACGGAATAGTGTATAGAGTCTTTCTCACTCATATCATCGAACTAGAATGGCATAAATGCCAGATGGAAAATGAATAGTTGTTTCTATCTATACCAAGATGATTGAATCTGGGGGCCGTATATGATGGTTTTTATACCCTCAGCTCTTGCAGTTCCGGCAAAGGCTTTTTCTGCCTCCAAGAATGGGTATTTGTGGGTGATGAGTTCCTTCACTGATACCTTTCCAGATCGCAGTAGTTCAACCGCGAGTTCGTAGTCACCCGGACCGTATCTGAAACTTCCCTTGTATGTCCCTTCTTTCGCACATATTTGGCCAACAGGAAATGTGATCTCTGAGTTGCCTAATCCGGCTTGTATGAAGATTCCTCCTCGTTTCATAGAGTGAATACCACAGCTGATGCAGGACTGAACACCCGTTGCGTCAATGACAACGTTTGCGCCACTTTGCAGATCACTTTTATCTGCAAGAAGCTCAGCATTCTGTTCTGCGCTCTGCTTTGTATTCATCTTGTAGACGCTTGTGGCTGCGTATCTGCTGGCGAACTCTAATCGTGATTCTACGATATCAACGGCAATAATTTTCGACGCCCCGAAAGCTTTTGCTACTGCACAGCACAGCAAACCAATTGGTCCTGCACCAAGAACGAGCACACTTTGACCTGTAGTGATTGGTGCTAGCTTTGCAACGTGTACAGCAATGCTCAGGGGTTCGACCAAAGCGCCCTCCTCGATCGAAACTGTATTTGGGAGCGTGTTACAGAAGTCTTCTGGAACAGCATAGTAGGTGGCGAGAGTACCATCATAGGGAGGAGTAGCAGCGAAACGCATAGCTTCACAAAGATTGTATTTGCCACTACGACAGAAGTTGCAGGTACGGCAGCCGACGCCTGGCTCAATTGCAACACGGTCGTTGACTTGGAGTGACCGTACGTCGGAACCGCACTGCACAACGACGCCGGCAGACTCGTGACCTAGAATAATAGGTTTTGTGACCTTGAATGGACCAATTTCACCATGTCGCCAGTAGTGAACCTGAACACGATAAATTGTTAGCAGGTTGGTCTGACAACAGGGGTTGAGGAATTAAAGAAGAGCTCTACGAACATCGCTACCACATATTCCAGTTGCGATGATCTTTACCAACACATGTTTACTCGTTAGAAGAGCTGGCTGTGGGCGAGTCTCGTAGAAGAATTCGCCCTTCTGTCGCAACACGAAAACCTCATTCACCTATAGAGCAGAGTCAGTACAAATTGGTTCGCGTACCACACCACCCACGACAAAGACCTGTGAATTAGGATTATCTACCTCGGAGCACGCCGCGATTTCTGTCAAGCTGTCAATTGAACCCATGTTTGTGCTGTGATATTTTCAAGAAGTTTTTGAGTCAGGAGGTTTGTCAAGATGGCTTTGCTCTGCTCTCGCAAAACCCAACATCATGGACTGCTCCATATATCAATCAGCTGGTACCGGTGGCCGCAGTTGAAATCGATAGCCATCCAACCCCTATCAAAGCCCTTCACGAAGAACAGTGCTCTCTACATAGTTACCGGAAGAGTATATCAGCTGACTTATCGAACGCATACCGGATGTTGTTATGAGTTCCTAGCGCATCCGATAAATGGTACCTAAGTATCTAGGTACTTATGCAAGATACCGGTATCAGTAAGCGTGTAGATTTTAGCTGATCCGGCTGAGCTAGGGCTAAACCCAAAAGGTGTGCCTCGGTTTCAATCGGTATACAGCATATCGCGCCAAATCGAACACTTCTCTTCTATAGCATACCTACCAAAACATGTCAGAGTTTTCTGGAATTTATGTGCAAATTCATTAGCATTAAAGAATATATTTAATGAGACTTCTGACGATTTTTGGGTCAAATTTAGCTGTTGTCATGCCCAGGTGAACTTGTACAATTTTGGATGTTACTCGCTTTTGCTGGCTGCGAATTCTATGCTGATATGCACGCATACATGACTGTACTTGGTGCATCCGATGAGAATATCAGCGATCCGCAAGCTAACCAGGACGGCGTATAGCGTATCCGATGGACAGGCATGTTGAGCCGCTTATTACTTGAGAAGAAGCCGTAGCGCATCCGATGACGCGGGGAGGCTCCACTATGATAAAGTAGATGACCCGAAGTCAGGTAACCTGTCGTGCCTGTTTACCGGAGTAGCTCCTCCGAAGTCCAGCCACAAAACACTGCATTTTGGCTTGTTGTACCTGTCATACATAGATTTTAATCATAAAACCAGGAATTAATAGCTGATCCGACCTGACGGAATACAACCACGTGAAAAACTAGAACTTCAAAATCATGAAACGCCCTTACCACTCTCGTTGTCCTACTTCTCACTATCACAGCACAAGTCTTATCGACTCTTGGCGATGCTGAAAATTTCTCCACAATTATCATCATGGACTCCTCAAGCGCGGGGCCCCATACCCCACGATCCCAATGCTAAGCTAGCCTGCAAATCCTGGGGACGGAGAAAAAAAGCATATAAAGATGCATGACACGTCTCCACTTGAGTGAATTCCCCATCTTCCAAGCTTCTCTGTATTGCATCTGACATTACAATCATCTCTCTGTGGCTATTCTACACATAAAGCCTTCAAAATGATCGATTCCAAGGAGTTTACATCAACCAATCACTTGGAGTAAGAATCAACTCGCCACCATTCTAGAATAAGATGCACTTGAACACAGTAGCTGACCCCGATAACAGAGATGCTGAGAAGGGTGGAAAGTCTGCTCCGTCAGTGAATCTGAACAACAATACGAGTGCCAAGTCAGTCGATCCGATAGTCATGTCCTCTAGATGTTTTGTAATTAATAGTCTCATAACAGAATTCAAAATCCGCTGGCAGAAATCTCAAGGTCTCAACTTCTGCAAGATGTCGAAGACTTTGCTGTCGAGAAGGGTATGACAGAGCATACATTTTTGCTCCAACGCGGTGCCTTGGTTGCTCAAAACCCGGCTGGATATGAATCCATTGAAGAACTTGAGCCTGCGGAGCGTGAAGCTTTGAAGAACGAAGTTGACCACAAATGGAGGCAGCCGCGCGCTCTTTATCTGACAGTTATTCTCTGCTCAGTTGGTGCTGCGGTACAGTAAGTAACCCTAACCCCAATGACAGATCAACTTCTAACCTGTCATCTTCTTAGAGGTTGGGATCAAACCGGCTCTAACGGAGCAAACTTGTCGTTTCCTGAAGCCTTCGGGATTGCTGGTAAAACAGGAATTGACCCGTGGATTGTAGGATTGGTCAACGCTGCCCCATACTATGCTGCCGCACTCTTGGGCTGCTGGTTTTCGGACCCTATGAATTTACATTTCGGACGCCGCACGACCATCTTCGTATCTGCAATCTTCTGTCTTTTCTCTGTTATCGGATCTGGTTTGAGCCAGACCTGGCCGCAGCTGCTCGTTACACGAATCCTTATGGGCATTGGTATGGGTCTCAAGGCATCGACTATTCCAGTATACGCAGCCGAGAATTGTCCAGCTGCTATCCGCGGCGGCTTGGTTATGAGCTGGTAAGTGAATCGCCACTTTTATCTTACCTTGACCTTCCCGAAAGCTAATTAGATGGTCTCTACAGGCAAATGTGGACAGCCTTTGGTATTTTCCTAGGATTTAGTGCTAACTTGGCTGTTTACAATACTGGTGCCATCTCGTGGCGTCTTCAATTAGGATCTGCGTTCATCCCAGCAGTACCATTGGTTTTAGGCATATATTTCTGTCCAGGTTAGTTGATTCCATCTTACTATATACTACTAAAACTTTTACTGATTTCGACAGAATCCCCACGCTGGTTGATCAAGAAGAACAAGTATCAGCAAGCCTTCGAATCGCTTTGCAAGTTGCGCAACACCAATCTACAAGCTGCACGAGACCTCTACTATATTCATGTTCAGCTTATTGAGGAGCACAAGATCATTGGTACCAGCAACTACGTTACACGTTTTATCGAGCTCTTCACGATCCCTCGTGTTCGTCGTGCAACTCTGGCATCATTCACAGTCATGATTGCCCAGCAGATGTGTGGCATCAATATTATTGCTTTCTACTCTTCCACAGTGTTCGTCAAAGCGGGCGCTGGCAACTTGGAGGCACTCCTGGCCTCTTGGGGTTTCGGTCTTGTGAACTTTCTCTTCGCCCTCCCAGCTATCTGGACTATTGACACCTTTGGACGCCGTGTTCTTCTCTTGAGTACATTCCCTCAAATGGCGTGGACTTTGTTGGGTAAGAATATTTCTTTCAATGCCCTGAGAATAGTAAAGAAATGGTGTTAACTAACATTGATAGCTGCTGGACTGTGCACTTTGATCCCCGAGGACAGTCGTGCTCATCTTGGACTCGTTGCCTTTTTCGTTTTCTTATTCGCGGCTTTCTATTCTCCAGGTGAAGGACCAGTGCCATTCACCTACTCTGCCGAAGTATTCCCATTGTCGCATCGTGAAGTTGGTATGGCTTGGGCAGTGGCTACATGCTTCTTCTGGTCAAGCATTCTTTCCATCACATTCCCGACACTATTGGAGAGATTCGATACCGTGGGCGCCTTCGGATTCTACGCGTAAGTAAACCCTTGATTATTCCAGCACGAGTGATTACACAGGTACTAACAGAATCAAATAGTGGGCTCAATGTTATCGCATTAATCATGATCTTCTTGTTTGTTCCAGAGACAAAGCAGAGAACTCTGGAAGAATTGGATTACGTTTTCGCAGTTCCAACACGGATTCATGCCAGATATCAGGTTACACAGGCTCTTCCTTACTTCTTCAAACGTTGGGTCTTCCTGAATAAGAACGCCAAGCTGGAGCCATTGTACCAGTTTGACATTGTTGACGAGATTGTGGTCGAGCAGGTAATAGAGAAAACAAACTGAACCGCATATAATGCGATGCTATGACGAAGTATTGAATATCACGTTAGCATGGAGTTTTATCAATTCTATCAATTCTATCAATTACTATCAAAGCAATGGTTTTATGTTCAGTGATTCTTAGTTTCACTTCAGACGCACATGTTATATCATAATTATGAAAGAAAAGGGAAGTATAACGGATTGTTCTTTTCTTCTAGACCGATTATAACGTATTGTCATAAATCTGAGAGAGGGCCAATTATAAACTATGGGGTAACTACATCCTATAAATCGCTTGATACATAATATTACCAACAGCCAAAACATCCATTTTTAATATCAATTTCTCAACACTAGTTAGTATTTGCTTATACTCATGTCATACTCAGGTTAGAGGTGCGTCTCTTGGAGGAATGCCTTCAGGTTAGAGGTGCGTCTCTTGGAGGAATGTCTTCAAGTACGAATAGTAACCGAATAAGGGATCTCGTAGACCTGCTGGCCGCCTCGAGAAAAATCTATTCGTTTTTTGATACTCAAAGTTCTTATGGTCGGGAGACCGGGGTAAATGACTCCGAATGCACAGACATATTTTGTATGGGATTTTGAGACCTATCAAATTGATTGTGTGATAGAGAAATCCCTTTACAGTCTGTGAACTGCGAATTAGTTTCCTCGGATTTGACCAAGATATTTTGGCACTTCAAGAGTAATCTTATCTGATTTGTGGAGAAACAGATTGTTCTTTAGAATCAAAAGTTTGGATCTGAAAATAGTGGTGCAGCAGACGAGAGAAACCAAGGACAGCATGCATAGTGTATTTATCCGCTCCCATTCAGCCAACGGTGCCCGATATCTCGAATCAACATATTAGCCATCATATGCGCTGCCTTACCAACTCTGAAAGTAAGGGACTACTTATGCATATTGAAATAGCCTTGTAGGGTACAGGTCATCCTCGGAGAAATGATGTCTTGGTATCTCAATTGAAGGTCCGTGCTGGCTGCTCTCAATCATGGTTTTGATACGTTAGGGATTCTAATCTACAGGATAAACCTGTGCGGTATTTTACTTCAGACATGTGGTGATTCTCGAAGCGATTGCGTGTATGTTCACTCGGAGGATTGTACAGATAAGGCATGGAGATAAACAGTTGCTGTGTCAGGTTGTATAAATCAGTCTGCACTCATCGATGTGTATGTTGATAAAATGTTCTGCTAGGTATACACCCTCCTTGCTCATAGGGACAGATAGTGATTGAGTGCTGACGATTATGTGCTTACATACAGACCAATTAGTCGCATTTACCAGTCCGAAGCATATACTTATACATGGCTGATTTTATTTAGACTTCTTCGAGCGGAAGGAAGCACATATTCCGAGGACAAATGCATTCTACAAAGGTATTAACCCCTGAAATATGGGCGACTAGAATGATCTCATCCGCTCAGGACTCTGATAATGTCTCAATCTTAGAAAATGGAAATCTAGCCTCTTGGCGGGGAAGCAATGTGTTGCATGCTGCAGATAATGGAGTAAATGGGCATTGGAACGATAGCGATATCTTAGTCAATATTTTAAGCAGGATGGAGCAACGATCGATCATTTCACATCTTGAGCGTACTATCTTACTCATGTTGGCACAGCTTTACAAATTATTCCTTATCTTGACTCATAGTATGGCGTGTTGCCAAGGACCATATCCAAACAATCCTGTTTGAGAGTTTAACATATTCACTTGAAGTGAGGTCTGATATCTTGGGTAGCTCAGGATTTCGCCTTTCTCGAGTTTCTTCCCATCCATCTCTGTCTAGATCATCACGCCTTCCGAAATCTAGACAATCAACATGGCAAATTCTGCGAACTCGTCTTCTCTATTCACTCATGATGGTCTGCCTATCACTGTTCTCTTAGACTCTCCGGCCTTTCTCACGACTTTTGCAAGTGTGGTTGTTGGCTTGACATATTTGTTATATGCTCGTGAAGCAACAGCCCTTCGAAAGTTGCCTGGTCCATTTTTTGCAAGTGTCACAAGACTATGGCTAGTTTGGTACACCCGTAAGAAACGTCGACATCTCGATGATATTGCGTTGCATAAAAAGTATGGACCTTTGGTCAGGATCGCACCTACGGAGGTCTCTGTCGCAAGTCCAAGTGCTGTAAGCACAATATACGGTATATACAAGAATCATAAATTCCCTTGCTTCTATTTGGTAACTAATGTTATTTACTCTAGGGGTCCGTAAGGATACATCTTTCCGGAAAGGCGCCTGGTACCGTAAGTTGATGCACCTCGATCACAAAATCCGGTGAAATAAACTGCTTATTGACGTCTGAAGTCGGTACTGGTGGATATACAGAAGAAGGACTAGACCTACTTGGTGAAAATAACATTGATAAATATCGTATCCAACGTCGGTATATTGGACCAATCTACTCAGCAGGATCCATGAAAGACTTTGAAGGATTGATTGAAACGATATTAACTAAGAACATCAAGAAACTGCACGAAACTCCGACAAAGTATTCCGATGTTGATATGTTGTGTTCGAAGCTTGCCTTAGGTTCGTTGAATTCACCTCTTATTCCACAATCACTAACCGTTTTTACAGACTGTCTTTCCATGTGTACCTTCTCGGAATCAATGAATGTCATTGAAACGGGTGATCCAGATGGTGTTATTGCAGCACTCCATGGAGGATGGAACTATATGCATTGGATTGGGTTCTTGCCAAAGCTTTATTTCGCCAACGAATGGGTATCTAAATACATCAATTTCAATTTCTGGGCACGGATCAATCACGTCTCTAGTATATTCTCGGTGAGTAAAGAGTTCTCCATATATCTTCATGGTAAACAGAGTCTCATTTCACTCATCTCTGTAGTGGTCATATGAGCAATTGCAAGCTAGAATATCAGGCCAAAGCTCGGCGCCTCACACAGACATTGCTGAGAAGCTCGTGTCGCTCAATCGCGAGAAGAAAGAGTTCAGAGATGACTGGATGGTTAATATGGCCATGACAAATTTCGGTGCTGGTGTTGAAACGACCTCGATAACAATGAGCACTGCTTTGTACTATATCGTCAAAACACCAGGCGTCAAAAGTCGTGTCTTTAAGGAAATCGACTCTGCGAGAAAGGCTGGCATTCTCAGTGATCCACCACAGCTCGGAGAGCTACAAGTGGCGTTGCCATTTCTTGATGCCTGTATTTCGGAATCTATGCGATTACATCCCGTTGTCGGAATAACACTACCAAGAGTCGTTCCGGAAGGTGGTGTCGAGATTGAAGGCTATTTTCTCCCAGCTGGTGTAAGTTCTGCTTCTCTCGGACTTAAATACCACGTGTTTGGGCTAAACAAAAATGTAGACTACTGTTGGAATCAATCCTTGGGTTCTCAATCGAGATGAGACCATTTTTGGCCCTGATGCCGACCAGTATAGACCTGAGAGGTGGCTTGATATGACCAAAGATGACAAAATAGTAATTGGTGAGTTTCACATGCTTTCTGATAATGATTTAACATCGAATTGACACTTTTGAAGACAGGTATTCTCTGAAATTTGGACATGGTGCTCGCACATGTCCAGGTCAATGTACGTGATAGCAATACCTCTACAATTCGATGAAGCTGACTAATGTTTAATCTGATAGATTTGGCGCAGTCCATTTATACTAGGGTCCTTCCGGCTCTCCTTATGCATTTTGACTGGGATTTCAAGGATTCCAAAGTAGATTACGAGGTTGTAACTATGTTTATGCCAAGACTGCATGATGTGGAGATGACTTGGACTCCGAGAACCTCGACATTGTGATAAGATGGATATCTTTTCGCCATTTCGAATTTATTTAATTTGTTTTTCTCACTGAAAGGCCTCAACTTTCTGCACCTTTCGCTCTTGGTTTCTTAACAAGCTACACGATTCAATTACATTTTCATTATTCCGTGACTGCCTGACATTGAAACTCGTGTGAAGCCTTTAAGATACTCCTTGTTTATATCTCAATCAAGACTGCAGATTCATATTGCATTGGAGTGAAGAAAATCAGATTCATGGTACTTTAAATACATCTTAAAGTCATATATCGCAGAGCCACGAAAGATGGTTCAGAGAGGTTAAACAGGCGAGAGCTTCTGCCGCTTCTACGAAACGAGATCAACTGTACATTCGGAGGTAGATTGTTATAGTTTTATCTATACAATAATGCTTTACCTATTCTAAAAGTATATAAGAAGAAATAAGGAAGAAGCAATGTTACAAATGCATGAGAAGTATCAAAATATTTTCTAGCAATGCTTCAGTTGTGACCATCTTCCTCAATTGCCGCATTCCTACTATTGTCTGGCTTATCTTTAACACTCCTCCAATGCATAGCAAAGCTTGATAGTAAAGCCCCTGCTCCTACAGCAATCGGCAAAATGAACGCTCTCATAAGTGCATAGTTGTAAGCTTCTCTGACTAAAACTATCAGACGACCGGAAACAACTGAATCAACTTTTGTTGCTCCAGCTGCGATGATAGCTGAGGCGTCAAGGCCCGGGATCTTTTGAAGCCGCTCCAACAGCTTGCTGGCGAATATATTCTGTGCAATGCTGATGGAGACTGCACCCCCCAGAGCATTGAAGAATCCGACCAATCCACTACCAGAAGGCATATCGTTTTTGGGAAGCACGACTTGAACTGCAATGAAAGGAATCTGTACAGCCATGCCTACACCAAGACCTGGGGGTATCTGATAACCAATCCACTCACCAACAGAGCTATTCACTTTGAGGCTGAACAAAAGCCCGGATCCGATAGCTGTCAATGTGGCACCTACCCATAGGAATGGAACATAGTAGCCAATCCTACTGATAGACGGACCAGTGACTAAGGTTATGCCTGTCATAGATACTAAATATGGCAATATTCGCACGCCCGAAGCCGAAGGGCTTGAGCCTTTAATTGCTTGGAAGTAGAATGGTAGATAGTAGGCGTGCGTATTGACGGCCATGGCAAGCAGGCATGAAAATATGCAACTCGCGGCTACCGTTCGATGTGTTATGATCTTCAGAGGGATTGTAACCCTAACGAAGTCAGCACAGGATTAAGTATATTACAGTGGAAATACACTTACTCATTCTCATGCCGGAATTGAAGTCCAACAAAGATAATGATCAACACAGCGAATGCTAGCATGCAGCCCCAGACTTTGGAATTTGACCAAGGGTAAACGACTCCTCCCCATTGTAAAGCTAGTAACAATGCAACCATTCCAGAAATCAGAAAGAACGCCCCTACCAGGTCTATTTTTGCGATCTTCTGTTTCACCGAAAGATTTTCATCTACTTTCGAAGGGTTCTTGAAGTATATCAAGATCAGTGTGACAGCTAATGCGCCAAATGCTGATATTTGGTGTCAGCAATTGCCGAAGCATCAAAAATGACGTTATCCTACGTAGATTTATCCAGAAGCAGAATCTCCAAGTGAGAGCAGCGGATTCAGTAAACACCCCACCAAGCAGTGGACCTGCCACTGATGCCACTCCATACATGCTGGAAACAAATGCAACGAAGGTTGGCCTTCGACGTAATGGTACGGTGTGCCCGATTATAATCAAACTACCAGAAAAAATGCCGGCTGCACCTGACCCAGCGATTGCACGGCCAACAATCAGAGCGGGAGAATTTCGAGCCGTTGCAATGACGATAGATCCAATCTCGAATAGCGAAACAGCAGTTATATAAGTCCACTTGACGTTGAAGTAGGTGTAAATCTTCCCGTAGGTGGGCTGAAGAGACATCTGAAAGAGGAGATATGCACTTCCATACCAGCCGACGTCATCTAAACTGTTGAAGTCGCTAGTGATCCGGGGAATGGCAGTCGCTGAATCATACTAGTCAGCACTTGAAAGATAGACGACTGAGAGGTGCCGAGATATCATTCTTACCTATGATATTGTTGTCTAGTGCCATAACAAAAACACCGAACATAAGTGCGAAGGCCATCATCCACATAGCGAATCCACTGAGATGGTTTGTATCATCTTCTGACTCCTCTTCGCGATGCTCTTCAGTCACAGTCATTGTGTTCGGGACTGTCACAGCTTTTTCTTCATCCGCAGAGGGTTCCAACATCGTTGCTGATTCATTTTGGGGGCTTTCCTTCTCGAGTTCTTCTGGCTGCGTGCTTTGAGATTCAAGAATGCGGTCGGCCTTTATTGGTACATCGCGACAATCTTGGGAGTTTCGGGTGGGCTCAGGTGCCGCCATCGGACTTCAAAGAGCGGCAAATTGAGTGAATAAGGCAAATATTCTTCAGAACAATTTCAATAATCTGTAATAAGAAAAAACTGGAAGTAGGTTCGGGGGCTTTGAATTCTGAAATTAGGGTGAAGGGAAATCCAAGTGAGTCTTCGTATTTGATTCGTCGGGTACTTCGATATGTGTAATGTCCACCCTAGTTTGAGCGTGTGATGTTAGATCAGACTGCTTTCCTTTCAGGAGGAATAGTTTTGGCAAAATGTCTGGCACGAAATAGATGGATGAGAGGAGACGAAGATAGGATCGAAGGGACGATGTTCCGTGGTACTAAAATTTTCCATGGAGCCCGAATTGTGGCTTATGCAGTAAACCTCATGGATTGTGAAATTCCCTTATGGTTCGAAGAATCTCTAGCAATTCTGGGGAAATCTGGGGTCTGTGGGGGAGATATACACACGCCTCTCTAGGATCTTCGTACCCGCTGAATGGCTCGGAAAGTTGTTAATGTTCATTGGCCAGTGTGACGGCTTCATGAACCCTTCTTATCTGAAAGAGACACCGGTGGACGCGATAAAGCTCCAAGGTCCACCTATGTCTATTGTGCAATGTGTATAAGCTCATGGCGTGCTACCACAACGGTCCGAGCCGCGAAATCTATTCATTCAGTTATAGATGTCTCCTTTACTTCAATGTTTTTGATAAACCGATTTTATTGGTGGTCTTTGGGCCAATTATTTGTGGGCTATCCTAAGAATGTTACGGAGGGTCATGTTCCGAGACCATCTCGTAGCAGCAGACAAGGAAGTAGATAACAAGGTTTCTCATCAGCCATGTCTTCATTATTGAGTGTATCCTTGGTATCGTTCTGGGATATACACAGAAAAAACTTACAGTTTAGTTCCGACTTAGTCGCTTTTTGATAGCCCTGTCTGATGTATTCACGGCCTCAAGAATAGATCTTCACTGCGACACAGGTGTGTAACACTTCCGAGTATTTTCCTCGTTGCATTGATTAGAAGACTCAAAAAGTGTTTACGTGCCTCATTCCTGCATCGGCAATACATTCCTGCGAGAGAGGGCTTTACACTCGTACCAGGGATATCAGTTTCAATCGAAACGACAGGGATAGTATCTTCTTTAGGTAAGGACACCAAAGAAGATATTGGTATCATGAACCCAAACAATATGTTCTTACATACCTGATATGTGAGCGCTCAAGAGGTATTATTGGAGGAGAAAGTGATATCGTACGTGTCTGCTTCTTGAAGAGTTACTCTTATGGGAAGATACGCAAGCATGATAAGCTAGGTAAAAGTGTTAGTAAGCTCTGGATTAACCAAGAGAAAAAATCAATGAATAAGAAAGTGTCAAAAGTGAAGTATAGCAAGACCTTGGAAATGATTTGCACGAAATCTTGAAGTAGCCCCAACAGCCATTTCCCTCATATATGCGAACCTTTCCAAATTGAAGCATACGTATAGCACTTGAGCTCCAACTAACACGAACCTATTTCATTCCCACCTACCAAGCGACCATTGATCAACATGAATTCTTCGAACGTTCCTATTGCTGTTATTGGGATGAGTTGTAGACTGCCGGGCGGCGCAACGAGTCCAGACAAGCTATGGGATATGCTCATGGAGGGGCGAAGCGCTTGGAGTGATGTCCCTAATGACCGTTTTAACTGGAAATCATTCCATCATCCAAACCCTGAGGCTAATGGTGCCCATAATCATCGAGGTGGTCATTTTCTTCAGCAAGATATATCTGCCTTTGATGCAGCGTTCTTTGGGATCTCTCCTCTTGAAGCGCAAGCTATGGACCCTCAACAAAGACTCCTACTCGAGACCTCCTTCGAAGCATTTGAAAATGCTGGCATTTCTTTAGAAGCTATTAAAGGATCTGACACATCCGTGTACGCAGCAATGTTTAGTCGCGACTACGATCGAAATGTGTTCAAAGATGCGAGTGACATCCCTAAATACCACCTTACGGGTGTCGGAGAAGCACTCGTATCGAACAGGTTATCATACGTCTTGGATCTGAAAGGTCCATCTATGACACTCGATACAGGCTGTTCTGGTAGCATGGTTGCCTTGCATTTAGCTTGCCAAAGCCTAAGATCTGGTGAATCGAAGATGGCCGTTGTGGGCGGCACCAACTTGATCCTAAGCCCAGATCACTTGATCACAATGTCTCACTTACAGTAAGTCCAATTCAACATCATACTAGACGGTGACTGACTGAAGCTAGTATGCTAAATGACCATGGTATATCATACTCCTTTGACAGTCGGGGTAGTGGATATGGGCGCGGCGAAGGGGTTACCACCATTATTGTTAAGCTGCTCGAGGACGCCATAAAGGATGGAGATCCTATCCGAGCTGTGATCCGAAATACGGCTGTAAACCAGGACGGAAAGACCAATGGTATTACACTTCCAAGTCAAGAGTCTCAACAAAATCTCGAATGGAAAATCTATGAAGCCGCAGGAATCAACCCTCACGACATCCCGTATGTTGAAGCACACGGTACTGGTACCATTGCAGGAGATGTTGCAGAATTGAGAGCCATCTCAAATGTTTTCACCAACAACTCATCTCGCAAAGTGCCTCTTTATGTTGGATCTGTCAAGTCTAACATTGGTCATCTCGAAAGTTCCAGTGGACTTGCTGGTTTAATTAAAGCCATACTTGTGTTGGAAAAGGGGTTGATTCCCCCTAATGTTAATTTGAAAGCATTCAAGAGGGACCTCCGACTTGAAGCATGGAATATCGAAGTAAGTTATGCGCTTGCCGCTGAAGACTTAGGCTAACCAAGCCCTTAGATACCCACCGAGATTCAAAGCTGGCCTAATGATACACTCCGCTGTGCCTCTGTAAACAGTTTTGGATATGGTGGCACAAATGCACATGCCATCATAGAAGCAGCTGCAGAATCATACGAGGGACACTATAATTGCTACCAGAACGGAGATATCAAGGGCGACAAGATCAATTTCAACAGTCAGAATGGCTTTGTGCATTCGCAAATTCTCCCATCCGATACTAGAACTCAAGAGGAGCTGGTCTCTGAGAGAATAACCTATGCGATTCCCTGGCTAGTAGTTCTGACCGCAAAATCAGAGAAATCACTCCAAGGAACTGTGGAAACTCTTCACGCTTGGACACAGAAGCCTCAACAAGCAGGGGTAGACATGCAAGACCTAGCATACACCCTTTCGTGTCGTCGATCTGTTATGCCTTGGAGATATGCTTTCGTTGCTAAGACACAAGATGAGCTAGCAAAATCACTATCTTCGATTTCAATTCGACCACAAAAGTCATCGACGGATGTTCGGATTTGTTTCCTTTTCACCGGTCAAGGAGCTCAATGGTTCGCTATGGGGCGTGAGCTTATCGAAACTCAAACAGTATTTCGAGAGTCGATGGTCAAATCTGACGAGATACTTCGATCGCTAGGAGCTTCTTGGAGTCTGATAGAGGAATTGTCGCTCGAAAAGTCTTTGAGTAGAATCAACAAGAGTGAAATTGCTCAGCCAGCTAGCACTGCTCTTCAAATAGCTCTAGTTGATATGCTTCAAATCTTAGGCATCACACCAAGTGCAGTTGTTGGTCATTCCAGCGGGGAGATCGCCGCAGCGTATGCCGCTGGAGCATTAACCCACGACATGGCTCTCAAAGTATCTTTTCAACGCAGTTTCATCTCCAGTATCTGTAGTAGAACTTTGGCAAATAAAGGTGCTATGCTTGCCGTCGGTATGGGTGAAACCGATATTTTAAAGCACATCGCAGATGTCAATCATGGTACAGCTGTTGTAGCTTGCGTCAATAGCCCATCAAGCACCACCATTTCTGGCGATGAAGATGCAATCATCGAATTGATGGCATCACTTGATCATTCAAGTGTGTTCAACAAAAGACTCAATGTTGATACAGCATACCATTCTCATCATATGAGTAAGGTGGCTGATGAATACATCAATTCGCTCGGTGACCTCGTTTCTGGGGTTCCAAGTCCGTCCGTGAGATTCATATCCTCAGTTACAGGACTCCCAAAGATCTCTGATTTTGGGCCATCGTACTGGGTTGAGAACCTTGTCTCTCAAGTGAAATATAGCCAGGCCGTACAAAAGTTATGTCGCTTACAGCAAGCGGAATCATCATCGATGATGGTCCCACCATCATACGCGTTCATCGAAATTGGATCGCATAGTGCCTTGTCTGGTCCAACAAGCCAATCAATCAAGCATCTGGGCCAGGCGACCTTTAAACACTTTTATGTTCCCACACTCGTCCGAAATAAAGATGCCATTCAAACAACTCTCGAAGCTGTCGGAAAACTCTTTGAACATGGATCCCCCATAGATCTAAAAGCGACAATCTCATTGAGTTTATCTCCGAGAGTTCCACGAGTTCTCTCTAATCTTCCTCCATACTCTTGGGATCATTCAACTTCCCACTGGTATGAGTCAAGACTGAGCAGAGATTACCGACGCAGACCCCATGCCCATCATGACTTGTTGGGCGACCGCATATTGGCGAGCACGTCTCTTGAGCCTAGTTGGCGCTATCTTATTAGTCTAGAAGCTTTGCCATGGCTTAAAGAGCACGTTATTGATAACTTTGTGGTCTTTCCAGGAGCGGGCTATCTGTGTATGGCTATAGAAGCTGTTAAGCAGATAAGTCAAGATCGAAATCCTTCTCATACTATCGGGAGATATGACCTAAAGAATGTGTCGTTCTTGAAAGCTCTCACTATCCCAGAAGGTCCAGCCAAACTGGAAATACAAATTCGTTTAAGGTCTTTGGGTAATACGGAACTCTCTTGTGAGGAATTCTCAGTCACATCACTCGGTCATGATGGAGTCTGGCGAGAACACTGTAAAGGAATTGTTACTGTTGAGTTTCTCGCTGCTGAAGAGAAATCTAGCTTGAGATATTCAGATAACGGCAAGGATGTAGTCGACAAAGTGCTGAAGAGTTGTCTGGAGAAACTTGACTCGCAACAATTATATCGCGATTTAGAAGCCAACGGCAATGTTTATGGGAAGAATTTCGCGATTATCCACGATTTCTCGATTGGTAACAGTGAAGCTGTTGGGACATTGACGATTCCAGATGTCGCTTCGACGATGCCTGCACAGTTTATGCAGCCACATGTTATACACCCTTCAACTTTAGATGCTATTCTACATCCATGTCTACCAGTTTTCTCTCGAATCTGTGGACCAGGAGCTGTAATGCCGACCACATTGGAAGGAGTTTCCATTTCCGCAAATCTCTTGAATCATCCTGGTACAGCTTTGTTAGTGGCCACCACACTTACTCGAGAGGGACGAAAGACAGCAATAGCAGAGACAACCGTCGTTCAGAAGAGCGGAAACTCTGGCGAAGAGGCTGTTTTGACAATCACTGGAGCAGAACTTCGAGGCATTGGAGAGGCTTCGTCTTCTGATTCAGAGTCCTTGATGGGCCGGCAGCTCGGTCATAGAATGGTATGGAGCGTTGACGTTGATTTCTTCCCATCCGGCTTAATACAACCTCTCGATGACATTAAAACCGTCAATAAAATCCACCCTGTCAAGAAATTAGACATACTCAATCAGGCTGCATCTATTTACATGGCTGCTACTGTCAACACGCTGCAACGCACCCAGTCCTCAGTAGCGAAAGGTCATTATGCAGAGCTTCTTGGCTGGATGACAAGATATATAAAATCAACTCCGGAGTTCATGATGAATAGTGAGGTTGATGGATGTCTTGAAGAAGCCTCTCACTTAGGTGTTGAGGGTGAAATGCTATGTCGAGTCGGTCAAAATTTGACTTCAATCATAGAAGGAAAGGTGGAGCCATTGTCATTGATGTTGGACGATGACTTGCTATACCGATTGTATGCTGATGATTCATCTACTCAATGTTATATTCATATGGCGGACTACCTTCAACATCTCAGTTTTAAGAATCCTTCCATGTCAATCCTAGAAATTGGAGCTGGGACCGGCGGTGCCACCCTACCACTTTTGAAGGCTCTCAGTCAAAACGAAGACTTGAAATTGGCAAGCTACGACTTCACCGACATATCATCTGGTTTCTTTGAACGTGCTCGATCGCTTCTACAAACTTGGTCGGACGTCATCAGCTACAAGACCCTTGACATTGGAAATGACCCAATGATCCAAGGTTTTGGCGAGAACATATATGATTTGGTTGTGGCTGCCAATGTTCTTCACACTACAAGTAGTATGGATATAACTCTGAAGCATGTTAGAAAGCTGTTAAAGCCCGGCGGAAGGCTTGTCCTGATTGAGGTTACCAGACTCCCGGCATATCTCAATGTGATTTTCGGAACTCTCCCTGGATGGTGGGCCGGGGTGGAAGACGGACGTACAGATAGTCCACTTCTTTCTCAAGATCAATGGGATCATAGCTTATCTCGTTCAGGATTCAACGGATTAGATTTTGCCGTAGATGACTATGCCGGATCAGCTCAGAGGTCGACAATGATGGTCGCGAAGGCTGCAACAGCTGACAAGCCGGCCTTACCAACGATAGGTATAATCGCAGCAAACGACGAGGGATTCTTAGGTTCTAAGATCAAGAACATACTCAGACAAACCGATTATGAGTATTCTTCTGTATATTTGCCTCTGGGATCTGCAGACCCGAACATTGCTTACGTCGTAATTGATGACGCCGAATCTCCGTTAATGGCTAATCCTAATGAGGATCAATTCCAATCAATCACACATCTTCTCACACATGGTACTCAGATTCTGTGGATTTCAGCACCAACGACCGAAACATCAATCAAAAATCCAGAGAACGGACTCATTACTGGTTTAGCTCGTACTGCAAGGGCAGAAAATGAGGCGCTGCGATTTGTGACCTTAGACATACAGAAAACCCCCATCGAGTGTCAGGAAGTTATAGGCTTTACGATTCTGAATATTCTTGTATCATCATTCGGTGAGATACTTGGGGTTCCAAAGACTGATGAATTTGAGTACACGTATAGAGATGGTCAATTGCTAATACCAAGGGTCGTCCCTGATACAAAGATCAATTCTTGGATTGAGGAGTCAGTAAATAAGCCTGGCGTTGGGACGAGCCTCTTCCATCAGGATGGGAGGGTTTTACAATTGGAGGTCGAGAAACCTGGACTTCTTTCGAGTCTACGATTTATCAATACACACTTCTCTAAACCTTTGGGTTCTCATGAAGTAGAAGTTGAGATCAAAGCTTTCGGGGTAGAAGAGAAGGATATTCTGGTGGCTCTAGAGCAGACGAAATCCGGAACGCTAATGTATGGAGAATGTGCTGGTATCATCACTGCTGTCGGGTCAGACTATGTAAACAATTTCTCAGTGGGCGACAATGTCTGTACCCTTGGTTCTCAACACTACTCGGGCCATGCTATATTCGAAGGTACAAACATCCATCATATCCCAGCTTCAATATCCCTCGAAAGAGCTGCATCTATACCTGTTTCATTCGTCACTGCGTACTACTGCCTTAATGAACTTGCAAGCCTTAAGAGAGGCCAAACTGTCATGATACTGTCTGGAGCAAATAATATCGGTCGAGCAGCACTTTCGGTAGCTCAATACCTTGGAGCTGATACATATGCAACAGTCACGTCATTGGAGGAGAGGCAACTCCTAGTTGAATCTTTGGGTATCCCTGACTCGCATATATTTCTTCACAAAGTCAAAAGCCTCAAGAACCAAGTTCTGCATAGCACAAGACAAAGAGGAATGGATGTGATATTTGGAGCCATTACTCCCCAGCTATCGGATGACCTTTGGACGTGCATTGCGACATTTGGCACAGTCATAGATGTTGAACAAGCAAATCCCGGAAAAGACCATACGACCAGTATGAAAACCACGTTCAAAAATATAACCTTGATTCAATTTGATCTCGGGACCTTGTTGGCCAACAAAAGGAGCAGGATAGATGACGCCTTGAATTCCGTACTGTCTCTTCTGGAATCTATGGATCTCAAGCAGACAGTGAAGATCAACTCGATGGACTTATCTCGTATTGAAGATGCATTTAGAGTCGTACAGACCAAAATCTCGACTGATAAAGTTGTTCTCACCACAAAACCTGATACTGTCGTCAAAGCTGTTAACCCTCGACGAGAACCTCTGAAGCTCAATGACCGTGCAGCATATATTGTTGCGGGGGGATTGGGCGACCTTGGTCAAAGGATTTGCAAGCTTCTAGTAGCATGTGGTGCAAAACACTTGGTCCTCTTATCACGAAGATTAGTGGACTCTGAGATGCGGCAATTCGTGGAAAAGAATCTGCTTGGTACGAGAGTCGAATTTGTGACTTGCGACATAGGTGATCTATCTAGTTTGAGGCAATCTGTTTCACACCTCTTACGTAAAGAATCGCCTCCAATTCTAGGAGTCATACAGGCAGCAATGGTCCTCCAGGTAAGTGATAATGGCTACCATGCAGACGTCTGATGAACGCTAAGTATGTTGCAGGATCGTATGCTCGAGAAGATGAACGTCAAGGACTATCAAGCTGCTTTGCAGCCTAAACTTCACGGCACCAGAAATTTGAGTACAGTTCTATCGAAAACTCCACTTGATTTCTTTCTTATGCTCTCTTCCTGTGCTAGTATCATCGGCAACAGAGGACAAGCAAATTACGCCGCCGGAAATGCATTCCAGGATGCACTTGCCAATTCTCAATTGGCAGCCCATCATAACTTTGTTTCTCTTAATCTTGGTATCATTGAAGATGCTGGTGTACTGGCATTACATGCGGAATCTCTTAGAAGTCTAGTGAGACAAGGCTATGTTCCAGTCAAAAACAGCGAGCTTCTTTCGCTCGTCGAATATGCTATGAGTTCGCAATGTCGCGAGGATGATTGCCATCAAGCAATAATTGGGTTTGACAGGGAGTCTATCTCGAATTCTCAGATTACATCGGCGTCTTCAAGAACCTCAATGTTTAGCCATTTGGCAAGGAGTATAAAAAGAACTTCATCTGAGCAGAAAGAGAAGTTCGACAACGATGTCAAGTCATTACTTGTCAATGCCACGAGCATAGAAGAGGAGTATTCTGTGATTATCACTGCTATTGCTCGCAAGATTTCCGCATTTGTTGCAATTGAATTTGATGATGTCAATTTGGAATGGCCCCTTACTAGTTTTGGTCTCGACTCATTGATTGCTATCGAATTGAAAAATTGGATTTCGCGGGATTTTCAAGCAGCTATGCAAACATCGGAGCTTCTCGATTCGCCAAGCCTCATCTCATTGGGGGCTACTATAGCGGCGCGCTCTACTATTCTGTTGTTAAAGAAACAGAATCATCAAGAGCAACAAGTAGGAAATCCCGACAATGATGTGTTGTCCTTGAAACCTTTGTCCATGGATCAAGGACATGGAGTCCAGACAGTTGAGCTTCCACGGCTTCCTCTTCCTGATCTTACAAGTACCCTCCAGCTTTATTTAGGATCAGTGGCCGCTTTCTGCTCGGATGATGAACTCATCCATACTTCCAAGGCTGTGCAGGCATTTCAAGCACTCGGAGGAATCGGAGAAAAGTTACATCAGCGTCTAGCTAAGAGATTCCAAGATCCATGTATTGACAATTGGGTATCCGAACTTTACAATGCCAGCAATTTCTTGGACAGACGTGTACCGTTAGAACCTTTCGATATCTTTTTCGGAAGTCATCTCATCAGCGATGTGCCACACACTCAGGCACAAAGAGCGGCCATCATCTCCCATGCGGCTTTCCAATTTAAGAAAAATTTGGAAGCAGGTCTGGTACCCCAAGAATATATGAATGAACAGCCGCTTTGCATGGAATCTCTACAATGGCTCTTCAATACGTCTCGAGAGCCTCGGATAGGATCTGATATAATGCGAAAATATCCTGATAATGACTATCTTATAGTGTTAAGAAATGGACACATCTTCAAGGTGACTTTGAAGGTTAATGAAAAGGCTGTATCTCGCGCGGTGTTGGAAGATACTTTTGATCACATCTTAGGCATATCTGAGGATCGTGTGCCGGCAATTTGTACCCTGGCGGCTGATGAGAGGAATTCTTGGGCTCGAGTAAGTCTTCTGAACCACTTTCAAAAAGAAGAAAATGTAAAAGCTCCTTTTTTCTGACTAGTTTTTAGATCCGTGAGATAGTCAAGGCACAATGCCCCGACAACCAGAAATTGATAGAAATCATCGAGGCTGCGGCGTTTGTTGTCTGCCTCGACGACGCGTCTCCCAACACTCCGATAGAGCGAGCTTATCAATTCCTTATTGGATCACCCTCAAACCGGTGGAGTGATAAGTCCCTTCAGTATGTGGTATGCAGCAATGGAATTTCCTCCTACGTTGCTGAACATTCAATGATCGATGGCACGACGGTGAAACAAATGAACGACTTTATAACCGACGCTATTCTCTCCTACAAGCCAAATGCGATAATAAACGGGCATAAGGAATCCAATGGATTCACCCATAGTAGTATTCTTGATGAGTACTCTTTTACCTCCACATCGGCTCTGGAGGGGCACATAAATCGTATCGCGCAGCAATTCCATATCAGCACAGCTAATGTCGAGCCCGCACCATTCGTTCTTCAATCCTATGGTGGCCTTCTCATGCGCTCCAACAAAGTTCCACCTAAGACTGGATTTCAATTAATAATACAGCTTGCTTCCCTCATTCATTTCGGATATCAGCCAGCCTCTTGGGAGACCATCTCAATGCGACCTTTCCACAAGGGCAGGGTAGAGATCAGCCAAATTATCCTCCCACCGGTCCTCGCATTCACTAAGTCCGCACTGGACCCCAAGGTTCCTGCTCAACATTTGAAGCAGTTGTTCATGGAGGCAGCAAAGACACATGCTAACATAGTTACCAGAGCATCGAGAGGGAAAGGTGTAGATAGACATTTGTCCGCCATGAGGCAAGTACTACAAGAGGGTGAAGAGTTACCTGATCTCTTCAAAGATCCTGTTTATGAGAGGACAAGGCCAAGAAAGATTATGAGTGATTGTAGTGAAACGAGAAATCTAGAGGCTGGTTTTGTATTGAGAGATGAAGAGAATATCTGGTGTCACTATGAGGTTGAAGATGATCAGTGAGTTCTGCTCAGATACGTAGACTCGTCTGGCAAGTTAAATGCTAATAGGTTCTCAAAAAAAACAGATGTCGTTTCTCGATTGTCGGTACTCGGGGAAATACCAAGTCATTCACTGATGCATTGAAAGCGGCTGCAGAAATTGTTCGAAAGATGTTGGAAGCAGCCCACTGAGGTAAAATGCCATAGTAACTGTATTCTAAGACTTTTATTCTCTAAGCCTTAATAATGAGTAATTCTCAAACAAAAGAAATTATTTGGAGGATTACATCGATCTTTAAAGCTTTTTAAAAGTCAAACAAGGGCTTAACCAAGTCTTGGTTGGACCTGGTACATCTGACTCCTACAACAATCGGTATCTTCTTATCCCCTGAAAGAGACATGCAGGCGTATGAAGAACTTATGCTAGCTGTTTCCCTGTGTCTCGATACCTGCGCAATAATCATTTCCCTTTCTACTCTTCGCCCTTATCATTTTCTTACGTGTCACCCTTAAAGCGCGCTTTCGAAATTCTGAAATCTTTACCAGCCCTTTCTCTGAGTTCTCGACTACTGAACTGATGGATCTTGTGGTTTCATGCCTCCCATCTGACAATGGCTTGTCTGTCGGAATCCATCGACTGTCCTGGATTCAGCTAGCAGTGTGGGGAAGGAGAATATGAGATCCTGGATCCTGGTGATAGCATAGTCCAGGCCACCAGGGATACAATACATTACATAGCAGTACCGGACACCAGAAGATCTACCAATGATTTGCATCTATCATAAATGATATTATTGTTTCAGATGAGCATTTCGCAAACCGACTCCCTGGTTCTGGGTGCAGAATATTTAGTGTACAGTAATATCAGAGCTTTGCACTAGTGCTGATCTATAGATAACGGGGCAAGCAAATATACAACACCGTCAATTTGTCGCACAGACTAGCTATGCTAAACAACTTGAAGGATATGCGATATAGAAGTGCTCTTTATTTACTCTTCTCGTTACCCTGCCTCCTCACGCTCAGATCTTGCAATGCAATATCCTCCCCTCCAGTACTTGTCCTCTCAGCCACTGGAGTATCTTTCTCTGCAACACCTGAATCTTTGACTAGTAAGGCTGTCAGTGAGCAGATTCCAAGCATAGGTGCATATACAATGAAGACTGTATGAATAGCAGTCATGTATGCCTTCAGAACAGCATCGTGCTGAGAAGATGTAAGATCCAACGTAGGGAGAGCATAGACTGAGGATGTTAGTTCTGTAATGGTGGAGGGCGAGAGGATGTCGCTGAGCTGGGAGCGTAGGACGTTGCTGAGAATCGTGCCGGATACTACGTAGGATCAATAAGGTGCCATGGTTTCAGGAATTGGTTGGCTGTGATTGTGAAAGAAATGGGGTTTCAAAACTTAGTTTTCTGTAAAATGAAACAAGTTCTTACCAGTTAATCCCACAGCGCCTCCAATACTGCGTAAGAAATTTCGTACCGAGTTTATCACTGCACGATCAGCTTTGCGCGAATGCGCGAGTAGAGCTACTAAGCTTGCTATCTGAAGTTTAGCCTTCTGAAAATTGAGTAGGAGGGACAACTTTAAAAAACCTACGTTGAAATGAACCACCAATCCCAATTCCCTGTACGAAGCCAATGATACAAATAGCCCAGATCGGTGTATGTGGTGTATAAAGAGCTTGTAGTGATATACCAATGGTCCATACAAACTGAGAGGTAATCATAACAGTGTTGTAGTGTCCAGTATGAGAGATAATCTGTCCAGAAATGATAGATCCAATTCCATGAGAGAAGACCAATGGCAGGATTAGAGCCCCCGAAACAATGGGTTCATGACCAAGGATATTCTGGAAGTAGACAGGTAGATAAAATAGATTGCCCCAGTACACAAAGCCGGACAGGAGGCCTTGCATAAGAATTATGTTGGCAGAGAGATCATTTGTAAATATTCGTACTGGAAAAAGTAAGAAGATGCATGTAATTTGTTTGATAAGAGAGCTTACAAGGCATCAAAGGGAGGCTTGCGTATTTCCATTCTATAAGAATGAACAAAATAACCATCAGAATACCAGCCGTCATCATGCTTATGAAAATAGGACTATCCCATGAGAAACTGGCACCGCCCTCTGAGAGGGGAATCTTGAACCTAGATTAGTGATACAAGTTCAAATGGGATTGCCCTTCCTTAGGGAACTCACCAAAATTAGCAGGACGGCAATTGTATTACATATCAGTCCAGCCCAATCTATCATTTTGACCTTAGACTTAGTACTTCCAGTGACCGGTGACTTGGGTAGGACAAGGGCGAGAACGGCTATTACAAATACAATGAGCGGGAGAATAAACCAGAAAGACCATCTCCAACTAAATAAAGTCAGCAATCACTCAACTCAATTCGAAAAACATACGAGGCTTTCTGGGTAACAGCTCCACCAATAAGTGGTCCAAGGCCGTTACCAAACGCTACCATGGCGCCTATGAATCCGTTGTATTTCCCGCGATCCTTCAGCGTCGTAATATCACTAGCAATGATCATCACTAGTGCATTGCTTTCAAACATTAACAAAATATACCAAATATGGACATCTACAACGAATTACGAGACTTACATAGCACCACCTCCTAGTCCTCCTATGGCCCTACTAGCAAATAGCATTCCCGGATTCTTTGCAAACCCAGCCAGTAGGTTTCCGATGCCCAGGATCGTCAAACTGATCAGTAGCAACTGCTTTCTACCGAAAATATCACTCAACCGTCCATTGATCAATTGCACGACCGTACTAGAAATGAGGAAGCTGGAAGCAGCCCATGATATTGAGGATCCTAAATTGAGTCCGGAAGCGATGGCTGGGAGGGCCGTTGATACAGAGGTCTGATCGATATAAGATGTGAACTGTGCTAGTGCTATGGCAGGGAAAACCATCATCAGCACTTTATGGGGAAGAACATTGGATTGTCTATCTTCAAAGGTCTCGAGGGTTGGTAGTGCTTGGGACAACTGGGGTGCATGACGGGAAGAGGAGAGCGGAATGCGCTGGTGATGTTGGGTAGAATTTGCCATGGTGAACAGAGTCTTGGTAAAAATGTAGATCCGACGATAGGAGCAATGAGAAAGGATCACGGTAGTTCGTGGAGTGAGAAGAGGAATCGGTGGTAAATCTTGCAATTAGTCACCCTTCGGTCGGATGTGACGTGTACGGGCCGAGTAATCACGGACTAGGTAGTTTAATTTTCTACACCAGAAGCAGTACATTAAGCCAATTTACACATAAAATCTATATCTAGCAGCAACACTTAAAAACAAGACGATGATTTTTATTCCTTTCAGTATTAGACAGTTAGCAACTAAAATTTCTAGCTAGGTAGTCCAATTTTCGCTCAATTTAGAATTGTCGTACATAAAAACGGACACATTAGTAGGACAGTAGCTCTGTAGCTTATAAATCTGTCAACACGGTTGTTATGTTTATATCAACTGAATAAGAGATGTTTATGCTACACGTCTCGGGTTTGTTGCGTAGAGAAACTGCAAACTCAGTTTCTTGGCTTTTTATTATTATTTCTATGTAATTTATACTTCTGTTTACATGCAGTTTTACTTAAACAAATCAACTAGCTATAGTTTTGATTTTATAGATTCTTGGTTTTCATAGTGATAAGCTGAAGCATACCGCAACATACATGTGGGCGGATTTTCAAGGATTGTAGATTTGCCACCAATTCCTGAAATAACAAGATATCCCGTCCCAACACTGATGTTGCACACAAGAGAATTTGACCTCTCAAGTGACTAGTCTCTTAAATTGGGATATTCAAGCATATAACACCATCTAATTGAGAAATCCTGGAATTTTTGAACACAATTGATGAAGAACTTGTAAGCAATTCGCGCTTCTCCTGCTGCTTCCCAAATTCTATAAAATTCGTAAGTATGTGGGCACTCTTGCAAGATTGAAGAGTTACACAGCACATACGAGTCTATCTAATCCTTGCTACCATTTGATTTGACATATACGTAAAACACACACTTTAACTTAGTTTAATTAGTACACAGAAACCTCTTTGAGCCTCATCGGCAATTAGCGTTTGGAGCGTCCGTTCTCATGAATGCTGACGAGTTGAGCCTCTCTGAGCTACGTCTACCTGTTCTTACAAGCTGGAAAGTTGGCACTGACAATACCTTACATATTTGCCTGTCACGGAAAGACAGTAGTCTACCGGTAGCGATATACAAAATTATTCGTTATATACTTACTAGAGTAAGCCTACTCTGAAGACTTAGCTTTAGAGTCTTCCAGATAATCACTTCCCAAGTATACAAGATAGAAGATGTTTCAGACAAATCAATAGGAACCGTATAAACATCTGATCTAACGTCATCAAACAGTGCTAATTCAACAATGGGTATAAGATTTATAAGACGTAACATCATGGTCTCGGAGATTTTCTAACAAACAAGATATGCCCCCACTACAACTATAAACTGACATCCTAGGATTGCTTCACTAGTTTCAAAACTAAATTGGTGACCTGCTCAGGAATACTTATAAAAGGGAAGTGACCAGCCTCACAACGCTCAATGCTTATTGCTCCAGTACCATGGGCCATGTTCTCTTGCATTTCTACTGGAAAACAGTGGTCCTGCTCACAGACGAGATATGTAGCTGGAACCTTGCCCCAAGGAACATACGGGACATTGGTTTCGAACGCTGCCCGGCATTGATGGGTGACTTTGAGCAACCATGGTTCCGCCTGGCTGTCACTCACATCGTTGAAGAAGCGATTTTTAGGGTCCTTCACACGAATATAATCGCCCTTGGTTATAGTCAGTGGTTTGTCTCCCGACATTAGAGCTAGGATTTGATAGATCCTTTTCGACTTTTTGGAGAACTTACATCTACATCCATATATGGGGGATACGTTCTACCTGTGAAGTCAAACAGAGATAGTCCCTTTTTAGGCACTAAGAAAGATGAAATGAACAGTAGAGCGGTAACTCCCCTTTGAAGGCCCAATAACTCGCGGTGAGTCTTCGTAAGGTGGTTTTGATGCTGCTACTTCCAACTAATCCGCCATAGGAGTGCATTACAAGAACAACATCCCTGCTGGTATCGACTAGAGCTTTCACTGCAGCTTGGACGGTATTTATGTCATCGACGAGTGACTTTGTCGGTGGTACCGATCCAGCGCTTGGTAGATTTGGGACTGTACAATCGAGATGATGATGTTGTCGTAGAATCGAAATGACAGGTTGGAATCCCTCAGGGCCATTCCATGCACCATGAACAAACACAATACATGGAGACGCCGGACTTGACGATTGCGTAGTGGAAGGTTTTGATGGAGCGAACATTAATTAAGGAAATTTGGATATTTTGTTACTCTTATAACATACAGAATACGCCATAGGTTGCGGATCTGAACCATCCGCACTTTAGATATACACTTAAATCAAACCCCGAGCGTGATACTGGTGATATCGATTTTTCAAACCCCGAGAGATTATGTGCCGAACACCGGATGGTATTATAGTAGGTTAGAATACATGTCCCATCGCCGCTTGATTGACAGATAGATAGAGTGGTTAGAGAGAGGTTTCCCCATACCAAATCATAAGCTATGGACACACATGCTATGCGATTGTAGAGTTTACACTTCCTAATTGGGAACTGCAAGTTTCTAATGTGGAGAGCCGCAATGTTAGAAGAAATAATGAGTTTGTATTGACTGTTGACTCCTTGGTGAGGTCAGTCTCTTACTTATACTAGCTACGACAACGATTGGCCCAGATTTAGGATCGAAAGGAAGCCCTTCAGTCCTGCCGCCTGGTTACCTGTAGCATTTGGAAAAGGAATGGAGCATCAGTGAAGTGAACAGAACCTCTTTCAACTATGTTCGCTTTCGCCACTGTCCTTCGACAGATTTACCATCCACGGCCACATCTCATTTTGCCATTTATAAAGTTTAGGGCTTGGGTGCCATAATTGCCATGTGATTTCGTCCACGTATAGGAAAATGAATCACACGATACCTCCCATCTCCTCTGGGTAGCAAAGTCATCTGTCATCTATATTCCCACGTTATTTAGGTTACGGTTAGCACCCATGTGACAACCAATCATAGGTGCGGAGAATTTCTCCGACATGTGGCTGTTGATGTCACTGGGGTTACACAGATGCAACCAACATGATGTGATCTACACCTCTACCATATGCAACAAGCGAGAATTCGACAACGCCGGCAATGCAATTGTACTTCAACAACGAATGTGCCCAAAGTTCTGAGAGTCATATGGAATTACTTTGCAGCTTCTTGTCAATCTCCAAAGAATATGTAATTTAAAATAAAAAGCGCTTCTATTTATATCTATATCGTCGACATCTGTACAATTTTATTGAAGAGTGCGACGTTCTCAACAAGAGCACAGACTGTATATAACATTTCAAGCTGCACCCAAAGAAACAAACAAACAAACAAACAAACCAAATGTGAACGAGTTGCAGAAAATGGAGGAGGCCCGAGCTCGAAAAGGAAGATATAACAGCAATGCCCTTCTTTTGTATTAATCGAAAAATCCAACGGAACCATATCGATATAAATGACACATGGAGACATTTATTGATGAGGGTGTATTTTTCAATTAACTTGACCATAGGAACGAAATGCATCCATATGAAAGTGGGGTTCGGAAATCTTATTAAGCACAGGCCTGTTCGCCCATCTTCCTGCGACCCGGTAAAATGGCCTTCCTGTACTTAGCTGTTAGAGCCAGCATGCCCCCTCGTCGACAATGATTGGAACGGAAGACACTCCAACACGGGCAAGGGAAAGATTTGTGATGATGGCATTCGTCCCTTCACGCAAGATTGACATTGCCACTGCATATCGCAATTGGGGAAAATGCCATTTGCACATAAATGTAAGACCACCTGCCCCCTCATGCATCAGCGTAGATCCTCCCATGCCCTTCTCTTCTTTTTTCTGATGAATACATAGCACCCTCACACTTACTTATTCACTCACTCCCTCCCTCCCTCTCTTCCACGCCATTCGCTGCAACTGTACTCCGAAATACTCGTAGAAATCCATGGGCTTATTTTGAATTTCAGGTCAATCTGTCGAAAGAAAAAAGAAGGAAAAAAGCATCAAAAATCGAAAAAGACCAAGAAACAAACCTTCCGTACGATTTATTCCTGTCGGGGGTTTATGAGTCCTGTACTAAGGTAGAAACACCTTCTGAATGATGAAGTATACCACCATACCTTAATGAGAAGGCCTGGGAAACCCATCAGACATCGATCAACTTATAACTCCACTGTAGAAGAAGTTTTGTATCAGTATAAAGAGGTAGACATTCAAAATTACAGTCCTTATTTTTTCCAATATAAAAAAAAAAAAAAAAAACCAAAAAAAACCCGAGAAGGACCAGGGAAGGGTTGATGTGATAAGAGCAGCGGGACAAAACTTTCTAGTTGGTCTCCGCGGTCTTTGTGCCACCTTTGTTCTGTCTGGTCTGGCATTCCAAGAAGGGCGGGTGGGAATACACGAGCTAGAGTAGCAGCAGCTCGATGGTCTCTATACCCCACAACTTTCCAAACACAGCATGAAAGGGAAAAGGAAGATGCCCAAATCTCCTTTCCATTTTCCATATACTGCAATGTACAGTCTTCCTGTATCTGGTTTGACCAGCAGTTTTATGTGACATCAGAAAGCTGTTCATCGCATCTGACTCTTCTCTTCCCCTCCATTCCCGTCACCTCGTTGACCACATACCTCTTTCTCCCCCCCCCGGTCGAGCATTGTTGAGCCCTCTTCTTCTGCACTTCGCTGTCGCCCTTCGTCAAGCATCCTTCGTTGAGTATCTTCCGTTGCATACTTGATGGCCACACTCTTCGTGGGATCTGGAAAGGCTTTTATGGTTCTCAGGCTCGTGGCATGTCCGGTTCGACATGATCGAGGATTCGGGGTCTCATCGACTCAATTGGGTCGGATGTAGGACCGTTCACGCCGTTGCACCAGGGTGGGAGTGCCCTCAGATGCCCGAGACTATCTCGTCGTGTACTAATTGACACTTCACAAACCACCCTGGAATCATCGCTCCAGCTCATAATCGAGATTCAATAAATGCCATTTTCGTCGGAGCCGGATCATTCTCCGAAAAAATAGCCCCAAATAAATGCTCTTTTTACGATCTGTCAGGAATCCAGCTATGGAAGGCACGATAGCTACCCAAACATCCAGAAAACATCCTCCTGCACATCATCCAGTACAACAGCACCTAGGCCAAACAACATCACGCAAGGACATGAGAGAGCCTCCGCCACCGCGGCCCTGTTCACCTTGACTTCCGCTAACATTATGTCGAGTCGGTTCATCGGAATCTGATCAGCCTCCCTCGTTCCTGTCCACCGCCTAGAGACCCTACGCCATCATCGACACATTTTTACGCGTCCAAAATCCATCGAGTCGTGTGCCCTCGTCTGCATAAACAGCAAGCGTTGAGCCCTTCCCAGTACAGATCATCAGGTATTCCTTGAACAAGCCGGACCGCTACCACCCACTGACAGGAAGCATTGGAACTAAGTCAGGTTATTCGTCATCCGGGCGACAGGCTTGCCTGTCTATGCCACGTTCTTTCAGTGATGAGACATCGCATAAGCAGAGCATCATGAATGTTGACTCGGCTTCGAGCGCAGGTTCTGGACCGGCTCCTAACCAGCGCAAGGAACGAGGAGCTATCGCCGCGCAGGTGAGCCTCAAACGCCCAGTGCCAGAAAATAGGCGCTGGAAATCTATTAAGAACCTGTCGGACAATGACTGATACTACTATGAAAGGCATGCGATACTTGCAGATCAAGGAAACAGAGGTGTGACGAACAGCGTCCCAAGTGTGGTCTCTGTCAACGCATGAAGATCGACTGTAGATACAGAGAACCACTTCCAACAAAGTATGTGCTATTGAACCACCTGAAACCGCTCATCTGTATGCCCAGTACATCTAATGATTGGATCCAGGAAAGACAAGACGCTCATAGAGATCTTAGACCGATTAACTCGTCTGGAGAACAAGATTGACTCGCTCCCAGGAGTTCAAACTCAAGGGCAGCAGCCAGTGATGGGGTTCACACCAACGCAGAGCTCCTCTTCAAGCCAAATATCCTTTGCCCCTGACCGTACCGGGTCGTTGTCTTATAGTACAGCCTACAGTAATCGATCACAAATGAGTTCAGGGCAAAATGTGCGAAGCCAACCATACCGACATGCGTCTGCCGCACATAAAATGCTGACTTGGCCAGCCATCGAGCAACTACTTGTGCAGGCCATGCCTTCAAATATTGTGGACATAAAGAGCCTAGAGCAAGAGGGGTCTGCGTTCATCATACGATTGCAGAAAGGGAGTCCGAACCTACCGCTCGATGAATTTGTCCCCGAGTCCCCGTTCGTGGGCATGCAATCCCAGGCTAATCGGAAGGCCGGAGGGGGTCCCCGAGTCACATTTCCGGCCCTCGATTTCGTGACCATGGATCGACTGGCGAACGCGTATTTTGATACTTTCAATTTTTTATATCCGTTCATGGACCGTCAAAACTTCCTTACCGAAACTCTCAACCGAGTATACAACGAAGGTTTTAACGGCGATACCGACTCTGTGATTGCCCTTCTTATATTCGCACTCGGAGAGCTCGCCATGGCAGGAACTGGGGGGAAATCTGTTGAGACCAATGATAATCGAGTCAGCGGTTTGAAGGGTGGAACACTTGAGCGACCTCCCGGACTCTCCTTATTCAACGAAGCACGAAAGAGGCTCGGATTCGTCATGACAGAATGCGATCTTGAGAACGTACAAATTTTCTCTTTAGCAGCGTACGTGCCATAACCTGATGATTTAGGAGTCAAGCTGATGATTGGTTAGGTTGTACTATCAGTCTTGCTCGAGACATGTTGTGGGTGATATCGCCATTCTTCTTTGTTTTTATGCCATCTAAACGGATCTACAGGACTTTTGGAGGCTTACCGTGAATGCTTCGAATGCATGCGCTGTTTTGATCACGACGTATGTATAGAAACCTAATGCCAAGAATTACGACTAGCTAATAGGGTATATAGCAACCACATTGACTGGACTTCACCAAAAGGTGATCTTATTAAGCGAGCATATTGGCATTGTATGATTATGGAAACGTGAGCTTTCACAAATCCTTCTGAGATTGTGAAATACTAACTTTATACAGTGGCCTACTCCTAGAACTAGATCTCCCTGTAACAAGTCTTTTCAGGCTAGAGGATCGGGTAGGACTTCCAAGCTTTGATGGAAACTACTGTGAACAAGACTATCGTGGCAACCAGCTTTCGCATTTCGAGAAGCATTACGCTTCCCAGCTTGCTTTGCGCCGACTTTGTGCGACTCTGCATAATGACATCAACTTATGTAAGTGTGTTTCAACTTTCAATAACGCTTGTGAATTGGGCTTGTTGGGGTATTGTCACTTTCTGCAATTGATAGTGACCATGTGTAGCAAGCACTATGGGCCTTTTCTTGATGATATCAACTACATCTTGAATAAACACTTAGCAGGATTTTAATCTTGACAAGGGCTGACGAGCTACAGCCATGAGCGGTAACCTCGACACTCAGACAGAACCGAACGAAGATTTTTCAGGCCCATCAATTGACACACTGAAGCGATTGGCAGCTTCTTTAACACAATGGCTTGATATACTCCCTCCAGCATTGCGGTGGCCAGAAGAAGATCCAACGTCGATGCCGATGAATATTGCGGTTGGGCCATACGGCCAGATTGTTGATCCAGCCTTAAGTAATAGCCGCCGACCTCTAAACAACTCCAAAATGTTCAATACGAGCCTACATATCGAACCAATGCATTACGAGTACGCATATGATGTACAAACCGCCCTTCTTCGCACACGGTACTATTATGCCAAGTACATGGTTTACCGGCCGTTTGTTTACAAAGCGCTTCATTTCCCGGAACAGATGACTGGCGAAGATCTGGAAGGTGCTGCCCAATGCTTGAGAGCTTGTCTGCGTTGGCCTATATGCATGTCTCCTACCGCCCACCGCAAACGCCTCGTTCCATACCTCTTCTGCTGGTCGCAGAATTTTCTCGGCATCTTACTCATTCTACATCTCTCGCGCTATGCTCCTTGTCTGGTGCATATCAGACAAACATTGTGTGGTGCCAATTTCGAGGAAGAGGTGGCGCAGAGTGTGATGCTGATGCTTGAATGGATCCGAGATCTAAAAAGTAGCGACCCTATCGCTCTATGGTAAGCTGTTTTCTCTTCAGATCGTTCAAAGATATGAACTTTCATATTCTGTTCTCCGTTTGAGTATAAGTTATATCATTATCTTCTAAGCACTGAATTTACATAAGACTGACGAATTCTGTGCGCAGGTGCTGGAACATTATCAAAGGCGTTTATCAGTTGGATGAATAGAAGAACGCACACTTAAATGACGCTCCACGATTCAAATACACAAAAGCGCATTCACGCTGGTTGGGACATCGGTATTCATAATGAGGTGGGCAAAAGCAAGAGTCACAAAAGTCTATCTTCGAAAAAAATGAATTCCAAGTGCTGGTGCGGCGTCACCAATATTTGAAACAGATATTTAATTGAGGAAGGAAGGCCGAGCGTGTGTTGAGTAAATCGTATTTATGTCGTCGATGATTGATGATAGTGTGCCTTACCCTCCTCTTTCCAGGCTTGGGTGATTGCATACTGCATGGTCAGTGGATACCAACCATGGAGGCGGATTGAGATTGGATCTATAGATAGGCAAACTCATGACTACACTTAATTTTTATCCCTCTCCCGATGTACGTGGCGATGGTGATGGAGGTGATCCTGTACGATCACCTCATGATCTTGAACTTGGAGTGAAAAGAGTGCATCCTGATTGTTGTGGGATATTCAAGATGACTGAGATCTGCCAACCGCATAGTGACTGCCCTTTCCTTTTAAAGTCATAGAACCAAACGTTCTCACGTGCCGACCTTGAAATCCTCATAATTTACGCCTGGTTAGTCTTGTTCCACTTCAACTACCCGAAAATAGCGAAGACCATCTCCTAGCTCGAAGACTGCTATGTATCTGGACTTCTTATCATTGTCTGCCATGATAACGGTGTTTGACCGGCTTCGGGCTACGGGCTTGAACCCATCTCGATCAGTAAAGTAGCATAGCTGTAGCGATTGCTACATCGATGACACCCCGCAATTAGGACCCTGGTAAGGTTTGTGCATGTATAAACTGGCTGAGGAACAATCTCGTGCCCTGTCTAGATTGATGTGCTGGGGTCTACCTTTGATGCTGTTATGCGTTACACTTTATATGTGAAGGGGGAAGATGTGGAGAGGGTTAGTTGTTTCCTCGGTGATGGCGGGTTGAAGTGTTTTCGTTGAAGATGTTCTTGTCGTTTGCCAATCTAGAGAAAACCAGAGTGGATTGATAGCTCTAGCTATGTAGAGAAGAGGTGGGTTGGTAGACTTGATGATCTGGTGACTGAGATGGACATGCAGCAGCCGTACGTATCGTCGTCGGAGTCTGTTCGGGCATAGGATGCAGAGTGATGCTCTTGATGGTATGGGAATCTTGGTTCTCGAGTAGGATGGAGTACAGCTCATGTCGTACCAGTGAATCACAACCGTCTTGTTTGATAGTGGTTCTTCTGATTTCTATCACGAATACTAACATAACGTCAAGACGTTTTACAGAAGACTAGAGAGATCTCTAGCTGTTAGATAAATGAGTGATAAACAGGGATAGTATGACGGGCCTCACTACCAAAAACAATAATATAAGACAAATGAACACCTTTACATCTTTTCATCATCTAATTCCTTGGCGAGAAGGACCCGATTCACCAACAGTCAAGTTCGTTATAAAGATATATGTCATAGTTAATACAACAACAATAATCACATGCATCATCAACCAAACTGGAAGTATAAAATTAAGGTATGATTCTAGAAAATATATAATGGTACGTACACTATGACCACTGTATCTCGAAAAGTAAAATACCATCAGTCTTTACTAACAATTGATATTACACTAAAACGAGGCACACACGTCATTACTATACACGATATAACCGTTGACCAAAAATATAAGGAATGTATAGGAACCAAAACCATAACAGCAACCCCAACCTAAAACCCCCCCATATTTCCCCATCTCTATTGAAAATCCATTTGAAAGAATCGTCCGATAGAAAAGTTTCCCAAAAATCATGTGCACCTGCAACCCCCTCACTTTCAACCACCCAGTTTGAACCATCTCCAACGTTCCATAGAGCGATGGTAACCTTTCGAACCCAGTGATATTATTGTTCGGTAATGGTAAAGTCACCATTTACATGGCAGCGACCATCAAGAGACCGGAGAAGGTGATACCGACCATGCCGGCGACGACGCTGCTGGCGCTGTTGCCGGTAGCAGAGGCAGTGGCAGCAGTTCCGGTAGCAGTTCCGGAGGCGGAGGCGGAAGCGGAAGCGGAGGAGGCAGACTTGGAGGCAGAGGAAGCGGCCTTGGAGGCAGAAGAGCTGGCGGAGGAAGCGGACTTGGAAGCAGAGGAGGAAGCGCTGGACTCGGAAGCAGAGGCGGAAGAAGAAGCGGATGACTCGGAAGCGGAGCTGCTGGAGGCAGAGGAGGAGGAAGCGGCGGAGGAAGAGGAGGCAGCGCTGGTGGCAGTTGCGCTGGCGGTGGATTGCTCGGAGGCGGTGGTGGCATCGGCAGCAGCAGAAGAAGTGCAGGATCCGACGACAGTTCCGGAGTAGTCGACGATACCAACCTCACCGGCTTCGCAACAGAAACCGTTGCCAGAGTTACCGGTGAAGAGGGACCAGGAAGAGTCGGCACACTTTGGTGCTCCCTCAATGTCTCCGCGGCACTCGCTGGAAGAGGAGCAGCAGGCTGGGGCCTCGTGGGAAGCGGCCTTCACACAGGTGAGGGATGATGGGCAGTAGAATCCGGCATCACTGCACTCGGTGGTTCCAGATGGACCAGAGCTGGCGGCGAGAGCCCATCCGACCTGGACATCGCGAGCGGCGATGGCGTGGGCGGAAGCGCCTGAAGCGGCGAGGAAAAGAAGGACGTTGGCGGCGTACATGTTGAGCGAGTGTTATTAATTAACGAATGTGGTTTGAATAGAGATTCAGAGTAAGAAATTTGGAGATTCTAGTTGAAGACTTGAAAAAACGAATGTATGTTTATGTTGATGATGATAGGAAAGAGATGGGGGAAATGAAAGTCTGATGTAGTATCTGTATCTGGGCGTGGACGCCAAACGAACAGGGAAGTACTCCATAGTATGCTTGATACATGATCAGGGGTACGAGGTAAATTAAGAAAGCTAGTACTTGGCAGGACATATGTGAGGTCTTTCTCCAGCTCTAAACTGCTAGAGCTTTTCTAAACTTACAATTGGGCGGAGGCTGTGAATATCTATGCCGCGTTGGGTCCGGCATATCTTTCGTACAGCGTGTTTTATCCATGCACGTTGGCTGTTCTTTGAGAGACCATAATAAGCCATCAATACCATGGAGGGCACGATGCTCCCGAGTAAAGTTGCGTGAAAGTGGATTCGAGTGGACTTCGAGTGTGGGTGAAGGGAGTCAGCATCCCAGATGTATGGCAAACCTACCCAGGCTTGCCCAGCCTTGGATGGAGCTTTTGTGGCGTGCCGTCTCGTGGATCGTTAATAGAGTCATAGACAATCACATCCATGATACCCATGATACCCATATTAGGTGGAGAGGATCTCAGGCGACTTCAGGCTGGTTGCTGAGGAGCATCAGGCCTCGTTGGGAGATAGCCTCCAGCCCTGCCGCTGCTCCATACGAGGTGCCTGGAGCTATCCTCGTAACGCATAGTGTACCTGCATAACCCGGGACACTTGCCAAGTGATTGGATAAGTGATCATTTCATGCCAGCCACTGACAAGTGGCGTGCGTAAGTATTCATAATGACTGTGTAAGTGAAGGAAAGCGAAGAGGGAAAAAAAAGGACTTAGTAAAGTGCAGGGCCTTGGAGATATTCTTCTGTATGAGGAGTCTTCCGCCCATTGATATGATAATGGCAGCCAATCATTGGATCTTCTTGATTAGTTGCTGCGCGTCGGAGGTCGGTAATGAATGCTATTCAGCCTCAGGGGAAATGCTGAGTGAGATTCATCCTACAGTACTGTACCAAATCAAATCCTTGGTCAGTCATTCTCCTTCGAACACCTCACACTTCACAGTTCAAAGAAAAACTCTCATCTGAGTCGTTTCGGCAAAGGATCAACTCAATCACCTTTTAGTACGAGCTTATTCGTTAACTCTAGCAACTCTATCACTGCAGCTTATCACTATGGGTCATCATGGAGCGTAGTATCGTACTGCTTTTCAAGACGAAATGGGTCCTTATGCATCGGGGCAGCTACGCAAGCCAGGTACAGGGGAGACGGTGTGTTTGAGGATAAGAGGGTTGAGCATTTCCTCGTGTTTAGCCACCACTCTAAGAACTTGCTCTCGTGTCGAAACAGAACACCCGTGACATCCAGGACAAACCCGGGACATACCCTAGAAAGCCAACCCCATTTTGTGATGAGTGTGAAAGAGGGTTCAAGACGATGAAATCGTCATTTGGACTTTGAAATAAGAGCAGGCGAAGGCAGCGGTTTGCTGGCGAATGTCTCGGGGCAAAGCAAATGGGATCGTATCTGCCCAGAAGAACTGGGAACGAGAGATCTAAGGTGGCAGGGATTCCTCTAATGCTACTGGGGATGCTACGAGAAAAGGTGGATTTGGCTGGACTTAAGGACATTCTTAGTGGTTGGGTCGTGCTGTCTGCTTTGTTGATCCTACCAAAACCTCTTTTAGTACTTACTCCTCGGTCGTATTTGTATAGATAAATTGAGAGAGGAGCTGCTCTGGATGCTATGTAAGATATTCATTTACTCCACAATCACCAACCAATTCCCAAGATAGATTTTAGCTTTCTATCACGTATCGTTTTACCAGATACTCCATAGAGGAGAAAAGAAAATAGAAGAGAAAAGGAAGGAAAAATAAGGATGGAAGAAAAAGAGCAAGAGAAAAAGGCCATTCAGCCGTTCTAAAGTGGGGACCCCTATCCACATTACCAATTCTGGAAGTGCGCAGAAATGGAAGAGCGCGAAGAGATACGATACGATACTAGTGTCGTACCTTACATAAATTTGAATACCACCATAATTACCCAGGTACTTATGTAAATACCAGTCGACAATCACGATCAACGAGTTCCCTGTTGGCGGATTGTCCAAAACCAAATGAAGACCAGTGACGCGCCCCCCCCCCAGCTCGTGTCATGGAAAGAAGGGGAAATTGCAGCTGCCATCTATTTTTCTCTTCCCTATGGAATCCCTACGCCATATTTTCAACAACCATGTCGGCCGTTGATAAGCATGGACAATCCAAATGGATGAGCAAACTGTCTACTAATTGCTTTCCGAACGACCAAGTGGGCTGAGCACCACCTAAGACCCCGTATTAACTGTGCGCGAACGAAAGAGCTGGAAGAAAATTCTCTTCCTCGTGATGATCTACCCGAGTTGAAGTGCTAGACTTCCTACAATACTGAATGGAACCGGGCCCAAAGCTCAATGTACTCCCGAGCCCTCTTATTATTAATAGATCTTGACATAAGCTGCTGAGCGACTCTTTTAGGTAATAATCTGGCGGATTGAATACACATAATAGACGATGACATATCCAGGAATATTACAGTATGTACTACTACTTCGTGATGGATTTCCCTAAGGCTATGCATGTCATCGTGTCGGCTTTTTTTTCTCTTCTCTATGGCGTTTCGAACGGCCCTCTCGGACTAAATCAGTCGGAACAGCATCAATCTTAACTCCGTGTTCCATGACAGCGTTGACAACACTATGGTAGTTAAGTACAAGTCGGTACCCTCGGCGAGGTGATACGAAATGTTGCACCCGTCTTTCTTATTTCTATGTGGAGACATCTTCGGTGCTCTGAATAGTGCTTGAATGGGAATGTGTCCATGCAAATGTGCGCTTCTACGAAGCAATGGATTCAGAAATGCGGAAACGGAATATATTGTGATCACATGATATGGTTGATTCTCTTCTCCGTCCAACTGGTGAACCAGAACAGCCTTGACGATGATCATGGAAACACGTCCATTCCTTCAGCCTTGTGGGAGAGGTAAGACATCGCTGAAACCACTTCACCAAGACCCAGATAGTCTTATAAGCATAATCAACACTTCAAAAGTCCCTCCTTCAATTCAAGATATCTTTAAAATCCTTCTGTCCGTTCATCAGTTCATGATGCGGCGCGGATTAACCAGTCTCCGATACGCACCGGTGGTGCTGTGGTGCTGTGGTGCTGTGGTGAGACTCTTATCAACAATTGCACCATCCGCAGATCCCTGAAAGGCGGGGGTACAGTCAATTCAATTCAACAGAGTTCCTGAAATGTTGACATGTAGTACAATGAATTTCAGAATCATGTTATGAGTCTCAGCTTTTTCGCATTTATATACGTTTGCACGCAGTGACATAGCACCGTCATGTCTCGAGTTCAAAATATCAAAAGTATCGCCGTCATAGGCGCGGGTCCCGCCGGCGCAATATCCGTCGATGCCTTTGCGCGAGAAGGAACTTTCGACACAATCCGGGTGTTTGAACGTCGTGAGGAAGCTGGAGGTTGCTGGTAATTCACCAATTCCAATTCCCCAAGTAAGGAAATAATATCATGACAATGTCTGATTGATATATCTTCATAGGCTACAAGATCCTCCCGGTCACGTCCAGCAACTATCCGATATCGAAAAGATTTCCAATCGCACCGCAGATATCACAATTCCAATTCCCTCTACACTCCCTACAAAGACACCCAAGAACTCGCAATATAGATTCTCGGATACCTCGATATATGATTACCTAGAAACAAATATAGACTCTGGTGCCATGTCTTTCTCCCAAGAGCGCATGTCTGAGTATCGTACTCCAGCTTCCATAGCTAAGCATGGTCCCAACACGCCTTTCCGTCATTGGAAGATAGTACAGCAATACATTGCGGGTTTATTAGATCGCAATGGCTACGATAAATTCGTCTCTTATAATACCACCGTAGAATTAGTCTCCAGGGTCCCGGAAACTGGCAAGTGGCGGCTAACACTGAGGAAAGAGGGCGAGGAAGAGGACGATTGGTGGAGCGAGGACTTTGATGCCGTAGCTGTTGCGAGTGGGCATTATACTGTGCCATTTATTCCCCATCACGACGGCTTGAAAGAATGGGCGGACCGGTACCCGGGGACTGTGGAACACAGCAAATCATTCCGGGGGCCTGCAAAATACGCTGGAAAAGTAAGAATGCTCACATATCACCTGACCCTTATTCGAAGCCCAAGTTAATCTCCCGAGTAGAAAGTTGTCGTAATAGGCGCCTCCATCTCCGGCCCGGACATCTGCTCCAACCTAGCCGGCATCGCCGCCTCGCCACTGACAGCCGTCGTGCGCGGCAAATATCACCCATATTTCTTCGACTACGCATTTCAGAACCCACACATCGAGCGTCGGCCGCCCATCACCAAGCTCATCTCTTCAGACGGCTTGCGCCGTGTCGTCTTCGAAGACGGCACTGTGCTCGACGACGTAGACCACCTGATATTCGGCACCGGCTATTCGTGGACTTTGCACATGCTTCCCGACGTTGAGATCCGCAATAACCGCGTGCCGAATCTCTACCAACATGTCTTCAAGATGGGCGAGCCGGGACTCGTGTTTGTTGGCGCTGTAGCTGCTGGTTTTACGTTCAAGATCTTTGAGTGGCAGGCTGTACTTGCTGCGCGCTATCTGGCTGGCAGGTTGGAGTTGCCACCTCTTGAAGAGCAGAGGAGGTGGGAAGAGGAGAGGATTGCGTTGAAGGGTGATGGTGTACCGTTCACTGCTCTCTATCCGCACTTTGAGGAGTACTTTGAGTCGGTTAGGGAGATAGTTGAAGCAGCTGATGAGGGACCAGGTAGGAAATTGCCTAAGTGGGAGAAGTGGTGGGAGGAGGACTTCAGTAAGGGACATCTTTTGAGAATTGAAATGTGGAAGGCGCATAATCGTCGGGCGGAGGAGGAGCTGAGGGCGAAGGGGGTGGCATCGTGAAGTGTATATATGATATGATACGATGTTTGTATATAAGTGTAAATATGTACTTATAAATAGGAACTCTGTACACATTTGAAAAATAATACCAAAGACTTGCGTGTTCCTTTAATGGCATAAATGTACTGTTGGCATATTTAATAAAATGCAAAGCCTTCATCGTCGAAGTAAATATTTGTGATTGGTGTTCGCTCACTTGAAACTTGGCAACAGACAGAACAATTGCTACCTTGTGATATGAGAAACAAGCTATGAAGTGGCGGTTCTATATTGTTCCATGGATCATAGTAGGTTCACATACCAACAACAGCTTCGAGCATCCAGAACTAACTCCAAAGCATGCTCTTATGACTCATCTTATGTGTGTCTCATTCTATAAGTACAACTACCAATGCCACAAGTTTCAAAGCAAACACCTGCAAGTTCAATGTCAATACGAACTTATGGCTACGCAAAATATTCGGGGAAAGCGCACAGTGATCCAGTCCATAAGCTCTAGTCGTCAATAAAACCCCACTCATCATTGTTTTTGTGGTGAATCATGAGGAAAGCTTAGCAGGTGATGATATACGGTATGATGATGTTGCCAGATTGTACAATTAAGTCAGATCTATATATGTCAGCTTATCTGCGCATGATCAAAGCACAAGTCGATGTTCACGAGACATAGAAACACTTGAGTTAGCATTCTTGGTACTTCATTAGGGAGGATTTTTACGAAGGAAACTCGAGTGTCTATGTATGTACTTGCGGACTGAAATTTTAGCAGGTTCTTGGTACAGCTAATCAATTCTACAGTAGCAATTAAGTTAATGCTACTAAGATGCAAATATCTTGACAGTATAACACAGAAGAAGGAGAAGAGATCTAATCATTAAGCCATAAGGCATGCATTTTCAAAAGTAATAGCCAATCATCCCTTCCCACGGATTGCTCCCCTTTGTTTGAAGCAAATGGTTCGACCTTTGACCTTCTTATTAGATAGGGTCCAATTCCAAAGCTGCTGCAATAATGAATAAATATAAATACCCAAGTTGTTAAGAAGTTGTAGCACTGCTCTACAACAAAACCACTATGTCAGATCGCCACGGACACGTATAAACTGCGACTGACAAGTCCTTTTCGGAGGAATATAAACAGATGATGATAACTACTCAAATGATGATGAAGCGGATGACAACGACAATGGTAAAATCGATAACGTCACATTTCTGACTTTGGGTAGTCTAGAATTGTTAGGTTCGTCCTTAGTCTTACATTTTTTGAATCAAAATTAGATCTATATTATTAGGACTACTGGCTACAGCACAGCTATTTATATACAAGATAGCTGCTTAGCTACAACGTACTTATCTTTATTATAACACTCTATCTACACGGGATACGACTTAATGTATATCAATATACAAGAGACGTCATTGAGTAGCGTTTGTTAAATCGCTATCTTCCCCACGTCCGTCAATTGCTATCTTTCACCTCACCGTCGTAGTCTTAAAGTCGTCAAAAAACCAGCCAAAATGTAATCTCCCGTACTCTCTTTATCATTCACAGCCAGCGATAAATATCTCAGATCTGTTAGCACTATAAATATATCTACAGGAAACGTGTTCTTTCGCATGCTTTTCAGTTTCTAGTATTATTGCTACGAGCTCTATATCTCATCAGACAAATCCTCAGATTCTATAGGACTACTCTCAAGAGGGTAAGAAACGACATGCCAAGTAGAGGCTACATGCATACAACAAAAAATGTGAATATAAGCGAAACATAACATCTAAACTTATATCATCAATAATCCTCACAGCTCATGAAAACGGCAAACATCCATAATAAGTCCTCAAAAAGCATTCAAGCAGTATTCCCCTGAGTCCAATAGTCTACACCCATCCCTTCCCCTCCCATTTCTCTACCCAACCCTATCCAACCCTATCCAACTCTATCCAATACCGCCTAAAAAGCCCCAGTGCCATGCTTCTCATCAATATGGCGATATCTCTCCTTCTCCTTGCGGTCCTTAAGCACACACGCAATAGCAAGGATAAGCACTACATCAAGGCCGACAATACCAAAGAGTGCCGTGAAGGTAAGGTCAAGAAACTCATTAGCGAAGCCGCTGAAGGCCGTCACACAGCCCTTTTTGAGAGCCGCAGCAGCGGCATCTGGGCAAGTTGAGTCTGTCACGAAAGGGGGCGAAGTACTGTTGAAGTAGCCGCAGCAATCGAGCTGTGCGGATGTTAGATCAGTAATCCACTGCGAAATTGGAAAGGTAGAGAGGGGAGGGAAGGGCGCATATTTGGGGAACGTACTTCTTGCTGCAAGAGACTCTGCGAGGTGAGAGGCTGCAAATCCCATGTTGTACTGAGGTTGGCACGAGTTTTGAGCGTGTCAAACCAGACGTCCAGACCGAGAACGAGCGTGAAGATCGCGCAGATGGTGACCATATAGCCGAAGAACTTGAGCCAGCCGCGAGTAGTGGGGATGGCGATTGCAGGGAAAGAAATGAGGAAGGTGACGAAGATCATAACGGCGTTTGCGATAGCGGCTGTGAAATGTTAGATATTACTTTTCGTCCGTACTGCAAGTACTATGTGAGATTTGAAAACTGCCATACCTTTCAATGGACATCGCTGAAGCAACAGATCCCGCGCAATCGTTTTGATTGTAGGCGTTTGTATCATTTCGCTTTCCGTCATGAGTGAATACCCGATCAGCAGACCACCTGAGGCCGCGAAGAGGAAATCCATGACGATGAAAGCGATGAGGAGTTTGTCGGCCATGATGAGAAGCAGACAAGGACCACGAGAGAATTCTTATAGAATATTGATGGTGAAAGAGCGGCGACGAGGTAAGAAGTAGAGGTAACAAATGAGAACGACCAGCGCCTCTATAGAATAGAAGAGGCCTCAAGGGCAGGAATTAGAAAGGAAAGAATGAAGTCGAAGAGAATGCAAATAGCAGAAGTCAAATCACGATCTCACCTGTCCACATACCTGAAAAAACAAAAGAGAAGACAAGAAGGAATTGAAATAAGATGTACAGGAATGGCAGAGGGAGTAGCAATGAGAAACGCAAGATCTTTGCTCATTCGCTGAGAGGCCATGTTCGAGGTGCGCAGGGGCCTGAGACGTCCGACGTTGTGTGTTTGGGCAGTGCCTCGAACTGCTATTCTGAGGCGCACACTGGTAGTAAGGCCAGGGCTCACGCAATTCTTATTGCATGCATCTAGCTTAATTTCTTGATCTGATACCGCCGGCTTATATTTTGTCCATAATAGAGAAAGGTGGTGATATAGATTTTCGTGCTGATGGATTATCTGTGCGGGAGTCTAGAGGAAAACGAAGTTCGTGGTGCATTGTTTGGGCGCGTACTGAGCCATGTACAAGTCACTGGACAAGCGATCGACTCGAGGCGTATTGCACATAAGTCCTGCAACACCTTTCACACATAAAATACTAATGAAAACAAATAGAATAGTGAGTTGTGTTCTTGGATGAATCGTTTGATCAGAGACTTTACGATCGTGCTATACATAATTTGTGCATAAAGTCACAAATTAAATCCCAATATCACACTGGTGCATAATACACCTACAAAGCGCAACTGGAAACCTGTTGGAATTGGTGCAGGCTATCAACGCTGGTCATACAGTCAGATTCGTAATAAACATTCAAAACTCTCATTAGATGCTAATTATTATAGGCCATAATCGTCATAGTCATCACCATCAAGTCATATCCCATCACTAATCATATCAACTCAATCTCATCTCCTCCCAATCAATATCCCCCACCGAACCCTTTGATCTTCCTCAACCACCCCCCAGTACTGGGAGCCCGACTACCAGGCCGACTATCATCAAGTCTACTCCTTCGTCTCCTTCCCTCACCACTGCCTTCAGAGGACTTAACCTCCCGTCCACTCTCCCTCCTACTCTCACGCCTCCTCCTACCCCCATCGTCACCTTCCTCCTCCCTCCGTCGTCTTCTCCGCTCTCTTCGTTCCTCTCTTTCCCTCTCTTCATCAACCTCCTCCCCATTCTCTTTATTCGTAAGGTCATTACCCACCTCCTCGTCAGGTGGCGGCCCCGCATCCGAATGCTCTTTGACCCAACTATCCGTCCCCTCAAGCGGCCAGCCACGTTCCTTGCGAGACGTCTTTCCCTCCTCCGCAGCACTGAATGGCTCCGGCTCAGGCACAGGTGCCTGGCTACTATTCCGCGGGTCGAAATAGTTATCCACTGGTGCTGTCTTACGTCTTGAACTCATTCTGCGTTCTTCACGTCTAAGCTGCCTCTCCTCTTCCTCGGTCGGCACAGCGTCAATTTGACTTTTTCTCCTTCTTGATCGCTCTCCTCTCTCAACATCACCTCGATCATCTCCAACACCAAGCTCACGTTCGCGCCTGGCTTTCCGCCTCTCTGCCCTCGCAGCCTCTTTATTTTCCATAAAGAGCCTCTCTTCCTCCTCCCTCGCCTTCTGATCTCTACGCTCACGCCGTTGTATTTCCCTCTCCTCAATTTTCCTTGCCTTGGCCGCCTCGAGTGCCTTTCTCTTTCTCTCTGTGTGCGCTTGCTGCGCAGCCCTGCGCTCGTCCTCGGCAGCTTTCTCGGCAGCCTCTTTCTCCGCTCTACGTGCCCGTCTCGCAGCGCGACGCGCTTCCTGGTCTTCCTCTGCTGCGCCACCTGACATCGTCATATCGCCGTCCGCACCATCATTCTCAACTGCTCTAGATCTGCGCACCCTGCGTTCTTCTCTCCGTAGCGCACGGGATTCATCGTCCGTCATGGTACGGGATCTCTTGACAGACGTTTCTGGCTTTGATTTCGACGAAAGGAAGCCGCCGAACATGCCGCCCAGGCCGGACTTCTTGGCAGATGACGAGGAACGCTTTATTCCGGGGGACTCAGAAGGACCGTTGGCATCCACCATCACTATGTCATCGTCGGGCTTGGACTGTTGCTTGGGGTTAGCCTTGACTCTTGTGGCAAACGACACGTGATTTGATGGTCTTTGTGGAGTAGTGGGACTCGGTGGCATAGGAACTTCGGGTGGGACAGCCGTGTTATGGATTGGGGATCTAGGTTGGTGATCGTAAAGTACCTTTGGTTTACTCTTGTGCCTACGGCCAGAATCCGGCTTCTCTTCGTCTTCTCCCTCGACCATGACTAGGTCATCGTCATCAAGATCTGCAAATTTATTAGCCTTCAACTGTGAGTATTGATTATGAGTTCCACTACCTGGCGATTTCTCCTTTCTTCGTTCGGATTTCGTCCTCATAGGTTTCGTCGGAGTGATACCGAGCATCTTAGCAGCCTTGGAGGGCATTTCTGGTGGTTCCATCGTACTATCAAGCACATCAAAGTCACTAGCGACTGAGTGTCTCCTTGAAGTTGTTTTACTAGTACTTGGGCGTTTCTCCCTAGTAGACCTAGATCTCGAGACAGGAGGCGAGGAAGCGCCAAAGATTCCAGAAACACCTTTGCTTTTCGAAGATTTTTCGACTTTGTCTGACACGGAATCCTTGAGTGATGGTTTCTCCTTCTCCGGAGACCGTCGGGATGACTTGGAACGCTTCATTTCGGGTGCCTCTTCTCGAGGCTTCTTCTCTTGATCACGAGATGATCTTTTATCGTCTTTCCGTGGCGTTGCAGCGTTCCAAGTCCCCCAAGAAGAACCCGTACGAGCAACACGTGCACGTTCTTTCTTCACAGATGTGGTATCTGCCATTGTAGTGACAACTTCAACTGGAGCAACTGGCGGAGGTGGTGGTTGTGAATCAGTGACAGGTGGAGGTGGCGGTGGCGGTGGTGGTGGCGGAGGTTGTGGATCATCCATCTTTGGAGAGCTTTTATCAGACTTTTTGCTCTTCTTACTCGATTTCTCCTTCTTCTCAGGACCAAGATCAATTATTTCAACGATCTCGTCGTCAGCGCCATCAGTTGGAAAGCTACCAGGTACAACTTGTTCCTCTTCCGTCTTCCTCGGCTCGGGCACACTCTCCTCTATAACCTTAGTTTTATCCTTTTTCTTGTCTTTGTCCTTACCACTCTTCGCTTTCTCTTCTTTTGGCAGAGTAGGCTCTGGTAGTGAGGGAGGAGGGGGGGGAGGAGGTGGGGAAGTATCTGCAGGATCTGTTTTTTCGAATGCTTTAAGTCTATCAGCAATCTTGCCTCCAACAGCTTTCTTCGTCAGCACGGAGCTTTTTGGAGATGATTTGCCATCTTTGTCTTTGCCAGAAGCTTCCGAAGATTTTGCTTTGTCAGCATCTGCTGTGTAACATTAGCTGACTGTAATCTTAAAATGAATATCATGTGATATTTCACCTTTGCTAGAACTCTTGACGCCCCAGAAGCCGAATGCTGCTGGCTTCACTTCTGCAAGAATTTCATCGGCTTGTTCTTCCGTAATCAAGAGATCGTCAAGGTCTTTAGGATTATCGGCCTCCTTTTCCTTCTCCTTGTCTTTACTCTTACTCAGTTTCTTGCTCTTCTCAAGCGTACTCGATTTCGATCCTTTCTTGGACTTTTTGGGGCCTTCATCGATAATCTCGACAATCTCGTTATCCCTAGCTTCTTGTTCCTCAGCTTCTTTCTTGGCCAACTCTGCGGCCTCGATTGCAGCTTTCTCTTCAGCTTCTTTCGCTATTAATTTCTCTGCCTCTTTCGCTGCCTTTTCTGCCTCCTCGGCTGCCTTCTCTGCCTTCTCTACCTCTTCGGCTGCCTTTTCTGCCTCCTTGACTGCCTTCTCTTCAGCCTCTTTAGCTTCTCGTTCCGCCTTCTTCTGCTGACTCTTCGTAAGCTTCCGCGCCGGCACGGAAGCCTTCTGAGCGGCAGCAGCAGCAGCAGCAGCAGCCTCCTCCTCCCTTAATTTCGCCGCAGCCGCCTCCTCCTCCTCCTTCATCTTAGCCTCAGCAGCGATCCGTTCGGCTTCAAGAGCAGCGCTTTCCTCCGCCTCACGTGCAGCCCGCTCTTCAGCTTCTTTCGCCTCAGCCGCAGCCTCCTCCTCAGCCCTCTTCGCTTCAGCAGCGGCTTTCTCTTCGTCCTCGGCCTTCTTCTTAGCTTGGGCAGCTTCATCATCAGCCTTCTTCTTCGCCTTCGCAGCCTCCTCATCCGCCTTCTTCTGCTCGCGTCTCGTCAACTTCTTCGGCGGAGGAGTTGGCTCGCGCACAAACTCAACGATCGGATCGTCCACTTCAGATTCTGACTCCGGATCTGGCGTCAAACCCATGGGCGGCGGGGAGGGCGCTGGGGGGAGGATACTCTCGGTGACGCTCTTCTTACCTTTCTTGTCCTTTCTCTTACTCGTGGCCCACGCACCCCAGCCATCATCATCGGCCTGCTTCTCTTCGACGATCTTGATTTTGACCGTGGGTTCTGGAATGGTTTCCTCAACGGTATCGGACTTTGCGGTGTTGCTTTCAAGCAGAGAAGCCTCAAGTGCAGCCTTCGCTGCTGCCTTTTCGGCTTTCTCTCTTTCCTTCTGCAGCTTCTTTCGTTGCTTGGGAGTGATAGCGAAGCCGAATTCATCTTCCATGGGTATGGGTGCTACAAGAGCTGGAGGTGGTGGAGGGGGTGTAGAGTCATTGGGCTCAAGATCAATCAAATCCTTTGATTTATTCTTCTTGTTTTTCTTCTGCCCCCAGTCCATCCAGTCATCATTCTCTGCCGGCTCAATGACTTTCGCGTTATATTCTGGTTCTGTAGTGGAATCCTTGGAGTTGGGCTCTTCTTTTTTCTTCTTGTCTTTCTTGGTGCCCCACCCGCCCCAGGTAATCTCCTCTACTGTTTGTATATCAGGCACGGCCTCTGGTACGGGTTCTGGCTTGACCTCCTCGATTCCATTCTTACCCTTTTTCTTGTCCTTCTTGTTACCCCAGGAACTCCAGCCAAAGTCATCAGTAGGTGGTGGGTCTGGAACGGCAACAGGGGCCGGCTCTGCTTCCTTTCTGGTCTCTTCACCTCCGCTCTTGTCCTTCTTTTTGTTCTTCTTTGAACTGGCAAATCCCCAGATATCGTCATCAACAGTAGACGTTTCAGGCACAGGATCTGGCTCTTTCACTGGCTCTGGCCTCACCTCTTCAGCTCCACCTTTCTTCTTTCTCTTGTCTTTCTTACCCCAAGAAGTAGCCCAGATGTCGTCATCCTCTTTTGCGGGTTGGTCAGTAGCAAGATCCGGAGAAGTCTCATTTTGATCTTCCTGCTGATCCTGGTTCTGGTCTTGATCCTCATTTGCAGTGGCTTGAGCAGCGGCCTCGGCAGCAGCGGCAGCAGCTTCTGCGGCTTCTTTGGCCTTCTTTTTTTCTAATTTGCGCCTTTCTTTCTTATTCATAGCAAATCCGAAGTCAAACCCGCTATCGTCTTTCGATTCTGCCAGCGGATCCACATCTTCTTGCTTATCTTGATCTTCATCAAGAGCACTGAAAGAGAAAGTAGTTTTCGTATTACCTGTGCTCCAAGGATTACCAGGTTCAGAGACCTCTTTGGTGTCCTTAGTGGTAGCAGAAGTATCTGTAGTGGCAGAAAAGTCCCAGGCTTTGCCAGTTCCCCAACCATTTGTAAACCCACCGAAGGTCCCAGTCATTTTCGTATCATTGGTGCCTCCGAAATTCAAGTCTAGTGAGGGGCCGGTGTCATCCAATTTGATATTTTCGAAAGCGTCGAATTTATTTGTGGTCGATTCGGGTTCTAGCTCAGGGTAATTTTTGCCCTTCTTACCTTTCTTCTTCGATTTCGTAGGCTCAAATCCCCACTCATCATCTGGATTGGCTTCTCCAGCTTCTCGGTGATCACCATCATCTTCGTCCTTCTCGTCCTTGTTCTTGTCTGCACCTCCGGTATCTCCATTATGACTGCCTTCCTTCTTTCCACCTTCTTCTTCACCGTCGTTCTTCTTATCCTCGTCATCATCATCATGCCATCTGTTCTTGGCAGCTTGCTTAGCCGCCTGTTTGGCCTTCTTGTTTTTCCCGGCATTCTCGCGAAAACCACTTTGGCTACTAAAATCGATGGGGTGAGATGTCGAAGGGTCTTCGAAAATTGATTCGTCACGTTGTTCATGGGAGGTATCAGGATAAACTGTAGGTATTCCAATCGAAGTACTGTAAGGTTTTTGAGTTGCTAGACTGTCTGTAGCCGTCAAGTCTAGGGGACCATTAGGAACTGTATTGTCCAATTGTACTGGATCCGTATGCGAATTTCGAGTGCTGTTCAGAAGTTCCAAAGTCCGTCGCTGGGAATTCGTGTATAATGTTCTTGCATGAAGCTATTCATAAAGTTAATCAAAATATGCTACGAAAGCAACTCGGACCAAGACTCAGACAGATCGCTCCACCAAATGTCTTGAATACAGACGCACGGTTGGTTGAGCTCCGCAGACAGTATGATCGCCAACCATCGACCGACGACAGCACAATAGGACATAATGATGATAGATTCATACCAGATGTGCGCGAGAGGCCTTGTCCTGTCGCAAGGCTACCCAAGTCCTCGAAATGTCCCTCAGCCTTATATTTGTGTCGTGATCAACCCAGCCAATCATCGAGGGCATGATCGCTGGCCGTCGTCCATGGCCACATGCGTGCCTTGACGAGCTCGCGCATGGCGTCCTGATGTCGACTTCGGCCATTGTGAAATTGAAATTTGCAGGTGTCAATTCCGTAGGCGGATATCAGCCGCATCGAAACTGTATGTATTGTGAGAGTACGTATTCGAGCAGCTGCGGAATGAATATTGCGGGGGCTGGGGAGAAGTCCGTCATGTGCTGGATTTTCTATGCGCGTCAGGTAGGCTAGATTGCAGAAAGGTGTAATACGAAAATTTGTAGATTTCGATGTAGATATGCGTGGATGACGGGCAGTAGATAGGAAATGGATTCACAAATGATTTGACTGCTTGATATGCATTTGTAGGGGAGGGTAAGTGAGGACTTGGCTTTTGACTTTGCGCATCTGGCATTTGGGGTCACACGCAGATTCACAGATTCTTTCCGCCGGTGACTGAGATGATGGATCACTGCAGGATGAATGACCCTATTGGGAAGCTGCACCAATTAGAAGAGCAGTCTGTTGTGACTTCAGACTGGGGCATGGGTGTTGACGAGCATGACAAGGTGTAGGAGAATGAGTGTGATGAGTGGGTGTCAGGGTGTCAGGGTGTAAGGGTTTGTATCAGTTGGTTCATCGTAACATTCATCATGATGCTGGGCAATGTTCCATGCGAGACTGCCAATAGTAACGACGTAAATGCTGGTGTAAGAATGAGAATAAATGAGAATCATTGAGAACAAATGACGGAAAATACGAATCATCTATAAAGCAAGGGATGGACGGGGAAAGCATGCAGTCTCTATGAGTCTCAATCACCCCATCATCCTCGTGCGCCTATATGGAAAAAGTCAACATTTTCCACTGCTTTTCATTGTAGAGCCGATAGTTCTCGACCTTACTGTAAGCATCAATACATACCGACGTAACGATGCCCTTGATGCAGCATACAGACGATACACTGGATGTGTATATATGTATGGCGTCAGTCGTACACCACACAAGGCGCAGAGCAAAGTATCCTGGATACCTTGGGCAACTTAGATTCGGCACTAGAAGGATGTTCATTCGAAGTCGAAGTCTGAATCTTACGAACTTTGAAAGAGAAAAGCGATGTCAAATCCATGTGACGGACATTAGGTGAGTAAGGTATGTGAGTATGTGAGTATGTGAGTATGTGAGTATGTGAGTATGTGAGTATGTGAGTATGTGAGTATGTGAGTATGTGAGTATGTGAGTATGTGAGTATGTGAGTATGAGTATGTACGCAGTAGGGTCCGTCAAATAGCTACGGCTGCGCTGCAAATCCTCCCGCTGCGAGTGACAGAGAAGTCCATCCAATCTACCAGCCAGCCAAAGGGAAGCAAAGAAAAGCGCTGCACAACGCCATAACCATAATCCCAGCCAGCCCCCCCTCACCGCAGTTTATATACATCCCAAACGGAGCACACACGATATATAGTTCAGGTATTTTTCTTATCCATTCATGCTAAGCTACCTTACCTTACCTGAGGACTCAGACGCTACGACGTTGCTTTAATGCGAAATAACGTGTGCATGCCCATCACTAACTACCATACCAGTTCAGTCGATCCAGTCAGTCCAGTCAGTCCAGTCAGTCAAGAATCAACAAAGACTTGATCCCATGTCCCACCCTGCGCATGAGGATGAGATGCCGCAAGGCCATGTGATTCGCCATGTTGCGACGGTGTGCTGCCCTTCAACCCTCCAATACACCCAGGCATGCCAGGTCCCGACGTTGTTATCCATGGCAGATGATAACAATATTCATACACAGTAGGTACAAGACTCCATCCTTACAAGGACAACATTCCGTTTATGCGACGTTTGCCCCGTCCTATTGTGCGCTTACTGCAGACCTCCTCATGGAAACCAACGAAAAGTGCAAGGTCGACAACATCTAGCGATGCGATACGAGCACGTTGAATGCTGCTCATCTCGCGCATCTCCTTTGTCTTGCTCCGACATGAATATCAATGCCCTTAAAACTCGGCTTCGAAGGCTCTTAGACCACTGATAGGGCAGGAGATAGGGCAACACTATCGCTGGATGGTGTAGTCAGGGGACTTTGAGAGGCGAATATCCATAGATCAGTACAATCAGTTGTGATGATCAGCCACTTCACTTCTTCGAGAGCCATGGCTTCGTCAGTAGTCACTTTCCTGACGGTGTGCCGAGGCCTTGAACGGGTGTAGCCGCACCATTACCTGACAGCGTTAGTATCTCGCGCACAATTGATGTCGTTCATACTCACCTACGAACGTTGTCTTCCATCTGCGCAGAGAATCGTGATAAATAAGTCAGGCGTTTGGATGCTTGAGAATCACTGGCTTTTTAAAGGTCAGTTGAGCTCCGGTGTGAATAGAACGCTGACACAGACAAGCCCGCTTGCATGGGATCTTCAGATATAAACTACTAAAATGAGCAAATTCACTGAAACAAGACCTTTGATTTCTCTCAATCGGACAAGTATAGCTGGCTAACAATATTCTATCTTGAATTCTAATGATGCCACATTAGATTCCTCTCTTTACTCGGCTTTGTAATGAATCTAGAGAGCTTGCCTTGACGTCTATTACTACGTCACGCAAGCAATAGACGAACTGTCAATACCATATTATATTAAACACATGTACTTGTACAAAAAAGTCTAAACTTCACCCCTATATTGTGAGTGGAGTCCAGCTCTGAGGAATGGCCAACAGATCTCACAATGTGATACAAAATCCACTTGAGGCTGAATCAAAAGCAGTTGGCTTTCTCGACTGTCGAAGATGAAGAAGTCAAGTGCTGAGTGAAAAGAAGAACAGAGATTGATATAAGCCTGTCTTTCGTATCTTTCATTACAAATCGTCTTCCTTTTTCCTTCACACTCACTGCATCTCCAGTCAACTCCCCTGCCTCGTTCTCCAGTCATTCCCATCCACAATGTCGTTCACAATCACCCTCAAACCGAGATCTTCTAGCCTAAACTGTCACCAGATACATATAAAGCCGTTGCAGCTCCACTCCTAAATTTCAAAAACGCAGCTGTAACAATCAAAATACACAGCGAAGAGCTTCGCCACCTACAACGGCACCAGGAGCGTGCAGCCCATCCAACGGCCACAAATCCGACAGTCACGTTCAATCCGCAATTCGCAATTCAGTCATGCGGGGAAAGACCGTGACTCCTGTAACATCGCTACCCCTCGCGAATACTAATCGATAACGCCTCGACTTTGGCCTCTTCGGCACCACTCTCGGACTTTATCTAGCGCTTCGCCTTACGATTGTGGCCCCTGCCACTTGGGGAAGCATCAGATGGTGGAGGGCGGGATTTCGCAGCCTGAGATGTTCCTTTCCTGACCTCTTCAAGGAGATGGTCCAATGCATTCCGGATCCCTTTCAAGCGCTCGTCTTTCCCCCACTCGATGATATTCTGAACGTACTTGCAAAACTCCAAGTAATGTTCAGGATCCTGAAGCAAAAAGCTCTTGAACTTTTGCATACAGTATTTGAGGTCATCATGCTTCCAAGATATGTAGAGTCGCGCTTCCGTACCACTCATGGCAATGCTGAATGCGGTACTGTCAACATACTGGATCTTGTTGCTATTGCACTTTCTTAGCCTGTGGTTAAGGCTTTCAGCAATATTGACGCAGGATGCAGATCCACCAAGGCATTGATTCGTCGCTATCCACAGACTCCCGGCTCCACAAGGACCATCGGCCTTGATTTCAATCGCAAAAAAAGGATAAGCTATGCCCATACTGTTGGCAATCGGCTCATGTCCCATAGAATGAAGCATGGTTCGTTGCCCCTCCGTAAATGCTTCAAGGCAATTATATCCATAAAGCAAATCGGGCGCAGGTGTGCTGACTCGGAGGATAGATCCAGTATCTGGAACAGTACGTTTGGCCATCTGAAGACCATCGCTGCGTCGTAAAGTGCCTGCCGAAGGAGAGAACACATGGGTGTCGAAAAACTTTCTTACACTAGATTCCGGACCACCAAGCTCAAGGTCTTCTAAATCTGTGTTTCGACACGCGTGGTCTGCCCATGAGCCAGGATAGTCACGGTTCCTTCCTACATGACCAATTAGGCCGACGAGGTGTTCAGGTAATGGCTCCTTGTACTGAGAGCGTAGGTAAATCTTGTTCACATCCAAATTTTTCTCCCGATAGAGAGAGTCCTCAACCAGTCTTACCGTTGATCGAACTGAACGATTAGCAGAGCTAGCGGGATCAGATGGCTCGAAAGATCGGGCGATCGAACGAGATCCCGCCGAAGATATTGAGTATGGAGCAGCAAACCTAGCGGTAATCCGTTTGTCATGCATATTCGACACCGATTTTGTAAGCCTCCTAGAGACAGGGTCGCTATCTGCGTGACCAAGAAGACTATCCGACCGACAGTGTCTTTCTCGGTGGGATTCCGACCCAGAAGTCGACTCCACCCACTGAGTAACAGACCTAGCAACAGACTCAGGGTTGAATCTTTTTGGAGCAGGCCTCGAAGATGGCTGGTCGACAAAGTCTCCAAGGAACAAGGCGAATGGCCGCTTTAGAAAGAGAGGCTTTGGCTGTTGTATAGACTGTACGACATCCTCCATCAGCCTCGACTTGTATGAGGGAAAGTTGCTATACCTTGACCACTCGCTCTAACCTCTCGTCCTCGATATTCTCTTTTAGACTTGTCCGCATCAAGCGGGCCTTCTTTGCAGGCAGCGGAATAGCCTTCAACTCAGCGTTGGCATGCTTCTTCCTGGATGACACGGGCGGCTTGGTCGAAGCAAGATCTTCGCTATCGACAGATTGCTGAGTACGGCACGAAGGTCCTTTCACGAAGCGTCAGCAAATCTTGTTGCTCTCCTTACAAGCATCTCGAGACCGTTTGCTTACCAGCAGTACCACCTACAATAGTATTCGGCAGCGTTTCCCGAGAGGCGTTGGACCTGGATAGCTTTTCATGAGAACTTTCAGCACGCCTTTTCGCACTTCGTGTTATCATAGTGGGTGGGAGGTCGGTATTTCTATCAGCGCCCAAGTTGAGAGATTCTTAGTCGTGTAGGAGTTGAGGTTGATAGCAGTTCTTCGGCAAGGTGCATATTCTAATACTTAAGATTGTTGCACTATAGTTGGTGCGTCGCTCCCAGTCGCCGCAGTAAACGGTACTTGGCGTTCTGCTCTGTAATTGATACCAATGATGCCTTGAGAGTGTCGCTCTGTATCTGAAGCCTTTTATCAAAGTGGAGTGTCAAAGTGTAATTCATAACAGAAGCCGGTGTGTCGCTGTCGGTACACTGGATTCATCACACAAAGACTCACTGCCAGCTTGACAAGCTACTAAAGGTATTCATCACACAAAGAAAGTCTCAACATCCTCTTAACTCGCTACTTTACAAAGATATGGGATACGGAGTATTAGGTATCTCCTTTGTTCTCAAAAGAAATCCCTACAAACCAATTTCCGTTTGTAGATGATATAGAAAAGTAGACTTCAAACCGCACTCGGCCCCTATTTATATAGCTTTACATCTTGTTTATGCGCCGCACATCAGATACAGTTCTCGAGCGAGTCCCACACCAAAAGGGAAAACGATGCCATCCAAAACAATATTTATTCATTGTAATCTTTCCCTGACAGATGAACTAAACCACTAACATCAGTCCAAAACCCGAAGCATGAAAGTCCAAAGTTGCAATATGGATTTATATCCTTTATAAAAGCATCAACACATCAAACAGAGTAAGACAAAAGCCGAAAAATGAATAAAAGATATTGGCAGTCGCAAAATGTGGTATCTAAGTACTCCGATCATCCAGCCCAAAGTAGGTCTATGAAGATAAGAAACAGAACAGAAAGAGAGAGACATAAAAAAAAACTATAAATAAAATTAAAACATAGATCAATCATGAACGTCCGCCCACCCCAAATGTTACCTACTTCTTCATCAAATCCATCACACCCAACCGAGCCTCCTTTTCAAACCTGATAATACCACCCCATGAAGCCCCACCATTCCGATGCCCGCTCCCCGCGCTAGATATTCCCTTATGGATATCAGCGACCACCATAATCGCTCGAGTAATCAACCCCAAACCCATCACCACCCATTTGACCCTGCCCAAATCCCGTCCCGGGCCCACTAACATAACCAGCCTCATCGCCCTCATCATAGTACTCACTACCGGAAGCATCAAAGCTACTCCTTCCACTAATGTCCTCATCAATAGCCGCATCACCAGCCGGTAGGTCGGGCCAAGAAAGCGTAGCAAGGGCCGGGTATTGAGCGAGGAGCGCAGCAGGAAGCGTGTACTGACCAGAGGCATCGAGCGGGAAGCCATGCGCGTCGACGGCCATAGGCGGCTGCTGCATGTTCTGTGCCATGTTCTGCATCTGCTGCTCGTGCCAGACACGCTGGCGCTCAATGGCCTCCTCGTCGAGCAGCGGCTTGATGCAGACACGACCCGCCTCGGAGCGGAAATGGCGGCCGAGGGCGTCAGCGCGTGCGAAGCGTCGTCCGCAACCCCATTGCCCGCCTTGTTTGAGGTCGCCCTTGCACACGAACTTCTTCTCGCCGGAGTGCAGGCCCTCGTGGCGCTTGCGGTCGTGCTGGCGTGCGAAAGCTTTGCCGCAGACAGTACAGACAAAGGGGCGCTCATCTGTATGGGTACGCAGGTGGGAGCGTAGGTTGTAGGCACGCGTGAAGCGCTTCGGGCATAATGTGCATTGGAACGTGGCTGGGTGTTTTTGGACACGTTTAGTGCTACCGCTCTCCGAGGTTCCAGATGGTGCCTGGTACTCGGGATCTGCGAGGCCTAGGATGTACTCGCGGTTTGGTAGAGATGAGGTCGATTGTCGTCGTCCTCGCGCAGATGGTGAAGAGGCACTGCTTCTGTCCAGGGGCGAGAGAGACCTGCCTGGGCTGGAAAATTGCAGGGACGGATCTGAGCCATTTCCAGGAGATAGACCGGGACTTGCTGCACGTGTAATTTGAGAACCGCTGTTGAATGGATCAGACACAGCTCTGCGACGACGTCCTGTGTTGTGTAAGCAATAGACATCACATATAACTTTTGAGGATCCTTACCTCTCTCGGGTGGTGTCAATGCATCTTGGTCTATGAAAGGTTTAGGCGGCTCAAAACTGTTTTGTCTTGATGCGGGCGCAAACTCAACATTGATCTCAGGGGGAATCATCTGTTGTGCTTGTCCCATTTCACCAGAACTGTTATTGTGCTGCATCTGCGGCATATGCGGCATTTGCGACATCTGTGGGAAACCCTCCTGTCCTTGGTTGGGGTACATATTTTGATTTGATTGCGCGAAACTGTTCTCGTTCATGCCAAGCATGAAAGAGTTCTGTTGAGAGAAATTTGGCATCTGCTGGGGTCCTAATCTCGGCGATACAGATGGGCTATGTCCTGGGCTGATTCCTTGATTCTGGATGTTGTCGGAGAGTGAAAAGTTCCCAATTCCCAGCATCGGTTGCTCGTAGATACCCTGGTCCTGTGCATTGATCAAAGGCGAATGACTATCAAGTCCATCGAAGGTGTCTTGGTTTATCAAATTCGGGGATGGTGCAATAGAAGAGACGTCGGAGTATTCCGAAGGAGTTCTTCGATGTCCTTGGAATTGATTCTGGATCATCCCCCAATCCTGATGCATGTGTGCTTGTGGGAATGCAGCACTTTCTGGGCCCAAAGACGCGTGTCGAGAATGACTTGGAGAGCGTTGATACTGTTGGGTATTCAGAGCCGGTGAGTGCTGCGCAGAGTGAAGCTGTTGAGAATCCATTCTAAGCATGCTTGGGGGCGTCTGCGCATGCGGTGGAGATGACATCTCGCTCATCAGATCGGCCGGATTTATAGATTGATTTGATGATGCTTGGGAAGCGTCGTTGTTCCCAAAGTAGTTGGTGTCGAATTGTTCACCTGAGCCAGCAGTTGAAGGATAAAGGGAGAAGTCGCCTTCACCGAAATTCGATGGCATGTTCGGATTGAGAAGATCCTGGGAAAAGCTCTGCGCGGGTTGGTTTTGTTGCCCAAAGGACTGATTCATTTCTTGCTTGAAGGATTGATTGAAGTCCTGGTTCTGCGCGAAGTTCATGTTCTGTGCATACTGCTGATCCTGTTGCTGTGGCATATAGTTGTTGTAGACGGGAAGTCCCTGGTTGACATTGTAGCTGTTGTTCGCAAGCTGCTGTTGGTTATGGATATCGAGCTGAGATGAATTGAGTCCCAGACCAGATCCATTGGGACCATGGTTCTCTTGATAGTTTTGTGGAGCCGGTGAATGGCTTTGACGACCATTCGGTGTCGGATGAGCTCCAGAGGGCGAGCGCCCACGCTGCTGGTCCATGATGATATCAGTTATGGATGGATGACCAGGCTGGCTGGTAAGGCGTAAAGACTTGCGCACGACGGCTGTGCGGTGGGGCGATGCAATGAATCTCAAAGTATAAGACGGCAGGCAGGTGCAGGAATTGCCGAATCTCCAACTCGCGTCTCTGCTATGATAGGATTTCGAGTTGCAGTCGGCCTGAACGTGGTCGCGCTGTCCCTCGAGCAGTTGCGAAAGGATGAGGGGGAGATGGCTGTCTATCTACTCCTTCCGCGTGATTTTCGAGCTCTTTCTGCGGGTATTGAATGGATCGTACACACTGGGCAGGATGTCGCGATGAAAGCCCTAGGCAGTTTATGTGGGAGTCCTTCAGTGTTGGGTCTTGTCGACGTGTGTGCGTCGTCCAGATTAATTTCGGGCTGAGGGGGACCACTGCCGGCGGCTGGCGACAGCAAGGCTTGATGTATGGGGATTTTGAAGAGTGTCAAGGCTTGGAAAGAAGGTACTCGGCGGTACTGATGGGGGTCAGCATAGGGCGCCTGTGAGCTTGTCTCGTCTTGTGCGGCAGAGCCAGGAGTTGATGACAATGACAGAGGTGAACTCTGATGATGAGCTTCAGGGCTGAGAGCGAGAGAAGGATATTGATTGCGCTTACGGTGGGGGTACGTATGACGAGGCTGCGACAAAGCTTACTGGGGATGATCTGATTGTCGCGCGCAATGAAATCCAGAGGGTGAAGAGATAGGCTCTTCACTTCTTTGAGATTGGGATGAACAGACGTTACTTGTCACGAATCCATGGATGTTGGGGCTTATCGACACCCGGTGAATGAATGAATGTTCGGGATGTATGGATGGATGATGGTAAGGTATGGAAGGTATGGAAGGTATGGATGGTATGGATGGTATGGTATGTATGGTCCATACGGTAGGTAGACAGACAAGTGCATGATTGGGCAGTGGTGCTTACCCTACTCATTTTTACATACTGACTGGCTGCTGCCAACCTGATACTTGCAACGGGTCCAAGGGTGGTTGTGTAGTCGTCACGGTAGTGTAGGGTGTAGAGTGTGTGCCGTGTAGTATGTGCAGTGTGAGTGTGTGTGAGTGTGTGTGTGCGTGCGGGTGAATTGAATTGAATTGAATTGAATTGAATTGAACTGAATTGAATTGAATGTCGGCGAAGCGCGGCAAGAGTGTGCGAGAGTGTAGCTAAATATGCCCCATTATGGCGAGGTGAGATGAAGTGGTTACATACGATGAATGAATGAATGAATGAATGACAGTCACGGGATTGTCTGGAACCCGACATTGTATGTGCATTACCGACCTTTATCGAGATATGCTCAGAGTATTTCAGATCATCACATCTCTATTTTATTGATGTTTGTATATTGATTTATTGTTGATTTATTATTCATTTGTTATTCATTTATTACATATTTATTATATATTTATTATTTATATATGTCTCTGTCTGCGTGCCTCTGTTCACTGTCATTCTTGACTATTCTATGAATATTAACCATAGAATGAAGGGTAAAATGTCACGTATCAGGCCTGAAACGGCGTGCATGTCTAGGCAGCAACATGACATTCCGACCGGAGTCCAGTATGTATGTACCGAGTACGAGACTACAGGAAGGTACCGACCGATACCAACAAGTCAAGTGCAATGTATGTGTCTGACGTTGGCAAGAGAAAAAGCCCCCATCCGTCCCCCCGTGGGCTCATCAGCCTCGGATGAGAATGCAGACGCCAACTCTACCTACGGACTGCCGTACCTACCTGGGTCCCGACTGATTGGGCGAAGCGCTTGAGCTCAGCCTCACAACGTTGAGAGCGTGTGCCACCCACCTGAAGGAAGGTGACTGTTCAAAAGGTACGTGATTCGTGACTCTCTGCCTACGTGGTGCCGATGGATGAGTATCTGCAGGAAGCATTGACGGTGTACTGGGAAAGAACCTCAATAGGGAGAGAACTGGATATCATTCCTGCGCCGTCTTCATCGCACGGCCACTGTCAAACAAAACTACCCAAAGTAAAGCAATACAAACCACACCAAACCCAAAGACAGAAGGGAAGCACGACGGTTGCGAAGCGACAAGCTACCGAGCTACCTAGCAACCTACATAGGTAAGGTGGTAGTATTCTATGAATATCATCACGACGATACCGAAATGAACGACTCTCCTGCCGACGACGACTATCAGATGAACTCCGACGCCATGGTGATGGTTCACCGGCATAGATCGACCCGCCCACAATAGACCGCCGGCGAAACGATATCGTCAACGCCATTCTCGCGCGGTCCCGCGGTCCCTCTGTCCCTCTTCCCTCCATCTCAATTCTTACGGCCAACATGATCAGACATCGCTCCTCCGTCGTGCGTAATAATCATTGACAAAAGAGAGAACAGAAATACAAAAAGTATCAAGAGAACAGATCAGTCTTTCACGGTCACGCCGAGTACACCGCTTCCTCATCGGAGAGCCCGAATCATCTCTCCCAAAGTCCAACTATATAAACAACGTGCTGTGATGATAACTCCATAGTTTCCTTCTCCGAGCACTCCATAACCATGCACAAACACCACTGGACCACTTTTCCCTGCGAGACACTCCCTGAACCGCTGTGCACGACACGCCAACATAGCATGACTTCCGCACGGTGGAGAGTTGTGGAGAGCATTTCAACCAGCGATGTGAATTTCTAGTACGATGTGGAACCCTTGGAAATGTTCCCCGTGTGGGGCAGCATGCAGAAGAAAAAAAACCAATTCGAAGTGTGAAGTGTAAATTTGGAGGCACCGGCCGAAGCAAACCAGACCCTTTGACCGGGATAGGTCATCTGGAAGAATTCGAATATCTTCGACGTATTCCGTACCTTACGTGCTTCGTTGGCTAACGGATGACTCAATGAGCTCAATGCAACCCCTTGATCCTTTTTCTTCTCCTTTCTTCTCTTTCTGCGAGGCATCTAACAACGAGGTGAAGAATACGGTTGAACATACATCACCGGCGAAGAAAGTCAATATCATATCGAAGGATCACACTGCCATAGCGCAAGATCAGTATCAAAAGCTTGATACATTGGACAATCGCTCAGCGAACTTTTGATACAATCTTCAGTGTGTAAAATAAAATAAATACCAAACAAGATCCAAAGGTTCCATTCCATACTTGGAGCAAAGTACACACATCCCAAGCAAGAATAGAGATGAGGATATTTTTGTGACTAAAGCAAAGCTTCAAAGCTGTCACTGGACCCATAGGCAGTATTCACGTGATATACAGGCACAATACGAAAATTATGCCTGGCGTGAACCGACGTCAGCCCAGGTGTTCACTTTCGGTGGGACAGCTTTGAAGTTGACCCGACACATCCAAAGCGAATCTTACCCATCATCATTACAACATTATACAGGAATATCTACCAACACGAGCTGCAAATATGGATCGCAGCTTAGATGAGATCATTGGCGAGCGTCCTGTAAGTCTGGGGATCTCGGCTTACCCAAACTCGACTAACTTCTTCTTCTTCTTCAGCAGAGAGGTGGCCGCAGAGGAAATCGTGGACCACGTAGAGATGATTATCCTCGAGACGGCGTAAGAAAGGTACGATCCCGACATGAATCACAGAAAACCATCTCTAATGGGCATTTCTTATAGGTTTAGCAGCCTCCCTCCCACAAATTCCTGGTCATTACCTTTCGATTATCCTCGGTTTCTGTCGCAGCACCACCGCGAATGCATTACTAGTAGTCGAAGAGTATACCTTGAACACATCAGCTAACGCAGATTGCGCTTCGATTGGCACAGTCGACAAGAGAAGACTCTAGAAACATTGACTCGTAAGGCGACATGAAAATGTACAACAGCATGGCTACGAGGCTGACTTCATTGTAGCGAATGGGTCCACGACAAGTTCGACGATAATCCTCGAGGCCCACCACGCGGTGGTTACGGCGGTCGTGGTGGTAGAAGACGCTCTCCGGAGCCAAGTCGGTATGCAGTCAATATACGGCAGCTTATGCGATGAAGCGGCATGGATGCGTAGCAAAATGGCTAACACTCGAGTAGCGATCTCGAAAGCAACAAAATCCGAGTCGAAAACATCCACTATGAGCTCACTGAAGATGAGTTGGACGTACGCATGCCAGTCTTCTGGTGATAATCACACAAACTGACAAGCGTAGGATCTCTTCAATCGCATGGGTCCAGTTCTTAACTTGAAACTCCAATACGATCGCTCAGGCCGTTCCACTGGTATAGCTTACGTGACATACGAGTCAGCAGTTGATGCAAAGCGCGCAATCAGAGAATATGATGGTGCCAACGCCAATGGTACGAACGTTCATCAAATGATACACTTGATGCAAACTAACTTTCCATAGGCCAGCCAATTCGTCTCACAGCAGTTCCAAACGGTCGTTCCCGAAACCCCTTCGACTCTGCTGTCGCTCCAGGGAGATCCCTCGCCGACCGCATCACAGCCCCAAGTGGACGTCTCCGCAACTTATCCGAGTCCCCAGTCCGCCACAGTGATGTAAGCGGACCTCCTCCCGAAGGCGTCGACAGATACGTTCCAAGTGGTCGAAGACGCTCTCGCAGTCCACTCCCACGCCGTGGGGATGGTCGTAGAGACGGACGCAGACCAGGTGCCCGGAGAGAAGAGCGGGGCGGCGAGAGGGGAGGAGAGAGGGGAGGAGAGAGAAGAGGTAGAGGAGGTAGAGGACGTTCGGAGAACTTGGCTCGTGATGGTAGACCTAGAAAGACGCAAGAGGAACTCGATGCTGAGATGGAGGATTATTGGGGCTCTAAGGAAGATGGCGGAGAGGCTGCCACTCACGACGAACCTGCTCCTGCCGCTGAAGGTGGGGACGTTGATATGATCGAGTAGATTGGGATTTCTCGGTTGGGATTTTTGTAGGCGCTTTGTGCTTGTCTGTACATTCGCAAGATATTGGAAATCGAGCTTCTTGTGCTGCTGTTCTTATGATGTGTGATTTGAGGCGTTGAGGGACTACTGTAATGGGAGTGTTTTGGAGATGCTTGTGAGATGGGATATTAATGAATTCGATGTGACTTAGTGAAATTGGATCTCTTTGACTTGATCAATGTGAGATAACGACTGTTGCGTCGTAACAAGTTTCTCATCCTAATAATTGCTGCATTGTAAATGAGGTTCTCATATCATTGACTTGAAATAAGCCAACCCTGGAGATCCATACTCGACACTATGGGATACATTCTTGGTCCTTGCTGACTGTACATGTACGCTACACGTAACGCCATCGTCAATACTCTAATGAGGAGACTTGCTAATGACCCAGCAAGAGTCAGCGAACAATAGACGCGCTGAGTTCTGCCAGGTGCATGCGGACGAGTCGAACTCACATACCCAGACTATACTTCGGCATATACAACATTCACTCCCAGGACTGAATCGACTTCGTTACGTGTCCAGTGTTGCTTACATTGATGCTTGCCTTACCAGCTTGTATCAGCTGTACACGGATGACAAGACTCCGAATCCCCTCGCTACATGTCACCGTAGCTGGCGAGTGGCATTGCCTCACACTCCTGCCTTGACTCCTGCCAGTGGCCAAGACATTGTCCGATAAAGTTGTTCCGAGTCGCTATAGCAGACAAACAAGTGTTCGCGATTGCGGCGGCGATCGAGCTGTGGATATTACGGAGGTGGAATACCTTGAATCCCGGATGTTGGTATCTGGAGTGATTTTCTTAGATGACTGGTTTTATATACGTCTTCGAAAGCTATGTGATGGGGGTTTTGGTTGGTTTGTGAGATCGCGGATGCGAGGTGATAGAGACGCCTCTTTTGAGTTGCATTTCTTGTCAGCGGTGGTGACTTCTACTGGGTTGTTACTTTATGGCTGTCTTTTGCTATTGCTGGATGCTATTTCTGGATGGGCTTTTGATTGAGGGGTGACTGGATAGGGTTTGAAGCTGTACTTGAAGCTCTTTGGGAACATTGATGAATTAGGGCTGGGGCTATTGCCATCTTTGTCTTGATGCATATGTTCGTTATGTTGTATTCGTAGAATTTGGGCAGCAAGGTCTGTCGCCCTTTGGGCTTTGCTATGGGCAGTCGTTATTATTGTCTGTTGATGTTGACAAAGTGACTTTTTTAATCACTTTTTTACTTGTATGTATTTGATTGCTTTCACACTGAGGGGTTTCGAGGTTTTATATTTCAAGTCTCTTGCTCTGTCGAGATTTATGAATCGAAAGCTCTATATAATACTTGTTACTCTTGTCGCAATATAACTGAGAAATGGAAGTTGGCTTTTCAGAATGCCACAGTATTTAGTTAAGAAGCTGTATAGTTAACGATTCTCATGTTGCGTTTGTTATTGAAGTAATTATCAGCATATAAGATGCGGTATTGATCACAAAAGGCTGCAACAGAGACTAATGGATGAAGCTTGAATAATGATATATCCCTCTGTTATTTGCTCCTTATTATTTTCGAAATAAAAGGGCATGGCAATAGCTGTCCTTTTTTTTCATAGTGGAATATGAACACTTGATTTTGAAAGAGAGCGGAATATTCATTATCTTCTGCCAAATGTTTCACTCAAGAGCTTATGATTCTGATCATGAAGTACAAATTCTCCGTATGTATTCAACTTTAAAACCCATCAGGCAGAATATAAAATAGCATCGTAATGTCAGTCTTGCTTCTGGCTACTGTTCTAATTCTATGAATAAAAATAATGATAAAAAGTACAAAAATTGCATAAAACCAAATAGATGTTCAATATCTGGTCCAGGAATCTTGACATATCTTCACTATTAAAAAGACATTATCTGATGATGAAGAGTCTTAGATTGTTTCTATGGTTTTCGATGATATCAAGCATATTAATCGTGGTAGTTAATCCATTTATCACGTGTCACTAAATTATCAATTTACATCATTAACTTGAAATTAGCATTTCCGCATACTTTTCTCCTCGAATTTCCAAGTACTTCATGAAAGCTAAAGCAGTAGAAAAGTATAAACTGTATTCAATACACTCTTTTCTTATCTCAAATCAAAGCTGATTGGTGTATATCAAATTCCTGTCGAAGCAAATCTTGATCTTATAAACTTTCAGGACGAAAGCTTGACCCGATAAACCAAAAGATCTTAGCGTAGGATTCCGAATATTTTTTTTTTCAAAGAGCATTCTAGTATTACTGAGCTATGGTTTGGTTCTAAATTGTTATTCCCTACATATGATACAGCCATATGCTGGTCACTTCAAGAGCGACCGTCTATTCAAAACCCTTACCAGCACTTATCCATCAGTCAACTACCAGCTTCATTATACCCCAGCACTAAATGATACCAATAACTGACTTCCAACATGGGTTGAATGAAAGAGGCTGGCTGGAGTAACCCATAGAATGCAAAGGCCATTGCCGCCGCTTCCACTATCAAGTGCAGGATCGAGTGCCACCCACAACCACTGAACATCGAGAACACAGTTTACAAGCTTTTCTTAAGAGAATAGAAAGCAAGGTTAATAGCCTAATTGCATGTTTATACCTTGAAAGATGTAGACTATTCCCTCCAACACATATCAGCAGGACGCAAGCTCCAGCTAGTATCTACGCCACAGCAACCAAGAGCCAACACTACATCAATGTTCTTGTAAAGCTTACCAACTAGTTATCTATATTCCCCCGATACTACTGCTCACTGGGCCGCAATCTACAAGACTTCATGGCAAAGTTTTGGTAGCGACTTCAATGGCGGCATCTAAATATAGAGCCGCCATCTCTTGAAGCCGGGACGAGGAAATTGTGGTCTGTGGGTTGGAAATACTAGATGCCTATGACTTGCAACAAGACGGACAAAAAACCTGGAATCTGGGGAGATGGAGGAAGTTGATGGGAGAATGAGGTTGATAACAGTGGCTTGCTGAGCTGTCTCGTGCCCGAAAGATGGATTACAGACCATATTCTAGATTTTGTTTCGAAGAAAAGGCTTCCTCTCAATTCAATTCGGGTAGCCAAGTGATGGTTTGGTATAGTATGTGTGTTTGTATCATGCTTTCGACATCAAGTCAGTAGGATAAGACGTCAGCTAGCTCTCATTTTCAAGACTTCTCCGCAGGCACCTTTTGCCATGTCTGCCCCCATACAACATTTTCAAACATGCGTGTACCTCAGTTGCTGCAGTACAATACAGTGTCCTCTACGAGCATGAACAAGCTCGGCTCACTCGTCATTAATTTCCACAAGCCTCAAGGGAACTATGTAGCGGTAAAGCGGCGCGGGTCATAGCTTCGCACTCAACGCTGGAATTCCAGTTCCGAGAGAGGGAACCAAGGAGGACGAGACGTCAGTTGCGCAGTCCGAGTTAAAAAAAAACAACAACAAATACAACCATACACGCGCGACCAAAGCGCAAAGCACCAAACTCACCGCAGCAAGTAATATACGCATTTCTTCAAGCCGAGGAAGCTCGCGTCTGTCTGTCTTTGCTGCGCAAAAGAAAGTGAACCGCAGTCGAGTTTTCTGACAAACGAATTCACCGTACTTGTGGATATCACAAGGACAGACCCAGACCAAGGATCCAAGACAAGCAGGCATCTCTCTCTGCCCTACGGACATGAGCGTCGATACGATACTCCCCATGTTGCTTGCTCGTAGGCCTGCCGTCGAAAAGTCCATGGAATGCAAAATGCCCAGAAGTTCCAGACCCATCGAGCTCGTAACCCCACATACGCAATTGCTCAACCCATAGCCGCGGTCACGCACCAAAACCGCATGCACCGCATCTGTGTAGGTATGTATTAGTGGGGGAGAAAAAGCCACAAGCAAGAAGACATTCCAGAAGGAACTGGGATGGTAAACCTTCGCAACCCTTTCCTTCCAACAAGGAAATATCCACAGGGAATGTTCCTTCAATGTCCCTTTCCTTTCGTGAATTGAGAAATGCCGGTCTCAGAAGTCTTGTCTTTCGAACTGTGAAGTCGAATTCGGGGGGGGCTCTGCTGGTAGCTGCTGGGGCGGTGGGGATAGATAGGGCCCGTGGATCGTGACGACGGAACCTTCAGTTGCGGTGTGAACCAAATGCTACATACAGTAGTAGCTACTAAATGGCACCAGAAAACACCGAAGGGGCCGTCAAATAGCGCTGTCGCGTGAGGGAAGCAGGCGGGAGGGGGAGTTTCCGGGCGGTGTTCAGCATCATCACATCACGTAGGCCAATTTCACAGTGAGGATTTATAATCACATTGATGGGAATAATGTATGTAAAGTACGCATTGGTTATTCTAATATCTTTTAGAGTATGGACGAATTGTTCAGGGTAACAATGCAGAGTGAAGTAATGTAAATTGCCATGGCTCTAGACTTTAGGAGCGGACTTCTCGTGACGATCCTTTCTTGGTATCAATCTAAAGGTTTAAAAATCGGATACCAATACAGCACAACACAGCACAGCACATTACATTCGGCACTTTAGAATACGAGGACAGAGTTTTACCCTTCCTGCTTGGGCCTTATTCATTACAATATCGAAATGAAAGGTTTTCTGTAAATTACCGTAATCGTAGTCCTTTCAAGTCTTTTGAAAGGAATTGAGGGGCAAGTAAATAGAGGCGTGTCGAAACGGAAACTGTCAAGCAAATGAAAAGTTTGACATTGTGTGTAACAGTGGTAGTTTCATTGGTGGCAAGATGAGATCACTATCAGGAGAGACACATTGAGGATGGTGTCTAACGGTATAACGGTATTGGATTTCGTGCAAAAGGGAGATCTTAAATCCAAGTAAATGCCAATAACAATCGAAGCAAAAAAGAGTAAACGCCATCGATATATGCCTCGTATCCCCCGCGCGCGAAACAAAACAACACAAAGAGTGCAGAAAACTCAGACACTACCAACTAAGATGGTAAAAGGAATAGTAGAGATAGATGCGGGGGAAAAGCTTGATAATATAGCAATAGTTTTTTCCCGCAAGACTTTCAGGCAATATTTTGCCTAATGTGTGTGGCCATTTCGTATATACAATCCCCGGAGACAAAAAATAAAAAAAGAGTTAATGAAATAAAATAGATATACCCGTCCCCCAATTGCCATTTAAAAACAAAAGATGTCGCAGCAATTATTGGATATTGAGAGTATTTGCGTTTCCCTTCTCATGTCAGATGCCCTCCACATATACCAGCCAGCGAACCGCAAGATACTAGGCAAGCAAAGCAGCTCGAAAACACCCAGACGACAATGCACGCTAACATTACATACTTCAAGACAAAAAGAAGAGGAGAGATAGGTAGGTAGGTAGTCATTTCGCTTAAAAGAGTAGTGATGCAGCAGCGAGGAGGAGTGTGGAGGTAAGTATCGAGAGGGAGGGGATGAGGGCAGATGGGGCAGCTGAAGTTGATGTTGCGGTGCGCGATACCTTGGGGCAGATATCCGTAGCATTGACCAGTAGGGTATTCGGCAGCCAGATCTGTGGGAGACCGCCAGTGACAGTGACATTGAAGACGCCGTATTCGCCGACGGTCTTGGTGTCACATGAGACGAGGTCGACAATGGTGGTACCGTCGACGAAGTTTGTGTCGCCGAGCTCGTAGGGCCCGAAGTCCTCAGAGTCCGTGACCCTGTTCGTGACAACGGCCACAATACTCTGGTCGTAGCCGCGACGGATGGCTAGGATGTCGTCTTGCGCGCTAATGATCTTGGACTTGTAGGTCCAGTAGGAGGACCAGTAGTCGTAAGTGCTGACGTTCAAGACTGCATTGCGAGCTGTGTTGATGAGCTTGATATGCTGGTAGAGAGGCATTGAGGTGTTGTATCCCGAGAGCCAGAGGGCTTCTCTGTTGTTTGGATCCCCAGTACCCTTGAATTCCTGCTCAGCACCATAGTATACCACAGGGATACCATCGGTCAACATGCTAAATGTCATCACATTTTTGATGAGCATGACGTTAGTAATATTGGCTGCAAGTCTCGGAACATCGTGGTTCTCCGTGAATGTGCCGAGGAGAGTAGTGTCTTGACAGGCGTCGACAAGAGATGAGAGCTCGACGGACAAACCAGACATGGAGGCTGTTGAGTCTTCGAAGGTCGTCAACATCGAATACCAGAGATTGTAGTTGAATGTCCCGGAAATAGCCGACTGCCAGTTACAAATATAAGAAATGGGATCGTAGGTTTGCGCATAGACTTCTCCCAGAGTGTACATATTAGCAGCACTTTGGATATGAGGCCAGAAAGGTTTGGCAACGTGCTTAAGTGCATCGAGTCGTAGACCGTCAACTATTAAGGCGTCAGAAAGGCTGTTTCTCAGCTGTAGTGGCTTTGCTTACTCGAATAATTAGAAACCAAATCTTGGACCCAAGTTTGCCATAATGAGATAACGGCAGTATTCTCTGTATCGAGATCAGGAAGGGTGACATTTGCGTCTCCAAGATCGCACTTGAGGTTTTGTCAGATCTTGTAATAACTATAATCAAGAATACAGGGTAAATAGAAACATACGTTTTGATAGTTATTCGGTACACTGTAATCAGTGATATAGCCGGACGAGGAAGGACAGTCATCATGGAAGTATGATTTATCATTAAAAGGCGTGAAATCCGAGTAATCGATGGCACTTATACCTCCCTTGTTTGCCATGTTGTTGAGGGTAGAATCGATCATCAAATACTGAAGTTTAATCAGTTAGAATTCCACATGGGACAGGAATGAGAGATTCGCACCATTCCTCGATTATGAAGCTCCGTCGACAGCGATACCAAGTCCTCCTTAGTTCCAAAGTTCTCATTGACGGCATTGATATTCTTCGGCCAGTATCCGTGATAGGCTTGGCCATATTCTGTGGTATCATTGATGTTCTCAACGATCGGTGAGATCCATATCTACACAAAACAATCAGTTCGCGATTCTCTCCACGGCCCTTCCCACTCCTTTCGTGGCTGGATCAAAACTCACGGCAGTGAATCCCATTCCTTGGATGTAATCCAACTGGTTTATGATGCCCTGCCATGTTCCTCCGCAGTAGAGTTGTTTTGTAGTGTCGCATGCTGCTGTCGTCGAGCCGTCAGTTCGCGCAAAACGATCGGTAACGAGTTGATAGACGGTACGGCCTCTCCAGTCTTCGTTGCTCGCAGCGATAGTGGGTTGAACGAGTGAAAGTACAGCGAGTGCAGCTGTGAAAATGAATGCCGTCGACGTCTTCGACGTGGTTTCTGTGATTATGGACATCCTCATTCTTGTGGTCCCGCCCGCATTATTGGTGTGTTGACGTTAGGACTTTTGTGAGGTAGAGTGAATTCAACGTCGACGGCACATAGGAACGCCAAGAGTACTTGTGCGGAGTACTGGGTCGGGTCTGCAGAGTGAATGGGTAGGGATGCTGAGGGTGACGACTGAGGGTTCATTAAGAAATGCTGCACAGTAAAAAGGGTGGCACGAGTGTCCTGGACATGAGGGGGGGATGGACATTTACTGCCACGAATAGTGAGTGGGTGCTGGTAATTGCTGGTGGTGGATGCAATGTTACTTCCCAAGTTTTCCTCCTTGTATGGAACAAGAGGGAGGAGGGGGGGGGATGGTAGGGGAGGAGAGTGGAGGGGAGTGGAGGGAGGGAGGGGGGCAACTGTCAACTACTACTTTAGACACTGCTAACTACAACACAATGGAGCACTTTTACTTGCAAACGCATCCAGTACTATGCTATATACATCATCATCATCAGAAAGTCTACTACCAAAGTGCCATGTCTATGTATATAAATACGAACTATCGTACATGGACTGTGCACTACCAACTGATTTTGGAGAAGAAGGACGGGGTATGCCATTGAGGAGTATCAACATAGCAATTTCCAGGATTGTTAGTCCATTAGGAAGTCCAAGTGGCACCATGGCAATTGTCAATCCCTCCAAGAGTATGTAGTAGTAGGATAGCAGTAATAATAGTAGTCATAGTACCAGTAATAGTAGTACAAAAGTCTTCTTACATAGTGAAAGTGCCCAGGACCGCCCAGCATCTGCCCAGGCCCTGGTGCATGATAATGTGAGATTCGATACCATGTATCATAACCAATCTCTCTCTACTCGTATTTACCGGCGACACACTCTCAGCTCCTTAGCAGAAGAGTCATGTCGAATGAGAGGTCAAGAAGTCACGAGCAAGCAATTCCAGAAGAGTACCTTGGAGACTTGAAAACTTGAAGACATGAAGTATTGGAATCTTGTAAGAATGCAGTACTGTAGATAAGATCCAAGAAGGAACACCAAAGGCGTTCGTCGTGCGGTGCTGGTGGGGTAGCAGTTCGAAACCAAGCAATGACTCTGGTGTTCCTTAGCCTCTCACTCTTCGACGCCATTAAAGATCTACAGCGGTCCAAAATGCCTCTCCTCTCCTCTCCTCTCCTCTCTTCTCCTCTCAATTGTGTAGATTCCGCAGTAGCATGGGGCTCTGTTCGTCCACTAACTACTAAGACCCAACCAGTATTCGCCTTCGAAACCTACCAAATCTCGTGTTCGTGCTGGTGGCAATGCTCTGCCACTCACGCCGCTGGGCTGCGAATGTGGTAGTAGTTTGGGGTAGTTGATAGGTTACCACAGTGCAGCAGACAGTGGTGCCCATTCCATCTTGCAATTTAGATCAGGGGCATTCTCTCGACGACGAAGCTTGATGTGCCTAGGTACTATCAAATTCCAGCGAATCTACTGTTTGAGAGAAGAATCCCATTGTTGAATTTGGATTGGATTGAACTGAACTGAATTGACTCGTCAGGTGGTGATGGTGTTTACCCCCTTCCTTGATGCAGATGCAAATGCAAACACGCTGTACACAACATCCCACAATTGACATCGCCGCACAATCCCAGAACCTTTTTTCGCTCGCTTCAGCGCCGCAGCACCCAGTCACATCATCATACCAACAAACCGATGAAAAGCAGCTGAATTGAGGATAAACCATCGACCCTAAGCGACAATCATTTTCAACTACGCAAATACGGCACTGTATACAAAATACTCCAAACCAGCAGAGATTTGCCCATAGCCGCTCCTATCTTCCGAGCACGCATCACGTACTACCTACAGCATGAGCGTGAGCGTGAGCGTGAGCGTGAGCGTGAGCGTGAGCGTGAGCGTGCGTGTATGCGTGCGTATGTGCGAGTGAAAATAGAAGCGGCACATCACCCATCCCAATGGGGGGGCCCCATAGACACGTCTAGATACAATACGATAGGGCATCATCGGCTCAGATGGTGGCGCTCAGGAGAACATTTGGAAGCTTCCTCGGCGTGCCTGGTAAAATGTAGGCATGCCTGACGGGGCTCTGAAGCTTCACAATACTCCGGGACGGATGTACATACATACATCCGGATCATTGTCACGGAGTTACAGGTTGCCACCACACGTCCTCCATGACGTCTGGGCATGCAATCGTGGGTTTTGCATTGCATTGGACGTGTGAGGGGATTCTGGCTCTTTGCTTTCCCCGTGAATTGGTCTTGCGCGGTGAGTGCTTTCTGCAGCTTTGGTGAATGCTTGCATCCTTCGGATTTCGCTTTTGATGGCTTAGGTATATACGATGTCTTGATACGATTGTCTGCGGAGAACTCAGACGGTCTGCAGCGAGGGTTGAGGCTCGTCTCAGTTATGGGTTGCAAGGTCCTTTCATGGGGAATGCGTCAGTGTACGCGTCCATGCATGGACGACGTAGGAGGCATGGCGGCAGTGTTCATCATCCATGAGGTGCATACCTTAAGGTTGTGATACTAGAGCTGTACTGGTCGTGCCGGTGGTGTTTTTGATACGTGATAATACTCCGTACGGTCAAGTCCACTTCGGAATATGCTGGTGATGTTGTACTTCAGGGTATGGAGTACATCCGAATGGTGATGGCAAGCATATTGTTGACGTTCTGATGGCTCCATCTAACGCTCGCTTCTGCGGGTAGAGATCCAAAGTATATCTCATATTCATAATGTTGATGTCGGAAGTCTGATAGTCACACAGAAAGATATAACCCGATCTGCGTGTTGAGTTGATTTGCTTGGCCAGAGATTGTACGGGTATTCTCATCTCTGTGACTGCCTGAGAACAATCTGCCACTTGAAATAGATATATGCTATATGCATGAACCACGCCAACAACGATAATGTGCTACTCTTTGCATTATGAGAGAACAATTTGAACTTCGACATTCAAGAAGGGAATAGACTTCATATATATATATATATATATACGTATATCTATCACATAAGGTGCGATGCCATTCATAACTTCATATCTCCGTGAGATGAAATCCCCAGAACCCGGATTCCGAGAGCGGAAATAAAGCAATATTTCGTGGAATCCACGATATCCCAAAAGCTCATAGTGTCTCAATCGAATTCCCCTTGATAAGGCAAATTACCATACATCAGGTCATTAAGCTCCTCATAGATGATGCTTAAATCTAAAGTGTGATTAAAACCTCGTGACAGGCGGACCCGAAATACGGCTGGGGCGGGGCTTTGAAATGAAGTTATCTATCAAAAAAAAAAAAAAAAAGTCCCTTGGGCAAGCATACCATGTTCTAGAAAAAAAGAAGGATTCTATAGCAAAAGTCAATTTATATGACCAAATCGAGGGAGAGTTTCCTTTTTAAATAATGTCACGGGATTTATACCGGGTTGGAGGAGGGGAGGACTTCCAACAGCCTTTCTCTGCATAAAGTACATAAAAGTACACACATAAGTATATCTAGCATTAGACAGAGTACAATTCCCATGACCTCGAAATAGGCCAAATGTAATAGCCCGAGACAGAAAAGCGCAGCATTTCCATCCATAATAGCGGCAATGCAAGATTTCTTCTCCGAGATTCTGCTCCCAAGATATGACTAGGATAAAACCCGTATAGACGGGTCAAGTACCAAACGCCAATACGAAAAGAGAATCACGGCAGAAGAAAATACACACACCACCTACAAAGGCCCCAAAGCTGCTCTTGGGAGTGAGAGAAAAAAAGAAGCGAGGGAAAAAACGAAAGGGAAAAATGTATTTTGGGAGGTTGGAAATGGGCTTGAAGTCTTGAACGGACCAATCGATGCGTGAGGATCATGGAGAAATGGAGGAGTAGACAGGTTTAGCTTGACGATTGGGCGATGGTGCCTAAGTGGTCGATAAACCAGCCAAGAAGAAGTGGATAGGGGTAACAGGGGGTACCGACTGGGGGTGTGGCCAATGAGAGTGACGGAATCTATCGCGGGGGGCCTTGGCGGGTTGGGATTGATCCTTGACGGAGGTTTCAGAGCCGGAACCAACACGATGACGGCGAGACAAGAAATCAGAAGGGTTCAGGCGGCGGCGAATATTTATATAAGTAATATCGTGTGGGTTTTTGTTTTTTATGTCTCGTCTAGGCCGTGTTGATGGCTGGTCGTGGGTGGAGCTTGGAGGGTTGATGTGGATTGGATGAGCGTGATCTGATGCGGATCACAAGGACCAGCGCGGGCAGTGGAGGAGATCTTTTCGCACAGAAGTGACAATAGTGCCGAGGCGATTGGACTTGACGTGGCCTTGTCTTCCGAGTAGTACGCCATTCTCCAATTCAGTTCAATTCGATTCAGTTCAACTTAACTTTATTCATCCCTCTTCATATTCCGACTTTGCTGTTCATGCCATGAACACAACATGGGAATTCTCCATGCGCATAATTAACAACACAGAGTTTTACGAGCCTCACTCAGCCACCTTCCAATCCACCTCAGTCCTTTCTCGTGCTCTGCCGGCTTTTAGACTCAGGGGTAATGGAAGAGAACACGGTCAAGCACCAAAGTGGCTGCATTGCGGCGGTATATGGTGGCATTCTAGGGCATGTAAGGCTCTTCTGAGGTCCTTCGATGGCCTACTTGACCCGAACCCGGACCCGGACTTTGAAGCGACTCACGGCGTAAGAGATGGCCTCGAAATTGTGCTCTTGCACTACTCCCTCTAATGCAGCCATCGGCACAAAAAGGTACCCAAAGAAACCAAGAGAATGGCTCTCATGCCTTGTCCAACCTCACGTGTGACGTAAAGTCACATCGATCGCGACGTCAACTCTTGCTTTTACCTGATTTTCCCCATTATTGCCCGTTGCCCTACTCTGCTTCTCATGCGATTTATCAATTGCGCAGGCACTATGTCAGGTTCTTTGATGATCGATGGCAAGAAGACAACGTGATTTTGTGGGCACGAGATGCAAGCTCCCCGCCTCTTTTTGCTGACTTTGCTTCGCATTGCTTTTGTCTCTCTTATCGTCCGTCCATTTTGCCTTTGGTCCAGGCACAAGCGACGGTGGAAAAAAAGTCGCAGACATACGCGAGGTAAGACAAAGCGTGAGGGTACACACGGCAGATAAGCTACTTGATTAAGGAAAGACAGGTTTCTTATTTTGGCACCATGCTTACATAACCTTATCACTAGGTGCTAATCTGACTTGACTTGACGTGTGGGCTCCTCAGGCAATGATATCGTATTCACATCGAATCCATGCGCGCCGCGCTTTTCTCGGCCCGACGATATCCTTTCATGAGAGACAAAGCTCGTAAATGAGGAGAGGAGGGAAGAAGAAGCCAATGAGGAAATCAAGAGAATAAAGGATACGGGAGAGAACGAAGGATTGAATAATTTCACGATGAAATGACTGCCGCCGAGCTGGAATATGTACTCTTTTTCATCTATGGTGCGCTGCTGTGATCTGGTTGAGATTTCGCCGATTGAATAACGCCATGTGATTTACACACACGCGGTGGCTTCGGAGTACAGGAACATTTCGAGCATGATAACCAATCACAAACACCGGAGCCTTTCCTGTTCCTGAAGCAGGCACATCGACACCCCATGCAAAGGCACAACATTGCGACTCTACGACCCTGCGCCTCATAGGCGTTGCTACATTATTCCTTGCTTGGAGGCATCAAGGCCCGCAGCTGTAAGAATGTCGGAAATGTGCTCGAATGTTACTATGTACTACCACTGTTACTTGCTGCTGCTGCTGCTGCTACTGCTACTGTTGCTCATTTCGACCACTTTTTGATTCAGAGCAAGTGTCAGACGAGAGCCACTCAATCGCTTTCACTCATCGCCGCAGGGATGGACATCCACGCATGAACCACCCTCGAATCACCTTATCTGAACCAATGGCCGCTCACGGACCACTGCACAAAACGTCCACACACGAGTCTTATCACGCATCCAACCTCTGACTCTGCGTTTGCCGGCCAAATCCTCGCCCACTCTCACACTCTCGCGCATGCATCTCGTTCTTTGGAACATCAAATGAAAAGACTGTGTTGGCAAAGTAATCATATCTTGAATGGAATGAGTACATATTGTACGTACTTGTACGAAGTATATCCATACATACGAAAGGAGGAAGGGGGAGTTAATTCATACATAATTGATTGCGCATGACAGGCGCCTGCAACGCTACTACCGGCAATGCTTCTCTCTGTGTGTGGCTTGGATAGTGGGCGAAGCGTTCCTGACTTGGAGGGGGGAGCCCTTCGTGTCTTGTGTACCATTCATTCTAGCGAAGTATATTCCACACCTTGAAAAGGTAGTATTATTATTATTATTATTAGTATTATTAGTATTATTAGTATCTTTTTTCCCTTCTATGTGTGTTTCTTTCTCCTCATTCTCTTCTCTCTCTCATCCGAAGAACCGGCACGGCCTGTTGCAAATAGGAATGTAGGCGGTTGGATAAGGCCATAGGGAGAAATAAGGTCTGGGACAACGGCAAGGCTTGTGTGTGTGTTTTGGCGCGGGCGATGGGCCTTTTCAGCGAGTAAGGATGAGCGCCATAGCTGGTCCGTAATGTCGGAATAGGAGATTCATCACTCCCCTGAGTCTGTCGGGACGCTATGTGCTTAGAGCTCCCAAGTGATGCCATTAGCGTAGTCGAGGGCCGCGGGCTGGATCTGTTTGGTACATATGGACTGGGTACGGATTGATTGGTGTCGTAAGGCGAGAATACTGAATAGTATTCATGAGGTACAACATTCAAGTTGACTCGTGTGCTTGTATGGCAGCAGTGAAGTGTTGGTATTAGGTTGGGGGAATATATATCTTGCATCAATACGCGGTTTCTAAGAGGTAGAGTATGACATTTCCCCTAAGAGATCTGCATTTTATTATCTATCAATGTATACTGTACATAGTAGTTTATGAATCGCCCGAACACTTTCATTGTAAATACTACTCGGAGCACTACACATAAGGTGCATGCTAGGTCATCTACAATCTGCACTATCTATCCGGCCGCCGTCGTCCAGAAAGGCGTGGTCCACAATAACTGCTCGTAGCACAACTTTAATTCGATGGGCCCGACGACTGTGTCAGGGACCCCTTGCACTACGTACCTTTCTACTTCGCACTTCTAAGAAAAGCAGAAAGCAAGTATGGTGTTTTAAAAAAAAAAAAAGGTAGAAAATTATGTAGTACAATGTCCAAAAAGTATTCAGGGGAACCCGCATTTTCGAACCCACGTTACTCAACAATTAAGCACACCCATTAAAGGCTATTCAGGCATTACACTCACACTCTCACTCACACATCTACTCTTTCTTGTCTGCTGGTCCCGTCGGTGGAGGATCGACGTGTGCCTAAAGAAAGACACCACCAGAGCAGGGTGCGAGAGAGAAGAAAGGTGGGTGATAGTGATGGTGATGGTGATGGGGTGGTTGCGGGAGAGACACCCTAATCTCTGCGTACGAGAAAATGCTGCCCCGAATGTTTTCATTATCACCAATCCCCCCTCCATCCAACCCCATCACCTCATCATGCCGTGCAATCCAAGTCAATTAGTCCCCAAATATCCTCGGGCAGAACGGAAAGCGCCCAACCATCCACTCTTTTCTGCACGGTACAGGCAAAGAAAGTATCCAAGTAGATTGGTTAACTATTGAAATTTCAGTGAGATTTCGGTGAGAATGGAGAGTAGGGGAGAGTAGAGTAGAGTAGAGTACAGGGAAAAGGTACCCTGCCCCCGTACCCCAAACCCGCATATTTACTTACTTCTTCTCACCACACTTACCTGGGCCCTTATGTCGTGTGTGTGTGGTCCGCGCCGGCTATGTGCTCGTAGTGCCGTCTCCACCGTAATCCATTAACTCTCCGTCTAACAAATCCATTTCGCTACTTTCGTATCGCTCCTCTTTGGGACATATTCTGACTCGGGTTGCTGTCAGATGCGCCACAGTGTGCCTTGTCGTCTCCAAAGTGGCTACTCTTACGAAACGCTTGGCACTTTGTTTTGTCTGTCCTCCGTTCGGCCTCAGCACTTGTTGTGTTCTGCGGCGCGGAAGAGACAGAGAGAGAGAGAGAGAGACGGAGGGAGAGATAGGTATTGAGCCTCGTTTGGTATCTGAGGCTAGTTACATCAGGAATTAATGCGGGAAAATAGGTGTTCTTTGCGCATAAACTACTACCCAAAAAACTGGAAAGATGGTACAGTAGCACAGTACGTACTGACTGAGTATTATCCTTATGCGGGGCTAGGTTTGGCTGGCTGATAGCTGGGTTACTATGACCCTTTAGATAGATCGTGTAAGACTCTACTCCAGCAGCTATTCGTGCAACATTGGTTGGGTAGTAACTTTGTCGAGTATAATCTTGAGATGGTCTATGCTGGAAGGGTGATAATGCAGACAGGGGGGATTTGATGTTGGACTGCAAGTCTGGACATTCGAGCGTGTGAGTAGCCAATGAGTAGCCGACATCTCGCTGCCATATATGCTATGTATGCCATGTATGCTATGGCAATGCTATGGCAGATTCTCAATATACTTACCGGAGCAGAGACTCACATATCAACTCGCACTCCCCTTCACCACTCCATGCACACTCGGACATATACACTCCCACCCACATCACCCTATCTTCACATAAAAAAAAAGAGTCAAAGGTTAAGTCTCCCATCTGTCGGCTCGCCTCTCAGCAGTCAGAATTGTCTGTGCGGCTAAGGGCCAATTTGGGAGCTGTGTAAAATGTAAGCCGTGGCCGCCGCCCATGGCTGGACATGGAACTGCTGGTCTCCATAGTCCGTCCACCCATAATATGGTCCATCTAATGGAGCGTCTAACAAGTACCCGCTGTTCAGGAGGCTCATACATAGTAGTAGTAATAGCAGCAGCGGCAGCAGCAGCATAGCATAGTAGTACGTGGTAGTAAGAAAGGCAAAGTTAAGTCAAGCAAGCAAAGCAGGCAAAGCATACCAGCATACAAGCAGGCAAAGCAGACAAGCTCCTCACGGTCTTTCCACGCCTTCGCCTGCTATTCAAAGGTGGCTCAACATTACATGTCGGCCTCGACTAACCCAATATTCATGACGCTATTCTCGTAGCAGTTTCATGGCACCCTACCCTCTGGCTGAAAAGAGCTGAGCTATTCGAACCCTTCAGGGATCTGTTTATCTCCGCGATCTTGCAACTTCTCTCGTATTCAAACCACCATCATCGTCGTTGTGTTGGAAGTTGTTGTGTTGTTGTCTACTGCTTGACTTCTTTCTTCGATATCCTCTCCTCCTCTCTCTCCAAACCCAACCCAACATCAACCAACTCACCCTCAAAAATCCTCACTGTCGCTACGGATATCGTCGATCGATGCTGCGTGTATACCGTCCGTAACGGACTTTTTTTGTTTTTTTTCCATGAGAGTTATCATCTCCCCTCGTTCGTTCTCGCATCATAGGCCGGCGCACATAATGGTTTCCTTACTCCCAGTCATTCTTTTGCTCTCGTCGACTCTCTACACCACCACTAATGCCCTCCCATACTTCGAAGACGAGGTTGCCTGGAATTTGAACCAGAATCAAACCGCAACTTCGCCCCTCGATTATTATGGTGAATGGGGCAACAATCATGTATATGCCGATTCGCCCGACAATTGGCGTTTTCCATTCTATACAATCTTCCTTGACCGTTTCGTGAACGGCGATCCGACCAACGATAATGCAAACGACACGGCTTACGAGCATGATGTGATTTCGAATCAATTCCGAAATGGTGGTGATATCAAAGGTCTCGAAAACACTTTGGATTATTTACAAGGAATGGGCATAAAGGTGGGGTTATTCGATCTGGTCATATTTGATGGCCTTCAAACTGACTGCTCCTTTCTGATAGGGTCTATATATTGCTGGAAGTCCTTATATTAATCAGCCGTGGGCTGCTGACAGTTACAGTCCTTTGGATCTTACTCTTCTGGATAAACATTTTGGTAACATTACAGCATGGCAGGAGTGTATCGCCGAGATCCACTCCCGTGGCATGTATGTGATTTTGGATAACACCATGGGAACGTATGTATCTCCAGCCCACCCAAAAACTCTCAATTGCGGCAACTGATTCTGGTTTTCTAGCTTGGGTGATCTTATTGGTTTCGAGGGTTATCTCAACGCTACTACTCCCTTCAGTTTCTCCGAACATAAAGGTATCTGGAAAAGCACGAGGAGGTATTGGGATTTCTATATGGAAGATGAACACGAATCCGACTGCGGTTATCCTCGTTTCTGGACTGAGACTGGTGAGATGATTGGCAGAAATGTCACTGATCATCTGACAACCTGCCTCACCAGTGACTTCGACCAGGTAAGACTTTCCCAGGTCCATTTTGAGTGCCCAGCACATCCAACTGACCGCTTTTTTAGTACGGTGATGTCGATTCCTTTGGAACATACCCTGAATGGCAAAAACAGCTCTCTAAGTTCGGATTCGTCCAAGACCGGCTTAGGGAATGGAGGCCGAGTGTCATGGATAAACTCAAGTTGTTCTCGTGCCTCACTATCCGGGTTTTGGATATCGATGGATTCAGAATCGATAAGGCGCTTACTGTGACTTCGGACGCTCAGGCAGAATGGTCATCGCACATGCGAGAGTGCGCGCAATCAGTTGGCAAGACGAACTTCTTCATTCCAGGAGAAATCGTGTCTGGAAACACGCTTGGTGCCTTGTATCTTGGACGTGGAAAAGAGCCTCAGATGGCATTGTCAAGTGTAGATCAAGCGCTCACGGCAACCAATGCGACGACCGATGAACTGTACATCAGAGATTCGGACAAGGGAGCTTTAGATGCCGCAGCATTCCACTACTCCATTTACCGTGGCTTGTGCAGATTCTTGGGGTGGGTAACCTTCGAAATAGTTTCCAAGTGGTCTGCTAACTGTGACACAGTATTGATGGTACTTTCGCTGCCGAACTTGATATTCCTATCAATTGGGCCGATGGCTGGCAGACAATTCTCGAGACGAACGATTTGGTCAACCAGAACACTGGTATATTTGATCCCCGACACATGTATGGTGTGACGAATCAGGATGTTTTCAGATGGCCGGCGATTACCAACGGAACGGAGCTCAACTTACTTGGTCTTTTCGTCACGACTTTACTCCTTCCTGGAATTCCAACACTTTTGTGGGGTGAAGAACAGGCAACATATGTCCTTGAAAATACCGCCTCCAACTATATCTTTGGTCGTTCCCCCATGGTCTCTGCCCAAGCGTGGCAGATTCATGGTTGCTACAATGTTCCATCTACCAAGTACACCAATTTCCCATTGAACAAGGCCCTCGATGGATGCCATGACGAAACCCTCAGTTGGGATCACCGAGATCCATCTCATCCAGTCCGCAATATTCTCAAGAGAATGTACCAGTTGCGCACAGTTTTCCCAAGTTTGAACGACGGATTTGTTGTCAAGCAACTTAGTAACCAGACTTACGATATTTACTTGCCAGGAAGTGGTGGAACCGCCACCGAGAAGGGTTTCTGGAGTGTTATGAGAGCTGGCGCCAGTGTCCAGGATTTCAATGATACCTCTATGGGTAATCAATCCGTTTGGCTCCTCTACGGAAACGACAACAAGACCATTGATTATGAATTCAACTGCCTCAACGGTGACCTTTGGTCCCCATTCGCATCAGGAACTGAAGTTCGAAATCTTTTCTACCCGTACGAGAATTACACTCTCATTGACGGAAACACCACGCTCGCAGCTTTGGGTATTGGCAACTCGAGCTCTGATGAAGTAGTTGGATGTATCTCCGCTGTACAAATGCTTGGATGGGGTTACAAGGCGCTTGTTCCTACAGATGTTTGGGTATCCTCAGTCCCATCGATTACGAAGTTTGTGCCCGGCCATGATTATCGAATCAACTCCACGGTTGCAAATGGCGACAAGCAGAGCGTTTCCCTCGAATTGCACTTCTCTGATTACATGGACTGCGAAGGCGTCTGGGATGGCATTACTATCGAATCCAACACCGACGACGATTCCGCCGCGACGCTGGACAAATCTACTCGGGTCTGCACTTCCATCACCGCGAAGAATGAAACCTATTATTCCGGAGCTCTTCCAACCATGTGGACTCTGGCTTTCAATATTACCAATGTGTCCAATGGAGTTCACGCTATCGTTGTCAACAATGTCACCAGCCAACAAGGCGCGACAACCAATGCCAAAGATAGATTTTTGATCAGAGTCGGTAGCGAGGATAACCCAATGGTGTGGCCATTCACTGCCAACTACTCTACCAGTCTCTTGCACAAGGATTCCAACGGTGATCTCTACGTTTCTCACAAGGCTGCGGGCGCTACTATGTTCCGTTACACCTTGGATTGGCAATCTTCCTACAGTGATTGGATCGATTACGATGGATCAAACTACACTCTTCAAGCCAAGAACTGGACTGGTACGAAGCTTCAAGCGTGGGACGGCGCACACGTTATTGTCCAATACTGGAGCAATTTGACCTCTTCTTCCAACCATATCCAACACGGTGATCTTGATACTTCAGTTCGAAGATTCCCCCACATGTACGTTCAGGGCCCATTCAACCAGTACAGTTACGACACTGGTCTGCCAGGTACCATGAAGCGACATGACAACGGAACTTGGTACTACGATTTCATGTACGAATGGCCAACCGCCTTCCAGCTGAACGAGTGGGGAATGAACCCTGACGGACAGCCGGATCAGACCTTGATTCTTGGTGATGTTGATGGGGACATGGTCATGGATCGTATTCCACCAGGATCTCTTCTCACTAACATCATCAACGTTACTGCTGGTCCAGATTCGCCTCATGTTGCATGGAGTATCACTTTGGACGATGGTACCCTCATTTACTCGCTCGTTGCCATTGGAAATAGATGGAGACAACTCGCCATCTACGTCTTGTTCATCATCATCCCGCTTATTACTGCTGCAGCTGTTATCTATATCTTCATCAAGGCTTTCTATCACGTTAAATTCAACGAGGTTGGAGTTGCTACTAAGCAGGCTTTCATCCCGTTGGCTGTACGTCGCAGATTCAAGAAGACTGGTATGTCCGAGAAGAGCAAGTCTCCTTTGGGCTTGTCCCCGTCTGTTATGGACGTTAGCAAGATTGCAGCAGCTGTTGCTGGACCAAACGCACTTGCCGCAGACGCAGGTGGTGATCGCAGAACTGTCCTTATTGCTACCATGGAATACGATATTCAAGATTGGGGAATTAAGATCAAGATTGGAGGTCTCGGTGTCATGGCTCAGTTGATGGGTAATAACCTTGGTCACCAAGACATCATCTGGGTCGTTCCTTGTGTTCAGGGTATCGAATACCCTGTTGACACTCCTGCTGAATCCATGTTCATCACCATTCTCGACAAGCAATACGAAGTCCAGGTTCAATACCACGTTCTTCGAAACGTTACTTACGTCCTTCTCGATGCTCCTATTTTCCGCAAGCAGTCCAAGAGCGAACCTTACCCAGAGCGTATGGACGATCTTGAATCCGCTATCTACTACTCCGCCTGGAACCAATGTATCGCAGAGACTGCTATCCGTTTCAACGTTACTATTTACCATATCAACGATTATCACGGAGCGATCGCTCCTCTGTATCTCCTTCCAAAGGTCATCCCAGCTTGTCTTTCCCTTCACAACGCTGAGTTCCAAGGTTTATGGCCCATGCGAACACCAAAGGAGACAGAGGAAGTCTGCAAGGTCTTTAATTTGGATCCGGTTATTGCGAAGAAGTACGTACAATTCGGAGAGGTTTTCAATTTGTTGCATGCTGGTGCAAGTTACTTGCGTGTTCATCAAAAAGGTTTTGGTGCCGTCGGTGTCTCTAAGAAGTACGGAAAGAGAACGTTCGCCAGATATCCAATTTTCTGGGGTCTGTCAAAGATTGGTTCATTACCCAACCCCGATCCTTCCGATACTGGAGCCTGGGACCGCAACGCCGCTGTTAACAAGGAGATTACTGTCAACGCAGAATTCGAGGCAAAGCGAACAGAACTCAGAAGACAGGCTCAAGAATGGGCCGGTCTCGACCAGAACCCAGATGCCGAACTTTTCGTCTTCGTTGGTCGTTGGTCTATGCAAAAGGGTGTGGATCTTATCGCTGATGTTTTCCCATCTATTCTGGAGCAATATCCAAAGGTTCAACTTATTACCGTTGGACCTGTTATCGATCTTTACGGTCGTTTCGCTGCCCTTAAGCTTGAGAAGATGATGGGTCTCTACCCAGGAAGAGTCTTCAGTAAGCCAGAGTTCACTGCTTTGCCACCATACATTTTCAGTGGTTCCGAGTTCGCCCTTATTCCATCTCGTGACGAGCCTTTCGGTTTGGTCGCTGTCGAGTTCGGACGTAAGGGTGCCTTGGGTGTTGGTGCTAGAGTCGGTGGTCTTGGACAAATGCCAGGATGGTGGTACACTGTCGAATCGATGACGCCAAAGCATTTGGTTCATCAATTCAAGATGGCCATTCACGAGGCGCTTGCTTCAGACACCAAAACCAGAGCATTGATGAGAGCCAGATCTGCCGAGCAACGTTTCCCTGTTGCCCAGTGGGTTGAGGACACAGATATCCTGCAATCGACAGCAATCAAGATCTCGCATGAGGAGAACCAGGAGGGTAAGGGTGGTTTGGGAGGTCTCAAGAACGCTTCTATGACCAACTTGAGAACCCTCTTTGTCGGAAACTCAAGTGTTTCGGATCTCTCGAGACCATCATCCACTCGGCACGGATCAACTTTGGCACTACCGGGTACTCCTGGCACACCAACGGCTCCTTGGACACCACAGATTCTCAACATGCCTTCACCAGGCTTGACCCCAACCGCGCTCGGCTCTCCTACTGTAGACGATATTCTTCTCCCTCCAATGACACCTGCCGCACAAAGCGAGAGGATGTCTCGTCGTTTCTCTACCCTTTCTTACGACTCTGTCGCTGGTGAACGTACAGATTTTGCACTTCAAAAGGTCGACCCTTCGTTCACTGATTCCACCGGACTTTACCTCCGTGAATTCGAGAAGAAGCTTGAAGGCATGACTGCGAAGAGTTCAGAGAACCTCCTCAACATTGAGGAGAATTTGATCAAGAGTGAGAAGAAGTTCTTCAACTCTTACCGTGATGCCAAGATGGGTATTGGTACAGGTGGTGGTGGCCATGGATCCCGAGCTCCATCATTCATGAGTGTTTCGAGACCCTCGACCCCCGTGGGCTCATTCTTCGAACACTCGCAACATGGCAGTGACAATCAATCTGGATACTCAGATACTCTCCTCGACACCTTCCCTCTCGGCGCTGATTACCAAGCCCCAAGCGGTATCAAGCGATTCGTCTTGTACCGTGTTGGAGACTGGCCTGTTTACACCATCCTTCTCGCCTTCGGTCAAATCATCGCAGCCAACTCTTACCAAGTCTCGCTCTTGGTTGGAGAGGTCGGTGAGACGGCTACAAAGCTTTACATTGTCGCAACGATATATGCTGTTGGTTCCATGATCTGGTGGGGTGTTTTCCGTACTTTCAAGTCGGTATACTGTCTTGCGGTTCCCTTCATCTTTTACGGACTGGCTTTCTTCTTCATTGGTATCGCACCATATGCAGGATCGTCATCTGGAAGAGGCTGGGTGCAGAACGTAGCAACCGGTTTATACACTATTGCTTCTTCATCCGGCTCGATCTTCTTCGCTTTGAACTTCGGTGACGAAGGTGGTGCTCCAGTCAAGTCGTGGGTTATGCGCGCGTGTATCGTCCAAGGTACCCAGCAGATCTACATCAGTGCTCTGTGGTACTGGGGTTCTTCCCTGGTACAGCTCAGCAGCACTGGTGTTGCTGTGACCAGTTCCATTATTCCAAACCACGTCATTACTTCCATCACAGTCCCTATTGCGGTTTTGATGTGGGTTGTCGGTGCTTTGTTATACATCGGTCTGCCATCGTACTACCGTCAAGCTCCTGGAAAGGTTCCTTCCTTCTACCACTCGATTTTTAGAAGGAAGATCATTCTTGTAAGTCATCTTGTCCTCAAATTTTCAAATACCTTCATACTAACAAAATCTTAGTGGTTCTTCTGCTACGTACTCGTTCAAAACTACTGGCTTTCCGCACCTTATGGTCGTAACTGGCGCTACTTATGGACGACGAAGCATGCTTCTGGTTGGGTCATCGCTGTGCTCGTCATAGTCTTCTTTATCGGAGTCTGGGCTGGCTTCCTCTTCTTCTTTGCACGCCTGTCGAAATCGCACTCCTGGATCCTGCCTGTATTTGCCATTGGTCTTGGTGCACCACGATGGTGCCAGATGCTATGGGGTACATCAGGAATGGGACAATACCTGCCATGGGCAGGCGGGGCAGCAGCATCAGCGATCCTGGGACGTTGCCTGTGGCTATGGCTCGGAGTGTTGGATGCGCTGCAGGGTGTGGGATTCGGAATGATTCTTTTGCAGACCATGACACGTTTCCATATCACCTTCACGCTCATTGCTGCACAGGTATTGGGATCCATCGCCACAATCCTCGCGCGTGCCACTGCACCCGACAAGACTGGGCCTGGTACTGTTTTCCCCAACCTCGCGCTTAGCCTCGATGGCCTGAATAACGCCGTTTTCTGGGTCTGTCTTCTCATGCAGATCGCGCTGTGCGTGGGTTTCGCGACCTTCTTCCGCAAGGAACAACTTAGCAAACCCTAGTTCCGTCACTGCTTTGCAGCATCGCGGTTTTCATTTTTTTTTCATCTATCTTTGCTTTTTGTATATCAATTGCATAGCACAGCCGTCATCGTCACATATTATATATCTCATCATTAGTTATACCTCATGAAATGGTTCATTTTTTTTATATCATATCATCAGTCATTTTTGCGCCTTTTGCGAATTCGAAAAGGCCATGCATTCTATCATGTGGGATGAATTACTTCCTTCTCACTCCCATGAATCTTTCCTCACACCTCCCTACATAGAAACGATCCTGGCATATAGATGTGCTGGATTTCGAGGAGATTACAGGAGGAGGGATGACTCGGAGGGAAGGAAAACAAGTTCCTGTGGAAACTCGGGCGGGCATAAGGAGTTCATTTATTGTATCGGTGGCTAACAGACCTTTTGTTATCATCTTGTTGATCTGTCATTTTATTTTTTTTGGGATAAATTTAATTCTCTATTTTTGATATACTCTTGTGTGTGTGTCTTTCTCTTCGTCGTCCTTTTTTGTACCTTTGGACAAACTTGTTTGAAATGTTTAGATCGGATTGGATCCCTTGGATGTATAGAAGCGCAAAGATGCTTTGTTTGTTTCCCTCGAGAAATGACTGAAGTCCTTCGCTATGTATTCTCTGCATTTGATTGATGAAATAGTTAAACCCCTGTACATATTTGAGATTCTTGCGTTACGTACCGTTTCTGTTGGCAAAATCCCATTCATGTGAAGTACTTGTTTTCTTATGTGATCGTCTTGTATCACCAAGAGTGTTCTGCCGCATGCGTAATGCTCTACTTCCTAATGGTAGGAATAACGTGGCATAGCGAAAGGTTCCACAGATATACATTGTCTGGTCCATAGAATTACTGAGTAGAACGAGCGTCAGAACTTTAATGCACAACTGGTCCTCATATGGAATCCATCACCACATATGTAGAACCTCAACTCGCACACCTCGCCTCATACATACCCTTCTGCTGCGTCTAATCCAATTGTGGCAACATACAGCGATGGATGATTTCTTTTTCAGCCTCCCTCTCCAGACCCAAGCTGAATGTCGGCATCATCCAGCATCAACCAGCATCAACTGTATTCCCGTCCGTCATACAGTGAAACGTCCATCGGAACATCGGAACATCGGCGAAAACGCGCATGCAGCGACAAGACTCGAAGACTCACCTCTTATTTCCGGGTCCATTCAACACCGACTGCCATGTGGCTCACTCATTCCTGATGCACCATCTCGGCCTAGTCACGTGTCGCCTCAGCCTACGCTCTGATTCCCACATTGGGAACGGAGTGTGGTACTACTTCGAACACGGTTGAGGATCTCGAGTTACAAAGTCGGACGTCGGCCTCCCGGAGTCACTGTGTCCGTCCAAGCATCCCTTATTCTTCGTGTTCCAAGCGGCTGCTTCTGCGGCGTGGACTGCTACAAGTGCTTGAAACCCTCCCCAAAGACGCTCGTACTGACGGCAAGTCATTTCGGTCTGTTACTCCGTGACCTCGCCCACTTTGTGCATGTTCTGTGAATCGTTGTTGAGTGTTCATAGGTTCTGAGCTTCTCCCGCCGCTACGGTGTGGAGGAGCTTGTGGATCCTGAAGCTTGAACGTACTTAGTATGTACATTTAGTTACTGCCTGGCTAGTGCTGGTTTCATTCCATCAATGACATACATATATATCTATCATCGTCTGTCCGCCATGTTTTATGCTCCCATGTTCGATTTCCCTGCTACAGATTACTCGATTTCGGTTTGACTCGGATTGCCTCGATTCCCTTGTTTCTTTAGGAATTTGACATTTGCTCTCTTTCTACTGCGTCTACTTCAAGGGTCCTTAGGTTATATCTCTCCGCATTTACGATAAAGCGATAGCATAGCGAGTTGAGCAACTAGCTTCGAACGCGAAATCCTCATCAATTGCTGCGAACTCCCTACAGCATATTCACATTCCCTTCACTGTCTGTTATATACAACCTTCCAAGATGGATATGCCCGTTGTGAAATTCATCACTGCAGCTGCAGCTGGGAGCTATGTCCTTGTGACAAGACTACCACAATACCTGCTCTTTTCGAACCCCTCCTATATAGGCACTTTTATCCAGCTCTTCCTGTTGCAATTTGTATTCTGGTTATTCTATAAGATTATCTTATGGCCTCATTTCATGAGTCCTCTAATTGGTCTGCCAGAACCTACTGGAGGCTCATTCTGGAATGGACAATGGAAGAAAATATCTGCTGAGCATACTGGCGCACCGGCATTGGAGTGGTAAGAAGCAATCGAGCAAGATCATGTCCCGCTTAAAATATGAACTGATACCGAATCATTAGGATCACAACAATTCCAAATGAAGGAATCGTTGTACGTACAGTTTATCCTGACGTCGAAAGGCACTCTTGCTGACAAGTGTAGCGCTACAAAGGTCTACTCAACTCTGAGCGACTTATCCTCACCTCTCCCAAGGCTCTCAGCGAAGTCCTAACCACGAAAAGCTACGATTTCGTGAAGCCTTCACACGTAATGACCACTCTGGCAAGACTCCTCGGCGTCGGTGTACTGCTAGCAGAAGGCGATGAACACAAGGCGCAACGTAAAGCATTAATGCCCGCATTCGCCTTCCGCCACATCAAGGATCTTTACCCGGTATTCTGGGACAAGACCCGCGAAGTCGTCAATACCATGCGGAAACAGTTTCTTGAAGAATCAAGCCAAGCATCCAACAGCAAAGAGACGACGGATGATGAAAAGGAAGCACCCCTGCCACCAAATACCGTCATCATGGAGGTCGGCAGCTGGGCATCGCGCGCAACCCTCGACATCATCGGCGTTGCTGGTTTAGGCAAAGACTTCAATGCCATTCAAGATCCCAATACGCAATTGAACCGTACCTACCGCGAAGTCTTCACCCCCAATCGCACAGCGCGAATGCTCACCCTGTTAAGTCTTTTCCTACCCCTCTGGATGGTGCGCCTCATCCCCGTCAAACGTAATGGCGAGATCGAGAGTGCCGTCAAGGTAATCCGTGGCGTATGCCAGGAAATGATCGACAGCAAGAAAGAGGCAATAGCACGGGGCGAATCCAAGGACGTAGATATCCTATCCGTGGCAATGGCATCCGGCGGTTTCACGGATGAGAACCTCATCAACCAGCTCATGACGTTCCTAGCAGCAGGCCACGAAACCACCGCCACATCAATCACTTGGGCCATCTACGCACTGTGCGTGCACCCGGAAATGCAAACGCGTTTGCGCGCTGAAGTCCGCGCTTTCCTCCCGTCTATGGACGATGCTGCCGCTACTATCTCCCACTCCGACCTCGACTCCATGCCCTACCTCAACGCTGTGTGTAGTGAGGTCCTGCGCTATTACGCGCCGGTCCCTATGACTATGCGCGAGGCGGGCTGCGATACCGAGATCCTTGGCCATACGGTTCCCCGTGGCACCAGGGTCGTGTTGGTCCCCTATGCAGTCAACAAGGACCCTGCGTATTGGGGACCTGACGGTCGTGAATTCAACCCCGATAGATGGATTACTGACGGTGTTAGTAATGGAAATGGTGGTGCGAAGAGCAATTATAACTTCCTTACTTTCCTCCATGGTCCGCGCAGTTGTATCGGTCTTTCGTTCGCTAAGGCTGAGTTTGCCGCGCTGTTGGCTGGGTTCATTGGACGCTTTGAGTTCGAGCTTAGGGATCAGGAGATGATGGATGAGACCAAGTTGGTTATCAAGGGCGGTGTTACTAGTAAGCCGGCGAAGGGACTTTGGGTTCGTGCGAAGGTTTTGGAGGGATGGTAGGTTGGTTTGGGTGTGTTGTAGGTGATGAGATATGAACGGCTTCTTTGGATTTCAGAATGGGTGACGGAGTTTACGGCATATCGTGCTTGGGGTGGATTTTTGATGTTTCATTCAGGATGATTTTACAACCTATACGGCATATCTGTGTTACTTGGCTAGGTATTTATCTCCAATCTATCTTAAAAGCTTCATCTACTTCTGTATTGAAGTGGATTGGTGTGAGACTGTGAAAGTGCGTACTGCTGGTTGTAATACGTTTTACCACGAAGAGTAGCTGCTCTCACAGTTCTGGTGTCAAATTCAAGTGAGAATTTGTGTACACACCGTATTACAGCCCCAACTTACCAATGAAGCACATATATACAGGTATCGATACCTCTATGGATTCAATTATTAGCAAGACAAAGTAGACGAGGAGAATATCGGAAATCAGCTTTCGATACAGCGTAGTGTGGGGAATTACAATAGATCGAAGGTGACGAGGTTTGAATTGACGTTATGGATTGATGATGATAATAAGGAGAGTTGAAATTTTAGCAAATGTAGTTGGAGTGTCGAATATATCTCGTCGATACAATGTTGTTATTGACACTTCTTGCGTCTAGTAATCTGCTACAACTTGCTCACTTGACGATTCTCGACTTAACGGTCTTGCTGGTACGTGGAAGATCTTACGGAATGTAACGTGGTGATAATGTATGAGGCTAGAGAGGGATTGGAATTACGAGGATCCTTTTGCTTGTTAGAAATCATAGTGAGAGCAACAGGATATGTTCTATGCGTGCTCCTTCAAGACAATATTGTGTTGTTATATTTGAACGCTATAGGGTCTTACCTTTAGAACAAGTACATGCTTTTAAATATCAGTATATGTTGAAATACAAACGCATCAGTTAGAGAGGCCAGACAGTAGTAGTGGTACTGCGGGATTTACATTCAGAGTGAGAAGTTCCTGCCAAGGAAGTGGGTACTCCGTATCTGTATATTACATATTATAGAACTATAGCCTATCTCAGAAAGGTTCTCTCTGTACAAGAATCAATTAACTATAAGTCGATATATATTCTACTGTATACACAAAATCTTATGTTTTTCAACGGGTCACAAGCCTAGAAGCTCTTGCATATTCTTTTTATTGATTTCAACACCAATGATGTTATTCATACGTTATACATTTTAACCACAATAGCGTCGCAAATTCGAGTAAGAGACAATAGTGTTTATAAAGAAGCTGGAGTCTCTACTGACAAGCTAGGAGTGGGATGTTGTTACTTCTAGTATAAGCTCAGTAATATATATAACTGTGTTTATGATTGCCAGTACCAATTCAGCTTTCACACCGAACTCCCGAGACCGACAGAACAATCTTACTCGACATCCACGCAGCAAGTTCTCCAATAGAACCCGTTGATCTAACCCCCCGTCCACCTTTAGCATAATGACCATCAGGCCGATTGCTGTGATTTGTCTACAAAACAACCTAATGGCCCTCCAACAGCACATAGGTAGTAAATGTTCAGTTTCCAGTTGCCTGTCTAAAACCAGACACATGGACTGATATACTTGAATTCATCATCACTATGAGGGTATCGAAATCGATTGTCTTATTCCGGGTCATCCCATCTAAGGCTCAATACACATTCATACATGGTAGCTACTATCTCATTCTCGCGCTTAATCACATAAGTAGACGTTCTAAGCATAGATTCTCGCCCTGCATCTATCTATAAGCGCCTCAAACTCACCAAAAGAAAACTATCTCGGCCTTTCTTGCCCTTTTTGCCCTTTCCAATAGCCAAGTGCATAGCTCCGCGCCCTCATGCCCGTCTTCGGAAAGGCACAGCTGAAACGCTCATACCCATGTAATCTGGCGATACACGTGTTGGAACGTGAGAGAAGTCAGTGACAGATGTCTAAGAGGCCAGTATCCGCCCCAATTTCGAAACTCAGAAACGTGGGTTTTTGTGTTGACGAATTTCACTCAGCTGATGCCAGGGAAATGATGACGACGACAACGACGCTAGATCTGACGGGAACAACATTTTCATAGGCTCAAGGCCACTACCAGGCCCACTATTCGAGAGAATCAGAGGATATTACCGTCCGGTCTCATTGATTGTGCTAGGAAGATCTCGATATCGATCGGGATTTAATAGCTTTCAAGAGCTAGCGAAGTTCATCCCCGAGCAACCCCGAAGTCAAATTATACTCTGCTTCATAGAAAAGCAAATGGTTAAGTAAGATATATATCCCAAACATTTCTCATACCTCATACTGGATCCTGTCAATAACCGAACGTTGGTATCCACCACCTCATACCTAATCGGAGCAACGTTCGACTTTTCCAAGTGCGGTCCTATCAAAATTCACAACATGCCGGTCTCCCAAACACATGCAGCGTAGAAAAGCCATTAGAGCTTTTCGGCATGAGATTCAAGGTAATTTTACCCGACATTCGTTCCCCATGTTCGCTGGTCTTAACGACTACTCGCCGCATCGAGAAACATATGGTCATCATTTCGTGCCAATTCATTTCCTAGTTTCCTCCGCAACCTCCATCAAAGTCTGACAATCATCGGAATCGCGTGCACCATTCACGTGCATGTATCGGCGGCTGATAAAGGTATCTTTGATTAATCGGTTAGAAGAACAGGGTGTATATTGTATGGTAGCATTGGGAGGTATGAAAGACGGTAATACTACCGCACTTATGTAGCTCGTATGTATCTCCAAGTATGTGCATATATACTTGCATATGCTTAAAGCATATTTGAAAGGAGTTTTTCGGTGCAGTATGTACATCCGCATACATGACGCTCAAGGCAGTGTAAGTTCAGGAGTACGCAGTACGCAGTAGCATATACAATAGGTTTTTGAAACTCAAAAGATCAGAGTGTTCACAAGCGTGGAAGGAAGAAGCTGAGAAGTGATCGATTTATGCTCCTTAGGCGAGGTTGGAGTTCACCCAAAAGCATCAAAACCGGGTTGGCGTAGAATTTTTTTATACAGTTACAGATTGCAATCGCAGGATATCGTACTTGGGCTATTGCTTAATTTTACTTCGTACTTCTTACTTCCTAATGTACCGTCTACTTACCCCATACATTCATTTGTTCTGGAACATGGCGGGTTAGCTCGTGTGTCTTATCAATTTGCGTCCCGCGGTCAGTGTAATTGCAGTGTCGTATTGAACGGTCTTTCATAACGTTGTAGATCTGCTGCCACTAAAATTGTAGTCCTGTTTATTAAATGTTCATGGTATAATATTGGAGATTTATTCCGTATGGCTCATTATTTCTCCGATAATTACGAGGCGGGGCAGGGCGCTTTTCGTGCATCGTTAAGAGAAATATGATGGTTGCTATTTCGTATGTACACACATACAAACAACCAAGCTCTAGAACTAGGTCAAATCAGCATGACAAGACGAGGGGCGGTACTGCAGAAGGAGGATTCGTAACGAAGATGCCAGAGCTCTCTCTCAAACACTTGCAACAAGCCCCTCTGACAAATTCCGCAGACTCCGTCTCAGTGTATCCGGCAACGCGGGACCTTGCAGCTCATCCCGAGATATTTCCAAAGCCAGCCAATTATCCTCGGATGGATTTGAACTGACAGGAGTCGTACACAATTGCGCACATGTCTTACGGGACATTGCTTTTGTAACACGCGCAAACAGAGCACAGAACGCGAATCAGTGTGTTTTGAAGGCGTAAGAATCCAACATAGTGGAATGAAGTGAAACAGTGACAGGAAACGGTGCGAGTGATGCTTGTTGTCTTCGAGAACAAACAAAATATCTGCAAGCTGGGAGGCTGCTTTTCTGCTGCGAACACACGCCTTGCAGCACATGTTTGACAAGTCCATTTCACTCTTCGTCTTTTGCCTCGAATTTCCATGAAGGTGAGGCTGCACCTGGAATCCTCGATTCATGGCGTACATTAACATGGTGTTGAATGTCCGGGCTGAGGTGATGTGGTGTTAGTCGTTAGCTTCGACGCCACCACCGGACTTCTTGATATTACAGTCCTCCACATTGGGGGGTTTTCTGGACCGCAACGGCCACCATTTGGCGAGTCCGGAGGTGGCCCCTCATGACCAACACTACCATAGCTAGGCACCGTGTGATAACCATAGCGATTGTCGTGATATGGACAAAGGGGACAAAGGGAGTTATCAGGGAGTATTATGGAGAGTTCTAAGAACGAAGTGGATCCGGAATCGCACATCTGAGACTCATCGCTTCGCAGAGATCCGATCGTCACCCTCACACATGTCGGGCATGTGGCATCGTCAGTGCATTTGGTGGTTCGCGCTCCGCACGGCTTAGGGCGTGGAGAGGTCACATCGCGCGTATTTGCGATGAGGTGGTGGAGTTTGAGTATGGATCCCTCCCTCAATCCCCAAATTCCCTCCCATGCCAATTGGGATCTTCCTTGTCCTGAGCATGTGCTATTGATGTAAGGAGAAAAAGGCAAAAGAACTGCGCAGGAGTCTATATTCAATCATTGATGCACCAAGTGGAGTGAGTGATGGAGGCACAATATTATTGTCAGCTGCTGCATGCGAGTGAGTATACTCTTCTCCCTTCCCTTCTCTTCTGTTTTCTGTTCCGTACAGGGTCTTTAATTCTATGCAAAGGTGAGCATCCATCCATTAGTCGTTAGAGTATCCAGAGCACCAAAGGACATAATACGCCCAATCATGATATGATCGAATGGTGCCGTACCAGTTCCCGCCTTTGGATCTTTCGTCTAAGATAGAGGTGTTTCGTGTCTTCACGTCATAGAGTATTTCTTAGTTGGACATCCTTTGCGAAGCACAAGACCCAAATGGGTCAGCGGACATGCGCGTCGGCGAGCAGCAGCATGTTTTGGTTCTCACAAACACCAGCTCGTTCTATACTCAGTACTATACTCAGTACAAGTATTCCCTCTCTATGCGAGCACGGCGAGTCCTGTAAAGAATTGACTCGCGCTCACTTATGCCACTCTCTTTACTGGCAAGAAAGATACAGCAAATATATCGATAAAGTATAGGCAGATTACATGGCCCGATGAGTGCGTGATAGACTGACAAACATTATAAATAATACATGAGTACAGGGCGAGTGATTCAGACTTACTGTAGAGAACAAGGTATGTACAGAAAGAAAGAAAGGACCGGGCGAGGTCGTTTGTGCTCGCGACTATTGGGAGCGCGGTGTGGTATGGTGGTGGTGTACCTTGCCACGCTGCCGAACATTTCTACTCCTGGCCCTCGCCTGTGCTCACCTCGGAAACATCATGAACACTCGCATATATGCTCTCCTACCTCACCCACATGAGGCATCGCGCCATGATCGACGCAAGCTGAGAGATCTGACGACACAGCCAGTTCGTTGGCTGTGATTCAATTCAAACCAACCCTCATCTGTTCGTGCTGGTTGAATATGGTTTGTATTGACAGGAATGAACATAATCTCCATTTGATATTATTGTAATAACGTAGAGTCCAGGGTATGATGAATCACGAATGGCCGATATTGCGTACAAAATGTACGGAGTGTTAATACTCTAAGTGTATATTGAAGTGCACGAAAAGCCTCATATTATTTCACCGCTCCCAGCCAGACACTCTATCTGTAACTTGACTCTCACCAATCTAGAGTGCGCTGGGCCAAGCATGCATGTTTGTGAATTCAACGTGCACTCTTACCACATTTCAAAAGATGCTGGATGCTCCGATACTCAAGAAAGATATTTACTTACTGTATTTATACACTACGGAGTACTCATACTATGGATATGAAGGGAAATCTCCATATGGGCAACTGGCCGCTATTGATAACGGTGCAGCCGTGAACAGCTAGCCGTTGACCGATACTTTCCTCGTACGCCTCGTCAACCATCAGGACCCCTTGAAGCCATCTTTGGAATACATCGTTCCACCTTTCAATCCTTGATCTACATACATACATACATACGTAGAAGATGAGTGAATATCACCCATCTTAGAACCTCGGAAACGCCGCTACTCTTGCATATCTCTTCACTACTCGCTACTAATCTATCTCCGAATATCTTATTCACGTACTAATATAGTCTCCCGACTGGGGAATTCGAAGTCATGCATACCTCCACCTCTCCAATTCGTACTTCTCCAAAGTCTGCTTCCCAAACACCGGGATCGATACGGATTAGCGTCAAGGATGGTGCACGACCATCCGTCAAGGGCCATGAACTGCCATGATGGCTGGGAAACACTATGCGTAATCTAGGATCACCTAGGAAGCACCTAAGATTGAACCACCTCGAACCAAGAGAAAAAGAGGCCATCCCGTGAGACGGCATTCTGCTTATATCTGCAGAGTAAATTTATGGACACACTCTAAATGTGGCATTGCCAGCTGTTTCGCGCCATGCTGTGCTGCCCTCCTCCTCGATTGACTTTGTACCTCGAGGTAGCATTCTCTCTCTCTCTCTCTCTCTCTCCTCCATACCCATTATTTGTCGTACCTTTCTTCAGGCACAGAATAGAAACCACCCTTCACTCTCTGCATTTCTTACAACCATTTGCATTCCTTTCAAACTCACACTTTCTGTATATATGTGCCGTCGAGAGGTATAAGATATATGACATCACGCTCGCAGCTCCGAGCTAAATTCTGAGGCCCTTGCGTCGTAATTGGAATATCCTCCTGATTTCTGGATTGTCCCCACTCTCCAAACCATGGATCCAAGAAAAGAGGAAAAGAAGCAGGCCGAGAGAGCTTCCCAGCACCATGTCGACCCTTTCGTTGACGAAAGACCTCACGGAAATCTCGTTTCCCTCGAGGGCGATGAAGAAGTCATAGACGTGCAACTCAGGTTATTACCGCCATCATCCAAGATATTAATACTCTCTGCACTAAAAGATACTATTCCGCCGCGCAGTGGGAAGTTCAGTGCGCGGGCCTTTGTACAAGATGTACACACTGCCTTCACGGCACGGTCCGAAGTAGCACGGGCATTCCTGCAATCATCAACCTCTTCGCAACCAAGACTTGTATTCATGAATGGTGGTTGTGTTGGTGCACGGACAGCTTGTGTCACTCGCATTGCGGCGAATATCACGAAGGGGAATGTTCGAGATGCAGAGGAGATTTTGGAGAGGATCATCAAGGATGGGGTGGCAGGACTCTTCTCAGATGAAGAAGTTGATGAAGTTGATGAGGAAGATGAAAAGACCGACAAGGCAGCTGACTGTCAATATTCTCAATCTCTGCTTGATGACCCCTCTTCAGTTGCCATGCGAGCTGCAGAGAACCTGGACCGCGAAACTGCAGAATTGCAACCTGAAGCTGAACATAAAGTTGGTGGCTCTGCTATCGCCCCAATTGCTGCGCACGAGTATCACATAGACCCACCGGAAAGCCCTGAGGTGGCTCAAATTGCATTCACAGACAGCTCAGGCGAAGTGTTTCAAGAACCTCTTCTTAAACCCCTAAGTCGATCAACCAGCCTGAACAATAAGAGAAGTACCTTTGGACACCATTCAACATACACGACCAATACGGCCTATACGGAAATCTTCTCCCACGATGAGAAAGACTTGGACTCAGAGACTGATGGCGGCGATGATGGTGATACTTGCATCAGAGAGAGTCTACTTCCTATTACACCCATGCCAGCTGTAGAATTTGGCCGAGCTTTTATCATAGATGTGCAATCCGCAAGACCAGGTCGGCCTGGACGCAAGAGGTCTGCATCTCTTGATCAGCTCTTGGACAACACGACTTATTCGAATCTTCACACTCCGTACGCTTCCCTCAAGCGCACGTCGTCAGCTATCAATCTCAACTTGTCTGAGAGACCACACACTTCAGATGGACTACCTCGACTTCGCACAGCATTCCTGAAGGCTTCTGAGATGACAATCAGGAAATCCCCAACTAGATCATCTCGCTTCACTGGATCAAACAGTTCAAATAATCGCCGAGTTTACGTTGATCAAGGCACTGATCCGATGGAAGAGAAGGAGTCTATAGTGAAAGCACCATTTGAGCCAGTCTTTCCTGTCATCGAAGATCTTATCATCAATTTCGTGTTCGGAAATCGGAATCCGATCATCGACTGGATTATCAAGTCTTATAAGAATGGGACCTACATTCCACTCCCACCATCCGAGCCACAAACTGCCCCACCATCTCCCCACGACTCTCATTTCACACCTGATGAAATGATGACAAAACATGAAGAGGAAGATGATCAAAACCATTCTGATTTTGAATCCTCAAACAAAGCCTTTCCACAACTTTATGGTTCCAAGATCCAAAACCCAGGGACTACAACCGCCGCCCCCTTAACGCCTGCCAGTACCCCACCACCGCAGAAATTTGGCGTAGCCCACAAATTCTTACCTTTCGCTCCACTCAGTAATCTGACACCTGTCGGAGTGCAGAATGCCTTCCGTGCCCTTTTGACTGCCCACTTCCCGCCTTCATCGGCCGGCTTCAAGCAATACGCTTACGCATCCGATCTAGATAGGCTGTGGAAGCCAGTCTTCCGCTCAGAGGCAGCGAATGGCAAGGAAAGCCGCACCGTGGATCAGATTATCGCTGTCGGCTGCGAAGAGGGCGTGCGTAAAGACTTCTTGGGCGAGATAGTCGGTGGAATTGAAGCGTTGGGAAGGAAGAGGACTGGGATTTCGCGCAGTGGACGTCTTGATATCGGGTACGCTTCTTATCTCTCCATCATTCCTACCCTAAATCAAACAGTCACTAATACCTAGTAGATACCTAGTTGCTAATGCAATGCAAATCTACACTACTCCGCATCCCTCGATCCAACCGACTTCTCCGCTCTCCAATTCTGCCTACCTGGCGTCTCTCCTAGTTCCCCACCTGGAATCCTACCTCGCAGCCAACTCCACAACCCGCCTCTTGGTTCTCCAGTATCCAGCCTCCTATCTACCCACAATTCTTGCACTACGCACTCTCCTTGGCGTTGAAATCCTCAAGGTCGTCGGCATCACGGACACGCAAAAGACCGCACCTCCATCTCCACGTACGAAAGACTTGCTAAGCAATGAAGGGGTAACGGCGCTGCACTCGCGCAGTAACCCAACCAAGCCCCAAGCTCAAACGGCATCCACCACTCCATACGTCTCTGTATCCAAGCCGGGCGACTCTTCCTCCTTCGCAAAATCAAACTTCACTTTAAACTCCCTCTCCACCCCCGCCGACCTCGCTCATTTCTACGCGCAAATCCAGCGCTCCCTCCTCGACAAATCCTCTTTCTATATGTCCGAGCTGGAGCCCGCCTCACCTGAGCTCACACGAAAGCCATCCATCCCCGCGAAGTCATCATCTAGGGAAGCACGCCGGGTATTGAGAGACACAGCTTCTCAATCCAGCGCAGATTCATACTCGAATTCCGCGTCCCCCTCAACATCGCCGTATACCCTCAGCAAGCCCAGCAAGGTCGGGAAGGCGAACGGGGTCCTGGGGATCGGCGTTCCCGGCGGTCCAATATACGGGGTGGGTGCGATGGGAGAGCGGTCTATCCCGCGTACGGCGAGGGCGAAGAGTCGGACGAGGAGCCCCAGTCGGTCTGGTCGCGCGCCTAGTATGTCTGCGTCTGTTCGCCGGGATAAGGCGTGGGAGGAGTTCGAGATGAGTGATGAGGATGAGTTTGATAGGGCTTTTGTGGCACCTGGGAGGAGGAAGGGGAGTTCGAGGAAGGCGCTGAAGTGGTTGGGTTTGCTTGCTTAGTGGTGATGGACGCGAGATGTAAGCAGAGAGGAGAGAGATGTAGATGGGGACGGGCGGGTGTTGATTGAGTCAAGAGTGGAGTGTGTTAAGTTCTGAATTTATGTTAAGGGAGTTTGAAATTCGGTGTTTCATCTCTTTTCCAACCGCACGGTGTGGTGGAATTCCTTGTTATTGCTTTGCAGATGCGGTTACGATTCATGTCTTTCACGACTCTTGGGTTTGCAGGGTTGGGTTGTTTTATTTCATTTCACTTTGCTTCACTTCATATCAGGTTTGCTAAGCACTTCTTTCTTCAAAGGCACAGACTATGTTGGACACGATGTCATTTCATGAACCTTGTTTGCAGTTTACGATAAATATAATCTTATTGCTTGATTCTTGCTTGGTTGACTTTTATAACTGATGGTGGCTGTGATTGCTTTTGGAAGTGAATATGAAAAGCGAATCACGAATACATGGATGGGGTAGTATACTTGAACAGATAGTATTAATGAATATCATGGCGGGAATGTGACCCGTAGCTCTAGCTGTATGTACATCATAAATAAGACATGAACAGAGACGTAGGAGTCACATGCTTGCAAACACGTGCAGCCCCAATGCAAATTGAATATTCTATCAAGTCAGATCACGCCACCCTTGCTCATAGCAATCAAGTCGTCAAGACGAAGCAGAGCTGAACATTATCTGTGTAGGATTTCAAAGCACGTGGCACCTTCTCACATACACAAATCATACACATTCAAATTAAGCATCACTTCGCACAATAAGCCAACAACACGGGGTCAAAGTTCCATTTCATATGTACTCCCCCCTTACACATTGCAAGACCACCTCCGCAAAACCACAACCCTAGCAACAGCCACACTCGACAACCAATCCCAAAGGTCAAAAAAGCAGCAAAGACAAGCGACCGAAAACAGAAATCTCATGTGCATGGGAAGGCAGGTGCAGGACAGAGAAGAACGGGGGTCGTGTGAGGAGCAAGCAGGAGGATACACGTAGGCAGGTGAAGTGCTGAAAAAAGGAGAATTAAGCAGAAAAGAAAAGAAGCATGTGTAAGCGCGGGGCAGATCTCATGGGGCCATGGCGGGCGTAGGATGCAGGGACAGGAGAACGTAACATAAGGAGGACCATAAGTGACGTGAGGGCATTGGAAGGAAGAAAGCTGAGAATTCCGTAAGAGAGAGTAACAGGGAAACAACGACACAGCAGCCTGTCCAATATGCCAAACATATGAATCCGTTGATAGTCCGCGTAGCCCATTCGTAATTAATGCGTGAGTTCGAGGCTGCTAAAGAGCGGGTGTTTGAGGGAAGAGTAGAAGAAAAAAAAGAATCATTCATGCATGCTCTCAGCGCCCACGCCTGCCCATTCCCCGTTTCCAGAATCTTCCCGAACCGTAGCACACGCTTTCGTCTAATGCGGGATGGATACCAAAACAAAAGCGGAGAGAGGCTGCTGGGTGAGAAAGAGAATATCTAACAGCATCCACCGCCGGCGCCCGATTGTACTCCTTGTCCTGCTCCAACCTGCACTGTTGGCTTGTTGTTCACGGTTGCGTTACCCATTCTCTCCTTGATTTGGCGCGCCATGGTCAAGAAAGCCTGCTCGACGTTGGATGCGTTCTTGGCGGATGTCTCGAGGAATGGGATACCGAGGGAATCAGCGAATTCCTGTGGCGGATTTGTTAGTCTCTGTGTAATGAGTAAAAGGGATTGTGTTGTAGTGTCGTACCTTTGCGACCTGGTAGTCAACGACCTTCTTGTCTGTCATATCGCTCTTGTTGCCTACGAGAAGCTTGTTGACACCCTCGGTGGCATATCTGTCGATCTCCTGGAGCCACTGCTTAACATTGTTGAAGGAGTCCATGTCGGTGACATCGTAGACGACGCAGATACCGTGGGCACCACGGTAGTATGAGGAGGTGATGGTTCTGAAACGCTCTTGTCCAGCGGTATCCCACTATATGCCACATCAGCGCTGCTCTTTCACATGCTTAGGAGTGTCCTTACGATCTGAAGCTTCACGGTCTTGCCATCGAGTTCGATCGTGCGGATTTTCTGGAAAGGTTAGTCGTTTGTCGAGAAGAGCGATGTGTGATTCTTACGAAGTCCACACCAATGGTCGAGATGTAACTCTCGGTGTAGGTGTCATCAGCGAATCGCAAAAGCAAGCAGGACTTTCCGACTCCAGAGTCTCCGATAAGGAGTAGCTTGAAAAGGTAATCGTATCTATCGCCACAACATCAGTTTTCCATCGCACAAAAGTAGGTGTCCAGCAAGTAAGAATCCAAGTGAAGGCGATCGATGTGAGTAAGTCGAAGTTGCAGGAAATACACTGTAAGAAGGACGTCAGCGGCTGCGCAGATAACGGGGTTGGTATCCAGGAGGTGCATGGTGAGCGAGGGAATGACATACTACTCTGGGTTCATGTTGGCGGTGGAAGTGTAGTTTTCTTTGAACGAAGGGATGTGTAGAGCGTTGCAGGAAGAGGTGCGAGGAGGTTCAGAGTAGGAGTTATATGGTCATCAGTGTATTGAAGTCACCTGTGCCTCTATTCAAACGACGTTGCGGTAGGCACACTAGTGTGGGTGCCTTGCCATGTAAGGCAACAATAATACGTGCGTTTCGATCCAAATCCTTCATCTGCGGTACCTTAGGTAGTACTTCTACCCCAGAATTCTAAAAAATTGGAGAAGAGTTGAGGCGTACGGTCAATGACGATCAATTTGCGATAACGATGATTATCTTAATCATGAGAGATGACAGGGTTATACCCAATAAATAGGGCCGACTTATAATATTTGAATGGAAAATGCGAATAATGTCAATACAGCCGAGGGATCTGTTCTCGGGGAATGGAGAGGCAAACAAAGGGACAGCCATCTTGTACCTACAGTAGTATTTCAGCGTCGTGCACCACTACCACCACCAAAAATACCTGCTTACTTCTCGAAGATACTCCACACTAAACCCCATCCGGATGCCTGGCTATCGATAAACTTACAGTATGACGGAGAGCCGAACGAAAGGTCAGCATTTGGTTTCGAACAATCCAGGATAAGCAAATTATTCTATATTCTTCTATACGACTCGATTTGCCTCTAGGATTCTGGGTATAGTATGAGTCGGAATCTGTACCCTTGAAAGGAGGGTATTGTGGTGATGGTTGTAGGATTGACGGATTGTTTACTACCCGAATTGTTATCAGAAGGGAGATATCTTATAACTGTGTCAAGAACCAGGAACCTTTGATTTGAGGTTTATAGGCTCAGGAGAAGTTGTACAGTATGTATCAAAACATCACACACTCAGAATACCGAGAATCCACTTCACACATCAACTGACTTCGCAAGATAATCATTAGTGTCTGTGTCATTTATATGGAAATCTCTATTATCGCATGCTTCTCCTGTCTTATAATCCATCGCATAATCATGAAAAGGTATCCCGAAAGCTCATTATTCTTCCGTCGTACAGTCATCGTCTTGGGTATCATTCGTCCACCAAATAAATAATCCATCGAGAAGCTTATCCACCAGCTACTCACTCATCTAGACCTTAGCACGGCCAGTGAATCTGGATCTATCATTCCTGTTCTTGAGCCAGTGCATAGCCATAAAGCCAGCAGTGATCAACCAAAGCAGAGCATTGGCTAGATCGACCCAGACAGCATTCTTCATGCGCGTAATACCAGCAACACCCTCGGCATTCTCGTTGATATACATCTGTAAGTCGTTAGCCTATATCCATTGCAAAACCCTCGAACAAACTCAAATTTCACCTCAATACGGAAACCATCACAAAAAAAAAAATCTCGAAACTGACCTTGCCAAAAATCCCAAAGAGTGCAATCCACAGCACGAAAAGAATCGTGTCCCAGACAAAGGCGAACGGAATGCGCATGGCGAAGGGGATCATGTAGATCACCGCTGTAAAGGCGCCCAGCGCACCGCAGACTACCGCGTACACCCATTTGCCGTCCTGATAGACATGTTCTTTCGAGGCTTTGTGTAGATCCGTGCCATAAAGGCCGCAGACTGCGATGCCGAGCGCGAATTGGAAGAGGCGGAGGACGGAGAGGAGGATCCAAGAGAGGGTCAGCTGGCAGGAGTCTTTGAGGCCCATCTTGCTGGTGTTGTTATGATTTATTGATCTTGGTTTCGGTTGTTGTGGGTATTCGTAGAGGGTAGGAGGAAAAGTCGGTTAGTTCTCGAGAGTATGAAGAGAAGTTGTGAGAGATGTCGCAATGATAAGTAGTAGCGTCGAAGGAAGTAGATGAACCCAGCACAATCGTAAGGTGATTCAAGGCAGTCTTTGTACTTGGTGAAAGTCGATGAGAGAAAAGACGAAATCAACGAGCCACAGTCAGGTATTTGAATGGCTTTCCACTCACACCCTCCTTCCAGAAAGAAGCCTTCTTTCTTTTGCGCACTGGCATCATCGTCGCATTCCAGCAAGAAGCAAGGCAAAGCGCTTAATTTCCACTCGTTGAGCAGGGGCCCGAAGCCTCTGACGCATTTCCCTCCACACATCGTGCAGAACCCTGTCACAGCCAGTCCCTTCCAATGGAATCGCTTTTGTGTCTGTGTTTATTGTTTGACATACAGGCTGAGGTGTATGACCGCAACTGCATTTCAATGCAGGTCATGGGCGTCATTGGTAGGGTACGTGTAACTCAAATTCCGAGTCTTTTGTTTTGAAAGGCTAGAAATGCATCTCAACTTCTGATACAATGCTTATGTGCGAAGGTGGAGTAGGGAGTAGAGGAGTCTCTTCACTTCTCTCTCTCTCTCTTTACTATGAATACCTTACACTCTGCGGCTGCGAGGCGCCATCCAGAACTCCGCTTGTTTCGTTTCATTCTGTGCTGCTTTTTTGGGATCGCGATACCATTCTACGGAGAATATACTGCGCTTCCGACAACCCTGGTGCCCCTAACTATTATATCCACTCGAATGCATAGTTGAAGGAATGTTGAGACTGTTATGGACAGTGAGAGATTCATTCCGTATGATCCAGACAAACCAGGAATGGGTGATTTTTCCTGAGAAACGAATCGTACTTTTCCTTAGCAGCGGCCACAGCCGTCGGTGTACCTGACTTGCACGTCATCGCAAAAGCCAAAGCCAAAGCCAAAGCCAAAAGTAGAGGCAGAAAACCAACTCCCAAAGAACCAAAACAAACCACCAAATCAATACCAATACAAAACCAGTCTCCGGTATTTGTATCATCCGTACCAAAATCCATAGCTCTGGTCCATGCGGCAGTTGAATACCGAATGACTACGTGTGAACGGGGTATACCATCTGATTCTACTATGGAATATCCCTTCAGGGGACTTCAAGGATCAGTTGACTTGATAATCCTCTAAATCATGCTTACCTTAAGCCTTGCATCCACTGGCGCAAACTCCACAGTCGCCTATTTGAATAGTGTGTCGACGTGTTCAAAATTGTGCACTATCGCGGCTGTTAAGCGGTGGAGATCGCGCCGTCTTCAACTACGGTTCTTTACCTTGGGATCGAGGGCCGCGATCGAGGACTTGCTAAGAGGGTAGGAATGAGTGGGGTGATCATTCATCAATTGCAGGGCTCGAGTGACTTGACGGCGGTGCTGTGACTTGTCTACTTGCTTAGATCTTCCGTGATGGTCCACTTTTGATGCGGTCACTAAGAGTTTTACAATTTATGAAGGCCATACCTTGGTAGAAGCTTCACAGTTAAAGAAGGCTGTACGATTAGCAAGAGCCATACCCTTACTCAAAACCGTATAATTATTTAGAACCTGAGTCTCTTTCAAAATCACGCATTTGCCATTGGTCCCGTCATGAGAGATATGAGTGAATGGTAAACTCAATGGTGGACTGAGGAAAGGGATGGCTGCACTGCAGCAGCGTCCCAGTCAGGTTCCACCTTTAGTCTCTTCGGACACTATGAAAAAGGCTTTGCAAGGGGAGAAAGGGTTCACTAGTTTCTCAACGTATTGAATTATGTTGTTTGGTAACATATTTCGACCTCGAGCTCCAAAGACAATAATCTTCTCGTAGCAGAAAGCAGTACCGACGATGTGAAGAAGACGATATTGCACGCGACGACAACATAATACGGGTTGGGAATAGAACATGTCTATGGGAATTAGAGATTCTACGGACAACAACGATCGATCCTCATGAGAAGTGTTTGAAATGAGGAATACTCAGCGCATTTGATGCAACAATCCTAACTTCACTATATGATATCGATGCACCAGTACCCAATCATTCTTCCAAGACTGTATAAGAGTCTCGATGCGAGGTAACGTGACTGGCAAGTCTGTTTGAAAATGGCTAATGTAATCGTGATCCTGTTAAGAACAAGACTCGCATACTCTTAGACAAAGAAAATATTCAAGCAGTAGCGACGATGAAAGACATTGGCAACAATATTCCGAAACGAATGCGAATCGTCGAGAATCATAAGGATGAAGCCACAGAGCATATAGGATAACTATCTGTTACAGAAGCTGCATCGATTACACATTGATGTTTGGTATTACTGATGATGATTCAAGTGTCCAACAACAAGACCGCCAATTTGAGCCTCACTCCTCGATCGTGAACGTTGATAAAACTGCAAATGATAACAGAGAGGAGGACAATGAGAAGGGACTCTAATCTATATAGTTGTGACTAGAGTCACAACATGATCAGCAACGATTTAGAAGATGTTGTTTGATATTGGCCTGAAATTTTTCATGCGATTGATGTATTTTTATAGACACCGTCTTCGCGCTCTTTGACTCATTTTCAAAGACTTTGATCAATGAGCGATCCCTCGTTAGACCATAAAAAGAATTGTGTAATAAAATGGCGGACACTACTTGCAAATTATTATGCGCTGTTTCCTATGTGTGGTATAAATTCAGTGCTCTTGAAGACTTCGCGGGAGCAGCAATGATAATAAGGACCTGAATGATGATGATGATATAGTGAACTACGACGCAGTATGCTCCTGGACACTTCCTGGGGTGTGCAGCATTGTATTCGATCAAAAGACCATATTGTTATAACCCAATAGTCGTGTTTGGACAGTCTGGAAATTTTTAGGATGTTCACATGCTTATACACTGTTATCATGACTCTCATCAGAGTTTGCTGTAGGCAGTAAAGCTGGGATTGTTTCATGAACCTATGCGGACGTTGTATCGTACCTAGCAACCTTTTAAGCTACGTTTTCGAAGAAGCCTTGATTCTCTTGCCCTCCATTTCACTCCGTGATGATAATTTATGTTGATGTCGAGAGATAATCTCAAAGTTCTCCATGATATAAACACAGATCGCTGGTCCTCACGTACGTCACCTTGCAGTTTCCAATAGAATTTCGTTCCATTTGCATTCGAACGCATATCAATCGTAAGAAGGAGGGGAATCTGATATCCACGTTCATCACCAACATCACATGCGCGATAGAGATGATATTTCTTGCCCGGCTCTATCGAAAATCCGACATTGAGAACCGTGACCTTTACCATATCCACGTTCCAATCCACCCTCATTATTTTCGTTGGATGTCACTCAGAGTTTAGATAAACTGCTGAAGCCGAGGGTTTCTCATCCCACCATCAACAAAAAAGAACGTCGGTTAGATGCGAGATGCCCAAACCGGCATTTCCGTAGAGCCATGCAGCGCATCGGACTTCCTACTCAGTTCGTCGGTCCACGGCAGTGACATCAGCACGCGCAACCCACATGACGATGCCGAAAAGACATGGCAATCAAGCCAAGATCTTCGGGGAAAGGCTTGTTTTGTGGGGTCATTCCATTATATTCCCCGGAGAACGGGCTGGTCTGCCGGGAGGGTAGTGGCAAGCAGAATCTAGGGGATGTTGAGCATGGATTTTTCAAGGTCTTGTTATCTTTTCCCGCGCAGACGTTGCTCAATTACGTTGAATGTAGGCTCCTCTGAGACGCTTTCCGCGCATGCTTCTCATCACCTGAACGCATATCTTATCTTTCTCATGTCGTGATCGTGGGTGTCTTGTGGGATGAGGCTGGGTTGTGGTTTGGCTGTTGTTCGAAACCACACTTCTCATTCGCACTTCGACTGCACAGACCTATTTTCTCTGTGCCGTGTTCATTGCGGTGAAGTCGGATAATGTAAACATTGTGCAGAGGTTGTGCACACCAAGTGTGCGTTCTCCAATAGCGGAACGTAGTTCAGAGATAGCTGACGTATATTCCTGCCACTCAGAAGAATGTTCCTGGCGATTGAGTTCGAGTGTGATACAATGCTCTTAAAGAGCTGGTAATATAGCATGAAGAGACACGTTTATACCCGGCTATGCGACACACTCAATATCGACTCAACAGTGTAGGAAATGGAGTATCCGACCTGCTAACTGCCACACTTGCAGCAAGCTTGCATCCATTTTCAGTCAATTGTATATCAACTGATGATAAGATCTCGATCAGTGGTGATATTCCCTCTATTGTCGGTCTGAGCGCATCTTCTGGGTCTGCCCGTTTCGTTCAGGGTTCTGAATATGGATGCCATATCCTAAGTCTTAGTGATATCTTGGGGAGAAGGGTGAGTGGCCAGCATGCCAAGGGTATAGCATATGATTTGCATATAGAGGTACTAGTACCCATTATAACTTATGTATATTGTAATGCAAATTTTCATATATCGAACTTATACTGTAAAGCTACATTTCCATCAAGGAAGCCCGCAATGACAATGTCTAGTCTTGAGGCAGAGTCATGGTCCTGGTACGCCATTGTTGTTATCATAAGTATGGTTCCCCGAAGTAGTTGGTATTCCAGCTAACAGATCAAGTTATGTTGCGATTCACCTCTCGGTTTCTCCAGTACAAGTCCATAAACAGCATTCGAGTCGAGGATGGGATTATGGTTATAGTACTCGTACGTAGGATACGAAGCTTTCAGTCGATGTCTCGTCTCAGTTGGACTGACTTTACTATCTAGGGATTTTTCACCATCCTCATATACTTTATTAATGCAGTTGAAAAGACGCCTACGAACCTTATCAAACCCGGAGATTATGATGAGGCGCTTCAAGAAGCAGACAAGTCTACACGCGTACTTGGAAGCAAGCTAGTCATCGGTATGTCACAAATCCAGAGCTGGAATACTCTGATATATCTAATACTGGCCAACTTAGTCACCGAGCAAAGCTGGTGCATAACGATATGGTGCATAAAAGCCACTATGCTCCTACTATTCGACAAAATGACGTACGTCCACAACCCCTTTCTATGCTGTTCGTCCGCTCCCCAAATCCCATAAACATCTAACAAGCCCAGATCCGGTCTTCGATACCACCTAGCAGTCAAACTCGTCGCCGCCTACGTCGCATTCTCCTTCGTACTGATAGAAATCCTATTCTTCGCAGCCTGGTGCAAGCCCTTCTCCGCATACTGGTCGGTGCCGCCGAAGAACCCTCAATGCGCCACCTACCACGACCACCTAATCACCAACATGGTATTCAATGTCTCCTCAGACCTCATGATACTAGCCATCCCGATCCCTCTGTTCGTGCGAGCCAGATTGCCATTACGCAAGAAAGTCGCGCTATTCACTATATTCTCGCTAGGTCTTTTCACCGTGAGTCCCTTCCCCTTCCCCCATCTCTCCAACATATCCCATGCCATCCAGAACCCACAACCCCTAACAAACCCCCAGATCCTCTGCGCAATCCTCTCGAAATTCTATTCCTTCCTCCTCCCCTACGGCAGCAACTGGGTATACTGGTACGTGCGCGAAGTCAGCACGGCAATCATAATCGCCAACATCCCCGCATGCTGGGCGCTGGGCCGGAAGATATTCGGGTGGCGCGAGTTCCTGCCGCGCATCCATATCAGCGTGACGAAGAGCAGTCGCAAGGAGAGGTCTACACCGACGAGTATGAGTGCGTTGAGTCCCGTGGAGGGCTTTGCTGGTGTTGGAAGGAGGAGGTGGTTTGAGCGGGTGAGTGGGAGTGGGAGTGAGCGGAGGCGGAGTGGTAGTGGGACTGGGACTGGGGAGAGTGTTGAGGATGTGGATGCGCAGATGGATGGTGTTGTTGATGAGAGGACTGTTGGGTTGGAGAGGGATCGGGATCAGGTTGTTCAGAGGGATTTGGTGGTTAGTGCTCAGGACGGGCCTGTCGAATTCGATGTTCCGGCTGGAACGCATGTTAAAGTTGAGGGGTTGGGTGTTAGCGGCGTCTCTTAATTTTACTTAAGGTCTTCGGGTGTGATATCCTTGCTCGATTTTCCCTTATATTGTTACCGGAATTTTGTGTCTCTTTGGTGTTCCGAGGTTGGGATGGGGGTTATTTGGGAAGGAGTTCAGATATGTGGAGGAGTTCCTGTCGTTACTTATCAGGTCTTTTCGTTCGAATATCTCTTTGGACCGACAGAATGTCAGATTTAGTCTGGGAAGTTAATAACTTTATATCCAAACAATACTACTACACCATATCCCATATCTCATTGGAAACAGCTGAATAGATGAATTTTATGTCAAAAAGAAAAGACAGAAAATTATGTTTACCTTGATCAGACATGTTGAGTAGGTTCCCACTGACAGGTCGTTGGACATGAGGCATTCCTATGTCGTGGTTCGCACAGAACAATTAACCTGAACCTTCCATGATAGATCAACACACTGGAACTTAAGAACAGATTCCATAGCCCTACAGGTTTTAATAGCCATACGTTCATTGGGAATTGTACAATTCTGCAAAGCCATAAGCATATTTTGAAGCATAACTTTCGGGATAGTCCGTCATGGAAGATATGGGCAACATAATAAAGGATCACATAAAATGAGAATTCCCCCACAGAAGTGAACACCCTCAACCGCACTATTTATCCAGTTAAATAGAGCAAAAGAAAATCCGTAGCTATTTCATGGGACATGGGTCCAATAGTAATGGTTCATCCTGCACGAAGGCAGTACCATTCGACAGTATCCACATCTGACCATAAAACACCTTCATTGTATGGAGTAGAAACGGAAAATGCTCATTCGCATTCGAATGAGATGGAAGGTACATATAGAAGAATGTAGAAGAGAATGAATGGATGAGAATTCAGCTTTATATAAAAACTTAAGACCTCAATTGAAAGGGAGAAAGAATAGAAACAACGAAGAACGAGATGGACTTAGATGAGTCGTCCGTTCATATTAGGAATATATGGTCGGCTTCTGCCTCTTTCAACTCCAGAAGCATATCTGCCATCGAGCAAGATCGCAATACTAGAAGATCGAAGGGGGCTTCGATAGCAACGGGGTTTGTTCGTAGCACTACGATTTCTGGTAGTCAGCTCTATCGAAGCTATTCTGGTGACAATAGCTTTATTTAGATATGAGACCATGGGGTAGACCACGATCGGTGAGAACCAACAGCGGTTCTGACGTATTTTGAAAGACGTGCAATGGCAATCGCAAGAAGTCCAGGATCCAGATAGTATAGCAAAGAGTAACGATTACACAGCACGAAACGTAGAGACTACTGAACTCGCACGAACCGAATAACAACGACAAAAAGAAGAGGCGTACGGAGGAACACGTAAGTACAGACAGCACGTATAAACCACAAAAGCGATAAGGTCCTCACACGTCGATGTCGTTGACACATACATACCTCACTCGCACGCCAAACCCAGCGACGCTCGCGCGCCAAATTAAGCAACGTTACCGCAGAACATCCCCACTCACGGCTGCCATGACGTCCCGCGCATGCATGCCCCATGGACAATATCCGCAGTTTAGTCTAGGCCGCGATATGTACGGAGAGGGCCATGGCTCGGCACGGAGCCCCCGCCATGGATATGGCCCGCCGTCATCCGCGGATGAGCTTTTCCCGGGCGTCTCAGTCAATGCTTGTACTTTGTACCTGGATGTCGTGGCTCTCTGCAATCTTGATTGTTTGGCTTGCCTTCGTGGCGGAGATGCTGCCGCAGATGGATTTTGCAGGCTTTGCTTCTGCTCGCGCCGAGGTGAATAGACTCGGTTTCACTTGCGTTCGTGGGCGTCGTTTGTGCTGATGGGCGCTAGAGAATGAAGGGCCGAAGTTCGGACTTGAGGGCCGTCAGGCTGTGGATTTGGGTTGGTGGCGTGGCTTTGAATGGCCAAGTTTATAGGTGTGTCAGCCTCGTTTTGATGGTCGAGTCGAGAGTCCACATGGCTTGCTTGGGGGTCTGGCTGCCGAGAGACAGATAAGGTCCCGTGAAGGCGATGCACTGAGTAATCGATCGTTATCAGTTCGCGATCTTGTCCGGCGAGATGGAGAGGGCAGAGCTTATGGTGAGGCGAGGTAGTTTCATGCTACGGTAGATAGATAGATGCTGGATGCTGCGCTATCCGTATGTATGTGGCATGAGTGATGTGTAGTTTTGCCCGGGTGTAGAAATATGTCGCGTGCGCATCATAATTCTTGGTGATTGATGGGGAGGAGGTAGGTTGGTCGGTCGGTAGGCAGGTAGATAGATAGAATATGGTGTTTGGTGAGTTTTTTTTTTGTTTGTTTTTTTGTTTTTTTTTTGACGTCGCATATGGATGATATGAAAGATTGGACAGCAACAGAGTTACATGCATGTACGTGTATGTACATACATACATCTTGTGTGATTCGAATGGTTGTTTCTCACTGCGGCGATGACCTTGATAGAGTGAGATGACAATTTAAGTGCATTTTGAGTTGACAGCTGTCATAGCTTTTGAATGGTGGACATATAGAGGCTTGATGCATCAGTTATCTATTGGATTTTCCTATCAGGCGCAGTATCAAGGTACCCGCTCGTTGTGGCTGGCGATGAAGTCAGTCCTCGTCATTATTGCCCACGGCATTTGGAACCCCATTCTTGAAGAGGGATCAGTTTGTTGAGGATAGATAGAGAGAGGATGGATGATGAATGATGATAATGATGATGATGAATGATGAATGAATAAATGAATGAATGAGTGTAAAGTATTAAAATCGATGATTCTTCTTCGTTCCATCCTTTCTGGCGGAAGCATTTGGATTGATTTTCATCGTTTACCAGAATTGTCCAATGTCGGTAGATTGGGAATGAATGGAAGTGGTCAGGTCAGGTCAGGTCAGGCCAGGCACACACATCAACCGTAAATACGTGGAGATATTCGTTAGGGACTACGGTTATTCACTTATCAACACCTATCATGGACCTTCCCTCACCTTATCTACCATTCGAGCCACTAAATCAACTGATTGGCGCCGTGCATTACCTACCAATGCCAAGCCAAAGGAGGAGTTGAACCACTGATTGCCCACCAATTAATTGCATTTGCATTGACCAGTCATCAGGGACGGGAGATGATGCCGAGGGATGTATTATGTGTGTACGTAGTATGTATGTATGAATGAATGAATGAATGAATGAATGAATGAATGTATATGGATAGAGAGTTACGTTGTAGGTCAATGATTATAGGTAATGAAAAATGAAAGAGACAGGAAAGAACTCTATAAGGATTATTCTATCAATGAATCAAATGAGACAGACATATTCATTCACTCACACTCCCACCTCACTCAACTTCAAATTATAAAATCATAGACTCTTACTGTACAAAGGACTGAAGATGTATAAATAGTTGGGGAATATTATCCGCACGGCGCCCTACCATGGATGAGATATTATGTATGGGCTAGATACCTTACGGCTCATCAAGCCCAACAGCTCAGTAGTGAAGCACCAGATGTAAAGTATCGAGTCGACTCTACCTACCTCACTCATCTGTCTTCTTGACCATTTACCATCGAACTACTGCTCCTCCTCCTCCTCCTCCTCCTCCTCCTCCTCATCATCAGCATCATCGCCCTCTTCATCGTCATCGTCATCCTCCTCCTCCTCCTCCATCCAATACCACTCAATCCTCTCTCACTCACACACATACCACATACACTACCCACCTTGACCTACACACCTCCCAAGCAAATCAAGCTTCATCTGTACATCTGCACATCTTCTTCCTTCTCTCCACTCATTCTAAACCACTCGTACTCCCCTCAAACTTCCAAAGACACAGAGTCCCGCATAACTTAATTCTTGTATTACCTATTTCTCCACATTGACGCTGATAATGGCCCCGTAAAATCCAGATCCTTGTTTACACGTCTGACTTACCACCCCGTCTATCGCACATCCCTCACTCTTTTACGCCCACTACCAAAAGGAAAGAGAAAAAAAGAAAAAAACATTTCATCCCTACATGGGCTCGCAGAACCCCAAAAACCTTCTCACGTATCAAAGCATTCGACGATTCCTACCACTGAATTGCGTCGACGCAGCAGACATATCATCGAACCTATCGAGGATTCCAGAAGCGTGCCTATCTATCTGCATCTCGAGCTGCAACCCGCTTATCCCTCCTCCTCCACTTCCTCCGCGGGCATTCCCTCTCCTACAGATCAGTTCAGAAACATACAATACCGCCATCGAAGAATAAAAAGAAGAAGAAGAAAGAGGAGGGACAGATGTATAAAGACACATCTTGGCCGAGATGGAGACTATAAGTATCCCATCTCCAACTGCTTTCCTAGCACCGTCTCCGAGGTTATCTCCGAAGAAAGACCCAGCGCCGCCAGCAACGACAAATGCAGATGCGAATGCATCTTCAAAACCTCCCACACCACCCGCCCAAGGGAAGAGAAAGGCACCATCGACAAATAACAAGACGACGGAAAATAAGGCGGCGAGAAAGGACGATCCACCTCCCAGTGCACCTGCAGCTCCTCCTATTGTGAAGCCCAAACAGAGTAAATCACGAAATGGTATGTGGTGCTTCTTCTTTCTGTTCCTCTTATGACGATTGCTGCGTCTTTTATTTATTTATCTCGGATGCCGGCGGGAAACTCGAACTTTAATATACGATAGGCGAAGTTGCCCTTTGATGATGACGAGGCATTCACTGACATTGAACATTAGGATGTATTACTTGTAAAAACAAGAGGTTGAAATGTGATGAGACAAAACCTACTTGCCAACAATGTACAAAGAGGAATGTACCCTGTGGCGGTTACAAGAAGGATTTCAAATGGAGGCCCTTCGAAGAAGCGAATTTCCAGGAGAAGGGCAAGGCCACTCTTCCATCAAGGACAAAACAAAGTAAGCATGCTCCAATGTATATAGTATGGCGTTTTATAGATTATATACTGATATATCACCGGTAGACCCTGAACCTCCTGCTCCCGTCGTGAGACCGCCGCCGCCGCCACCTCCACCAATCCCACCACTACCCATGGAAGCTCCTGTCACCAGTCCTACGCACTCGGATGGTGCTTCGGGCGAAACACCAGAAGCTGAACCAGAACAGAACATGCAATTACATGATACTTTCTTTAATGCTGCCTTCCCTTCCCCTAACTTCTCTGGGCAGCCCTCTTCCTATTCAGATCAACCATTTAATACGAGCAATATGATATTCGACATGAGTACTCCACCTTATCTGCGGGATCAGCCGAGGCCATCAGTATCACGAAATTTCGAGCCCAACTCGGTCACCTCAAGTCTTAGTAGTCTTTTTGAGGACATGACAAACATCACTCCTACCCATTCTCGGTCAAGTATATCGGGTCAATCACCAAGGTTAATCGACCTCCTTTTACCAGGTTCGGAGCTCAATGCTCGACCATCACAACAAGAAATGATGCAGCAAATGCAGTTGGACAACTTCTTTTCTCTACCAGACAACATGTTTCAAGATCAACAACAACTTGATCCCGATGTCGAGGAAATTGTTCGTCGGCGTCCGATGAGTGCCGAAAGTGATCTGTGGGAGCTTCTTCGCTCTCCAGCATCTTCGCAGATGTCACCACGTCGTGATCGGTCCCGATCTATCTCAAGATCACCGCGCAACAGATCACCATCTGCAAATCACAACGACCACTTCAATCAGATCTATCAACAGCCTACTGTTCAGGCAGGCAGTCCGGAAATGCTGATGCTACGTTTCGACAAGCAGACATGTGGTATTCTGTCCGTAAAAGATGGGCCTACAGAGAATCCATGGCGCACACTCATCTGGCCACTTGCTCATGACTCGCCAGCTCTATATCACGCAATAGCTTCTATGACGGCTTTTCACATGTCCAAGGAAAAACCAGCTCTCAGAGTTGAGGGCATGGAGCATATGCGTCGTTCAATTCGCTCTTTAGCAAGAAGCATAGATACCATGCGACCCGACACCGCACTTGCCACTACTCTTGTCCTCGCCTTCTCGGAATCCTGGGATCAACACATATCTACAGGAATCGAGCACCTTCGAGGTGCCAAAATAATCGTCACACAAGCCCTTCTCCGCCACAAGGAAAACCGGCTTCGAGGCAACGATCTGGCTCGTCTCAAATTCCTCTGCAACACCTTCATTTACATGGATGTCATAGCACGCCTCACAACCGTCGAAGCCGACGAGTCCAATGACTTCGAAACCGTAAATATGGATTTCACGACGCATTACGGCCCTTTTTCCAACTTATCTGCCGATGTAGATCCGCTCATGGGCTGCGCATCAACGCTCTTCCCACTTATTGGTCGTGCCGCAAACCTCTGCCGTAAAGTCCGCATGATGGACAGTAACGGTATCAAAGTCATCAGCCAGGCTATCGAGCTCAAAGAGCAAATTGAGAACTGGAAGCCAGCATCGTCCTTTGAGCGACCGGAAGATCCGTCGACAGAAATCCAGCACGCGTTGCAGACCGCCGAGGCATATCGCTGGGCCACACTCCTATACCTTCATCAAGCAGTCCCAGAATGTCCTTCCCTCTCCTCCGCCGAAATGGCCAAGAAAGTCCTTGTTTTCCTGGCTACTGTACCACTTTCTTCACGGCTGGTCATTGTACAAATATATCCCCTCCTTGCCGCCGGTGCAGAGATGGTCGATAAGGAGGACCGCGAATGGATCGAGGAACGTTGGGGCAGCATGATCCGCCGTATGTGGATCGGCAACATCGACCGCTGCTGGGAAGTCGTGCGCGAGGTCTGGAAGCGTCGAGATGCATTCTACGCGCAGCGAGCACAGCGTTCGCGGCCCCACTCCAACCAGAACCAGAACCAGAACCACAGTCTTCGCATTCAGAGTATGGACAGAGGTGGCATGGACCGCGAGAGGGAACGCGAGTCCCGCTTCGAGGACGAAATGGGTATGAATGACCTCTTCTCCTTCGAGGATCTCCTTAACGGAGGGGCATCCGGCACGAACTCGCCCTCAGGCATGGGTTCTGGCATGAGCTTGCTCGGCGGAAACGCTCACGGCCTACCGATGCAGAACCATGCGCAGGCGAAACAGCGCCCCAGGATGGGCAGTATGCCCATGCCGATGCCTGGTGGGCGGGAGTGCCACGGTATGGCTGCTTCAGGTATGGGCATGGGCATGAGTGCTCCCAATGCTATGGTGCCGCATCCTGGACCGCAGAATCAGGTTCAGAGACGGAAGAGTGAGGCGCCTGGTACTGAGGAGCTTGAGCCTGAGTTTACGGTTCGTGGGAGGCTGCATTGGGTTGGGGTTATGGCGGATTGGGGGTGGGAAGGTTTGTTTACCCCCATGACGGAGCTGAGATGTATAATTGCTAATTTTTCGTAGTTCTTCTTGGATGATTGCAGTGCTGGAATATCTCGTTGGCTTGTTGGCTCTTTCTTGTTGGTTTTGGGGCCGGTGCAGGGGGCTTGCGGGCGTTTCTGGAGAGTCATCTGTTTGGAACGGTCTTGAACTTTGGCTTTGGACTTGGATTTGGCCTCTTTTGGATTTGAGCGTGGGATTTCGGGCGATTCAAATGTATCCTTTTGCGTGTTTCGGGAATTGCTTCTCTCTCTTTGGCACACGGCAAATTCGGCGTTGGGGATTTGATGTTCTGGTGTTGCTCCTCCCCCACAGAACGTATCTTGCTTTGATCTTTTGGATCTTTCGATCATCCCCAGCTCTTTTTCCCCTTTTCTTTTCTTGTCAGGCTTCCCTGGGATATTGGTATTTCGGCCTTTGGGACTGATGATTAGCGTGACGTTTCTGGTGTTCGGGATAGATATGGGCTTACTATTTTTGCATGTTCTCGGACCGTGTTTGGCATTATCTGTGGTGTTTGAGTTTCTTGATCCTCTGCTGCTTCTGCTTCTGCTTCATGGTTTTTTCATGTCGGTTTTATAGAAGCTGTTTTGCTTCGCTTTTTGCCCATAGCACCTTTACTCATCTTGGCTCTGTTGTAGCCATCCGTAGCGACGAAATGATGCTTGCTTGCCTGCTTGCGGAAATCTTACCCTTGGTCTACTTCTTTCGATGTCATGACGTGGAGAGTATTGGAAATTGATAATCTTGATTAACGACGAGGTTTTGGCTGTGAAATAGGAATAACATCATATATGAATATGAACAACAAATAAACTATTATTATTGTTGTTGTATTTACACAATGAAAGGATTCTTTCTCGAAGATATATCATGCCATCAACCCCCCACCTCCTGGACCCGCACATATCCAATACGACGTTGCCCGCCGGCTAAGTCAAAAGTATATGTCGGGACATCCCTCCCCCACGTCTGCATACAAAACATCTCCCCATTTTGATGTGGTCCGATATCTACCTACGCCAACTCGCTGCATTGAGGCTCTGGATCCCGTGCTTATACTTGTCTTCTCATATCTCTTCCCACTTTATTTTGTCTCGCTGCGGGTTCTGCTGGTGCTTTGATTGCGGGTGTCTTGACTGTGGTAGCTTCCTGGGTGATGGTATTTTGGGTAATCATATCTTGGATATTGGGTTGGAGATAAGATTGCTGCTATGGGGTTGTATATCATTTATGATGGATACACTAAGACGGGATTTCTTATTGTTTATGTGGAGGTTTGAGGGATTTCGCATATTGATTTTGGTATTACCAAAGAAACCCAACTTGGTTGTCATCGTACTACGTAGATTTAATCGTGGTTGAATTGAAAGACTTTGAGGCCAAAGTTTAGTGCATCTTTTCATTCCAGGAGCACTGCAACCCAACTGCACGGGGCTTTCGGTCGGTATCGTATCGTATCGGATTACTGAATTGGAACAAATTACATGCATCGAACCCCACCAGTTGCAGAGTCCCGTAACTACAATTTCTTCCCTTCAAATGAGCAACCCCTTGAATTGCCGGCAAGAAACCAGAAACTATCTGGAGATCCGAAGATCATTCTCTGCGACTATTATCTATTGACATAGTTACTTGTTTTGTCCAATCAGTTTCGCCGAGAGATATCATCTACCCCTCAGTGGAGGGGTAGCCGTTGCGTCCTTCCGCCGTACCTCAGCTTTCCCTTCAGCGACATATTTATTGGATTCTTTCTTCTTTGCGCCGCGCAGCTTTACCCTACTTTATTTCACCCGCTTACCATATCCTATCAAAGGTATTGGAGAAGTTCTTTTGAATTTTTGAGAATCCGGATTCGAATTCTGGTTCGGATTCAACTCTGGGGCAGAGAAGCCATCTCATCATCCAAGGTAAACACATACTATGTACACAAACCTCCAAGCAGTATATACAACCACTGGCTTACACAGATCTAAGCATATGCCAGCCTTAACGAACCCGAAATCCTTCATCTACACTGCGAAGCGCAAACGATCTCTGGCCCGATTAGCATTCAAGTTGAGAGACACTCTAAAGGATGGCATTATCATTACTACTTCTTTGTATGATCCCGGTTACTGGTCCATTGTTGAAGACGTCGAAAACACTTCCCTCTATCTCTATCCTCGCCTCCAACTCCACACTCCTCACTCCCTGCCCTACAGCGACTCAGCTGCCTGTTACGCTGCTAATGCTAAACAGGAGCTATCCCACGTCTAGCTGTAATCCGCTACTCGATTATAGACTATGCATTGGCGTATCTATTAGTTCCTAACTATGATCCTAAAGGGCGGGGGAGGGGTGAGCAGAATGCGCTCTATAATAACCTTACTTCTAGTATCTACAGATACTTAACAGAATGTTTCAAAGTACAGATGACTATAAGGAGCGGGCCGGAGCCAGCAGACATAAGTCAAGAAATGGAAGATCAAATACAAAACTTTCAACCCCTAATAAGCTAGTCAGGGTTTGACTTTTGAGAAATCGAATCTGTCTATACCACGATGCGTTTAGTCGACGAGCATCGCACAAGTTTATTTCCACCCGAAAACGGCGCAGATCACGAAGGCTTCCTGCACCTCTTCATTTCAGTCATATATCCTTCAGCTATATTGGCTATAAAAACTACAAACCCTTTCGTTCCAGTTTTTGAGATGTCGTAATTTATCTGATGCTTCAAGCATTAAACCTTGAGGACGTCTCATTCATAGAGTCAGCTTGAGCTGAGAATTTCAAAGGTGGCGTAGGTAATATGCGAGGATTGATTATCACAAATAAAGAACTGATCCTTGCCCATTTCGAAAGTCTGTCTGAAAGTAAACCCTGGAACCTCCCCATATTTATTTATGTTCTCAAAATCTATCCTTCTAATGCTTGAGTGCATGGAGATTTTCACAAATATTACATATCAAAAAAGACAATTTATCCAGTAGGCTGTTTCCGGTCACTCGTAAAGCTAGAGTTTTATTCATAAAATTTGCGTCGATGGGAAAATTATAAAGATTTTATCTTCGGTGTGCAGTCACTTAAAGGAGATTCCAGTCATCGAACCATCATAAATAATACAACTTATTTTGTGGCAGCAACCCCCACACAATACGCCTCATCCGCCCAAAAGCCGCTGGTACAGTCACTAGAGACCGCTGGATTCCAAGCGAGGAATTGATCACTTGTAATGTCATAAGCCGTCTCCACAGTCGCGCAATTATCACCGGCTATCAAGAAGTCAGATTCCTTTCGCGGGAGGGAAGAAGCAGGAAAGGGGAATGAATGTAGGGATACTTACACTGCGCGACGTACCACGCGTTGCAATTGGACGGCTCACCACTCTGGGTGGGCCCTGGAGCAGTCGCTGAAGAAGTGGAAGAAGTCAAAGAGGCCAGAACGGAAGTGGACGTCGGGGTGGTGGTGGTGGCCGCGGTGGAGACCACGGAAGACGAGGAGGTCGAGGATGTGCCGACACAATAAGCCTCGTCGACCCAGAAGCCGGACAGACAATCCGAGGAGACGGCTGGATTCCAGCTCAGGAACTCATCGCTAGTGATGTTATAGGCGGCTTCAACGGTCGAACATGTATCGCCGGCTGAGTCGCAAGTGTTAGTCCTATAATACATCTGGACGTTGAATTTGTTTGACTTACATTCCACAATGTACCACGCATCACAATTTGCGGGCTGTCCAGTTTGCGTCGGTCCCGGAGCAGTTGTACTACTGACCGTAGTTGTTGACTGTGATGATGTGATCGAGGAACCACTGCCCGTTGCGCTTGCAGTGGCTGTTGCGCTGACAGTACCTCCACTGAAGCTGGGCGTAAAGCCTGGTACAGCAACACAATAGGCATAATCTAAGACAATTGTTAGACAGATATAGAATGGAGGTTTGAAAATACCGACCCAACCAGAGCCCGCTACAATCTGCTTCAACTACAGGGTTCCAAGCATAGAATTCTTCAATGGTAATCCCATAGTCTTCGAGGATCTCCTCGCATGTCATTCCGGGATCGGCATCCACATAGTTTGTGCAGTTGCTCACAGTCCCAGTCTAAAGATGAAGTCAGCATTCTTCTCTTCAAGATCAATTCATGAATGTTTTTGCACAGAAATCAGGGATATCTATCTTACCCTAGTTGGAAGTAACTCCGATGTTGCTGTCGCAGAAGGCACTGTGAAGGTTCCAGACCACAGAACGCAGTAATAAAGATTGCTTTCAACGGTACAAGTAGATTCGCTTGTGTTGCCCACACTTGGATTCCAATATTCAAATGTTGTGAGATCGAGTCCAAATGTATCAGCGACCATTTCACAGTTACTAGTGTAGAAGGTGCCATTAATCGCAGTCTGGTAGTCTGATCCATCAATATAGACCGCGCAGTCAGTTCGAGTGCCATTGGCATAATCCGGGGTGGTGGCATTGTATTCAGCTGGGATATATGTAGCATTTGGGAGATCAGTGTAAGCAACCACAGCTGAAGTAGATGTCGCCGTTGCAGAAGAGTATCCTAATGCTCCAGGATAATTGCTTACTAGAAACCAATTAAATAAGTCCCTTATGATGGAAAGGATAGCTTACTATCGCCTACAGGCTCAACGCAGTAGCTTTCATAAGCGTAGAGATTTGTACAACTGAAATTCTTAGCATGTCTTGTCGCTATCTCGTTTAGTTTGGTTTCACTTACTTTGTGTTCACTTCTGGGTTTAGAACTTGGAAGTCTGCAAGAGATATACTATACTTGACAAGGAGAAGATTGCAATAATCACCAGGCAAGGCCTCATACCACAGAGCACAATCCTGGACAGTACCACTTGCAGCATTCGTCGGCACCGCAGCCGTTGTCGTAGCGCTTGCTGTGACTGTAGAATCGGGAGCTACATATGCACCCCCAGGAGCTGAGATACAAATCTCAGTACCCCAGGACTTCTTGATGTTACTGCATTGAAGATCGAAGATGGGATTCCAAGCCAGTACTTGAGCAAAGGTGATGTTCTGAGAACTGGCAATAGACGAACAGTTGTCATACTTTTGAATTGTATAAGTTTGGCAACTGTGCTGAATACAGAGTGTACCATTATTGGGAAAGTCGGCACAGTATGCTGCCAAACTGTTGTCTTGTAGCAACCAATTTGTACCAATCTGCTCAGCTTTAGATACTGACTCACAGGTGTCACCCTCTTGGATAGTATAATTGGTGCCTGTACAAGCAGTAGTTGTTGCGGTGGCTTCTGGGCTTCAGCGATCATGTCAGTTGAGGTTTCATGCGAGTTAGTCAGGTGACTTACACTGTAAATGCAAAGGTTGATGTAGAGAGCGGATAGCCTGTTGCTGAACAGCTGGACGTCCGAGAACTATACACTGATATCACATCCTCGCCATCATAGTATGGAGAACTTGCTTCGTATTGGAGGGTCTGGAGAGTGCAATCACTGCATGCATCAGAATCTCCTCCAACCGTGGTAGCGTTATCTAGGGACACAATGATCAGCTTAACTTGAAGATAGTACTCTTCATAGACTCAATACTCACTCAAATTACTCTGATCGGCACTGATGCCAGCAGCTGTGGCAGCCAAAACATTGCAATATTCTCCACTGCTGGTAAGGCAACTGATATCAAATTGATATCTCAGTATCTCGGCAATAGTGTAGAGCGGAAGATCTCCCGCGTCAGTCTGACTATCATAAGTTTGATTCCCGCAAGACGCTGTGACAGTACTTTCGAAACTGTCGAGAGCATCTTCGCAGTCACTTGTGCAGAGATCGGTGAGAAGGGCTTCCGGATAGTACAATCGAGGACGCAGTTTTCTGATGGTATCGTTGCAAGCAATATCAACCGTCAGGGCACTGTAGCACTCATCGGTGATGTTTGTGAAAAGTGAAGCATTTCCCACATATACGACGGCTTGGACTCTAGTGGTGAGAACAACCAGCAAAAGAATGAAGTAATGAATGTTGTTTCCGATCATCTTGGAAAATGCTGAAGAGCTGTAAGGTGTGCAATGCATTCACAGGAAAAAAGAGAGAGGAGACAGCTACGTCCAGATACTTTGTCTATCTACATGCCTCAAGACTTATCATTTAACAATCCCTATGGCACGAGTAGTATTGTCATGATAACGAATGTCAGCCGTACTACATTTACGGCTAACATAATCAAAGTCAAGGATTACAATCCGGGGACTAACCTGTTGCAGGACATCCCGAAACATCGACATTTAGTCTATCAAGAAACCGCATGATTAATTTCATAGAGCGAAGCGTAAAAAGCACTTCAATTAATTGGTAAGCTTAAGTGGATATGGGGAGTTCTCTAGGCTTAGGATTGAGTACCTGGAGGTAGGTATTTACTAGGATTAGGATCAGGATGTTATGAACACAAGTTTGGCCCTCGAAGATAGACCTATTAACTCTAGTATGAAGTCTATCTTTTTTTTCCCTCTTCCTTGTAACTTCCCATGTATGTCTTGCCGTGCCGCTCGCCGTCTAGCTTATGGGGCAAATCGTTCGAGAGGATATTTACATGAGGAGAGGCTAGTTTCTCGGTGCTTCATTCCGCATAGTCCATAGTGACTTGATTGTACGTACAAACAAAATTCGTTAGTTTCGATGTAAAGACAAGCTTAAACAACTTTGATAGGTGGACGGTGATATGAGATGCTCAGGTACGCGAGCAAACCCTTACAAAATCTACAAATGGCCCCCAACGCAGCACTTATATACCCTGCTGGTCCCCACTATCGGACCTTGCGTGTAGATACATACTCCGAGTATGTACATAACAATTGATTTGCTTCTCTCTTCGGGGTCTTCGGATTCGTTAGGATGAGGGCTTATCCATTTATTTACTTATTTACTTATTTACTTGTGCGATTAGAACAGACATAGGTGATGTGACCATGGTGCTATGTTTTTTCATCTTTTTTTCTAAGGATAAAGTTGCTCCGCTCGTACCAGTATCTAAACACATGTTGCAGATATGTACATACATAAAAATAAACACATACATAAATACATCCATTCCATCTATCTACATCTATCTATCTATAAATCCATACGCCACACCAATACATCCCCACAATATGTGGCCGACAAGTTCATCCGAAGTTTGGGACCCTCCACTAGTATGCCCGTTTCTGCCTTACTTTTAGCTTCGGAAGAGGCTTCTCGGGCATAACCATGCAAGTCAAGTCCCTGCAAGTCAAGACCTTGCACAAAAGGTCGTGAACCCAGCCCACGCTACTTCCCGACAACACGCCACAGCAGCACCTTGGCAGAACTCGAAAGCTTGAACAATCCGAGACAAAGGAAAGCCTTGCGATGCATATATCTTACTCGGCAAGACTATCTAAGCCTTTCACCTTCTGTCTACCGATGTCACGTCGCTATGTAGCAATTTCCATCTTCCATGGACGATAACTCTAGTGTGGCAGAGACAGCTTTGAGAATTTTTCTGACCATGCTTGGTACTGTATGGTTATATTGGATCTCGGAAGTCTTCCCTAAACCGTATCTAACACAATGGGTCTCATGAGACTTGCGGGAATGTTAGAGCTATCAAGTGCTGTCGTCGGTTGCTCACTATCAATTGACAATGGGCACGACTTTTCTGTATAAACATTTTAATGATCTGCTCCTCCCTTCCATTTTGATTCCCTTGCTCTGCAGCGTCAAGAACATCCATTCATTCTCTTCTACTTCACAATGCGGCACACTCATTTATACATACTTGCAAGTTGTTTGCTTCTTACACTCCTTGATAACTTTGTTACTGCTGCTCCACATAATCAGCGATTTGCAAGCAGTCATGATACACTTCGATGGCTAGACACCAAACGATCAGAGATGATCAAAGCCGAACGAGCACATACTTGTCCAAATTTGGCGTCACCCATTGACAAATTCATTGATTACTCGGTCAAAATTCGCGGAGAAACAGAGGAAGACTGTGGTTCTTCTCTGTCAGAGAGAACCAATACAGATACTTACGCTTGTGATGAAAACAATCCCTGCAGCAATGGTGAGTTTTGCTTTCGAGTTGTTCGATGAAATAGAAGGCCACGGCTAATCTATCTGCAGGTGCATGCTGTGCCAAAACTGGCTACTGTGGCTACGGTCCGGATTCTTGTGGAACATCTGGAACTTCACCGAATGATGCGTGTTGGAGCAATTGCGATGCTCATGCTGAGTGCGGGCAATATGCTCTCATCCCAAACACCACATGTACACTGAATGTTTGCTGTTCAGAGTACGGATTTTGTGGTATGACAGATGACTTCTGTGGTACGGGATGCCAAAGCGATTGCACTCAACCCGATTCCGGTTCCTCAGACAGCGATGTTCAAGCTCGAATTATTGGATATTATGAGTCGTGGGCTCATGATCGTACATGTAGTGGCATGACATTCCAAAATATTCCTGTGGGCAGTCTTACCCATCTTCATTTTTCCTTTGGTTACATCACCCCCGACACTTTCGAGATAGGACCTATGGATGATGCATCTCCGGACCTGTTCACAGATATGACGGCGTTGAAGTCCCAGAACAGTGGTATCAAGATGATAATATCACTTGGTGGCTGGAGTTTCAGTGACAATGGGACTACAACGCAAGCTGTTTTTCCTGACATGGTCAGTTCCAAGACAAAACGAGCCACATTCATCAAAAACCTCATCGCTTTCATGGTTGAATATGCTTTTGATGGTGTTGACTTTGACTGGGAATATCCGGGCGCCACAGACCGTGGTGGAACCACCGACGATGGAGTCAATTATACGGAGATGCTGAAGGAATTGCAGACTGCCATCGCTGCAGAAACAAAAGACTATGTTGTGTCTTTTACCTCTCCAACTTCTTACTGGTACCTACGACACTTTGATCTTAAAAACATGATGGAGTATGTCGACTACACCAACTTGATGGCATACGATCTTCATGGCACCTGGGATTCCTCAGACCCAATCGGCAGTATTGTACTCGCACATACGAACCTGACAGAGATTGATTTGGCACTCGATCTGTTCTGGAGAAATGATATCGACCCTGCGAAGATCAATTTAGGCCTAGGCTTTTATGGTCGTAGCTTTCAGCTTTCGGATTCATCTTGCTGGGAGCCTGGGTGTCCTTTCAAAGGAGGAGCTACTGCTGGGACTTGTACCAAAAATTCGGGCACCCTCTCTTACAAGGAAATCCAGCAGATTATCACTGCCAACGACCTTGAGCCATATTATGACGAGACGGCGGGTGTGAAGTACGTCACTTGGGATACCGACCAATGGGTCAGTTATGATGACAAGGAAACATTCCAACAGAAAATCACATATGCCAATGGTCAAGGGCTTGGTGGTCTTCTCATCTGGGCCATCGATCTTGATACAGATGATCTTGATGCTCTGCAGGCTGTCATATATCCGAAAACATTGAATGCCTTTGACGATGCAACTTCCGATGCTAGTTACTGGCAGGAAGCTTCATCTGGATCGTGTCGTGTCACAGACTGTGGAGGGACCTGCGTTGCTGGTGAGATCAAAATCACGTCTCAGCCCTGCGGTAGTGCAAAGCCTGTAACCAGGCACTCTACGAAAAAGGACAGTCAACTCTGTTGTCCCCTTGCTGCTGCACCTGATCCCAGTTCTTGCACTTGGCGTGGGACTGCGTCTGCTTGTAATGGACATTGTCACGACGGCGAAATTGCAATGGAGCAAAACAGATGGGGCAGTGGAGATTATTGCGAGTCTGGCTCTAAAGTTTATTGTTGCGAGGTCCCCGCTGAAAAATCCACAGGCTGTCGAGTTACAGACTGTGGCGGCTCCTGCACTTCAGATGAAGTGTCCATGGCTGGAGATTTTTATGACAATTGTGCTTTCAGCCCGAAGAAGCTCTGTTGCGCCAGTGACAACACTTTTACAGACTGTGCTTGGCATGGCAAAGATGGAAGCTGCTCAGATAATGTTTGTACAATCGATACTCAGATCCAACTCGCAGAGTCTTGGGATGGAGGTGGTGCTGACTGCGGCATCCATCTGGAGCGAGATCGTGTCTTCTGCTGCAATACCCCCAGCGGCGAATCGCCTTGGCTTCCAGTACCACTCGATTATTTATTCGAAAATCCTCCCACCGATGATGATGCTGACTCGGAGTACAAATTATCTGTCGATGATACCTGGGGTGGTCAATCCGTTCAAGGAGATGATAGCACCCCTAACGATGCTGCTTTTGGATTTTTCATCATGACTAGTCCGGAGACAATCCAGACAAGTCTGGATAAGCGTGATGGATCTCATTGGGAGCTCTTTGACTGTTTCGATGCGAAGAGTGAAGATGAACACACAATTCGCATGTTTTGTAATGACCAATCCATGGATAACAATTGTCACAAGATCTCTCTTGGAAGCGGTGTCCCGGGTACCATCCTTGAAATGCCTTCAGGATGTGGTCCCGGACGCTATGCGGTTGCAAAATCTATGATGCCGTCCAAGAACCAGACTATCCCGGGGCACGTTTTCAAGCGAAATCTAGTATCAACACCAGTTGTCTACGATCTCACTTTTGACTATGACTTCAGCAGAGTTCCAAGAGATGATGCTGCAGGCACAACACAGATTCGTCTCGACTACAGTAACCAGAAAGGTTATTGGGACGGAATTGTCGACAAAGCCGCAGACTCGAAGCGTAAGAGGTCCATAGATGAATTCGATGGAAATCATAAGAGATGGCTCGAGGAAGCGTGGAGAGAGGATCACCATGAAGGCCTCGTAAGCCGCAGTGAACTTCACGAAAGATGGTTTGGAAGTGATGTTGTGGACTGGCTCAAAAACCTTCTCAATATCGCTACTGATGCACCCCTCATCGACCATTCTATCAGCGAGACTCTGACTGTAGTTCTCCTTGAGGAATCCTACACTTGTGAGCTCGGAGGTGTTGATGTTGCAGCCAAACTCAACGTTCAGGCTGAGACTAAGGTTTCGATAGATACCAGCTTTGGTCTGACCATCATTACAAGTCTCGCTCTTCCTCTTGATCTCAGCAAATCATACCTTTACTTCAAAAACAAAGGTAGTGTTTCGGCGTTGTTCACTATAGATGCGCTCGCAACTGCCAGTTTCTCCACTGGAGACAAGGAACTTTTCGGTCTCGAGAATTTTGGTGCGACGTTCAGTGTCCCAGGAATTTTGACTGTTGGTCCAAATTTCCGTATCTTTGGCAGTGTAAATGGTGATCTTTCACTGGCTGGCCACATTGAATCGCAAGTCAACCTTGGGTCTTGGGAGGTTCAACAGACATACCCTGATCAGGAGACAGACGAGAACCCAAAGTCTCTAACAACTCCAGACAGAGATGGAACTCAGAAAATGGGCTCACCATCTTTCAACTACAGTGTCACGGCTGAAGGTCAGATCACAGCGCATGTCAAGCCAACAGTCACATTTGGTCTGGACTTCAATACGAATTTCCTTGACGTAGCAAGCGCCAAGATTGATCTCGTTGCAGATGGATCCCTTCAATTCTACGCCACAGCCACAACTTCAAATGACGAAAGCTCCTTCTGCTACGGGGCAAATGCTCAAGCTTCCCTTTATGCCTCGGTCGATGCACCTAGTGCATTCGGATGGGATCTGAGCGTACCGGAATACGCACTCGCCTCTGTCACTCCGGTTGCAGTAATTGAGAAAACATGTCCCATCACAAGCAGAAGTATTGATAGCTTTGAGGAAAATTATTCCCTCGAGAGAGATGCATACTCGGACGAGTACTATGCCAGTATTTCGAAGCGAAGCACCGTTATTGGGCCTCTCTTACATCTGAGCAGCGGTCTCTCGTGTCCGTCTGATAGTTCAAACTCTTCCTCTGGAAACATCTCAACGTGCCCACTCTGTGATGATGAAACGAGTGATGAACTAGCATTGTCTCAAAGAGATGGAGGATCTTGTTATCTTGACACGAGTACTGAGGTTGCTTGTTCTTCCTCTGATCTTAGCTCTCGAGGATTACTAGAAGGCGAATATCTTGATGAAGACAGCGCATTCATACAAGCCAATGGTTCACACTTGTGGAAGCGCACTGGTCAGAAGGAGATGACCTGGACCGATCCAACGGGTGTAGCATGGGTGCTTAACATTGGAAGCTATCCCACCTGTGGTGAAGCAAGAACTGCATCCAAATACTCAAAGGTTGAAAGATGGATGGGATTTGACGGTGGAGATCAAGCATGTATTCCAACAATGGCCGCCAGGAATGGACGGAACGTTGACTACAGCGCCATGGTTACCGAACACGTTTTTGAGACGCAACTCATAAGCCGTTTCTTTCAGTACCTGCTGAGTGGATCCATGCCGACAGGATATACAAATCCTACCAATGCCTGGATATCGGAGACCTTGCTTGGTATCGATCTAGGCATCAATGGAGTCTGGAACCTTCCTCAAAGCACGAGAACTGGCGATGCAAGCTTCGTACAGGATGTGATGTCACGGGGAATGGGTACGGTTGATAATCCTCAAGACCTCGTTCTTGCAGCTAAGGGTATGAATGGCATGAAAGGACATGTCATGGATCTGGAGACTGTCACTCTTGTCGAAGGTGGCTTCAACGATGAGAAAAGTGATAGGATTGCTATTCGTGATGTGAGTACTTGAAAACCCTATGGGAAACCACCACTGACATTCATCTAGTTCTGCGGGATATTTACATACCTCAGCGCCGACACAAATACAGAAGCCGTGTGGAACAAGTTCATGCGCCCATCAAATTGGATTGATCTAGTCTTGTACGCTTTTGACGCACAATATACTTGGGGGTCCCGTGCCGGAGAGCCTACTGGTCCCAATGCCCAACCTTCTCTGCGTTATTTGTATTCTCGATTCATCGACACCCAGTTGAGCACAATCGAAACCAAGTCAGCCAATCTGATAAGAAGTGCAGCCACAGACTTCCAATCGTACCATAAGCCGCAGAGCACTTCTGCCAAGGCCTGGATCACCAGTGCTTTTGGAACGAGTGGCTGGGCTCTACCGGCGAACATGAAATTCCCCAGAGTGGCGGGGACAGGTACTTATGGTGTGTATGGAAACGCTGCTATGACCATTGATTATAGTGGTGCTACAGTCAACCTTGGTGCGCCAGCACCCTGAGTTGCGCTTTTTTTAGAAATTCTCCTTTTTTATATTGTTGTACTACCTTATTGGCGATTCTGTATTATTTAACTCACAAGATGAGTCTGTATCTGTAACAAATATATAATGCAGATTGACTGCAAATATGTAGACTTCTATTTCTGATGTAATGAAGAGATATGAATTATGAACTCAAAATTGGAGTTCTAGAGACTTTTCATGGCATATCACAAAGTATTGTTACAATTATCAAACAAGAGCCATGAAAATGCAAGGAAAGCAGAAATATGAGCCTATCTTCATATTTGTCTATCGCGCAATGTCTGCAAAACAGGTAAATCCTTTCAACAGATGGCATCGAAAATAGAGTCTAAAAGTTTGCCACCTCAATCTTCCGATGGTTCCCAGTTCGAGCGATTCTGTCGAGAGTACTCATCATCGAATTCTCCAGCATCAAGAGCGCTCTGAAAGCCAAAGGCACTTCGAACAAAGCGCAATTGGGCCCACAACTCGTTCAATCCTTTGAAGCGTTTGACACGGATATCAGGCACGTCCACATCTCCCGGCGTCTGAACAGGATCGAACCACACAAACAGCATCTCCCCATCCTGCCAATCAGCAGTCTCCCTATCGACGATCAGGATGAAGCGCTTATATTGATAGGTGCCCCAATGCCAGTGCATCATGTGCAAATCCTGCCGGCCCTTGGCTTCGCGGTCTGCGATCTCGGCGCGTTGGTGCGCTATACACATTGCCACGCGCTTGTCCTCGCTGATTTCTGAGTCCATGGCCAGTCCGTAGATGTCCAGTCGCTCGCGGAAGTGCACCTCTCCGGTCACTTTGAGGGGGCCCTCGAGCAAAGACCTTGCCTTTTCTTCGCCATCTGACGCGGCCGATGGCGTGGTATCGTAGATCTGGAGGGAAGCTGGAGGCCGGCTGGGGGCTTGTGAGGTTTTTGTCCATGCTATAGTGCATGGCGTGCCATCGTGACTTGTGAGACTCTCATACACTGGGGTCAACCTTTGTGGTCTCTGTAGTGGTCGGGATCTTCGTGACATTTTTATTGATTGGTTCATACAATGTCTGGAGACAGTGTTATTGAAGGTGAAGCAATGGCAACGTGGGAGGCCGCTTAAGTACTTGTGAAGTTCTCGCTCACATGACACTTCCGAACATCTCGCTCAGTAACCTTCAACACGACGTAATACTAATACCCTTGCCTACAACTGGGCAATTTAAAACCACAAGCGTAAGATATCTGTAACTTGAACATCTGAAGACGCGGGTATATTTACAATTATTGGTCGTGGATGAATAAGTTTGCCATTATTGTAGCATCTGGTCATGTCTATCCAAAAAGGTAGTAAGCTGAAAACCAAAACTTGAGCCTCTCAATCATCTTACTCACTCAATCACCAAGACGGCATATTATACAAATTCATTCTACATATAGTTTTTAGAAACTCGAACATAGTAAAGAACATCTTGTGTATGGTGCTTATCAACGAAAGGGTTTTAATGCGTATCTTTCTATGGTAATGCCCGTTTCTCTAATTTATATGGTTGTGATTTTATACACTTGATTGATTTCTCAATGTTTCATCCGCAAAGATGACATAACCAGTGTCCTGTATCGAATGTATGATACATTTACTACCTGTCTATTTTGCGGTTCGACACATTGTCCAATGTGAAAAGATCCTCGTGGTTAAATTGAATTTTTGTTTTCTAAAAATTGTTAGACTCTCCTATGAATATGCTTAAAAACAAAGAGTTATTCCAAAAAATGCTTATTGTAGAGCACTAAACTCGATGAAGCGACCGTTGTGGGTATTTAAGTTCAGTGCTATACAGCAGGAAGTCTAGGCTTTCCACCGTCCCACCGTATCTGACAACCTTATATATCTAAATACCTGTAACCACGACTTAATTCGACAAAGCATTGAGTAGATGCACATGAAGTCATATTCGCAACTTTGGATAATATCTTGATCGGTGTAAGCTTGGGACAGTATAGGAGAAAGGTGAGAAGGTATCTCGATGAAGCTCCTACAAGCCAGCAATGACTTATCGCAGATTATAAGCTTCGTCACGCTGATGCTAGCCTTTAGTTTAGATCCAGCCCTTGAACATCTTCGGAAAATTCTAGTAGACAGAGAGAATCTTATTGTCTTACAACGACTTTTGACACCTATTGTGTCAAGGACTCTTCTGAACATCGATGTATATCGTGCTGTACTGTTAAGATAATTGTGCGTATGATACTGATTGCTATACAATTCTTTATCACTCTATATAATGTACTATCTCTGGAAAATATTGTAGCAAGTGATAACGCAACAGAACTCAGCAACTCATACCGGGTCGGAGATCCAGACCTATAATGCGCCAGTTTACTTATCGACCCAGAGAAAACGATGATAAGCGCGAGTACAATTACTAGTACTAGCGAGGTTGTTTACTACAGGGATGCATATGTAGACAGTAAGCACGGAGATAGATCGTACAGCAAAGACTAGGAGGTAACATTTAAGCCTGATCGGCCTGAAGTTTCCAGTTTCGGGCGGCTTAAACGACGCTCTTGGGGAGGGAAGGATTATAAGCGCAAAAGATCATGCTCGGTATCTGAAAGAGACGACAGAACTGGGAGTCGAAGGTGACGAGCTCGCCAAGAGAACTCATGGCTTTGGCTCTACTGGCTTGTAGAGGAAGCAATTGCTTTCTATATCAATTTGACAATGGGCAGTACTTTCGATGTTGTCAGGCGTAGTCTGATAGTACTGTGGAATGTGTTATTTAGACTTTTGGATGTCTGTATCAACGTATATAATGTTGCTAGCGGAAGAGATATTCGATTACATATACTTTTAGGGTCCCTATTCTAATAACATCTATTAAAGCCCTGCTCCTACCAAACCCAGAGTAAGATTGATTACCTTCCCGTTCGGTGTTTTTTTATATTTCGTTTTTAGCTAATTTATCAATCTTCAATACTTCTATCCACAGCTAGTACTCGTATACGTCTTAATGAAAGCTCCGCTTTCTACTTCAGAGTATACTGTATATAATTGTTATGTTACGTACATATTAATATAATATATAGTGTAAATATACTGCTTTGCTGTTTTATAGTACTCAGACGCTTAATTCCTAACCTTATAGTCAGAGCCTTTATCAAGACATCAATTATAAAGTCTTCTATAATATTAAATGCTCAGAATTTGATATTTACACTGTCTCTTATAGGCTTTTGTTTGACAGCCTCTTAGCAAAATGTTTTCTACAATGTAAGTCTACCCGGCCTTCGCTTTAGATTTGTAAATAGTAAGTATATAGAATGATATCAGTATTATGTTATTTAGTTCTTACAATTGTAGTAGTTACTTATGTAAACTGATTACTTGAATAAATTTGTAGCTTAAACAAAGGCACTCACTATACTTACCAAACATTTTGAATAAAACTTGAAACAAAACATTTTACTATATATCAAATTCTTAAAGGTCTAGATATATTCATCATTAAATCAAGGCTTCAGCTATAAACTCCCATCAAACTATCCATAGCAATTACAATTGCTAAGCAAACACCAACCTATAGTGATTCATCGATAGTCGTCGTCAAACGAATCGCGCGTATCGGGACGCCCATCCCAAAAAGGCAAAAAAGTCCCTAGATAAGGCTGGCCGCTAGGCTTATCGTCGCGAATACCCCCCTGTCGTTCCAACGAATATCCGCTACGATAAGGCACTTATCGGCCACCAAAGCAACCACTCATTACTCTCACTCCTACCGACGTCAATGAATAACACTTCTGGAACGTAAGTGTCGGATGGGCACCGAATCTGATTGGATTGGTAATTCGGGGACCTGGGGAGGGGCATGGGGGATTGGGCTGCTGTGATTGCCTTTTTCCCTTAGTCGTTGATTCTTCTCCCTTATGACTTTGAAGTTTTTGTTATGCGCGAGATAGGCGTCGAGGGTTGCGTGCGTGAATGATAGGATCCCGCTATTATTCAGCGATGATGAATATTCCGCTTGGCCTTACAGATGGCATTTTGCCTCTTGCGGGGACCTGACAGACAGCCTTCTCATGTCCTCCTGCTTTCGCTCCAGCCTGGGTTCTATAGGCCGAGTTCTGGCGTTGATCTATTCTTCATACCTTGCCCCTAACTCGTAGTAGAAATGCTATCCATCATGTAGCATTCACGCATACTTACTCCGTTGTGCATACTCGATTCTTCGAGCACGAATTTCGTCGGCTTTGCCGTGGAGACTTGGAGGGGTAGTTATGCCTTAGTGGGGTCCTGGATTCTGACTACCGTGAGGTTGATCGGAAGTCAAAGAATGGGGTGAAGGCGATGCGTGCTTGATGGACATGACTCTGTAGCTTCGGATTCAGTATATATATCCTCTTCTTCTTCCTCCCTCTGCTTGCTCGATCAATCATTGCTCTTTCCACTACACCTTCCATCCTGCAACTTTATCATCTCCAAGGTATGTCAATGTCCACGTTGGATGCGCTGCTGCAGATATAAATTCCAGATGGTGTTTGTGCGGGCTTGTATCTGGCATACAGCATCACAACATCACCATCTCGCCCAGTCCCTTCATCACTCTCATAAGAATCACAACTAACACAATGGGTTCCTTCAGCTCCAAACACAGCTCCTCACAAAACACAAAAATGGCACCACTCGCTTTCTCCCACTACGCTCAGGCTCAGACCGAGTTCAAGCCACCTCTCATCGCCAACGAGAACGCCTTCCTCGGTGATGTCGCAACCTCCACCGATGCACAGAAGCCAATCTCCGCTGGCTTCTACCGCCTCGAGAAGGGAACTCCTCTCATCTACGAGTACACCTACGATGAGATGAAGATCATCGTCGACGGCTCCTTCACCATCTCCGACGAGACCGGCCAGAAGGTCGAGGCCAAGAAGGGCGATGTCTTCTACTTCCCCAAGGGCTCCAAGATCACCTTCACCACCGAGACTTTCGGTTTGGGTTTCTTCGTTGGTCAGCGTGCTGTAAGTTTATTTTTATTTTCGATGTCGTATTTAGTATTACCTTTCCCCTTCCAAAGCAGCCGGGTGCTCCCGAACGCTGCCGGGCTTCGGGAGGTGCACTGCTGAGGGCATTATTTGAATGGATTGCTGATTGCTCTTACAGAAGGATGCCGCTTAGATGATGAGCGCTTTCGAGACGATGATACAACGGAATTGAATTTGAGGGTTTTGGATCTTTTGCATAGATAGCAAGGTTTTTGGGAATAGTCTACTTTTGATGATTGAAATGAAAATTCGTGGATTTTCTGCCAAATCTTCTTCGGGGTCAATTTGCTTTTTCCTGTGTTGTGTTGTGTTGTGTTGTGTTGTGTTGTGTTGAGAGTTGAGTGTACGTGGAATTTCGACGGTGATGATGATGATGATGATGGTGGTGGTGGTGATGTTGGGGATGTGCATGTGATTTTGGGAGGGTGTGATGGGGTAAGGTATGGTCCAGGGTCTTGCGCAGGATTGGCATTCGGTTCTTCTTCGTGCTTCGGTGTCTGTGTTCATTGTGACCCCGCTATGATGCACGGCCATGACATGCACCTAAATTCATCACAGACCATTTCTCCAGTCTCCAGCCCCCCCGCCATTCACGTTCCCAGCTCGGCTTTACTATTGACGAACACAAGAACGCACATTCATCGACATCGTATTCCCAGTTTATGTCTGGCGTCGCGTTGATGAGATGCATCAGAATAAGCAAATGGCGAAAGGACAAACAAGAAGAGAGAATATTTGGTGTCTATTCTCTATTCTCTATTCTCTATTCTCAATTCTCACGATTTGAGTCGTATCTTACGGAGTGCAGTCTCGTAGACTTCTCGACGTGACGACTAATACCTTGATCGCAGCCCTATTAGCATACACAGTAAGACCAGACAAAGCTCCCATCAGTCGATTCCTCCCTGCTGTTCTGTCTTGAATTGGATAATGTGAGTGGAAGTGGCTGCGTAATGGCGTCAGTTCAGAGGGCCACCTCATGCCTGACACTCTGAATGATGATACGATGCACACACCTATGAACGTCTACGAGTGGTGAGTGGTGAGTGGTGAGCGGGTATGCAATGACGGGGGTCTATGGCTGTCGAGGTCGGTTGTGACAGCGAAACATGCTGTCAGCAAGAGTTGAAGGGGGGAGAAGGGAAGCACACAAGAAAAGTGCCCTCATTCAGCCCCTCCATTTATGCTCATTGCCCACTTCGTCATCCTCGACTTCCAACTCTCAGTCTACCGCTCATCTATCTCGTACCACCTGCATCGATCGGCATTTCTACTCATCCTTCGCTTTTCTTCTCGCTTCTTCGTACAGTAGTACCTAGATTTCATCTAGATCTCCTACATTTCGCTGCTGTTTTCCCGTTGCTCTCTATATCGTATCCGCATCTGTCCCACTTGAGATACCACTCATATTCCTGTGGATGACTCAGCCCATCTACCCCACCATCCCATCCCATCACCATGTCGCGCCGAGGAGGAGGCAGCCGAGTTGCCGAATATGAAGAGGAAGACTACTATCGACGTGAGCCTGCCCGCGAAGCCTTCCGAGATCCACCGCCAGTGCAAACTCGCACGCGCGAGTACGAAGAAGTCGATACCTACCAGCGACGCGGGCCAGAAACCGGCCGCCCAGAGTTCCTGCGGGATGATTATAGACGTCCCGACCAGGGCCCTTTAGTCCTCCGGGAGCGCGAAACAGAAACCTACACGCGGCCCGTCGAGAGAAGAAGTCCTAGCCCAGCCAGATCCATACGGCCTAGATATGTGGAGCACAGTCCATCGCCGCCGAGAGTAGAGCGGGAAAGATCGCGCGTGCGCACGCGCATCGTCGAGAGGAGTCCCAGTCCGCCGCCAGTAGAGCGTATACGGACGAGAGTTGTGGAGAGGGAAAGGCGAAGTCCCAGCCCGCCGCCCGTTGAGAGGATACGTGCCCGTGTCGTCGAGAGAGAGAGGCGTAGTCCGAGTCCTGTGCGTACGCGATATGTCGAGAGGGAAAGAAGTCTTACCCCACCCATTGAATTCCGTAGGACGAAGATCGTTGAGCGAGAACGTGAGCGTAGTCCCTCTCCTGATCGCTCCCAGCTGCGTATGCGTGTTGTTGAACGCACAGATAGGATCAGAGAGCCTTCTCCTGAGCCGTTACCACCGCCTCCGCCTATCTTTATTGAGAAGCCGCCGATTCATCAGGAAATTATCACGCATCACAGACATATTGACCATGGTATGTCCCCTTCTCTGTCTTTATAATGTATCTCGATGCCATCCTACTCTCATCTAACCCTCAATCGTATCCCTGTCCTCCACATATTTTTTCCACGTATGCGCACAGCAAATTCCAACTGACAGTCACAGGCTTCGAGCGTGCCCCCGCTCCAACCCCACCCCCAGCACCAACACCACGCCGCCGTGAACGCGAGCGTGATGAAACGGAGATCGACATCTCCACGTCACGCGGGAAGACAAACATCGACATCGACATCTACAAAAACGGCGGCAACGACCGCGGCCACAAACCACGGCGTCGCGGCGACACCCTGGAAGTATATGACGACGACGTGCTCTTTGAACGGGAGCGTGATACACAGCGCACGCGCACGAACGAGACCAGGCTCAGTCGGCGACGAAGTCTAAGCAGCCGACCTCGGGAGACGAGTATATCGATCCGAGAGGAGCGGGGAGAGCGAGGACTGGAGCGAGCGGAGAGGAGCGAGATCGACAGAGAAGCCGAGTACTACAATCGACGCGCCGAAGAGCGCGGGTATATCGGCGAGGCGTGGAACGGCGCCACGAAGGATTGGTCGATCGTTGATGTGCCGCCCGGCACGGAGCGCGTGCGCATTGATGGCGTCGGCGGTGGCGGGCAGGAGATCACGTGGCAGCGGTTTAATGGCGTGCGGAGGAGTCGCTTCATCCCTGAGAGGGAGCGGGAACGTGAGCCCGTTGAGAGTAGAGAGCTTGAGGTGCGGGAATCGCGTGGTGGCGCTACGTATGAGTATGAGCGCGAGGAAATCACCGATCGTGCTGTTGCTCTTCCTAGGGAGAGGAGGAGGGAGCGCGATATGTGGACGGAAATCACCAAGGATCTGGTTGTGCGGGAGGCTATTGAACAGCTTGGGTATGAGTTTGAGGAGACGGAGTACTTTTATTATATTATTGCGTATTTGAGATTCGTATGTTCCTCTCTTCTCTTCTTTCGTTCCCTTCAATTTAATGTTTATTGTCATACTGATATCTACTAGGAGGACGTCGAGGAACTCGTCCAGCTCTCGGATCACATCCGTCGTGAGCGTCGGAGGCGTATGCGCGAAATACAGTGGGAGCGCGAGACGTTGGAGAAGGAGCGTGAGATTGAGGAGCGGAGATTGTGGGAGCGTAGAGAGCCGTATGAGGATGAGAGGATTATTGAGCGTGAAATTATTTATGATGGGCGAAGGGGTGGTGGGAGGGAATATTTGCGATAGAGGATAGACTATGGATGGCCATGGGGATGGGAGTTATCATAGGGGATTACTGATAGGGATGGGAGATGGCAGATGAGGTGAGGGTTTTATTTGTGAATGCTTGATGATTCTGAATGCGTTTATGATTGGCACTATAACTACAGATGGATGATGAGTTATGATAATGAACGATGATTTCTACTCTTGATTTTGTGGGTTTGGGGTTGTAATTGATTTGTGATGGGTGTTGAGGAGCTGTGAATAGGGAAATAACGTCTAAGCTATTAACCTCTCTCAATAAGTCAGATCACATCAACATCAATCTGGCATGCAAAATCAGTGTTTCGATGACTGGGTAATCTCATATGTCTCGCGAGAAACTCCTTTGTCAACGAGACTGCATCGTCGACGTTTGTCGCTTCATCATCGATCACATCTTCCTCATCACTTTCATTATGTTACTGTCTCCTGGCTGGACTGGTGTATATCCCCATGTGGTCGTTAATTTACCAAGTCCAAGGAAGGTGCTGGTTGTGTTCCTTCGTATGGCTGCTTATATACTCTAGGGTGCACTTACTCGGGCACTGAAGGCTCAGTTATGTTGTCTATATCGTTGTCGAGGGGAGATAGTTTACACGTCTATGTAATATGATGGTAAGTGTACACTTCGATATTCCCTTTAATCGTTCATTCTGTATCACAGCCTCTGGTCGGATGAGTCGACTCAAAAACACTCTGCACTCGTTTATTCATATCCATCTAAGTGTCTGTGTGAGAGATTATCTTGTGTGTTTAGGTACTGCAAGATCTATGCCATGAGTCGAATTATTCAGCTAAAGACAGTTATATGTTCCCGATGTTCTTCAGATATAGCAACAAATTTGATAGTCAACAAATCCATAATGCCTTTGACTCCCTACCTATTAAGCATTCAATTCGAAGAACTTGATGCATAAAGTAGAGATATTCATTTGGAGAATCTCAATATCACGCACATTTAGAATGATGTTGATAAAATATGATCTAGGAGATAGATATCCTGAGTCTAGTCACCTAGAATGTATTATCAAACAGGGAAGAAATCGATACGGAGACTGTAAATTTTTCCAAAAGATTCATCCAAAATAGTCACAAAATCTAACTTTCAACAGAATCTAAATATACAGAACACCGATCGATCGAAACTTTTCAGACCCACTCGAAACTGGCCCCGCACTCTTGATATCGGTGCACTGAGAAATGGAACTATATCACGTGACAATGACTTGCAAGTTACTGAACAAGTTTCCCACACTCAATTGGAGACCCGACTTTCATCACCACCATCACCACGATCTTTCGGAACTAACTTTCCAAGTCCAGCAAAGAATACTGAAAAGAGTGCTATGGAATCTAGACCAATTTGAACTCAAGCCTCTTCGCAATTTAGTCGGTTTATACCGGTCATATGCTTTATTGACAATTTTGACAGCATTCTGAGACCTCATCCGAGGGCGAGTTTCATCTGCGGTTTGACCCCTCCGGTGCACAGAGGGACCACCTCCAATTCTCTGGGCATCTCTCCCATTCCCACCAATCATGACATCCTCAGACGTCGCATAATTGTCACGATGGATACTTTCGTACACCTCTCGTTTTATATGTCGTAGCGCAGCGTCATCCAGCCATGGCAAAGAGTCTATTTTGTACTGGCCACGTTCGTCGGCGCAACATGATCGTCGTTAGACGAGACTCATATTGTGCCCCATAGTTTTTTTGACCCGACCTTATTCCATTGGATGTTCTGAGGTAGGCTGGCTCTCTTGGTGGGTAGAGAATCTTCTGCTTCTCACATTCCTCATTCTTGTTTCTTTCGACGGGACTCGTCGTCGCCACAGTGAAGATCATGTTAAAGGTTATTCTAACATGATGGGATACTGTTGTTTTCTTTGACCTCAGACGTATACCCATTGATTGGGCCTGTCATGCATTCATTTTTCCATTCTACTGTTTAATATAGCACCAAAGATGGCCCTTTCAGATAACGTTCAGACGTTCTCTGCCGTCTTTTCTTTGTAAGTAGGAGTGGTCACCTCAAATATATTGCTAACTAACACAATATAGTGGGTTGTTACTGCAGGCGGCGACTTCAGCATTACTTATTTACTTTAGGGGTCATGCATCTACTATCTTTCAGGACCACCGGCGGCTGGTCCTCGTGGTATTCCTTATATCGGCAGCCCTGTGGGCACAGGTCGATTTTCTTAATTTCCTTATTCCAACATCAAAAGCGACATTATGTCAAACCACTATTATTTTCTCGACAATGTTTGACCAAATAGCGAGGATCACGATAGGAGGATTTCTGCTATGGACGGTAGGGCATGGATCTCGATCATCAGCAGAGCGATATGGCTTGGGAGCACTTCTGGGTCTAAGAACCATTGCTGGACTTGCGTTCATCGGCTTTACACGCCCACAATTCTCTCCAGTGTGTGTTGCACGTTCTAAACTCATGCCATTGTCAATTATTGTCGTAACACTTGACGGGCTCATCATTGGAGTTCTGGTTATTCAAGTCCTTCAACTTCGGCTTTCGGATAGTCCCAAGAATCAACAGTCAAGTGACACGCAGAATCACAACAGAGCGCTTACCATTGTTACGGCTGGGTTCTTCATATGGACCGCAATGAGCATCACTATGATTCTTGGTTTCGAAAGTATCATGTTACTCTTGAGAACCACAATCCCTTCGATGGGTCTCTTTGTTGTCGTTGGAATTCTGACGATCTTCGAGTATTCTCTCCTTTCCTACAATGGAGAACCATCGAGAACCCCAGAAGCTCGATCGCCGTTCGTTCTCCCACCCCCGCAGTCTCTGCAACAAAAGCCAGTGGGCGATGGCTCACCAATTGTCGGGCACAGATATACTAGCAGTGGAACCTTATTCGTGGTAAATCCTTCTGACACACCAACCGAATCACCAATTGTGATGCTAGGAGGTGGATTCAAGGCGGAAAAATCACCACTGGGTTACGGGGAAACAAAGATCACTGTCAACGCAAGGGAAGTTGGAGGAGGTGCGTCTGGTTCGAATAGCAATAACTTGCTAAGAAGTTCAAACGGGATATTTCAATATGCTGCAAATTCGAGCGAGAATGATTCGCCGGTAACGAAGCTGCGCGCACCGTCATTTAGTTTCCCCCGTCAAATCCCCTCTCCGACCATCCAACCTATTACCCCTCCTACTGCGCAGCAAAAGCTGTCTTTGTTCAAACGTGGGAAGCCGCCTGTCAAGCAAAGCGTTCGCTCTCTAGGCATATCACAGCCAATCTTGGAAGTCAATGAGGACGATGAAATGCCATTTGCAAGAATGAAGACGATAGACCTTGCTACTGCGGCAGCAGAAGAACGCACTAGACGAGAAGCAGCAGTCGACATGCAGCGACTTATTGCAAATCGTCCGGCACCTCCCCCGCCTATGATGAAGCCTGCGGAAGGTCTACTGAAGAGCATCAGTACTAAGCGCAAAGAGGGGCCAGTGAAATCTCACAAGTATAAATCTTCGATAGACAGTATGTCAAGCAGTAGTTCGAATGTTAGCTCAGGAAAGTCTATGGAAGCAAATGGTACCTCAACGTCGGCATCTTTATCACCTGGGCGCGACGAAGTAAGAAGACGGTCTCCAAGAGCCTCTCCAAATGCACAGAGCTTCGAAGCTTTCGATGAGAAGCCCATCCGGTTGATCTCACCCCTTAAAAGAAACCCGTCGGCTGGATTACCTGATGGACCTCGACCAAACATAACATCAAATCCCCGGCCAATAGCGAATTCTGAACCTCAGAGAATTATGTTTGTGAAGGATATCATATACGATGAGCCCAACGTCGTGCAGTCAATCATTGATAGTGCAAGGACACCTTCCAAACCCTGGACTAAAGCACAAGAATACGATCTTCACTCGGCAGATTCCATGATTCATCGGCCAAGACCATACCGAAGGAACACAGAGGAGGATCGAGCAATATTCCCTGCAGAGCCACATCATCGACGTACCAAGTCCGGAGGATCGGTTATGAGCCGCAAATCAAACTTGTTCCATATTTCCGGAGATCCAGAAAACTTGCCGCCACTTCCTCAGCCTCCAACTTCAGCTCGAGAGCTCAAGAAACTTCTTCCGAATGGTACGAAATCTATGACTGTTGATGAGAAGATCCAACTACTTTTTCCAGCTCCCCCTGAGACCCCCAGAAAACACCAAAGACGTTCTTCTGTACCAGCTGTGCCAAGAATTCCCTCCGCTATTCTCGCAGCTGCAAGATCAAGTGAATTAGAGGATTATGATGTTGTGCGGAGCAACAGGATCTCAAAACGCTCCACCATCGCCTCAATGTCGGGCACACTTGCCCCGCTGGTACCCACTGTTCCAGCTCTCACTCCTGATGATCCAACTTATCGATTTAGTGCCGATACATATCGCTTCATCACAGAAATGGTCCCCGTGCCCTGGATGCAGGAAATGCCAAAGTCTGGAAGTAATAGACGAAGCTCTCTTCTGGAGCCGCAATTTTATGAGGATGAACAAGAGAGCATTCATGATTCGCCACTGGGAAAATCTCGACAGATCAGTCATACTTCAATTGCTGATACAGCCTGGGAGTCATTGCATTCACCAACTCTACCAATTGATGTTAGCAAGACATTCAAGGCTGCTCCAACTTTATTCAAGGGCGGCAAGAAGGCTGACACACAAAACTTGTCTCGTGTGTCTCGTGATCTACCCAGTGTTCCTCAAGAAGAAGAGCGTGAGGACCAACAGGAATTCATGACTATTATGCTTGACCCAGCAGAAGCAGCTTCGATGGTTTCCTCCACTAGCAACAACCGAATCTCGTTTCTCTTAGATGCTGGCAAATCTCTACCGGCAACTCCTGACAGTTCTGCATCAATAGACTCAAAGTCATCTACTTGGCATAGACGTATCGGCGATGAGCTTCCCACGTTTTCAGATCGCCAAAAATATCGCAAATCTAGAGCCATGCCACCGCCTGCGCCGTTGCTCTTGGGCAACACCGGTAGAAATGCTACCGTTGTTGTGCTTGAGCCAGAGCCTGTACTATTGAGTACTCCTGAGCGGGCTATAGCGGAAATTCAAGCTCAACTCAAGAAATTTGAGAATGAGCCAAGTAGAGGGTCAGTAGGGTCTCTGATTCGTCGCATCCCAGCTGGTACACCAAGTGCTGCAGAAGAGCAGAGCAATCGCCTTAAACTTCTCGAAAATCTCGAGCACGAAATGGGCCTGCAAGAGAGTCAATGGATGAAGATGCAGCAAAACTTGGATCGGAATTCTACTTCTACAGCAGGTGGCTTGCCATCACCGCCTGCTGAACAAAGAAATGCCGAATCTCAAGGTAGCCCTCGTGCTGCGCCGCAACGCAATTCGAGATCCACGAGACCAGTCTCTCGAAGAGCTCGTATCAGAAGCAACGTGTCCAAGACGAGCGAATCGGCCTTGTCAGCATCGACAACAAGCAGTGAGACATCGCGTGCCAGCGTTTGGCAGAGACGTCTTGCTGAGGCTCAAATGGAGTACTTGGAGAATGCGCCTGTACTCCTCAACAACCGTACTGCATTGAACTTCTTATCTGTTGGACACGGTCCAGCACAGCTTGGAAGCCCCACTCCACCAGATAGCTTGGATTCATGCACGGATATTGACACGGAGTCCGACAATGATGAGCATTCTAGCCCAGTCACCGCTCGTCCTATTCCAAAAGCAAAGGTGGAACCCATCACTTTATGGCAAGCTCTCTTGAAGCCTTCCAGATATGCGGAAGGAAGATTGTGGTCCCCAACATATGGTCCTAAGCATATTGTCAAATCTCCAGTATTACCAGCCAAGTCGATCAGACCATCCCAGCGCACTTTTGTGCATAGCCTCCAAATTTCAAGTACTGCCCTCTGGTCGAAGACCGCGAAGCCGTCTGCCAAGCCAAGTACAGGTCTCTGGGGCTCCAGGCCTGTCCGTCCAACTGTTGTCACAAGCAAAAAGGCTATACAGAAACCAGAGAGAAAATCTAAGCGTGCGACATTCCTCCCAGACATTCGTAAGTAGTCTCCTCAATACAGGTGATAACCAACTAATATTTTACAGTTGAATCTCCAGAACCATTACCCAATAAACGGGATACACTTGGAATATTCCAATTCCCATGGGGTGAGAGGTCTGACAATGCTGTTAGCCGGCCACAAATTATTCCGACTGTTCAAAGCAACAATTTCCCATTCATCAACAATCCCCCACAGTTGGCATTCGAAGTCGATTCTGAAATTGCTGAATATGAGTCTTCATTCTTTGATGATTATGACGAGGACTTCATAGATGATGAAGAGAGCGAGGATGACTTTTATGACAGCGAGGATGAATTTGATGAGTCAACACTATGGGAGATTGCAAACATGCTAAACTCCACGAATATACCCTCCAGAGACAGCCTGTTCCCGCCGCAACAATCTGTCATCGAAGATTACGATAACTCAGACTACGACTTCAGCGCCAGCTATGTCGGCAGTGATGATGAGCATTCGGAGACGGGACGTGAGCCTCCTGCGACTCATCCTGATGTCAAATTCCCAATTCGACCTCTGGCCAAGTCAACTCAATCAAGAGATCTATTGTGGGATAATAAGACTGGCGAGACTTCCAAGACTGTTGTTACTGGGTTGCCTCAGCCTGAATCTTCTGTATGGCAGAAATATGTTCCTTCTGGGAAGGATATCACGAGAACGAAACCTCGCCCGGAAAGCCGTATTGGAAATCTAGAGACAACAGATATGTGGAGTTCACCAGAACTTTCTCTTCCAGAGCGGCATACTTTCTGCCTCTGGAAAACTAGACCGGCCTCTGTCGAGTTGCAGTTTACCGAGCTTCCTTTCAGTGCGAAATACCTATGGTCTCCCAAGAACTCATCGAAATCTGAATCATCAAGATTTTGGCTTGCGGATACGTCCATTATTGCTTGTCCAACAATGGTCGAGCCTGTCATAGCTCCTCGACAGGTGAAAGCACGTCGTTTTGAACTCTCAGGACTTCCAAAACTGGAATCAAATGATCTTTGGATCAATTCAATGCGTCCGATACAGATTGGAAGATCTCACCTAAGAATGTGGAGTCAGACAAACATTGTGCGATCTCATGCTCCCACCATATCCTCTCCACGGAAGTCCGTGGGGTCAAAGTCACGTGATGACGACATCTTATTGTGGACATCGACCCCGAAGGAGGTCCAGACTTTGGCGAAAGGTCTTTTCACTCCATCTCAAAGTCGATCGGACTTCCGTGTGACGACCGCGATTCCAGCTGCCCTGTCTATGGTGCGGGCTCCGCGTGCCAAAAATGTAGCACTTCCAAGTTTGAAGACCCGTGAGATCTGGACATCTCCTTCACAACAGACAACATCTACTAGGTCTTGGATTATGGAGTCATCAAAAGCATCAGAAACCGCAAATGTAGGGAAATCGATGACTGGTGCCCGTATGTGGTCTGCTCCAGAGAAGCGTCTTAGTATTGAGACTCCCGGTCTTTTCGATGCACGGATCCCAAGATGCGACTTCCGCATATCATCCAATGAACCTGCCACTCTCACTGCGGTCAGAGTTCCTCGAAAGTCAGATTTCAATCTTCCAATACTTGAATCGAAGCATTTATGGAGAAGCTCTAAAGTCATTGCAATTGAGCATCACTGGGTGACAGAGTCATCTGTTCGGCCTATCAGCCCATCCTTGTACTCACCTTCATCTGATTCGGAGAGATCAGACCGATCTTCTATGGCATCGGAGACAGCATCTATTGCATCTGTCAGCACTAAAGCATCATCAATCTGGAGCACCTTGGGCAATGCTGCTGCCGTAACCGTGAAGAAACCCTCTTGGTGGGAGTCCAAGTCGAAGAGAACGCCGTCGCCTCCTCGAGATGCTGGAAGAGCAGAGAACCAAGATCGACCACAGATTCCCGTCGGCCGAGCTCAAAAACCTGCAAGTGGACCCTCTCGGGACTCGAAGATTCTTGCCAACCGTTCCATGTGGGAGTCTGTGGACCAACAGCCTGCCGTTGTACCTTCTATCTCCAGAAAGGTGTCCTTAAAGCGTGGTGTTAAGGTAGAGGCATCGGTCAATGCGACTCCTTCTCAAAACGCGATTCTGAAGCCAGTCTCAAGTGTGAATCGTTACGATCAATCACACCGTGGCGCCACTCCTTCCGAGTGGGCTTCAGCACTCGAAGAAGCTCGTGCTCGACGGGCGTTTGACCTCTGGTTGGCAGCACCTGTGGAGTTGATAGCACCAATTACCGCAAATGTACTCTGGACTACCCCTCCTGCAGCCAGAGCATGCCGACCAGATATGTTCGCTACCAGGGTCGAAATGGTCAAGAAAGTTTATAGCGCTCAAAGCAGTCTTCCCGTTCTTACCTCTTCTAAACTTTGGGAGGCGAAAAATACTGCAGTATTGCCAGAATACAACTGGGTTCTTATCTGCTCTAAATCAACCGTCACAGAGGTCACCGAGCGAGGTACCATGTGGACTGTTCCCGTTAAAGGTCATAGCCGTCAACGCAGTCTATTCATCGATGCGATGGACAGAGTAGTGAGACGCAGATCCCCAAAACCAACCATGGATCTCCCTTCGCTGGAGTCTGCTCAATTCTGGAAACTTAGTGATGTTACCAAAGTCTCTCGCGATTGGATCACCGAATCTTCGGCTCAAGCTGCCGCAAAGACTGAGTTTCCAATTGCGTCGCCAAAGCCCATCAAGCCAAGTCAGACGTGGGTAGCTCCCCAGCCCCTTGAGGCTCTCGAGGCTTTGATTGGCAGCAGTGTGATGTGGAGCTCGGAAAGCACTCATCGATGCAGCCCGAGCTTGTTTTCGGGCATCAAGCCTGAGCCTATAAAGCGTACGCCAAGTCAAAAAGCACATGCGCTCAAGAAACTTGAGAGTGACACGTTTTGGCAATCTGCGGATGTGTCTGAAGAGAAAAAGGATTGGATACATGTGTCTGTTGTTCCTGTCCCTGATGAAGCCCAACTGTGGACGCCGCCTGTACTGCGTGTGGTCCATGTTGATGAGAAGATGTCTTTATGGAAATCGCAAGTCGTCGAGCATGTCGAGGAGAAGACTGTGTTTACGAATCCACATGGTCCTTGGGTCAAGGCGAAGAGGGTTCCAAGCCCGTTGATGAGTGTTGAGAGTAGGGAGATGTGGAGACCCAGTCATGAGATCCCAGAAAGTCCGAAGAATTGGTTGATGACGAGTAGGTTCTCAAAGGTACAATTTAGATATTGAGTTTGGGTGGGATGAGATTGATACCCGGTATATGGGAATTTGTAAGCAGTAACGTAGCCACTTTGATATGATGGAAGTTCGTTTGTCCTAGTTTCACTTGAATGCACTCCAATTATACCACTGTGAAACGCTCAAGAATAGAGCCTTACAATCATATAAGAAAATTAATTTGAGAAAACGAATTATTGGAAGTTTACATATAGTATATCGGCAGAAAACCTATGTGCTTTTGTGATAATTACTCCTGTATCTGGTTCTATGGGATAGCTATGTAACAACATTGTCTAAGTAGATGCTATTTCCTGTTGCCATTTCCTTAAAGCGTCAATAGCCCATTTGGTATCAGGATGCTCAAGCCCTAATACCTTTTTCCGCAAATTGACACAAACTTGCAATAGCAATACTGCTTCCTTGTTCCGATGTTGTGATTTCATTGTAGAGGCCAAATTAGCCATGCTAATCAGCGTATAAGGATGCTCGTGTCCCGATAATCTCTTCCTCATCTCTAGGACCTGCACTTCCAGCTCCTCGGCCTCCTTCAGTCGTCCTTGATTGACGTAAGTCGATGCTAAGTTACCCATGCTGGTTAGCGTGTCAGGGTGATCTTGGCCTAACACCTTCTTCCTCGTCTCTAGGACTCGTACTTCTAGCTCCTCAGCCTCTTCCCACCGTCCTTGGCCCAAATAGATCGATGCAAGATTCCCCATGGTCGTTAGCGTATGAGGATGCTCTTCGCCTAACTCCTTCTTCCTCGTCTCTAGTACTTGTACTTGTAGCTCCTCAGCCTCTGTCCATCGTTCTTGGCTCATGTAGCTCCATGCCAAACTACTCATGCTAGTTATTGTGTCAGGATGCTCTTGGCCTAACAACTTTTTACTTGCCGCTAAAACTCGTACATCTAGCTCCTCGGCCTCTATCAACCGTCCGTGGACCCGGTAAATCGATGCCAGATTACCCATACTGTTTAGTGTATCGCGATGCTCTTGACCTAACACCCTCTTACTAGTTTCTAATACTTGCACTTCTAGCGCCTCGGCCTCTGCCCACCGCCCTTGACCCAGGTAAATCCATGCCATATAACCCATACTAGCTAGCGTGTCAGGATGCTCTTGACCAAACACCCTCTTCCTCGTCTCTAAGACTTGAAATCCTAGCTCCTCGGCCTCTGTAAACCGTCCTTGGTTCCGGTAGATCAATGCCAAATCACTCATGATAGTTAGCGTTTGAGGATGCTCCTGGCCGAGCTCCCACTTTCTTGCCTCCATTACCTGACGAAATTGTTCTTCGGCCTCATTAAATCGCCCGTCTTTCTCTAAACACCATCCAAAAACCTCGAATAATTTCAGTTGAACCCGGTTTCCCTTGTTGGAACGGTTATACCGAAGGATATAGTCAGCATGAGGTAGATAAGTTCTCCATACTTTTCTGTTACTAAAGTCTTTTTGTGGGAGAACATCTGTTAAGCGGACAATAGCAGTCTCGGTCCACGTTGATAACAAGTTTCTCTCTCTTAACCAGCTGCGAGTCGCAAGATGAACAAGTCGATGGATATCATATATATTACTCTGATTTCTCTCAGAAACGAATGAGTAAGACTTGAGTATTGAAAGAGCATTCAATCCTTTGTGTTTTGACGGAGCAGCTGGCAGTAATGATTGGGGGATGTCTTTCGGGCTAATGCACGACATGAACCATAAATAGTCTGCGGCAAGTGAATCTCGCTTCTGGATCTGCTTGAAGGATACTAGCCACGTGGTCGCAATGGGGTTTTTTTGATGCTTGTCGTCGCGCCAATCATCCTCGAAATCCTCACTGAGGACTTCAACGACGTTCTCCTCGGTATCTTGTAGAAGGGACAAGTAAGTTGAGATTGAAATATCGTGAATGTTGATATATGCAGCTGCTTGCACAATTGCAAGTGGAAGGAATGTAAGCTGTTGAAGGAGCTCCCGTGTATTCTGAAGGTCATTCAAGATCTCTTGTCTCACAAGTAGGTTACTAAATAATTGAGTAGCGACATCTTCTTCCATATGGCTGACCTCTATAATGTTTGTCGAGGCAAAAGAAACGGCGACTTCACGAGTTCGAGTAGTAAATAGTACACAGCCTTGACCACTTCTCGGTATGTAGTCAATCAGGCGTGGCGACTTGTTGGACTCATCTTTTTTGAACCAGATGTCGAAGTCATCGACATTGTCGAAAATCATTAGCCATGAGCCAATATTCGTACGACTGAGATGCTCCTTTACCAGCTTTTTAACATCAGTATTCTTCTCGTTGATTCCGGGTACTTGAAGCTGATCACCAATTTTCATGAATGTCTGCTCAATACTTTCAACGCTCATCGCAGAAAACCAAAAGACTGAAACCTCCGGATTTCGATCTCGAACTCGGTAAGCCAGCTCAAGGGCAATCTGAGTCTTACCCACCCCACCAAGACCCATCAATGCAGCTTTCGTAAAGTGACCTTTCAGAAATAGATCATCCTCTAGCTTCGTGAACTGGTCTATCCGACCAATAAAATTCTGATTCCTTTCAAAAGGGACAAGCCATACAGGTTGTACTGAAGGTGCCGTAGCAATTCCATGATAGCGACCAGAGACAAAATCAGGTCCTTTTTGAATGATTCGTTCAATTTCTGGGAGCAAAAGTGCAAAATTCTCATCCTCTATCCCAGAAAACTTGTTGAGGCCTGAATGATCCGTTTGCAAGTAGATCATTCGTTTCCCGCGGATTGCAGCAGATTGCTTTTGTACAGTCTAACGTTCATTAGTGTTGTTAAACAGTACCATTTGAGAGCGAAAAAGTCAAACCTGAACCTTCCAAGGCCCATACCTCGAGCCTTCATTCTCATAGTAGCATACGATATCCCAAGTCTGGTAGCTATGCCAAAAGTCGACAGAGAGGTTGTACAATTGCTCGGAGTTTCGTTGCAGCTCTTGGAGAAGCTTGTCGTCCCCACCGACTGCCTGAGAAATCCACTCGCCATACTGGGCTAGGTCACTACCATCGAAAGGAACTCCGAGGAATATGATACCTGCGACTGCTTGTCGGATATTAAGACACTCAGGTCTATGGACTGCAGCGACCAATGCCTTTGAAATTAGCGTCTATATAGCGACAAGGAAATAGAGAACAAACCTGTTCGATAACGAGACCCCCAAGACTATGCCCGATCAGGAGGATGGGTCTTCGATGATCCTATTCGTATTAATAAGTAATTGTTTTCAGACAGATTGATACATACCTCAAGGTTTTGCCTATACTGCAACAAAACTTCCAGAAGTTGATCCCCACAACGCCTTAGGTTTGTTTTCCCTCCTTTTTTCCAGCCAGATTCATAGCTGTACGTTGCGATACGGGCATTTGGAAAATTTCCTGGAAGCAGATCACGAAGCCACATAATTTCTGCTTCGCTCGAACTAGCATCTCCGTCCCTCTCTTTTCCCTTGTATAAGCGGTGTAATAAACGTTTACTTCTACTCGACTTAGACTCAATCTTGAATGAGCCTTTTCTGACCCAGGTATAGTATGGATGGGCACCGAGCCCTTGGACTGCCACGATACTTGGCTTTGTAAGCAGCGATCTTTGAATGGGAGCACTACATCACTACATACTCAACATTTGGCGTTGACCCGTCTCCTAGCCCAGTCGACCATACATTCAAGCCGTTCAGCTTCACTGTTTCTTTGGTGCAAGCCATGGCTTATGATCGTATCATCTCATGGAGCATGAAAATGGAAGAACTTGGATTTTTCGAAGGTGTTGATGCGTAAGGCTGTACTCATCCGAGTTTGGTGATTTATGGCACAGCCTCATAGACTGCAGCAGCATCATAACAGCCCCCTGTAGATATCACGAGGCGTGCTTTTAATAATCAACCAATTGGACTTTTTACCGAACTAATCAACAATCCTAAAAATCGCCTTGATAATGCAGATTGCTCCATATCATATTGACCGATCTGTAGTTGATATAAACAGGTTAACCTGGCGAAGCCCATTACGCGAACTGTGTACACACATAGCTGAAGTTTTTGGCCACGATAATCTAGAGCTCATTATGTATGCACTAATGAACGACCCTCAAGTCATTACTTATTACCCTCAATTATTCGTTCTCTCATATATGACCTTGGAGTCTACAGTAACCTTTTGCGTAAATACCGCTCTCGTAACTTATTAACATGCTCCAGTATATTCTTTGGATGATTGTGCCTACGGCTTCCAGAGACTTTTAATGGCATGCATCAAACATAATCTAACATATCCAGGAGTTCGTATTCGAGTCCAACAACTTAGTAGAGGAAACCGGATAATAGTAGCTTGCTGCCTTGGGTAAGTAGCGCTACACATGTCGAAGCACCTGTTCTTCAAAAGGAGTGTCTACACGCACCTCAATTCGAGACCTGCCCTCTATGTTGTTGAAAGGCACAATATTATTCAGGTACGTGCAGTTCTTCAAAAAGACAAAAAGCTGTTCGAAGCCACAAAAATTAAAAGACATTACCTTCTACCGCCACTTTCACAACTCTTCCATAACATAGTGTAGCAACGCAAGAGAGTAAATGTTTGGTTACAATACAGCTATCCCGCCCGTTAACCTTTACTCCATGCTCTAATACATTTTCATCTATGCTTCTCTTCTCTTGATGCCCACCCAACACTCCTTTGGCTTCTTCGAGAACCCCTCATGACTCTCCAAAATTTCCTGATGCAACAGGAATTCATATCTCCTAAAGACTGTTCCCAGAATAAGTGCCAGCTCCATCTCTGCAACGTTCCTACCCACACAAGCCCTGGGACCATAACTGAACGGATTAAAAGCAATCTTCTGCCTCTCACTCAAATTGAGCCATCTATCAGGCTTGAATTCCTCCACATCCGGGCCCCAGATCTCCGCAAGATGGTGAATAGTGTATGATGGTACCGAAAGGACCGTGCCCTGTGGGAAATGGGTGCCTTGGAAGGAGACCCCAGTGGGAGAAGTAACGATACGAGGAAGGCCAATGGAGGACGTAGAGTGCATGCGCATGCCCTCATCTATGCAGCGTTTGAGGTAAGGCAAATTACGTACGCTCTCAAAGGTCGCTACTTCAGTTCCGGGTGGGATAGCGGTGTCGAGCTCGGCTTGCAGCTTGGGAACGATCGTACCAGGTGCAGCACGTTCTCCGTGCAGGATCCAGTAGAATACAGCACAGCTGGTGTTGGAAATCGTGTCAGAGCCCGCTATCAACTGTGTGAGTGCTTCGGCGGTCACTTCAGCCCGGTTCATGGGGTTTCCTTCTGCGTCTTTGCCTTGGAGAAGGCGACCTAGGATGTCTGTTCGTGGCTGGTCTTCCATCTGTCCCTTTTCGGCGGCATCAATTCGAGCGGCTACAGCTGCTACAGCCATTCCGTTGAGGTTCCGTATGGATTCGAGACCTTTTGTGAAGAATGGATCTGGGATCCAGGTTCCAAGACGTCGTAAAGCTGGTAGTAATCCAAGTGTCGAGGATACTTCTCCCCGACGATTCAGGGTCTCTACTGCAGGCGCATACCTAATGGGACCCCCGATCTCCAGTTGTACCTCGCACTCATCTCGCCCCTTATCAACCATGCCAAAGGGTGCGCCAAAAGCTAAGTCACCTATGATATCGAAACTAGGGTAATCGTAAATACATGTACATAACGCTTGCAAAAAATGGACTATAGAAGGGTTCGACTAACGCGAGATAAGAATACCAAGGCATCATATTTAATTCAGTGTAACCTGTCTTCGTGGGAATTGCAGAGATGCGATCAAGTTGTATGACCCAGCGGTAGAGGTTCGATGCCATGTGTATTTCAAAAGCCCCAACGGATTTGGGAGAGAAAGCATGAGCAATTATCTTGCGCTTTCTGGTGTGATCAGCGCGATCTCGAGTGTTGAAGACACCTGGAACGCCTGAGACAAATGCTTCGTAGAAATGACTGTGTTAAATTAGCTCTAATGCTGTTCACGCAGAGTTCGGTAACTTGCTCTTTGAGAAATCCGTTTCCATGACCATAGACTGTAACCAATGCTTTCTCGTCGGCAATAGATACATGATTGAAGCCTACTCGGACGATTTTGCCGTATTTTCGGTGTGCCCAATCAACTGCAGCATATTTTTGACCATCTCGAGCTGATAACGCCAGCCAAATATTGGAGAACTTGGCTGAAATTGGGCCTGGCACACATGAGAGAGACTTATATGTTGTGAAGTATGGTAGGAAATAATAAATGGATAAGTAAAGAGGAATAAGAATGAGTACCCATGGAGTCAAGAGGAAATCAATAAGAGCCATGTCGAAATTGGCAAATTCTCAATTGTAGGTTTTCAAAAAAAAGGAAATATGAAGGAATATCTTGAAGTTTATATTGTGATGCAGCATCTGAAGCAGCGATAATATAACTTCTACTTAACCTTTACCCACTCGGATCAAACATACACCGTGAAGTTATTTAGACTTCACATCGAGATATGAACTGATAGAGCGTCGTGTCTGGATCCGATTTTCCGTCCACCATAATCAGCGTATGTAGGTATTTGCTCAGGTACGATCTTATCAACCCCATCTTTGTCTGCGGTTGTTCAATTGAAAGACTCCGCGTAGTAAATAATGCGGGGGTTGTGCAGAATGATAGGCAAATCTGGAGCCGGGAGAAGTGGGGGGAAGCGGGCGAGTCATGCTCAGGCCCGCGGGGTGGGTTGATAAGATTGAGCGAGATAACGATTAAAGAATAAGAAAGCTCGTGCTGAGCTTGAAGTCACATGATCGAGGTATATATCTCTATGTGGATGCACTTCTTCGGGGTTTCCCTGATGAACCGCAAGGGTTCAAGTACTGTACTATATGTGCTCTAAAGATGGCCTGAGAGCCATTAAAGCCATACGTATCTGAAGATTTGTATGGCCTTTCAAAGCCTTGCATTTATCAAGAGTTATATTGTCATATAGAGTTGGACGGGGATTGCAATCCGTATAGTTGGTGAGAAGCATAGACTTATCGAAAAGTAATGTCATTAATAAGAGTCGTTGAGTTACTTACTACATAAAGCCACATGGTTTCCACATTATTGTCTTTGACAGAAGACTGGTGTCGGTAGTAGTGCCACAATTCATCTCATCCCAAATAATCCACATATTAGACTTCAGTGTTCGAATCTTTGGACGCTAGCTGGTGGAATAACTGCCGCCCCCTCTGCCTTTCAGGCCAATCTAGAATATGAGCATATTTGGTTTTGACGTATTGATTATGCTAGACTTATTTATGGAGTCTCTCAGTGTTAACATTTCGTATGAATGCTCTAAGGATTTTGAATGGCTGATCGGCATCCTCTCACTTCCTATCCCTATATGCCGCAACAATTTCTCGATAATATTGCAGATGACGCGGTTTCTTAAACCTTCACTATTTAGACCCTGAATACCGGCGGGCTTACCTTTCCATCGATCCCGCAACAATCCAGACTCAAGTCCATAGCTTGATTATGTTGTGCTAAGGTTTTAAAGACACCCTTAACAACGTAAGCATAATCTTCTCGCACCCCTCTTTACATTCTGAGTACGGATTGGTCAATATGTGTAGTTCTATTTCTCGTTCGAGTTAGCAATCCAAATACAGAGGATCATTTCGCTGAAGTCGCTGTAGATCTATCCACCCATTCGGTTGACCGTTGAATATGCTTTTGCGCTTGAATATAAGCTTCTTTACTTTCAACATGTTTTAAGCTACTTATAGTATCGTGAATTCTCGGTTTGAATGTGTTCCGAAATTAAATCTACGACATCCTCTTATATCGATGCGTATGCGCCTCTTCCAGTGAAACGTTTTTTTTTTTTTAGCTATCGTTGTACTTCACTGCTTTTCATGGAAAATCCCGCAATTATCTTCAAAGGGATAAGTGTTATTTATTTTGATTTTTGAATGTGATGTGATTGAAGTTAGTGCCTCAATTACGCTCTGGTAATAAACAGACTGTCCGTTGTTAATGCATTTGAATAGATCAGAAATTCCCTACAAGGCTGGATACGGGATAGAGGAGCCCTTGTTGATGCATCGATGTCTGCCAAGCCATGTAAGTAAAAATAAAATGTACGAATGGGAGTTCTATTTGGAATCTTCGTATGACGACACATTCGTTCAAGAAGATGTCTTGACTACCTAGCATCATGTTCAAAGGTACTTTTTTGTAACAAATACAAAATAATCGAGATAGAGTTTGGATGTCAGCGTGTAGAACGTCATTCGCGCCTCTACTCTCAGCCAGTTAGCTGGCTTGACTTCTATTAATGATGATGAATATGATGACCGAGATGCTCTCGTGATCCTCAAATCTATGTACCCTTCGACCGCGACCTTTTGTGGCTTTCAATGGTTAAGATGAGACTTACAACTGAGCTTAGTTGGTCCTTTGGGGTGATCATACCAAAGATTCCTAGAAGAATATGCCATATAAAGAAACCGATACTTCAGCAAAAGTCTACACTGGCAAAAAAATTCCATGAGAAGCTTGAAAACCACTTCATACATTTGTAAAGCTTTTTCAAAACAGCAAACATGAAGTTCCAATCACTTTTCATTCTAGCAAGTGTAGCTATCGCACATCCTCTTGTTACAAGAACATGGTATTCATCAAACTCAGATGATGGAGACTGGACTCCATCACACTACGGCAAATCACCTTCCGCTTCATCCCCGGCGACTCCATCGTCAACAGGCATCTCGGACGTCACTATCCTCCAGTACGCTCTTTTCCTCGAGCATCTCGAGAATGTCTTCTATAAGGGCGCACTTGGCAATTTCTCAGAAGACGAATTCGTCGCAGCCGGCTTCTCTCAGGCATATTATACGAACCTACAATACATCGCCCATGATGAAGAAGCTCATGTCCTCCTCCTTGAAGGTGCCATCACCGCTGCTGGCGGCACTCCGAACCAAGCCTGCACCTACTCATTCCCATACACTGATGCCAAATCATTCGTGACGCTAGCATCAGTCCTTGAAGGCGTTGGCTCAGCCGCATACCTTGGCGCCGCGCCCTCAATCGCATCAAAAGCCTACCTTACCGTTGCTGGCTCCATCCTTGTCACTGAGGCTATCCACACGGCCATTCAACGTACCAATATAGGCGAGATTGGCCCTGCCAATCCATACGGCTCGTCTCTCACGTTCAACTCTGTCTATACACTAGCCGCTGCATTCGTCACGATGTGTCCATCTACTAATCCAGCCCTTCCTTTCGTGGCTTTCCCTACTCTCACTGCCTTGACGACCGGATCTGTAAGCCCTGGAATGGATTTCAAGTTTGATAAGTGGGGTTTCAATGGCACGAATGCCTATATCACTTGGGTTAATGGCCTGACCGTTGTCAGTTCCATCGCTACCGTTAATGGAGACGAGCTGGATACTACTGTCCCCAGCGTTATTCAAGGTGGCCAGACGTATGCGTTCCTTACGAACACAAACCTCACTGCTTTTGACGAGAGTCACGTTCTTGCTGGCCCGGCTATTGTTGAGGTCACGCCGCAGCCGCCGACTATTGATCCGAGCATCTTGTGATCTGTTTGATCTATGGAGCTTGGCCCTTTCGTCAGACTCATACTTCGAGGGTTAGTCAGGAGTATGGATGGAAGTAGTTCTCTTATGTGCTTCATATTTCTCAAGTGTGCTCCAACACATTCATTTGCTTTGAATCTCCATGTAATTTTCCTGGAGAAAAAGCTTTTTGTCGTTGTATCAATCATCAAAATAAATAATATAAATATCAAGTAGTTGAGATGCAATAAAAGAGAGTACATATGTGTCTAGAAATGACATGCTGACTTTGTTGTGCCAATTTTTCGGATTTATGTATACGTCCGTCAATGATTCGGCTAAGCTTACGGAGAATATGTGATAGGCTGCGTTTGTGAAGCAGCCAATATCAAGAAGCTTATCAAGATCAGATTTCAAATTCTTGAGTTCGGCTTTTAAAAGTGGCATTCTCATCTCGATGGTTGTGTTACGAGAATAGATGCTTGCATTTCCCCTTTCTGCTCATGATCTTCATAATATTCACCATGGGTGCAAACAGACCATTTACCCCAGGAAATGTAGTATCTTGGCTGATCTAGATTTTGAAGATCGTCTTCTGTGGATCCTGTGATGTACTCAGACTTGTAGAATCAGAAGATACCTATTAATCAGCACGTGTACTGGCATGATGGGATTTGACAAGATCGTGGTCAAACTTTGCTCTTGAGCGTGAGGAATAGCTACGCATGCACTTTTGAAATCTGCATGTCAGACTCTATCCCTGCACCAAATCCCCACAAATATGAACCTCGACTTGTTGCCCTCCGTCCACTCGTATGCATTCCATTCAGGTGCGTAATGAAGTTCCAACCAGTCCGAGTGGCTGAAAGCCGTCATCGACGAAAGTGGGCCGTCAAGTCAGACCACTTTGTAATGAAATTAGAGACTGATGAGACCATAACAATATGGTGAAGTTCCTCTTCCAACGTGTCTGCAAACAACGCACAATAGGAGCTTTACGAATATAATAATAATGAGAGAGCCCAGACCCGGGCAGATGCGTGATCTTGCTTGATTGCTAAGAAGTTCGTACCTGAGACCAAATGTTTTCTTGAGAGCATAAGACTGCTCGTCAATTCTTTTCCTTCTCTTCCATTCTAGAGTGTTATTTCTTGGGAACTAACTTTGATGTGGTGGCCTGCGTGCACCCACACCGACACGAAACGAAAAATATGCCTGAAGATCAAGGCCATGATGACCTTTTCCCAACCTATTCTCCGAGGCAGAAGCAGAAGTCCAAGTAGAAGCGTCTCGGTCATCTCGAAGCGGAGAAGATATCTACGAAAAAGAACAACGTCAACAACAGAAACTCGATCGTCATCAAGGCTACTAGATTCCTCAACGTGCACATCCGCGGAGGCCGTGGTTCCTCGTCTCAGTCTCATCGCTCTCACGCTTTGTTACGAGTCTTTTGTATCTCGCTCAATGTCTTTTCAGCTTTCCATGTAAGTGGTACCCAATCCTCACATACCTTGGCCCCCCCTTCGTATTTTACACCCCTCATGTCTACTCCACTCCACTCCCCTCCCCTTCCGGTGTCTACGAGTCTACGGGGTATTGCAACAAGCAAGAGAAAGCACACAATCACACACGTTCACTGTCGTCCATAGAAACGAGGCGCTCAGCTCCTCTCCACCCTGGCCCGGCTTGTCTCCATTACCGAAGTCAAATATTGGGAGTTGTACAGTACCTACAATACAGCCTGTCAGTACAGAGTACAGAACAGACATAACTTTAAGTGTGCCTCCAGGGCCAGCCAGCGCTGGTACTTGCCCCTCGGCCAAGGGAAAGAGGCTTGAGCTCTTCACAGAAGATGCCGAAGTCTTACTACTCTGCGCATGTTAGTCAGTACTCCGTAAGGTGCTGGGGTACAATAATAAAGACTTACCTTACTCCATACTCAAAGCTTGTGCTTGGCAATTCCTGCGTGCTCATTTGGCTGTCATATGGCAAATCTCGTCAAGATTCATTCTTGCATCCTGATCGGATACTCTACGGCACATACTCAGATGCACAGCTCGATTACTGGCCGTAGCAATAAAAAAACAAAAGCCACCACCTTACTACTCGAACATCCACAAGCACTACTGCCACTACCACTCAATTCAGCCCGACAGCAGCAGCTGCGGTCGGCGCCACCACCTCCGCCGACTCAATCGCATCTTTATCTCGACGTCGTCTTAAAGATCCTTATGCTGACCATTTATCAAAAGCTGATTCTACCACAAATGCCCCGGTAGCGTACCGTCCGGTTGGGGTCATGATCTGGTACTTATTGTACCCATTCAGAGGGTGGGTCTTCCCGCAACTGACAGGCGGCGGCAGCGGACAGTGACGGAAGCTCGATCTTCATAGCTTTGTCTCGTCCGCTTCAATCGCCCGCAACGTATTGAGCTGACAAGATGCTGCTGCCAGGACTACCGAGCCACCTGTTCTGTCGACTAAACACCCTCTACGACAAGCCTTTGTCCGTTATGGATCTCGAGCGGCGAGGCATCCCGTCATCACTTTACTGATCTCGGTGGCAGCTGGTGCCATCTTGATATTTCCTTTTCCATTCCTATACACTAATGACTTCACTCATGGATCATCGAACCTCCCTGGCCATGTCTGGACCTCGGCGCATCCCTTCGAAGGTGATGCGAACACCAAAGCCGATGTGGTCATGCGATCGGTATGGGTTCATGGGGATTACATGAAAGCCTTGGCGCCGGACGTTTTGTACAATGCTCTCGAAATCCAAGACGCACTTTTAGGACCAACAACCAACTTCGATCCACGTGTAACCCTCGAACAGACGGATGAGTTCGGGGACTTGGCACTAAGAAATTCTCTACATGCGCTTAATGGCCTGCACAATCAGTCGTGGTTCTTTCACTCGCCGCTACAATATTGGGACTCTTCTATGGAGCAGCTTCAGCAAGATACCGATATCGTTGGCACCATAAACCAGCGCGCTCATAAACCCACATCCGTCAATATCACTTTACGACCTTCAGTTGTGTTCAGCGGCAAGAGATTTGAGGACCACAAATTAGTCGCCGCTGATGCCTTAGTGATCACTTTAGTTCACATGCTGGACTCGCCAGTTGGGCGAGCATGGGGAGAAAGAGCCCAGAATCTAGCAAGTAGTGTTGCAAAGGAGAAGTGGGAAGTATATCCCCATGACGGCGTGCCCGTGAATAGTCAACTCTACGAGTTCAGATTTCAGCCTCTATCGTTCCTTGATGATGTGCTTCTTGGCATTGCTTACACCCTGACCACCTTGTACTTTTTGCTCAGCTTGACTAAGCTTCGTGCATTGAAGTCAAGATTTGGTCTGATACTTGCAGTCATGACGCAGATCGGCGTCTCAATTTTGTCTAGCTTCACTTTATGTGCCATCTTCAAAATCGATCTGTCCAAGATTCCTCGAGAAACTTACCCCCTTGTTGTTCTTACCATTGGATTGGAGAACATGTTCCGACTTATAAACGCTATCATCCTGACACACCCCGGAAATACGACACCATCGCGAATATCTGAAGCCTTGGGGAACACAGGTTACATCGCCATGGCCGGGGTTAGTCAAAACCTTGTTATTTTATGGATACTTTCCAAAGTTGTGTCCCCAGGGGTAGCAGCTTTCTGCACCTTTGCTGCAATCGCCCTCACTTTCGACTTCTTCTATCTCCTGACCTTCTTTGTAGCTGTGCTGAGTGTTGAAGTTCGCCGAACTGAATTAGCGGATTCGTTGTTTCGGGCAACCAAGAGAAGGACCCGCAATCTATCAATAAGCTCAGAAATTCGACGCGAACGCACCACGTGGAAGAACGTTTTGCTTAAAGCCGATACTCCTTTATCGACACGGATTTCCGGAACTGTTGTGATGATTGCGTTTATTCTTGGTGCACAACATCACTTTTTCGATCAAGATCGTCCCACAAGCACAATGACTCGATTTTTGAAGTTGCTTTCCTTCGATTCCACAGCGTCAGATTTGCAACACGATAACCCATCGATGATTGTAAACCAGGCCAGAACACCACAGCAATGGCTCCGCCTTCAAGACCATGAGACTGCCCGTGAAGTCATCAACGTTATAAAACCCAAGGCGCACAGCTATCTGGCCCTAGTCTATGATCCTTTGATCTTCGTGCTCAAGGGTGCGAACCGTACGCCAACAGAAGAGGGTGTTCGGCTTTTCTTACCCGCAGCCTATGATTTTGTTCATCAGTACTTGTGGATCTTCGTCTCAAGTATATTCGTTGCCGTCACAGCTGTAGCATTGCTCATGAATTATTTGTTATGGAATAATACCAACGACGAAGAAGACGATTCCCGGGCCGATGACCATTCCTTACTCACTGTACGATCCCTTCACCCAGGCCATTCTCTTGATATCGTCATGCTTGTTGCCTCTCCGGGTGGCAAAGTAGCGTCAGTTGGCTTGGACCGAAGGATATGTGTCTGGGATCTCCAAGAGGAGGGTAAGAGCCATATTATGGATGTTGCTGGGGTTGTCCAAGAGAGCCTCTTCCCAGTGGCTGCGCTGACCATTGACAATTCCGGAAAGTGGTTAGCTGTGGTGTCTGCTATGGGCCGTATAGTCCTGTGGAATACCGTGGAACGTCGTGTTGTGCAAATGACAAAAGTAGAGCTCAGGGATCGTCAGCCAACAGTTTTCTTCTCTGATTCCACGGATGTTTCCCTCCTTCCCGAATTCATCCTTGTTCAACATAATGGTCAAATGGTGGATATTAACTTCAACAAACCTTGTGTTTCCGAGCTAAGAATCTGCAAGAGTCCATTAGTAACGATGCTCCCGCTGCAACAAAATAGGACAAGATCAGTCTCACAAATCGTACCACGGGTCATTACCGCCTCGCGCCACTCCTGTGTCCATATAGCCACACAGCAAGATTCAGTTTGGGTGTCCAAAGGATTCCATCTCTCAAAGCCTAGCATTGACGAAGACTTCACCTCCGTTGTGCCACTCTTGGCCCTCAATGCATTCTTGGCTGTCAGCCCACATTACGTCGATTTGATCGATCTCGAGACCCAAGCAGTAATGCACACCTTTCACGTCAAGGATGTCAAGCCGCATTCCCTACATTGCATGCACTCGAGCAGACGCCAGACGACTTGTGGATCGATTGGGCTCTATAAGCTTTCGCTTGCATACACAAACCAGGAAACAAAAGAGTGCGTACTACAAACCTACAGACCTAAGCATGGTCGGGATATGATATGTATCCGGGATGAAACCAAAAGTGGCGACCGAACATGTTGCTCTTGGGACGAGGCAAAGTCTGAAATTCACACCATGCCAAACCCAGGATCATGGGATACTATGCACGCAGGTTTCGTCGTTGGAATCCGGAAGAAAGCTGTTCCAGAATCTCCTAAGTTGGAAGTATTGAAGCAGATGAATACTGGGCTTCGCCGCAGAGGCGCTCCAAAACCCGAAAAGAATTCCCTGGAAGACGAGGACACTTGGGAAGCATGGATGCTATCCACCACAGGAGAGACGGCCTCGATACCACTAAACCCAGAAGCGCCAACCGCATCGACAAGTCTCCTAGTTACCAGTCTTGGACCTGTTTCGAAAGCTGGTCGGCGTAGCATTGCATTGGGATTTGGGAACATTGTCAAGGTTGTTTCTGTCGGCACGGAACGATTCGACCGTACCGATGATGGTAATGGTGAACTATCCTTCGCTAGCGTAGGAAGGAGAAAGCGGCCTTTGGCTGCAAGGAAGAAAAATGCTTTGGAATAGATCAATAGGTGCATTACTTTTCAGGGCGTTTTTCGGATTGGCTGGCGGCGTTTGGGACGTGGGTTATACCCAAGGCTGTGGTTAGCTATCAACATCTACAAATATGTATACATTCTTGGAGGATGTATCATTCATCGGTCATTAATATTACGTTACGACATGAACAACATGTCAGTTACTTAAATAGTAGGAGCATAAAAGAATATAAATAAATTCTTGAAAACAATGAATCACACCATGCTGATGTGCTCCACATGTGCGTGATTATTGTTGTAATGCTACGAGCTTCAATTGCTACAAACCCTCGCTGCATGTAGTCCTTTGGCCCGCTCCAATCATCTATAACTCCAACAGATGCCCTTTCCCACTCACCCACGATTTGCTCTTCCACCGATGCACAATAATCAAAAGCTGGGGAAGGAAATCCCCGGAGCCAATACCAATCATTCGCCTCCACACCACCTTTTATTTCTCTGCCGTCTGCATCCATATTCCGCATTGTCTATGCCATCTGGCATTTCTGTGGAACCGGAGAACTAGAACGCGCCAGTAACGCTAGATTTTCTCCTTCTAGACGTCGAGTACAGCAGGCGGACTTTAAGCGTGGTAAGCGACGATGGAACTCATCGCTCCGTGTGACATCGGATAAACGTCGACTCATTTCTGTCATTCTCTTGTGGCCTGCATCAGTCGCGCGGCTTGCGACTGGGCGACTGTGGTATGGTTGACGGTTGACGGTTGACGGCTGTAAGGTTTATGAATATGGTCTAGGCATTGTTCGGTTACTGGGGTCTTCGTGTCTAGTGGATTATTCACGATTGTGGAGCTATCTAGCAGTGCTGGCTATTCAGGACTGCACATTTACTTGAGCAGCTATTGGAACAGTTTGTGCATGCTACTGCTGAAGTGTGTTTGGTCCAACGCAGGGGTTGATGTTGGATACCGGCTATACTCGCCATGGCATCTCGTTGCGCAACGAATGGATCGATCAGAGGTTATACTGTATTCATGATATGTTGGTAACTTACTCCAACTTCCAAAGGAGAAAATTCCCACCTAGATTATGCGGATGAGTGATCCCAGTTTGAGTCCTGTTGGAAGTCGTGTTTGTATGAGAGTTGATTGGAGACCGAGTATGCCAATTTTGAATTGTGCATCTTCTCTTCAGTCCACACGGCCCGCACAGCAGTTCAGCCAAAAGAAATAGGATGAGGCCGCATGGCACGGTGAATAATCATATGATTACTCTAATATATATCCCTATCGTTGGAGGTTTAACGCGGCTTATGGAGAAATCTGGGGTAGGATATAATTGGGGGGCCACTTAAAGTACGACATGCGGAGGCCTGCTTCCGTGTCCTGATTAGGTTAGAGAAAGACATGTTACTCGTGGATTCTGGAGAGTGCATATATGATAATATGCAGATGGGTGCATGGAATGGGTACATGACTGGGCCAGGGGCAGTCTCACAGTCCTCGTTATAAGACATCTCGCTGGCCCACTATTACTCCGGATACCTACTTTTACCTTCTAGAATATTGTGTAGTCATTTATTGTGCTGTCGAGGGTTATCATGTCGACAAACCCAAAGAATGAGAAGAGTCAAACTCTTCACCAGGAGAGCCCTCTCCGCCGAGAGAACTCTCACGAAGATGATGTGGTACACTTCTTTGAGTCTCCCTAGACTGTATGTCGGCTGATTTGGACAGGAAGAGAAAGATGTCACCCAGGTCAAGGTGATCAAGGGAAATGAGACCTTCAACGAAGCTCTCATCAAAGAACCTCCGGCCACTTGGAGTCGTCGGTCCATGACGCTCTACCTCGCTTGCTTGGTTGGGTTCTGCTGTGCAACCTGTAACGGATTTGACGGAAGTCTCTTCAATTCATTGCTTGAGAATGACAGTTTCAAGTCATACTTCGCCGTGAAGAATGTCGGAATTTTTACCGGGATTGTATCTTCAATGTATCAGATAGGAGGTGTTGTTGCCATCCCTTTCGTCGGCCCTTCTTTGGATACTTGGGGGAGAAAGGTTGGAATGATCATCGGCGCCGTTATCATTATCGTGGGCACAGTCATCCAGGGTACTACAACTAAGACACACTCTATCCACCAGTTTATGGGAGGTCGGTTTCTCTTGGGATTCGGTGTTGCCATTGTTTCTGCTGCCGGTCCAGTCTATGTTGTTGAAGTGGCTCATCCGGTCCACCGAGGTGTATTGACTGCTTATTTTAACACATTTTGTAAGACTTCCGTCATCTTTCTTTGAAATCAATCTAACATATCTAAGGGTTCGTTGGATCAATTGTCGCTAGTGGAGCTTCCAGAGGTTCATTGACCATGAAGGGCAATGCCTCATGGATTGTGCCAGTCTGGCTACAACTTATGTTTTCTGGAATCATCTTACTTTTCATTTTCTGGCTTCCCGAATCGCCTCGCTGGCTCTACGTCAAGGGAAGATACGAAAAGGCCAAAGATATGCTAATTGAATATCACGGAAATGGAAATCCAGAGTCAATATGGGTAAGCCTTGAGCTCAGGGAATATGAAGATTACCTTGAGCTTAATGGCACAGATAAGAATTGGTGGGACTACCGGGCCCTCTTCAATACTCGAGCTGCTCGATTCAGAATGGCAGTCAACATTACCATCTCACTTTTTGGTCAATGGGCTGGTAATTGTAAGTCGATTTGATCACGAAAGGCTTGTATCATTGTTAATTATTTTCAGCCATCCTCTCTTACTTCCAAAGTGGTGTTTTAGATACAGCAGGCATCACTAACCAAACTACGCAAATGAACATCAACCTAGGCTACAACTGTGTTCAATTTGCTTTCGCTCTTGCCGGTGCCTCTGTAGTCGACAAAGTCGGTCGTCGTCCACTTCTTCTGTTTGCCAACATCGGATGTTCCATTGTGTGGATCGGAATGACAGTGACAACGTCGCAGTTTGCCAAGAATGGCGGCAACCCTCGTGCCGCACAAGCAGCCTTAGCAATGATCTATCTCTTCGGAATCGTATACTCCATCGGCTTTACTCCTCTCCAAGCACTGTACCCTGTTGAAGTCCTTTCCTTCGAGATGAGAGCCAAGGGAATGGGGTTCTCAAATTTCGCTGTCCAAGCCGGTAAGTCCTTGAGAAATCAAATCCCATCTTCTTTAAAAGAACTCAACTAACCGGGATTCTTTCAGGTTCGATGATAAACCAATTTGCGCTTCCTGTCGCTCTCGAGAAGATTCAGTGGCGCACATACATCATCTTCATCATCTGGTGTGCTATTCAGGCTACTGTCATCTACTTCATCATTCCAGAAACACGTAACCGCACTCTTGAGGAATTGGATGATATCTTCCAGGCGAAGAATCCAAGAAAGGCTTCTGTGGAAAAGAAGAAGATTGCTTTGGATAGTCATGATAACGTTGTTAATGTTGAGAAAATTTGAGCATGATTATACATGCGAGGCGTTTTGAGATATTAGGTCTATAGCTAGTAACTTGATTTATTATGTGAAATGTTTCATAACTTTCGATTCTTCTATCTGTATTATTGTGCTGTCCCCATACCCTACGGTCATAAGTGATTCAACATGCATATGATTTTATATGAACCAACAGCCATCAACTTTGACTTATTCAGTTGGTTTTATAAACTGAATGTTTTTTGTTGACGTATCATCGCTCAACGTCGTACACTTCTTTAATAGAGTTGAAATCCTTAACAATCAAATGTATATAGTCAGTGATTTCATAGCCATGATAGAGCTAAGAGTTTCAAGATTTGAAGACAAAACTCAATCAACCTTGTTACATATAGTAATTGAGTAATCATAGTTATTTCGAAAACTACATTCAAACGAATGTCCCTGGTAAATCCCAGGTCCTGTATTATTATGATTTCACAAGTAACAAAAGATATAGAATTGATTTTGATCATGAAACTTTCAATAAGATCACTATTTAATTATACCTTTCGAAGAGACTCTACATATATCATCAATATATAAGTACGAAAGATAAATTGAGCACTAAAAGCAGGATGATGCTGATATATCATCCAGTTTTTATAGACCGTTGTAAAATATCGTTACAAAGCTGTGGAGTAATTGAATTCATATATTCAATTAAATATATTCAGTCCCTGGAAGAATTTATACCCCTGATTATCTGTTATAAAGAATATGGGCGTGTCGACCTAAGATCAACATATTGCGTCATTATTAGTCGTTGACATGCTTCTCTGCTGTGTCAGCATAGCTCTCTCAGTACTCGCAGCTATTTCCCCTTCAATTTCTCTCGTCAAAGTATCCAGTCTACTAGACTTGTCAGGTTTATGCCATGCTCTCCTCCCCTTGCTAAAAATTACATCCATCTCCTCCAGTGTCTTCCCCTTGGTCTCTGGTGCAGCGACATACACATGGATGAACGCCAGCCCGTTAAAAGTTGCAAAGATCATATACATCTTCCAGTTAATATTCCACAACAAAGGAGGAACGGAGAAAGCTAAGGCGCAATTCCATGCCCAGTTCGAAGCTGTTGCCAGGGATACTGCTTTCGCGCGAATCTTGGCAGGGAAGATCTCGGCGGGATACGTCCACGATGATGGCCCCCATGTTACGGCAAATGTCGCAACAAAGAGGTAAGAGAGAACTATTATGGCAATGGATACATCTGCACATACATGAGTTAGATTGTATTCGGTTCTTAGACAGAGATAAGTTCGCTTACGTCTGTTGTTCATCACAATCCAAGTGATATCACTCAAATCCGAATTTCTCATAGAAACAGTGTTTGCTTCACCATAAACAGCTTGAAGTGCACCGCTGACGAAAAGGAGAAGGCACATAATGAATGCACCGATAAGGAGCAAAGGGCGACGACCCCATTTATCGATGTAGAGGATAGCAGGCAGGGTGAACGTAACATTTATTATGTACTGTATGGACGAGGTCAGAAGTGGAGACCCAATATTTGTGCCTTCCATAATATCTAACTATGCTTAGTAACAATATAATGGTTGATATTTCGATAAAAATACGTACAGACAACATAATACATCAAAATGTTTACACCACAAAGTTGAGACCACATCTGTATTGACATTCCAAGAATAACTCGTCTGAGCATACGGGGTTCTGCTAGCACTTTGAAGCTCGAATAGGCTTCTTCGCGCTCAAGTCGTAGCGCTTCTTCGATCTCTTGATATTCTGCGAGGACTCTTGGGTTGTCGATATCGCCGCCACCATGAAGCATTGCAAGAACTTTGATGGCTTCATCCCAACGATCTTGACTAGCTAACTGTGTATCGTCAGTATCTAGGACAGATTCATCAACAGATATCAACGTACCCAACGTGGTGACTTAGGAAAGAAGAATAGTCCCACAAACAGGATAAGACCAGGTATCATCTGTATACCCCAGGGTATCCGAAAAGCGGCTGTAGACTGATCCTTGTTGTTGGGGCCGCCATCAATCCAAGACGCACCATATCTGCAGAGCGTCAGCACTTATCCTGTGATTCAACCGACTGATACTGACTGGACAAAATACTGTATCAAGATGCCCCAAGTGATAGCCCATTGTTGCAATGCCACCACTCGTCCTCTGATTTCTTTGGGCGCAACCTCGCTCTGATAAACAGGAACGATAGAACTCGCTATTCCTACACAAAATCCATTAATAATCCGCCCCACGATCAGCATGGCCAGTCCATTACAGGCACATTGAATCCTGTTATACTTTCAGCACCCTAAATTCTAGCACATGCTAAATTAACGACTTACGTAGAGCCAAGCAACCAAAAGAGGGAAGCAAACTGAATGGCGTATTTGCGAGAGAATCTGTCGGCGATGAATGAGGATCCGAGTGCTCCAAAGAATGAGCCGGCGGGCATAGCACATGTTATACCACCTTGACGGTATGATACGGGATTCCCGAAATACCTCTTGTAAGCTTGAGTTCCAAGAACTCCGCTCATCGACGAGATTTCAAAACCGAATAGCCCACCACCTGTGATCTCAGCTTGGCTCCATAGTTAACGGGCCTAATAGAGCAGCTTACCAATAGCACTGAACCCACATATCATATAGACGTTGGTGACCGTATGCACCATATTGAAAGTTTAAGTCTGGCAAACATCTGGCTGTATTTCAAGACAAGTGCTCATTAACGTGGGCGCTGAGCTGTGGAGGGTGACGGTGAGAACTTATGTGTATGACAAAATTCCGGCACGTTAGATCAGACCGTGGGAGTTTGGGGAACAATACGTAAGAATGGCAGCAATGAGAGAGGTGCGCTGAAGTCTAGTGCGAATTGTGATGAGCTGTGGCTTTTTCATCTGCGTATGAGCGAGCGTTCATGAATTACTGATCATTGGATGGAGGAAGCACAGCCAGACCCGAACGGTCGACACCCTGCATGAATTCCGTGTCTGTTAAGTTACACCTGCGTCTACTCCGTAGTCAAATAGAGATTGGAAACATGCATCGCACAAATAGAAATCTGTAATATGTTACTGATAGTTACTTGATATGACATGTTAATATGGCCGAAACCCAGTAAGGTTTTAACCTGCTAAAAAAAAAAACCCTTCAAGAAGCTCAAATGTGCTTATAATGAACGTGTTGTCCCATCCGCAGAACTCACCCAAACGGCCCATTCCATCCAATACTGGCTTCCATTCCGAAAACCTGTCGTCGGCAGGACTGCTGATCTAATTAACCGGGGAAAGTTAAAGCCATGCTTTCTTCTTTGCCTTGCGGCACGACATCGAGTAACGTGGAGCCCCAGCTCTTGATGCTGATCTTCCCCGCACTCTACTTGCGATAGTTTTTGACGAACCGTCTGCTCCGAAAGGGTCAAGTCATGTGAAGTATATCACGTGGAATTTCGACATTCGCTACAAAGACCGATGCCCGATGCTCATTAAAATAGAGTCTTCATGTCTTACTAAACAGTCTTTGGACTCTCAGGGGTTTACTGTGCGCTCGTAGTGTAATATAGTTTCAACCAAAACAATAGATATCTTATTGTATCCATATCCAGAGATGTTCATATATTGTTTACATCATCATACCCGAAAGGTTGTCCTCTTAGAGCAACAGGATATTCTACTTTGTGCAGACGAAAATGCTATGTAGTCTAAAATTAAAATAAAGTATTTCGCGGAGGTCGCCGTTGAAAGTTAAAGTATCGACCATCTGATTACTTAGAAATACATGGTTTCAACTATTACGAGTCAGACAAGCGTGTCATTAGTTTATGTTGAGTGGACCCTTGACAATATCGTTAATGTCCGATCAGAGTTTGTAGTTGATCAATATCCAATCAGAAGAAGTAATTTAACTTATCAGAACCACAGACATCACTGAAGCTTTGACGAGGGAGTCGTTGTGAGGAGAAGCATTCATATGTCGAATAGTCCAAATGAGGTATCGAGGGAGAGAATTGAAAGCCATTGAACCAATGCTGGTTTCTGGACTTTGGGGTTGAGAAAACAATTACCGAGTACATATGACTAAGCTACGGAATGAGGCATTTAAACTTCTTTTGATATTCCACGACATCTTGATAGGACTGTTCAACGTCCACTTTTTTCTCTCCTAGAGCGCAATCGGGTATGAAGATTCGACTTTTTTTTAGCCTTCGTCTTCACCTGTTCCATCTCTTGCCACGCCACTCTGAAGGTGAAGAAGACAGTATGTACAGGCCTCAGTTAGTTGACAGGGTTGTCAATCTTACCCATTTGCAGCTAGGTTACCGAAAGGGATGACGAAGAAGACAAATTGAGAAGAATGAGAAAGAAAAAACCCCCCCAGAACAAATAAATCATTTGTACATATCAGCTCAGATGTTGATGAGGACTTTGGCAGGGGAAGTTAGCCAGCTTGAGGTCAGACTGGTTTCCGAAGTCTATTGAGTGCATAAATCCCCGAAACGCCGTGAGCGATGAATGGGGTTTCTGCTTTGCAACCAATATGGAAACCATGATGTGCTGAGTCCCTAAGAAGCACTAGAGGTTATATGATACGCGAGAAGGTAAAAGCTCTCGCTCGGATCGGTCGAACACACGCAAGACGCAAATAAGTATGCGTAGATGGGACGCTGGCTGTTATATTCAACCTCCAATCATTTTTCTAGACACAGCCCTGTCCTGATCCGCATGCCATGGCAGTTTTGACCTCTGAATCGGCAACCTAAACCTATATCAAGAGGTACTAATGGTTCCATAGGACGAAAGTCAAAATACGCACTTAAAGCGGAATCACCGGCAAGATTTCAGGTCCAATGAACTCTTATCTCGACTGCTTGAACATGAATTTGTGAAAAACATGGTGGGTACGGAGCTGATAGATGCCGTCACCTTATTCGATTTATTGGTTGGATAGTGCTGTCCAAACCCTCATTGACCTCGAGCAAGCGTTCGATCATCACGGCCCGCTGAAGGGTAACGTTAGTCTATCATTTTGTAAGACAAGGTAGATCAAACAGACTTTGAGGATTGGAGACCACTTCAAGCACCACCTTAAGATACGAGTACGGTATGGCTACACCTGAGAACAATCAGAGATATTGAAGTATTCACGCCCATTCTGAACCATGAACAACTGACAAGTAGCTGTAGATAATGGAATCTGCTTCTGAGTGTGAACATTACAAACCGTATTTAAAATGAAACTACATATATATGTCACAATAGAGGTGTATAACTTACAGAGTACAACGTCTTGAGGATCGTCCCAGATAGTCAAGGCACAGAAGGACAATGCAGTGGGGATAGTAAGAACACCTGCTGTTTCTTGGATCGCCGCTACCTTCTTCTTAAGGACTGTTTGAACACGATCCGAAATTGCTTCAAATATACTTCCGCCAAAATTCTCAAATCGGGATGATCCCTTCGAGATATCTTATCTGTAGTAGGTAAACTCTAAGGTATGGCGACAGTGGAGCCATCAGCTATGAGGTACGCGAGAAACTGGAAATAAGCAGCGGATGAGCAATAATTAAGGAATGACTCCATTGATGCATTCGTTGAGAACATAGAACCGCACATCAACAGCCATGTCGGAGCCAGCTTATGTGCGACTTGGAACTTTCGTGATGAGGGAAAATGGGACTTTTGAGGTTATCGAACCTGCAGGACCCGGAGACGCAGCAAAGCCTGCAGTGTTAAGCGAACCCAGTACATCCGCCGAACAGCGAGCGAAGAAACGGCGAGTGCGAAAGATCTCAGACCGCAGGAGAGCGCAGAACCGGATTGCACAAAGAAGCTACCGTGAGTGCTGCTCGTGTGCACGAAATAAGATATATTCTGGAATGTTTTTGACTTATATGATATGCAGGCGAGAAACAAAAGCGTCGTCTGCAGGACGTCTCTGGTAGCACTCTTGGAAGTTCAAGCCGGGCTATTGCCGAAGATACGATATTCCTCGATCCCAGCGATCATCAACCACAAAATTCGGCTGAAAGGTTTGATGTAGCGGTATCTTCCACTGTATCTGCTGCATGTCCCACAGATGACAATCCATTTAACTACGCAACAAAGTCGTGGGAATGGCCCGATACTATCGACGACGGATACATCATGGGAAGGAGCGGGCCATCTCTCTCCACAGACCATTTTTACGATGCCGCAAGCATGGCTGCTTCAGTGCCGATGCTATACTCTGATACAAACACTCGATCAAACTCCGCTTCGTACCATCCGAACGATGAACACATGGCCCCCCTGTCAAGTTTTCATGCTAGGACATTGCCATCAAGACCAAGGAGCATCTGCCTAAGAGATTATAACCCCGCGGGCATCGCATTCTCAAATTCTCAATCAGTAACTGACTATTACTCTGATACAACTAAGATGGGCAGTGACTGTTCCCATTACGAGGAACAAACATACCTTTCCAGTGTGCTCGAACCTGAGATATCTTCCATCGGTTACCAATCAAGCAGCAACGAAACCAGTAGCGACGCTGGATCCAACGTGATCCCAGTTTCATCTTATTCCGATTCAAGTACAGCTCCAGCCACCCAAATAGAGAACAGCAAATTGTTGTTTACAGACCTGTGTATGATAGAATCACGTGAGTTCGTATACGTTGCGGATCCTCGTATGAACCACATTCGAATCAATCTCATGAATTTGCTAGGTGCATTCCTAGCAAATATAACAATGTTTGGCGTGATAGCTGGTCGCCAAGAGTGTCGTAACCAGGAATCCCCTTTTTCACGGGAGTACAAGGCATGTGGAGAGGACATCAACGTAGCTATGGCGTCTTTTGCACACATAAAACCAGAGCTGTATCCAACAACAAACCAACTCACAAAACCTCACCCAATCTACATTGACATGTTTCCTTTCCCGGAGTTTCGAGATCGCCTCATTGAAGCGCGAAACCTGCCATCCCATACATTCAATGAGAATGAGTTCATTGCCGATCTTTCGAACGATGGAATATGGTGTTGGGGCACAGATTCTGCGACTGGCTCCGGCACATCATGGGATTCTGAGAGTTGGGAAATTCGTCCCTGGTTCTTACTCAAATGGGCGACAATCACTGGTGGGAGAGAAGGAGAGATGTATGAGCAGTGCAAACAATGGGCAGAATGGAGAGGCGAGAGCATCTAGACGTCTCCCTAGGCTAAGAGTATGCTACTCCTAAGCGCTCCTTTAGTTCAAGATGTTATGCCGCCGGGCTGGACCATGACAGAGGCGGCGCTTATAACAGGATGTCTCAGTCAAACCTCAAAATGTCTTGGGATGATCAATATAGTTTTGTTTGAGCTCCTTGGTCACGATAGGTCGTTCCGCAGAGCTTTCGTGTTTCACGTTCAAGGAGAACCCCTTCCTTCGACTGCTCGAACCATTCATATTTAGACGTATAATAAGCTCGGCTCGTGCCGCTAAAATATGGTGGAACTCCTAGACTGCACCTCGGCACGTGCCCGAAAACACGAGAAATCCTTGGAATGCCTCACGTGTAACGAATCCTGTGATCGTTTTGGAGGGATCATAGATTCCAAAAGGTGGTGAGAAGTATGCAGGAGAGGAGTCATGATATTGCTTTCGGACGTCAACTTATTTACTGCAAGCGTTTTGTGTTTTCGTGCGCATGACAAGCGCCATAGCGTGCCTTTTGATTATTTATAATTTGCACCAAGGACTACTCATTTCATGTGTCAACGATCTTTCTTCATCCTTATTCATAATGTCGTGGGCATCTTTACTGCATACAATTGACTTCGTTGAAGATAACGCCCCTGCATTCCATTCCTAGCCACTGAATCCCGAATCACTTGTCCTAGTTTTCTGGCACAGCAAGTCCCGAGGCCTACTAACACGGGCACGGATCAAAAGAGCAACATTCCATCGATCCTGCTCAATAACGCCAGCTACCCTAGTACCGGTTGGTGATTCCGAGCACATAGCATACCCATACGACAATCTAAGGATATACCCTGCTATTTAGATCATATACATCACTGAGCTGTTTTACTTGTTGTCCGCCTTCAGGCCATTCGATCCATTCCTCCTGCAAATCCTGCGCGATTGCGCACTTCACTTGAAGCTATTGAGTCCGCATTGATGTTTTCTTCAACGATGACAGTGCTCAGTTGTTGGAATAGAAGGAATATCCTGAACTTGAACTCTCAAAGAGCCTGGAAATGATCCAAGTTTTGAGCCATTCCGCTAAAACAGACTATCATATCGGGTGGTCTTTCCAATGTGATGAAGTGTAGTAGGTAACTCAAAAGCGATACCAAAGAGAAGCTTATCTTATTATGCCCTTATAATAGAGTTGCACCCACCGGAGCTGTCTTAACCTATGCGCAACAACTTTTCTTATTATTATTAATGCTGGTCAGCATTCTTCGGTCGAGAGACAGGAGTGATCAAGATGCAGGTCTTATTTTTGTTCTTCTTTATTACCCTGATGGCTTCTGTGCAGGCACAGACAGCTGTTGACATCTCGACGATCTTACAGGAGTTGCCATCATGTTCTGTAAGAACTCTCAAGCTGAACTATTCTACAATAAGAAATACTGATATCTCCATAGCTCTCATGCATCTCGACCGGCTTCGCTGAGTCCACATGTGACCTCACAGACTTGACATGTTTGTGTCAAAATGAGCCTTTGCAGGCGAAGTTGTTTACTTGCGTTGCAAAAGCTTGCAATACTCATGATCAGTTGAGTAAGTCTTGCAACAGTTCTCAATTCATTAGCACATGCTGACTTCTGGCTTTCTAGTTCTTGACGTTATAGAGAACAAACTATGCGCAGACTATCCTCATCCTTCCCGCGGATTGCAGTTGGAGTTGGCTGGAATTGTCACATGTTCAGTTACAGTACCTATTGTTTTGCTACGACTATTCTGTCGCTTTAAGATATCTAAGCGGGTTGGCATGGATGACGTGGCTATATTCATTGCTGCTGTAAGTTCCTTTACCGTAGGAAATTACCTCAAAAAGGTTCTGATCTTCTCCAGACCATGCTACTTGCTCTCACTGTACTTGACCTTTTCAGTAAGTTCCTTGCAACCTCTGGATGCTTTCAAGTCTGACCTGATCTTGCAGATCTAAACAAAGGGTTCGGTCGCCATCTCTGGAACGTTAGTCCATACAACATAACTCTCCTTTTAAAAGTAAGTACATTTGGATTCTTTTATGTTGTTTTCATCTTTTGCTTGAGCGGGATGACATTATGTTTCCTCGAGGCTAAAATTTGTAGATTTTCTATGCATCTGAGATAATCTATATTGCGGTCCTCGCCTTCACAAAGATCTCTATCCTCTTTTTCTACCTTCGAATTTTTGTCTCAAAACGATTCATCATGTTCACCTGGATTACCATTGGTTTTATCATTTCGTATACCATCACATTCATATTGGCAATTGGTCTCCAATGCCGCCCTTTTGTAGCTATTTGGGACAAATCTATTGAAGGGAGTTGTCTTAACTTAAATATTCTGGCATATACAAGTGCAAGTTTCTCTATCCTTCAAGATGTCATCATCTTGATACTCCCAATCCCCGAAATTGTATCTTTAAATATCGGGGTAAAACAAAAAATCAGCGTGCTTCTCATGTTTGCGGTTGGAATACTGTAGGTCTTCTCCCACCCTGAACAACTCCTTTTATATCTCTCCCAGGATTGACATTTTGCTTCTAAAACAGAGCCACAGCAACATCATGCGTTCGCCTCCACTTCCTTGTCCAATTTGCAACTTCGAACGATGTCACATGGACCAATATTCCTGCTTCTCTTTGGTCACTTATCGAGGTCAACGTTGGTGTCTTCTGCGCCTGTCTTCCTAGCCTCCGTGCTCTACTAGTCCATTACTACCCAAAAATGTTCTTTGGCACCAAGAAAATCACGAACGATTCATATCAAATGAGCCGAAGTTGCAACAAACCTAAATTTGTTGAGCTACGCCAATCCGTCTTTGAAGGTCAGAAAAACAACATTAGCACGCCAATGGTCAATGATATTCTAACCGGGAAGGATTCTCGCGGCAAGGATTTCTTGACCATGTCGGAAGAGGAGCTGCAGAAAAGATATGTGGCCCAGAGACAGGAGAGAGACAGCTCGGACTTGAGAAGAGGAGCTGCTTTTCAGACAGCACGTCTATCTCCTCCGATACGTGGGTCTGGAAGTCTTCCGCAAAGTCCTCTATATATGTCTGAAAAAGCTGTTGAGGCTCAGTATCAAGGGGCTATGCAAGGAGCGCAGGGTAGGAATCAGTGGGACACAAATGCGGTGTTCAAGACCCCCCCACTGATACGAGATGAGGATACACCGTGCAACCATTGTGGTAGGCATAGAAATTCAATACGGATGACGTGGCGGAGCCTTGTCCATTCAGGGAGGTCCAGCCGTAGAGAAGGCCGTTGGGATGACGAAATTGGGACAGCGATTTAGATATGGATTCATTATAGAAAAAATCCAGAAGAATAGAAGACATAATAATTATAAGACTAATTCTCCAAACCTTTCGCACCGAGTGCATCAACGCAAATATTTTATATTTTATATAGGTTAGTTACTGCAGATATTGGCATCCAAAGACTCTGATACCATCACGGTTATGGAACATAAACGACCGTTCGGTCCTGTGGAGTTATAGAGAGTCATGAATTCATCTGCAACTGAAATATTTCAATTAATACATCGGATTGAGCTAGTCATGTATATTTTGAAGATATCCTCTTATTTGGTGAATTTGACTGGCGAGACTAGTAATGCAATGGTAAATCCTAAAACAATAAGTAACTCTGACTCCTAGTAAAACGAAAAGATACATAAAAACTCAGAAACATGAATCGCTAGTAGGATCTTCCTCCCAAGACGTATAGCATGTCCAATTCTCATTCTCAGTATCCTTCTATTATCGTCCTCGTCTTCATCTTTACACTAATTCCAACTCCTAGAGACCACCATAATCCAAGAGCAACCTTTGCTTGTGCTAATACACTCGCGTCGTATGAAGCTCGGATTCGACAACTTAATTTAGATAAAAGAAAGCTGTATGATTCTTTTCATTCGTCGATAGATTATCCCATTTTCACAATTACCGTCACATTTGTAAGACTATCCCCATTCAGCTCCAAATTTCGTTGTAGGTGGCTCATACAGATATGGGAATTACTATCACAAGTAAAGTGTTCGCCCGCAGTTAATTGCATAGAGTTATGAATTGATCGCATAGGTTTTAATGACCCTAAGTGTTGATCAATTCAAGTGATCCCAGTACTCTACCTTCTAATCATGTATATCATGTCTTGTTGTTATTAGAATATCTTTAAGTGAATCGAAACAATTTTTTATACTACATATCTTAAAAAAGGGAGTGAGTCATTGTTCGTAGAGAGAGAATTTTGGTAAAGGTTCAAGTCATCAATTACTCTTTCAGTTTTATGTACGTTCTGGACGTACGAGACGAAACCGAGCATAACATGAAACAACTACATGTGACTATTGATTTTGTCCTTGATGTTCGCTCTCATCCGCATAATAGCTATAGCTTTTATTTAGGTAGGAAAAATATGTCAGAAAGGAAGATGCGACATGTTAGGGAAGGCGCGATTTTTACGTAGCTTGAAAATGCAACTTCAAATTCACCAATCCTTTCTACTTGTGTGATAGCGACCATTAACTTCAGACTCATCAACAGTCCCTTCTCTTGATACTATGGTTGAGCATTGAAGGCTTATGGATGATTGTGAGGTCACTGCTCACATCGAGTCGTTGAATAGAGCACCTGATTCTCGTCATTCACTTCGTCCACGTATCAACGCGCAACAGCTCAGGATACGATCGTTTTAAACAACTCATATGATACTATACTAGAGACTCTTTGACAGTTCCAAATTCTTTTCACATTGACGATCCTCCTGTGCTTGGCTTGGACAAAGCCGAGTTCCGCGTAAGCTTTCTCAGTCCTATCAAACTCCTCAATCAAGATATCCATAGTCGCACCAACCATATTATGCCGCCACGCAACAGCTTCTCACCATATCGACGAAAGGATGGCTGTCCTCATCGCGCGAAACGCAAAAAAATCGAGCGTGAAGATCCGAGTTTCGGTGGAGTCCTTGGACTCGCCGTAGAATGGGCACTGGTCTTAGCGGTGTGCTGCATTGGATATGAGAAGGAGCGTGACAAAATCAAGAGAAGAATTGAGCAGACAAAAGCAGAGGAGGAGAAGAGAAGGAGAAGGAGGGAGAGGAGAGCAAAGGATGAACGTAGGGAAAGAGACAAGAGGGTAAAGTTTGATATGGGCAGAAGTGCTGGCGAAGAAGGTATGGAGAGGAGATGGCGGGAGGAGAGGATACGAAGGAGGGAAATGGATAGGGAGGAAGGCAAGATGTTGAATCTGGATAGACACTTTGAGAGAGCTCGCTTTGGAAGGGCCGAGATGGGGACTGGCAACCATGGCTATGAGTACCTTACGAGTGATGGAAAGAGAGTTGCGAGGAATGTTTATCCTCCTGAGGATGAACGACAGAGGGAAAGGCACGAGAGACAACTTTATCGCGAGGGAGAATGGAGAGGGGAGAGGGGACCGGAGTGAACACAGTAAAAGAGACCAAGGAGGAATTCAACAGATTGATTGAGAGGTTGGATAATGGAGATGATGAGAGAGCTGAGTGATTGTTAGAGAAACAGGGGACAGTGCACACGCAGAAAACTTGAATCCATTCCAAATCTCCAAATTTCCAAACCTGGCCCCTCAACACTGTCTGTATATGCCGATAATGCAAACTCCTTCCAATCTCAACTACCGCCACCATCTCCATCTCCACTTTTACACCATATTCAGTTCATTGTCAAAATCCCATAAGCATTAGATTAGTAAAACTCACCCAAAGCCACCAACACGCAGCATCCTAAACCCCAGCCCCGCCTCACGTCCGCAACATCTAACGGCCGTCCGAGCCCAATCTCGCGACATAGGGCTTATCGACGTATGGTCCTGAGCAGGGCACAAAGCTTATCATCAACGCCTCGTCCGATGTAGCTCGGACAAGCAGCCCACCTCACATATGTACGATACTCGCATACAAGGCGCATGACCGCATGCACTGACCAAATCAGGGCAGCGGTTCATAGGAGCGCATGGAGGCCCGTCGAGGTAGAAGTAGCAGAGCGGGGCCGGAGCGGTTATGCAGATGGTGAGGGCAGAAGAGGTGCGTTCATCGATCCAGGCACAGGTACAGGCAGCGGCAGTATGCAGACATTGACAAAAGAGCGGAGTTGTCGGCAGAGCAAGAGTCGTGGTGCGAAGTCGACAGCAAGTATGTAGGTCTCCGTCGGATTTTCACATGCTCGGCACGTAGCTCCAGTGTATGTGCAAGTAGGTATTTGTGTAGCAGGGCCCTTGACGGCAGGGCCGGCGTCCGAGCGACTGCGTAGTTGAGGGGTGAGCTCGGCAGACTGTACCCCTGCCGTGAGGGTGGATCGTGCGTGAAAGTATGTACCTCGTACCTTGCATGCTTTGCGGTGTAGACTCGATAGGACGGGACGGATACGGTGCGATGAGATGAGCGCGCGATAAGTTGGGGAAATTTGGGGAGATTACGGAGCGAGGCTGTGGGCTCAAAGGGGAAGGGCGTTGCAGAAGGGAGATTCAAATGGCTGCAGGATTCATCGATGATGAATGCATTGCATGCAGGAGATTCGATATGTGAGGTAATATAGGGAGGGATTGGAAGTTTGATATTTCGAAGCGGATGTTTCTATAGGATGGATGACGTGGTGGGAGTTTATCAGAGTAAAACATGTTTGTCTGGTCATGGATGGTAGTTCACAAGTCACTGATGTTCAGGTAATGCAGTTGAGGAGTAAGTGAGACTTTTCTATGGTATGGAGAAGAAGAACAAATGCCAGCAATGGTATCAAAAACAAATCTATAACACCCACCAAATCCAGTACAGTAGATGACCGCCAGGGCTAAGAAACGAATACAATCCAAAGCCTCTCCCAAATATCTCAGACAAGAACATAGCAAGTAAGCAAAAACAATCGAAAACAGTGAAATCAAAGAAACACCACCCCGTCTTTAATCATGTCAGCCATCCAAAAATCGTACATACATTTCATTGTCGTTTTTCTTTTTCTTTTTCCGGTTTTTTCTTTTTTGGGTGTCAATGTAGAGTCCGCATCACTTCATCAAATCATAATAGCCTCGCCATCAAGGCCATCCATGAATTTTGTCCACTTGAAGGGGCCGCGTACACCGCTAGCCTCCAGGACATTCTGCATGTTGGAGCCGTCAGTGCTTTCATTGGTATCGTTCCAAATGCGCTCGAGGACATCAAGTCCAGCACGGTTATTCTGATAGCCACTGCGGCTGCCGATGCTTCCGATCTTGCCAGACACAATAGCACGCTGGAATTCTGTAGTTGCCTCAGAGCCGGCGACGAAGAGAGGCCAGAGAAGGAATTTCTCAGCACCACTGCTTTCTTCCAGAGAAGTGACGTAGAAAAGGACCTGTGAGATCAGATTCTGGAAGTTGAGGTGCGATGAGGGCAAATGCGGCATGGCCAGGCGTTCAGTGTAAAGAATAGCGGCGTAACGGAAGGCCTCGGAAATATAAGAGAAGTCGCGCAGTTGGGTGGAAGTGGGAGTGAAAGAGAGTATAGCGACCAGGCGCTGCGGATCAAATTCCCAGCTCTGTAAAGCGGCTCGCATCTCTTTCCATTCTTGCCAGAAGAGGGGGCGGAATTCATCACCGAAGTTTTGAGATAGGGACTCATCATCGAGAGTGCTGGAGAAACCATTTCCGTCAAACTTCTGGTTGTTCATGTTGTAGAAGTCAACTAATGCTTGGCCAGCCAGGCGAGGTCGTGGTGTTGGGAGAGGTTGGGCGGGTTTAGTGGCATCCAATGGATCAAGAACAGCACGATGTTGAGAGAGGAGGTTCAAGCGACCTAGTTTAGCAATGATCTTGAACAAACGTCCGTCACAACCTGCCAAGTTCTCAATAGCCCAGCCAGATTCCATGGGAGACGCTACCATGTCCAGGTAGCCACCACGAAGCTGCGCCTCTCTGTCATTAACTGTAGCAGCCATAGAGTCGAAGTAAGTAAAGAGTGTCTCCATCCAGCCCCATTTTCCAGTCTCGGTGCCACTCTGGCGCATACCCATGAGTTTCTTGACACCAGCAAACTGGGTCTGGAATTGAGCAGTGCCAGATTCACACATGCGATAGTGACAGAGAATGAACAATGTTGCAAGTACAGAGTCATGCTTTGCTTTGACGGGATCACTAAGCTGTTGGTTCAAAAGCTGAACGGCTAGAGCACGATGCTGATGTTCTTCTTGAACGGATGCATCATCACCTCCTGTAGTTTTAGCAGCTTGGGCTATCTCTTCACTGGGCTCAGATGGTGGCTGTGAGCCACGATTGTTGATGCGATCTTGAAATTCTGCATGTTGGGGAGTCTGCCAAGGACCTTGGTTGAGACGTTGCTTTCGCTTCATGCGAAGGTTGCAGGCTGCAAGCGCACAAATAGCGTGTTGCAAACTCTCACTGCCATGAGCAAGAGCCAGGATTTGTTCACGATATGGGTTATCGGGTGAATCGATAACAACAATGGAAGGACAGATAATCTTCTCGTAGTAATCTAGGAAGAAGGAAATTCGAGGCGTCATCTGTGGGACTGGAGTTGGAGCCGGAGGAGCCACGTGATTTCTCTGAACAGAGTAATTCGCGTTGACATCCAACTCCGTTCCAGAGGCATTGTCCTCATCAACAATAGCTGGCCAATTCATTCGTGGTGGATGAGGAACCGAGTCGTACCCGAGTTCTAAGCCGTGGTTGTTTAAACGTCCTAGTTTTGATGTCAGTATTCGAAAAGCCTCGCAGGACGACAGGCCACTGACCGAGTAAATCATCGTCGTAGAAGGCATCTCCGATGTTGCATGCTCTTCCAGCTGGAGAAGAGGGAAGGGCCTGAACCTCAATGTTGTCAAATCCAGTGTGGTGAGAACTTATGCTAGAGCTCATATCGGACTGTGCGTAGTATGGCTCAGGATACGATGTTGGACCACGAGAGTGCATCATAGACGCTGGGCTATCCACCAATGGTGTCTGGCATGGGAATCGGTTGTACATTGGCATTGGACTGGCCAGATAAGAGAGGTCCTCAGGATAAGATAATTCGGTTGGGGATGCGTAATCGCTTCCACTATATGCACTTAGAGAATCCGCAGAAGACATACCCATTGTGCTGGACTGGCTCAAAGAGGGACTATGAAGTCTGTGTAGAGATTGACGAAGATATGTGGAGTTGCTGGTGCCATCGTGTTGCGACATATTGTGGATTTGGGAGAAATCTTGCGATAGAGGGAGTTGCCAGTCTGAGTTTGAAGAAGGTAAAGTCATCATGGAGGTTGGGCTTGGAGCCATATTGACGAAATCATAGCTGGTATATGGATGGCTAGATATTGGGGTGGAAACTTCCAACTTGACGTCGACATCCTCATCGTCCTTTGCCTTGGCATCACGAATGCTTTGAGCTCGTCTGGAAGCCGTGGAGATGGCCCGTGGGCGCGGAGCTGGAGGACTTCGATGCGCGGGAGCGGACTTTGCGATTGGCAATGATAGACCACGTAGTTTTCCTCTGCTGGCAACTCCAACGCCCCAGGTCAATTGAGTCTTGTATCCCGAGCATTCGTTACCCTTCTCCAAGCATTGTGAGCAGTATGGTCTTCTTCGATCGCATTTGATTTGAAGTTTGGTGCAGGCGAAGCAGTCAGCGGTGGCACCGCTAGCCGGAGCTCTCCGACGGCGTTTCCGAGGAGGAAAAGCAGGCGCATTGGCGGCTGGCGGAGGACAAGGAATTGGTACCGTCATTTTTGCTGACTATGAAAGCGCGTGGGAGTGCCAAAAAACAATGGCAAAGTACAGCCGAGTCCACAAGAAATTCAATTGGGAATTTGTGAGGAGAAGAAAGATGTGCCGACGGATGAAGTTAAGAAGTCGAGGCTGGCGTGGAGAAGAGAGCAGGAGTGGAGAATGACCTGTGGAGGGAGGATGGCACGGGTTAAGGTGAAATGAAGTGCCGGAAGAAAAGATGGAATAATTGTTCAAGAATAATGAATTATTGCTGTGGAGTATGGGAAATGCGGCTTGTGTTGTCGGAACGGTCTGTTGAACTAGATTTGTCCGTTTATAGCAAACAATGAGGTAGATACCGTAGAGAGATAGATAGCCCGAACAACCCTTCTTTTCGGCGTAAATGGATGTTTGGGTGAACACAATTGATAGATTAGCACCCGCGGGGCACGGTTGTACTGGAAAGCACAGGCCGTGGAGAAGAAGCAAGTAAGTAAATATCCAAGCTCTTGTTTGACGTGCAATGGAGTGGGCAGAGAGTAGAGAATAGATTGGATCAGGCTATTATCATCTGTGCCTGGTTCGTGATGGATAAAATGTAATAACGATATCCAATACGTCGAGATAAATAAAAAAAAGTCTATGAGCGTGGCGAGTGCAGATGGGGGCGAGATAGATGAGATGAGGTACAGCCAGTGTGAGTTGAGAATGTAGGAGGGACGGAAGTGAGATGGGCGATTTTTTGATAGAAAAAAAGGACGGCCGGCGACGTTATTGATAATAAGGATGAAGGTGAGAGTGAGAGTGAGAGTGAGTCGAGTGAGAGTGAAGGCAAGGAAGGGTGAGGGTGAGTGAGGGTCCTGGTATTGATGATGAGGATGATGATGAGGATGAGGATGAGGATGAGGATGAGGATGAGGATGAGGATGATGATAATGATATGCTTTACTCATACAGCACACTGGGTAAAGAATGTGCGAATGTACGATGCTAAGTACTGAATGGATGGGGAGGATGATAGATGATTCCGAATAAGAGAGAGAGAAAGAGAGTAAAGTGAATGAGGTTATGCTTGTGCTTGTGCAATGCTTGTTCTTGATCTTGTGTATGAGTGTGTGTGAGGAGTGTCTATGTGTGTGTGTCTGTGTGTGTACGCGCTTGTGCCTGTCTTTTTTTTCTGGATCTCCCCGAAGCCTGTCTCTCTCTCTCCCTCTCTTCTCTCCTCTCTCTTCTCTCTTCTCTCCTTCACGGCTTTCTCCTCTCCACTCACTTAGCTCTCTCTCTCTCCCTCTACTCTACTCTACCTCTACTATCTGGGCAGACATGGGCATGAGCAACGTGCGCTTCATGTTGGCCCAAAAGCACAAGAGCTAATAATGAAGGACGAGGACAGGGCTTGTGACAGGCACGACGATACAATACCATGGGTACAGTGAATCGCAACGGACAAGGCTTGTCTACCCTCAAGCAATACCTAGGTACTGTACAAGGGCCTGGGCCTGCAGAATTAAGCTCATGATGCTCACATCCTCGTCGAGGTAGGTCGAGGGTTATGTACTATGTATGTATGTATGTATGTATGTATGTACTCACTCAGTATGTATGTCAAATACATAGTATGTCGAGTCGATGCTCACCCTCGACTCTCACCATGCCACTGCAATCCCAACACCCCATCCCGCTGGCTGGCATCTTAGCGAGTGCTAACAAGTAATGTATGTACAATCCCCTCTCCGTTGTGACTAGGGACCATTGCCTCAGAAGGAGGAGAGCCCTGATGCGGTGTAGGCCGATGAGATGCAGGAGGTGCACTCAGCCACTATAGTCAAGGTTTCGATGGGATGGCAGATGGAGAGAAATGGCAGCAGATATGATTGAGGGGACACAACGGGGTGTATGGTGGTCTTTCATACTTTGGCGATGGTGGTGTGGAGAACTTGGAGCTATACGGAGGAGTATGTATGAATAGTATACTGACTGACTGGACTTGGTAGGGGACTTGGTCAACGACTGAGGGAAATGGAGTGATTACTGGACAAAGGCTGGTCTAGCCCTGAGGATGATCTGCTCTTTGTGAATGAGTGCGATGATGGTCAGCGTGATTGAATGACTTGCGCTGGGAGATATGAGTGTTTGCGTGTCTGTAGCGAATGAGTATGCTCATGTTCGGTGTCAAGTTCGTGTATCCTTGTGGCTGTTCCTTTTCCTCTTGTGAGATGCACTTCAATGATTTGTGCCTCCTTTTTTTCATACCGTGCTCAGCGACGTTGTATTCATCTCCGTTGGCAGTCATATCATTTTATTGTTATAGCATCTCAGCCTATACACCTTTCGCGATCCTGATCTCCATTTGCGTTGTCTGCTTCGGTAGCTGCCATCCTTGTTGAACGAGGAATATTTACTCTACTGTATGTACGCTCTGTGTCCGTCTGTCTGCTCGTCTCCATACTTCGCACGTCTCCACAGTTATATAGTAGAAGAAGGACAAGGTCGTTGAATTAATAACGAACAAAAGAGACGGTGGGGAGGATATTTACCAATCATCCACTCGCGCGTTCCTTGTTCCTCAATGATACTTTCATAAATGTATCGAGCACTCGTATTGATATCCATAGCTCGCTCATGTGAGGGTTAGGAGCCTTGATTGTAGTAGTGAAGAAGACGGAATTTGATCTTGATGATGCGCAAACGCGGCGCTGTCCATAGAGCCCGTACCCTCCTCGAGGCTGGATGTCGTGAAATGGGCGGATGGGTATCAACGGGTATTATCGCTTTTCTTCTATCCAACGCATCAGACCTTTAATTCTCCCTCCATCAAGTCCTTCGTGCCTTGCTCTCATCTTATCGTGACAGTAAAAATGGCCCGGGTTTTGGTTGTTCTTTCGACCATCGGCTTTTCGATCACTATCATCCCGATGTCACGCTAGTAAAGATAACAGACAAATAATAAGTGGTCGCCCGACTTGAACAATCCCCGGTAATATCACGAGAGTCGAGGCGTAAAAAAAGCAAATAGAAAAATACGCATCTTGATGAACGATCCGGTAATAAACAAGACGTTACTACTTGGCCAGGTGTGGTTAGAGGACTTGGATGGATCAGATTCTGGCTTGCTATTTCTCTATACACTTGCCTGCGTTGGCGGCGGTGGGGTGGGGGGTTGGGTTGGTGTGCATTGGCTCCAGTGTCCAGTACACTTGCATTGGTGAATGATAAGCAAAATATCTTGGCGATGAGCCTATGACTGACTGCCCGCACCACCCACGCTCTCTTTCGCATCTCGCTACCTCCTCGTACACCCACCTGCGCCATACCCGGTCTCCTCATGCTGGTGATGCTGGTGATGCTGGGTATACTGGGTATGGATAGAAGCGATGTCTCCTCGTACTCGTCGACGGCCAACACTAAACAAATGGTATTACCCACTGAGAGACCAATATCAGTCACTTCTTGTGCTTCAGATGGACCTACATATGTCCAGTATCTCATCCGGGATGAATCATCTACGCCAATCAAGTCTCTTGAAATGATTATTGTCCGAACGGAAAAGCAAGAGCTGCCACACCTTTACAGATACCATCCTTTCTGTGTGCCATATCCCAATGACAATCACCACGGTCTATACTTTTGCGACTTACATTATTATCCATACCAACACCACCACCACCACCACCACCACCATCATCCCGCCACTTAAACATTGTCCTAGAAACATAGAATGACTTTCTACTACAGATCCTGCTTGTATTTGGCTCTAACTCTTAGATCACGGAGACTAAGATCCAGAACACTAAAAGATATCTCATCAGGTCGTCAAGCTTATGCGCCAGCATCGCTTTCACCGAGGTCCAGCTTCTGTCCCCTCATTCGCCATAGATGACCCCTCCTCCGTGATCTTTCAACGCCATCCGTTGAATGCCCTCCGTCATTGGCAACCCTCACCCCTCGTAGTGCCCTGCAGCCAACGATAAGCCTTTCCTCTCGGCGATCAAGCAAGCATCACAATCCTCACGAGTCAAAGCTCGTCAAAATCAAAAGAAACAGAGGCCATCTCTCTCGGGGGCCCAGTACAATGAGGGGCCGCTTCCAGTATGCACGGGGGCATTCTTATTTGCCCTGTCACGTCTGGGTTTTGGAGCGAGCTCAAGGCCCCTAGTTCAAGAGGCCTGCAAAAACCCCTGTAGCGTTCAAAATCTGTCAGCGCCTTTCAGAAAGTCGGCATCACCACCATCACCTTTGCAAATACAAACCACCACCACCAACATCGCAGACCACAGACCTCAAGTGCCAATCGAAGTTTTGCTCTTCTCACACACAAAATCTCCCCCTCAACCACTTGCCCTCGTCATAAAGCATGCAAGCCGCACCATAAGAGACTACCCATGTGCATGCCACTAATGCTTTAGAAGTCTGCATCGAACTTCCATTCGACCTTCCACACAACCCGTCTCGGGACATATGTCCAGGGAAGCTCCAGGGGAATGTCCATGGTCCATGGCCTCTCTATGGCAGAGAAAGAGAGGCGCAAAATAGGTGAATGATTGAATGAATGAATGAATGAATAACAAGGCACTGGCTGGTAAGATCACTCGCTCTCTACCGGATGTACACATGCCGGTTTGTCAAGGAGTACATTAGAGTACTCTGCACAACCACTGTGCGCTCTTCGTCCTACCCAAAAGCCTCTAAACGACATGCAGGCAAGTTTAGCGCTCGCGGGGGGGGGCCCTTCTTAACCATCTTGCTTAGGCTCTACCCGTTGGTGCTGGCTCGTACGGCAAATCAGCGCCAAATCAACCGCAAATGCCACACACTTGTCTCTCTAATCGCCCACAAATTACCCATTTCCTCTACTTTGTGCAATCGATACCTAGGAATTTGCCAATTCGATGTGTCGACAATTCCTATAATAAGCTTCTCGTCGCTATCTTTTGTGTTCGGCCCCGCACTACCTTAATCAAACACTTTATTTTCCTGTCTAATCACGCGGGTCACTCGTGAAATGGTGTATGCATCACAACCGGACGATGACGAGGTTTGATGCGAGATGATAGAGCGTGTTGTGAGGGGCGGTGGAGAGAGAGTATGATGCTGTCTGTAAAATGGGCACGAGCTCGATGCTGAAAGTTTGATGGGTGATTTGAGACAGCGGCAGCCGTGCAAGGTCTAGGGATTAAGGATGCACCGAGATTTCAGATTCAAGTCAAGAATCACCTGTCCCTGCAGCCATCACTGCTGCACACATCCCCGGCCACTCTCGCCATTAGGAGGACATAGCACCGACGCAGCATCAAATGGTAGAGCCAGTCGAGTCAGTATCATTTGTCTCGCTGAAAGCTCGCTCACTTGTACCGTTTCCCTCAGGGTTGGCATTGGGCATTTACGATTATCGAAAGGTCGCTGTCGCGGTTACTGTCCTGTAAGCAGACGTCATGTCATTGGTTGTGTGTATCTTCTTGTGGCTGTGAATTTGCATTGTTTGAGGTGAGGTTTCGATGATCGCCTTCGGAGACGACCGTCTTGTAAAACAACATAGAAGTTGCAAACTATCACAACAAACGTGAGCATTGTGCAGCATTTTCGAAACGTACAAGATCATCTTCACATTGTATCCGGCAAGGCTGTGCTCAGAGATCATACAGTCAAAGAGTCCGCAGAAATGCGTCACGACGTATGTTCAGTCTCACAGTACAAATGTACGTACTGTACCTACAGTACAGTACATTACAAGATCCCGCATTCCCGTGGGGGTTGGGTGTGCTGATATGGGCAACCAATCGTAGCATAAGGCGACAAAAGACTAGGATGAGTATAAATACAAGGTAATGTTAAGCGGTCCTTTGACAAGCTTAACGTGACTACTATAGATAGCATGTTTCTCGAAGCTCGAGGCTGCAGTAGAATGCATATGCAGAGTGCAGTCCTGAGACAGCAACCTATGGTACTTCATCTTGAGCATCTTGCTTCTTTCACGTAGATATCGATCGCCAAAATTACAATGATGGCGATGCAACCGCCAAGTACCGCGGTCACACATGAAAATGACTGATAGTTTCGACGACGACTCTACCTTCCCAAACAGATATGCCAGCCTCGAAACAAACAAGGTCAGAGGCTTCTAGAAGAATTGTAGAACACGGACCCCCAGAGCACTCCGAATCACATGCTGCTGGCACAACATGAGAAATACCTAGTCCCACTTGACGTATAGTCCGCCTTTCATATATGATGGCGATTTCTAGATCCGAGCTTTGGGCCGCCATTTTGCGTATGGGTGATGCTCTGAGGAAGGGATAAGGTGGTCAACAGCGCAAGTGTTTACAAGGCCCGGATGGACCTGCGTGAGGTCTGTGACGCCACACATCCTCATGGTTGTCTCCAATTCATCTTTCAAGACTAGAGTAGAGATGTCAGCGGGCTTCCTATACTTGAAAAGTGGCTCCGAGGGAGGGGGCAAAGAGTGTCCGACGAAGCAGCGATATTTGCTTCATAGATTCATGCTTTCTATGCAGCAAGTCCTGTCTTCTTTGGACGAGATGACCATATCTCCTTGCACAGAAGGCCTGGCGGCCATTTCGGCAATATTTCATCGAACCACATCAAGGCGGATTGTTTCCAAAGTGGTCTTGCTCCGTCTGGCCAATAGTTTCTCGTTATTGAGCGGACTTGAGCATGCACTTGCTTACGACATGTAGATCACACTAGCCGTTGGACTGCGATGCTATTCAAGATTCAACACTGTTGGCAGCAGCCATTCAGGTACGGCTGCATGACAAACGTGACCCTGGTTCCCCTCATTCAATCAATCTTGACAAGCACTTGATCGTCATTTTAATGAAGATCATGACCCACACCGATACTGAGTCACCGACTGTTTCGACGTCGTATTCAGTTGAAGCCTCAGTCTCGGTGGGTGTTATCACGGTTCACTGCTCAAGTCGGTAGGTGAAACCTTCTTGCGGGAAAACACAAATACAGATCTGTTACCGTGAGGTGGATCCCATTAACGTAAAAGAAGCCCATGTATCTTGTAAAGGCCAGGCTAGTAGCTGTGCGGGTCGATAAGGCAATCTGGACTGCAGAAGTGCCGGCATTTCAAGATACTTGGGTTGATCAAGTGTTCTTGTTCAAGCAGTTCAGCAACTGCTATCTGTACAAGTTCAGATGCAGCCGTACCATAGAAATGAATTCTAGGTACTAGCATACACGATATGCAAGCAGGTTTATTGGGGGTAATTCAAGAGTGATATCAAGCGCGAACAGATCTTAACGGGAAAGAGCAGACGAGATAAAGCGCCGCCGCGATAACACAACAAGAAGTACAGAAGGCGGCATGCATAAAGCGCAAGAGAGAAGGCTTCCAGAAGCATGACAAAAAACTTCTTATCGGATTGGCTTGCGGGGGTAAGTGAAAGGATTGGCTCAGACTTACTCTCAACATACTTCTCCACCCCCTCTTGTCCATAATTGAGGGCATACAGAAATCCCCTCCCAATCCCTACTGCCTTAGCGCCTAAGCATAGTGCCTTGAAAATATCCGTTCCTCGCATGATACCTCCGTCGACAAAGACTTCCATCCTATCAAAAACCTCCGGGCAGCACTTCTGCAGCTCAAGCAGTAGCAGTACGGGAGCGGGAGCAGTATCTAAACTTCGCCCTCCATGGTTACTCAAGACGATACCATTGATTCCTTCATCCATAGCTTTCTTGGCATCCATAAATGTCTGTACACCCTTGAGGATGATTGGCAGCGAAGTACAGCTTCGCAACCAAGACAAATCACTCCACTGCAGAGAAGCATCAATGTAGCCACCCATGATCCTTCCCAAAGAACCTCCCTTCTTGTCATTTTTAGCAGTGGCTCCACTCATTGGTGTGCTCATTGACTCATCAGCCTTCACCCTTTCATCTGCTTCACGCTTCCCAGGAACCGGGGCGTCGACCGTCACGAAGATAGCCTTTACGCCAAGTGACTGAACGTGCCTCAATAGTGCCTCACTCTTATGCCTCTGCTTATCAACGTACAGCTGGAAGAAGAATGGCATATCACTGCCCACTTCATCCACAAGTTCTTTGATGGGGAAACTGGCATTTGTAGATACACATTGGGGGATTCCGGCACTTTGACATCCGCGAGCAAGAGCCTTCTCGCCCTCCGGATGAACTAGTTTTGCCATTGCAGCTGGAGCACAGAAGAGAGGCACTGCCATGTGCTCTCCTAGCATGCTCGTCTTCGTATCAACGTCCTTGACGTTCGTCAAGATTCGTGGCCGCAAGCCAATCTTCGCATAAGCGTTATTGTTCTCGCTCTTGGTATACAGATCTGTTGCCGCTGAGGAGTAGAAGGCCCATGTTTTGGCCGCCAATGTCCGCGAGGCTACCTCCTCGAAGTCGTGCGTATTTATCAGCGTGTCGAGTGATGGCTTCTCATCTGGTGCTATAGCTGTAGTGACCTCTGGCGGAGTTTTTGCCCAGTCATCATTGATAGTGCTGGCGTCTAGCTTGCCAATGTGTTTCGATGGCTCAAGACCATTTTGAATGATCGATGGGGAGTGTATCTCTGAATAAGCTTTGCTCGCATCGCGGCCGGCATATTTAAGGATAACTACGCAAGAGACCATCAGCATTTGATTTCTGTTTTTGAGAAGCCCTTATGGAGACTTCGCGTGTCCGTGCTGCTGTATGCTTGGTATATGGCGCAAAGCTATGGCGTTCTCCTTTTCTTTGCCACCGCATTATGTAAAAACACTTACTTGCAGCGCCTCCTGGGTGCTCAGGAGCGAATTCTGTGAGATCATATACCATCCCATTGACGACAATCCATAGATCCTCTGGGATACAATGCATTGAAACCTCCTGTACGGAGATTGTTCGCGCCATCTTTGTAGCCGTTGCAAGAACCTATCAAAGGAGCCAAATAAATCGAGTCTCGCAAAACGTTTCAGATCTAGATGAGAACTACAATCGTTGATGTACGTCACTTTTGGGAAATGTACAAAAGAATCAAAGCAATTGAAATGAGAGTTCTACTTATGGGAGTTGTAAGGGCGCATTGAAGTGACCATGCGCCATTACATGTCGTTGATCGTCACTCGCGCCGCGATCTATCGACTCCGCTGCTTTTTGGTGCCGTCGTAATGCCGCTGTGTCGCTGTCGCTGTAATTGCTGCCGAGGCTTAGATCAATGATAAGTAAGATCTCGGAGTTAATCTATATCACGTGGTTTTGAGCGATGAGATAACAATTCTTGATAGATATGTACTTTTATAATTTTGAAGTATTGGTGAATGGATAGATGTATATTTATTTACATGAACGAAGGTCGTGTTGATGAGCTCAGATTAAATGTTGTTATGTACATCAAAATGACATAATGAAGATGAATTCCAGTGATGTCTTGTCCATTTTGTTCTTTATTAGAATTATTTACTTCTCATTTTGTTTTTTTATGTTGTATTAATCAGCTCACTTCAATCTGTATTTCCCATTGGATTGCCGACGAGCAAGGACAACACCAGCACTCCCACACAAGGAACACAGATATAATGCTCTTGCGTGGATGATAATGATGTCGACTTTGAGACTTCTATCATTAATGAAAACAAATTGAAAGCTTTATCAATAATGTTGCTTTTGATGGTGTACTGTTATAAATATTGGTAAAGTACCCAGACAAAAAGAGTTCGAAAATCAACTGCGAGACAAGTGAAGAGAAAATAAAAATAATAAAGAACCAAAGATGAGATATGAAAAGCGAAAGAAATAGAAATCATATTGTACTCGGACTAGTCGAAGATGGATGTGTAGAATGTAAGTCAATGCCCATCACAGATAAACCATACCATTCATTATTTCCTTAAATACTTGTTCAAAGTTGAGAGGGAATTTGAGTAGTGCCTCGGCCAATTTATTCAATAATGATAGTGTTGTGCGTACTTAAGATTGAGAAGTATGTGATGATAGCAATTGTGGAAATATCACTTTAATTACACAGGATTACGATGAAATAAATAATTCTCCATCTTCATGATGAATATTCATTCTTTTGGAGCTCCAAAACAGAGATAGGTAACTAACTACCTTGGCAAAAGCAGCACAACGACGAACCGCAAATGTAACCATTAAAGTATTGTTCCAAACAAAAGCCTCCCTCTAAATCATACAGTAAGGACAATAACAACTCCACGGACACCACGCCAATCCAGCCCAGCCGGTGAGACAAAAATAAAACAAGAAGACCAAGAGCTCGGAGAAGAAGGGAAGAGAAAACCAGGGGAAAGGAAGTCATACCATCGTATTCCCAATTAAATCAAATAAATGCGCTTCGGTTCAATCATACATACGTTGACGCCAACTAAATCATAACTCAATTCTCATCTTTCAATATTCAAGAAAAAACACAACTGCACCACCCACGCACTACGACCAAGTCTTCGGCCCAAATGGTTCGGTCGCCACTTTTTGGACAGCGAGATCGTTGTAATCAAGAGTGGTGGAGATGACGTTGTTTCCCCACCAGTTAGGGGCGCTGGTATTTGTAAGGGTGATTGTGAAGAAGATGATAATGGTAGAGATGGCGAGGCCGGAGTCGAGAGCAGCGGAAGTAATGTAGTTGTACTGCATCCACCAGCCAAGATTGCGATTGCGAATGACACGCTGGAAGATGAAGCCCACAAAGCCCCAGGAAAGGTAGTTTATTGGCGTTGCGGGTGGGATGTAGCCGGTTGAGCCTGAAGGGGTTAGTGTGTAACTCTTGGTTTCTGATTCTGAAGAAAGCCTAGAAAGGGGGTGCGGGAAAGTAAAGTTCACGGAGATAGGACGATGGATGGGAAAGGAATGAGAAGAGGACTTACCGAAAATCACGGGTGCCATCATATAGCGCCACATAGAACGCGGCTTCCACCAGGCCATGGTGTACAAGAAAACCGGCAAGCCAGCGCCAATGAGGAAGAACCAGAAGAGCTGTGAGTAGATCTGTCCTGGGGAAAATATACGAGCAGGGCCAAGAAGACCCCAGATTACAGAGGCATTAAAGAAAGTGCGGGCATTGGCACAAGTAAAATGGGAAGTGTTATCCGCAGCGCAGATGTTCTTGATGGCACCAAGGGCCCAGTTCATGACTGCAATTTGCACGATAGAAGACCAGAAAGTGGCGATGGTCTGCGCCCAAAACATAGTACGCGGCGGCACCTTCATGTAATGACCAAGTTTCAGATCTTGCACGAAGGCTAGACCTTGGTACATGGCCATGTAGCCATACGCCTTGAACATCATCATTGCGACTGGCTTGCCGGGCTGCATGTAGCCAACGATGAACTCGGTGAGCACGTTCAGACCGATCTGAATGTTGGTTATAGCTTGTACCATGCCAATAGGGATGGACCAGATCAGAGGGATGAGAATAGCAACGATAAAGGCCCAACCTGTCAGGTGGGTGTCCCAGGCATAACAGACTGCGAAGCTGAGACCTATCATGATGAGGAAAAGGACCAGGTACCACCAGTCTGGAGCATCGCGGTATTTTTTCATGAGGCGCATGTGGACATCGTCTTCTTGCTCTCGAGCAAGCTTTGCGCGAAGCCTAGAGATGTTAACATGATTCAGTAGTTATGTTTTTTTTTTTTTGGAAAACTCACCAAATCTCCTTTCCGTTATAAAGAGCTGTGTGAACTAGGAGGGAGATCATGGTGGCAAATGAAACACCGTATGACAGAGCAAATGTGGTTGACAAGAATAATGGGGAATAGCTGTTGTAGGCTTCAACATCGAGTGTGTATTCAGGGGTAAGGACTCGAGAAACATTATATTCTTTTCCCATATTGTCCCACACGGTATTATCGCTGATTGGAAGATACTCGGCGTACCAACCTCCGGAATAATGGACAGCCAACGTAATGATCCAATAAAAGCTGATCACTCCCACCATCGTATTGGCAATTGCGTGCCACGGAGGAATAAGGGGTGATAATAGCCAACCAGTGATCACAGTCCAATCAAAAGTGATTGGAAGAAGAGAGATACCAGACCAGCCACCGAACAGCTGGTTAACAATGACATTGTTTGGACGAATCCAAGTGACGAAAGCGAAAGTGCTGAGTGCCTGGAAAATAAATCCTGGGAACCAGTACCAGCAGAAAGATGCAATACCCACGTATAAGAACCATCTGTACCGACCGATAGCCCAGCCACCAGTCTTCTTTGGATCTGCAGGGCTGTGGTCATGAAGTGCATAGAACAAGGAGGTATTCACCAAGTTTGTAGGCCAGATCATAGCTGCAGGCCAAACCAGGAACCTTCTTGCTAGACCCGCAAGTCCATAACCAATCATTTGTGTTGTCCAAGTGAGTAGTAACTTGTACCACCAACCAAAATTTTGACCATAGAAGGCTTGTTGCGCAACCAAGATATCTGTAGAGTAAGCTGCTCCACCGCCAAAACTGCAATTCGCCATAACGACAATGACCGTGTGCTCTTTCATGTTGAAGGGGCCTGGGTTAAGAGACCACTCTCGACCAAAAGTCCTGAACGTTCTTTTAGGCATGATGGCTGCCCAGCCGTTGCCGATAGGATATGCTACCAGTTGAGCAACAATGGATGTAATGATAATCTGAGGATTTCGCATAGAGAATAACATGTTCAAGCCAGATCCGATAGTGGTGAGGAGAATTCCAATTACCCATGCTCGTACAGTATTTGCTGGAATATCCTAATAAAAAAAAGTATTAGGTCACCACATTTGTTTCAGGAGCAGGGTGTTTCGCACCTCATCGTAATTGCGCACAGCGGCTTGAACTTCAGGATATGGCGATTGTTCAGCTAGTCCACGCTCGAGAGCAAGTTCAGCCTCAACATCATGTGCTTTCAAAGCATCATGGACTCTATCCACATAACCTTCTGGCAAGTTTGGATCCCAACGATGATTTTGTTCGAAATGAATGAGTCCCTCATCGATATCCATCTCATCGAGACCATCGTGTCCGGAAGTATATGCGGATTTCGAATAATCCGTATTTTTGTCCAGACTATTATGCGACGAGGGAGCGATAATACCCTCGGTATTCTGCCGTTGGAACGGCGTGCGCTTGAAGCCGAGAACCATTATGGCTTGTTGTCACCAATGTCGCAGCAATGATTTTTTTTCCCGCCGTGACTGACTCCGATCAGAAGACAAGAGGAGTTGATTTGGGAGGGGTGAGTAGGGTATATAAAGGCTGTGGCATGCATTGCATTGTAATTCCTAGCGACCGCTGTATCGGGTCGAGCACACAAGATGTACAGGGCAATTTGATGGCAGTAGCATGGGTTACCTGTGCCGCAGAAATGCGATAAGACTGCAAGTCTACCTACCCACACTTTACAACTGTGCCTCTACTACGTACAGAGTAGCTGTACGCTCAACCTTTCGACAGTCATGGCTTTCATTTCTGGGCGTCGTGCCGGTGAACTAAAACCCCAGATACACATCATAAACGACGGTCTGTATGAATAGTATGCGGTCTCGCGATCAAAGGGCTCTTCGCCAAGCTGTTTCTCATATCTTTGTGCCAATCATCATTGGGATCTGCAGGTCATAGGTAAGGATGGAGCTTAGGCTGGAGTTCGTTATCACTGTTCAGAGGTTGAAGAACGAACCAGAAAAGCATTTGATGTGCCACTGAAGTACACAGTTGCTCTCCCTCGAAAGGCCAGCGCGGGAGATGTGGGCGAAAATGACAGCAATGTTACCCTCCTGCCTCAATAAGCATGGTGAGCATGGTTGCAAGGGCCTTTCCGGCGTGCTGAAGGGATGTGCAGAGCCCTGTGAGCGTTAGCGAATGCTGATGCTCGTGCCACCATGAGGTGCAAGTGAAAAAGCCTCTGCGTATTCAAGGTTCAAACGTGAGAGGTATCGATTTGAATTTGAGATTCTCATCCTTTGTATAGATATGGATGATCGTGTAAGCTATGCTCGTATAAACGTCCCAGCAGCCGATTAGCGAGCCATACAGTCTCCCATCATCTTGAATTCGTAATTGAACATATTCTATCTTGACAACGCTGGACTGACTTGAAGTCCATACCTAGCTGGTCCCTACGGATTTCATACGGAGCTTATTCGTTTGTCGGCCCGGAATATACGGCTCAGTATGTCCACGTGCATGTGGCGGAAGATAAGACTCTTCTCAACTCATTTCACCATGTCTCGTTCGCTCTGCCATTCGTAATTGTGTCGATTCTACCTACATCAGTACGTTTCTCCCGAGGTCCGGAGACAAGGCCTAACGTCCTAAGCGACAAATAACACAGACCACAGACCTCTCATGCGTTCGCTGCAGTGTGCTAGATCAGTTTTTCCCCACGAAGTCGAGAACTCAGTGCGTGCTGTTCGAAGGTGCCCCCGCGCGATACTAGTGAATCATGGTCCTTTGCACTGATAATACGCGAAACGTTAACCTTTAAAAAGACGGCATCTTGAGAGACTCACGATGTGCCGCAAACCAGGTGTTAGATGAAAGGTTTGACCTTCCACTTCAGGGGTGCTTGGTGTCATCGTGGCTTGTTGGTTTGGTTTGGCTTGGTTTGGTTAATCTGGCTCTGTTGATACCTCCGTTCTGCCCGGCAGCCGAAATCAAGACTAAATGAGTCGCAACGCATGCAACGTATCTAGATATTTGTGGAATCGGTATACTGTCGTCAGCTTGCTTCCTCGTTCGCTTTATCAGTCCCAACTTTGATCTCCGTCTCGAATGCGATCGATCAGAGAGAGTACTAGAGTAGCATTTCATCACACGAGCCAGCTGCTATGGCTACCAGGGAACGATATCTCTCTAAATGAGTGTCGTTATTCGGGCTGCTGCTTGATAGTGAAAGATCCTTGCAATTGGATGAGCTGCAAATATCTCGTGCTTCTCAAATCTCACCCCACACCAGCCGCAATGCGCCATCGTTGGCTCGAATTTTCAAATCATATTCTGTATTTTCCAATGGTCAACCTGTAAATTCCAGCCTGCTGTCAGCCCATCATCCGTCATCATGTTCTATTACAGAACAATAGTACGCAGTAAGGCTCAAAATTACCCCCAAAGACGGGAAGGTCAATACGACCTATCAAAGGTCGTACGTGTTGGAAAGATTAACACCGTGCAGCTTAAGAGACCTTCCGACAACGAAATAAACGAACAGGATGGGAGCAGATACTTCAGTCTGACCTAATACGGCTTGAGAAGGATCAAGATCAGCAAGTCTGGAAAGCAATAATGGCGCATTGTAAAAGAGCTGATAAAAGATAAGTAATAGCAGGAGAGCGAGTCACTTGTGGTCTCCATACACCAGCGTTAGAAGCACAGGGCACCCGCTCACTAACGTGTGCTCCTCTTGTGCCTCTCTTCCATCTCTGTCGTGCCCTTCTTCGTACTCATATCCCAATATATTCACACCTTAGTGACACTTATCACAATCATATTCACCCGCCAGGCAAAGACAAAAGCCAGAAAATCCCACCTCAACGCCAGAGTCCCTTACAGATCAATCAGTACTCAGCATAACTTTAAAGCTTTATTGCAGCCTCCAGATCAATGCAGATAAGATTCTGGGGGGTTATTTTTCGTTTTCGTTTTCTTCTATTTCTCTTCTTATGACGCCGTACTACCACCCCAAGAATGAACCCATACGGGATCTACGTTCATAGCGGCCTTCCAAGAAGGTGATGGTATGAGAGTCAGCACCTTATTTGCACTTGGTGTGTACGTGATCGAAGTGATCAAATATATTGCTTTTCCCAATCGGCACTAATTGAGAGACATCCTTGTGTGCCTACAATACTGAACCACACTTACACGCGCGGCATGTTATCTTGGTGACCTCTGGAAGGTCTGTTAAGCAGGAGCAGGAGTTTCTATCCGTAGGAGGTTTGGATACGGAGCGGGGGGTTGACATCATCGATTTTCGGTTAGGTTAGATAGTCATTGTGTGGTTATGCGTTGATCATTGAAGTGAAATACTTATGATGTGATCGACTGTCCACGGAAGTAATTACGTGGGCGTACTATGAAGAGGAAGCTCCTATGGCTGGATCTGGATAGGAGTATGATCTTTGATTTCTAAGAAATTATAATCATATCTCATGTATCTTGATATTCACCAGCAGTTATATACTGTTTCATTTGTATGTATTGAATTGCTTCGGATGTCTACTTAGACTATATACTATTCTTCATATGTAGGAATGGCGCATGCAGAAATGCACCCTCTTATTCACTTTTTCCCTCTCATAGCTTGCTCTTCTCAGCAATCATACTTGCAGAATTTGGCAAGGTATCTAGAGCTTCCTTTGTAATCTGCCCCACATTCTGGAAGCCAGCTACGTTCATCAAGATATCGAAGTCGGCCAACAGACTCTTCATGACATGTCTGACGCCCAACTCCCCCTTGATACTCAAACCCCAAACCCACAATCGGCCCACAAAGACGAACTTAGCACCAAGAGCAAGAGCCTTGAAAACATCTGCGGCGCCTCTCACACCAGAGTCAAACATGATGTATGTCTTATCACCAACAGCTATTCTGCGTCAGAACCACAGTCACCACAAAGGCAAGAGATGAAGCCAAACTTACCATCAACAATTTTTTCTAGTGCATCAAGGGATGCAATAGCCCCATCAACCTGTCTTCCTGCATGGTTACTAACAACAATCCCATCCACGCCCAACTCAACCGCCTTCCTCGCATCCTGCACGCTCTGGATACCCTTCAAGCAAAATGGTTTGCCGCCCGAGATGCGCCGCCACTGCTCCATGAGCCACGGCATCTTCTCCCAGCTCCATGCTCGTCCATGCCATACATTATCGATCCAAAGGGCGCCGGCCTCATTCGGGTGAGTCTTAGGATCAATGCCATGCTCCTTCAGCCTCTTCTGAAAGACGGGATCGGACAACCCGAGATCGGCGCCAATGCCGTGGTAGAAAGCGTAGTTGGAGTTCTGCTCATCATGATGCCTCCATGCAAGCTGCCACGTATCGACCGTAAGAATACACGCCGTGAAGCCCGAGTCGTGAGCCCGCTGCAGTAGACTAAGCGTGAGCTCGTCGTCGTGCGGCATATACAGCTGGTAGAAGCGCGGGCCGTCACCGTTAGCTTTCCCGACATCTTCGATGGGGTTGCTGCCCGCCGTCGACAGACAGTAGGGTAAATTCAGCTCTTTGGCGACTTTAGCAACCGGCAATTCGCCCAATGGGTTGTAGATCTTGTTGATGCCGATGGGCGCGAAACCAATCGGCGCCGAAACTTTGTGCCCGAAGATTTCCGTCTTGGTATCCCGCTTATTCGTGTCGACGAGCATGCGGGGGATTATGCGGTGGCGGAAAAAGGCCTGGCGGTTTGCGAGGTGGGTATAGGATTGGCCGGCGTTGGAAGATGCGTAGTACCTATTGATTGTGTCAATAAGAACCAGGACGACTTCGGAAATGAATAGATTGAAAGCCCTACCATCCTCCTTTTGTTAATGTCTCTTTGGCAAGATCCTCCAGATCTCCTGGCTCGGTACTAAATGGTGGCACTTCACCGGTATTATCTTTCCACAAAAGCTCGCGTTGATAGAGGCCCCATTGAGGAGTATTTCTCTGCTGGATGTTTGGGTTCTCTGGGTCAGACATTGTGCTGAATGATCAAGATGTCTTTAAAGTGCTTGATTAAATATGTTTGCAATATCGTCCTTCAAAATGAACATCAAGACAGTCGAAACAGACATTCGTTATTTATTATATGAACTGTTGCGATAATCCATGACGACATCCGAGTGAGAGTGACTTACTTGTGAGATCATAGCATTCGGGAACTCTGCCGAGATATGTGGAAGACGTTACAAGCTCAGGCTAGCGACGTAGCCTGCGTACCAGGAAAGCTTGGTTCTGTCAAACTTGACGTGCCATAAGTATCCACACTTCCCAATCTCCTTTACCATCTTCATCTTCTTGAAATAGGATGAAGATCAAACCCGAGGACTGATAGAGATCCATAGAATTAGTATCCGATAATCGGATTTGCGTAGCCATAGATCGTGGTTGTCTTCGGTTCCCGGGAAGTAGCGCATCATAGGTATTCATAGACAGACAACAATTTGTTATGAATTTTATGTCAAACGTAGCCACGAACTTACATTATCTGAATCTAGCCACGAACAATGGTTCTAAGCAGGGAGCTGATCATACAATATCAATCTACTTGTATATCGAGTGAATTCTCAACGACTTACTGGTTTACCGGGTCATCCATTATACAGCTCTTCGGATCTGGCTGTGCGACGTACAGTGTATGTATGATCTCAGGGGAAACGTAATATATCCAAGCGAAATGATAGGCCTTCCCTTCAGAATGGATTATAGAGTTTGCGCCATCGATGAGTTCAATGTCGATGCTTAAGCGCGTGATCAGAACAGGCGTTATTGCTTTTAGCCTCACGCTCCGCCATGCCTTTCATCAGGAAGTGCGTTTCAACCAAACGAGCATTCTCTGCAGCTTCATTCATCGTCCTCAACCGGTTTCGCGTAAAGATATTTTCCACCACACAATGAACGTCCACGCATTCGAGTCATCAGGCGAGTTACTCTTATACTGACGTCCTCATCTCCCGCCTTTAGCCTTATGAATATTTCTTAACCGTCGGTCACCGATATATATTGATCGTCGCGGCTATATCGATTTACCAAGAACGAAGGTATGGATGAAAGTGCAAACCTGGTATGGGTTTCTTTAAACAGAAAATCCCCGCATACGGCCTCAAACATCAGATGAATATATAATGATGGTGGGTGAGCCGTTTTGTTTCTAGATCTACAATTCCATTCTTTAGTCAATCGCATCATGCGTTCCTTTCTTCTTTCTTCTGTGCTCTCCACTGCGGTCTCCGCGTACACGTGGAAGAATGTCAAAATCGGTGGTGGTGGAGGTTTTATTCCTGGCATAGTCTTCAATCCAACTGAAAGTGGAACAACCTATGCTAGAGCTGATATAGGAGGCTTGTATAAGCTCAATGATGACGACAGCTGGACTCCCCTGACAGACTTTGCCAACAACACCAGCTGGTATAGTAATTTCCTAATATGCTTTTGGCGCTCTTTTAATGATAATATTGGACAGGCATGATTGGGGAATCGACGCGGTGGCTACTGATCCCGTAGAACCATCAAATTTGTACATTGCTGTTGGAATGTACACCAATGACTGGGACCCATCCGATGGTTCTATCCTTAGGAGTTCAGACTACGGAGCTACATGGGCCGAAACTGTACTGCCATTCAAGGTCGGTGGTAATATGCCTGGTCGTGGAACGGGTGAACGTCTAGCTGTTGATCCAAATAATAACGACATAATTTACTTCGGCGCAAGAAGCGGCCATGGACTGTGGAAGAGTGTAGACAAGGGAGTGACTTGGTCAAATGTCACCAGCTTCACAGCCGTAGGAACCTACGTGGCTGATCCAACTGATACCACTGGCTATTCTAACGACATCTTAGGGGTCACTTGCGTGACCTTTGATTCAAGTTCATCACTCGCCAATGGAGCCACCAGCAGAATCTTTGTTGGAAGTGCAAATGTTAATACTTCGTCAGTTTATGTCTCAGAAGATGCTGGCTCTACCTGGGCTGCAGTTGAAGGACAGCCAACCGGTGCTTTCCCACATAAGTGCAAGATTTCCACTTCCGAAGAAACAATCTACTTCACTACAAGTAATTCTGGTGGTCCATACGATGCAGGTGAAGGAACTGTTCTCAAATACTCTATCTCGGATTCAACATGGACCGACATCACACCAGCTTGGGTTGCTAATAATGGTCTCACTATGGGCTTTGGCGGACTAGCTCTCGATGCGCAAAACCCAGGGACTCTTGTGGTAGCTGCTTGTAACTTGTGGTGGCCAGACGTCCAAATCTTCAGAAGCAATGATTCGGTGAGTTAATAATACTCAGTACTAGAATAAATACTGATGGATTTCAGGGCGCAACCTGGACTACTATTTGGGACTGGGTAGATGGTACAACTTTGTATTACACTTATGATACCGATCTTGCCCCTTGGATTAACGCCTCACGTCAAGATGGCGACGACAAAGTGCTAGGCTGGATGGTTGAATCTTTAGAGATTGACCCCTTTGATTCTGATCACTGGCTGTATGGAACTGGTCTCACAATATACGGCGGTCATGACCTTACCTCGTGGCCGAACGTACACGTCTCCTCCCTCGCTGACGGTGTTGAAGAAACCGCTGTCCTCGCGCTCATTTCGCCACCAGGCGGTGCTCCTCTCCTTTCCGGCGTCGGTGATGTCGGTGGATTTGTCCATGAAGACCTAGATACTAGCCCAGATGACAGCTTTGAGGCTCCTTACTACACCACTACCCCAGGCTTAGATTATGCGGGGCTCAGTGTCAGTGATATTGTTAGAGTTGGTAACGATGATACTACTGCGGGACAACTTGCTACATCTACAGATGGAGGCGCCACTTGGACTGCTAATAGTCTTGCTACTACTGGATACTCTGGTGGTTCGGTGGCCATTTCTGCTGATGGATCGAATATTGTCTGGGTCACAGGTGCATCCGGAACCCTTCTCTTTGGTAATGGCTCCGTGACAACGGTATCTTCTCTACCTGTTGGAGCCATACTTGCATCTGACAAAGCCAATGCGGATTATTTTTACGGTGCCTATAGCAACTCATTCTACGTATCAACTGACGGAGGAGCTACATTTACCGCCTCAACGATTCCAGGTACCGGTGCGGTCAAGATCGTCGCACATCCTACCATCGCGGGAGACGTATGGCTCTCCACCACATCTGGCCTCTATCACTCCACAAACTTTGGCAGCACTTTTACAACAATCTCCGGCGTTACGGAGAGCCATGCAATTGCACTTGGACTTGGCTCCGGATCATATCTTAATCTCTATGGATTCGTAAGTCTAGGAGATCAGGTTGAATTGAGAGTCAGTGCCGATGAAGGTGCCACCTGGACAATCATCCAAGACTCAGCACATGGGTTTGGCTCTGCGGGAAGTACTGTACTCGGAGCAAGTCAAGAGACTGAGGGTTTGGTATTTGTTGGCACCAACGGACGAGGTATCTTTTACGGCTTACCATGATATTTCCAAGTCCGCTCTTGATCGGAGATGATTAAAATGGCTATCTTCCGCTTCTAGGACATACATATCATCGAATGATCTTCTGTAAATGCCATCTTAAGATTCAAAACATAAGCACATATCATAAGTTCATGTTTCATGAAACGATTGCCACATGTTGCCTGGCCATGGACATTGCTGGCCCAAAGAGGAGTCTTCAGCCGAGGATATTCGGTGCTATCGCATAAAATCGCACCGCTGCAATAAATCGCGGATTATATATTTCTTCCCACACTTTTCAGCTGATCTGAAATTCTGCAATATCACAACATATATATACACACAAGCATAATCTCATCAAACAAGAAAACGCCCATCCTTGCAATGGAAAAAGCCGTGCTATCCCAGTAATTCATCTCCAATACGTCGCATGGGACTTCATCCTATCTCCTCTCCCACACTCACCCTACCTTATCATAACTAGCCTCATAAGCACATCTCACAGCGTCGTATTCTTGATATACCTTGCAGTTCATCCCCTCCCTCACCCCATCCCATTGCCCTCCGATCAATATGCACGTCAAGCTCTCGTTTCAAACACTCCGGCATACTCGTAAGAGCGAGGTTCGGAGTATTCCTGCCCTCCACACTGCGCAATATCATGTCATGCCATCTCCCGCGCATACATTGATATGTACGAAATTCCCACCCTGCTAGAACCGGGGGTTATGCTTATTTGGTGGCATGCCGATCCAGTCAGCTTGAAACTCGCTAAATTGTTTGCCGCGGGAAGCGGTGATAATATCTTTTGTCTGGGGAATTTAATTTAATTTCTCGGCGGCTGTGGGATGGTGTGCATGACGTGCGGGGTATTGATGTAGATAGACTTGAAGGATGATGATTTGGTGGTGGTCTTAAATGGATGACTTGCATGAATTACGTTGTGTCATTCACGGTTGTGTTGAAAACATCTACCAGCGCGATCATAATGTCCATTTGATGACCCGGATCATTCCGTAACTTTCGGAACTACCTTTTGAAGAGCGTAAAATGGGAGCACATGGTTCAGGTTGAGTTTTAGTATGGTAAAATACATAGCTGCAATGAATCCTCACATATTCGCCCCCAATGAGCTTGGTATGTCTCCCGTCCGTATGACTGAACAGATGTGGATTTGTTTGAACAATGAAAATAGTATGGATCACTTACAAAGTTTGAACGATGACGACTAACAAGCAATAACTATTCTAGGAGGTTAGATCCTCTTGCCAGAGCATATATTCACAACTTTGTAACAGTATGGCTCTTGCAGCATGCTATATTGATCAGATAAAACTATTCCTATATAAATGCTAGGAAAACGATGCGTCTTGGCCAAAAACCTTGCTGCCACTCAAATCGATCGCCTTGAGTCCTAGATATGAACATATTGAATTGATATAAATCTGCTCCTTGGCCTTGTAAATCAAACCAAAGGTTTACTGCTGCGTATCTCATCTGTGCCATAGCTATATTCACCTTGTTTTCGATGAGCTTGATGCGAAGACCTTGTTTGTGGCATATACTGACTGCCAGTGAAGTTGAGTATTCCAAGTAAGAGAACCGGATACAGCAGACACTCACAACTAATATTCAATTTCACAGTATTCATTACAAGGTTATTTCATTGCATGAGGTACGTCGAATACTAGCTTTGTGGTGAGTGTTAGCTCTTCGAATCATGTTTGAGATGACTTGTGTTCCTCTGTCTCATCAAAAGGGCTGAAAGGTGCGACGATATCAACAAGTTCTTCTGGGATCACAATAAGTCAGAGTCTCAAATAATGATAATCTCCAGTAGTGATACTCTTAAGTGGTGGTTCTGGACTTATGCTCTGCTACATGGGGCTATCTATAAATTGTTTGCATTAGTCTATCATTATCCCGTATCTATCATAGTTCCATAATCTCCTCAAGAGTCGCAATAAAACATCATTAACCCACATGCCACATCTATATCATTATCTCAAGGCATCTCAAATCTCGAACTTCAAATCTCAACTCTCAAATCCCAACCCTCAAATCTCAAACCCCTCCTCATTAATCGGCGGTAGAACATGGCCCATTGTCCGTATATTCGCATCATGTCCAGCAATCGCGTCGTAACCCCCATTCGTCTTCGTTATCTCAACAGAGCCACGCTCATGCCCACCGGGTTCCCCATCGGCGTCATGAGATTCTCGACCACTCGTCCTGACAGGTGCATAGTCATCCGCGTTTTGCATCAGCCACTCTGGCTCTCTGTATGACCCGCGATTTGGTTTTCGACATCGAAGGATGAAGAATATGAGGGCCCCTACTGACGCCAAGAGGACGACTGAACCCCCGGCTGCTATCCCCCCTATTGCTCCTGGAGATAGACTCGAACTCGTTTCATTCCGGACGCTTGACTGCGTGCTGTTTCCGGTTGAGTTGGCTTGAGACATATTGTTTGTCTCGTTGAATTCTGCTCTTGATGCTAGGCGTACTTGCGAAGAGATCGATCCCGGCGAAGCTGCTGATGCTTTGGTTGTGCCAGCCTTATATGTGATGATCATCGAACCAGGCGCTGGGGCTAGGAAAGTCTCGCCCGTCGGGTCGTCGCATTGTGATATTCCATCGATTTCCCCACAGCATCGCCATACCCCTTGTGTGTCATCGAAGACAATATCCGGAAGAGAAGTATCATCTAAGAGTATCAGTACTTTGTACTCTTGAGAGGGATGAGTAGCATACTGCAAGTTCTATGGCAAGATGTATCTTGCATCGCTGGGTCGGTGCATCCTCCCACATAATCTTTTTCATCAGCGGAACTCAAGAGTACTAAGAATCTGACTTACAGCCCCAGATATCGTTGTCTATATATCCACATAATCCATCTTGCAGGCAATATTCTCCCTTTGCACAGCAAGAGAGGTAGGCCTATGAGTTTTTGATCAGTCATCACTCTTATCCGAGCACGCAAGGAAACTCACACCGTCCGATCCCGATCCACAAGGAGCCCAAGTATTCTCCTTGATCCCACCATCATTATCGTTAAAACACTGAAGCTGGCCCGCCGCCGCGACAGCGACGCCCACAACACACAGCAGAGCAACTCGGAACATCATCATAAATCATGAGCGGCGCATATCATATCTCAGCCAGATAAATCAAGAAGAGATAGGGAAAAAACAAGAGTCATGGCCGGACGTCCCTATTTACAATTTGCATCATAAGGCCACTAGCGAGCCATTAACCCGCGTTCAGCAGACAAAGCCTCCTCATGCGCGCCAACATCGAGGGTCCTTCCTTGCGCGATGGGCACCCACGAAGGCAATAACGCACATCGATTCTCGCAAGCTCATTTGCGCATTGGGGCGGTGTCGTCGTCCATTGTCGTGGGATTGGGCAGGGGGGGGAGACATGTTCCTAGAATTGCCGCGACGGGCCACGGCTGGATCTGTGCGGGCGACGGCGTGCGATGTGGCTGCGCGCAAATCGCCTTTTCTCGCACCACATTTGATGATCTTGGTTATTGTCGATCCTGGTTCTTTTCTGTGATGTTCTCATTTTACGAGGGTTGTGAGACTGCGTGGTTAACCTTATTTCTAAACCGCCTGCCTGGGCCTTGGGATTCCTCGTCATCGAGCTGGGTGTATTGGTCGACTCTTATCGTATGGCGGATAATCCGGGAGTATGAGTAGAGTTGGTTTCCGTCTTCGAAATGTTCATCTGAATGGGCTCGACATGATCATGTTTCTTGTTGATGCCAACTTCTAGAGTGGCGCAATGTCAGGCGATTTAGCAGTTCGTAGTCTCGGGTGCACAAAGCTACCGGATTCCATTTTCAGCCGAGATGATACTGCATAAATTCTTGCTTCAAGGGTTCCTATTAAAACACGACAATATGTAATATATGTTCTAAATTAATATGAATGTCGATATCTTCAGTTGAACCATCATCTTCAAAGATTGTGTAGAGATGAGATCGTCAGGTTTGAGTGCTTGTATCACTTGTTACAAATCCACCGTCAATGACATGCTGGTTTTGTACTTTATTTAGCGGCGTGGCGGCATTGAGAAAGGCTCCGAGTATAGATTATACTTTTTATAAGTAACAACAAATCGGGTGAGGGGTAAAGACGAGCATTCATAGTGGTATATCCTCATACTTCGGCACTTCTTATCAGTGAGTGAGTAATACGAAGATGATTTGCGTTCCTGATTGTAGACTATCGACCAGAGCAAGATCATAGGATTTGATAAGACTATGTAGTGAAGTCGTGAAGTCGAATGAGCCATTTATGTTTTAGTTTGTAGCTTACTACTATCTATAGTGCTAGGTACTGGTACTCGAAATATATAGCTAGCACTTGTACTTATACGTTATTCGGCAAGCTACTTAAGATGCTAATATACTCTCGATGCTGATTCCACTCAAACGTCTACTCTACCTAGATTTGGACGTCTTGCAATTAAGTACATAACTTAGCTATATACGACACTCAAAGCACCTGGGCAGCCCTCTCAACTTGTGGCTTCTCGAGGAATATTTCTTAGGAGTACCGTAGTAATCGGGGTATTTTCATCAAGTATGTGGAGCAGGGAATTCCTCATTGAAAGAATGTCAATTGTACTTCACATACCATACACAGTCTGGTGGGGAAGTCTGAGTGGTCATATGGGGAGCACGTGGAACTGATCGGCGGCTCTGTGATGTTGCGGCTCTTCTTGCACCATGTAGTTCAGGTTTCGAGCTCACCGAAATCTGTATATATTTATTGGAGAGTAGCTAGCAATGTCATCAGCGGGCATGTATGCACGCCTGGAAGGAATGAAACAGAGTTATTAACCCTGCTGCAGTAGTGACAGTGACTGACTAGCATCTTCATTCAGAAACAAGAGAAGAGTGAGGTTCGAAAGCTCAGGGTTGAATGTATTGAGGCTCTACAGACCCCCGAATACGCCGTCAAGCTGAATGCATACACCGAGATGCATACGGCCATCATAGAAAGGAAGAGAGAGCTTGAGGGTATCGGAGAAGACTACGTACGGCTGATACTACACCGGAGCGGACATTTGTATTGTAAGGAGGACGTTCGCCCAGCATCTGAGAGTGCAGTTGTATCAGGATTGGATTCTGTCTTTGTACCATTTGCACGCCAGCCCCGCACAGCAATGCGCACATGAAGTGCGGCATCCAACTTTACTTGGTTGCGATACTACAGTTCTGGGCGCAGATGTAGATAGTGTAGCTCGTATTGTTGGTGGGCCCTGAGCATAATGTAGGTACGCAGAGAGGTCCTAGCCATATTTGTTTGGGTTTTTCTCAGCTCCATCTGTCAGGAATTTATCGGTGGAATGAAAATATGCTGGATTCGGCATTGAGTGAATAGAGAAACGAGTCATTTTCTTATTGATTGCTTCTAATCCAATAGAGAATGGCGATATCTTGCTATGCATATACGTATTACCGTATAATTCCTCTCCATAACGCGGCTGTTGTTGCTCCGTAACTTGGAAGGGCGAGGTGGCTCTGAGGATCTCTGAGGATCTCTGAGGATCTGCGATAGATAGAGTAAGGTAAAGTAAAGCCTGATCGGATCGGATTGCACTAAATGCTCACCCAAACTTTTGACGCCGTGCTTACACGCATACATATTTGTATCCACCGGCGCGCATCTTCTTCTTCTTCTTCTTCTTCTTCTTCTTCGGACTCATATTTGCTTCAAAGACTCGCGATACTTTGGATGCCTTTTCTCGTTATGTACCATAATGAGGCGGATGAAGTCCCGCTCCGACCGTGCCGTCGTTCATCCCCACCTTTGCTCAATGAAAGACAATGTTGGCGCGACTAAAAAGAATCGACCAAGCTCACTGACCAATGGTGTTTCGCGTGGTGCTAGGCTGCAGGCTCAGAGGCTTTTGTTTGACTCATCCATCATCAACCGCTTCATGTCACGTCGTCGCCTGTTGGACATGCAAAGAAAGAGTCACCGTGCATTTTCCACACGAGGCTGATCGTACATAGCTTCCTTCCTGTCTTCATGATTGTGATGGTCAGAAAAAAAAAGTATAAGTAGAGCTCACATTTCCACCTTTCACCTCTTCTTGCCTCCAGCAGCTTCGAAGTCACTTCGATAGTCATCCATCTATCTTGTCATCTCAGCTCCAAATCATCACTTCACTCTCAATCAGCGTTCTACAATCAGTCTATCATACTGCGGCCAACTGAGTTCACCCACAACTTGCACGCCAGAAGGACCTCCACTCCCTCCGAGCAACGCTAACCCCGCATCTCAACCAAAACAGCTTTACTCGTTCTTCAACCACCCATAATGGCTTCTTCCGACATCCTTTCCCGCACCCTTCACTCCATCACCGGGACGAAGCTGGCCGAGATATCCAAACAACGCGAGGGATTCGAATCTGAGAAAGCCAGTCTCCTGGCTGAGGTTGGTTTGTTATCCGACCCTTGTAAGCGTATAAGAACGCTCCTCGACGCTTTTGAGTACAAACCTGCTTTTGCCCTTTTGAAAGGAAGTCCTGCTATTTCTTACGGCAACATGGGCAAGTTCGTAACCCAAGCTCGCCGCGATCCGTCAGTTTCCAGCGCCCAACTGAATGACTGGGAGCAGAAGCTGAAGAAGGAGCTAGACGTGCAGAGCTTGAGGTATGAGTATGCAAGCCTGTATGGCCAGCTGGTGAATGAGTGGCTGCAAGATTCTTCGAGTGATGAGAAAGAAACCCCGACTGAGGGAGATGGAGCAGGAGTCAAGAAAGTGGGAAGAAAGGAAAAACATGATCAACGCGCTACGTGGGAAGACTATGTCTTCAAACCTCTCGATATTGATAGCCGCAGCCTTGTAGACTATCTGGATGATCTCTTCGGCTCCTCTAAGGAGATAAAAAACCGATTGAAGCTCCTGCGCGACACCGTTAGCGTTTCTGTGGATCATGCAATTGCCAAGCAGAAGATCGATGAAAGCGCCCTCGACTGGTGCATCAAAGGTATTCTTCGTTCCGACATCTTGACTGATGAAAAGCGTGCTGTCCTTATGGATTTCCAACGCAACAAGGTCGTCCTCGCTGAGATCATCGATGTCCTCAATATGCGCTTGGCATCAATTGACACTTGGTCTTGGGATAGCGAAGGCACACCTGTTGAACAACGTCGCCAGCTCAATGGCCGTTATCGCTTTTATCACGACGAAGATTTGCTCCAGTCGATCTTTCTCCGCTACATTGGTGTCAAATTTTCTGTCATGTTCAAGCGAGCCTTCACTGAATTCCGCGACAATGTAGGCTCCTGGAAATCTCCTGGCGAGCAAACCATCACCAAGGAGCAGAGAAAGCGCCTCTCCTTCTTCCTTCCTAGATCTTTGGGGGGTTCTACCGTATCACAAAAGGCCGAGGGTATTTACAGGAACGATATATTCATGGAGCAACTGCAGGACAGAGAAGCTGACGTGGGCCCTGGCTACGACGACAGTTCTTCTACCTCGTCCGACGACTGGTCTGCCGATACAAAAGCCAAAACTCCACAGCAAATCACGCAGAACGTCATTCGTCTGCTCGCTACCGATGTCGCCATGAGATCTCGATTCGGTGAAGATGTTTCCGTTGTTCGTAGTGATTTCAAGTGGTTTGGACCTTCGTTGCCACATGATACAATGTTCACTGTCCTTAGATACTTTGGTATTCCTGAGAGGTGGGTCAGTTTCTTCAAGCGTGCCCTCGAGGCTCCTATGCGGTTTGTCGAAGATGGTCCAGACGCCCCGGTTCAGGTTCGCAAACGTGGCACTCCAATTTCTGGTCCTTTGAGCGATATGCTTGGCGAATCTGTTCTCTTCTGTTTGGACTTTGCTTTCAACCAAAAGACAGATGGTGCCACTACTCTCTACCGTCTCCACGACGATATCTGGTTTTGGGGATCGCAAGAGGCATGTGAGAAGGGATGGGAAGTCTTAACCGAATTCTCCCGCCTGACTGGCCTCGAACTCAGCGAAGAGAAAACTGGAAGTGTAGATGTTCGTTCTCCAACGTCCACAGCACCAGCTAGATCATCCACTACCCTCCCAAAAGGATCAGTAGGTTGGGGATTCCTGAAGCTCAATCCAGAAGGCCGCTTTGTAATCGATCAGTCAAGTGTAAAGAAGCACACCGCCGAACTTCAGCTACAGTTGTCTGCTTGTAAGTCTATCTTCGATTACATTCAAGCCTGGAATATCTACGCATCAAGATTCTTCAGTGTGAACTTCGGCAAGCCCTGCCACATCTTCGGACCTGCGCACATCGAAGAGATTCTCTCCACCTTCCAAGAAATTCAACACTCCCTATTCGGTCCATCAGGCTCCATAACCTCACAGATCCAATCAATGCTCACCGAACGTTTCGGCGTCACGGATGTTCCGGAAGGCTATCTATTCTTCCCACTCGATATGGGAGGCCTGGATCTCAAGTCGCCATTCATCGCTCCCTACCTCGTCCAAGATCTAGTCTCAGACCCCAAATACCTTCTGGAGAATTACATGGAAGAGGAAGAGGAACGATACAACCGCCTTAAACGAGAATGGGACGAGCCCTCCACGACGGCACTCTCGCGCAGAAAGCAAGTCGACGACGCTCTCAGACCCCAAGATGGCGACACCTTCTTGTACTTTGACGAGTACAAGAGCTATCGCTACATCAACAGCCCCGAACTCGGCTACGTCTTCGATAAGTTGATGGAGGAGCCGAGTGAGTGTATAATTGAGGCTACGAAGGAGGTTACGGCCTCGTTGGGCGACTTGCAGTGGGGCCTTGTAGATGCCTACAAGAAGTGGATTTTTGCGCTGTATGGCAATGATATGATTGAGAGGTTTGGGGGGTTGAGTATTGTTGAGAAGGGCCTTTTGCCTACTGGTATGGTTAGTATGTTTAGGCAGAGTCGCTTTCAGTGGCAGGGTTAAGTTGGGGAGTTGAGTTGGGATGGGGTTGGTGAGTGGGGATTGGGATCGGTGTTATTGGTGAATTTTGGGAGTTTGGGATGGAAAATGGGGGATGGGAAATTGTGATTGATACCCGGTTGGTGCGAATAATGCCTGAATTTATAGAATTATATAAGTATTTATTTGCTTTCATGCATCTGTTAGTCTATATCTGATATTTGCTTAATTCAGTCTGAGTGTCGTGTGAGCACATCGATGGAAACGAGTGTAAGGGGGCTCGCTGTTTTAAGATAGTACTATTGACGAAGTAAACGGAATTTATGTGGTCTTCTTTAAGGTATACATTTGAAGATTTGTGATCGTATTAATTTGGGTTCCGAAAGAAGCAAGACGTACCAACAGACGGCAGTTCGGTTTACAGGTAAGTGAAGAACTGATACTGATATATAGTTGTGAGTGATTATAAATGGCATTGGATACAATTGCACTCTGTGAGCAATTCTTCGATAGCTAGCATCATCCATTATCATGAAGCAACTTACTCCTACATTATGCGTAACAGCTATGGTGGGCTTCTATATCACAACTATCTGATAAGACTTCCCATAACATCATATCTTGTAATCGTTCAACATACCTCCCGCATCCAAAACGCCGCATCAGATTACCTCTCATATATTCGTGAATTCATGTAATCAAGCAAATGGAAACAACCACCCAAATCTATATACTATCTTCCGGTATCAGTCCTCTCAGCTCTCTCACTTTAAAGGTGCCACAGCCACAGGAGGTAATTGCTTGATATTTATCTTCCTATCGCCAGGTAGATAATCCAGGTCGTATTCTTCGTCACCAGCCCAAGCTCTACTGCTGACCGTGGCTGGCGCACCAGCCATCCAGCCGCTGGGGTGATCGTTCTTCGCATTAGATGTCAAGCCAGTCTGGCTATGTGTAGTGCAGGTATCCATCTTGAAATACACGCCCTCGACGCTGATGGTTTTCTTGATGCCATTCTTGGAGCCGGAAACCGAGCTGGTGGTATTCTTCGACGATCCAGGCATCATTGATCGTACTCTGGAAGTACTCATCTTCTGAGACCAGACCTTGAGCAGACTCCTGCAGGCTGGTACTGAAGCGCAAATAAGACCGACGTCAACCTCGATGCCGATCCATAGCCATACGAGGTATCCCTCCCAAGTTACATCGTAGGTTTCGCGAGTAGTGGCGTAAGTGGCTATGACACGGATGAGGGACGACGTGAGGACCAAGATTCCAGCGGCGAAGATTCCGAGCACTTGCAGTTTCTGCACGAGACGGATGTTCAGTCCCATGACCGTTCTGATAGGTAGAACGAAGATGACGACGTCGATGAACTCGTTGATGATGCCCGAGACCACGATCAGGTCGCTCTCGTCCGCACAAGTCCCACCAACACCCTTGGGAAATACCAGGATGTGCCAGTAGTAGTGAAGCGGACGACACTCGAGCAGCAATGCTAGGAAGAAGGAGATGAAGTAGCCAAGCGTGAAGATGATGAAGCCCATTACGATCCTGCGCATTGTCTTGGTCACGAAGATTCGACGGTAGAAGACCAGCAAAGAGAGCTTGGTGAGACTACTTGCCCACAGGTACATCATCTGGCAGGCCCATGATACCGCTCTCTCGGAGATCAGGTTCTCGTTATTCGGACCCGGATTCACATCCCAGATGTGTCTATCCCATCCATACTTGTTTGCTGCAAGAACTACTCCCGCCGTGAGGCCAATGGACGGAATCAGTGCGGCGATAACAAGCCAGTCATCCAAGCCTGCTGAATGGGTATGGAAAAAGCGCGCATATAAGCGTAGAAAGACCATTCCTGTGGCAATTATGATGAGGACGATGTTCGTCGAAAGCATCCATGGACGGCGGAGGACGGGGTCGACATAGCTTTAAATGTTAATTGTGCTTTTCCAAGAGGGATGTTGACTTACTTCGGTGCGGGCCATGATGCCACAACCTCCGGTGGAGGATATCTCATGATTGTGTCTCTCCTATCCTTCTCTCCTTTCAAATTTTCGATGATATAAAGTTTATGATAATTTGCCCAATGCTAATGTTGGATGATAGTCCAAGTTGTAAACCTATATCATGAAGCTTGCACCAATCAACAACAAGATATCTGTATATCCTTGGGAAGCAGCTCGCAATATGTTGAGATGCGGAGACAGAATTTAAATTGACGTTCAGTTGAATACGAACAAAAATAAATTGAATACGAGGAGACCGCGTGGGCATCCAAGATCAAAGAAGCAGGTAGTCGGTATATGTCTTTATGTGAAGGTGCACAAGTTCATTGACTTCATACATATATGATTTGCACTGGAGGTATGCATTCATACTGACCTGATATGTACTCCTTCCACAAAGCAAGATTGTAGTGGTGCACTTCGAGCTTGCTCAGTGATATGAGGAGTATCTTGATGACAAGCATTGTGCACCATTGTGCACTACCCCTGCTACTACAGGACTCTGAATGGGTAGTTCATAGATTCAAAGAGAGCAAGATTATCTCCTTGAATAGAGTCGTGGGCAGTAACAGCTGCAAACACGGACAGAAAGCAAGTCATTTGTTGAGAAATCTACAGGGGCAGTCATTGGGTGTGGTCGAATAACTATGAACTTGTACTGACATGGGAGGACAAAAGCTTAGCGAAGGTATTATTGAGAGGCATTCAACGGGTAACAAGCTACCTATTCTAGGTGGCGTAATTTTCATGAGCAGGGCCATATCCCTCGCACGAATTGTGACATGTGGGAGCAAGGTCTAAATGCTCGATGATAACAAGGGTCCTCGAAGGGATAGAGACCGGTTGGTTAGACTAGAGATGTGGCGGCGGAGGAAGAGTAAATGCGGTCGACAGATGAGGTCTCTCCGCTGCTCGTGGAAGATCGTTTATGCATCGAGTACGAAATGCAACAGTATGTGTGTGCGGAGTAGTGCTCAGTACATGCTATGTCCGAGGTTACAATACAAGAAGGACTCGGTACATGCCTTCTAGGTGCCGACGGATTCAATGCATTCCGATTTTTATGGCATTTATTGTAAATACATCCTGTAAAGTCACAAATGCTGACTCTCGGGCAGGTTGCATATATCAGCGGAGTCAAGTCTAAAATGGGTGAACATGCAATGATAAGTCTGTGGTAAAGTGGGACCATATTAAGGGAATAATCGATAAGGTCTCGAGCGGGGCATCAAACAGGGCTTCGTACCAATTGAACTTCATGACTTGATACCTGAAATTGATCGGAGTCGTAGTGTGAATGACCATCAACGTGAATGACTGATGTCCCATTCCCAGTAAAACTCCCTAATTAGCCAAGAACAAGTTGGGAATCGCTTGATTGGTAAATAAATTCTGAATTCAGGCGTAAAGGAATTGAGTGGATTGTATATTCTTCTCGAAGCGCCAAGACAAAAGAAAGCGATCAATGTCGGACTTGGATCGTTGGACTGATGATCACCATGCTGGGCATTTGATATGGCTCATCTTCTGTACAACATTGATTCTGACTAGATACTGTACAATGGAGGCTTGATGATTCAACTTTGGGCCTCCTCTCTTCAAGGACAGGATCATTGTAGTGCCGACGAGTCATCCGTCCATACATCAATATTATCGCCACCTTGATGGTCAAACACGAAAAGGACTGTCCGTCTGCAGAGGAAATTGTATATGCAGCGGAATAAGATCCGATAAGGACGTCAAGCATATCGAGAACATCGAAAACGGAATCCTATCCTCGGTGAACCCTGCTGGAGCGTGCTTGATTGTTCTATAATTTATCGCGCCTTGACCTGAAGTTGGCCTCTGACAAGAATGGAATGATTAGCGCGAATGGAGGATCTTCCCCACCCACCTCTACAATCAAAACTCCAACTGCTGTAACCAGTTTGCGACTTGATACGATGCAATGACGATGAAACTTCTCTGATGAACGAAGGCCCAAGGAGTTCGCCCGCTCAATCTGCAAGAAATTCGAGACATGAGTGCGCAATAAGTGTCTTGTCTTCTTCGCATGTACGGTACCTATACCGAATGAAACTGGTAAACGCGGTTGGTTGGTACAGAACTCAATTTTGAAGCGTAGGAGATGGTAAGTCAAGACTTGGTACTCACGGACTCCAAACGCTCAAATGTTGAGAGCCACGGAAGCCGTCGGTTGAATGACACAGCCATACCGACACCGACTTCATGTGCTACTAATGCAGCTCGAATGCATCGCCCAAAATCTCCCTGCATTTTGCGCTCTGCACCTTTTAGCATAAAGAGACAGACATCCGCCGTGGGGGTTTAATTGAGCGAATGATACTCATCCAGACTTTCAAATTAGGACTCATGTTACTTGAGGCGTACATTTCACAGAACATCGTTGTGGAATCAAAGCCCATATCGCTACGTATTGCCTAAAGTCTTCAGTACATGCCTGTCGCCATGTGGATTTGTTGGACTTACTTGTGTGTAGCAGTTCATGGCTATCGCATGGACGCACCTCAAAGAGTTGGCTTACCAGAGTCATGAATAACAATGGTCGAGATCTTGATATAAGTATGTAAGATATAGGTGTTTTCTTTGCGTTTGTTGGTGATCTTGAATTTATGAAGGGTGGTTTTATGTGAAGTGGAGTGGAAATTGAGGATGTCGTTGGATTTGGCTACGATTTCTCTGGTGCCATTTTCTACTAGACCAAACTTTAAGCTCCGTAATGATTTCAAGATGTCTGAAGGCTATCCCAAGCATGTCGAAGATGTTATCAGAAAGAATATATCTGCGCATTTTGACCCGTATTTTCATGCACATCACCCAATCCACAAAGATCTGACTACAAGTTTAGCATGATTTACCGTCTACCACATACTACCTTAGAGATCGTCTATGTTATCGAATAGACTACGTGAATCGATTGTTCCTAGCAACCAACCTATCATTTCAGTTTACAGAGCTGCGGTTTGTGCATATGTGGAGCACATCTGAGCATCTGAGCCCTTTGTTTCCAAAGCCATGTACTACTTTACGCTTCTCTCAGTGAGAAACAAGAAGTCATCAATGTCGGACTTTCCTATTACCCAGAACCTTTCTCGTAAACTCTTTCCTCTCTGAGGAATTATCAGATATCGAACATCGAAGGCTACAATGCGATGATAATTGTGATTACCAGGGTGTTCAAAAGGGAACAGATGATCATTGGAGGTGGCATGGAAGATTTCCTTAGCAGGCCTACATATTTCAATCACGAAATCCCACTCGTTGTACCGAAGACTATGATAGAAATCACTCAGTTCTCTTTGAACGTACAAACATATCAGAACTAAGAGCTTAGTCGTCCTCGAACTTCGTGGAGAACGGTTCACAACTTTCCCCCTAGAGCACGCTTTGACCTTCTCGTACAAGAGTGATATACAACATAACACCACTCAACCCTAGTAAGTAATCCCTCACCCTGTTTTCATCAGCCCTTTGAAGTACGTGTTCACATTCCTGCACTTGACAACGACTTAAACCTCTTAAGTCCTTCATTAATCTCAGGTTTCATTTTAATACACTCCTTAAACCCAGGGTCAGATTCTAGAGTCCTCTGATACACCAAGAGTGGTTCCACTGTACCCATTCCACCAGCTGGAGGATAGTAGGCTACAAATGTTTGAGCTGAAAGATCTCGAGAAATGAGTATGGCATAGGAAAGGCGTGGAGTGGCTTGTTTGAGAGAGATTGTGTTTGGAATTGCAAAGGAGCTGAATAGCTCTTGACGTATTAATTGGTAAGAATGCAATCGGAGTAAGCATATCATCAAAAATGAACCTGGGAGAGATTGGTGTCTGCCATATGTTGAGTTCTTCTACGTTGAATGGAAAGCAAGCTTGACGTACAAGCTGGACACAGCCTTATGGGTAACAACGGGAGAATATGTAAAATTCATATTCAATAAAATAAACCACAATACAATTGAAACACATTCATTTGGCTTTACTTCTTAATATCACGGCTGCATTGGTTTGGTTCACACAACACCATACAGTGGAGACTTTGATGATATAAACAAAACTTGTGTAGTATTTCTAGTCGAGCTACTTAAGTTTGTCTTGAGGCGGCATCATATCCATTTCAATATAGCTGACTATTCATATAAAATCTAATGAAAGGGATCAGTATTCCGTCCATAGTCGGTCCAGAAAGCGCTATCCAAAAATCGTTTGCATGTTCATTATTAAGCTGGTGAATGACACAGCCTGCTTGGATATCGAGAGAGAGGACGAAGGTTTGGACGGGGTCGTGTAAACGTTTCGTGTCTTCTCATGAACTACTCGTCATTGGATTTGAATATCTAAGTGATAGGATAGGAAAACTAACAGGAAGAGATTGTTTTCGCCGCTACACGATGGCTCTGCACTCAATTGCTACGTCCTTTCACTTGAAAGAGTCTTACTGAGCGAGACCGATCCCTCTGATTGTAAATCCTCACTTTATCTTCCAAAGAACGGCTCTATATCGAATGCTTGCTTTGTGTCTGCAAAACATATGTACCAAACTTGATTGCAGATACATCTCAAAGAAAGCAACTGAAATGATGTACAGTATTTGAAGCTTTCACCAAAGTAGTTTCCACTTAGGAAGCCCAGTTCAGATTATACTTACAGTTCAGACTTGATTTCCAGAAACGTAGCAAGTAATTGTTTTCTTCTCGTGGGCGGCTGCTAAATGGAGAGTATCATTATGGTCATTGTCGTGTCAAATCAGATTATCATTGGCACTACTGTCTAACGGTAGTCTTGCAATCTCTTTCAGCTGCTTCAGCACTGCTCGATGAGGATCGACACTTAAGGAGATAGGTCCCTTCTAGCCTTAATATCGACGCTTTGGATCTTCCCGTTTACTGAATAGTGACAATTTGATATTCTGTTACACAAAAGGGAGAGAGACCTTTTACTTATTTCAACCCGGGTCTCTTGAATGTAGTCTTTGATAGCCCCAAAACCTAACTTGTAGCCTTTATTCAACGCACTAGGAGACTTACAGATCTCGTTGTTGTTGCTGCAGATAGCAGCTACTGTTTTGAGTTTGGCATGTTCCACAGTTGCGGATTGGTATGTTATTTTGTCATTTATAGGAGTCAATTGACGCACAGTGTCTGAAGCGTACGCGTGCGACAGCAGGTATAAGGTTCCATCAATGAGACCTCCAGGATCTCCATCATATGTAACACAAAACTGCGCTCCCTCACTCGAAACCGAAAAGTTCTCTTATCAGACCTTTCATAAATAGGGAAGACTGCCGAGTCCCTATCAGACGTTGGCACTGCTGCTCAGGTTCACATGACTGTGATAAGGATTGCGATAAGCGACGCGGGATTAGGCATGAACGCGTCCCACAGAATGTGAAGTCATCTAAACAATACACATGTCCTCCTCATTATCACCACAGCACTTATGTTATAAGAGAATACATCGTTGACACCTGAAAGGGATTTATCATCCTCCGAGTATTCTAAAGCTATCGATCCAATTTTTAGGAACGATGGCTACAGAAGATGCGATCGTGGAGGATCCAGTTGAGGCTCAATTAGACCAGGAGATCGTGGACCTACAAAGCCAGAGTATGTGACCTACTACTGTATCGAAGATAATATCTGACAATTGATAAGTCAAGCAACTTCGCGATCGTCGCGCACTCCTTACCTCGACTCTCCTCTCTACCAAGGCTTTACCATCAGATATATCCACCGCCATTGAATCGCAACAAATTGCCGAGCAGTCGAAGAAACAGCTGTCGCACAAGCAAGAAAATCTCTATCGGCTAGGTGCAGGAATAACTACATTCACCGTTAGAGATCCAGACCCGAATGCTGTTGACAAGGGACGCGTACTAGGCGTACGAATCGAGGTGTGCACGAACGGCAAATACCTACGCCCATATTACATTCTCCTCAACAAGCCGTATCCAAACTCTCAGCGCTTCAGAGTCCATCGACACACTGTTCCTCCATGTATACCACTTGCCGAATTGGCGACGAAACACCTTCCTGGGGAGAAAGCTGGAGCTAGCGAGGAGATATCGAAAGGCCAGCCAGAAAACCAAAATCTGGTGCGCTTTGTACGGCTCCTCAGACGAGAAATTATGCATTATCATCATCGTGTATCTGCTATTTCTTCTCTACGGAAGGCCCTCCGGTTGGATAGTAGAAATTATGCGGGCAAAGGCAAGGATAGAGAGCTGATTATGAGTGATATTAGCGCTGCTGATGCGGAGGCCAAACATGTGACGTTGGAGTGGGCGGATGGGAAGATTGGTCGTCTGGTGCTTAATGAAAAGGGTGAAGTTGTCAACTGTGTGGTGATGAATGGAGGGGTAAGAGATAGGGCAATTGAGGGAAGTATCGCTGCTCATCAAGGAAGTCTTGATGGCTTGGCTAATGTATTGTGAAAATGGGACATATGGGGTGGGTGGCATGACGGGCATGTCTGGCGCAAGGTGTGGCTTTCGATTGAAAAGTTATCTGTCCTGATGGAGCTCATTGTCTTTGGTGAAGTCATTTTTGCAGTTGGCAGGCAGGCCTCAGTGGATTTCATGATGGGTAATACTCCCATCGCTGAATATGATGATGGCGTAACAATCCAGAAAGAAAGGTCTAGACGAACGAGTACAAGACTCGATAGATGAGAGAAGCACTTCAAAACCATGTTGGCTGGAGGATAAGCATCATCACAATCATGAGCGAGGAAGCAGCTTACTTATTCGGCGCACACGCAGGTGACTTGAGTTAAGTAGTAACATGTCTTGTTCTTTACGCCTTATATTTCCATGGTATTGGAAGACTAGCCGGAGGGATGAGATAGGATCCTCTAACTGCCAGTCGGGGTTAAATCGTGGAAATGTTTAACATGATATTTCAACATATCCTGAACATTTCTTCAAAGGTTCAGGGGGAAAATTAGGTATATTCATAATCTCTTTCAGATCTCAGCTTCAATCTATTATTCACGAGACTTGATACTACTTCTTAATTTCTACTTGTCCTATATCAAGATTTGCTGAAAATTGAAAGTAGCGATGGTAAACATCTTCAAATTGGGACGAAGCAGCCGAGAGATCGAGTGGACGGATGTTTGCAAAGTCGATGGAGCATTCGCTTGAACTTTGGCGTCATCTTGGCTTCGCAGTCGTTGCTTGTCATCTTGGAGGAATATATGGGATCTCCCTAGACACAGCCCACTGCCTCATAGCTTTTAGGGTTATCTTCAGACTAGACGATCTTGAGTTGACCGATCAGAGGTACGTTGGTGTTCCCATAAAGAGCTCCGGGAATCGAAGCGCGTATGCGCTATAAGACGGTATATAACGTTGGCATGACCGGGCAAGACTTTGGGAGTGTCTACCATTGATCGGATTCAGCAATAAGTGCGTCAACTAGGAGATCGAGGAGGGATGCAACAAGGAAGGGAGAGCTATGCTCGCCCTTGTTCAATACGCGTCAGCGTTTCATCACGTGATCGTTTATAAGTGAATCGAGGTTTGACGGTATATTCAGACATCAATCATCTTGAAATTAGTCCAATTTACGTTCTCAGTATATAAATCATAAAGTAACATCCGTTTTGTGTGATTTGAAAGGACTGGCCCACATTTCATACTTTATAGACAGCAAAGCGCTTACACGTTCCACAAATGATTGAGCATGAAATTGGCGCCCATTCAGTCAGTGGATGAGGTCGCGCCTGTTGGTAACCTGTTGGTAACCCTGTCACTGTTACCAACACCCCTCACCAATCGAGGCTTATATGACTGTCCACAATCCTCAAAAGTATCTGTAAGTCAAAAGGATTTCCAAGGACTTACCACAAATATGAACCACAAATATGAGCCAGAAATCAGTAACAATATCATTGTCAACGTTAGTGAGTACCGCTTCATCCACCCACCTACCCGTCAGCCGCACTAACGTTCCTCAGAAGCAGTCAGGCCCCAAGCCGCCGTATAGTCTGCCCGCGAGCCTACTCCCAGCGGATGCGCCCAACAAAGAGTTATATTTCGGCGTCTTCGACGGAGAACTGGAAGAATACATCGCGAAAGAACTCGACGTGTCGCGGCTTGAGCGCATCCATGGTTCTCTATGGTTAGCGGGACGACGAGGCAACATCAGGCCACTGCACAAGCAGTATACTCTGGCGCGCAAGATAGTGGTGAGCGAGCAGACGGACCTGCACCTCTTATGGGACACAGAAGTCATATTCGTGAAGCCCATTCCCGAATTTCTGCTGGACCACGATTTGTTCACCAAACACCTGTGCAATTTCTCCGGTGACGCAAGCGCAGAGAGCTGTTATAGAACGGCGCTGGGACTGCTGTATTCTTACACGCAGCTCATCAAGCACAAAAGTGACCTGGAAATTGCATTGAAGCTCAAACTGCTGCCGGAAGATACGAAGTGGGCGGCGTGGTTGCAGTTCAGTCACGATGTGCGAGCATTTATGAAAGAGGGCGATGTGCAGCAGAAGCGGTTTCAATATGGGGAGTTGCGGCTGGACCGAGTCAACACAATCTACCGTTTGCAATGTGGGCAGGTAGTGCGCGGCTATTATGCTGGCTACACGAAGTACTCGTCGTTTTTCCGTCGGAACTTCAGCTGGGTGGTGTTGATTTTCTTGTATCTTTCTACGGCGCTGTCGGCGTTTCAGGTACTTTTGGCAAGTAATGAAGGGGACACGAATCCACGCTTCCAGATGGCGGCGTATGGCGTTTCTTTGGCATCGATAATTCTTGTGGGCTTGCTCGTGGCCCTCTGTATTGCGTTGTTTTGGGCTCTGGTGCTATATCATCTACTTATGACTCTGCTGCATATGCATTCGGGAAAGAAGAAGCAGAAGACTGTTAACTCAAATCTTCCGTAATATTTCCACAAATTTCCTTGCATTACGACGTTTTAGTTCTCACATAACGACCACCATAGATTTAGATACCCATCTATCAATACCAATAGATAGTACATACATATCAATTCCCTATCCCGAATGTAATATGCTAAACTCCAGCTCCAATAGCGAGCAAGCCAACCAGAAAATGGACTACATATCCATCTTCATACCCCCCAATAAATCCTCCCCATCATCAAGCCCAAAGCCTTGATCCATCATCCCCTCCATCTGAACCGCCTGGCCAAATCCTTCTGCACCAACAGCATTTATAGCTTCATCCATAATCGCGCTCTGGCTGACTTGGCTCAGCGCCTCAACGCGTCTACTAAGCCTGATAAGCGTCTCAGCGGTTAGTACATCCTTCTTATGCAGCTTGCCAACATTATCCATGGCCAACCTCAATGCATCCCTCAAATTGAGACGATTCTGATGCGCAGGCGCAATAGTATTCAGAGACATGACTGGCGGAAGAGAATGGATATCTGGAGCGCAGATGAGCGCTGTAGCAACATCCATGCAAACAGCCTCGCTGCTACCCGCATCGCGGTGGGACTTCACTTCGTTCACTATAGCAAGTAGCACGTTCTTTGCTCCAGAATGCTTGATTGCAAAAAGGATTTGTCGGTGTGTGTAAGAGGCCGGCGTGATATTGATACCGGGATTGAGACCCCATTGGATAAGGGCTTGCATGCTGGCCCTCACAGATGCTGACAGACCTCCATTTGGTGTGGTTGTCCACGTCTCCATTTCTGTGTGATCCGTAGCCGCTATGCGTTCGAATCCTAGATGCGGTTTGAGAGCGTTAATGAGTGGCGAGATGTTTTGTCGGGAAGGCTCCTGCCGCTGGAGCCAGTGAAGAGAGCGATCAAGCGGCCGTGCGATGATGTTAAGGATAGACGAGAGCATTGTAGAGGCCTCGGTAGAGATGGAAGTGGGAATTAGGAGTGGATGGAGAATAGTGAGGATTGAGGGGGCTAGGTTAGCGCTTGTCCAGATCAACGTCGAGAGGAAGTTTATGCTCGGTATCAACGATGGAAGTAAGAAAGTGTCTACGAGATCTGTGGGATGACGTGTTAGCCATTGTTCGAGGCAGTACGAGAAGCAACTTGCATTCAAGGCCATTTTTTAGGCTGTCTTCTGACAATTTGTTCGTCCCGAAAGCCAACACAATCTGGTGAAAAAGCTTCGGTACAAGTAGATAGAAATCCTGTGGTGGACAAGAAGACATCAATTCGTCACCAAGACCTCCTCCATCAGCATCGAATAGTCCCCTAATCCACCCATCAAGGTGCCCCTTTTCAGCATCTGACAGATCTGATAGTGATCGACTTGTAGCGTTTTTCTCCAAAAGTTTCGAAACAAATGAATTATTTGATGAAAGGCTAAGATCCGAACCATTCAAGCCATATCGATGAACTAGAGCAAGTACTAGAAGAACAATCGAGCCGAATTCCTCATAGACAGGCTGATACTCTCCTTGATCTTCATCATATCTCCAAGAGTCAAGGAGATTACAGACGGGCTGCAATAGAGTCTGTGGCCGGTTAAACAGCAACAAAACATCCAGAGACGAGGGTTTTCTTGCCAAGTGGCTGCATATGTTTTTGAGCGACATAGTCTCCTTGGTCAGGCACAGATGACCAATTGTTTCAACCAATGCCTGGCTCACAGCCCCGGCGTTACCCTCCATTTTCTCCAGTTCATCAACGAGACCCTCCGCACGTTCTGGATCGCTCATACATTGTTGTACCAAGTTATCTTTAACATATCTCCCGCCGGTAGGTAAGGTCTGCATCGGGACTTCCCCTAGAAGGCTCTCAATACGCTCTTCAGCAATGAGGCCGTGCAAACAGCAAGCGAAACAAAATTCTTGCCGGACGGATTCAGAGAACATATTCGACGACGACGAATCATCGAACATGGCTGAGAATGTCGGGAATGCATTTGTGTCAACCTGGCTTAGAGCTGCAGTGATACAGAACTCGGGAGTCAAAGGTGGAAACATGGACGCTGTTAAGCCAGTTAGAAGGATTGGTAGCTTGTTAATCAGGAACGAGCGCAGTATGAATATTGTTTGAGGCTTTTCGTTGCGGAAGATGGCGTTTGAAAGGACATCGAACGAGGCAAGGATGAGGTCGACAGTTGTTGTCTGAATGTCTCCCTAATGAAATAAACATAAGTATATATTGCAATATCATTAACTTTGTCTGAGGTTACCTGGTATCTGTTATGAAGATATGCATACATAGCTTGGTCGTCGACTATTGGCCTACCAACAAGCTTTCGAATCGTTAGTCTATTTGGAATTTTATAGCCAAGGTTCTACTTACTAGAGCATTAATATAAATATACAAGCCAGCTCTTGAGTTCACCGCCGGCGCATCGGTTACTGGTATACTGTCCGTCCCAATGGAATCCATCATTTGATCCATCTCAGCATTGGCCTCTCGCTGCTTTTTGTTGACGGGTTCCAAACTAGCAAGAGTCTGTGTTTGGAAAACGTTTAGGCGTTCCGCAATTGCTGGCGAGATTTGAAGAAGTGAAGGTATGAAAGTAGCAAGGGCTTGGTTGAAAGAAGTTCGTATTTCTAGTATATAGAGTGAGCTTGAGACTCTTATAAACTACGCAATATTTACAAGGACGAAGAATTGTGAAAATGAAAATAGGATTGTAAAAGTGCCTGCAAGGGCATGGCGAGAATTGTACAGAGTGATATAGCATATCAAAATTGTTCGTTGAAATAGGAACAAACGAATAGTGAACTTTTCTCCTACCTTTCGGACATCCTTTCCCCATACTCTTCAAAACGATAGGATTCTGAGCGACGGCTAGCAAAAGCGTCCCAAAAGCCTGTCTTACCCCGTTTGCCAGGCCCTCCATATCATCAGCCACAGTGCCCAGGCTCTGCATAATATCGTTTGTAGCACCTGCAGTATTCATGAGGCCTAACCACGCCGTCAAAGCCTTCAAGATCTCGACCGCATCATGCGCGCTCTTCGGCCTGGTGCCCTGCGTCACAATCTTCGCAAGCTTATACACGATCCCCTCCTCGATACTATAGGACTCCTTCCATCTCTTCGCCTTCTTCCCCTCACCCTCACCATTCTTCGTGTCCTGTTGTGGGGGTTGGAAGCTCGAGTACTGTCCCAAGTTCCTCAGGATGTCCGCCAAATACACGAGCTCGAGATCGATAAGGATGAAGAGATACTGAGGCACGCGGACGTCGGGTAGGATGTCATTCTCTGGCCGTGGTTGTAGAAATACGTTGGCGATCTGCCGTGACGTGAGCGGGTGTTTCGTGCTGAGGATCTGTACAAAGGTCCTAAAGTCTTCGGAATCGAGGCGCGTCGCGAGGCATCGCGATAGGAAGAGGTGCCATTGATCCATTGTCGCGATTCGGGGCGCGTGGGCTTATCTCACAGCTTGGTCATGACCTGGAGGATCTTCAGAGAGGCGTGCAGGGTGGTGATGTGTGATGATCGAGGAAGGCTACGGTTGTCTGTTGGACAAGTGCATTATCGTTTACAGATTCATTCAGGTATCTAACCTAGGTATGTACCTATGCTACCGTGATGTTCTCGAGTCTCAGGCAAGCACGCACCACGCTGGGGCTGACTGTGTTCTGCGGGACGAGCCGTTACCTCGCAAGGATGTAGCTCTTCAGCTATTGCTTGCGACTCTCCGTTGTAGTTACTGCAATCCGTAGTTACTTCCGGGACTCAATACCAAACTGGTGGTCTACATTGGATGGCGGACCCTGAAGAACACTACACAGTATGTATCTAAGTTTCCTTGGTCTCCAAAGCTCCGTTCTCCGAGCTCTAAGATTAGTAGTCGTCAATTCTTCATTTACCACTGATTGTAAGCGTAATGACGATATAGTTGTTAATACAGACCCTGTCTATATTTGCGAAGAGGCAAAGAATCATACGAGGATGATGAGATGGCAAATGCACATTTCGGAAATAACGTACGTATGTACATGCATATAGAAATCAACTTCGGCACACACGGCTGTGTAAAGTGGTAAGTAGAGGCACGCACTGGATAGATGATCGTTATGAAATTTCTTGATATGAAAGGTCTATGGATGTTTCCCAATTATTGCTCATACGTCCTGTACTCCCGCTACATGTTCCCAAACGCATTGCTTCCATGGTATATTCCCTCAAGGCATCAAAGTGAGACTCGCAATGCCCCAGACCCCAAAATGCCCACATGAAAGCACACTGTAGTTTTGTACTACCCTATATGCCAAAGGACCCCAAAACGCCTCGAACATTACCGCTGTAAGTACCTGATTCTAATCCCTGGGCTCCCGCTTGACCCTGGGTGATTGGGTACCCATATCCATATTATCCGGAGACCTTGGTCCAACCATCCAATCTTCCATGGCAAGCCACTCACTCCAGGTTTTTTCGGCTCCCTCAATCTCTGCCTCCAGAGGACCTTGTAATGGACGCAAAAAAGGGATAGTCTCGTGCGGTGACATGTCGTAAGCGGACTTGACTGATGCCCAGCCGCCGCTCTTTGCCGCAAACAAGTAATTGCGTCTCTCCTGCTCGTGTAGGGGGCCTACTCCTTTCACCCAATCATCGCCGAAGAAGCCGTGCAATATTCCTGGGAAATCAAGTCCCGTAGCTACTAATCGCCTGATATAGGGTATGAGGGATACCGCTTGTGCATGACCGGCGTTTGCGCCGACGTTGGAAAACTGGCTCGTGGCCTGGCGTGAGCTACCAGGGGCCCCAATTCCAGCGCTCGGAGAGGACGATGTTGAAGATATGACAGGGTGTAGGCTTTTCTGGTAGGGCAGGACGATATTGATGAAGGCCGCCAGTGCCTGGACTGGACCGCTGTGTTGTGCGTGATCGAGAAAGTAGCGATGGCAGCTCTGAAAGTGAGGGTACCAATCGAAGATATCGAAATCGGATGGTGGATTCTGACGACTACCTCGATTGCTCATGGGCGTCCCGCTCATGCCTCGAAAAGCTGCCTCCTGAAAGGCATGGGACGATGGTCCTGCTTGATTGTTGAACGCCATGGTCCTATAAGAGCAGCCGTATTAGTATGCGACGCGCGTGCTACAAGGACAATTGCAGATCAGCCTACATATGTGCCCAATTGTATAAGTGATGGCTATGGCAAGAGCTGTATCTGTATTCTGACGAAGGGCGGTCAAATTTTGCTTGAACTGAGTAGCGAAGAAGTATTCAGTTCGTAGTGACGTTCTTGGATTCGTTCGTTGGGTTCTCTGAGGGTTGAGATGCGTGACAATGGCATTGTCGCTAGAAGCGCCCGGACAGTCCTACTTATACATCCTCCCGTTGCACGTTGACGAACTCAAGACTGTGATGTAGAGGCAGAAGATATCCAGCTAGTCACTCAATTCTCGATGGTGGGGAGTATCTGTGTGGATCGCAGCTTTTGGGTTGGAGATGAGATGCAGGCTGACGCCCAGACGTTCTGAGCATTACCAGCTGGACGAGGGTCTCGGTCAGGTCTGAGCCGGGCGTACGGTAAAGAGGAACAGGTTACAAGGATTTCAATGAGATTGAAATAGATGGAGAAACAAGGGTCTTGGAATTTGAGTGAACAATGTTGAATCGTCATTGTTATTTTTGTCAATATCGGAATATGTGTGTAGGCATGCTTATACAATCTAGGTGGTATGAGTGGTATGTCATGTCTATGAAGCTTTTTGGGGGTGGTTCAGGGTCTTGCAGGGCTTGCGCGGAAGATCCATTGGTATTGGTATGTATGTATACAGCACTAATGGCAAGCATCAATGCAGGCAGATATGGAAGTCTAATAACAATTGAGGCAAAAGTGAGGTAGGGGATTTGCAGCACTTATCAAGAAGTTAAGGTCCGAAAATGGCAATATTATGACTACAATATGTAGCTCGGATTAGGTATGTACCTAGGTAGCTTGAATACATTAGTATTCACATGTTCGATAGTAGATATATATATACGACTAAATCCAAAGCAGATTCACGATAAGCGTTATAATATGCATGTATATCTAATGTATGTTCATATATATCGATATGTACGAAGAACGATGTCCGCGCAAGTAAATCTATGCATGCATATATGTGCCATCGAGTAAGGTGCTGAGTAAAATTACAAGTATATGGTAGGTACATACGAATTGATGCGTTTGTACTCCGTAGATTACCTACCTATGTATATCTATAATTTGGTATATAATGTAAGGTACATACGTCCGAGGAAAGGCTTGCGATTGGCTTCGAGCGCATACCTAATCGAGCAAAATAAATGGATGGCCAGTTCTCCTATCATTCCTCTTCATATAATGACATTCGTAAAACTACACGAAGTCATCAACATCGAAGTTGAATGTGCTCAGAGCTAACATATGATGAAAGGATCGGTACATAATTGATACCTACCTACCTTAGCTACCTTACTCAGCACTCAAAGTTGAAGCCTCGTCCGCCCGTATTGTTACGCTGCATTCCTTCTTCTCGCCCAGGAACGAGCGACTCAGACAGATATTGAGTGGATGGATGATCCATACCTGGATAAACATCCACCTTTAGGCTCCAAGATCTGCATCTGCCACCTTACCGGAAGTCAATTGTTACCCCATATATAAACCGGGAGATGTTTAACTAGAGCTTCCTCTTTCAACTGTTAAACATTCTTAAGCATGAGACATCAGCTTCGACATCAAGCTCAACCCTTCTCGGCGCCCAGCTTGCAAATCTTTCCCAATCTCGCGCGTCATGCCCAACCCAAGAATATTCGATAAGGCAAGATCAAAAGAAAAAGAAAAAGAAATAGAAAAAGAAAAGAAAAAAAACAGAAAGAAATCGACCAGAAGAGAATGATTACACACAGTCAAGACGCCCCCCTCCTTCGTGGAAGGACAATGGTATGCAGGTGTAAGGCAAAGTGCAGACTTATGCACAGTTCAGTCTGCAGAACTGTCTCTTGGCCAGTCTCATGTCTTCCTTGTCTTCCTTCTCCCCTTCCAAAGATCTCTCTTCCTCGGAGTTCCCTCGTCATTGGAACACCGAGTTGATGGCTACTGGACACAAAAAAGTCAGAAAAGGTTTCCCACGATACATGCAATGCATCTCCGGATCTTCAGCTCTGTCTCACCTTTACCACTTCAGATCCCAGTATGGCGGAGACGACACATCTTTTACAAGACTAATCGGCGATCCATCCGCGTGCCACTCAAAGGGCATACGACGTACAAAATATTGCATGCTCATTCACACTGATGAGACCCTGACCGACCTTTTACCCTCCCAAACACAACATTCACGCATACACACGATACATGGATGGCCACCCAATAGTCATGATGGCTTCAGTCGAAGAGCATACACGACCCATCGTGCATTGTGCACCAAGTGGAACCACATACCAAAATGGGCGAGGTGGTACGAAACGTGCAAAGGGTGATGCAATAAATACAAAAATATCCATTTGCGCTGATATTCCACCAACCTCAACACGATCTCTCATGTCTTCTCACCCTAGTCTATTCCTCATCCCGTAACCCAATCGCCATTATTGGGCGCATAAGCCACCAAAACAATATGTTGTGCGTTGCTATCGTGCATCTGCAACTTGGCATGTGCGGACCGCGTTGACGGTATCCTGCACTGGGGTATCTAAGCAGCTGAAAAAAAACCTATGGCAGAGCATCATCATTCCAACGAGCTGGAAACCCCACAGCCAGTCGGAGATTTCCAGACCCATGGCGAGGGCAAGAAGTAATACATCACTAGCAGTCAGCCACAATCCAATGAGATGAACATGCACCAAATACCGGGTTGCCAGCCAGATCATTGGGCCATAATTGTAGCGACCAAAGCAGCTATTTGTCAACAGACCCTGGAGTGGATTCCATGAGATCCTGCAAAGTCGACTCCATAAGATCGTGTAGGTAACATCGTTCATTTTACCCTCATTATCAGGCTCTTTGCTTTCATCTTTGTGCGCATGCCATTAGATACAACGGCGGTTGTGACGGATCTACACCCCAGCTTTTGTGACGGAAAGGCCGCACTCTCTGTGCTACAGACTTAGGTCTTACTGCTGGCAGTGATGTTACTTCGATCACCGCGAAAGTATCTCCTTATTCGCCTCGTGTTCCTCACTGCTGGGATCCCAATCAACCATCCTTCTACGAGGGTCATCCCGCCAATATGGTTACAGAGTACGAGCCCCTATATATGAATGTGTGCAGACGGAGAAGCAACTCCGTACAGAACCAGCAATCTGGTAGCGGTAATGCTAGTATTGGACTTGTGCTTCAAGCACTAAGATATCGACTAACTTCTTGTGTAAAGCTTATTCTGGCTGAGATGTGTCTGACACTGTGCATGCTGGCGCTGAGGTAGGGTGACCGATCTATCATTGTCTAGGATGAGCCCCAGATCGTCAGTAGTCACAACATCTTAAGATGAAGGTCTACTAACCAAGGCTAGATTGGGCTGCACAACGCAATTGCGTATTGCATACCGCCGTTTCTTTCAAGTATCATGTTGCGACGCCTAACCTGCATGATCTTGCATATATCCGTATGCAAGTTATCAAGCTATCGACATGCTTTCTGTCATATACCCAACGTCTCCAATCCTGTGGTCAGCCTCGTGATACATAATGCAATAGGATAGCTTTGCCGCCGTAACTAGACACTCCCAATCGGTTTTATCCTCCTAAACTTGACCCTCTTCTCGCACATAAATCCATCTTGCATGAGATCTCTCAAGCACACTTAGCTTTCGCAAGCTTGCATGTCCAGTCTAAGGCATGTCAAGCAAGACATAACGTATGTGCACTGGGAAACTTTTCCAGAAGAACTTGCAACTTATGCAAGCTGCTCTTTGTATCTACCCTCCCTAATCATTATATACACGAGTACGTTTCGTGCCCGACGCCCCGTTCCAGCAGCACTGTACGTAGGAACATAGTATGCACGGCGATCCGGCAAGTTTTCCGTTTGGTACTGTGAGTTGATATTAAATACCATAGACTCGTACTCATCTCGAAGTCTAAGTGCTTCATCTCCTCTCTTACCAACAGTCTTCAAGAATCGCGTCTTGCCCCCAAAGCAGAAACCTCAACTGTCAACTATCAAATCTTAGGTATCGGATACCAAACTCGCAGTACCAACACAATCGTCTTCGGCATGTCCGAGGTCAGATTCGCTCTGTCATAAACGCTCATCCGCCCATTCCTCACCTGGAGTTGTGATAGAGTTTGTCCGCCATGTCGACGAGTCATCCGATCGCGTTGGCGCTTGCGATCGATGTCATCTGTGTAGTGTTGCCTTGCTGATTCTCAGAACCTTATATCGACCTCAGCTTCTCTAGGATCTTGACATGCGCGTTAGTTTGTCACTCTGACATAATCGTCAACATTTCAGCGGGGCACGGATGGAGTTTTGAGGATATTGTTGGTGAATATGGAAGTAAAGGGGAGGCTTTTGGGGACTATTGGAATACCTTGTTCCTCGATTGAGCGATGTATTTGTGTATTGTGACTAAACTCAGCTTTCAGCGTTTGATCGCATTGTGTATACGAGAATGTTGTTGAGGGTGTTGGGAGGACGATTTAGGATTGGTAATCACCTGGCACTATCTGCATCGAAGGTAGAGGCACTATGAATATTTATCAAGTGCCAGAGCACGTGTATGGATGATGGAATGTTATCCCTTACATGTTATTTGCAGACATTGGTAATGAAACTATGCGCTACACGAAGGAAAGAGTGCATATTCGGGGAGTATACCAGATCTTCCTTTATTCTTCGAAAGCTTGACCATTAATAGAGGTGTGACAGCTTGACCCCGAGAACACTTCAAATATTCCCTCCAATTACTGAGAAGGCATCTACTGAAGGTTCAGAATCTCATAGTGGGTTTTCAAAGAACCGCAAAATCGAAGATGTTCATGTCTCTGACAATAGATAGAAGAGAGAGGCAAGCCAATCAACTCTGTCGATCTATTCATAGCACCCCTTGTTTCGCCGAGGCATAGTATCAAAAGATATAGGGAAACCATCTCCATATAATGTTCTTTGTAGGTCTACCAATCCTTTTCGACACATCCTGAGCCATGACCAAACACATATGATATCTCAAGATAGATATAGACCAGTTGATATCAAACCTATACAACGCATACTTCCTGGAACAGAACATAGCCCAAAGCTCTAATCTTGACCTTCTATAACTGATTTCACAACGAAATCACCTCAATGATATATACATGTGCTTGCGTATTGTAGACGGTAGTGCATACTCTTAAACCGTGACAAAGACAATCTTTGCCCCAGGTTCAGTGTTCGGAGCATAGTGTCGGGAAGTCTGCCCAACAAACACAACTGATACTGTGCATAAGTAGCAATAGCAGTAACAAATTCATGAATTGACGCTCTTGAAGAAACCAAAAGCATTATTGCGAAAGCTAGGCAAAGAGACAAGTTGCTAATAGTCTCATATTGTTTCGTTGGATATAAGTCAATACAATCATCGGGACGAGCAGGAAGAGATCAGCAAGTAGAGAGATATCAACGTCCCAGAGATGGGAATTGCATAAGGTCTTCCGTTAAACAAGTGCTTTCTATTCCCCAGGAATGCGCATCTCCTCTGCCTATCGGGCAGCTTCAATATCCAGTTCTTGTCTCCCCGAAGACTTCTGACCGAGATCAGAACATCTTGGATGTTGTTAGACTGTTTGGGACTTATCTGACTTGGCTGGTTCGCAGAAGGTCTTTGATAGGGAAATTTGAATCCCATCTGCTTCGACGCCTAGGGCTTATGCATCATATCGATCATTCTGATAGTGCTGGAATTCCCAACTCGAAAGTACATAAATGATCTGCATATGATCTGCTTGCCTTCAGTATTGCAAAATAGCAGAATAGGAAGGCTTGATGGAGTTGTTCGATGGCTATAGTCAGTTTCCTCTACTGCTTTATCCTCTTCCATCATCACCTTTCGGTTTGTTATCGTCACTCATTTATCACCGTTGTCAGAAATTCAGAAGAATACCAAACGCAGCTCCTCATTATGATGGCACGAATGCATATGAATCAAATGAAGATTCATAGCCTCATACTGAGTGATCGCAATAGCCATCTAAAACCATATATGTTTTTTATGTCTCCGCACTTCCATACTACTTCTTGTAATCTCTTAAGAGTGTTATGCGTTGCTTGTGTCCTGTTGCAGCAATTGAAGTGGTTGGGAAGACTAACCTCCTATACTCTAAGGTACCTTAATGTGAGAATTTCCCTTTTAGGCAAGAGCACTGCCCACATCTGTACTTCACTTCATATACCATAATAACCCCTTCACATTCATAGCAACAGTGTGGGCGGCCGTTTGGCGCAACGGTTCAGGTCAAAGCACTGTTGTGAGGAGGCTGCGAGTTCGAAAGTAAAAACCCGGGAGGTTTTTCTGTAGCAACTACGCTGTTCGTCGACGAACAGCCTAGTTGTGAGTCTTTTGCTATTTTATACTATTTTCGAAAAGGTTCTTATTTTCTTTTTATGTCACAGTAGTGTATATTTTTGAATACAATACCTCTGTTTCTTGTGCATTGTATGCAGCGTGGTAGGTTGCTGATGCCTGCGGGAAATGATCGTATACCTTCATAAATTCCCGATATCAGACGGCATCACTTATGCTACTTAGTAGAAATTAGCATAAAATTCAAATGATTATGAACTGGGCTGTATATTCAAGCAGCAGTCATGCTATATGAACATATCCACAGCTATCAACTATTGATGAGGTAAGTGCCTCCATATGACACTGGGCGGTGATTACAACCAAGCTCCCCTTCCTCCTTTACCACATCCGCCCATATACCCACATATATCTGCATTTGATATATTGAAGTATCAACAGCCAAAGCAAATCATCTTAAGTCGCAACGGTCTAAAATTCTTTGATTATTCAACATCACAATAGAGATATAACTGGCGGTTTGATCTTCTATTTGTTTTCAAGAACCAACTAACCTTTGCTGCAAACCTGGTTAAAGTAACAAAATCATCCCTCTTAACCTTCTACTCCTAGATAATTCCTTCAATCTCGTTTCCTCGCTCTTCATCCTCATATCATGGTCTCATTGTCATTATTTGACAATATTAGAACCACAAAATGCCGCAGTTCACTTGCTGGTGGTAAACCCGTATCACTTTGGCTCTCAGAGAAAAGCTCGAAGCGCATAGAGCATATTGTAGATATACTCATTCAATAATTTTATGTTTCTACGTGTATCTCAGAATAAAGTATGATATCGTGACGTGCCGCGGTCAAGTGTAACATCAGATCGTTAGATGCGCGCACCGTGTGAATTTTCATAGCTGTATCACATATGGACCACATGTGCGTCTGATCGGTCTCCCTAAACGAAACCCTCATTCCTTGTTGACTAGCTTTATGAAATCTGGTAATGTTTCAACCAAGCCCATTTTACATGCATCATTACACTCGTCACTATCAACCTTCTTATCATAATCGACATGACCAGCCTCATTTCAGACGCACGATATAGGATACCTTTCGAATCAAAGCAAGACGACACTTGGCTGTACCATAGCAGTGCCACCCAAAATTCACTCTATGTAACACACACTCCTCACCACCATCATTTCCATTATCATCGTTTACAATCTCCTCATTACAAAAAGTGGCGTAACGTCGTAGTATACGCAGAAAATCTGGAACTCACCGCTACAGCACAATCAGCACCACGTAGCGTCACCAAAGTTTTCTTGGCTTTGAAAGCTTCAGTAACGAAGGTATTTATACGCCTAGTTCAAGTCGCTTGACTCATCTCAACATCTATAATTTTTACTCGAATGGCAAATTCATGCATCATCAAGTTAATCTCATTTATTCTGTTCTATTTTATTTTACTTTATTATTTCTATATTTATCACGAATTTTAACTAACAACAACTCTATAAGTATCCATCAGATCGAACGAATCTGATCTCCTCAATACTAGAACAGAATTTCACGATCAGGCTCCATGATTTGATGATAATATCGCAGTTCCTTCCTACAAGCCCATCGCTATCATCCCTTCATCATCATCATCATCAATACCGTCCTCTTCATCATCACATCCCCCAACTGATTGCCATGTCAATCCACAAGATTCAGCAACTCACTATTTCGCGGGTACGGAAATGCCGCTTTGCGTCCCAAAATGCTTATGCTTGCAAGATGCAATTGGCAGTGAGGCTAGTGCTTATATATGCCACAACTTCCATACGTGCGTCTATCAGAATATGTTTCTGATACCGTGATATGCCCCTCGTAAATACTGTCAGCTGTAGAGCGCAAGTAACTGACTGTAGAGTATATAAAGGATGTCATATTTAGCTCTCTGTGCCCATTGACTATCAAGACACCCTTGCAAAGCTAATATGGGTCAGGAACCAGATCTGATTAAGTTGTAATCATCGTAGTACCTCGTCATCATTCCTTGCTTCATCATGGTTATCCACTTCATCACCATTATCAGTAACAATCTCATGGGGATCGACAATATCTTATCCACCTCACTGCTGAACCGGGAGCATCGCTTTGCGTCTCCGAATCCAATTTGTTTCTGAGAAGTTCAGGCACGATGTTGATGTATTTATACGCCCCAGCACATCTTCCACGAGGAAGTGGACTTCGCTTTCACAATTTTGGAATTACATCAAGTGCAGACTATCACGCTATTCCGCTCCTAAGTACCATCTTTCCTGCAAACTCGAACTCAATCAAGTATATAAGCAGCAGCTTAACCTGTTTTGCATTCTCATCGAAAATAAGGTATCTTCATACAACTCCATGGAGCGAGGCCTCAGTTTTGTCCCATTCACCATTCTCTCTCTCAATTTGCTACTTATCATTGTTTTCTTTCTTGTCATCATTGGCCTCATCATCATCATAAGCAGCACTGAGACCTGAAAGCTGTGCAACTCACTCCTGCGCGTAGGACGGCACACATACCGCTTCGCGTCTTCAAAGTCATTGGGTCTGAAAATCATCACAACCATGATAGGTGAGTATTTATACACAAGCCAGCTGTCTGGTGGTGCATCGTAAGGCATGATTCTGGGTTCAGGAGGTCAGGCTTACGCCCGAGTCAGGTGCTGCTAATATTATACTGATTTCGGTATGATTCTTTGAAAATCTCAAATCTCAAATTATATATAAATAGCTGGTGGACCTCGAGAACCTGCTCTATAAACTATCAAAACGCGGGCACGTAGTTATGTCATGGTTCAATAGTGGTCATGAACATAACTCTTTTGTCTTCAACGCAATATCTCGTCATCATGATCCTCGTCATCCTCCTCTTCATCATCATCAGCATGTTCAGTAACGCGAGGTAGTTGGAGGACGAGTAATTGCACGTCACTGCATTACAACACGAATATACGACACGAGGCTAGCTGCTGTTATGTCTATGGAATGTATTTCATATAGCTGCAAACATCATACACACCAAGCTTCGTAGTTGATTGAGCATTGCAGAAAACACGATAATATAACGACTAACCACACAATCACTGCCATACGCGGTGAGCAATCCAGAGACCAATGACTATATCATTAATGGGCATACATATGTGAAATCACAAATCTTAGACGTATCTGAATGTTCTCTGCCCACGTCCTCCACGCATTAATATACCTCTTATTGTCCCCTTTTCATTCATCCTAGACAATGTATAACACCTGTGAAAACGTCCACGTGCTTCATTCCTCAATTGATCAATGATCGTGTGCGCCGCCGACAACGCACATATCGAACATAATTCATACAATCATACAGAAAACATCAGAAAAGCTTAAAAGGTCGACAAATGAATTGTAAATACCACGCACTATAAATATTCAACGCTTACAAAAACGAGTTGCGGGTGCATTATCCTGTATACAATACAATACCTCGCCACAACTCACGATGCCAACTCGCGACCCCATTTCACTCACCAACGGTACTGTCGCGTGCACATTTGCGCACAGCACTCACTCACCACAACCACAACCATAAAGCACCACTCTCAGCCATTAAACAAAACCCCCAATCTGCAAATCGCATTGGCAATCAATACGTCAGTGTCTTTGTCGCGCAGCATCATCTCCGAGATACCGGAGACGACAGCCTCACCACGATAATCAGACACAGGCATAGGCATAGGTGAAAGGCGGACTCCGACCGCACGCCCCGGCACCGGCAGCGGCATCGACCACAGGCAGGCAGGAGTGCGCGGCGAGCAGCGGGGAGCACGTCGGGTGCTCCGATGACATGCATGGAATCAACACCGTCGTCACTGGGCACGGAATGAGATTGGGAATGAGATTGGGATTTGTGGGTGAAGAGAGAGGGAGAGGGCGGGAAGTCGTTGTGGTGGGTGATTGTCGCTGTGAGAGAGTCAGCGTGCAGAGCCGCTCCTTGAAAGCGCGACAAATCGTTACATCTTCCCTTCATGTAAGGCGCGTCTGTGCTATCGCGCATTACATAACGTAGGCGGGTAGATTGGTTTAGCTCGGTAGGGTATGGGTGTAGAGAGGGGCGGGGACTTGGTCGGGGATTTGGTCGGGGATTGGGTTGCGAGATGGGAGATGGGAGATGGATGGGAGGGTTCAGCTTTGAATTTGGGTTTGTGTGGGATGGATGGATGGATGGATGCATGACTTGAAGGTGTGGCGCGTGTGGGGTGCGGGTTTCGATACCTTATGAAGAGGACTCGACTCGACTCACTCGACTCGACCTCACTTGACTCGATTGACTTGACTTCTGGGTCTTGTCATTTTTCTGAAGGGATGAGGGAGGGCACGGAGGGGCCGGCCTCTGATGGAGATGGACTCGACGAGGCGGTGATGGTACAAGGTATGTTGAGTTCTGAGGTCGTCTTAATCTACTTATGCACGTAAGGTATTCCATAAGGTAAGAATATTCACATCTTCGTGAAACTATGGATGAGAAAGGCACAGTAACACCACTTGACACAACGACCGGGGATGCTTATCGCAATCAAATGAATGGACGGACTCGTAAAGAAGATGCTTTGATTCGATTCGAAGAAGCACCGGTGATATTCCCACGCGAGCGACGTTTGTGGTGATGTTTAGGATGTTGACTTCACACTTTTGGGACTCGAGGCATGTTGTGGGATGGGGGGTATTAGCAATTAATTGCTAATGGTTTGTGTGAGCTGCATTTACTGCTGTCATGATGGGCGTTTGTGTGCCTGGTCATTGGGTAGATTGTTATGTCACCTGTTTCCGGTGCAGAGAGTAGTGATGGTAAGTGAAGAGTACGGTCATTAAGGATGTCTAGACTCTTTTCTTATGCAGATAGTGGGTGATGGTGGATGAAGGGACTGTGATGACGGAGATGGAGATGGAGATGGAGATGGAGATGGAGATGGAAAGGTTGATAGAATATGAGGAGAAGTGAAGATGATTGAAAATATGGTCATGTAGAGTTAAGAGTCTATTTCGTTGGCGTGCTGAGATCGATATGAATGAAAGATCAAAAGCAAATAATAATGATAATAATAATAATAATAATAATAATAATTAATATCAATACTGATGCCGTCTTAATTTCACCTAGATCCTTCTTCAAATGCTCAAGCTATCAATAAATCCCTTGTTATGTAAAGAATACCATAGTCTCATATTCATCGTCTCCAACATTTGATGGTGTCCTAGACCCTTACGAATTACACCTCCATACTAATCAAACGCCGTGACGCCTATCCATGAACATTGACATCCAGTCTCACTCCGATACTCAACTCCCGATACTTTTCTACCGACTAACCTTGGAATCCCTGCGTATTCATGAATAAGGATTTACGCTTGATATAATATCTTTATAAGCCTTACGTATGGATAGCCATTACGGAACTCATTAACTCATTGAATTCAATGTCATGTCAACATGAATGACACTAAGGTACAGTACGGCTCTCCTCTTGAATTGACGGATGAACAACGTAAAAATATGGATACTCTACTACTACTAACTTAAGTACCTTGAGTATTCATATGTACATACAAATGTCGCGTGTCGCATGTCGCACAGCCCGGGGGATCGTGAACTTTAGTCACGTCCGTATGGCTCAAAGCGTCAAACACCACAAATTGAAAATGTAAGCGGATGAAAATGTCCTCCCTCCGAACCATCATCACAAGGCTTTTATTTGATTAACATGTGCAAGAGATACTCAAACTGCCGTCTTCTTTTCCTTGGCCCTCTCAATGCATATCTTGAGAAATCGAAGAGGGAAAGAAAAAGGAAAATTCCTCCCGGAATTCCTCTTCAGAAGAAAACCGACTGAAAATTGTGCATCCGAGCTTTATGAGAATAGGAATTCCGATTTCATCTGTCATAGTTCCCGAACCTGACCTTCTCATTACCTTATCGCTGATATATGGATAGCATCGCTGCACCATTTTTTTTCCATGGCTTTCCCCATGTACCGTGGTCTTCTGTGTTGATTCCGAGGCCCCTTTGCGCCCCGTGTGCAACATATGTACGTATTGGCTTTTGTCAATTATCAATAATCGTCTGTTGTCGTTAACGAATTCGAGTGAGTGAGTGAGAGAGAGAGAGAGAGAGAGAGAGAGTAAAGAGTAGAGAGTAGAGAATGCTTTGGTACTACCTCACTTTTTACGTTATCCTGGATTCTCTCACACTCTCTCTCACTCACTCACTTACTACTTACAGTAAGGTATTATTCTACTGTAGTTGTCCCAGGGTTTCCGTTATTTACCTTCCTTCGTATCTCGCTTTACTTTGCTTTGCTTTTGCGTCGCATTGCATTGCATTGCAGTGCATTACATTTGATTCGTGATGCGCTTGTTGGTTTGGGGTACTTGTTTAATCTACTTTTTCTTTCTTGCATTCTTCTCATCCCCTTTCCGGTTGCTCATCACGCTTTATCCCCTACTCTCTCTACTCTCTCTACTCTCTCCACTCGACTAATAAAAGGAACACAACAGATTTCGTAGAAGGTCAAACACACAGACTCTCATCCTGTTACTCTTGCATCGATATATCTGATATATGATTGGCCTAGTATCCAAGGGAAGAGGCACAGAATAATACTCAGAGGCAAAGTCGGATGTGTAATGACGAAGGGGACGCATCGACCATCTTATACTACCCAGACCCTACCTATCCGCTACCAAACTATTACAATCAAACTGGGGCGTTCTTGGCTCGTGCTGATAGTTAATTAGTGTCGCTGATAAGGAAAACTGCCATTCCATTTCCGCCCGATCTCTGCCCATACAGGCACATACACACACCCTGCACCAACCTCAAGCAAGACTTTCGTTATCTACAGATTATCGGGAACGTCCACACTAAAGTCGCTCTGGCTTGACTTACAGGTACACCAGTACACCAGATCGCAGTACATGCGTTCATACCAATCCAAGTCCCTTCAACACGATACACATCCATTTTACAGACATTCCTACTGTCATAATCACTCTTCAAGGGTACAGACAGGCAAGATACACAGCCGGCCATACAGACAGACGCTCATCTCTCATACGACCGACTTTTACTCATACATATCATATCATTTCTGCATCCTATCCCATATCAATCACCCCCCCCAGTGTCTCCCCGAGTCCCCAACTTAATCCCCGCCAACCAACCACACCTTACCAGTTCACCATCTATCTATCAGTCTCTATCTATCTTACCTTACCTCACCTCACATCTTCACTACTCGTTCTCATTCTTCCCACATCCACTATGAGAGAGTAAAGAAGATCATCCGCGATAAGGAGCCAAAAAAAAAAATACTTCATACCTCTATTTGGCCCTACGACACTCTAGAAAAAGAAACCCACTGTGTCAAATCATCAACACAACCAATACCCAGCCCCCATATACACGGATAGAGCTTTATTACTTCGACAGCCATACCAAAAAGAGAAACAGAGCACCGGAGACGTAGAGATATAAGAGGCACAGAAGAAATAGAGTAAAGGAATAAACCCACTTTATCTCTCTATCGGAACTACTTCCCCCCCAATCTCAGTCTGGACCTCTTCTGCTCACACTCACTCTCTCTTACTTTGTCTCTCTCACGCCGTGGGCCAGTTGTACTTCATCCAATTGTATGCTGTGATACACCTGTTTACTGTCGGATTACCCAGTCAATTGTACTTGATATCACTCATATCGCTCTAGTACTTGCTTCTTTGGGACATCTACCGCGAACACTAAGCCTACATTCAATCGAATCCCATACCCAGACTTGAAAGGCTATTCAAGCCCTGCTCAGCTCAGTCCATCACCTACCGGAGTACCTATCTATTCCTGGGTGCATACTATCACCCTCGTTCGCGCTCACTTCCGCCCGTCTTGTCGCCCACTCTACCCATCCCACGTTATCCGAGGCGCACAGAGAGAACTGCCCCCGTCACGGGCAGGAAAAATTGACCAGCAACCACCATATTTCCCTGAAGATATAGGTACAGTCCAGAAGAAGAGGAACCCTCCAGTCCAAAAGGATCCCACTGACGCCACATGCCCCCGGCTGGACTTATCGGTCACGGGCTTTACACATTATTTCCTTGTTCCTGATCGGCAGAAAGAGGTAGCCTCATTACGCCATGTCCACACCAACTATCGTTGCACGTACTGCTCCCATAGCAATCGCATCTAAGAAGTCTGATACCACAAACACGAACTCTGCTACACCAGCCAAGGAGACCGTAAAACCGAGCATGAACAGTGGGATTGTTGTGGATCCTCCTGTAAATACTCGATCGAGAAAAGATAGACCGTGTGATGCTTGTCGGCGGAGGAAAAGCAAGTGTGTGATACATGAGGGTCAAATATCGTGTCAACTGTGTCAATTTCATAAGCAAGACTGCACTTTTGTGCAGAGTCCGCAACCGAGGAAGAGGAAGTTGAATATAGAACCAAAGGAGGACTCCGCCGCGAAGAGGAGGTATGTTGATGTCCATATTCATTCGATATTCTCTTTCATTTCCCTGAATCCCCATCCAATCTAATAATTTTCAACATTGTAGATCTCCCGAAAGAAGTGTCGATCGGTCACGACAAAATACAGAATCAACAGTCTCGAGCTTCGGTGGATCATTGATCGAAGATATGGCGAACATTGGAGGACCAACACAACTTAAGCGCACTCTCGGGTTACAAGCAGATCGATACAGTCAATATATTGGACCGACGACCGACTTTGAGCCTTCTCTCCTTGACCTATCAACATTCGACCCCCAAGATGAGAGTTTATTATCTCGAGGGACATTACGAAAAGTCAGCGATGTCGATACATTTCTCATGCTTCCCGACCATATCACGCCGGGTCACGAGCACATCATCGAAGATTTAGATGCCATAGAAAGCATCGTCTCACCCCATGGAGCTGTACTTATCGATACATATTTCCGTATCGTCCACCCTAACTTTCCCATCCTTCAAAAGACCGTCTTCCTCGAGAAATATGCTCGTTCGTATCGAGAATTCTCTCCTGCTATCTTAGCCGCAGTATATATCCTTGCCATTAACTGGTGGGATCATGAAGCCTCGTTACAGTCGGTACCGCGGCCTGATGTCCAGGAACTCGAACGCATCGCTCGTACGAGCTTAGCAGATGCCATGTACCGACCGAAGCTCTCCACCGTCCAAGCCGGTCTCCTCCTCTCACAGCGCCCCGAAGGTGACCAATGGGCACCAACAGCACAGTTAGTAGCCATTTCCCAAGAACTAGGTCTCCATCTCGACTGTTCGAATTGGAAAATCCCACCATGGGAGCGCGGTCTCCGAAAACGACTCGCATGGGCATTATATATGCAAGACAAATGGGGCTCTCTCATCCACGGCCGGCCCTCACACATCTTCGCCTCCAACTGGGCTGTCCTCCCCATGACCTCAAACGACTTCCCAGATATCGAGTACGATGAGTCGGATACCGAGTCGGCCGCCGAGTACGAGCGCGGCCGCACGCTCTTCACACAGATGATAGTCCTCTCGCAGATCCTCGCAGAAGTTCTCGAGACCTTTTACACGCTCTCCGCGCAGTCGGCCGTGGCGCGTGCAGGCTCAACCGGCATTCAAATGGTTCTCTCGCTCGCCAAACCCGTCCAGCTCAAGCTGAAAGAATGGTTTTCGGCGTTGCCAGCCTGCCTGCGCATGGATGCCTCCACCACGGCCCCGTCGTCCTCGAAGCTATCGTCGACCGGCTTCTTACACCTCGCATACTTCGCTACCGAAATCACCCTCCATCGCCGCATCATCCGGTCCCTCGCTGCCACCCCTCCCGATAAACTCGACCCCTATATCACTCATATCTGCCGCTCGGCGGCTAAAACCCGCCTTATCTCCGCAATGGACTTCGTTAACCGCCTGGCCCCTACCCACCTCCAGTCGTTCTGGTACTTCGCTTCCAAGACGAACTTCGCGCTCATCGGCACTTTCGGCTCGCTGCTGTGGGCCACGGCGCCCGGTCGCGAGGAGGCTGCCTTTTACCGCACGCGGCTGGAGGAGTACCGCTGGACATTGGGCGTGTCGGCGCGAGGTGCTGGTGGCCGCAGGGGACTTACGATCTGGGCCATGGGTATGCTCGATCTCAGTCAGGGGCTTCTGAAGCGCCTGCCGGAGAAACCGATCCTTGAGGATGGCCGTAAAGGCCCGGATTGTGGCATGCTTGGCTTTGGGGAGTTTAGCTTCGAGAGATTTGGTGGTGACCAGGGCATTCACTCTGGCTTGGCGAGTCCCAGTACTAGTGATTCTGAGGGCGGGTTCGATGAAGATATGGGGGATGGGTTTGATGGTAGCTTCTGAGGAGGTGAAAATTGAGGAAGAAAGGAGAGCTGCATAAGCGGAATGACGTTATGATGTTATGTGGCGTGTGGGTGTAAAGCGCGTTTGTGTGGGTTTCCTTGTTTTGTTGTTTTCGTCGGCCATTACTGCTGGACTTATCGTCTTCGGGGCTTGCTGTCGTTGTATCCGCCCATCCCCTAGTACCGTTTTGGAAACCCTTCTTAAACCCCTTGGTTATCATCCTGGCTTACTATTTCTCCTTCTTCATCTTCTTCTCCTTTAATGCTTACTTCGCAATCTGGGCGCTGTGGTGTTTTGTATATACCTTCTCGCTTGGCCGTTCAACGGGCTGGACTGTCTATTCAAATCTTCGGTCTTGGTTGATCTGTGTGAGATTTGTTGTATCGTTTTCGTGTGTGCGGTTAGATCGCGTGGATTATGTGCCGGTCGAGTAGATTCTTATATAACAAAAGTCGTGCTGGTTATTCAATCGTTTTTGTGAAGTGCAGTATCTGTAAAGTGCGGTGCCTGTAAAGTGGCTTGTGTCTTGATGTTGTGATACTTGGTATAAAAGATCTCGTGCGACGAGCTCCGCAATTCGTAAAACAAATGCTTCTAGTAAGGAAGCTAGCTAATGAGCCCTAACTTGAAGGTCAGGGCTCTCATATAGTGCAAATTTTGACACATGAGAGCAATATAAGGTTATTGATGCCTTTAGCTGGGTTTATGGTTTTCCTTTGTGTTGTCACGATAGAAGAGATATTGTGGTTGGGTATAGTGGACGGTATAAATGCGATGAAGTAAATGCTTGAAGGCTGTGGAAAGCAAGAGCTGAGCATTTATGGGACATTGAGGAGTCATTTGGTGGTGAAAAACTGGAGGCTGATGACTGTGGAACGCTGCTGAGTGATGATATGCTAACGTAGATGGGAGTGCTGTATGATATCGACTTTCCAGATTGTCCACCTAGTTGCAATAGAAGTGCTTCGACTCGATGTCCATGAGCTAGTTTTATTCGAAGTGGATAAAAGTTTCGAGATGATGTGAGGTCTGGCCGCTGGTGGTTTCTTGGAGTTGTGATACTCTTGCGGTGTCTTTCAAGAGATATTTATTGTATATCTGGACATAGCCTCATATTTCTGTCTGTGTGGTAAATAAAATACTGTAGTTGACCTTTTCTTAAACTGCTCAAGTTGAGTTTGGGTTCCATTTATATCCCTATCCAAAGAGATATTATGATCATATTGTGGGAAATAGTCGACATGATGTTTGGGAGGTTGATTTACGAGATTGTTGGCGCTGCAATAAAACCAGAAAAATCAAGCTCCTTGCCACTAGAGGTCATAAGGCTCTTGATGGTGACCTGTATTGAGGAGTGCCTCTGAATAGACTGTGACTCTCACATAGAATGATGGCAAGGCGTGCTTGGTAAGATAGCGATGCTGACTTGATTACAGTGTCAGTATGATATGGTGCACTTATATGATCTGACGAATGGAGATTATGAAACTACTGACAAGATGAAGGAGTCAGGATAAAGAAGGGTTTCATGCCATGGAGAGGGCGGATGTATTGAACTGTGAGGTTGAAGTCGTAAGTCACATTGCGAGTCTTCCTGGGTGAACAGCTCTCATAATGTTAGTTCTCATCAGAGAAGCTTCAACGCTTTTTGCTTTTACCTGAGATGTTTGAAGGTCAAGGACTGGTTATTGACTTTGCTTACAGACGCTGTTCACTTGATCCTTGGCGTATGTTGGCGTGTAAAGAGTACTTATAGTCCACGGATTCAAAACAATTTCATTCGAGTTTATAGTTTATAATCCCAAGTAGAATAAAAACCCAAAATGTTATCCCTTCACTTCGTTTGCAAAATTGTAGCTTTTACGCCATGTGGGGATCTGATTCAATATATCACTGCGGAGACTTTGTCGATAACGTGAAATTCGCAACGATTGCGCCATTCACAGCGCCATATGGAGATGATATATCACAATGAGATGGTACAAGAACACAGTTTATGATATTTTGATGGGTTGATTGTTGTGTCATTGTAGTCACACTTGATGCCATTCTCGCATGTTTTGTCAAGGAAATGTCCTGGTTGGTATAGATATTAAAAGGTTTGCTGCTTCCCATCTATGTTGAAGTTCACTAAATTCAAATGAAATGGTTATTTTCGCCGAACATTCAAACGCCACCATTACTGTTACTTATAAAAAATGACACTGCATTTTTCGAGATTCCAACAATGATGAGGGACGATGAGAAAAGAAGTCTATTGAGGGTGGTGGTTCACGTGATGCGTCGTCATAAAACCACGTGCCCTGCATAACCCCTTGGATGCTTCATATTCACAGTCAACTCTAACCGGCAAAACATTCTTCGAGTGAGTGCACCCAGTGAGATCTTAAGACTCAGGGATCTCTTCGACACCGATAGAAGTCGAAGTGCGATATCGCGTCTGCTGGACCTCGGTACTATCTACGGAGAAGACTTACAATAACCGCCTAGCAGCAAAGCAAACGCCGCATCCGAAAACAGTTCAACATTCCCTCCACGACCCCCACGCATGGCTATTGACCATACCACGCTTGGCATTCATAATTGTGGCGTGTGATAAGTTCGCTCACTCTTCTCTGTGAATAATGGAATGACAGTCTCAATCATCGGCGGGAATTATGGTGTAACGAGCACTGCTGTTTATATCCGCATGATCCTGGCATTGGCAAAATGTCAAGACCCGGCCAAGACGGCTGCAGCTTGTCGCATTTTGTGAGGACGAGCAGTGAAAGGATTCTGAAGCAGTACGAGTGCTGAGAGGGGAATATGACATCTAGTCATGAGATGGGCGGCATTTCAACTCTCTACTGGCTGAATATGAATCGTCCACTTCTGATTTGTTGAGCCAGGCTTAGGTGAGAAGAGGAACTCTTATTTCATACCGAGTAACTTACGGTACAAGTAGGTATCCTTACCCCGCGTCAACCCCCCACCTTCAGTCCACGATCAAGGGCTGTGCAGAACCTTGTGGGAGAATATGTACGCGTAGCACGGTAAGTTTGCTCAGGGAGTCTTCTGGTTTCTCGTTGTATTCCAATGTCCAATAGAGAATGACGGCAGTGCTAGGGTTGATTTTGGGGGCTATAATTCTGGTATTTGGGGCAAATAACGAATTAACCCCGCCTTTCTCTTCCCTGATGATGTGGTATTCGATCACACCCCACATATCTTCGACCTACTACGTACAATTCATGCACATGCTGTGATGCGATGATACTTATATTCATAGATACTCTGTACAGATCACGCACACCGATGTCCGGCCGATTTGTGTATGAAGCAAGAATTTCACCGAGTCGACGCAAGTCAGCCTGACGTCTCACGACTACAGCGACACTATAATAAGAGCCTCTTCCGTCTCATTGGACTAGACCATTACTCGCATAACGTCGTAAGTATCACCAGATCGATCAAGGTCAGATTCGCGAGAACTATTACGTTTCTAGAAAATATATAGAAACATTCATCCATTGTGATCAGATTAGAAAAGTATGGGGAAGCCTGTCTCATCTCCATACCAAATCTGTATCGCTTGAGGAAGCGTCCCGAGTTGCCGAGACTTTGATAGAAAAGCACAAGGAAACACCATTTCTATGGTATTTCGTACTCCATCTCCACAATTTCTGTAGCTTTGTATAGGATGCGGCTGACCCACTTGATCGTCAATTAAATGTACCCCCACACTCGACATCTTCATCTTTCGGTGGAATGATCCGCCACTGTGAAAGAAGTCTGCATAAGATCGGATCCCATGAGGTAAGCTATATCCTTACCAAATCTTCAAAAATATATAAAGCTCAGCTAAGTTCCCCTAATCATCTATCTCAAACCATTCCCAATACTCTCTTCTCGGCTCGGTACTATCTCCGGTATCCTATTTCTATCGTCTATACCAAAATGTCACCTCACAATGATACTGTAACAACCCCTGCCTCATCCACAACTTCCATTGCATCACACTTCCAATACAATGGCAAATCCAGTACAAAAAGATCACTCCCTCCAGGAGTTTATACCCCAACTGTAGCCTTTTTTCATCCAAATGAGGACCTTGATCTTGAAACAACATCTTCTCACGCCATTCGCCAAGCCGCCGCTGGTATAACCGGTCTGGTAACACAGGGCTCGAATGGCGAATCCGTACATCTTACGCATAAAGAACGCATTCTCGTAACCTCGACCACACGCTCCGCCCTTGACTCAGCAGGATTTACACATGTCCCAGTGATAGCAGGCTGCGGCGCACAATCAGTCCGCGAGACAATTGAGCTATGCGAGGAAGCACACACAGCAGGCGCAGACGCAGCGCTGATTCTGCCACCAAACTACTACGCCCCGTCCTTCAAGCCCGCCGCAGCCACCATCCTCTCCTTCTTCCGGGATGTAGCTGATAAAAGCCCCATCCCCGTTCTCATCTACAATTACCCCGGTGCCGTCGGCGGCATCGATCTCAGCAGCGACGTGATCATCGCTCTCGCTGCACACCCAAACATTGTGGGCGTCAAGCTGACCTGCGGAAACGTCGGCAAGCTTGCACGCATTGTAGCTGCTACACGCCCACTGGATGCTCTACTTGATGGCGATAAGACTCAACCGCCGTTCCTCGTCCTCGGCGGTCTTGCGGACCTCACTGTGCAAGCTCTCTCAGTCCGTGGTCACGGCATTATCGCAGGCTTGGGCAATATCGTGCCCAAGACGCTGGTAAGACTTATGAAGCTGTATGAAGATGGTGAGATACAGGCTGCAAGGGAGTTGCAGGAGGTTGTAGCCAGGGGTGATTGGGCTGCTGTAAAAGGCGGAATTGTGGGTACTAAGAGCTGTCTACAGAGCTACTTTGGTTACGGTGGCTTGGCGAGAAGACCTTTGAGTGGTCCAGCTAAGGGAGAGGCGCTGGCTTGGGAAGATGAGTTTAAAGAGATCCTGGCGGTGGAAAATGGACTTTAAGCAAGAGACTCAGTGGCTGAGGCCTTGTTCTAGCTGAAAAGTTTTGATGATGAAAAGGGAGTTATACTATATGTCTTGATCTACTGCTTACTCAAATGTTGGCAGCTTTGGCCTAGAGTAGGGAATTCCTTGGTTTTATGATTGAGATCCTATAGAATGATCATTCGATGATCTTTTGGCCAACTGCTGTAGTTTTTGTGATTGACTATTGTGTCGAGGGACTAAAGGAAAGAAACAAATGTTCAATAACTAAGCCCCATATGATAATGACACTGACCTCCAATAACTAGAATTTCTTTAGTAACTGAAACCCCTTCAATAACTAAACTTCTTCGAATAACTGATACCCCTTCAACAACTAAACTTTATCCAATAATTAAAGTAGCTTTCGGTGACTGAAACTGTTTCAATAGCTATGCACATCTAAATAACTTACAACTATCGATATTCTGACTTGAGTTATGATATTGGACGGTTATCTATCTAACTATTATCGTAGAACACACCTTTCAAGCGGAGGACCAATCAGCGGCAAGCAAATAGCAAGGATAATGTCCGAAAGGCACCTTAGGAAGACCTTTCACACAAGGGATTTAACTATATGTTTTGGTAACCGTGATTTTCAACTATCATGATACTAGTGGTCTACTCAAGATCAGTATTCCAGCCTTGTCGCAACCCTACTCCAACTGCCACAGCCCCCAATGCTATCTATAGGCCGGCCGAGTTCTACGCCCCATTGTCAGCATGCATGCGCTTATATTACACGACATGTATGGCTATGGAGTTCTTGGGGCTTATTATAAGTAACAATTTTACTCAAGGATCACGCAAAACCTATATACAGTATCGTAGACAGTATCGTAGATGGCTGTTGAGGAAACTTACATGATGTCCTCTACGCATAAAGCTCATTTCATTCCATATCGTAACAATAATCTATACAATTGATAAACGATTCAAAATGGAGTCCCAAAACCAAAATCATAGTGAGTACGTTTCTTTGATTTCATACCCTTCCCAAATTAATTTCATATCTAGCCACGCCCGCCGAAAACCCCATCCCCATACCTTCAGCCTATACCAAAAACATTTCCTATATCCCACAAACCTACAATCCAGATGAATACAGCCCATACTATACGCCACCACGTGCATTAACGTCCCATTACGCAAACAGCCCGTGCAAATCCGTCTTTGAGCCCGAGAGCGATACCGAAAGCTTCAGACCGGAGTCGACGTCCTCCAAAGCACGCGATTCCGTTCTCATCTATGCTCTGCAAGATCCGAATATACATCCGCATCCTTGCAATCCTCATCATGATTATCTCACTGGGTTTAATTATCAGTGGCGTTGTGGCATTCGAACAAGCGAAACGGGATCCCAGCAGACCACTTGATCATATTCCCAAACAGGCGCAGATTATAGACCACCCTTGCATCGTGTTCACAGGAATTGCAACAGTGAATCTTGTGCTGAGTGGAGCAGTTTTGGCGCTGTCTTGGTGGTCGTCCAAGGTATTATTATCCGAGCTTGTTTTATGTGAAATCTTGGATGCATGTGTTGACTGATGTATGTAGATTTCAAAAAGCATGACAGTTATTACGGCCACCTTCACAATCCTCTCTATCATCGGATTTAGTAGTTCTATGGGCGCTTGCTTCTTCCTTAACCAGCAGACTACACTCCGAAATGACCTCTGGAAATGGTCTTGCACTACACATAAAAATGGCATTACCAGTCCTGCACTTGATTTTGGCCACGTATGCAATGTCATCTCCTACTCCTGGAAGTTCGGGCTGGTTCAGGCTTCTCTTGAATTGTTCACCTTTATCTTATCAGTTGTTACATTCATACTTTTGAAATACGCGTTGTTTGTGCGTCATGGACGGGTTGGGAAAGTATTCTGAGATTCATAATTCTAATGGAGTTGAAGGGTCTGGGATTTTGTTTTGGGAACAAGACGTAGCGGGAATGGGAGACATATGCCCGGGTTAACAAAATAGGTCAACTGTACTCGGAAGAAATGGGCTGAAACAAGTTCATGTCGACACGAAGTATTGAGTAGATAAGTACATATTGTAAGAGTCTTCGCAACAGCTGACTGACCCATGTGACGTGGTAATTGGTACATTTACGAGCCACGGGTATGTATAAAAGCCCTAGCTCATTGTAAAAATCAGCTCGGTTTGTCAACAATGACCACTTGAGACAAAGGACTCTTATATTCATAAGGAATAACAATTGCACTTACAATTTTCGAAAGCTTCACCATATATATCTGGCCAACATTGAATTAGAGTTGTTGAACACGTTTTTATGAACGGAGTTTTGTTCACTCATATATCAAGTTATGACAGGACTTTCTCGCGATCGAATCATGTGACCAGGATTGGTCTATCGCGTAGAGTTTTTTCTTGGTAACTGAGTAAATCTTCGATATTTCAATGCCGCTCAGTATGCAAAACTATCTACTTAGTTTTGTTTCTGGTCCTTATTATCCTTTTTGGACAAACTCTTTACTTTCTCGATAACCGTTCCGGCTGCCCCAAATATATAGCCGAAACCAAAGCTCCATCCACGAATACGGACCGTATAAATGAAGAAATAAACCAGTGCCCAATTCGAGATACAGAAGGCAAGGAATATTCCAAAATATCGCCACATGTCCTTGGGTTCAACGTTCAAGGTAGCAAGATACTGTGTACCGTCTGAGTATGGACAATAAGCACAGTCACGTGATGCCCCTGGGTTGATCAAAGCACCACCAGCTGCAGAAGCAAAATCTCCTGCGTACTGAAGGCAGGTTTGTCCAGGTGGCGGATTAAAATGAGCTGCTTCATCTGAGCTGCAAACGACTGGAACGCCAGGAAGTGTGGCCGCGAGTACACCTCCAATCCAGTATGTGCTGGGGTTCAAATAATATAACCAATAACGCCAGAACACGCTCAGCATATCGTACGGACGGACCACACCGGTAAATAGGGTAAAGATTACAAAAAAGAAGGGAAGCGTATTAGAGATGACAGTGAAAGATGGAGCGAATGCACATATCCATTGTCCCCACGAAGCTTGGAATAGGAAGAAGAGAACAGACATCAGAAATACATATCCTGACACCTCCGAAGATGTGGAGAGTCCTGCGGGCCAATACCATAGAACCCAGTATATTGTGGCGCCAACAATAGCAATTGGAATTTCGACAAGAATGTTTGCTGTACAGAAGGCCACCCATCCATATATTCTTGACGGAAGCTCCCGTACCTCCCAGAGCGCTCGATTCTGGTAGAATTTGGGCACTACAGCATTGACGATCGTTGGGGGTATTATGAGGATGATGAATGCCGAAAATAGGCGCTCTTGAAAGGCTGCGACACTATTGCCAAGCTGCCAGAAGGTGAAGCCATTAAATATCCCAATGATTACCGAGACAAATAGCTTTCCATACAAGTAACTGGGGTCGCGCCAGTACTGGGCGAACATCCTCTTTGTAAGCTCGGTTGTTTGAAGCCAAGTACTGGAGGCAAACTCTTTGTTCGTCTTGGTTTCATTGACAGCAACTTTGCTTCGCTCTTGAGTGATACGTGCGATTTCAGAATTGACTGCCTTGCCTTGCTCGGAGTTTAGCCACTCCTCATTCCAGTTTAGTTTCTTGCCGTCAGATCGCTTGCCTCCTTTGGCAGCTGTCTCCAGAATGAATTCAGCGACATTTTTAGTCGGTGGGCAGTGTACACCACGGTCTGCAAAGTATTTGATGACATCAGAGCCCTGGTCGCCAACTGGACCAAAGTAGAATGTGTTTCCACCTGGGTTGAGGGCGAGAATCATATCGAATTGTTGAATGAGGATAGAGGAAGGCTGATGAATTGTACAGACGATAGCCTGTCCAGCTTTGCACAATTTCTTCAAGAACCGCACAATCGAGTACGCAGACTGGGAATCAAGGCCAGAGGTAGGCTCGTCCAAGAAAAGAAGCAAATTAGGCTTAGCCGCTAGTTCAACACCAATGGTAACCCGCTTCTTCTGTTCAACTCCTAAACTTCTTACAAGAGCGTTCTCCATTTCTTTCAACTCAAGCAAGTCAATGATTTTATCCACGTACTCAATCTTCTCAGCACGTGGAACAGAAGACTCTTGGCGAAGGATGGCAGAGAATTCAAGAGCTTCACGGATGGTCGCGGTGCCGTCGTGAAGATCCATCTGTTCACAGAAACCGGTTCCACGCTGGAACTCTGGACCTAGAGGACGGCCATCAACCAGCATATCACCCGTAATAACACCTGTTTTCTGGCGTTGTGCTAGAGTGTTGAGAAGAGTGGTTTTCCCAGCTCCAGAAGCACCCATAAGCGCCACCATAACTCCAGGCTTCGCGTAGCCGCTCACTTTGTTGAGGAGCTTCTTTTCACCCCCAAGATATGGAACTGTGTACTCAACATTCGACCAAGTAAAAACGCTCTCGCTTCCAGATATCTCTTGGAGCGCTTCGTCCTCTGCCTTTGGCTCCAAAGTCTCACTGGAGGCGCCACTACGGGGTGTGTTGTCTTCTGCCACACCGCCCTGTTCGGCATCTGCTACGGCGGGTGCTTTAACAGCCTTAGTAGCCTTTGACCTCTTGAATTCAAGAGCGCCACCACCACCAGAACTGAAGTTAAATATTTCGGTGGCAATAGCTGTAACAAGGATGTAAAGAACGGTCCAAGCAATGACGACTCCAAAATTACGCCAGAGGTTTGAACGTGAATACTCAAAAGTAGTAGAAAGGTAAGCGGATCCATCGACTTGGAGAGATCCGAGTTGCGCACCACTGATAGCACAACCTTGGTAAGCAGAGTCCGTGAAGCCACTGCCCGATGGAACTATCTGTGAGGGTGCACAATCCATGACACGGCCAGAGAATTCGTTAGTGAGGACAGCTTCAAAAGAGTACGCAATTGGGTTGATGTAGTATCTAAACAATGTTAGTATAAGTACAATGTTTGAGAAAGGTACGATCTTTAAGGAAAGAAGGGAAACTTACAACCAACCAAACCATATATATTTCTGGAGAAGTTCAGGCTTCGCAATGACGTAACCGGTGAAGATAACCAGCAGGTTAAGAGCGATTCCAGAAAATCTGACAGCGTCATCAATCGTTGGCGAAAGTGCTGCGAACATCCTGTAGAGAGAAGTAATGCAGATTGTAGTTATGTAGATAAAAAGAAAGTAGATGAAGAATTTTCCAGCATCAACATCCAGACCAGTCATGAAATATAAGAGGATCGCGAATGGAATCACCTGTAGCAGGATTATTGGAAGGTCCTGCAGCACACGAGCAATGACAACAGCAGAAGGCCTATAGAACGCGTAGTCTTTGTGCCTGGAAAGAATCCCTCGACCAGATACCGCTTTCATGAGTTCACCCAATTGGAGCCATCCAAGAAACAGGATACTGAAGAACAACGTTCCGCCACGTGAGAAAGCACCTGAAGTGTTTAAGGACTGGCCATAAAACAGACTACCGACAATGAGACCCATAGAGATGATAATAAATGCCTTGGTATAGAGTGTAGTGCGATCACCCAGGGTGAGCCAGAACTCCCGCTGTGTGCAGGCTATTACTTGGCGAATGAATGAAACGGTATATGGGGATCTCTTAGAAACAGTCTTGGACTTTTGCTCTTGAACAGTCTGTGCAAACTCTCGTGCATCAGCTAGATCTGTTTCTTTGAGTTGTGCCTCGTACTCCTCAACATCCTGAAGCACACGCTTATAAGCCACAGACTGTTTAAAGGCAGCTTCCAGTTCAATGGACCCCTTAGGAACGGTCTTGTGGTCAACGTCGTCCCGGAATCGGCGTTCAATAGGATCGGTACAGGCCGTGAGGAAGTCGGCTGTGGTCTGACGAGCGGGTGCGTAGTAGCCGAGATCGATGAAGTATTTTCTGGCCTCGTTGGCAGGCCCCTGATAGACCATTCTGCCCTCATCAATAACAAGGACCTTATCCATCAAATCGTAAATACCCTCACCGGCTTGGTAGAGAGTTACGAGTGTAGTACGGTTGCTGATGTCTGTCATAACACGCAGTGAATTGGCATAATCGAGCGCTGTTGATGCGTCGAGTCCTCGAGTGGAATTGTCCCAAGCCACCACGGTACTTTTCGTAGAAAGAGTTTCAGCGATTGAGACTCTCTTGCGTTCTCCTCCTGAGACACCACGCACGAAGGCGTCACCGACCAGTGTATATCTTGTATGACTTATACCGAACATTCTCAGGAGAGCTCCAATGATCACCGGAATACTACCCTTCTCATGTTTGGTCGTCTTGTTCAGCAGACTGAATTTCAGTGTCTGCTCCACTGTCAAGGTCGGAAAGTGCTGATCATCTTCCTCGTTATAGTTCACTTCACCCCTGAAGTGCTTGAGCTGCTCTGCAGCTGGAATACCACCATAAGACACATCGCCTAGGACAGCAGCATAACCTTCACGTTTGTTGGTGATAGCCTTCAAGAATGTGCTACATCCACTTCCTGGTCTACCAAGAACAAGCATCATCTGACCATCCCTTACAACACCGGTGAAATCATGAATGAGATCACGTCGCTCACCGTGGCTTCCAGGCTGAGGGAGCACATGTATGAACCTTGACAGTAAACGATAAAGGTCTGGACCAAACGTACCAAGGACAGCCTGGGGCAGCGTCTTGACGTAGGTCGCTGTAGCTCCAACTCCTTGCACTGTCAAGCCTCTGAAAACCACACCGACCTTTTTAGCTGAGTGGCCTTCGACTCGTTTCTCGAAATGGCCGTCTCTCAAGAACTCTCCAAGAGAAAAGTCATCCTCCTCGTTCTTCTCGCCACCTGCTTGAGCCTCCACGTCCTCATCAATATCAGAAGGTTTTGAAGCGTTCGTCTGTCGTCTTGAAATTGGCCGCGAAGCAGCACTTCTTTCTGTACGTTTGGAATTCGTTTTGCTCAGGTGTGTAAGATCCCGCCGTAATGCCTCATAGTCTTGCATTGCCGCGCGGAAGTCGACTGGCCCTCCCACATCTCTCTCCCCCCATGTTCCTTCATTGCCGCTTGCTTCGTTTGACGAAACAGACTCAGAAGCCTCTTCCGGTCTATGTGGTCGCTCTCCGGTGTAGTCTATATTATGTAGTGGTACTTGAGTTCCCTGGCCCCTTTCCGCTGCCTGGGTGAACATGCGATCTGAATTAGTGTAGAACATAATGGCAATAGTTTAGATTATCTAGTATGGTGGCCTTTATGGCTGCGAAAACATTAAAACGCTGAAAGGGTACCTCTCGGAGTACGAGTCACGGTCCAACAACGGTATGTTGGTGTAACTGAAAATTCGATGTTTTCGGAGAAAAGGAGCAGCAAAAAAAGAATGAAGGCTATCCTTTAAACCATGGCATCGGCGGATATATATATGTATGCACATCTGAAATAAGCAGCAAGCAATTAGCTTGCTAGCAGAAACTTAAGAGTAGATTACCAATCAATCGGCATAGTGGAGTAGGATAGCAGCCACCCGTCCCGCACATGCAACACCCACCATCAGCTTGAGCCGGATATGGACGAAGAACGCTCCCAGCTCATCAAACAGCGATTCCCTCTAAACTCAGTACCCGAGCAAGTAATGGAAAAGTGCGAGCTGTCACTCCTATTGGTGGCCTCTTACGAATATCCAAAAAGATCTGTATGTATGGGTATGGGTTCCACGAACGTCAGGAGGTGGGTATTCAGATTTAAATTGGGCCTTTTCTCACACATTCTTTGTCTCCTGCTTACAAAAGGATAACGCAGGACTTCTCAGGCATGACGCAATTGGGATACGTAGGGCATTGAAACAGCGCTAGAGGCTATCGAAAAGGCTGATCATTGGCTTGAGTGCGTTTAAGCTTAGAGGCCGGCACATGGATTCGAAATAGCGTAGAGGATTGTGGGGAATGAGATTCTCGGTTTTTAGGCGGAGATAGGCGTTATTATTGGCTTGACGTAGCCAGACCTTTTTTCTAGGTGCAAATCTTACAAAACTCAACTGTCAGTATCGATACTGCACGGACGAAATTATGACTCGATCCTCTTGATGGGTAGTAGATAGCTCTTACGTTCGCTAAAATTCTAGTTCGGAGCAGATTTTGATTTTCATGTATCGGTGGTCTATGTAATTCGCTGGAGCGTCCTTGTAATATTGCTTGCGTGAATCTATGCTGAGCAAAGTATGTACATGAATACCTATGCAGGGGGAGATACTGATAAGAGTCGGTGTGCTGTGTGGTCTCTCTCGTCTTGGCTATGCAACATTCCGTGTCTCGACATTCTCATTCGATAGTGGTTCAGCCTCAAATATCAGTATATGGATTATAAATCACCGCTTTGAAATCAATTCTTTGAAATCATATTTAACAATCTGCGAACTTTGCTTTCTTTATAAGATTTGGTTACTTAATAACTTGCTCATATCCCACGCATTTCATATCTAGTAGTCTTGTTTCATTTTGAAAAGTATATGGGTATTGAATATTCATGATAGAAACGGTACGTAGGGACGATAAGCATTAGAGATATGTGAGCGTTGATTCAAGACTATCACGAATGCCCAGTGCATTTTTCGAGTACTTTCCCAGGCCCCAGTGGGTCAAATCCTACCTAGATGAGAACGAATATCTGAGAATATAGGGGTCTAATTCCCCGGGCTGTGGTGGACTTTTCGCATGCAACATTTTTCCGGGACACGTAGGTCGAAGGCAAAGGGGCTGTATAGCTCCATTTTTCAACCAACTGAGAGATCTTATCTCAGCTCCTTTAACTGTACTGGCGTGGCATACCGTTTTCTCAATTGGTAAAGTTGAGCGTACAATTGCAAAACTGTAGAGTGATTGGTCGTGCGTGTTACACACGTCTTACTCTGCGAACCGTCAGCAGCTCCTTAAGCCCGATATGACTCACAGTACCTAGTTCAGAACTTGGGAATATGTACAGCCTAACACCGTGAAGAAATTAAGCCTGATATCCGGACTTGGAGTGTTTACGATATGACCGATCGCCGACTGAAAACTTCGCAGTTTCCTTCCATCTTGAACATAATAATGAGGAAGTTGGGCGACAAAGCCAATAAGAAGTCTAAGTGGATCCGGTGCTTCAGTGATAATGAATCAAGTGGAAAATTTATAATCAAGTCGTTTGATGCGGCAAACCCAGTCACTCCGAGCGTTTCAATTGTCATCTATATATGTACTTAGAAGTACGGGCAAATCAAATCATTCCGAACCCGTAAGTCATTTCACAAAGACTACTTACTCTGCTCAAGTCAAACGCTGGGAGCCAGCCAAATATATATCGCGAACTCTTTTGGTGCTAGATTGGTTTATTGTGTTGAACACAAGTGTATGGGTTTTCTATCATAATGAGTCGATATCAAATGTTAATTCATAGTGGATATTGAGATGGCACCAAATGATTCAATCAGCGAAAGTTTCTAGGCTATTGTGACCGCTGTGATCCTCCTGATACATAAACTATTGTTATTGAATTATTTGGTACGATTCAGACAGGGGATGTGAATTATAAAAATCAACTTGATTGGTTGTGCCCTAACTATTCACAGATGATACTTATCAGTAGTTGAATAAAAGATATCTATGAGCAAAAACTGAGCATCGTAATTCTTTCAATGGATGGGTGGGCCAACCGAGTAAAAACATCTGGTTGACGCTCTCTTGATTTTATAATCAAAGCCCAGAATCCTCTGGCCAAACCATATCTTCGTCTAATTATATTTGTGAGAGCAAACTAAAGGTCTTGTTTGTTCTACTCAGCGTAATACCAATCTGTATATATGAAGAATGATCAGTCATATCGTAGCAGAAAGAGATAGGAGTATTATACCCAGACGATTCTTGACGGCTTACTCATATGTACACAATAGTTCTACTTGGGCTAAACCTTGTAGAATATAGAACATCTTCTCTTGAGTTTCGCGATCAATTTATGTATATTTTACTATCTAGAAACCGAATTTTTACACCAGTACTTAATAACATAATTTTCAACCCTCAACCACTGAGTCCTTAAATGCCGTGCAGATTACTCAATTTCAGCTCCTCTCCTAAGAATACTCGTGGTCTCCCACTCCTATACTCTTGAAAATTATTAATTACGAACAAAATAATTCAAAGCGATCTACGCAACCGGAGGTAAATACACAAATCTTCCCCGCGTCGCCGCCCGAAAACCACAATTCGACGTCATGAACAATTCTGCCCCACCCCGCCGCCTTACCATGACTTAATGATACAACAGCTCCCAAATTATTGTCTCCCATGGCATTCTCAACTCGAAGCTCAATCATCCTGGAAAATACCTCACGAATCTCAAGGTCGCTATCAAACTCAATTTCGACACTAACCTCGACTCCAAAATCAATAGCCTGTACCTCTTCAACGAAGCGGACTCGACAAGCTAGCAGCAGCAGCAACAACATGGCGAAATCGTACTCTCTCAAAAGTAACCACACACTCAACAATGGCATTGAAATCCCGAGTATTCATCTAGGTGTGTACATGACGAACGGAGATGAGACGAGGAAGATGGTGAAGTTTGCGCTAGAGGCGGGATATAGGGTATGTTTTTTATCACAATCACTACAAAATCGTGCACCACAATCACCTCCCGTTACACGTACCTATTCCAAAGTGACCCAAGCTGATGCATCAATTTTCATAGGCAATCGACAGTGCAGAATGGTATGAGAATGAGGCTGAAGTAGGCTCCTCTGTGACCGCCTACCTCAAATCCCAGAACGCGAAGCGCTCAGATATTTGGTTTACGACGAAATTGAAGACAAACACTAGCTATGATGCCACGCGGAAGGCGATCAAGAGGAGTATTCAGAGCAGCGGACTCGAATATTTGGATCTGTACCTGCTCCATAGCCCGTATGGCGGGAAGGAGAAACGCCTGGAGTGCTGGCGGGCTGTTGAGGATGCGATTAATGACGGGGAAGTGAGGGCCGGGGGAGTTAGCAACTATGGAGTTAAGCATGTATGTGTTTTTGAGGGCTTATCTACGGCGTTCCGCGGAATGAATAGGCCTTATCAGCCTATTGTAGGTTTTTCAAAGAAAGGAAATGCTAACAACTAGCCAGTTGAAAGAACTCCTCGACTCAAAACCGCGCATCCAACCAGCCATCAACCAGATCGAAGTCCATCCTTTCAACACCCGCACTGACATCACAAGTTTCTGCAAGACACACAATATCGCCGTCCAAGCGTACGCGCCTCTGGTCGCCGGTCAGCGTATGAAACACCCAACCATCACATCTCTGAGCCAGAAGTATGGCTGTACACCAGCACAATTGCTTGTTCGCTGGTCTTTGCAACACGGCTATATCCCACTGCCTAAGAGTGCGAAGAAGGAGCGGATCATTGCGAATGGGCAAGTTGATCATTTTGAGATTAGTGAGGCTGATATGAAGACGTTGGATGGGTGCGATGAGTATTTGGTTACGGATTGGGATCCGACTAATGCTGCGTGAGGGAGTTGTACGGGATGGGGACATAGGTTTTATATCAGTCCGACTGTAAATATGTAACACAACTATGAATATGATGACATGTTTGGTCAAAACCAAGGAATGTGTATTGCACCGCAGTCCCAGTGACAAATCTGAACTGGAGTCTTGAGATTCTTAAGAGAGAGTTCCCAGCTACAGGAGGGCGATGCCGATATGTTGAAAGCGGACAACACAAAGGCTCGAGGAGTGGTAGCTCAATAGCACGGGGTATTGAGCCATGACGCGGACTGTTTTGCCTGAAACGGTAAGAATGGTTGGTAAAGGCGCCATTCTGTTTATTTGTATTGTAAAGCATGGAACAGAGGTTGAAAGCTATAAGATATCTATATTTCAAGAGAAAGATAATAGATAGTTAAGCTAAAGATAGTGATACTTCGACAAATTGTAGATGAGCCAGAGTTTGCAAATCATCCTACAGTCATGAGTGAATCAGTTGCTAGAATATTGTAACTGCTAGATATTTTGAGTCGAAAAATAATTCTACATTGTCAAGTAATGTACGGCTCGCAGTAAGACTTCAGCCTTCAATAGGTGTTCAGCTCTAAATAACTGTAAGACTTTCAATAAATATATGGATACTAATAGTTATGAGGCTTGGAAGAACTGCATAGCTCGAGATAGTTCATGAGAATTTAATGATTGTACTACCCTAAATGATTGTACTGTTCTTAATAAACGGACGGTACTTGGTTACTATATATCTCTAGATAATTATAAATCTCTGAAAAACTATCAACTTCTAAATCATCTACATAACTTTAAAGAACTGTGTTACTCTGAATAATTGTATAGCCCTCAATGATTCAGAATTGTTACAGTTCACATGGCTCTCTTAGATCAATATGTAGCTTTGAATCACCAGAATTCACATGATCCATCAGGCAAGCTGGGTGTCTAACACGTCTTCGAAGATGTGAATAACTGGACCTTGAAGCTTGAATCATTCAAAAATCCATGCCCGTCCGATCACAAGTAATATGTAGATCTCAACACATGTCTCCTGCTTAGAAGATGTTTATTAAGCAGCCGAGTTTATCGATGGATGCAGTTTGTAGAATCAAGCTTATAAACCAGGACTAAAATCCAACATCAACATCACATATTTTTTGATCATCACCTGAATGCTCCAAACGACCACCATTTATTTGGTATTTCATGCATCCATGTGTGCTGTGCGAGACTTTCAGACTTCATTTTCAAAATAACCAAGAGGTAAAATCTTAGCTCTGGAGCACATGAATACTTGTCTGAAGTTACAAGACATGATTCATAACTACCAAAGTTGTATATGGTCGAATATTGTGTCGCAAAGCACGATGATAAGGATTAAGAATCAAGATGCGATAAGAATCTGAGAGGTATCATGGTACTTCAACATTGATGTTCACATGATAAAGTCATTTATAATCGTGTATTATTGATGCTTGTCAGACTCTGACCATATCAAATATGACAGACCAGGAATTCGTTTTGCTGACGTGGTTCCTCACGCCAAGTCAGCGACGACCTTTGCTGATACTCAGAGTAATTACAGAGTTAAGTTCCTCATCGATCTTGATATTGAAAGCATCTTAAATTAATCCAACCTTTCACAGTGCGCAGAACTCAAAGGATCGTAAAGGATCGTAGTCATAGGACTGCACCTTACGTTGGCTGATTGACTTTCAGCATAGGAATTGCGTTTCGGCCGATGACTTTGACCGAAGTTATCGCCGATATCATCACCTTCGCCGCCAGCATCGCCGACGCCATCGCCGAAAAAGGGGGATATTGTCGTCTTACACTGTACCTGAGGGTAAACAGCAGAATAGTGCATGCACAGAAACACAACATGTAAGCTATTTGACGAATCGTCTTGCAAGTTCGAATCTCAAACGCATGCAGCATACACAAATTCCGACGGCTTTTGGGGCTGAGTTATGCGATTTCGCGGTTATCAGGAATGCCGGTACTTCATATTTGCACCACAGTTGACGTGGGCGTTCGATGACCTCACCGCAAATAAGTCTTATGTCTGTGCGCATCATCTACATGATTGATTTATGGAGTTAAACATGCACTTTGTATTATCTCCATGTCTTGGCCTGGTGCTCCTAATACATCACAGGATATCTGATGGCATAGAAATTTGTCTATTGCATTACTATTAAAGCTCCGAGTTCCCAACGCAAATAGCAAACATCTATCTCTACATAGCTCGATTAGTGTGAACTCTTATCATCAATCACCAACTACAACTCACAATGGCTACTGATTACAAATTTGAAGGATGGCTTGGTCTTGACGCGGAATCTGTCAAAGGCAAAATGCAATGGGGCGCCTTTGAGCCAAAGAAATGGGAAGAAACCGATGTTGACATCAAAGTCGAATGCTGTGGCATATGCGGCTCGGACCTCCATACTTTGGCCTCCGGCTGGGGAGAGACTCCATACCGTAAGTCTGAACTGTTTCTGGATGAATGCCCTGGCTAACGACAGCAGCATGCTGTGTTGGGCACGAAATTGTCGGAACTGCTGTACGTGTAGGCACGAAAGTCAAGCATATCAAAGTTGGCGATCGTGTTGGCGTTGGCGCTCAAGCTCGCAGCTGCATGAAGCCGGACTGTCCTGACTGCAGCGCCGGGCTTGAGAATCACTGTCTTCGTACTGTAGGCACTTATGGATCCATTTATCCAGATGGTATCGGAAAGTCATATGGCGGATACTCTAAGTATAACCGTACCGATGGTCACTTCGCTATCAAAATCCCGGATGGAATCGCATCAACTGATGCCGCCCCAATGCTCTGTGGGGGCATCACGGTCTACTCCCCCTTGAAGCAGAACGGTTGCGGCCCGGGAAAGCGTGTCGGAATCGTCGGTGTTGGTGGTCTTGGGCATTTCGGTATTCTCTTCGCAAAGGCACTTGGCGCGGATCATGTTTGTGGAATTTCCCGCAAAGCAAGCAAGAAAGACGAGGTTCTGAAACTTGGTGCCGATCAGTATATTGCTTCTGATGATGATAAAAACTGGGACCAGGAGAACTTGCGCTCACTCGACTTAATTATCTCTACTGTTTCCAGCGAAAACATGCCCTTGAGCAAATACATTTCTCTCTTAAAGACCAAAGGAACTTTCATTCAGGTTGGGTAAGTTTAGCCGTCCAAAGTCAGTTTTCAATCTTCTAACAATCTATTTAGAGCTCCCGATGGCGGTAAGCTTCCTCCCATCAACGCCTTTCCTCTTATTATGGGCGGTGTCAAAATTGGTGGTAGTGCAATTGGATCTCCTGCAGAGATTGAAGAAATGCTTCAGTTTGCAGTCAAGGAGAAAATCAAGCCATGGGTTACCAAGCGTTCCATGAAAGATGCAAACCAAGCTATTATTGACCTGGCCGCTGGAGAAGTCAGATATAGATTTGTCCTGGTTAACGATGACGATGGAGCAAAGCTTTAAAATAGATGTGATTGATTACCTGAGATAGATTGATTCGACAAAAGTCGCTCAAAAGAAATCCAACTATAAAATATCTCTGATGAATTCAACCCATGAAATGCCGCATCTCTTGACGTTTGAGAGAATTCGAAGATACTTGAAAACAAGTTGTACTTCATTCACACGAGTTTAAAGAATCTTGACAATCACTGAGTTACTCAGAACTCCTTCTTAACCAGTGATACAAACTTTGAAGATTCAAGTAAGTATCTGGTTACCTTCTGTGCAGCTAGAAAGTGTCACTCCTTGGCAGCACAAATTGTATTATTTCAAGCACCCAATTTGAATACCTCAGGTTGGAGGCAGGAATATCAAGACCACATCACTAAGGTACGTACTCCACACATGCGGATGTGCCGAAGTGAGGCCTCGGCCGATTTTAGTGTCATCCAACCTGCGCTACTGCACGGTCCCCAGACGTTCAACTGTAATTTATACCACCAACTCATCGTCCCACATAGTGTAGGCCGACGCTTCCCAAATCCTTGCGAGATGCCATTAAAGGCGCATGGTTCCACCGAAGTGTTGTGGGTTTCTCTCGAAATATCCCCAGAACTGAGATCTGTTTGTAAGGATTATGAGCAGCCGGACTTAGCAACATGATGGGGTACTTGTGAAGGACTTAAATGGACATATGAGAGAGCATCTGATGGTTTGATATCATCATTTCTCTACACTTAAACATATAATCAGCCATAAGCCCCACTGCGTTTGTCTATTTAGAATTTCTAGAGATCATCTCCAAAGCTATTGTAATCCCAAAGTTACCATTCATACGCCTTCATCCTTCACATTTATCTCGCACCCACAATGTCTTCCTCTCCAAAGACGGCACTTAAAGTAGTGTTTGGTGCCATGACATTTGGCAAGCCAAGTAAGTTTAAAATTTGGCCATATACTCCTTATAGCTTACTGATGTTATAACGGACACTCTTGGCGCCCGTGTGCACACCAGTGAAGATGCAGGCAAGATTCTAGATATATTCCAAAAGTATGGCCACAACGAAATAGACACAGCTCGTGTCTACGGCAATGGCACTACCGAACAAATTTTGGCCGAAACCGACTGGCAGAAGCGCGGCATTGTGATGGATACTAAGCTGTACCCTAATGCCGGCACGGCTATGTCCAAGGACGACCAATACACACACAAGCCCGAAGATATCCGCCGTGGGCTTATGAACTGTCTCAAGGCCCTGAAAACCGACAAGGTCGACATGTTTTATCTCCATGGCCCAGACAGAAAGCACTCCTTCAAAGAGGCTCTCAGTGAAGTAAATAAATTATACAAGGAAGGCCTTTTCAACCGCTTCGGTATCAGCAACTATATGTCATGGGAAGTCGCCATGATCTGTGAGATCTGTAAGGAGAACGATTGGATCAAGCCAACTGTCTACCAGGGAATATACCATGCGCTGCAGCGCACCATCGAAACTGAACTCTTCCCATGTCTTCGTCACTACGGCATCTCATTGTATGCTTTCCAGCCACTTGCGGGAGGATTTCTCACTGGCCGCTACAGGCGTGATCAGGAAGAATTTGAGCCTGGTTCTCGTTTCGACCCAAAGATCATGCAAGGTAATCTTCACCGTGGACGTTACTGGAACGATTCCTACTTCGACGCGTTGGACACCATCCGCCCTGCGGCTGAGAAGCATGGTCTCACTGTTGCTGAAGTTTCACTGAGGTGGCTAGAGCATCACTCACTGTTGAAGAATGAACTTGGAGATGCAATCATTGTGGGCGCTAGCAGCACTCATCACCTGGAGCAGAACTTGGCAGATCTCGAGAAGGGTCCTCTCCCAGAAGATGTTGTTGAGGCGGTTAGCAACTCTTGGCTAAAGACAAAGGCTGTTGCCCCTAAGTACTGGCATTAAAGCATAACTGAAGGGTTAGAAATAGCTGGATCGTTTCACCTAACGTATGCAAAACCATAATTCAGAGAATTTTTTGAGCATATACTGTTCTTTTCAAGTATCATCTGCAGAACAATTATCCAACAGTGAAAGTAGCATTTCCTCTCAGATCCGCACTCGAAGCCCCCACATGAACCACGAAGTCTCCTGGCTCAACCACGTATTCCATTTTGATATTCCATAATCCCACATCGGTAACATTCAAACCGATGCTGACAGTCTTCGTGGCTCCAGCAGCGATTGGTACTTTCCTGAAACCTTTCAATTGAATATTTGGCACAACCACACTCGAGTAGACATCCTGTACATATAGCTGCACGACTTCTGCGCCATCGCGAGTAGAGTTATTCGTAACCTGAACTGTCGCAGTAATAGTGTCTGTAGACGAGACGTTCGTCTTGTCAAGTGTGACATTTGAGTATGCAAAAGTGGAGTATGACTTTCCGTATCCAAACTCATAAATTGGCTTAGGAGAAGTCGTAACATATTGGTGTCCAAAGAGAATTGTTCCGTTATCATATATAACACCAGGGTCGTAGGCTCTTCCGGAGTTCAAGTAATCATAGTATATTGGTGTCGTTCCTACATCGTAAGGGAATCCAACACTCAACTTACCACTGGGATTGATGTCTCCAAACAAGATGTCAGCAAGTGCATTTCCACCTTCTTCAGACGGATAAAACTGCTGCACCAAAGCGCTCGCATTTTGACTGATCCATGGTTCGGTAATAGGCTTGCCGGACGAAAAGACGACAATGGTCGGGACGCCAGTGTCGATGATGGCCTTGACGAGATGAGGCATTGCACCAATAAGGTTGAGATTGCTAACATCTACGTGCTCGCCTGTAGTGGCATTGAAGCCGGCCCACAGTTGATACTGATCTCGCGACCAAGTTCCTACTACGACGACAGCGACATCCGCGGATTGAGCAGCGGAAATGGCTTCAGGAAAACCGGACTGGTCACTGGACCATCTCTCACAGCCCTGTGCGTAGGTAATAGTTCCATTACTAGCAGATTTGATTCCATCGAGAGGCGTCACACCATGGTATTGACTGCCATTCACGACATAGTCACCATACTATGCTTGTTAATTAATGTGTCATGCATAACGAAGCGGAATAGGTACTTACGTTCATAAAACCATGGGCCATAGGGCCAATTACAGCAATGTTCGCAGACTTTGAAAGTGGTAAGGTGGCGTCTTTGTTCTCCAGAAGAACAATAGATTCGGCATCCAGCTGACGTGCCAATGCCACAATCGCTGGAGTGTGGATCAGAGATGAAGTTTGGTTCGCAGGAGCACCGAGATAGGGGTTTTCGAACAGTCCCAAGGCGAACTTGGCTCTAAGTTGACGGGACACTGCAGTATCAACGACACTGATGTCCAGTTTACCAGACTCTACCAACTCTGTGGTGGCAGCATAGTTAAAAGATCCGCCGCCCATTTCCACATCATTTCCCGCTGGTAAGGTCTGAAATATTAGCGATGGATCATTTTGATGGGCTAAACACAAACGACTTACATAGAGTGTGACAGCGGCTTTGTCTATTGGTTCAGATTGGCACATCTTAAATGCATCACAGACCCGATCTGTTGCACCAGCATCACTAGTTACCCAGTACTCATAGCCCCATTCATCTCTCAAGATGTCGGTCAAGATATGTTCGTTCGCAATAACAGCAACTCCATCGTAAGATGAATAAGCAGACATGATACTGTAAGCTCCGCCATCAATAATCGCGCGCTTATAAGGGGGCAAGTATGTGGTCCGCAGCTCTCGCTCTCCGCCATGAACGGGTCCCGTATTGAGTCCTTGTTCAGGGGATGCGTATGCAGCAAAATGTTTCACGGTTGCACTGACATTGCCGGCCTGAAGACCAACAACGTAACTCTTAGCGATCTCTCCAGCCAAATATCCATCCTCTCCGAAAGTTTCCTCAACTCGGCCATATCTTAGTTCGCGGGCAAGATCTCCGAGAGGCGCAAAGAGCTGATTTACACCCAGAGCCAAAGACTCTTGAGCGATCGCACCCGCCATCTGCTCCACAAGCTCGGTATTCCAAGAGCATGCATATGCAATTGGGGAATTGAAGATTGTAGCATTCCCGATAAGAAACCCGTGAATCCCCTCACTCTGCACCAAAGCAGGTATACCCAAAGTAGTGTTCTGTATCAAGTAGTCTTGAGCCTTCTTCACGCCCTCCGATATCCATTGTTGAGGGACCGGATATCCAACATAGAATTGGCCAGCTTTAGTGGCCATATTCGCAACAAGTCCACTATAATTGAAGGCATTGGTCGTTGTGTTGATCCAGTTCGAGATATCCCCTTGCATGAGTTGAGCGACTTTGTCTTCCAGTGTCATACGGGACAGTAGATCAGAAACTCGTGACTCAATTGGTGCTGAGGGGTCTTTGTAGATGGCACCGCTTGTGCTGTTCGTGCCATTATTATAGGTCTGAGCTGCGGCAAAGCCCAAAAAAGAGACCAAAATAGTCCTCGTAGACATTACCATGGTGAAAAAATCCAGTTGCACCACTTGATAACCTAAATGGATCCAAGAAATATCCTTGTTTCCAACAATCGTAGAATGAAACGACAAGCAAAGACAGAGAGAAAAGTTGCTTACTGCACAATCCTTCATATGTAGATTTTTATCAAGTTACTTACAGCAAATTTGTTCCTGCATCACAAAGCCCCATATCATACCCAAGATGAGATGCTTCCTGGCTAAAATGCTACCTAGGTTCCCCGTCCTAACCTTGTACTCTATCCAGCTTAAGAATGTGGGGTAGGTTTTCCAGTGTTTCCCATAGCGAAATCCCCATACCCCAGTACTCCATGATATCTATCCATGCACTTACCAACATACCCCTCCTCTCCCCTAGCCATGATGCCCGAATCCTGGGTATGATACCGCTGTTCGTATGTCTGTCGCATTCGGACGTGAAGATAAGTGGTGGAATTGTAGTTCTCGTAACCTTCCGCACTATGCCCTTTTCAGGCTTCCGTGCCCCTCGGTTGATGTTTTCGCGATACCCGACATCCATGCTTGGGCTAACGAGAGTATCTTCGTACTTCACGTGAGTCTACTGGAATACGACCCCTCAACTCAGAGTTGAGCTAATTCTGCTGCATTTAGCCGGATACTATCTATCATGTACATATCATGCGGGAGTTGTGTTTCGTATCATACTTGCAGACAGCAGCATGTGATGTATGAAGTAAGTGGTGGGGTATACATTTTGCGATCGTGGACATTTTACTGTGAATAAATGTACTGCGCTCTGTTATAAACTGTGAAAATACACATTATTCCACAAGTAGTTCTATTTTCAAAATCGATTGCTATCCAGCTGCTTCTCGGAGAATCTTTAACCATGAAGTTTCGTGATGGTGCGTTGAGTTCACTGGAGGTGACATTTTACTCACTCTTGTGTAGGCATGTGGCTTGTTGCCGAAGGAAATCGAATTGAGTATGCGGAGGACATCTACACGATCACTCCTAAGGAGGATGGTAGTGGTATCAATTTATTGTGTCCGACCCGGCATATCCGATCTCGAGGAGACACTTTGAATCTGAGTACCCTTACTATCGTATGTAGCAAGTTGCGCCAAATGTTTTCCAATTAATTGTTCCTTAGGACATTAAAGCGGAGTTTGATGGTGTTCTTTCAATCGAGACAACCCATTGGGCGGGAGCTCTAAATCGCGGACCATTCTTCGATCTATATCCTGCCGGTAAACCGGAAGTCAAGGCGAATATCACTAAATCCTCAAAGGGGACCACAATAGCTTCAGGGTCTTTGGCAGCTACCATCCATCCCGATCAACATACCTTCGACATTCGATTTCATGCCACTGATGGTTCCCAAGAGCTTACATCCCTTCTCAATCGCAGTGTTGGCTTGGTATACTCTCCAGCAAGTAGCTCGCCCATGCAGCAGGCTGATATGAGAGATGTCAAACATCATATTTTCACGCAAACGACTCTTGGTGAGCTTCCTGGGGGCGATTAGTTTCACAAGCTAATATGAAACAGGAGTTGGAGAAAGTGTCCACGGTCTCGGTGAAAGATTTGGAGCCTTCAATAAAGTTGGCCAGAGTATCAGTCTTTGGAACGCAGACGGAGGAACCTCGAGCGATCTAGCTTATAAGAATGTTCCCTTCTGGTTGAGCTCTCGAGGTTATGGTATATTCATTGATCATCCTGAGCGAGTTGACTTGGAAGTTGGCAGCGAGAGATGCTGCAGAGTACAAACGTCCGTCGAAGGTCAGCGTCTGAAATGGTACATTATCTACGGACCCTCCCCCAAGGAGGTATTGTATAAATACTCCATTCTGACAGGGAAACCTGGCAAAGTTCCAGCATGGAGTTTTGGTCTCTGGCTGAGCACAAGCTTCACTACCAACTACGATGAGCAAACAGTCAATAGCTTCCTGGAAGGCATGAAGGAACGCGATATTCCTCTGGAAGTCTTCCATTATGATTGCTTCTGGATGAAAGCTTTCCACTGGTGTGATTTTGTTTTCGATTCAGAGAAATTCCCGGATCCAAAAGGTCAAATTTCGCGCCTGAAAGAAAAGGGTCTCGTCAAGAAAGTATGTGTATGGATTAATCCATATCTAAGTGGAATTTCACCTGTCTTCAAACTTGCTGCTGAAAAGGGCTATCTTCTGAAGCGGAAGGATGGCAGTGTCTTCCAATGGGATTTGTGGCAAACCGGTATGGGATTAATTGATTTCACTAATCCCGAAGCCACGAAATGGTTTGTAGAATGTTTGGAGACGCTGTTTGATACTGGAGTTGACGCTATCAAAACGGACTTCGGAGAGAGAGTACCAAGTTTGGATGTACAATGGCATGATTCCACTGTCGATCCGAAAAAGATGCACAATTATTATTCATTTCTCTACAACAAAATCGTCTATGAAGCTCTCCAGAAACGTTACGGCAAGGACGAAGCTGTCCTTTTCGCTCGTAGCGCTACAGCCGGCACACAGCGATTCCCACTCCAATGGGGCGGTGACTGTGAATCCACACCCGAAGCTATGGCGGAATCTCTTCGAGGAGGTCTTTCGCTTGGCCTTTGTGGATATGCCTTCTGGTCAGTTGACATCGGTGGCTTCGAAGGATATCCTCCCCCATGGGTTTATAAGCGCTGGATTGCATTTGGACTTCTTTGTTCGCATTCCAGACTCCATGGAAGTAACTCCTATCGTGTCCCTTGGACTGTTGACGAGGATGATAAGAGCGAACAGGGCTGTTCAGCTATTGCTGCTAAATGGACAGCCTTAAAGGCCAGATTGATGCCTTACCTCTACGCTCAAGCTATCCTTTCCATCGAGGGTGGTCTGCCACTTTCTATTCGCGCTATGTGTTTGGAATTTCCAAATGACCCTACTTCTTGGTTTCTAGATCGTCAATTCATGCTTGGAGAATCTATTCTCGTCGCCCCAGTTTTCACAGAGGCCGGAGATGTGGCTTTTTATCTTCCAAAAGGCAGGTGGACAAACTTCTTCACAAATGAAATTGTGGAAGGCCCGGGTTGGAGACATGAGAAGCATGATTTTGGGACACTTCCTCTATATGTGAGAGAGAATACGGTCTTGGTTCTTGGTAAAGACGATATCAAACACACCGTCTACAACTATTCGAAGGATGTTGAGGTGAAAGGATACTGCCACCAGAATGGAAGGGCATTAGTCGTTGATAATGAGGGAAATAGATTGGGCACATTGAAGATTGTGAAAGGGAAATTGAGTGGAGATTTCTTGGAGGAAGAGCTAAAGTTGACGATGATTTAGTTTTGTTGGATTGACACTACTTGCTGTTCAGATATAGGATTTTGGAGTAGGTATCAAATTGCAATATCCTGTACCGAAAAGTACACTTGAATCGTCTCTCATAAATAAACACAGAATATGGAGACATGCTGTTTGTGTTAAGTGATACGATATGTTGGGTATTGGTCTAGAGCTTTCAAGGGTCCACACCAGAGTCCCGGAAAATCCAAACCGAGAACGACGAGGATCACAGATTTATCCGGAGCTACGCGCGCCAGTCAAGCCTCATTGCGGGGAGGAAGAGTATTCCACAGTAAGCTTTCAAGCTCAGGCCATTCAACACGCGGTCCCCGCATTTAGCCTGATCAATTAGCGCGTCCTTCCAAGAGTGCAAACGGGTGATGCATATCTCGCTTGCAGATCTGTTGGAATTTTGATCATGTGGAAACATGTGTGATAAAGGGTATGAGAAATATATAGATGGTCCTACTATGGTGTGCGATCTTTGAGGCGATTTGGTTTTGTTTCTGGAACTCCTGACGATTGCGACGCTCTTGAGATTTAATTCTGTACTGACAATCACCAAAATGGGTGCGAAAGCGTGGAACATCTTTATTGCAGCTTTTGCTGCCACAGGGTACGTCTCAAATATTCAGATAAGTATAAGAGAAACTTGTTAACAAGCCAGCTCGTTCCTCTTCGGATACGATTCTGGAGTCATGACAGATGTTATTCAATCTCCAAACTTCCTCGCGTACTTCAACACTGACAAAACTTCACCAATTATTGGAGCAATCAACAGCACATTCTCTGGAGGTGCTGTATTTGGCGCCCTCATGGGCGGTCTCACCATGGATCGATTCGGGCGAAAAGTTACCATCCAACTCGGCGCTCTGATCTGCCTTCTCGGTGCTGTCCTGCAATCTGCTGCTAAGAATCTTGGTATGATTCTCGTTGGTAGAATTGCTGCAGGTTGGGCTGTAGGGTTACTGAGTATGAGTGTTCCCGTGTACCAGTCCGAGTGTGCGCATCCGAGAATTAGAGGCTTGATTGTCGGCTTGACACAACAGATGATTGGAGTTGGGTTTATCGTCAGCACTTGGGTAGGATATGGTAGTCATCAAGCTCCAGACTCTTCAACCTTTCAATGGAGATTTCCATTAGCCTTACAAGCCTTTCCAGCGCTTCTACTATTCATTGGCATGATTTTCTTCCCAGAGAGTCCAAGACATTTGATTGAGGTGAGTGGGAAGCGCATATATGCTTTGCAAGCTGAGCTGATTTTTGAAGACCGATAGAGAAGAGCAGGCTATGCGTGTCTTACAGAGACTACACTATGATGGGACCAATGACGAATGGATTCAAAGAGAGTTTTATGAGATCAAGACCACACTGCAGGCAGAGAAGGCAATTACGGTGCCTGGCTGGAGAATCATGTTCACTGTCCCACAGTGGAGAACAAGATTGATGCACGGAGTTGCTGTGCAAGCATTCACCCAGTTAACTGGAATCAGTAAGTTATTCGAATGGAAATAAGAATGAAGCTGACTTCTCTAGATGTGATTGGTTACTACCAGACAATCATGTATGAAGCTCTTGGTATAACTGGCAACCAGAACCTCCTTGTCACAGGGATTTACAACTGTATTGGTCCACTAACAAGTATGCATCCTTAAAGTTACAGAGAACACCAACTCACGCTACCACAGATCTGATTTTCATCACATTCTTCCTTGACCGCGTAGGTCGACGCCGGCCACTTCTCGTCGGAACCGTCTTGATAACAATTGCGCTCATATGCGAAGCCGTGATAAATTCTCAGAACACGTCTGGTGATAAGCATGGTCTATCGGTAGCAGGTGTCTTCTTCATATTCTGTGTCACAGTTATCTTTTCGTGCTCTTTCGGACCCATCTCTTGGGTCTATATGTCGGAAGTAATGCCCATGCAAATCCGGGCGCGTGGAAACGCTTTTGCTACTGGTATTGGCAACTGGCTCGTCAGCACATTTTTCGCCCAAGTCAGCCCTATTGCGTTAGGCGCTATCGCTTGGAAGTATTACTTCGTTTTCGTGGGTATGTATCACTTGAAATACAATCCCAAAAAGAGCTCTATGCTGATACGTAATTGCAGCATGGAATATTTGCATTACATTCCCAGTAATCTTCTTCTTTTTCAAAGAGACGAAGCAGGTTAGCTTGGAAAATATCGATTTACTGTTTGGTGAAAGAGCATTGGGCACGTTACCTGAGGACTTGAATAAGCCGGGCATGGAGGGACATACTGGTCACGAACACATTGAAATGAAAGGAGAAGACGACTCTGGAAAGGTCTGATAGGGAATGGGAATACAGTATAGGGTAGCAGAGATACAGTTGAATTCTATCTCAAGCTATCACTTTGCAAGTTCTTTCACTGCCATTGATTGTATTTCCTTGACTCCAGCATCAAGCAGCAGCTGCTTAAGTGCGTGTGATCCGTTCGCTTCTTTTGCAACTTGCAAGGCACAATCAAACTTGCCCCTTGGCGCATTAACCTTGGCTCCAGCATCTAGAAGAAGCTGCACAGTATCCCATGAACCTCTATGTACTGCAGCCTGTAAAGCATTGCCATACTCTCCTCCTCGGGCATTGACCTCGGCACCAGCACCTAGAAGAAGCTTGATTACTTCTTCACAGCCTTCAAATGCTGCAGCTTGTAGAGCATTGCCATAAATTCCTCCTTGCGCGTTGACTTCGGCTCCAGCGTCTAGCAAAATCTGCACCACATCCTCTCGCTCGCTGATTGCAGCAGCTTGTAAGGCATTTCCATACTTTCCACCTTGCATGTTGACTTGAGCTCCACAGAAGAGTAGTAGTTGCACCACATCTCCATGGCCTCTATATGCTGCAATCTGTATAGCACTGTCATAGTCTCCTCCTTGCGCGTTAACATCGGCTCCGGCTTCTATTAGAAGCTCTATTATATTATGGTAACTGTTATGCACTGCAGCATTTAGGGAGTTTCCAAACTTTCCGCCGTGCGTCTTAACATTTACTTCGGCACCGGCGTCTAGTAGCAGCTGTACTAAGTGCTCTGAACCTGATTCAGCTGCAGCCTGTAAGGCGTTACCATGTTCTCCACCCTGCGCGTTTATGTCGGCTCCAGCATCGAGTAGAAGTTTGACCTCATTCCTGTGGCCAAAGCTCACAACAGCTTGTAGGACGTTGCCATAAAAACCTCCTTGTGCGTTGACCTCGGCCCCAGCTTCTAGTAGCAGCGACACCAATTTGGGATTTACACATGCTGCAGCTTGTAGCGCATTGCCGAAGTATCCTCCCTGCGCATTGATCTCAGCCCCAGCATTTAGCAGCAACCGTACCGCATCCTCTGCACCTCCATCTGCTGCAGCCTGTAAGGCATTGCCGTAGAATCCTCCTTGCGCGTTGACCTCAGCTCCAGCGTCGAGCAGAAGGTTAATCACATCTTTGCAGCCATTGAAAGCTGCACTCTGTAAAGCATTTCCATACTCTCCTCCTTGCGCGTTAACGTCAGCTTTCATATCTAATAGCACCTTGACAGTTGACTTTTGTCCAGCGAAGGCAGCTACTGAAAGTGCATTTCCTAATCTTCCTGTAGACTCGTTTGCATCTTCGCCTAAATTCAAGAGCAACCTTACAATCGATTGGTGTCCGGCTGCTGCAGCCTTACTCAAAGGGGTCTCTTGGAGGAGGTTTCTAGGACTTTGGAGTGCACATGAAGCCAACAGTTCTCGTATGATAGATTTGTTTCCCCATCGAGCAGCTAAATGCATCGCAGTATCGGTTTCATCGTTAACCTCTTCAACGTCCGCTTTGCGCTTTAATAACTCTCTCACAACGCTTCCTAGATTCCAAGAGGATGCTATGTGTAATAGTGTCGATCCTGAAACTGGATGTGTTACGTCCTTATAAAAGACACCAATTAAATGATATGCATGGACCCAAGTGCTAAGAATAGTGTCTGATGGCCATTCGAGTTGTGTAACAAGATCGGCTTGTGATATTCCACAAATCTCTGCTTGTTGGGAGTGATAAAAACAAAATCTTACCGAGTAACTGGCAAACGGGACAGCCTCTACTTGGCCTGCCTCTTTCATAGAACTCCATCGAACTCGATTCAGCTTCATAAATCTAATGCAAGATCGAGCGAGTCGATCATGGCCTTGTCCAATTGCATCTTTGGAAGGATCTAGCTGAGTCTGAAGACACTCGAATCGATCTTCTATCAAGAAATCGTTGACTGACTGATGTATGAATTGTACTGTGTTTTTTAGATCATGCATGTAACGGGTTGTGCGATATTTTACTTCGGCTAGCCCACCAGTCAAACTCTTTATAAGTTTATTCATCTGCTCATCGCTTTCTATGAATTGTTTTAACTTCGAGCAAACATCACCCGGCTCTGAAGAACTGTCATCAGAAGCTAAAGCAAAGCGAATCTCTGATGTGGACAGAGGTCTTGCTGCTAGGAGAATCCATTGGAGAAGATGCAACGTTCGATTGAGCTTGGAGTGGTCGACAACGTGGGTGAGAATATGATGGTATACCTCAGTGAGACCAGATGGCACACTCTTGAGTTTCTCAGATACTTCAGACAGAGATTCCCCGTCATTCCACTGTTTTACCACCAATGAGATGGCGAGATACACCCACATGAAGACACCTGATGCTTTCTCCAGGATTTCTGATGACAACCTCTCAACAATGTAGACCTCATCCTCAATTCTGTCAGTGAAGTCCAGTCTAGCGCTAAGCTCTGTTGATGCGTACACTGAAATATCATCTTGATTATGGTTTTCAACATAGACTTCGTAGCCTTCACTGATCGCAATGATAGGGAAATGGCGGCATGAAAAGCAAATGCTGACTTGTCCACCAGCTTCAATGAGCTCCTTATTTATCTTGCGGAGGTACAAGATGATTTCTTGCGCAGCTTGTTCGCCAGCTTCATCAAGGGCGTCTATCAATAGCCGGACTTTTCGAGATCTGGAGGCTGAATACAGAGCAGTAGTGAAGCTTTGCTTCAGTTCTTCTAGGCGCCAATCCCAATCCTTTTCAGCACTTCCTTGCCACTTCTGTTTCTCCTCTACGATCTTCGAGAATTCCGCACCCACGGAAGGAATTTTGCTAAGAAGTTGGTGGAGTAGAGTTCTGTACATCCCAATCTGGGAGTGTTGGATAGCAGCTCCCCGCCGGTAATAGAAGAATGCAAGTTGCACATGAGTTTGGTCCAGGTCCAGATTTGACAACTGGATAATTTTCTTCATCAAAGTAGACTTTCCAGATCCTGGCTTTCCACGGATTCCCAAAATACCACTGTCGTTCTCCATCCACTTAGTGTATGACTCGTGTTGCAGAATCCAATTGCACGAATCCGTAGCTGCTGCATACACTTCTTGTTTTCGAAAGTTCATTTCCTTGAAAGCTAAGGCATCCAAACAAAGCTGCATATTCACGTCTGGCTCACTTGTACTCTAATATTCGTAAGTATATTTTTACTATATAGCACACTTAATAACTATTATAGATCAAATCTTAGCCAATGCACACTCTGTTCAGCATGGAGTTGTTCCAAGGCTCTGTTTTCAACTCACCTTACAGGATCATGCTCTTGCGTCTGAAGCACAGCTTTGTGCTTTTGAATTATCCGAGTTATGTTGTTACGTACACTGACGTATCCTTTATCGTTTCGTGTCTTAAACTTGACAATAGAGCTATGATTTCCATCTATTGCAAGGCTTGCAAGCGGATTCAAAATAATACCCACCCCACTTGCTGATCTTTGAGTAACTAAGAGTCTGGAAACATTGTGCTGGTCTTGTTGCAACTACCAATCATTAATGTGTGCATATCCGAATATCAACTGTAGATTGATTACTTACAAACGCCTTGGGAATCGTAGTAGGTTGATTTTCCCAATAGCAAATCACATGAAAGTTCTGCTTTTCCTTAAGAAATCGACCAAATTGACGTTGTTGTGAGGCTAACAACTCAGACGGCTCTGCATCTTCGTCTGTTTGCAGATTGTCGATGAATCTCTCACTACGTCTGCCACTAACTGCCTCCATCAATTCCCAATATCGAATACCCTCGTGTGGAACGCCAAAGAAAATCGCGCCTGCACTACTTTGAGCTATGGCCTTCAGATCTTGGTCATCTTTGTTGTCTAATGCAATGACAAGAGCCTGTGAAGTAATGAGATTTGTGGAAGGACTAACACGGTTGGTATTCATACCTCTTCAACAATGAGCCCACCTAAGCTGTGACCTAAGAAGACAACGGGACGTGATCTAGCCTGTCTAGATTTTAGCTTGAACTCGATGATGGTGCATAGATATTGTTAACACCTTTTCATCTCGGACGCCTTTCAAGCTATCTAACATAGAGATCGCTAAGCTGTTGAATTGCGCTTTCCAATTCTTGTCTCCGTTGGGAATTTTCTTCCTGGAAAGCGGTGCATTCCTATCCGCAGCGGAGATAATTTGCGTATTGTAGCCGTACAACAGAACTCTAATATCAGGCCTGTCCTTTGGTAGAAAGTCTCGAAGCCATACATGATAACTGTCACGTGAACCCCAAGAGCCTAGTGCATGACCTCCAAGCCCGGATAATGCTAGAATACTTTTATCTGATCAGTATATATCATAATTAATGAGCATAAACTTTAACTGACTCTGCTTGGACCTCCGTTCCTTCCGGGGGAGCGTAGACTACAGTCATTCCTTCAAAATGGATATCTGCGACAGCAGAGTCCCAAGACTCCCCATCGGCTTCGATGACCATGTCCTTCTCTTCTGCGTGGTCAAATAAAATAGGTAATTTGGTGAAAGTCGCTGTGGCCTGACTATCGTGGGCATTACGTGTGAGAGAGAATTGCTTGATGTTTCTTCCTGCGGCAGTTGTGTTATCGGACTGTCCACTGTGGGTAAGTTGTTCAAGCCAATTTCGAAGGAGAGTCCCATCCACATCTTTGGGTAGAGCTGAGATGCGAACACATATTGCTCTTTGAGGCTTTGAAGATCCAGCGGAATCCTTCATTTGGGAATCCGTTGCGATATTCCTATTCTTCGCCTGATCTTCTTCGGTGTAACGAGGGAGGTCATCGTTTTCCTTGATAGACTTTGATGCATCAATGGAAGGCTGCTTAGCTGACACCTTCTTGGCTCTCTTCTTAAAACTCTTTATGAATCGGTGCATATTAAAGAAATTCTCGATGCACAATTGACCATGCTAAGAAGTCCCAACTGATTCTATAAGTCTAAAAGTCAGGGGTCTGGATAACTAGGATTGATGAGACGCGAGATCTGTCTGGCTATCTTCAGGAGTTCCATGACGATTTGCCTAAGGTGGGGCAATAAAAGCCCTGGTATACACAAACTCGGATACTTTGATCAAACTACTGCGACAATTTTCAACGATCATAATCCTCGTCTTGAGTTATAATGTTAAAGATCTTTTATCGGAGAATAACAAGCCAATAGTTTTTGGTACTTTCGAGTTTCAAACAGTAGTACATAACAAGTGTAGCTCATCTACACTATGTACTAGACTGCGACAATAAGAAGATGGAGCTACACGACGGTGCGACCCGGACTTGCTAACCTTAAAATTATGGTTTAAAATCCCACTTTCCTCAACTTGTTTACCTAGTAGATACGTTGAAAACTACCGCGTGAGATTCTAATACTCTACGGATATTATCATAGTGCCGAAACACCAGGGGTCGATGCCAAATGCCCGACAAATGATGAGCTTGTTGTGTTCTTCTAGTGTGTTCAAAATTGAGTAACAGGCTGATATCATCAATAGACAGTAGGTAGCAAACATGAAGTGGTTGAAAGATAAGAACATGGCAGTGATAATCAGAGGATCCAAGTCATCTCAAGCTGATGCTATGAGTTGCGAACGCCATTTCCGAAGCTTAGTTCGCTCTTGTAGGTCATTTTATTCGGAACCAAATCAGCCTTCTTAGGATCATCCCACTGCACAAGCAACATCGCCATCGCCATTGCCGTCGTCGATGTAGTTGCGATCTTACTCAGCCTTGTCGGCTCTCAGACGCATTCGGAATCACTACCGAGTGGACTAATTACCTTCCCTATTACACGCCACCTTGGCAAATGTGTTGCTTTTAGTGTGTCTACTCTATACTCTCAGTAGAGCTGAGTAGGATTATGCGCATAGGCCGAAGCGATGTGGATGTGGCTTACTATGCACAGAGTCCAGTGGCTTCCTCCACGCGCTTTTGTCTAGATTGGCTGTTCAGCTCGGCTTATGGAGAGTTAAAAGTTTTGTATACTCCAGAGTTGTGATGCTTTCTTTCAATCTATGTTATTTACAATTTCTTAAAACGTTTGCACGCTTTTTTCTCTTCAAATAAAAAATTATGTTTTGGTGTTTTCGAGTATTGTTTTAAGATCAAGATGGGTCAATAGGTTTAAATATACTGACCAGTAGGACGTGGAGAACTCGTTCTATTTTAAGATATGGTAGCGATGAAAATCAATGATTTTACGGGATCGTCAAATGCATTTCTTTTCTGGCTACTCTTCATGCACGACTTGCTTCCTAGCTTCTCATTCTGCATAGCATGTCGTCTTGAAGAGTACGCTTAGACGAAATAACTTTCGATTGTCTCATTATGGGAAGGGATAGAGGATATATGATGGTGACACACAGTGGCATGATAAGACGCAGCTGATAAACTCTCAAAGAACTTCAAGTGAAAGACTAGGTTCGGTGGCGAGATGAATAAGAAAAAATAGCCAGAATCGTTGCACGACTGTTACAATTCAGATTCAACCATGAGCAATGTGACCTCTATGACATTCTCAAGTCCTTTCTTACTCGGACTTGACATGTGAGTTGTTATCGTTGCTCGCGTTATTACGCTTATCCGAACGTTAATGAGATCAATATTGACTGAGAATCTTACTTGTGTGGCTAGGACTGCTCGTGGTCCATCCACTTGATGATCCCTTCAACTTCTCTGAAGTGCAGCGTGGGAACAAACCCCTGAAGAATTTTCCATCATGGTTTGATGCTCACGGACAATATCTCATTGTCAGGCTTATACGTGGGCGGTTGGGATCTATCATAGTCCATGATGCTGTCCATGGCTGGGTTTCCGATGATTTCCGGTGCTATGGTGCCGAGCCGAACACATCGATTTCTCATGAACACCCTTTATGTGGATGTTGTCAACGAACCTAGCAACAACAACAAATTCACAAACACTCTCTCTCCTTCGATACCCGAGAGTGGTTTGCGAGGAAATCAACGTGTACTCGAACATAACCAAGTGTGTTGTCTCTGCAGATATCTCTGGATGACAATCATGGCTACACAGAAACGTGGGATGAGTGCTTGATATCCTCAACGACATCCATCACCATCAGTTCTCATCGATATTCTTGCTTTTACACTACAAATGCGCCGTCATCTTAGCTATCCATTATCCATGCAAGATGCCGCTGGTGAGCCTGTGCGTCCACGACGCCATGCGTTACCCCTCCACTCCACGATGATAGGACCAGCTTTCACTGGACCACCAACTTTTTCCTGCGTGTCTGCCAACTCTCTCGTTCCCTATCGTACCCTTGAATATTGACCAGCATCATCCAGCCACCCGCCCTTTCTCAATTAACAAACCACCATTCGTCCTTCACATCCGTGACCTCTGATATTCTTGTGCAAGTAATTCTCCAATGTGCTTCGAGGGCTTACATGGTAATATGATGTCAGACTCATGGCTGCACCTCTCTTTGCAACATGCGACCATTTTGCTTGCTATCTCATAACTTCAGCCTTCTGCTTCCCGCCATTTGATTTCTTGATCGATGTAATGGTAATGACTTCTTCCCTTTCCAGTCGGGCTGTTCACAAATTTCAAAATATCACTTTGAATACTATTGTCTCTAATATTTTTGAAAACTACTTCGTTGGAGCTTCTCAAATTATTCTTCGATAGTGCTTCTTGGCAAGGCTGAGATATACGCACACGAATGATAATATCAGCAAAACAAGATCTAAAAACCAGTCCAATGACAGCTAAAGCTTGAAAAGATCGTTTCTGATATATCAAACTCATAATTTCATCAAACTTCGTTTTTTCTTCTAATATCGATATATAATTCTCACTATGTTCTCCCTTTTCTCAAAACCCAGCAAGTCAGCAAGACCTCAGCGTCGACTTCGAAAGCGCTCCGAAAGCCACACACCTGCAATACCAACAGATGTATTCTGGTACGAAGATGCCTTTCATGACGAGAAGCCGCCCGCCTATGTGGAATTTCATCCAAGCCCTCCTGAACCTCATCCAAGTACAATACAGCAACAATCACGGCATAAAATCCCCCTCTGTGAGCTTTTGAACAAGTCAATCCCGGCACTCCCGGTACCCAGAACACCCATAGTGGAACTCGCAGCAGACGAAATCTCTCCAAGCTACACAGGAAGTCGCCGACGGTCGAAGACGCCTGTGCTTTTTATCGGACAGCTCGAGCAGGCGAGTACAAGCTTCGCCATGCATTCCGACAGCAATGTAGACGAAGGTTCCGCCGAGTTGCTCGCAGCACAATATCAGGCGCTGCTTGTATCCCGCTTCTCGACCCCGGTGCCCACCGAGATAGGAGAAATCGCAACGATGCCTCCACGAACGATCCGGAAAGTGCGCAAGATCAGCAGTTTGCGGCGACTGGTGATGATTGAGGAGGAAGGAGAGGAAAGTGAAGGCAGAGAAAGCTATTCTGATGGGGATACTCTAGTTGGCTCGGACTTTGCGCTAACACCGATGTCTGAGAAGAGATTTAGTGAGAAAAAGTTGGAGATGAAAGATGTAGATGACAATGGTGACGTTGGGCTACAGATTTGTCTTGACATGTTGATGCAAGAGCTCGGTACCGGACTGAAGGCACAAAACTTGATGAAAAATGGGGCAGATAACGCGAACAGCTTGCAAGTGCTGTTACTCATTGAGGCGTATGAAGGATTGAGGCGTAGGCTTCTAGGGGGTGGAAGTGGTGGTGTGGTACGGGCGGAATGGAAGAGCGCTGTTCAAGTGCTTGATCAGTGGCTGGATGCTTTGCATGCAATCTATGGCGAGATTGAGAGTAAGGGGATGAATGAAATGCAGAGTAAGGAGATATCAAGGATGCAGAGTACTGATACGATGAGATGGATGCCTGTTCATTGAGATGGACTAATAATGACTCTCATTTGATGTATTTCGGGAGGATTTTGCTGGGCTGGCGTCTATAGGCGCTGGATAGCACGTTGGCTGAATTGAAGCGAAGAAAAATACGGTGAACTGGTGCCTCTCCTTTTCATTCATCACTTCTGGTGGTTATAATGTATGTCACTTCGATAATCACAATCCTTTAATCATGAACATTAATCTAGCACTTGTCTAAGAGTCAAACAATGAGAAGCTCACGTTCTTTGTTACTATGAAAAGACGTTCATTCCGATTACAACACATTTAGATGTACAACCTGTGACCGTGGTATGGAGATTGTATCACAGACTGTTCTGCCCTGAAGCTGTCAAGTGCCTTCCGCTTCGGGAAATCCTTGAAAGAGATAGCATAAGTCGCTACCGAGTGCGCAACGAGCTAGAGCAATTAGCAAGAATCAATAAAATGAATGAAAGTACTCACCTTGGTGTTAATCTCCCAAGCAGTGGCATTCACATTCTCTGGAGTATCGCAGATCTGATGGTAACACGGGTCGTACCATTCTCCAGCGGTCCCATTGAACATCTTCTCTTCTTCCTTCGTCTTGATACCCTCTGCTCCAGTAGCAATTCCACCACCTGGGATACCGTTCTTGATGAAAGCATCGTAATCACTTCTGCCATCGAATGGAATATAGGTGTAGTTCAAGCCGTGCTTCTCGTAGAAGCTTGTGTACAAATCTCTCAGTTCTTCGGACCCTACAGGATTAACAGCGTTTGTGGCGTTGTATACCTGATAGGCGTAATTTGGAGAGCCAAGCATATCGTAGTCCATGAAGAGCCGGATCTTTATGTTCTCTTCGTCGGAAAGTTGTGAGACATAGTAGTCAGATCCAAGAAGACCTTCTTCCTCGCCAGCCCACCACGCGAAGCGAACGCAGTTGTTGACATCGTACTTTACAAGTTGAGTTGCGATCTCAAGAAGAGTGAGGGACCCAGAACCATCGTCATTGATACCAGGTCCTTCAGTGACACTGTCACTGTGTCCTCCCAACATCACACAGTTGTTCGGATCGCCAGCAGTAGTTTGTGCAACGATATTGTAAGTGTCGATATCCTTGACCTCCGAGTCCATGTATGCAATGGCATCGACCTTCTTGCCCTTCTTCAACTTCTCAATATATGGCTCAGCCTCGCTGCCAGAGATACCGAAGGTGGCAACGTGATATGGATTTGGTGCACCCAAGGTTCCTCCAAGAGGCCCTTGGCCCTTTTCATTATTGTAGATTATTGCTGCGAGCGCACCAGCCTTTCCAGCAAGTGCAGACTTGTCTCCGAATGGGCAGGTTCCACGACGAACCAAGGCAATGGACCCAGCCAGGTTGGACGGGTAGTCCGATGCTTTACAGCCATCTCCGGTGACCAAAAGTACGTCACCAAAGACTGGCTGTTTGTTCTTCGTAGGTGGGGAGAGGTTGAAGGGAGTACCGCTCTTAGGGACATCGCTACCAATGACGAGACGGGATTCGAAGATGTTGCCAACGACAGCACTGAACGACTGGTTGGAGAGAGTATAGTAGTCACCGAGCTCAGCGATTTCAGAGACGATATAATCTAGGGTGGCAAGATGTCCTATGATCACGAATAAGAGAGAGTAACAGCGCCACGCCTTCCCAGAATTAACGAACCTTTACTGCCAATAACACGAGTAGGATGGTTGTATTCTTCTTGGGAAAGATTGGCAATTTCATAGAGTTCATATGCGCGCTTCATGAGATTCTTCCCGTGTAGATGAGACTGTAATGCCGAGGAGCTCACAAGATCCTTCTTGACGGCATCGTTGTTGATCGGAGTGTAAACCTCAGAGTCATACAGAGGGAGCTGGATTGCAGAGGCGGTTCCAAGCAGTGCCAGAGCGATTGAGCGGACTGGAGCCATAATGATTTGTGTATGAATGAATTCAACGACAACAAGGTATTATCGAAGGAATACCAAATAAGTTGAAGGGAGATGAGTGATGAGTTGTCGACCTGCCCGGTACCGGCATGTGAGCTATGTCACAGGGACAGTACAACAAGACGCGATAGCACTGACACCATAGCATGTCATATCAACAACAGCTACGGCGAGGGACAGTTAGCTATGACGCAAACTTTAAGCTTAAGCTACCTACTATTTAAGGACTACAATCACGTGCTGCATATCATCTGAATCACCAGCAATCCTGTGATCCTCAATTAGAATAGGAATCAAGTCACAAATCCTATCGTCCTATCTCATGCACCACAAACAACCAGCTTCGGGCTAGACATTCCTTCGGATCCTCCATTATGAGCTTCCCGAAGTTAAGCATAGTACTCTGTTTCGAGGGTGTCTAACATTGTCCCACAACCTTGTTCAAGATCATCAGTACAGTGATGCCAAGATGATCTCCGTACAGAAACTATTTGTTGTGTAACACTAAATTGTTTCTGTGTGGTTTGAGCTCTGGGCTTCATGGGGAGTTATAAGAGTTGTTGTCATAGCCTGTTCGTCTTTCATATATCTACTTCTCAATGAAAGAAGACTTCAAGGCTTCCATACAAAATGACCACCTAGATCCTATTGCTCCGACTAGCTTAAGGAAAGCCTGGTCCAGTGTTGCCAAGGAGACTATAGGAGAAGCATCCGATCATCTGAAAAGGAGGCCATTGAGTTCCTGCTCTCAGTATTAGTAGCATTCTCAGAGGTTAACGATATCGCCAATGTCTGGAATGCGGACTGCATTTCGGCAATTTACCATACGATTGATGCTGCACCGAATATACTGTCCTCTTCAGATGCTGGAACGAATATCTGCTAAACTTTGTGCCTTACATTTACATCCATGCCTAACGGCATTCTCTGCTTGACATCCCGTTGGGGGGTAGAAGCAGAGTGAGGCTGAGTATTATCCTTTTCAGCTTCTACTGTGTGTTAATATGCGAGGCGCGAAGTCGTCACCCAACATAGCAGTTGATAGCATGACTCGCATTCAAAGGCGATAGTCTGTAATCTTGGAACAGCCCCTTACCTGCGGATCCAGCCTCATTGCAATTGTTATGACGACTACCATGACCCCCATGCGTTGTTATCAGATGAGGGCTTCGTAAGCATGACGTGACATTATTCATTCCACCTTATATTGAGATTGAATACTCGCCTACATCTTCATATTGGGCCACTTAGAAATGATTTGTCTCTTGGTATATGGCTCTCAATGACTGTGCCATCTGATTAACTCTAGGATCCTCGAGAAACTACGCTGTTCCAAGTAATTGCACAGCAAATACAAAATATACATTTCTGAATCATCATCTTGCTCGGAATGATTACGTGTCTCAGAGTAAATGTACAGTTCATGATAGTTATCATCCTCGTTAATCATATTTCTTAATGGCTGCTTGGATATCACTAGGTAAATCTGTGATGATGTTCTTTATTCTAAGGCAACGTCAAATCTGATTCAATGCTCGCAAGTCTATCAGATATTGCTGGTCTGCAGATTAAGATTGTGCCCCGGCCTTCCCCTCAACGATGTCTGCACGCACTGTTGGCGTGCCATACGTCGGGAAACTGCAGTCGTCCTGCGCAGGCGTAACCGACTCCTCTTGCACCCAGATTCTCAGGGTCGTGATCATGTCATTGGGAATGACTGTTCCATTGGCTTTGACAACTACCCACTCTAGATTCTCCTTCAAGTACTGCGCCGTGTTCGCTTCGTTAACGCCTGCTTCCTCAAGGCTCTTTTTGAGGGAGATCTCATCGTAGTTGAGCGATACGGGTAAGCTCCCTGGAGTCTTGATTGGTGCAAAGATAGCAGACACTCCCGCGAGGTTATTGGCAGTAGCATAAGTTGTTGAGTCATTCGGTGGGCAGCCTAGGAATACATAGATGTTGAATGAAGTACCGAGAGCATATCTATCAACAGCCGTGCCAACAAACCATTCGGTAGTCGTGCGCTTTTCCAGAGCGCGGTGGCGGCGGCGGCGCGCGCTGCTGCCGCCTTGGTTGTAGAGTGCGTTTACCTGTGAGGAAACACTGGTGGTTAACTGGCTAGCCGTCTGGTTCCAGTCGTTGATCTCTGGATAAGTGTAGCCGAAAGTCTTCATTGCGCGGGCTGTAGTTGACGTGTACATTGACGAGCCGTCTGATGAGAACGGCGTAAGAGGTGAGTTGACGTCTTCCGTGGTATCGTAGGCCATTGTAAAGGTTGAAGACCCTCCATCTTGAGTAGTTACATATTGCTTTGGATAGACAGCTTGCCAAAGGGCAAAGATGCGGTCCACGTTCGCATGATGTAACCAGCTGTTCATCTGTTAGTGTTGAATACCATGAAGATGGTTAGGACATACAAGATTGGGTCAAAAGCCGAGTATGCAAGAACAGTCATCTCTCCATTGGCTCCACCAACATAATTGTGGACAGCACCATGAATGCCCTCTAACGACGATCCACTGTTTGCAGTCGTAGCAAAGACTGGGTACGTCCTTGCTTTTGAAAACAATTGATAAACGTAGCCAGCATAGCCAAAATTATCCATAGCACTGTTGATCTTTGACACTTGATCAACACCCTTGCTATCTGGGTTTCTGACAGTCGAGTTCCACTTAGCTACCGTGCCATCACTTGGTGGGAAGTCTGTCGTAGATAATGGATGAAATCTATAAGTAAATAGAGGGTTTTGCATGGTCTGAGTTCCATTTGCCGTGTTGATGCTGATGTTTTGCTGTTGTACAATCGTTGGAAGGTGAGGTGAAGTGGCCCAGTCCCAATATGGGATTCGCAGCGTGTTTGCAGCGTCTTGGTACGTAGCCTTCTGACTACCAACATATTGTGTGGCAATAGATTGAGCATATCCAGCAATTATTTGCTGTTCTTAATGAGTAAGTTGAGACTTTTCACTTGGCATAGATGACTTACCTCGTAAAGAGCCATATATGGGCGATGCCAGCTCGGGAAGAGAATGGAATTGTGCGTGCAGTAACCAGTTTGTTGATCTCCAGCTGTTCCTGTCGGACTGTGGACGTTATCCCATGCTACGTATGGGCGTCCATGGATGCCAGCAATCTGGTAGTAAGATGTGAGGTGTGACTGATCGTCAGCTTGCATCATTGCAAGAGCTTGAATGAAGAGATCCCTGCCGAGATGTTAACTTTGCACTTCAACACGGGCTTTGGAAACCGAATACCATTGTGGGCCAGATTCAGCAAGAGTTTCGATATTGAGACGAGCAGGACGAGCGCCAGAGACTGTGTCAATTCCCGTGTGAACACCTGTAATGGGGAGGTATTGGGCGTGGACAGAGATTGTGCCAAGAAATACTACTGCTGCAGTGGCATAGAGGTCACGCAGCGAGAACATGGTGACAGAAGCACGAGGATTGATAGTGCAGATTTGTAGATGAGTCTACAGAATCTGGGAGGAAAAAGGGTTTTAACAAATTCCTGGAGATCTTCGAGCTTAAAAAGAGGGAGTGGTATTGAATGTAAGGATAAGCTTGTACGACGGAAGGATACGAAGGATTTGGGATGGATGGGAAGCGATGAGTAACGACGAGATGTTAGGATTTCTGTAGATTGGACATAACTTGTGGATAGATAAAGGAACAGAGCTGTAAGAGATGTATGAAGATGTTTATACCCCTATCAAGCTGAATGACTGCAGACTCAAACAGAGTTTCAATTTTTAGATGCACATTGGAGTTACTAGTGAAGCTCTCAGATGCAACCTACCGTGCCATAGACGACGATTTCTCGGCCTGCCTCTCTCTCGATCCTCCGAGGATACGATGGCTTATGATTGACGCCGCGATCCGATATAACCACGAGGCAAGCTTGTCATACGTGTAGGACAGTGGACAGCAAAGCCAGTGGGAATCTTAACTAGTCCAAAGCGTCCTAATCGTCCCGTTTACAGGCATTGACAGACATGGCAGTACTCGGCATTAGACATTATACATTCCTTTAGGGAAACAAGAATGTTTCCAGTCTGTCTAGTTTGTCTGTGCGATGCTACGTGCGAAGCTCTAACGACCTCTTGCTAGTTCAGCTGTGCCTCTTCGTACCGCGGTTGAGGAAATCAGAGAGTTGGCGCGTAAGGCTAAGTGGTAATATTTACGAATACTCCAGTACGGTAGCCATTGTCGCAGCTTGGAGGAGCCGCCTCCTTACGGCATGCTAAGACTTTGGCTTGTCTGGCTGACCGTCGAAGTCCTTATTCAATAATGGATGGCATGGATGTTCGGGACAGGAACCGATCGTTTATTGTTACGTACTCCGGTAGATCTTCTACGATGGGAGCGAGAGACACAAACAACCTTAATCGTCATTCAAAGCAGGTCAACATGAGATATATCAACACAACATCAGTCTATGAAATAAGAAAAATCTCACAAGACAAGATTAAGGCTCCTCTTCACATGTCTAATCGATTCAAATAGAATCATTGCATTGTGCTGTTAATACTTGATTATAAAGGATGTCGTTTTGGTACTGAATTCGGGAGATCGTGTGGGGTGAGTTTTGCAGATATTAACTACGCAAGGCACTTGCTGTCCTGGCATGGAAGATCTACCCAAGTACGTATCTCAGACAGCCTTCAAGGTTTTGACACTAGGTGAAGTTTAAAGGGTGATGAACCTTTGAAACTCCAACCTTCAAGCCTACATGATTGATCGTGTTCCGAAAGTCAAGAAAGGCCTGGTGAATACTCTATTCTATTCAGAGAGTGTTCAAATGTAATCTAATCCATACCCCGTACTCTAATTCAGAGCTTATGTCCCACAGAATTAAAAGCAGTGGCTTACCCTCCATTTGGTCAGATGAGTCGTGAGCACGGTGAGATCTACATGCACCAGCTTCCCTGGAAATTACAGAGTGCCAATGCTTATGAAGGGCAGGATAGATCTCGATTGGTTCTCTTCTGGGATCGTCTCTCATAGACTAGAACAGCGAAGGTGTATACAGCGTCAACGGCAACTCGCACAATGATCAATGTAGCTGAAAATAGCACTGCAGGCTCTTACTTGTACATAGTATCTCTCACAAACTATACAACCGCTGATCAGATTTGTTGTCTTCTGTCATTCTGTCATACAATGAGAACCGTTGGATGATGCACATGCAATGCGTATAAGCCATGCGCCAATTCAATTTCATGAAAGTGTAGTAAAAGATTTCAGAATTTAGATACATCGAAGCCTCAAATCTTGCGTGGGGAAAGCCACATACACGAAGCAATTGTGGAGGCGGGGAAGGGCCTGTCCGTCTATCAGTCTATGAATATAGGGGTGGTAGGGAGGGGATGGGAGCGCAATGCATCTTTAACCGTGCCTCGGTGGATCTCCCCAAGTAAATTGTTGCACATGTTGTCCTCCACCACACCCAGGCATACAGACGAGAACCTACTGACATTCCATTCTTCAGCATACATCTTACATCCATATCCAGATCTTGAACTCTGATAAGTGAGGAACTTTGGACACGCGCAACCTGTACTGTGTACATGCGAGCATTCTAGTCCTCAAAGCTGTGTCTGTTGTGACTCAGTCGACGGACGAGCAAAAAGAAAAAAGTGCAAGCTGTAGAACCAAATGAGAACGTGGCATGGCTGACCGCACTCACTCTGTTAGCACAGCGCCGGCGTAACGCAGGTGCAGGGTAAGGAATAGACTCCTACCTAGACTCCCAGGAAGTGGGAATGCGACGTTGAACAGAGCTCCAGAAAAGCAAACGTTTCCAGCGGAATACATCCACCCGGGCGCCACCTGCAGGTATTCTGTCGTGTGACGGGAGTGATGTGCTCGAGCAGCCTTACAACAGCGAAGAATAAAGGAGAATGGCAAGGAAGGGTCGTTCAGACTTCGGATTCGACACGAGTTCGTCATTTCTGAGTTCTTTGGATAGAAGACGAGGCAGAGCGGCGCATGCTGAGCGTTGCTCGTGTCAATGCAATAGGAACAACGTTCCTTCGTATCTGTAGCTGAGATTCCCAATGGGAGTCAGTTAACAGCGATTAAGAACTCTATGTCATTTACAATTTATTTCCGTTTTGCCCAGCCTTCTGGGCAAGGATGCACCGCTGAGTAGTCGTCCTCTGAATGATCATATTTCATGCATCACTTTGTGTACCTTGCCGCAAATAACGACTAGGAATGCACCAGCATGTAGAGTCCAATCGCTTTTCTCTCCTCATTTGTTGAACCCATCGAGTATTCAAATATTGATTGACAGGCACTGTAAGGCTTTTGTACACCAGCAAGCAATAATCTCTGGGGATATCAGATACTGACTGTATCAATGATGAGTGGAATTGTTACATCATTACGCGCCATGAGGGAATGACCTAGATTATTGTGCCCAGGTCTATATTTATTTATTCACCGCTAGACAGCTCTTCCTCAATGTGATTTGCCAGGGCCAAAAGTGGCTCATCAAGTCCTCTTCCAGCCACCAGTGTCACGCCAAATGGTAATCTGACTTCTTGTCCATCTTCCACAAAACCTTCGGCGCGATAGGTACCGCACGGCAAAGAAATCGATGTGAGATCCAGCACATTGGCGAAATGAGCGAAGACGCCGAGCTGAGAATTCAAGGCTATTGGAGAAGCTTGCACTTCAGCTATGGTTGGATGAAATGGTGCTGTTGGCACGATCAGTACCGTTAGTATATCATCTCTATGGATCGTATCATAACCGCTCTCGTATGTCAGAATACCCTCCACCTCTCTGATGCACTCAGCCTGCTTACGAAGATCTCTGTAGACATCTTCGCCTGTGATACGTCTCGCAATGACTCCTTCATAAACTTCCAAGATCGTGGGGTGAAGGTGTTGCTTGTTGGCTTCGTACCATCCGGGAGGGAGACTAGCCAAACGCTCTGCTACTAAGGTTCCGCCATACAACAGATCATTCGCAGCTGAAAAGGGTGCCCAATCTATCTCTATCCACTTCCCACCATGCTCCTGTAGCTTTTCTATCACTTCGGCAAACATGAAGCGATACTGGCTGCAACAAGCTTCCAAAGCATATTGAGGGGGAACGGCAAATCTAAATCGTGGAGCTGAATTCAGAGCAGATTTACGCCCCATATTCTGTCTATAAATTTGAGGTTTCGCGAAAATATCTCTCCTGTCAAATCGATTACACACCCTCCAGACTGTTGCTGCATCTTTAACATTTGTTGTCAAGAATGATACAGAATCCTGATGCGCACATGCCGCTGTCATGGATGCGGCACTCACTGTGCCCTTTGTGGGTTTAAAGCCACATACTCCGTTGAAGAGAGCTGGAATCCGTATAGATCCTGCGGTGTCGCTGCCAATTGAGAAAGATACCAGTTGAGTTGAGACGCTCACCGCACTTCCACTGCTTGAACCTCCTACAATATGGCTCTTGCTGAAGGATGAGTGCAGCGTACCAAATGGACTCCGAAGGCCTGTCATTCCTGTAGCAAGCTGCTCCATATTCGTCTTCCCGACAAACAACCCGCCAGCATTGATGCAGTGCTGAACGACCGTTGCGGATCTCTGTGCCATATGAGCCAGAGCATGGCAGCCAGTAGTGGTGACGATTCCGGCTACGTCAATATTGTCCTTGACACTGAAAGGAATACCCCAAAGCGGTGGTCGATTGTCCGGATCTGGCCATCGTTTCTGTATCGCTCTGGCGGCCTTCATTACTCTTTGGATTGGTTCTAGATAGATCCAGACGGACTCCTGGATCTGTGCATATGCCTCGATTCGATCATATATTCCCCTGACGACCTCTTGTGGTTTCACGCCCAACTCGTAATCCATAGCGAGATTCGCAATACTCAGACTCGAGTCCCACCACTCATCGTATCCGGTTTCGTCCCCATTCTCTGCTTGGTCATCTATGATCGGATCGTAAATAAGGGAGACCTCCGTGTGTTTCGATGTCCGACCCATCAGAGCAACATCCATTGAGAAACTCCCGTCTCTTGTAAAGCCAGCCTTTACGAATACCGACTGCGCTTCCGGAGTGGACTCGAGATATATCGGGCAACCGCTTGAAAAACTCAGTTTGATACCCCACCGCAATAATTCTGATCCAGCACCATAACCCTGAAAATCCGGATGTGTGCATATTGTAATAAGTCCTGACAAATATCATGAGCATAAATAAACGACTTACAACATGGCCCAATTTGATGGGAAAAGGTATGTTGCAAAGAGGGACAGCCCGATCACGTGATATTACAAAGTCCAGAAAAAAGGGTCATATCAAATGAAGCCTTACTGTAAAATGGCCTTGGCCCCACGACAGAATCTTTCTGCTCCTCACACTTGTCAAGGTATTCCTTCAATAGCAGCAAATCACTTTCCTTCGGCCAATGTACACCATTGAATAAGCCCTCATCAACACCCGGCAAAAACCACTTTGCGAAGCTGACGACCACGCCTGTCTGCTGCTCCCGAATCACGCACACCGCCTTGGATGGATCGCGGATGGCGCGCACTGTATCCTCTATGAGAACCTCATGTAAGCCACTGAGAGCCCGATTCGTAGGAAATTGCGCTTGCAACATGATATTGGATGATAATGCCGTTAGATGGATGCTTGCGATGCGGTCAGCGTCAGCCTCAATTGCTTGTTCTACCTGAAAAGGCATATTGGATGAATGACGAAGTTGATTGAGGACTGATTGGTGGATTGACAAGATTGAGTTGATCGATTGAAGGATGTCGGAAAATGTTAATCTGAATAAATCAACGTCAAGTGTGATATCGGAATGTAAAGCATGGGTAGGTTTGAACTATGAGATGCTATTAATCATATCATCTAAGTTTTAGTTTGAGGAGTAGGCTCCGAAACAATGATAAAGGAAAAAGAGGGCGTAGAAAAGCTGGCGAAGACCTAAAGACGAAGAACGACAGAAGGCTGGCAGGCGGTAAGTATTAATGTTCCTCGAATTTATCGCAGAGATGCTCAAGCTGTGGTAAGGATGAGCTGATCGATAGATGACGGACGGAAAGATTGATATGTATGTAAATGGATATGGATATGTTCGAGTCAAGGAGCACGTATGGCGCAGGATCGCTCTGGGTTGTGTCTGTGATGTTGTCGCGTTCATCGGCATCTAGGGTCCCATGTTCCGCGGTCAGCAAGTGCTGCCAGATCCAAGAAGCGAGGTGGCAAGTACACCACAAACCCCAAGCTGCCCTGCTGCTCCTTATCATCCGTATGGTCGAAGCATGGGGGGGCATTAAATGTACATCCTATACAAGTATCACGAAAGTCATGGCTGGTGGAGCCACATCTCGATGAACATCATAAGCAGTACATTCTAGTAGTGATGATGACAAATTCTCTTTTTTCTCGTCCTTGGCCTGGTTCTCCATTTGCATTTCCAAAATCCTTCATAAGAAGGGTGTAATTCGTTTTCTGGGAGTTGCTTACCTGTGAGATAGGCTTAACTCGATCGAAGCAGCTTATATATATGTACATCAGATTTTTCCGATCACGTTTCCTTCCTTAATTTCCGACTTGGCGTCTCTTCCACCACAGACAGCTTTGTTCAGGATGTACTCTTCTTTGCTTTTTTTGATCCGCTGCACCGTTGACGGCTTCTGCTTTAAATAAGCCAGGTGGAACCATAAGGTGGGAGATCGGTGATCGTGAACTCAAAGTCTGTGTGTTGCAGACATACATCCTGGTCTGGTGAGAAGAAAGCTCCACCGAGTACGAAATACTTTGGGGTACGTCCTGTGTTGACCGTGCAGAACTTCAAGAAAAAGCTCTCTAACGACCTAAAGGCCCTTGCAATACGAGACGTCAAAAGAGTAGGGTGCCGAGAAACGGGGTTAACTTTGAGATCTCATCAGGACAGACAGATCTATGAGACATTACCATCTCTGAACTGAGCTGTTCTCTATCTTACTTTCAATTACCATTGCGCCAACTGCATTGTCATATGGGAGAATCCGGGGCAATCTCCTAGTGTCTTCAGCTATCGACGATACTAATGCCTGCAGCTTTCAGTGCATAATGCAACGATGCCACAACGAACATTTTTACCTGATCCTCTTATATCCTCAAGATCCATTGGTGAAGCCCTTCGGCGAGGCTTCTTCCATTTTCAATCTTGCATCATCTTATGCACCGCACGCAAACTTTACCTATCTCAGCGATCAGAAGGGATTCTACCACGCTCATGGGTACTGATCAACGATCGTCGATCTGAGATATCGAATTGCACGCCCCAGAAGTGCAAACTTTGGAAGCCTTCACTTTGTACACTTGATGCTGGCACTCGAGCAACCGTGGGAAACTCCGATATTTCTCTATTAAGATAAGAGCTATGATGCTCAGCATAAAAATCACAAAACTGCTGAGGATATGTAATCGCACTGGGTGGAAGACTAACCAAATATGAGTATGTCTATTGAAAGTATGAAGCAGAATTCATATAGCTAGATGCATTACCAGCTCTCTTTCTGAAGCATAACCAGGGCACAATCACCATGAATACGAGATACGAGCCGCCACAACGGCAGAATAACGACATGCGTGCCATTGAAACAGCCACAATCCACTACATACGCAAAACATCGGATTCGATATGATTAAGCATGAAATTTCGGTTGGGGTTGTTCACAAATAAGGAGACACTGTCCGTTTTGGATGAAATGCTACATACCTGACTCGTAGGAAACAAGTCGCTTTGTATGACTCATGGGGAAGAAATACGTCGTATGTAGCGATTGTCATTTTGGCTGCCTGCTCTACGTCGAGGGAAAGACTTTTCGTGGAGACTGTTTTACCATTATGATAGGGCTCGCTCAGATAATCATTGTTGAAGGTTTGTAACTCTTCTGGATCTTCATTAATGAGTTGTCTGAAGTAGACTGTTGTAGACGGCGACATAGGATCTAGATTCCATGAGCCTATTCACAAAACATCAAACCAGTGGCGTGTAGGCTATTGAATGAGTTGAGCCAGACGCTTGTTACAGGCAAAAAATTGTCAAAAGATACACATTCGTAGAAACACTTACTTATGCAGACGATTCAGTGTATAATATTTAATCGTCAACTGGTCAATATCATGACTCAAGTGGGCCTATTCCAGGTCACCGGAACCTGGGTCGCACATCCATGTCACAGATTTGAGATCCGGAGCTGCCCCGCTGCGCCGTCGTTCGCCTGAAGTGCATTATTTGATATGCAGTAGCCAGGGTGGTCAGATCCTTACCAACACCATCAGTAAGAGACATGTATTCGGCAGGTCGTTAAGAAAGTGGACCTTTGGACAATCTTACAAATCTGAAACATCGTCATAGTCATATAGAGTAAACCATAGATTATTTTACTGCGTAGTCAATAAAGAATGCTATTTCTAATACTACCTATTTCACAAGTTCAAGCCAGGTTGAAGATAATAATATCAACCTCTAATGAACTCATACCAACTTTATACAATGTCTCTCCGCTCAAACTCCAGTTCCCTTCTCCCCAAGCAATGCTGCTGACAGAAGTAACTGCAGCTGGCAAAGTGACCGACACATTGGCCCTTGTAGCCAAATAGTCCATGTTGACAATACTGACTAGCATCTGACCATCGACTATCCATGAACTTGCGTCGATCCTATTCTGCCCCTTTACTGGCAAGTTTGTAGTGGTCTGACTTCCAAGAAGGAACCCACTAACCGGCGCAATAGTAAGTGTCTTCGCAAGCTGACTCGTGATGGAAGCAATATCCGGCGTGGTCGGGTAATCCCATGCAACAATGCCCTTAGCCGCATGATTTATGCTGAGCATGGCCATGACAGCCTCTTCGCCGGGTGTTGGATATCTTGACCAGAAGGTTTCATTTCCAAATGCCTGCGGAACACCCCACTGAGTCTTTGGGCTCAGGCCTAAGATCTCCTGGTAATGGTTGTAGAGATCAAAACGCTTGGAGACGTCTTCGAATTCGCCTTCGCAATCATCACAACCACAGCAGCCATAGGTGGTGTTGCATGCTGTGTCATATTGTACAGACCACGAGGTGTTGACTGCGATTGGATAGACGTCGGATAGAATTATGTCTGCACCTGAAGAATACTCTTCATAGTAGAAGTTGTAGCAGTTAAGGCAGAGGGATACCGGGTGCCAAGGGTCAATAGCTTTGATGAAATCATAAGTTATCTTGGTGGCATTTAAATCATCACTCTGTCCATCAGGTTCATCTCCAGTATACCATAACAACATAGATTTGCGTGTGTTGATTCTGTTGACTTGATCTTGCACCGAGGTCAAGTTTTTGTACGTCCATCTCATATCGAACCTGGATATTAAGCATTAGTAAGTCCTCTATATCAATGATGATTGACCTTGAGTTGTTAGGAATATTTGAGTAGCACGTACATAAGCCATAGTCCTATCTCATCCATCTTGTCCAGAAATTCATCTAATACATCCCATTGGAAAGCCTCATTTGGCAAGCCAGCATTAGGAACAATGTGTATGATGTTGTAACCAGCGTCCTTAAACAATTGAACATTATCCAACGAATTTTCGAGCCATCCATCCCAGGAGACGTAGTACGAGTATGGAAACAGAGGTGTCCATGCGGTAGAGTTTTGGGTATAATCTTGTACTAACAGACCACCGTATAGGTTATCAAGCTTTGCAACACTGCCGCCATCCGTGCGAGCTGGCAAGTAGAACAATTGTGTAATTGCGGTGTAAGAGTGTTGGCCATCTTGCGAAGCACCCACAATGGTGATATTGTAAGGTTCAAATCTTGCTGTCAACCCACTGAGAGCGAAGACAAATTCATTCGACGTAGAGTTGATGGAGACATTTCTGTTGGAAACCAAATCAAGACCTGATTCTTCCACAGATACATCAATGAAAAGTAGCGAGAATGGATTCGTAACGTTGGTGCTCTTGTCATAAGAGGTGTTCGTGAATGGTTCGCCGTTGATGTAAGAGATTGGAGCATCGACAATAAAGGAAGCGTATTCATCTGTACCATTGAGGTATAAGTTCATTCGAGGACGAATTGAAAGGTCTAACAGGGGCTCAGTGGACAAAGCTGGATCTTCGAGCCACCCACCTGGTTCGAATGAAGCATTTCTACAAACGTCAGCATCTCAACCAAGGTCAGATCTCACACCCAGGACATACGTTGCTCTATATGCCTTGCCACACCAAATATCCACGGATGATGGATTGTTAAAAGCTTGAGTTACTCCCGTGAATAATCCCAGAGCCAGAGTACTCAGACATGAATCAAGGAAGTGCATAGTAGCAACGACGACTGACAGATGTCTACCACACAATCAATTCACATTAAGAAAGTGATACTCACGAAGACGGCGAAAGGAGTTGTTTATGATAAACACATCACCTTTGAATCAATTGACTCTCATACCTTGTTGCTTATCGGTTAAGCACATACTGTATGTATGTATGCACAATGAATTGCACGTGGACGGTATCGCAGTAACAATATCCGGGGTCTGCACTTTAGCATTCTCGCAAAACCTTTGGTGTGGTAACGTAGCATAGTGCAGAAGGTTGGTGATAGCTGCGGGGGAGTTGACCGTATCATGATATTATATAGCAGGGATCGATGTCATACATGCATGTGTGCCTGGGAGAGCTCATATACCGAGCATCTTATCTGGGCTGGATGTCCGAACAATGATTATCCGTGATAGAGGGAGGGTATGGAGTGTTCTGTGAACTTGCTTCGAAGAATGTTCCAATGCAGAGTACGTACTGCATAGAAATGAGTTCAAGGAATGGAAGGTTGGAAGTTGCGTGGCGATTATCCATAAGATTGATAGTAAACACAAACCTGAGTCACTCTTGTAAATGCCGCAAGCCATAGGGATGTATGTATCTACCTCTCAGCGGTGTGCTCGACCATTTGCTTGCCAAATAGATTATGATAGCATTCGATAACCAAGGTCCGAACCAGGGCAGAGGAGCTTTCAACTCGATGAAATGGCCGCGGCGGAAGGTAATTGACGGAAGCGAGAGAGATATCGCTCAGGTACACGGAGATATGCGCATTCAAGGTTTCTCTTGTCGATCATTGGGGACTGGTTTTCTGGTATTGCTTGTTTTTCTTTTATATGCATGGCTCTCATTGATATGGACAATGCAAGATTTTCAACATCGGATGATGGATGGTCGAAAGAGAGCAGTCGCAGCAGAAGCGTCGACGTCGGAGGCGGACTAAGGCATACAGAGCTTTGTGGAGAAGCAAGCTACTCCACCATGCTTCCGATAAGAGAGACGAGACGAAGACCACCCACCACCGCCACCTTCGACAGTCCTCCGTCTATCTCATCCTAACCCGCTTTCTACTGTCGATCCACTGTCAATGGACGATTGTCTATGAATACGAGGGTCAAAATAGACTCTAAGCTTCAATGTCACCAGTAATGGTCAGAGGCCAATGCTCCCAATGACTTTGCCGATATCCAATACCCTGTCAGGGACTCATGACAGGCTTGCTACGTTGTGATGGAATGGTAGCCACCAGAGACCCTTCAAGATACTCTCTCTACACTAGTCAGTATCGGTGTCAAATGATAGTGACCTTGACCATGGAATGAATCCGAATGGGTTTATCATCTTCCCGATATCGCGGTTCATCATCCTTACTCAGGCATTGGCGTTGTTACATCGTCTTCTCACGTTGAAGACTGTTCTTTCGAGAACCAAAAGATGCTGTCCATGCTTTGACTATGCGTAACAAGCCAGGTACTATGCAGGTACCGGGATAATCACAGTGGGATGATGGTATTCCGGCTAAAACATTTGTGATAAACATTTTATTACATATATACACCATGATGCCTTATTCTCTTTGCGGTTCTTTCGCTGTAGCTTTTGTGACTTTGAATTGCGAAATTCATTGATAGCTTCACAATGTCTACGAAGCTGTACACTCTCCTTGGGTGGGCAGTCGCGGCCTCTGCGGTAGCTGTGCCATATCCGACGAGTAATGGTACAGACAGTACCCTCAAGGTGAGCTACTTAACACGATTTCACCGCTCTATACTAACAGCTCTCAAGACTTTAATTCAAGTACCGTTGGAATCATACTTCAATAACCATGGCTTTGGTGAAGTACCTGGTGAAGCTTCCTTCGATCAACTCAACCAGTCCTATCCAGCAGCATATCTTCCAACAGGAGGTTCATACAACTCTACGAAGACTGGGATATCATATCTATTCCCGGGATACCAAGGACCTGAAGCAAACGATAATGTTATCATGGAGGGGCAGACCATCGATATATCAACCGATTCCTACTTCAGTGTTCAGATGCTCATTGCCGCAGACTTGGCTTCCACAGCAGGGAATCTAACATTTACCTATACCGACAACTCATCTTCAATTGCAGAAGTTAGATCTGAGCCATACTTTAACTTCTTGACAATCTACAAGGGCGAAATCATCATGCCTTCTTACTTCACTGACAATGACACTAATTTCAATACCACCCACATTTTCGAGTACATTGGTGCCTTGGATCCGTCCAAAACTCTATCGTCAATTACCTTGCCAGACACCTCAAACACAACCAGCGGCTCAAGACTTCATGTCTTTGCAATTTCGTTGTACAAGGGTGCTGGAATAGAAGTCCAATATGTACGACCAACTCAAAAGTCATCTGGAGAAAGAGTTCAGACAGTTGAAGTAGTCATCAATAACGCAGGTTCAGAGTGGATTTCTGGTGAAGGCGTTGAAGTTTCCATCGTTGCACCTGGAATAATGACTATTGAGACTGCTACGATCAAGAGGCTTCGTCCAGGAGATCAAAAGAAAGTCAACATTGGTGTCATTGGTTGTGGTAATGTGACAGGTGAAGTCGTTCTTTCTGGGTCATTGAACACTACATACGCATTCGACCACACATCCTTCGGCCTTGAGGAATACACATCTGACCTTAAGAGCTTGACAAACCATGAGAGTCCTGAATGGTTCAACGACGCTAAGTTCGGCATTTTCATCCATTGGGGCCCATACTCTGTGCCTGGATGGGGAAATTCTACACCTTACGAGGTATACGCTGAGTGGTATTGGTGGTATATGACACACGAAGCCGGCGATACTAAGGCTCATGTCCAAAAATATAATCTTGAGACCTATGGCCCAGATGTTGTGTATGATGATTTCTTTACCAATTTCACTGCGTCGAAGTTCGATGCCAAAGAATGGGTAGATCTCTTTGCTGAAGCAGGAGCTCAATATTTCGTATTGACTACAAAGCATCATGGTAAAAACCCTCCTCTTTACCAAATTGGACACACACACATACTGATCTTGTTAGATGGCTTTGCCCTTTTCGACACTGAAGAGACCACCCATCGCAATGCCCTTCATTATGGTCCTAAGCGGGACATATTAAAAGAGCTTTTCGATGCTGCGAAGACATATCAACCTCAGCTGCATAGAGGTACCTACTTCTCACTGCCTGAATGGTTCAACCCAGACTTTGGACCATACGGCTTTGCCCAACTCCCAGGCAATGCATCAACCTCCTGGCCCGGAATCTTGGCTACCAACCCCTACACGGGAGAGACTGAGCCTTATACTGGTCGCACCAACATCTCCGACTTCATCGCCGACCTCATGGTCCCACAGATGAAGATTCTAGCCTACGACTACGGCACCGAAATCATGTGGTGTGACTGTGGCGCTGCAAATGGCACCGCTGAATTTGCTGCAGATTGGTACAACGCTGCATCGAAGGATGGTCGCGAAGTCACGATGAACTCCCGCTGCGGTATTCCGGAAGGTAGTGATTTCGATACACCTGAATACACTACATTCAGTTCTGTCAGTGAGAGGAAGTGGGAGAGTAACCAGGGTATGGATCCATACTCCTATGGCTATAATCGAGCCACTCCAGCCAACTCGTACATGAACGCCACTACCGTCGTCTCCTCACTTGTCGATATGGTGTCAAAGAACGGAAACTTTCTCCTTGATGTGGGCCCCATGCCTGACGGTACTATTGATGCTACTGAGGTCTTGCATCTGCAACTGGCTGGGAAATGGATTAAGTCAAACGCTGAAGCTATCTTCAACACCACTTACTACTTCATTACTCCTGAGACTGGTGATATTAGGTTCACGCAGACTGTGGACGCCTTCTACATCCTCGCTCTGACGAAGCCATCTGGTCCTCTGGTCGTTGATGTGCCATTGCCTATCTTGGAGGGTGACAAGATTATCATGATTGGAGCGGGTAATGGAACAGAGCTTGATTGGGAGAGCAGCGGAACGGGAATCATCATCAATGTTCCTGATGCTCTTGCTGATGCTGGGGAATATTGTTGGGTTATGAAGATTCAGTACTGATGTTGGGTTCGCGATTGATGATAATGAATAATATGAGTTATTTCTGCGACTGCCTGAGTTTTGAATTGTTGAACCTCAAAGATATGAATCATCGACAGACATTGAGAACAGACTTTGCCATCTACACCTCGTTATAATCTCTTCTTTTATAAAGTGGTAACATTCTCGGTATCAATCTTACCATTGTTGTCTTTGCTTTTGGAGAACCAGTCTCGAGTATACGTCGGGTCGAGTGGTCGCGGGTGATCTCTGCATCCCTGCATTGCAATTGGAGTGAAGAAGGGAAAGTGAAGAATACGTTGCTGGTAGGAAAATCACCAATGTGAATCAGCCCGTAGTGCGCATCTCGGCTCGGGAAACTACGCGTAAGTTCGGCTAATTACCCGAAATATACACGACGTCTGACCAAAAGGAGAGGCGACTCGTCTTATGCATTCATCTCATATTCACACGTAGCTTCAGTTAAGTTCAAAGCAATAGAATACTTATACAGAGAGCTAGAAGGTCGTTGCTAGTTCTTTTGGGATTTCAATGACTTTATTGCTGACTCCATGGCGCTCTTGAATCTGATGAGCTTCACACCTTGCATGTATCGAAGTGATTGTAACATAGTTGTCGAAGTGGTTGGAGGTTACTTCTGTGGTGTCATTTTGCTATCTGTAAAATGTGTTGGTATTTTGCTATTGCTGCTGCTGCTGCTGCTGTTGTTGTTGTTGTTGTTGTTGTTGTTGTTGTTGTTGTTGTTCATACTATTTTGTGCTTGCCTGGTGGTAGACGAGAAGAACATGGACGTACAATATGACCCAACCACTATGACAACAATCACAATCTCGGTAACGATATGGCAGTCGTATCATAGCGTGATTGTCATTGGTAGCTCAGCGTATGGTGTTCGTCCTTTACTTGCAGGTGGAAGCTTGATGCTGAGATGCATCACGATGATAAGGGAAAATTGATGCAGTGACCTGTTACATCATCTTGATTCCCTTGAATTTTAAGACATAATTAATGCCCGGAAATACCGTGTGATATACTCTGTGGTACTAAGCAGCTTCAAGTACTGTAACAAGTTGCAGAAGGTAAGTATGTGGGTGAACAAATGTGAAGTGAAGGTGGTGCACCTCAACCATGATGAAAGTGAGCAGAAGCATCTTTGAGCAACCTGCCTTCTCACATAAGAAAGAATAACACACGCGCGAATAACAACTTCACATCTAGTTCAATGGTCAAGTATCCAACCCTCATAATTAATGCTAACATATTCAATAGACAATGCCATGACGAGGCCATGGGTTCGATTCCCCCCTCCCCAAACACAAAATGGTCTTCCTCCGCTAATGTGAGCTAACAAATGACACAGATACCCCCGGTTCTAGGATCGGTTCGGGACCGGCGTCGCGCCGAGTCGCCGGGGGTAGGGTGCCTGGTTACAAACTGCCCCATCTGCAATTCGAACCGGGTACCCATCTACAGAAGAGACTTGGACAACACGGGGAGGAGGGAGGATGGAGGAGAGGCGACAACCGAGACGACTAACAACAAGAACAAGAGACGATAAACAACAACAAAGTACGTAGAGCCCGACCAATTGGGCTAGATGTGAAGTTCCTATTTTTTTTTTTTCTTTCTTTTTCACCTCTTCTTTATATGATCTTTTAGCTTCCTAATACTTTTAACTACTGGCACAGATATTTGATGAACGATCATTCGAACATCCAGACACGCCTCAATGGAACTGATTGAATTTCATTTGATATTAAAATATGTGTACAGTAGGGAGTGTGGTTGAGTGTGCAGGCAGTACAATCATTACGCTCTCACTTTCAAAAGTGAGCAATTACCAGTCAGCAAGTACGAACACACCGCATCCGCAAATTATGTAGGTAGAACGCGCATCATATCTTTGAGGGCTTCTCCCCTTGTGTAACAGTCAATCAACCTACGCAAAAGCAATGCAGTACTTCCATCATACCGCGATCTCATCAACTGACACTTCCGGCCCAAATATCACTGACCAGCTTCAAGGCACCGCCATCACAGTTGCAACCACAGCGACCATGTATTGTTGTTTGAGACATATAATTTGCATCTTTTCTCGCGCAAAGAGCTTCAGTCACTCGAACCAGGAAACAACCTCATGCCAGACAACGTTTATATCCATGAATATTACACCAAGTTCCAACTAATTATTTAACAACATATCCTAACCAATGGCAATGACCATCGGACCAGCAACAATAGTGCTATCATCCAAAACACCAGTCAAAGGCCCCGCATTAGTCAAATGCACGTACGTCTCACCCGCCAAGTTCTGAGGCACAGTGCAAGCCGACCCATTAAATGCCGCAAAGACACTTCCGCCGGGTAGGCCACCGTTCGTGAAGGAACAGAACGTAGCTCCGGTAGCCGCAGTGGTCATAGCGAGGCTGGTTCCCGCCGCAACTGCAGCAGACGCTGCTCCAGTCATGGTTATGGCGGCGAAGGGCGTTATAGCGAGATTGCTTCCCAACGGGCAGGAGTCGATGAAGGCGGCGGCAAGTGTGAAGACGCTGCGCACGCCCAGGGGGGTGTCGAAGGCGGATGGAACGGCTGCTGCTTTGCTGGCAGTACGGATGAAGGTTTGGTGTCGTGCTTCTACGGTGACAATTTGAGCGGCTACGCCGAGGATGGCGGCTGAGGAGACTAGGGGCGCAGCGCCGAGATATCTGTTGCGATGTTAGGTTGTGTAGTGAATTGTAAGACTGGATAGACTTACGCAGATACGCCAATGTTCTCTAAGGTGCTTGCTGTAGCCACCATGGCGGCAGCATCCGTGAAGCCGAATTTATATGTGCATGGTTGCACGGGTTGAGTGCCTGTGGCGGCAATGGCACTGTCGAGGGTAGTCACATGTGTCTGCTCCGTTGAACCAATGGACTTCAAATTTGTGAGGTCTTCAGCTGAGAGGCCTAGTGCAGTGAAATCCGAGTCGGGGAATTTTGCAAAGCCTTGTTGATAGAATGCTGTCTCGATATTTTCAAGAGTTAGTGCACTAGACATATTCGTTAGTCCTACTGCAGGATAACACTCGAAGTAGACCTTACAATTGAAGAATATCGACATCATTAAGACCTGCAGCGGTGGCTGCTGCATTCTGTCTCTTCGAAAGGTGATAATAGCCCATCTGCCTTTCGGTGAGCTTCGGTTGAGCTGGAAGAGCACTGCTCAAAGCCACCAATCCCGCAACGACGCCCACGATCCTCCTAATACTCAGCATATTTCCAGTTCCTCTGTTCAAGTAACGTAGCGAGCGTATATCCAACAACGGAATGCAAACAAAGAGTATAAATTAAATAGACCAGTTCCAGCCTGTGAATCAGAATATCAAAAGCGCACAGCCAAAAGAACGACTAAAGCTCGAATCTACCAGAGAGAGACCAGCTCATGAAAAGAGCAACAACGAAAGGCAGAATCACCAAAGAATATGGATTGTAAAAGTGACTACAAAAAATCCATCAAACGAAAGATATCCCCGTCTTACATATACATCCATCCCATCACGGCAGCACGCCCATCCCGCGCATCAAGCAGAGCCTCTTGGCATGGAAGGTCCAGCATCCGGTCCCAAGCACGCAGCACAGTTGCAGAGAAGTGTAGTCCAGTGCAGTCCCAATAGCATCACATCGCATCAAATCACATCGAATCACATCACATCACCAAACCAAGAATCCACAGCCGCTGTCAAGAATCCGCCCACCATCTCCAATGACAAGGGCGCACGGATAGCAACCAGCCCAGCCCAGCCCAGCCCAGCCCAATAACCTTATTCCTAAGCATCAAGGCCTAGCAGGAAGCTTGAAGCTTGAAGGGCGCATTGACGGGGGTGGTGGGTGGAGTGGAGATGGGACGGGGAGGAGGGGTGTTTTGGGTGGGTTTTGAGGTGGTTTGAGGTGGGCGTGTGCATTACCGGCCGGGCGGGTAGGCGATGATGGAGGCTGAGGGGGATAGGGAGAGGCTTCGTTGGCATGCCCGTATATTGTACAAGCTCCGCAGATAGGATGTGCCGGATGCGCATATATCCGTTCCGTGGTGGTCGTCGTCTCCGTTGTTGTCTTCCTGGTTCTGGAGCTTGTATCGGTGCTGTGATGCGTTTCTCAAGGCAAGGCAAAGCATGATCCGGCGTCAGGAAAACTAAGTATTCATGCATTGCTCCACTCTACTACTCCACTACTGCATCAAGAGAAATTACTACCTCTCTTACGTTCCCATGTCCGAGTAACTACAGTGCGAATCCCAAATACAAGTCAAATATAAGACTGTTCCGGTCTCCATTGGCCAAATATCCTCACGTACATATCACATCATTCCTCGACCCAGTATGGCTTCCAAGCTAGCAAAAGAGCAGAATCATCTCAACAAGAATAAATTTCAACCGACTAATATGCACATGCTCCTAAGAAAGACCCCATCACCTCATCATCCATCAATCACCCATCACCCACAACGCAACCTCGCTCCCAGACCAAAAGCAATATCGATCCACAGTACATGCACCATCAAGTACTGTATTGAGCATACACTCCATTCTCCATGCACCATCCACCACCTTCTTCATTACTTTCACCCCCAAATCACTAAGACTGCTGAGATATAAAAAAGCCAACGAAGGCTTACTTGCAACCGCGCTCTAATCATATAATCCACAATCTGCTAATTTAGAAGGGGAGACGGTTTACGTCAATAGGCCTGTTAAGTGATAGATATATCGATTCTGCATAGTTTGTGTATGCTGCTCAAAGAGCATATGGGTTGAGGGAGCGGATAGTGAGGCATCTAGATAGAAATCAGTCCATGCACATATTGAATCAGGGGCTAGAAATGAACTTACGGAGGACTCTTGGTGAGATCCGTCTTCAAAATGACGGGGACGCGAGTCATTTCCTTGATGTCCTGAATGTACTCACCACCCTCCTCTCTAAGAGTGAAGAACTTGAGGTATTTATCCTTGTTCGTCAACTTAGACTCGATGGTTGGGACCCGAGAATCCGAGTGAGTGCGGTGAAGATCGGATCCCGGACCGAGGGAGCCCTTGGTCGGGGATGGTGGTACAGATTGAGTAGGTCTCTCTCCAAGAGAAACACCAGCCATGCTATCAGCAACATCTGAAGCATTGTCCTCATCGTCATCATCAAAGAGAGCGTCGACGTCATCAGTAGAGATTGTTCCAGTCTCCATTTGCTTACGTTGAGACTCCTCTTGTTCTTGACGTGCTCTGTCAGCAGCAGCAGCAGCCTTAGCGGCCGATGCAGCATTTGTGGCACGCTGAGAAGCACCAGCCTTTGGTCTCTCATCTTCTGGTACAAAGGCAGATGATGGTACACCCTTCTCCCAGTAAAGCTCAAGGACACGCTCGTTCTTGCGGAACTCGGCCTTCTTCAGTGGCAATTGATCGCAGTGTACGCGCTTTTCGAAGCCATATTCTGGAATAAGAACATCGAAAGCAGATTCGTACACGCACACAACGATACCCTCACTGATGAGATCACCACCAAGATCCTCACGCTTCTTGTCCATAATTCTGCAGGACTCAATGTGAACACTCTGCTCCTGGGCGTTCTGAGCAGAATCCTTCTTGGTGTTGCACTGATCAGCTGTCTTGACCAAAGAATCAATGTCCTCCGTGTACTCAATCTTGCCGTCGGAAAGGACAGACTCGAGTTGTCGGTGAACAATGATATCAGCGTATCGGCGAGATGGATTTGTGAAATGAGTGTAAAGTGGAAGGTTCAAGGCGTAGTGTGGAAGCAGGTGCTGCGGAGTCTTTCCAACAACACAGTACTTCGCACGATGCATAGCCTTCACTAAAAGAGTCTCCAAACCCTTACGGATTCCAGTATCATCAACCTTGAAAAGACTGTTCTGAAGAGTGCCGCTGCTCGAAGCATCAATGTCGTAACCGATTCTAGTCATACGATCAACAAAGAGTTGAAGGCGTCTTGGATTTGGCGCAGATTGACGACGGAGCAAAGCCTTTTCCGGAAGACCAGTAGCAAGTTTCTGAGCCACAAAAGCGTTCGCCTTGTGCATAAGCTCCTCGATGAGTTCGTGAGATGGAGTAGAGTCAAAGATGTTGTGTTCAACTGGAACATTCTCATCGTCCAATTGGTACATCAGTCTCAAAGGAGCGATGGTCTCACCATCAGAGCCCAGACGTGCCTCACGGAACTTCTCAGCAACCGCCTGATTCTCGTTAGCAAATTGTAGCAGTAGTAAATGGCGTCGAAACTTACATTGAGGATTTGAATGTCCTTGATCTCAGCACCCTCAAGCTTAACGGTGCTGTCACCCGAGAGAACCGCATCAACCTCCTTGTATGTCAACTTTCCGGAACTCTTGATTATACCCTTTCCAATCCAGGTGTCATCATTGTTGATAGTTCCGGTTTGTGCGTTGACCTTGAACACCACACTGACAGTGAGACGCTCCTCACCAGGAGTCAAAGAACAAATCTCAGATGCCAATTTTGGTGGAAGCATGTTGCAGGCACGGTTCATCAGGTACACTGCTGTTCCTCGCTTCTTGGCCTCGCGGTCAACGAGAGAGTTGGCCTTGATGAAATGTGCAACATCTGCAATGTGAATACCAATTTCAATAGTTCCATTGGCCTCGGTCTTGACGTGAATCGCATCGTCGAGCTCATTTGCACCATTTGGATCAATAGTGAAGGTCTTTTCTTCACGGAAATCACGGCGAGTGGCAAGGGCCTCCTGGTCTTCCTTCTCCAAAGACCAATCATCCAGTCCAACACTGCGAATCACGGCTTCCGAGAACTCATCAGAAGCAAAGTTGTTGTCTCGAAGGAGAGCATCGGTCTCAACCTTCAATTCTCCCATCTTTCCAAGCTGCTCAACGAGGGTACCAAATGGATGGAGAGACGTAATTGGCCAGCGCTTGATGCAGGCAACAAAAATACGATCGGCATAATCTTGGTGCTTCTCAACAAAGTCTCGTGGTGCTTGCTCGGTAGGAATGGCGATCAGTGGTACACGCTTATCGGTAGGCTTAAACCAGACAATCTTTGGCTTATCCTGCTGGCGCTGCTCTTGATGGCGACCGGAGTTACCATCGCGAGCCTGACGCTCAGCTTCTTGCTTCTCCTTGGTAGCTTGACTACTTGGTCGCAAAAGACCGAGAGTTCCGGAGAACATCTGTCCCGCAACACGCTCGATGACCGCAACGATGTGACCAGCATAGAGTGGCTTCTGCTCGTCGTTGACTTCTTCCTCCTCAACCAAGAGCAAGCTCTGTCCCTCGACTTCAACATCGTCATTCTTCTTCTGCGTTGGTCTCTGGCGGAGACTGCCACGTCTCTTGATACCACCTTCCGCACCACTAGAGGCCTGGTCTTGGCTGGTGGATTCACGACGATCGCCGCCGCCCGTTCTGGTATCGGTGATATCCTTGCGCTTCTTCTTCTCTTCCTTCTCGCGCTTCTGTCCCCAAACTTCATCTACATCCAAAAGCTCAACGGCAACAAGATCACCCTCCAAAGCACGGTTACGGTCTTTACTTCCACAAATAAAGATGTCGGCATCGAGGAGCCCATCTTGAGTCGAGACGTAGGCATCGCTGCGGTTCTTCTTGTTGACGCGGAGAATACCGGAAACCAACTGGCCGTCGCCGAGCAGGGCTGGGAGGGTAGCTTGTGGAAGGTAAGGAGTGAATAAAGTCTTTCGCTGCTGCTGGTTGTTTTGGCCGCCCTGGGGAGCATGTTGACTTGCTTGCAGACCGCCCAGGTGTTGAGAGTTCATCTGAGCCGCCTGAAGAGCTTGAAGTTGGTTCATTTGGAGTGGGTTCAACTGCTGACCCGGGTATAATGGCTGCTGGAGAAGGGCCATTTGTCCTTGGGGGAGCTGTACAATTTGTGGCTGACCTCCGTATTGGAAGTTGCCCAAAGAACTGACAGACTGTCCACTCATGGATGCACGAGTGCGGTGACCGGGCTGGAAACCCTGAGGTTGTCCCTGACCAAAGTTACCCATTGGCGCTTGCTGGTCCTGTTGGCCTTGAGCTGGTGCAGCTGTTCTCCAGTTACCCTCGAAATTTCTCGAGCCCTGACGCGTGTGTGCACTTCCACGGCGCTGGAAATCGTTGGTTTGGCCATTGGCTCCTGCATCAGTCGTTGCCATAGGTGGTGGGAACTGGAAGGATCCGCCACCTCTCTGAGATGCGCCACCTCGAGGACCTGCGCCCACGGCCATACTCTGACTGCGACCATGACCACCGCGTCCGGCCCTGGGGGCACTCAAAACGCTCTGTGTTCCCTGCTGTTGTGGAGCAGCTCCTTGCGTATTCTTATCGTCAGCATTTCCGGGGCTGACTGACCGATCGGTGCTCGCAGCAGAGGAAGCTCCTGTAGCACCGGGGATTGGGAATTGGAAACCCGATGTCGTTCGCTTTTGTTGAGCCAGTTCGGCCGCCTTCTTGGCCTCTGGAAGAGCAAGGGAATGACGGCGCTGATGACCACCGCCCGGTGGACCACCGCGTCCACCACGGGTGGGTGTGTTCTCGCCTCGCGCGGCAGTGTGATTGTTGGCCTGACTGAAATCCCCAAAGCCCGAACCCGACGCTCCCGATGATGGAGCTGGTGGCGGACCCATTCCCATGTTCGGAAGTGCCGACTGATTACGACGATGAGACAATGGCTGTGTCGGAGCACCCATTGGAGCTTGTTGGAGCTGACCTGGGAACTGGAAGCCATTCTGCGGCGACATATTGTTCATTTGCTGCTGGAGCGGATTGTAGGCACCATTCGGGGCAAGGTGCTGCGTCGGTGGGATCATACCCATATTCACATATTGCTGGTGTGTAGCTTGGATTTGTTGCTGCTGTTGCTGCAATAGCTCGATTTGCTGCTGAATAGCCAGTTGTTCCACTGTAGAGAAAGAGCACGAGCGGTTAGCATGGTGTATGAAGCAGGATGATATAGATGGAGGGAAGCTTCTGATAGGGGGGGAGAGGAGATTGCGATAGTTATCTGGGAGGAAGGAGGGATTTGAAGCTCTGGGATAATGTTGTGTGTTTTGCTTTTTTGGGAGAAACCAATACATACTTCCAGGAGACGAGAACATGCTCATCAACGGTGTCAACTCCGATGGACTCCTTCGATGGGCGATGTGCAGGCGGCGACCAGATGGGCCCTGGACACCACCCGTTGGAGGGCCTTGCGGTTGCTGCTGTTGCGACATGACTGACTGTTTATTCAGAGCACAAATGCACGTTGAGTGCGCGGGACGATGAGGTATGTGGTTGACCACAGTAAGCGGGTTTTTTGTGAGTGGTTGTCGTGGAAGCTTTCAAAGAATATAAAGGAGGGACCTAAGTGGATCCGGGGAGCGTGCGGATAATATGTTTTTGATTGATTGATTGATTGAAGGAACGACTCGAGAAATCGAGGACGAATGTTAGAATGAATCAATTCTTTTTTTTTCTTCTTCTTCTTCTTCTTCTTCTTCTTTTTCTCTCTTTCTTTTTTTAATCTTCAAAGAGAGGGGGAGAGAGAAGAGGGGGGGGAGAGTAGATAGAGAGAGCCAGATTTGGTTGGAGTGTGGGGGTTTTTGAGGGAGTTAGAGGGGAGGGAGGGGAAGGAGGGAGGAAGAGAGAGTGTGTGTGTGAGTGAGTGAGTGAGTGTGAGATAGTGAGAGTAATTGAATTCTCGAAGAGAGAGAGAGAGTAAGTGAGAGAGAGTAAGTGAGAGGGAGAGAGAGAGAGAGTAGTAGTAGAGAGAGAGGAAGTATGGTAGAGTTAAGGTAAAAAGGATAAGTCGAGTCGAGGAACGACGTAAGTTGCAATAGCAGTAGTACGTGTGTAGTAGTGTAGTGTAGGGTAGTGTAGGGTAGTGTGGTAGTGACGGAGGGATAGAGCTATGGGGGATGGATTATGGTTGGAGGGATTGTGTGGAGAAGTAGTAAGAGAGTTGGGTTGAGTGAGTGAGTGGGTGAGGTAAGTAAGTGAGTGAGTGAGAGAGAGTGAGTGAGTGAGGTAAGTAAGTTGAGTGAGGTGAGTAAGTGAATTGCTTAGGCTCGGGTAGGTTGAGTGTGTGGGAGTTGTTTAGAGTGCGGAATGGATTTTAGAGTAACGGGGGGGTGCGGATGGTGGTCGGTGGGTGGTGGATGATGGATGGCTGATGATGATGATGATGATGATGATGATGGAGGGGAGGAGAGGAGGGGAAGGGAAGGGAAGGGGAGCGAGGGGGCTTTGGCAGTTTGTCTACGTCGATATCTATGTCTATGTCTATTCTGTGTGTGTGTGATGTTATTGATGTACCTATGTATATATGTAGTATAGAGTATATAGTATATAGTATATAGTACACAGTACATAGTATATAGTACATAGTATATAGTACATAGTACTATATAGTATGTGCATGTATTTCTTTGGTAGAAGGGATAAGTAAAGAGTGGTAGTGTATGTAGACGAAGAGAGTGTGAATCCGGTATGTGGATGATGGAAGCGAATGATGTTGAAGGGGTCAAGGCGGAAGGGGAAAGGGATGGATGGATGGATGAATGTATGGTGAGAATAAGAAAGGAAAAAGAAAGGAAAAAGAAAAGAAAAAAAGAAAGAAAAAAAGAACACGGAGTAAAAGCATTTAATGGATATAAAGGTATGTAGTAGTGATAGTATTGAAATACAATGAGAATAATCCCACATCAACCAAACAAACATTATTATCGCTGCCATCATCAACATCATCAACATCGTCATCACCACCATCACAAACACCATCACTCAACTCTAAAAGCGTCGACGCTTGCAGACGGATATGGTAGTCCGTAACGATGGTGCCAACGCTCCCAGCGTAAACCTCGTTAAGATTCCGTGAGAAAAGGGTTCATTCAATCACTCAGACTTCAACTCAGACTCAGACCCAGACTCAGACGACAACAATGCAAAATGTCAATCAGTAACCATCACCATAACGAGAAGAGCTGTCCAACGCCCGGACTGAGGCGGATTGATCCATCTCACTTTAGAGTAGGATGACGATGTATTCATCTTACTCACTGTATATCTGACGTCGTTGGTCTGTCCAGCTGAGGTATCTCCATCAGTTCATATGTGCTTGCTACCTCTTACATGTATACAAAGTATCTTATCTGTATGTGATAGATACTCCATGAAGTATATATACAAGAATCCTTTGGATGGAATCCTATGTATGTATTCTTCTCTCTGCCTCTATATCTCTCCCTCTTGATCTTCTCGTGTTGTGTTCTATGTTCTATGTCCGTGTCCGTGTCCGTGTCCATGACCATGACCATGTGCGTTGCATGTTTTGTGAGTTTCCAATCCTAAACTTCTAAACTCTCAACGCTTCTGTTTCCCATGTGCAACAAAGTAGAAGACCACCTTAACGCAAATCTTTTATCATCGTATTTCGTACAATAACCTTTATACATCTTCTTGGCGCATATTGGTCTTATGTACATATGTATATGTACGCGCATACGTATGTATACTCTATGTGTTTCATGTGCTCCATGTGCTCCATGTGCTCGATATGCTCTACTGACTTTGTATCTCGCATAGTTCCCAATACAAAAGGACCATGTATATATACATTTTCATATGAGTATCTAAATATATGAACAAACTGGCTGACCACTACTTGATTACTGTGGCCATCATGGCTGGCTGCCAGATCGCTGGTCTCCCCAAAGGAACAGGATGCCGAACCTCATTCGTTACTTTTCACGCTGCTGACTGCCATATGAAAGGAGGATTTCCATGCCATCTCACCTCACAGACGCTACTAGAATACTAGATGGAATCTTAGAATCATATACATACGTATTCCATTCGAACAATTGCCTTGTGCCCTCTCCGCCCTACATCTGTAGTAGAACCCCCAACAACCAACTCTACTCTTCCTTCGTGCATGTAAGATCACCGACCGATCCTACAAACACGGAGGTAAAATAAGGAGCAACAGGAGGAGTGTGTGACGCACGAACACACAGGGGACTCGACAAGTTTGACAAGGACACCACAACCCCAAGGGAAACTCGGGAAACACACACACCCCTCCAGTGCCCCCACCGCAGCGGTCAAAGTACATCACTAAAGGTCCACCAAGCGAAAGCCGCAGAACCAGAAATACCAGAGCTCCCTGCCATGAGAGCTGGACCTGAAGCTGGAGCTTGAGCTTGAAGCTTGAAGCTTTGCCTGAAGAAGCTTGCTTGAGCTCAAGCTCGAGCTCGAACTCCCCTAAATCACAATCGAAGCTCCAACAGCTGTACCGTAGAAGGGATCTCCCTACCTCGCATCCAGGAGAAAAGACGAAGAGAAAAGGACACTGGTGCACCATTCACTTGACAGGGACAGGGCCGAGACGGAAGTGGCCACACGCGCCTGGATTAGAACGCTACCAGTGTGGCTCGTTAGTATCGTATGGGAGGGTCTGGGTTGGCTAAAAAAGAGGGCTGAACTACAAAAATCGCCGCTACCAGCAACCGGCTTTTGACTTTTTGGTCTTGGGGGAGAAGCGGGAGAAGAAAGAGGAGGAGGAGGAGGAGAGAGGATTTGTATCCTGAGGATTGAGGTTATGTATGTTGGTTGGGTAAGGTAAGGTATGGTGATTCCATCATGTAGTGATTCATGTAGTGATGAGCACGAGCTTGAGCACGAGCTTCAGCTTGGTCTGAAAGAACTCTCTCCGTCTCAGACTTTGTGCATGCGGCTGGCTATGATGAAGCTGCTTATGCTGGCGGATCTTGTGGCTTGCTCTCTGCTTGTGGCTGTTGCTAATGTCTCTTTCGTCTTAACGATGGACGACGTGAAGATGAAGATTGAAACCTGATGAACGCATCAATATTCATCTTCATGTAAACATGATTAGATAGCATTTCCAATAGAGAGGCGATAAGCATAATCATGTCATGTTTATCGATGTAAAAGGTGGCTGATCCCCTGTCTTCATCTTCGTCTCCGTCCGTCTCTATCTTCTCGCCTCTGTCTGCCTCTGCCTGTGCCTCTACCTCCGCTTGCCTGTCCTCTTCTCTTCCATAAATGCTCCGATGCCCGATGCCCCGATCTGACGCTTTTCTCTACACCGCCAGGGAGCTTCCTCGTTATTCTGCCGCTTTGGCCGCATTTCTCACAAGTCAAACTCTCTTTCTTCACGTTCGCGTCGATTCCTTCATTCCTCCACTCTCTCGTCACCATTGTTCCTTTGTTTATCTTCTCATAAGTCGCTTCCTGCTACTCGACCCATCATGCTTCGGTAGCCATGTCGTCTTCAGATTCCGACAATGACGAAGAACTCAATTCCCTATTGGCGACGATAGAAATCACTCCGCGAACGCGCCATCACATTCTCTATGGCGACAATAATACCGAAGAAGTGCATAATAGTGCACTACAGGAAGCCCGGCAGGAACATCGCCGAATCAGAGAAAATGCATTGAAGGCATTCCGAAAGCACGAGTTACGCGAACAGGAACGGAAGCTGAGGGAGCAAATAAAAAGAGAGGAAGATCGCCTGCGAGCCGAGGAGGATCGGGCAAAAGCTGCTGCGGAGATTGAGCAGCTCAAGGCGAAATCAGTTCCAATCCCAGAGTCCACGCCGGCGCCTCCTCCGTCACAAGGACCGCCAGCATCGTCACCATCCACACCACTATCTGCTCCCAAACCTGCCCAAGTTGAACCACCGAAGCCCGCCCCTCCACAGCCATCGGCCAACGAAGCTCCTCCTGCACCCAAGCCAACTGAACCTCGCGCGAAAACACCGGAGCAACCGAAACCAGTGCCTGTCCAAGTCCCACCACCGGCGCCCGTTGTTCAGCCTCAACTGCCTCCAAAGGCACCCGAGCCCGTTCAAGCACCTCAACCAGTACAAGCGCCGCCAAAGCCCCAGCATAAGCTATTACCTGGAGCCGATGAGTACCTTGAAATTCACAAGCGATTGAAGAATCTAAGGAAGTTCCTCACGGATCATGGAAAGCAGGATATTCAATTCAAGAAGAAGATGGGCGAGATGCGGCGTGAGATTCGAAAGTCTGTTGGACAATTGACCGAGGGTAAAGGAGCAAACAAGATACCAGTAAGCTCAATTTCTTGTCTAGTTTGGTACAAGCTGACAGCATTATAGATAGACAAGATTTGTGCGGTGCTCAAAGAGGCCCTCACAAGTATGCCCAGCCCACCCGTCGATCCCGGCATGGTTCTCCTCAAGAAGCCCGAGCCAGCTCAAGGAGCCGTGAACAATGGCGACCAACTCCCATCGCTATTCATTTATCTGCTCAACATCTTCGCGAAAGCCATCATATCACAATTCATCGACGAAGCCGGTGTATCACCCCGAGCCGCCGATCCCATCGGCGTTGCAGCCGTCTCGGTCTTCGCACGCATAGACAACTGCTGGCGCGGCGAATCCATGATCGACATCCTCATGGCCAAGTTCCGCGCCGTATGCCCCGTCCTCTGGGGCGCCCGAGGCAGTGAGAAGACAGAAGAAGGACGCGCCCGTCTAGGCTGGAAGCGGAACGAGGGCCAGTGGGTGACGGATCAACAGCACAACACACGCATGACGGGCCTGGGCGCCGGCTATGCCTCCATCTCCCTACGCGATTTCTCCAAGACCAGACTCAAGAACCCCTATCCCCCGCCGAAATACTGGATGACCGTCGCGGCTATCGTCGGTACACCGCCTGCCGACGCCTCCTCGACCCATTACATCGTTCTCAGAGCCCTGATCGAGAACCACGAGCAGCGCTTCATGATGCTGTACGGCTCTGCGGGCCGCGCGGCTATCCAAGTCGCCGTAGTGGACTTCCCCGCTAGAGCTCTGGAGACGAATGCTGCTGTCACGAGTTTGAAGGTCTTGGGCGACAAACTCACTAGGGATAATGGACTGCGGTTGAGACCGGCTAAGGCGCCTGCTGTGGCTACTGGTCGTTTTGGGGGAGTAGGGGTGTTTGGGGGAAGGTGATTGGGCAACGGGGCATTCTTGGAGTTGGGGTTGGGGGGGGTATTGTGTTGCATTTATGAGGTTTGGTTAGGGAGAGTAATTGATGTATTATTGTACACTTCTTGAAGATTGCTGGTTTCCCACGTGAGAATTTGTCCTTTGTGAGATTGGTGGCGCTGGTGTGTGGTATTGGATCTGTTTGTACTTCCTCCTTTTTCTCCACCATGTTGTGAGACCAGAGGATAAAGGTCCTTTGGCAAGCAGGTATCGTCCCTCAACCCCTGGCACTATGTACCGTGACAACGAAATATGAATATCTTATGCAGCACACAAATATCACCTGTGATTTGGTAGTGATGAATCTCAGAATATTGGCGAGCATGCAGAACAAGAACCAAATGATAGCACCATGTATAATGACGAGAGGACGTCACTCCCCAAAGATATCATTCCACAGTGCATCCCAACCACAAAGCACGCTTTTTGCAAACGCTATCGCTTGTTGTCGCTAGATAGCTGGACTGCGCAGAAGCTTGCTTTTATAGCTCTATGACTGATGAGCACGCCATAACACTACGTGAAAAACATGGACTGACGATGACAATACGAATGATGAGAAGCGCTTGCGTTGCGACTGTCAGCCTTGATTCGCAGCTATTCCGAATTCCTACTTCGTCCGGACTTCGTGTGTATATAGTAATCGAAGGTCTTGATACTGCTTTCCTCGATGGGTATGCGTTATGCGCTTTATAGTGTTGCTTTATGGCAGGAGTCATACCATGGATCTTTTTTTTTTTTTCCCCGATGGGCTATCGTTATTATGATCATACTCAGTAGTAGCCAGTCTTCTCTCTTTGCAGAGTCTCGCTCCTTTGCTAGGTAGTCTATCTTCCTCTTCACAGCGAATAGGGGTGCTTTATATTTCTTGGAGATCTTGTCCTTAGACTTTTCCTTGATTGCCGTGGCTTCTCTTGCGGTTTTGTTTTCCGTGATGATTGACGATGTTGGATTCTATATCGCTTGTTGCTGGTTCTTTCTAATGTGAAGAAGGCTGGGTTTGTAGATATGTTACTGGTAGGGGAGGACGCAGATCAACTGAGATTTGAGATAGCATAGTTGAAGATGGATCACATTGATGATGATGATGATTACAAGCAGCTAGCAGAGGGAGTTTGATAGTCCTTCTTCATAGAACATGATTGGGTGCTCACTTTCGATATCAGTGTTTACTTTCTTGTTTACTTGATTGTTGTTTTGCGTACAAGGCAACAGGACACAACACCAGAACAAACTCTTCTTCACATCTTTGGACAAGCCAAAGAGTGCAATGAAAAGAGAGGTCGCATCACCTGGAGGCAGTGTAATACCAGGGACACAGTGAGCAGCTGTCATGCGCAAGCACAGAGGACAGCACTCGAGAGACAAAAATAAGTATAATAATGATAGGAACCAATGGAACCATGTCAGTTATTAAACTGATAAGAACAGATACTACACTTGATCTAAGCCAGAAGGCAAAGAGAGCTAAAGAGGAAAGGAAAAAAGGAAGTCGAGGAGATGGGAGCGCTGGCCGTATTTATATTCACAGGAAATCGCTTGCTAGCCGAGCCGAGGACGATTGATTTTTGAAAATCGTCCTGACAAACATTCCAAACCGTGCAAACATTGGGCGGAAGGCGGGTGCTGTGTTGTGTTGTGATCCTTTCCGCCATGTGGTTGCCTATTGGCAGGCTTCCGCCTCATGGTTGCCTATTCGAGGATGCCTGCGGAGGTCTGGCGGAATGGAACAACACTGGCTGGCAGTGAGTATGTGAGTCACGTTCATCCCGCTTGTAGTACGTTGGACTTCCAATTACCTCTCCGGATCTTATACGGCGGTTTAATATGTACACATCATATAGCATCTCGATCTATAAGCGATCATTGTAACTTCTTGCATTGTCAAGATGATTCTGCGACACCTTGGATGACATGTTCATTTAACAGTGTTGCACATCTACACTTGAACGAACTGAGAAGACCATCCCTAGTAGTTTATTCATCAAAGGGGTTGAAGGGGGTTTCGAAACTCATCAAGACTGGAGACACTTCGCGATAATCTGCTGCTTTCGGCATGTTTACAATAAGTATGAAGACATCCAGAATCATTGTAAGCCTCAAACATCCTATTCGTATGACTCCCGAGGTCAATCATTCTATTTATACAGGCTGACTTTCTTTAGGCAAATTTGGTGGTTATTGGTTCAAGTGTTCGACAACCTAAAACCAGTTTTTCAGACAACACAATTGAGCTTCAATCCACTTTGATATCAGGCGGCCTAGGACTCACTGAGTTCACATTGCATGAAAGAGCATCATGTCAGCATAAAGAAATCAAGTTGATATCAGCGCCGTCTGTCGCAAATCCATCACAATATGCCCCGATCCGAAAGACAACAGTCTATGCATATAACCCACTGAATAAACCACAACTCCTATCAACCAATCCAACCCCAATGCCTCAGAAGACTATGTCAATTCTGAGATCACGACTTTGAGCTTCAGTCACAATCTCCAATCCATTTCAATCATCGTTTTCCCTTCCCCTTAGTCTTGGTTGAGTATCTCTGACCTTCGGGAACAGCACAATCCTCACAGTCCTCGCCCATGCGGATGGTCTGCCAAATCTGCTTCTTGTTGCAAGGAGTCTGGATGAGACTGGCAGGCTTGCAGAGTTTGCCCAGAGCGTGAATGGTGTGTTTGCAGTTGTATTGATGAGCGTAGTAGTGGCACATGGTGATTATCTCGGACGCTGGAAAAGAAGCTCTCATCAATCCCTAAGTCTGTATGACTTCGTACTTGTGTAAAATCGAGATGGGCTTGATAACACAAGGAAAGAGGAGAGGAGATGAGATGAGATGAGATTTGTGCTGATGTAATTCCAATAGAGGAGATGATGCTGCTGCTGATGCGTCGGATCGAGAGTCATCAGGGACATTCTTATACCTCTTCCCATACCTCAACATCTGGCAGCCACAACAGAAGAGCGCCCATATACAGCAAGATCATCACTCGTTTCCTCCCTTATTTTCGTATTCTCGCTATCAGATTGATAGCGAGCCTCATCTCGAAAACTGTACGACATGTTTGCTTGTGCCACTACCCTCACTCCCATACTCTATTTTCATTCCACCATCCGTTAAACAAATAACCTTCCACAACCTCACCGGCCGCGACTTTTTTGATATATACCCAGAAGCGAGAGGGAAGACGCGAAGAACAAGGCTGCATGCAGTGGCGGAGTCTGGCGAAACCACGAGGTAAGCATAACTTTATGGATTTCAGGTAGGATATAGGGCTGCATGGAACAAACTGATTGTTCCATGTCCTGACAAAAACGTGATTGTAGAGATACTGCTGCGGGAGTGTACCGTACCGTGGAAAGCAAACAGTACATCGTCCATAGAATTGGAAATCATGATTTGGCGGCAATGGCAACTTTACTACCTTACCCGAATTCATAAGGTGCAGATAAGACATCTGTTGAAGAGCCGAAGACATTAAACAGCCTCACTGAAATATGTATCATGCTTTAATAGTTGTAGAGATGATGTAGAATCTGACGGTCGTTATATGATTCTGATATCCCAGAGAAATACGCACATATCTCCGTATAAGCTTTGACTACATTGTGGTTCTGCAAGGAACCGTTTCCTCAATTCACCGCCAACATTATGGACGTAGTAGTGTTCTAAAGTCTGACAGCTTGGCCATCGACGTGAGGTTAGAAAAGTCGTATTGAGAGCCAGATGCAAAGAGCAACCTAATAATCCCAGGCTTCCTCATGACCGGGTAGGAAAGTGGGAGATTGGAGATTGGGAAGCGGGATGAAACTGGTATCATCGATGTGCTGGCAGGCGACTGGTGGTCCATGTCAACGATGATGTGTAATACTGAGCTACCAAGAACAGATACCTCCAAGTGATGTATTTACAAATTAGTGACACTGGCAGTATTTCTAATCATCTCATATGAAATTGATGGATAGCCACTTGCGATTGTCATCGATGTTGTTGGTCTGAACCCTGTTGGTATGCCCATGCCTCTTGATAGACGCAGTAATAAATAGTATCATCTAGGTATTGAATCGAATTGACAGTCGTCATAGTGCCGTAAGGCTGTTGTATTTATTTCTGAAGCGGCTATGCTTTTGATAGAGGATGTACAACCTGGGATCACTAACATCACTATGATCGACGGTATTGACTTCGTGTCTGCAGGTACTCTGGAGTGACAAAAAGAAGTCGGACCTGAATGCAAGTCGAGTGAGTGGGTGATTGATTAATGGGCAGATGCGAAAGCCCGATGGACCGGATTATTGATGCCTTACTATCAGTACCGATACCCATCAGGCATCAAGGCATGAAGATTAGCTGCCACCTGCCAAGTGGTTTCTGTGAGGTGGCTTTCGTGGCTTCTCTCCTTCTAGGTCTTCGTCTCTTCTTCTCTTCTTCTCTTCTTCTCGATGTCCGTCCGACTCTTGTCTCTTAGTGTTTGAGTCGGTCGTATTGTGTGTATCGACGCTCAGGAACAGCCACGTCGCTGTGCATACTTGGAGCTGCAAGTGCAAGGATTGAACAGATGTCCACCACAGAAATAATCCTCTTTTACATACCGACAATGTCCTGATCTGAACTGTCCCCCCAGCATCTACATTGCATCTGAGACCGAACTTGTCAAGGTAGAGAAGAAAATTGCATACAGAAAGAGAGATACATCCAGCTGAGGAATCAAATTCAATTGGAAGATTCGATTCCAATTTGTTTAATTCATTCCTGTCCCATGTTGTCATCCTCAGCTGTCGTCGTTGTATGCTTGTCCAACATTATGCATTTTGCCTGACTGTGATTCTTGTACCTAGGTATTCTTCAATCCTCAATCGTCTCGTCTTCTTCCTCTTCTTCATCATCATCCTCCTCCTCCTCCTCCTCCTCCTCCTCCTCCTCCTCCTCCTCTTCCTCCTCCTCCTCCCCCTTCTCCCCCCTCTCCAACAACTTGTCTGCTCCGAACATTGGAACCCTCCAAACTTACTTTCAACTTCGTCAGCAACAAGCTTTGGTCCAAGAAAATCTTCCCCATTTATTATTGCGCACATTATATAAGAAGAAAGCAGCAAACGGGCATCGTTCCCCGCAAAGCCCGGGAAGCCATTCACCAAGTTCCAGAAGCTCCGTCATCCCATCTTCACCGCCATAAGAGATTCCTCCCCTACGATTACCCCTTTTCAAGAACGATATGCTCTGTGAATTTTACACTTTGTGTGCTCGAGAACATAAAAATCATCAATTGAGTGTTTGAAAGGGTCGGGCGAATATTCCTTCGCAGTTCTCTCTACTGTCCTTACAGTCTATTTGTGGGGCCCCTCTACGACGTTAAACGTGTACAAGATCGGTCAGTGGAGCCCAACCACCCAACTGATACGACACACCTCTCTAATCTCTGCACAAAAATATTCCTACAATTTGGTATAAGGATTCACTAACGGAGATTTTCATGGTCAGGGTATTGGGCAGCTACGTCTCAGGCAAAGAATAGAATATTACTTCAGACGACAATCATAATGTTCTAACACCATAATCTTGTTACCATATCGAAAAGAAGAAGACAAAAAAGAAAACCGAGGTGTGTCGAAGACACAAATTCCCCGAAGATAACCAAAACTAAGGAACGAGTACGGAGAGTATCAACGCAAGGGATTGAGGAACATACCTCACTTTTTTTCTACCTTTCGCACGAGAAATATCAAAGTCAAAAAGGCAGAAACAAAACAAAAAAAAAGAAGAAGAAGAAGAAGAATCAGAAACCAGAATCAGACTCAGAATCAGAATCAAAATCAAACAGATTCTTTAATGTTTTAGATTATCAAATCTTCTAAATCTGGATCCATATGAGCAATCGACAACCCACAGGAAACAACAGGTTAGCATACCCGCGAAAGTGACAAAGTTACGAGTCCTTCTCCAGGAAGTAGCTCTGGGACATGCACCACCGAGTCTCCACTATCATCTTCTAGGTGGGATACCGTTCACTCCTTCCGTCAACTACAAGGTACTGGGATTCACGGTGCCAACAGAACGTGAGATTGTCTTTCGAGTCAATGATGTTGATATTTCAGAGCGTCCTTACTTTATTATGAACTCAATTCACTTCACTTCACTCTCAAATTTAATTTAATTTAATATATTCACGGCAATGGGATCAGCTGACAAACCTCCTCACAGAAGAGTGACGAGACCTTCACATACTCGCTGGCCAGATCGATTTCGAGATCGTCTTCTCTATCGTGCAGGCCCAAGAGATAGCTTTGAAAAAGCACTCCTACCACTCATCTATCACTCTCGACATCGTGATCCTGATCGCGACCTGTTGGGCATCATGGCCTCTTCGGAGGTCGACCAGAAATTTCTTGGTCAATTCGCCCAGAATATCTCCATCGATCATCCAATCCTATCTTCATGGCTCTTCAAGGTGTTGGGCCTATCTGTTATTCTATCAAAACAGCTTGTTCGTGCACGCAAGCTCCGCAAACTGGATCCAACTCGGGCAACCAAGTCTTTGGAACTTTACATGCATATCATCTGGTTATCACGAGAAGGACTCACCATCATTGAACAGCATGTTCTCCCTTGGGTTCGAGGCTTCAGCGAGCTCAAGGTCCTGACATATAAGCTCCGCGCAAGCTTCTACCATGTCTTTGTGCTCTTCCACAATTACCCAAGTGTTAATCAAGCTGCCAAGTCGAAACGGACTTCAACCCCTCCCGGCTTCCAATCACCAAAGTCAGGGAAGTTGGATAAAGGCAAAGCCCCAGATCGTGGCACGCCTCGTGCCTCCCCTGATCGGCAATCTGGTCGTAGTTCAGTGCAGCCCTCGCATCCCATGGAGGGTGGTCCGGTGGGCGGACGCAACTTTCCTCCGCCTGCAGCGAGTTTTCTTCTTCCAGCAAAAGACTACATCCCAACTGCCATGGCTTGCTTTGTAGAGGCCTCGGATCTCTCGGAGAAGTTACTCTGGGGAAGTCACCCACTACGCTTGTCAGTACAACTCGAGTTCTGTGCGTTTCTGTTTGATTGTGTGCATGATGGAGAAGGGGCAAGGAAATTGGCGAAGAGGACGATTGCGGAGGTCTATAATGCGCAAGAGGGGATGGATGATGATATGTTCGAGGACGCGGCGGAACTGGTTGGCGTGCTTGGGAGGATGATGAGGAGAGGTACGAAGAATCCTGCTTCACAAATTAGGTCGCCGGAGGGTTATGGTGCTCCGGCTGAGAAGCCGAGGGAGAAGTGGGAAGAAGATTTGGGTCGGTTAATGGGTATTCCTATATGATTTCGGGTGGATCTTTTCATTTTCAAGCGTGCTGCATTTCAGCGTGGCGCACCAGGTGGTTCTTTCATACCATTGAATAAAAAGTCATGCTTTTGAAACTATAATCTATGTGAGAGCAGCATAAGAGGCAAGCAGAAATGCAGTCCAAATCCCAATTCCCATACCGTTTTGTTTTCGAAGCTAATGAAGGCAATGAAGCCAATGCCAATAAAATTGTCCATGATTATGTTCCCAGTTCTTGCAAAAGCAGCCCTCCAGCCATCAACCATCCTTGAATTTCTTCTCAATGAGATCCGCGACAATCATCCTGCCAGTGTAATTATAGAATGAAGCTTGCATCTGCAACCATTTCTGCTCCCGATATCTCCCTTCCAACATCTCCAGTACTTTGCAATCATCCTTCGTCCAAATATCATCCGCCTTCAACCTCATTCCGTCTTCCTCAACAACAGCCTCTCCCTCTCCCTCCCCATCCTTCTTTTTCTTCGAATTGTCACCACTCTTCTCCTTCTTCTTACTCTTGGTCTTCTTGCCCTCCTTCTTGTCCTCACCATCAGAGACAGGTGGAGATGGATCCGCTTCTCCCCCTCCCTCTGCAGTCTCACCTTTCTCCAACTCCTCAAGCCTAGCCTGACAATCCTTCTGACCCCTCTTCACAGCCTTTGCGATCTCGCGCCATGTCTTCCCCTCTCTATGCAGCTTGACGAGCACAGCATCTTGTTCAGTTGTGAACTCCTTCGTGGCTCCGCCATCCTTCTCCTTCTTCGCTCCATCTCCACCCTCTTTCGTCTTTTTCGCAACCTTCTTGTCCTCACCAGACTTCTCATCCTCGCTTGCCTTCTCTTCGGCTGGCTTATCTTCACTTTTCGCTTTCTCCTCTGGCTTCGCTGCCTCGACTTGCTTTGCCGTCGTGTGGATCGTGGCCCGTCTTCTCACTTTGATGGTGCCGTCGCCCTGATGTCGTCAGTACGTGAGTATTGTCGTTCGTGTTCATAACTTACGGGTTTAACTACTAACTCAAGCCTTTTGCCGCTGCTGCGTCTTCTGACGTGTTCTTCTTTGTTGACTGGCTGGATGATGGGACCCCCGAGAATCCAGTTCGAGAACGATAGGCGGAACTTCTCCTTGTCCTTCTCCTTTTTCCTCGGAATAGTGTACATGCTGGTTGCCTTTTGATGCTGAACTTGGACTGAGTTGAGATGTTTGACGTGGCTTCACGTTTCTAGTGGTCTAGGATGAGTAAGGTGCAGAGAAAATATTGTACTCATAAGGCCGAACGAGAAGATCCTAGACAACGTTTGATTTATTCAATTGAATAGTGGTAGTAGGGTATGCGTCTTCTTTTGTCATCGTCAATCGTCGAGGTAGCTTTCTGTAAGGAAGGATTGCACTTGACGCGACTTAGGTCGACGACAATACGTGAGTCAAGATCAATTGGCAGCACCAAATTTTCGCATTGTATGGTGCGTACGCAGTTAGAAAATTCTATGTTATCACTGAGAGGTGCAGATGTTTAGACTGAAAGGAGGAGGTATACGTCGTGCTTACCTTTCGCGATGAACACCTCCTTTTCTCGCGGTCATTTTGTAGAGGCACAATCGACCACTATCAAACAATCATTTACGTCCGGAAATATCCTGAAAACAGACCAAATAGCAAACAAGTTGTATCGCTAACAAGTTTTCGTTCTATTATCTACAAACCGAGGTCATATTAGGATTTATATTGATGGGAGGGCAGCAGATCTCTTGGTACGAGATCCTGACTTTGTTCATTTAGCATTATTTGGATAATTATGGGTAGAAGACTACGAAAATAACAAATGTCATAGATATGGAAAACCAATTATGTTATAATATATATTGCTCGACGTGATCTTACGGAGTTTTAAGGAATTAACCCTATGATTTTTGAAGTATTCTATGTGATTCAGATTGATTAAATCAAATCCTGGGTTAATAAATGTTTTTGGGATAAGGTAGCAGATATTCAATGTCATGTGTTAAATCCCTCTATTGGGTGAAAAACACTCTCTCTACTCGATATGACTTGGCTGGGATGAGATTCGAGAGAAGAAACAGAAACCGATTTCCTCTCAAGCCACCTCGAACCCAAGCAACTTTAACTGTCTCAATCACGGTCAATTGTTATAATTTTCTCAATCATAAGGTACATTTGATTTGCACGTGACTATCACATGACCTGGCTGGGTGAGCTCCGCTCATCATGAAACCTCAGGCATCAGCACTAAACTAGGGCTAAAGTTTTCTCCACACCAAAGGAAATCCATCTCGCCGCCGCGACGATTTTTTGAAAACTCCATCGACAAACGCACAAACCTCACCATTAGATTTCTATTGGAAGACTGTCATCATGTCTAAAATCACAGTCGGTATGTTTTAACCTCATCGCATAGATTTCGACTTTTTCGATATTTGCGACCATGGTCGTCGTCGTCGATTTCGATCTACTCAAAATGACCAATTACTTACATCTCGTTCCTTCTAGCCGGTGTGCGTACCAACGTCCAATCCCTCCTTGAGTACTCTCAGGAGACCAAGAAGCGCAACTTCCTCGAGACCGTCGAGCTCCAGATCGGTCTTAAGAACTATGATCCTCAGCGTGACAAGCGTTTCTCCGGAACCATCCGCCTTCCCCAGGTTCCTCGCCCAAACATGAGCATCTGCATTCTCGGTGACCAGCACGATATCGATCGTGCGAAGCACGGTGGTGTTGACGCCATGTCCGCCGATGACTTGAAGAAGTTGAACAAGAACAAGAAGCTCATCAAGAAGCTCGCACGCAAGTACGATGCTTTCGTCGCTTCCGACACCTTGATCAAGCAGATCCCACGTCTTTTGGGTCCAGGTCTTTCCAAGGGTAAGCTTTTACCAGAACATTTTACGACATGAACAATCTAACAATTACACAGCCGGAAAGTTCCCAACCCCAGTCTCCCACAACGAGGATCTCTCCGCCAAGATCACTGAGGTCAAGTCCACCATCAAGTTCCAGTTGAAGAAGGTTCTCTGTATGGGTGTCGCCGTCGGTAACGTTGAGATGACCGAGGACCAGCTTATCTCTAACATCATGTTGGCCATCAACTACCTCGTCTCTCTTCTTAAGAAGGGCTGGCAGAACGTTGGAAGCTTGACCATCAAGGCTTCCATGTCCCCACCAAAGCGTCTCTACTAGATGTAGTCCTCTTTACTGAGTGATTGCTCGAGAAGGGTTATTAGGTTTTTGTAGTTCACGAGTTAAAAAATACAAATGAATTGCAAGGCTAGAATAGATATTATGCGTGTGATCATTTCAAAAACTGACTGATACATTATTTGCCATACCACCTATGTTTGGCCATAATTCCAGCCTCAACAGCGGTGAAGCTCAGCTACTCTTGTGTCTGCATGAAATTCTATGTCGCTATTGCTCCTGCAAGTTTATGATCAAGCAGCAAGCAGCTGATAGAGCAGATTTACATATGGTCAGTGCTGTGCGAGAGGTTCAGATCAAAAGGTTGCATGCAACGTTTCGTACAGGATCTGAGCTCTAAAACTCTTTGGCGTGCATTACACATAGACGGTGAGGGAGTCGTCCCAAGTTCCATGAGGTTGATGAGATATTCTTGGGTGGTATGCTTACTGCGTAGAGCATGTGATGATATCAATCGACATGCAGAGCATAAATTTTCCATGCAGAGAAACATATTTTTCTCCAATATCGAATGAAATACTGAGCAGTCATGACGTTCACCGTTTCTCCTAGCTACGTTTACGAGGGCAAACTCAATCCGAAGCTATTCGTGATCCCAGAGAAGTCATTAAAAAGGCGCATTTCTATCAGAAATCATGTCGCGAACCCCCCACAGTCAAGACCCTTTCGAATCGAAGGTCACGGCTGGTAGGAAAGAGGGTTTTCTTTATTCTAAAGGGCCGGGAACGATGGGGACGAAATTGAATGACGAACCCATAGCAAGCCTCCGTAGAGGAGCCGTTATGTAAATTAACTAAAAGTATAGTTAACCCACTGATGATGAAGAAGAAAGAAGGACACGGAGGGATCGTGAATTTATACTGCCCTCGCTAATGCTTTCCACGCTAGTGCACTTTTGCTCTCCGTTTTGCTCGTCTGTCAAACTCGTTGGCGAGCCTGTATTTGCACCAATTAAACTTGCAAATTTCTGCTCACTAGTCAGCATCTGAATAATTATATCTTGTGCACCTCAACGAAACCAGCATATTAGGAGATGTGCACAACAACTTGTGCTCGCCCATATATTCTCATGACGAGCTTTGCATAGTCTTGTTGCATCTGATGAACGTTGAAGTTTAAATAAACATACGGCTAAAAATAGTTACACAACCTTAAATGATCTCATTGGTCTGATTGACGGAATGACTGAACGACTCTCAGTAGCTATTCCGTCTTCATTCTGCTAATCCGTCATGGGAGATCTGAGCAAGTATGAGGTACTCATAAGAACGGCTCGATATCTTAAGATAATTGTATTTAAAAGGTCATCGCTGACGTACTCTATACAATGAAGCCAGTTGAGATCTAAGAGGAAGTGTACATCATCCTTCAGCAGCAATTCTCCTCTCCTCTTTCTCCTCAACCGTAAACTCACTCTCAGCTGCCTCTACTCTAACAAATCCCATGAAACATATGAGAGCCACCCCCGCACAAGCAACCTCCAACCAAAAGGCATTCTTGTAACTCTGCCTAACACCCTGATACTCCGTGAATGTTGCTACAACATCCGCGAATCCAAGAAGGACTGCAATTCCAAGATGCATGAGTATCATACACCAACTCCCGGCTAGACCCTGTTGTGCTTTCGGGAATGAAGAAGTGATGAGAATGTTCGATACATTGAAAGTAATATCTATTCCCAGCGTTGCACATACCATCGATGTGAAGAAGAAGGCCCAGTAATTCGCGCCTTTTGGTGCAAGGGCAAAGAGGAGTGGGGCGACTATCCAAGCTACGCTTCCAAAAGCACAGAGCACTGTACCTGGGACACGATGCATTATCTGTAAGATTAGTGAATGAGAAATTGCTGGAGAGAGAGAATACGTACTGTTCCACCAAAAAGAGAAATGAAGATGCCCCCCATGAAGAGCGGTGTGTACCATGCAACGACTTGCATGGGTGTGAGAACAAGAACATTGAGCATATAGTAGGTTGCGTAGAGTAGGAATATCCCCAGAGATCCGTAAGTAAGGAACAGCGCGATTGTAAGCGCTGGCATATATTTGACCTTGAACAAACTGGAAGGAAGAAGGGGGTGCGGAGCAATATTGCACTCGACATATCCCGCTAAGCAAAGAATAAGAACCCCGACAATGAAGAGCACATATACGTATGGCGTCTTCCAGCCCCGAGGTGCATGGGCGGAATCTGTAATGGCAAACGTGAATAGAATAAGCCCACTTGAAATGAGCCCAGCGCCCAGCCAATCCATCTTCACGGTCTTGTTTCGAGTTATGAGCTGGGTTGGGATGAAGAATAAGGCCGACACAGAAGTGATGAAGGTCAAAGCGGTTCCGACCCAAAAGTATAGCCTCCAATCTGTCCCCTTTGCTTGCGCAGCCGTACCAGCGAAGAGAATTCCAAGGAAGAAGCCTGCAGCGGCACAGGCTCCATAAACGCAGAAAGCCACGTTCTTTCTGGGGCCTGGACGGTAAATACTTCCAAGGAGGGAGAGACCTGAAGGAAGAAATGCTGCTGGACCAAGTCCCTGGAGAGCACGGCAGAAGTCCAGCATGATTTCGTTCTGAGAGAACCCGCCGATGAGAGACCATAGCGTCAACCATGCCATGCCGAGCACATACATGAGCTTCCCTCCATACATATCGGCAAAACGACCCATAACGAGAAGAAAGGATGCAATCACAAGGGAAAACGCACTTGCAGGCCAAGTGCTAGAAGCTGCGGGGATATCCAGAGCTCTCGAAACGGTAGGAAGGATGACTGTAAATCCTGAAACCCAATATTCCTATGCTTGTTAGTAATTTGGCCTACTCCTGAGGAATAAGCAGACATACGCAGAGAATCTGACTCATGCAGATTGAGAAACAGCATGCTATCTCTGCCCATAATGAATTAAAAATCTTTGGACGTTCTCTGCCCAATCTACTTAGAAGTTGTTCTTCTGATTCTTCAATATCCATTTCCGCTGAGTACTTCATCTTGGGTAATTCAACGTTGGAAGACAGGGCTGAGTCTGCAGTATGCTGGTTTTTGTCATAAGTCGGATGAGAATCATTGTTGATGGGAACCTCAACCATCCTATTGCTTTGATATGCTGTGGGCGCTATTGATCCATGGCCATATGACTCTTCTCTTTCATTTAGAGATGCATGCAATGCTTTGTGACCTGAGTGTGGTCTAGCTAATTGGGGCAAGCCAGAACTTGACCAGGAATTGAGGATTGGATTTTGATGATGCATATGCACCGGCGGTACCGACGGTGACATGCCTGTATCTTGACTCCTATTATCCGACTGTTCTTTGGGTACACTCTCGTTCGTTTGCGTAATACCGACTAATGTCTCGTCTGCAGCAGACGTAGATCTCATTGAATTTGGTAGTGTTTCAAGGTGGCTATCCGTTTGAACGACCTTCGAAGGAAGAACCGACTCAGAGGCTGATGACTTTAGATGTTCTTCATCCATCCTTCCTCTGTTCGAGTGTATCTGGTGGTGACTACCAGAGGTGGACAGCATGTTTTGGTGGCACACGTAGTTCTGACCAATTAGGAAAATATTGATAATAGGAATAAGTCAAACGAAAAGTGCTCATTAACGCGAACAACTGAAAAGAATCAGAACATTCGGAGAAGTTTGAAAGAAAAGACAGACAGGATGATCTGATTTGATCTCGTATGAATACCTTTGATTTCGAATTTGATTTCAAAGCATTTTGACGGAGGGAATGTTGAGGGCGTCATTATGGGCGTCACAATGCATTTAATAGCGAGAAAGGACAGTTGCTGGGCGTCATCTTGGGCGTCATTGCTCAATAGCTTTTTGCGAAGTCCGCCAACCTACTGAGGCAACTTTTCCGCGAACGTGCTAAATCCACAATGTCGTCTACCTCGTAGCGTACCTTACCGTATCTCTCATGTCCTCAATGAACAGCAATAGTAGATGAATGCTACCATAGATGCCGGTCAACTTCCATTACAAGTAAACGCATGGAGTGTCCCATTATACCATGTTGTGCATACGCAGCATGCGCGTTTACCGCTGCTGAGAGGGTGTGATGAGAAGACGGAAAGGGAGAGGGAGAGGAAGAGAGGGGGGCAAGAGGCGGCGGAAAGGCTACCTGTCCTTGGACCCTTGAGCCTTGGTAGATCAGGAGCAGGATCGAGGTGAAATGAGGAGTTTGGGGGGTTCCGAAGCTGGAGTGTGCCTTATGGTCGAGTGTCCTTGTTCGACGGGAAGAATAGAGGTAGAGGATTCGATTGCTTCGTCAATGAATCCTCGATGACCCGTCTGAAGGCTGAATGCCATACATGCAGAGACGCAGGCGGGTATGCACATGTCGCACGCGTGACAGAGTGTTGGATGAACGACATACTGCGTACTCCATATCCTTCGTCGACATGCGTTGTGACGGTGAAGCTTTTCTCGTGATGCATAATGCATGCCTCAGCAGCTTCTAGCACCCGATTGACCTCTCCGATGGAAGGAAGATACAGTCGCAGTCCAATATTGAGGGACTTGCAATGCCCTCGGTATTGGCAACTCACCGCAGGACTGCACCGTTTATGTATGTATGTACATACATCCGGCTCACCGTTGAGATGTAGTATTATATTGAAATAAGGAGAGACATCCAACGGTTATTTAGGTGTTTCTTTTTATAAATTGCCGTTTGAGTGAGCGTTCCTCAGTCGTAAGGCTGTTGTGCGTGGTGTTCGAGTATGGCACGCATGATAATGATGGTTTGTGTGGCACATGTACTGTACTATCGCGTAAGTAAGTGACAATCAGCGAGAGCAAATACCGACATGTGTACGACTTGTGTCTCTCTGTCTTGCTTTCTTGGACTTACGCAGTAACCTCGAAGCACACAAACAATGGAACTCTACCATACAACTCTCCGATCCTACGGTCTGATGTCGGTGCAAGGATGCCAATCATGTTTTACTTCTCCTGGTTCCGTGTTCAAGCTGAATAAATGGATTATTACCTTCGATAATCAATGCAGCTTAATCTTTGAGGGGGGTGGGCTTGTTCTTATAAGGCAGAATAAGAAAAGATGATGAGCAGAGAAGCTCAAGTGACGACTTCTACATAATAATCAATTTATTTCCCCATCGAAGGGAGATTAACATAAACACAAATTTCAATCTAGGCCGGGGATGCATCCAAGAACGGGAGATGTCGCGATGACCGACATAAGTCGACTTGTTGTGGGCCGTTTTATATTATACTGCGCAACAGAGACCTTGGAAAGCACGTGAGATGAACCCCTTACGTTCGTGTGCAGTTTGAGAATGATGATCGACTGCACAGTACGCAGTACGCAGTACGTTGCACTCTAAGAAAGAGAAAGAGAAGTTTAAACCGCCACGATGCTGGTGGAGAGCAAGATATTTACGTCGTGAAGTCCAAAGCTTATACACAAAGGCCAGGCAAGATTACATTGTCTTTTACCACCACTATAGCTAAGATTGAACAAAGGAACGGCTGGTACTGCTACAAATTAAATATGCGCATATCTCAGATCCGACAGCCACATATGTTGATAGTTGGCCATTCAAATCTATTCAAGCCAGGCTTCGATGCGGTGAAGCTGCAGTCAAGTCACTCTTCCCGGAGAGCTGCATGAACCGCTCCAATTCGTACCTGGCCGACGGTATCCCACATCCCAAAATCAGCTCAGGTTGTTATGTAGTTCGAGTCAGGTTAGACCTGCAGAGTGTCGATCTATTAGAAGTCTGTACTTACTGTTCAAAGTGACCTACCTTCCCTCATAGACAGGAACAACTACGTGCTTTCAAGCAATAACCGGTTCATTAAACTGGTATATACCTAATTCTTGGTATACGTACTTGGATGACCGTTCTCTTTCCCAAACTTGGAAACCTTTCCGTCTAAGTCCCATTGAATGAATGGCCAAGCAATACTTGTTACCAAAGTCATAGCAAAATCAATCAAGAAATTATTCCTTGGGCTTCCACCCCAAGAACAGGCTCGCATAGCTGCCCCCAAAAACCCTACTGTAACCAAGTATTCTCCCTTCTCTAAGCCCTTGATACTCTTCTCAGCAACCTCATCCGCAGTCTGCACCGGGTCATCCTTCTCAAGGATCTGTGTAATCGCTGGCTTAATCTTGTTTTCCTCCTCGAAACCAGGGGTCATGATCGAGCCAGGGAAAATAGTATGGACTTTCACATTAGTAGAATAGAGCTTCAGTTCTTGGTTGAGTGTATCGGAAAGCGAGCGAATAGCTGCTTTGGCGGGTGAATATGGAATGTATCCTACGATAGGATAAAAAGCCACAACCGAAGAAGTGAATATCAAATGTCGAGGAGCATCTTGAGAGCTCGTTGGATGGAGCCACTTGCTTAGAATTGCATGGGCCATGTCCGCACAAGACCAGTAATTAACATCCATCTGCTGTCGAAGCTTTTCGGGTGTGGTATCGAGGAAAAGCGTAGGATATGAGCTACCAGCAATACACCATACAATATCTGGTGCGGCTCCGTTATTCCAGGTGGTGACTTCGCTGACAATTCTCGTTGCTTCGGAAGGTTTGGTCACATCGGCGCTGAGGTAGTGAAATCGCTGTGCTGGAGACAGGGCCGACGACTTTATTAATTAGCATAAGTGCTCATCAACGAGTAGACATGACAATTCACCTTGATATACTCGACAGCATCCTCAAGCTTCTTGATGTTCCGTGCCACAATAACAACGTTTGCACCCTTTTTTGCAAGATTCCGAGCAACACTTCTACCCATTCCTTCTGAAGCTCCTGTAAGGAGCACAGTCTATACAGATTAGCATATATCGTTGTGGATAGTAAGGATTATTTGTACTTTTCCAACCACATCGAAGTGGTTCTGGGTTTGGAAAATCTTCATTGCGATATAAATTGCTAAAAGACTCCCAATTCCAGCCGATAATGTCGCCCAGTTGTTGCTCAAATCCATTGGAGATTTGAGGAATATATGTCAGCCTTGCGCCGGGTTTAATCACGCCTTACCAATATGGAGGTGACTGATCAAAATCTCATAAACGACAACCTCGGATCTTAATAAAGTCTCTACTGGATCCAGACCCTAAAGACGAAGACTTATAAATGTCTCAACGATAATCGTCGTACCAGAAAGTGGATATCGGACTTGGGCTTAGTCAAGCTTCATTGTAAACAAACACGGAGTTATGTTTCGCCGCGGTAAAATCCACCAGCACGCTAAGATAAAGTAATCGGAAAAAGTTGTAGAAGCAATCGCCGCTGCGACAATTACAACCTCTGCAATCTTACATTTCAAACCCCAAAATTATGGCAGGCAAGAAAAGAAAGGCCTCCGGCCGCCAGCCTGCGTCAACTGGACCTAGGGAATTCAACGAAAAGGACGGAAAACTGGGACCAATTCGAACTTTCGAGGATGTCGCCGATTCAGAAGACGAGTTTCACATTAACCGCGATAAAGTCATGTTGGATGAAGGGCCAGGCGCAAAAAGACAGAGAAAATACGAGGAAGAAGGTACGTTTCAAGATTCTCAGTTTAAAAGTTATCCACTGGGGCTTTGACTAATTTTCATTCAGATGCTTTCTTACAACCTTCCGACGAGGAAGTGTTAGCATACTCCGATTCCGAGGATGAGGATGAGGATGAAGATGAGGAGGAGGAAGAAGTACCAAATAAATCCGCAAAGAAGTCAAGATCCACTGAGGATGATAACGAAGAGGGGGAGGAGGAGGAAGATGAGGATGCAGGCGGCTGGGGTTCTTCCAAACGCGATTACTACAATGCAGACAATATCGAGACAGAAGCCGATGCGCTCGAAGAGGAGGCCGAAGCCAAGCGACTGCAACAGAAGAAGCTACAAAAGATGTCCGAGGCAGATTTCGGATTCGATGAGAGCGAGTGGATGGAGGCTGGCAATGAAGATGAGGACGGTGATGTAGTCACCGAAGTGTTGAAGGACATTGAGATCACAGACGATATGGGGCCCGAAGAACGATTACGACTGTTACAGACAAGGTATCCCGAGTTCGAGTTCTTGGCAAATGAGTTCCTCAAACTGCAGCCACTGCAGGCTGAGTTACATTTGCAGGCAGAATTGGTACTTGCATCTGGAAAGCCAACAGCTTCGCCAGCTGTGGTCAAGAGCCGAGCTTTGGCCGCATACCTTGGTGCGCTTACCATGTACTTCGCTGTCCTCACATCACCAGCAAAGGATGGATCGGGGAAGACCGCGCTTAATCCAATGGAGTTACGAGACCATAGTGTGATGGATAGCCTTTTTCAATGCAGGGAATTATGGACAAAGGTCAAGGATCTCAATGTTACAGTGGACGAGGAGGAGGAGGAGGAGGAGGAGGAGATCTCACATGAAGGCATGGGCGAAATCGAGGAATCTGAGGAGGAACAGGTCATCGAGCGTGCCACAGGGAAGAAGGGGAAGAAGCAACGTGCGCTCGAAGCTGCACGCCTCGCTGCTAGCGAAGCACGTGCTGAGAAGATCCGCCAAGCAGAGGCCGAAACAGCGGATCTTTCATCCCTTGTTACTAGACCTACGAAGAGCAAGAAATCGCGCACAGCTGTTGTTAAGTCGCTCGATGACGATTCTGACTTTGGTGAAGAGGAGAGCTTGGATGCCCGTGCTGCCGCTGAGAAAGATAAGAAGAAGAAATCTCTTAGATTCTACACTTCTCAGATTGCGCAAAAGGCTAACAGGCGTGCGGACGCTGGCAGAGACGCTGGTGGTGATGCTGATCTGCCGTACAGGGAGCGACTGAGAGATCGTCAGCAACGACTGAACGCCGAGGCTGAGCGCAGAGGCAAGAAGCTTGATGAGTACGGTCGCGGAGCAGATCTCGGCGACGACAGTGGTGATGAAGATGTTGCAGAAGCTGCAGCTATTAGAGAAGATGGCGATGAGTACTACGACATGGTGGCTCAAACATCCAAATCTAAGAAGGCGGACAAGGCCGCTAAGTATGCTGAATTTGCAGCGGCAAAGGCACTTGACAAGAATGCTAGGGTCGTGGAGGGCGAAGTTGGTGAGGATGGCAAGAGGGCTATTGGCTACGTGATTCAAAAGAACAAGGGATTGGCGCCGAAGAGGAAGAAGGAGGTACGCAACCCAAGAGTGAAGAAGAGAATGAAGTTTGAGGAGAAGAAGAAGAAGTTGAGCTCTCAGAGAGCCACCTACAAGGGTGGTGAAGGTAGAGGAGGATATGGTGGTGAGGCTACCGGTATCAAGACTGGCCTGGTTAAGAGTACCAAGCTTTAGTGTAGCTACTGTAATCAAAAGAAGGAACCCAGGGATTCTCAATGTTTGGATACTGTTGTTGTGTTCACCTCTCATGGGAGTTTTCTTGGTCACAGTTTCGCCGAGACTCGCAATGTGCTGGATTGTTCTCTAGTTACGATTTATTATTGACGTTCATATTCGTGAGGATCAGAAGCACAGGTAACTGCTCATTAGCCATTTCTCGACCTGATCCCTTTTCTTTCTCTTTTCGCTTCTTTGGGTAAGAGACCAGTTCGATAAATCGCTGTTGAACGGCCTGAAGCACTGTTTGCAGAGTCGTGATCGATGGTCGAGTGCTTGGAAATCCTAAGTTCTAAACGCTTGTAATGCCCCATCACTACCTAATTCGAAGTTACCTAACAAGTCAATGTATCAAGCTAACCACGTGCGCTCATCAGGAATTCTTGTCTTTTCATTTCATATAGTCTGATGGGGTCACATGTTCTGTACGATTTCGATTGCGAGTGACACATCGAACAGGAACGAGATTAGGTGATTCAAGTGTCCATTTGCAAGTGAACTATGGTAAGTACAGAAAAGGATATATGTTTTATAACTAAACAACACTATTGATCCTATTCCAAATCCTTTTTCATTTCCAAGTCATTCTAGATACGATCCCATAATTACATTGACGTCTGAGGTATTTAGTTGGAGCAGTAACTCCAGCTGGTCTCGAAACCCCAATAATCGCTTCCTTGCCATCCTGGGAAGTAGGTAGCCTGAGAAGGCTGGTATTGCTGAGCATACAAAGAGCAGTAAGTACCAAGAGGCTGGCCATTCTTCTTGAGCATGTAGGCGTTGAAGAAGTTGCACTTCAATGGGTTGTAAGAAGTAAAGAGGGCGATAAGAGTACTCCACAAGGAAGACTTGGTGTTAATGGAATTCTGAGCAGCAGCATAGGAGGCACAGAGCTGAGGATTGTATGGTCCGGGGAAGAACTTAGATCCGAGACAAGTGCTTGGGTGGTTATGAATACCAGAGCAGGATTGAGGAGCCTGCCATCCAGAGCAGGATGCTGGAGTGGTGTTGTTAGATTTAGCGAAACCATCAGATCCAACGATAACAACTTGGAAACTGTCACGATATTGGCCATAGTTGTTTGCAGAGGCAGTATCAACACCTGATCCCCAAAGTGTGCACTTGTAGTTGGTGATGGAGGATGGGTTCGTGCAGTTGTCAGATGGGTTGAGACTTGGGTCACGCTCAATGTAGATGTTGAAGGCAGTACAGGTAGTGGTGTTGTCACACCATTGGGAGCATCCCAGAGTATCATATGTCGGCAGAGTAATGAGTCCAAGATAGGTGTTGGCAGATGCAGACGCATTCAGATCGCGGAAGGTGGAAGCATAGCCAGATGGTGTCTTTGCATTGAGAGCCATGTCGTGGAAAGGCTGATAGGCTTCAAATGCGGCGACTGTATCAGGAGTGACCTTTGGTCCATAGCCATCTGGCTGAACAGCGCAAGGGTCCTCGGGATTGATGAATCCACAGTAAGTTCCAGCCTCAGGAGTAGTTGGGCAGGCAGAGGTAGAGCTGGTCGTCGAAGAAGTAGTAGTGACAGAGATAGAAGTGGTACTTGGACTGAGCGAAGAGCTGGAAGAGCTGGAAGAGCTGCGTGTTGTGGAAGTAGTGGAGGTGGTGGATCCCCATCCCCAGTTAAATAAGTTAAAGTTCCTCTTTGCAAGCTGAGAAGCAGTAGCACTGGCGGATGCAACTCCAGTGGCGGCAGCAGAAGCAACAGAGGCGGCAGATGCAGTGTTATAGACACTAGTCTGAGTGACAGAAGCAATTGGCGGCTGAGTGAGGGATGGTGAAGTAGCAGCGGCGACGGCAGCAAAGTCGATAGCCTGAGCTGCAGGGTTGGCAGCTGCCACAGCAGCAAATCCAGCGATGAAAAGAGAGCGATGCATTTTCTTTGAAACTAGAATGCAATAGAATAAAGAAAAAAGAAAAGGATGTTCAGAAGTCTGGTGAGGACGATTTGGATGGAAAATGGAAGATATATATAATACTTACACTCACTCATCAGACCTCTGGGTCATGGGTTGTGGATCCTGGTGGTCATTGCAAGCATCCATTGATGCCTCCAAACCAGCTTGGACAAATATTGAATGTAGTATCGAGGAGAATAGTAGCCTCATGGTAAGAGAAGTAGACAAGACGAGGAGATATTGAAGCTAGGTAAATCGAGGAGGCGCTTAGGAATATTTTCATCTGACCATTTGGAAACTATTGGTAAGTGAACGGACCTCGACAGAGAGTGAGTACTTCTAGCCAGAAGGGAGACCCATGTTTGATGAACAATAGAGACCCTCAGACCCTTTGGCCAGGGGTCAATGGAGCCTCCATAAAAGAATTAAAAAACGCTCTCGGTACCGATTTCTGAGGCTGTTGAAGATGGTACTTGAGACGGACATAGCCAGTTTGGGATTCGCAATGGCCGATAGTCACCGAAAATGGGCTTGCATTGTTCGTTACTCGGGTAGTGAGTGACCAAGCACTACCACAGTGCACGCCGTCAAAATGGACATTTCTACTTACCTAGACACCTTTTCAATCTAAGAGGGAGTACTTACTTTTTGGAGCCATGCATTATTGATTTTACCGTGGCTGGATATATCCATCGCAAGAACCGGTGGACTTGGAAGGGTATTCGTAATGAAGAAGCTTCAGCTTCGAATCGTAGAAGCCCGCGGACCGTTACGGATATCGGAGGTGCAATATGCCTTGAAGCCTCGCTTGTCTTTACGTGTATGTACTGGACCTTACGTAGTACGCCCTGTGCCCAAATACGATGGACAACTGTCTATAGATAACTCTGTCAAATTCTATCAACAAATGATCAGGAACTGCTGCATGTATCCGCGACGGACTATTGTAGACGAGGAATTATAAGAGATACATGTATTTCTACGTAGATCAGTGGTATGAGCACAATCCTCATAGCGAGAAGCTTTGGCTGCGGGGTTCGTTCGACAGCTCGTATATCATCCCCTGATGTTGTGTTTGTGCAGATAATTGAGCGCATCGTCGATCCAACGTGCAGATACGAGCAATTCCCAGAATAAAAATCGTCCCACGCATGGTCCATTGAATACTATTCGAGTTCACCTGAGAAGATTCATTGTCACCGCTATTCTCCAGCAGTCCCAACTTAGATGGACAGGCCCTATCCTTCTCAGGGCGTTGAGATGTTGGCATGACTGTGGTGCGGACGAGAAGAGAGCTGGATGGAACATCAAAGGTTACGAAAATGCATGATCCGATATCCGAGGACAATAGTTTCCGAGGTCAATAAAGAAAGAAAAAAAGGCCATATCAGCCTCACGAGTCATTTAGTAAACCCCGTACCATGTACATGTCCCGATCGTCAAAAACCTATCGTGACTAGAAGACGTGGTCTCGATAGTTTCCCTCTACTCAAGTCCCAAGAAGTGCAAATTCACTGTTTCAATAAACTATTGATTTAACGTGTATTTAGTGTCTAAAGAAAGGCAAGCTTTAAGGTTAAGCTATGCTAAGAAAGATCGTAGCCACTGTGATAGATCAATGCCGCTAACTCAATTGGTGATTTCCGATTCGTGAGCACAACAAACACATCGGCAACGGTTTGATCGGCACAACAACATCATCCTATCAATTCAAAACTCGTCTCAAGTCGGTATTGGTGTAACATATTATATATATGAAATCAGTCATCAAGTATCATTTGTTCTTGTCCATCATTACTTATAGAAAAGTCTAGAAGCCTCGAAGTCGGAGGAAGAATTTAGCAGGGTAATATAAATCCCTCAAAATGAGAGGGGAAGAATAAATAAAAATGAAAAATGAAAAATAAACCACAAAATAATCATTTAATCTGCGTCCTAAAACATGTCCATCAACCTCAATATATCGACTACTCACGCTCACATCTCGTGCCGAACACCGTGAGAATACGTAAGCCTTGGTAATAAGAGCCCTACATAATTCTATTGTTTTGATCTGTGTAGCAACCATTACTGAGCAGAACTCGAAATAGAAACGTGCTGCGTGAGATAACTATATCGTTCCCCATCCGGTATTGCGCCGACCAGTTGTACTTTCGGTGACTGCTCTCGAATTCCACTATGTAACGCATCCTGGAAGATACGGGCGAGTTATTATCAATAGGTCACAACTGGAAAGAAAATGTCTAGATATTAGTGGTGCCAACCCATGTCACACGGACCCTGAACCATGTGAGCCAACAAAGATCACAACCAGGGTACCGTCATAGAGATCATCTACTACCAGAGAGCTCCCAGACCCTTGGACCCGATCAGAGATCCACGTCCGATCCCTAGACCGGAATTTCAAAGCTTGAAGACCGGTGTTCGTACCGACGGCGTAGGAACAGCCATTCTGCCTATGACTACTGTAATGCAAACAGAAGCGACAATAGCAAGATCGAGTACTTTCAAGCCTTTGTAGTTCATCGTATCAACTTAAATAGTGTACTTTGGTGGTGGGCATATCGTTTAGGACGTGATTACCTATCAAAGTCTCGGCCCTGTAGAGAAGAAACTTGTCGACATGACTGGAAAATTTAGGTCACTTTTGAGAGCCGCATAGCAAGATATAAGCTTCAGGGACACCCATGGTGGTAAGTCGGCCTGATGCAATGGGCGAGGTTGTACGGATATTTGAGCACGTGCAGATTACAATATGAGTTGTAGGACATAGCTATTCTGCTGCCCATATCTGTTGATATCAACAATGAAACGGTTACAGAACGTTCGTCAAACACAGAGCCGGTGACATTGAAAAGTGAATATGATCATCAGCTTTGATTCTCTACCTGGTATAGGCAATAAGGGCAAGCACCCTTCGTATCACAACGCCCGCTAAAAACAGCCCCGGCCAAGGGAAACCACCCATGAGAATCCCAGTCCCATATGCAGCCTCATGTACAATCTTCAACTCAGCCTAACTTCCAAGTAAGAACCCTCCGCTCGGTCTTCTCTTCCCGCGGGAGAGAGATGGATCTCCAGGAGACATATTATAAATCAAAACCAACGCCAATGGGAATCTGCTACCATCTTTTCTTTTCTTTTATTTTCCTGAACCTCTGAATAGTTGTATCAACAACGAGTAGCATGGATATCAAAAGCACCACTTCAAAAATGTGTAATGTATGGTGGAGACCGTGGGAATGCACTCATGAAAGCATTACCTCCTCTACTCGTGACCTGTCACCGATCACTTATGCGCCTACCATGCCTGGGCCATAGCTGCTCTGCTGGCGCATATGTCCTGGAAAGTGATGGGACTGGTCCTGTTTCAAATCAGTACTGTATGAAATGATCCATAAATTGGGACTACCGACCTTCTTTCTCCGCTTCTGACCGCCACGATCATCCCCATCGCCAGTAGAATAACCAGGATCATCGGCCATGTTGTCATCCACATAGCCTTCGCCATATCCTGCAAAGCTGTCGTCTGTATAGGTACGCTTCTTAGCATTTCGTGACGGTCTTCGCACATTCTCAACCTTAGCCAGTCGTTGAGGAGCGGGCGCAGTATATTTCTGTGCGCCTGCGGAAGTAGACGGCTTGGCAGTATTGGCTGATGCTGCAGCAGGTTGATCAAGTCCAAGTACAACAGGGTCCCATTGGGATTTCGGTATCGAGCCTCTTGCCATGGTCATCGCCTTGGGGAGACGGGTGCGCGCTATGCTACTAAGACCACTCTGCATGTTTTGCGCCGGTCCGCTTTGTGAATCCCATATCTCGTCTGGCATCTGTACCATATCGAGTAGCCCGCCTGGAGTATCTGGTTCGTGTTTAACGGCATCAAACTTTCCTGCTATCCCAAGATCCTTGATCTGCTTCTTGTACGTCTTGCGTAAACCGTTCTTCTCGCCATTTGGCTTGATCCGAGCAACCTCTGCTGCGAGCCCTTCGAGATTGTACGTCGCGAAGAGATCTGAACGCACATCGGGCAATGTTCTGTGATGTGCTACCAGACAGCTATGTTAACGAAAGCGCTATGAAAAGTCTCAAACACTGAAAAGTGGAAAGCTTATATAACTTGCACCATACGAAAGGGGAGCCTTACGAGTTTGGCAAAGGAGGTAAAGTCTGCCCACAACCTTGTGTAGATCGTCGATACCTGGTCTGCCGTCCTCGATGTGAGCTTTCTTCTGGTCTCTCTCTCCAGAATCCTCAGCTTCGCGCTTGCGCTTGTTGGATTGGTCATCACGTTCGATATCTTTTTCGTCGCCTACACGTCCCGAAACATTGGGGACACCGTGTACGCTGTTCATGGGTGTTGGGAGCGAGTTCGATGACATTTTGTTACCGATGGGACTACTGCCCGATCCAGGAGCCGATGTGAATGAATTGTTATTCGGACTTTGAGGGGTCTGAGGGTTGTTCGACGGCATCCTTGTCGCAAAGATGGCAAGCGGTAGTGACGTAGGCGACTCTATATCGAGAGAACGGTTCTTCGAAAGAGCTGCGAATAAGTTCGTAGAATTTTTGGTCGTTCAGATGAATGCTGAGCCGTTGCCCGCCCTATGTGGCGCAGGATTTCTACCAATCTCCCATTCAGCAAAGAGCACCAATGTGCACGATGGACGACCAGAGGTATTGGTGAGTCTTGGATATTCGTCGATTAGTTAGTACGCGCGCTACTGCGGAGTACTTGCGGGTAGATGCTGGTGAGTTGCTTCGGGGTACGTAGTCGATGGCTTCGTCGTGGAAGCCGTGGGGTCAGTGTTGGTTTTTGCGCGCAATAACCCTCTGGGAGAGAGGTGTGCCCGTGTATCTCGTCTTGGTCGCGTTGCGGGTCGTAAGGATCGTGTAGATGTGTGGCCGGATATCCAGGATGGTCGTATGTATTATGTTTGTGGGTGTATTTGTTGGATGTTGGACGTTGGTGTATGCTCACATCGAGTTCAATCGAGGTTGCGGTAGTAGTAGCGCCGCCCCAATAATGCCGGAAGATCTCGTATGTGCGTTAGGAGCCTCACAGCTGGCTTGTCACATGACCATTCTCTCACACTTTTCGCGTAAAGCCCCGCCAGGACTAACCCAAAGGCGGTGAATAGATTCTGCCGTTCCTGCTACTTTTCTAGGTGGATTTTATTTGCAGAAAGTCGATTTACTTCCAAATTTCTAGCACTCATTATTGACTATCTACACAAACAAAAACAATGGACGAAAGGCGCAAAAGACAACGCACTTCTGAGGATGGCGATGCTGTCATCACCACCCCCCTCGAAAATGACCTCGACGGTCCACAAAAGAAACAAAGAAAAGAAACCAACGCCTCAGCACAGCGATCTCTTTTCGTTCGTTCCCTTCCAGCTACTGCTACCAGCGCCTCTTTGACTGAGCTTTTTTCGCAAAATTATCCCCTTAAGCATGCGACCGTCGTTCTCGATCCAGAAACGAAGCAATCGAAAGGCTATGGATTTGTCACGTTCGCCGACGCAGAAGATGCAGCCCGCGCGAAGGAAGAGTTCAATGGACACAACTTCCAGGGCCGAAAGATGAAGGTCGAGATCGCCGAACCAAGATCTAGAGATTCGAAAAAGGATGGCGAAGGAAAGCCAAAAAGCTTTCTTACTGCTGAAGCTGCAGCAATCAAGAAAGAAAGAATGGAGAAGATGGCGGACGCAAAGAAGCCGCCCAAGCTTATCGTACGAAATCTTCCTTGGAGCATTAAGGAGCCAGAACAGCTTGAAGTACTTTTTAGACCATTTGGAAAGGTCAAGCATGTTACTTTACCAAAGGTGAAGGACACACAGGCTGGATTTGGATTCGTGGTGATGCGAGGAAAGAAGAACGCCGAGAAGGCTTTGGCAGCGATCAATGGCAATTTGGTGGACGGAAGAACTCTTGCTGTCGATTGGGCTGTAGACAAGGATGAGTGGGAGACTCAAAAGAAGGCAGCCGAGGCAGAAGCACCAGCAGCTGCTGAGGATGACAATGAAGCAGATGAGGACGAGGAGATGGATGATGGGGAAGATGAGGAAGATGATGATCAAGACGATGACCACATCATGGCTAGTGACGACGAAGATGAGGATATGGATGACGAAGATGATGAGGATATGGACGAAGAAGACCGCAAACCTACCAGGGTCTCCGACAATTCTACAACTCTTTTCATACGAAACTTGCCATTTACATGTCTGGATGATGGACTCAAAGAGCACTTCCAAAATTTTGGTCCTGTTAGATATGCACGTGTCGTTATGGATTACGCTACCGACAGACCAAAGGGGACCGGATTTGTCTGCTTTTTCAATCAAGAAGATGCGGATGGTTGTTTCAGAGGCGCACCAAGATACCAGCCAACTGGTGCCAACGCCATCAAGCCAGGGGCTGCCCCAGGTGTCAAGCACTCTATCCTCGAAGACGAGAATGCCGACAACACTGGACTTTACACAATGGAAGGCCGTGTACTCCAAATTTCGCGCGCTGTTGACCGCAGTACAGCAGTCAAGCTTACTGAGGAAGGCACCACCTACCGTACTGATAGAGATACAGATAAACGCAAGCTCTATCTTCTTCAGGAGGGTACTGTGGCTGCTGGAACACCACTTTACAACTCTCTTGCTCCTTCTGAAGTAAAGATGCGCGAGGATAGTGCTATGCAAAGAAAGAAACTCATTCAAAACAATCCTACACTCCATCTTAGTCTCACCCGTCTTTCAATTCGCAACCTCCCAAGAAACATCGACTCTAAAGCACTGAAGGCTCTCGCTCGTGAGGCCGTCGTTGGTTTTGCAAAGGACGTGAAGGAGGGTAAGCGTTCGCAATTATCAAAGGAAGAGGAGGCCAGAGGAGGCGATGAAATGCGCGAGGCGGAGAAGCAACGCAAAGCCAAGGGTAAAGGTATTGTGCGTCAGGCCAAGATTGTCTTTGAGGGCAGAGAGGGAGCTAAAGTGTCCGAGGAAAGCGGTGCTGGTCGGTCCCGTGGCTATGGATTCTTGGAGTACTCTTCGCACAGATGGGCACTCATGGGTCTCAGATGGTTGAATGGCCATGCGCTCGAAGGAGCTGGTGGCAAAAAGCAACGATTGATCGTTGAGTTTGCAATTGAAAACGCACAGGTTGTTCAGAGGCGTAGAGAAAAAGAAGAGAAGGCACGAATTAGATCCAAGGAGGTGATGGAGGATCGCGCAAAGGCTGAAGCTGAGGGGAAGAAGCTGCCAAAGAAAGCATTGTCCAAGGATGCCTTAATGGCTAAGACCAGAAAGGGAATGAAGAGCGGAAAACCAGGAAAGCCGGTCAAGGGACCCGGTAACGAGAAGAGAGAGTTCAAAAAGGGTGATGCAACCGCAAACAGGAAGAGAAAGAGAGAGGAAGCGGCCAATGGTCAAGGAAAGGAGGGTGAAGAGAAGAAATTCAAACCTGGATTTGCACCTGGAGAGGAGGGAAGATTGGCCAGAAGACAGCAAATCCTTGAAAAGAAGAGAAGTTACAGAAAGACGAGAAAGCAAAATAAGTAGTGTTTGTTTGGTTGTAGGGAGTTTGCAGCATAGCTATTATTTATTACATTGGTTATTATTTAACCCATCCTAAATTCATGAAGTCTGTCTTCAAACTCTGGCATTCTACGGATCTTATGCATGGTTGGCACGAAAGACCATTTGTTTCAATTCGACATTTACTTGGGAATTTGAACAAGTCTCTGATTTGGTATATCTAAAACCGTACTTCTTGTGACATTGAGATCTACGTAGTAGGATGGTGGAAAGTTTACAGGTTTGCCGACTAACAACTTGGCCAGCCACATCGGACTTGAGAAGCTTAGACATTCAGTACATTCAAAACATAATGTAGCATCCAATAGGAGGTGAGATTCAATCCCAATCGATAGCGTGGATATATGCAAAGTCCGATGATCGTGGTACTTACACAACCTGTGCCCGCTCCTCTTCAGATCATCGTCGCGACCTTCGGAAGTCTATTTCGGCCCCACCCCACAATCCGGACAAGGCGCAAGGAAGACATGGGGTCCCCGCAATTTCAGTTACAGAACTGGCTCAATAGAAATGGGGACTGCAATCAGTTCTAGAATACGAGAAAAGAGTATCGTTGGAAAATTTCATCCGTATTTGCTCTTTACATGAGGTCGAGATAACAATGGCTCCATCTCCTTTCACACCCGTCCATTTTTTCTCTCATGGCTCTACCATGATGTTGGGAGAGGAGTCTAAATCTGCTACATATTGGAAAAAGTGTGGTGATGAAGCCCTTGCTAATGGAATTGAGCATGTTGTCATGATGGTACGTTCGTTTTCAGAATAGAACTGTACAGCAGTGTACTGATGAATCAAGGGAGCCCACTGGGCAGCTCTTGGAGATGAGATTGAGGTTTCCGCCAACCCTAAACCAGAGAAGTCACCCGTGGCTTACGTTCATCCTTCGAAATATGTTCCATACAAATTGAATCCTGATATTCCAATGGCTTCACGCGTGCTGGAGATTCTGAAAGAAGAAGGCTTCAATGCGAAGTTGAACGAGAGCTTTGACTGGATTCACGATACATATCTCATTCTTATCAGAATGTTCCCAGATGGCTGCCCTCCGACGACGTTGATCTCTATGAATGCGCGCTACGACCCTCATTATCACATGAAAGTTGGCAGCGTTCTAGCCCCATTAAGAAAGGAGAAGATCTTATTCATCGGAACAGGTGGTGCTGTACATAATCTCTATCGAAACAAATGGGGACCGATGTTGCTTCATAGGGACAACTTTGCAATGCCCACGCCGCCGGAAGATTGGGCACTAGATTTCCGACAAGAAGTTGAAGACGCGTTCTGCAAAGGAGCGGGACCAAAACTCAGAAAGAGGATTACGAGCCTTATGAAGTTTCCGGGATACAGAGATGCTCATGCAACGGATGATCACTTCATGGCAGCAATGTTTGTGGCAGGACTATGCGGAGGATGGGATGATAATGGGAAAGGCATGTTGGGCGGTGAGGATTGGGAGTTGACAAACATGTGTAATTCGCAGTTTACGATGGGGGAGTGGTGAGATCACTTCTCTGAGCATTATGTTACATAGTAGAATCAAATGAGTACATAATAGACATCAACACAGGCTATGCTGTAACATAAAAAATGAGGTATGTTGACTTATTTTGAACATAACTCGGATCATTCAGATCTCCGGATCTCATGAGTAGGTCACGTAGAGGATAGCAGAAGACTAGTGATCAGACATCTTGCTCTTAGTAAATACGGAACTAGGCTCTTTCGTTGAGATGTGGTTATGTGGACTTTCCAGTCCTTTCATCATATATCATCACATTTCCATATCGGTATCTATTCTGTATATACTTGCTCATCTTCTGACCGCCAAATCGAAACATTTCCTCCCAATCACATATGTGCCATATCCAACAGCTGGCAAAAGAACCCCCAGAAAAACGACAGCGCCACTAATAATTCCTTGCTCAAAGTATCCAATAGCGAAACCTTTCCCCTGGCCTGTTGGTTTCAAAGGTGCAGTAGCGGCAGCCTTCAATTGCGTCGAGGATACCTTCTCAAGCTCTTGAAAGAGTTCATCTGTCTTGTAAGCCGTTTTAGGAAGCTCTATGAACTGTGGGCGAGCTTTGGAAAACATTTCTTTGCTATAACGTTGTGGATATACTGCTGCTACAGATACTGGTGCAGCCGGTCCAACTGCCAAAGAGTTAGTAGAAACCAAACAACCCCGTTAAACGTAAACTTACCGAGTAATGAAGTGGGAATATGATTTACAAACGAAATATGTGCATCAAGCTGCTGTCCTAGAAACTTTGCTGTTGGAGGGGCTGCAAAGATATAACTAGCAAGTAATGTTCCCCTGAATATATGTGAGCTGAAATGTTAAGTTATTAAGTGGATGACTTCATCACGTACTTGGTTTGCGAGATGTCTAAAGCATCCACGACGCTGGAGCAGGCTACAATTGGAAGTACTCTTCCACTCACTTTTGAGTTCAGCAGCGCACAATTCCTAGTTTTGTCAGCATATATTGATCGTCTAGATCTTCTAAGCATACCTGTCTTGCACATCAACAAGCATGAAGTTTGCGGAGCCAAAACCTGTTATCTTCCCCTTGCTTTCTGCGTCTTTCACTGCCTGTCTCGTAGCGTCCACTAAATCACTCCTACTTTCCTTTGGGCTTCCCTCCACAAATGCCTTGCTGGCGTATTTTGTACATTCTTCGAAGAAGCCTCGCTTCACAAACTCATTAACTATGACGAGATCTGGTGCATATGGTGACAATCCTCCAAAACCAAATCGCGCGCCCACAATGAATTTGGCAGCATTTCCCACATCCGAAGTTCGATCGACTATGGCAATGACTGGCAATTTTGTGCTCGAAAGCAGCTGGGAAGTATCGGAAACTGCAGATGCATTTTTCTGATCCACCATAAGACTGGAATCAATGAAAGACTTATGGCGAACGGCTTTATTGGAGATGTAGAAGGTATCGTGGTCAAGAATTTCAGAGAGAGCGGTCTTGAGGATTTTATCAACACTGGAAAGTGTGTCTTCCATCTTGAAAGGGTCAGATTTTGACGTTCGGGGTTTAGGAATGATCAATTACCTCAAGAACCACGCAATTCCCAGCAGAAATCGCAGCTGCTAAAGGAGAGATAACGGAGTACACGCGTGTATAGCTTGTTGGCCGAATGAGAACAGATCCGTACCCAATTCTTCTCTCGCTATTATTTTTTGAGTTTGCTATCAGATATTCCTGCTCTAATTCTTTCTCAAAATTGAGACTTTCATAGAGCTCCTTGATGATTGTCATAGAGAGGAAGAGCTCTGCATCAATCTCGTGGACGGAAGTCGACGCATCGCGTAACATAGCCTCTCTGAGAACATCATATTTGTCTCCAACTGCGGTATGAAGCTTTTGTAGCTGGCCTTGTCGATAGCGGATGTTTTCTGTTCGACCGTCGATGACCGCTGCGCATATGCGCTGTATTTCTTGCTCATGGCCATCCATACTGAGTTTGGAAGATCAGAAAGCTATCTTCGATTCATGAGATCTCCAGAATTCTATTTCCGAGAGAGTAATTAATAGTTATGAAGGCCGAATGATACTCGGGATCTATTGTTCGCAATTCGCCGGGCCCTCAGCCACATGCATTTGTAGCGGAATGTGGGGGTGGTTTCGAAATACGGCAAATGTCTGGACGAGTTTGAGACTCCGTGGTTGATATACCTTGTGTCAAGTTATTCTACTTCATCATCAAACTTGAATATCATATCTCATAGATATCATCTCAATTTGATTTTCCACAATCTTTAGTATGTCAGTTACTACAACGACCAACCCAGCAACAACTCATCTGAGTCGGACTCTCGTTGATTACAATATCAAACTTACTGGTGCAGCAGCAGACGGTCAACCTGCACCGGTAAACCAAAGACATTCGCAGTCTACAGACAATCCAGAAGGATGGCCAAAACATTTCAATAACGTGCCCCCATATCAACCTGTGAACACGAACTTGAATAATGACGAGCGACCCGGTGGGATGAATGGTCCTGAGAGGGTATTCATTGCTGTCATGTTGCATGGAGTTTGGCTGAATGCTGTAAGTATTCATGTATGATTGCGGATCATAAGGCTGACAAGAAACAGACAGTCGCACAAACATGGAGAAAAACAGGAGGACGACTCAATAGCAATATTTTCAGATATGCAGTTGGTGGTGAATGGTGAGGTACAGCCTCTCTGGTGGAGTGTCAAGATTTTGGCTATTGATCTGCGGCTCGAATTCATATACAATAAGAAGGCGGAAATTTTCTAAGACTTGGATATTACAGCATTTCAAATTGTGCAAAATCGTGATCTGTGACCAAATCTAACAAATGAAGTTGCATTGAAGGTTTGTAGATAGCAAGATGGCTGATGTTCCCATGCGACACCCAAGCCAGTTACTTACATACACGGGGATGATAAGCACCGAACCGAAACTGGCACAATACATGAAAGTCTAATTTGGAGGTGAAGAACTGAAAGTAGAGGAGAGTATCAACCCCAGAATATTATTCTAGATGTGGATTCACCAGATGTTGTCAGGTCACCTTGACGGCAGTGTTTGCTCACAGCAGCGCGCCCGCCCCCACGTACCGAAAGACCCCTCATTAGGTACATGTAACGGACTTTACAATCGAAGCCCGATACTTGCGTGATTTTTGATGGTCTGCAAATTCATAGTCCATATAAAATCTTAATTACCCTGAAAAGCATGGGAGTTGAAATCATCAGAGCACGCCAGCTCAATATATATCATATTTTCAAATGGCGACTACTAATGCGATCCGAGACCTTCGTGAAGTCCACGAAGACCGCGAAAACGATCTTATATTCGAGAAGAACGTCTCGATTCCTCTGAAAAATTCGCATTTACCCGTTCGCTGCAATGTCTATAGACCAATTGGTGATGGAAAATACCCAGTTTTGGTGACATATGGACCATATGGCAAGGATATCCCATACGCCACGTACGTACAAGATCAGACTTTTCGATATTCTTCTAATTTCTGAAACAGATTCTTCGCTGGATCCTTCGCTGAACTTAATCCCGAACATAAGAGTAAATACAGCGCCTGGGAAACACCAGATCCGGTGTTCTGGACAAAACATGGCTATGCAGTGGTTCGCGCTGACGAGAGGGGACTTGGTCAATCACCAGGACTGTTGGATACCATGTCGAGAGGAACAAGCGAATGCTTTTTTGACGTTGTTGAATGGGCAGCAGAACAAGCATGGTCATCTGGAAAGGTCGGCCTTCTTGGAATTAGTTACTACGCAGGTAAGTGAAGTTGTCGACATTGGTCAGATACATTCTGACATTTTGTAGGCAGTCAATGGCGCGTTGCAGCACGGAAGCCAAAAGGTCTGGCAGCAATCATTCCTTGGGAAGGAATGTCTGATTACTATCGTGATCGATGTCGACATGGTGGAATTCTGTCCAATAAATTCATCGGTTTCTGGTGGAATCGCCAAGTATTGGTCAATCAGTATGGGAAGCCAGGGAGATCCAAGCTACAATTTCCACCAGATGGTCCAGGTGCTAGGGGCCAAGAAAACACCATTGAGGGAGATTTGCCAGAGGGAGCTCTGCTTCAGAATCGCAGAGACCAGACCTTGGACAATGAGGCGAATATATTCCGGGACGATGAATATTATGCTTCTAAGGAATTTGAACTAGGTGATATCGAAGTACCACTACTTTCTGTTGCGAATTGGGGTGGAATTTTATTGCATTTACGAGGCAATGTCGAAGGGTATACTTGGGCAGGCTCCAAGCACAAGTATCTTCGCTTTATCACAGGTCGCCATGATTTGCCATTCTACTACAAGGAGGAAGTTGAGATCCAGAAGAGCTTCCTTGATGCTTTCCTCAAGGGAGAGGACTCTTATGGTTGGTCAACGCCAGGGAAAGTCGCACCAGTGACCTTGACATTACGAAAAGGAAATGTTGGATTCAACGATGCCAAGGCTGAGAAGGCATATTTGAAAAGAGAGGAGTCCGCATGGCCAATCCCGCGCACAAAGTACACAAGATTCTACTTGACTCCAGAATTTAGATTGAGTACCGACTCAACTGCCTCCGAAGAGTCAAAGATATCCTACCAAGCTCTTGGCAACATTGAAACTCCACAAGCAGTTCAATTCAAGAAGACATTTGACAGCGAGACAGAAGTCACAGGACACATTGTAGCTCATCTCAACGTTTCGATGACTTCTGATACAGTTCCTGCTCCAAACCTTGTGGATATTGATCTCTTCCTGACGTTGAGACACATTGATCCATCTGGAAAGGAGGTGTTGTACACAGGAACCGCTGGAGATCCGATTCCTCTCTGCAAGGGCTGGCTTCGTGTGAGCCTGCGCAAGGTGAATGAGAAGCATCCTAAACATCGAGAGTATTTGCCTCATAGAGACTACTATTCGACTGACGTGCAACCAGTTGTAGCGGAACAGACGTACGTCGTCGATGTAGAGATGTGGCCCACAAATGTTGTTGTCGAGCAGGGAGGCCAAATCATTCTGGAAGTGGCTTCTGGAGATACACAAGGTTCTGGCATATTCCAACACATCTCGGAAAAAGACAGGTACGTTAGGTTTTGGTAGTAAACATACTTTCGCTGACAAACTCTAGACCGAGCGCCAAGTTTGCCGGTAAGAATCACATCCATTTTGGAAAGGGCATCGAAAACTATGTTGTATTGCCTATTATCCCAGAAACTCAATGAGACGATGGATTCCAAGCAGAGAATCGCTTGCCACGGTAAATTAGACTATAAGGAGAACCTTGAAGTATCTTAAATCGAGCATATCTCCTAGCGTTGTTCGAATCATATTCCCGCGATGACATCGCGCGACCAATATTCAAAACGCCTTCCAATGACCCCAATTGCTGTGAACTATTTGTAAGTTCTGAAAGTAGTCATCAATACGTGAGAAACCTGAATAGTTACCAGGAGGCCAGAATCATGATATTTGAGGAACAATACAGTAAGTCCAGTGAGTCTCTGCAGTTACTCAGGAGTGGGAGATAGAGCCCCATATGAGCGTTACGGCCTTGCTTAGTCATCATCGCTTGGTATTCCACAATCAGCATACGTGTTGCGAGCTGCGATTCTAAGCAACACGACACTCTTCCAAGTCATTGCTGTATCACAACATTCAATTGTCAGTCAAAATGGGTTTCTACAGATTCACCGCGCTTGCGCTTCTCTCTCTTAGAGCCATTGGGGCTTTTGCCGCTGATGTACGTATTTTTCAAAGCTATTAACATTTATTATAGCTAACGTCATTAAAGGTCATTGAAGAGGATCTCGAGAACCCAGTCACTCCAAACTTGGATGTCAATGTCGTGACCACCTTCCCCCAGTCCGAGATATTCGGCGTGAAGCTCGTGAACAACCACGCGACTCAAGCTCTTCTCGAATTCACCAACAGCGAGCCTGAACCAGTCACGCTTGCTGTTGTTGGAGCTTACCTTTCCACTCTGGATGAGCTCCCAGAAGGTGTGCCAGCATCCGCTGGTATCATCCGAAACTTCACCAGCACTCGTTACAATGTTGAGATTGCCCCTGGAGAGAAGCTGAGCTTCCCATACTCCTTCGCTACCGAACTTCACCCACAAGATCTTCGCCTTCAGATTGCTGCTGTCGTGCACAATGCTGCCGGGGATCTCTTCCAGATCCAGGCTTTCAACGAGACCGTCAGCGTTGTTGAAGCACCAACTAGCTTCTTTGACCCACAAATGTATGTTGAGAGATAAACTGTCCTGTAAGGCGAGTCACTAATATTCTTCTAGCATCTTCCTCTATCTCTTCCTTCTCGCAGGTTTCGTCGGCACACTTTACTTTGTCTACAAGACATGGATCGAGACTTTATTCCCACAAACTCGTCGTGGCGGAAAGGGGGGAGAGCGTGCGAAGAAGTCATCTCAGGGATCCAAGAAGGCCGTTGACGTCAAGGATCAGATCTCCGTTATTGGAGCTGATGGTCCGGCTGTTACCACTGGTGCATTGGCCCAGAAGGCTTACGACGAGAGCTGGATTCCAGAGCACCACATCAACCGCCCAACCGCGAAGCGTGTCAAGAGCGGAGCTTCTTCAAGAAAGATCAAGGTTGTCGCTACTGAGTAATCACGTTATAGAAATAATGGATGATAATAAGCGAAAGTATTAGTGGAAGCATTGCGGGATAAGGTCTACGGGATGGTGGATGTAGGATATCAGAAAGTGTACATTGTTCAAAAGCGAAGCATTGGAAATAAAAGTTCATCATGTTCGACTGAATCATTCATGACAGACCATGAATGTGTTTTTGATCATTATACAGTTCTTCGTAGCCTCACGAGTGTAAATGATTTTGTGATTCCTGGCAAATTCCAAACTTGAAAAGAGTAAGATTTGGATAGTTATGCAGGTGTAGAGTATATAACACTAATGGGCATAGGAAGATCAAATCTACGATGAAAGGGCATTGCGCATGCCCGCGCGTCTCGGATAAATGTATTGTATTGGATAATCATGATAGTCTTGATAACTACATGGCTTCCAGCAACTACTCTACAGCTCTCAACGACTGCTCTCGCATATCATTACATAGATCCATCAAGGCGATTTATGTAGCAGCAAGTGCCTCCTGCTTTGCCTTCAGAGCTGAAAAGTTCCTGTTCATTGCATTTCTCGTAAACTCAGCACCTGTCACCTTTGGATACTTTTTTAATGGGCCCTGAATTTCACAGTCGGTGCAAGGCTGGTTGAAAAATGCCATACTGTATCTTGGCCCGAAGTAATCTGTCTCTGGGTCTACTGGTGTCGCAACTCGGTGGAAAGTTCTGCTTCTTATCAGCCATAATTCGATTAATGAAGCCGAGGAAACATACGACTTGAATCTATCATCTGACCAGGACATCAATTGGTCTCCAATGTTACAAACAATCTCTCCAGGCACAGGCTCGACTTTTGTCCACACATCGCCAATCGCAAAGCCTGTCACAACCTCTCGCCCTGGGCATATCTCAAGTCCACTTTGTCCCGCTCGTTGGAATAGGAGTGTAACCCAATCCCAATCAGCATGGGCCCCAGCGCGATGATAGCCTTCCTTCTCGGTTCTAGTAACAGGCTTCTCCATCGCAAAATAATGCAACAAACGCAATACCGATTGACTTTCTGGTCTCGAGATATCATGAGCCTTGATGAAGTAATCATCGGGGAACCCAAGCCCGCGAGCAAAACATATCATCAACATCTCCGAGACCTTTTGAGCCTTATACATGAATTCTAAACTCTTCGCCTTGAATTCGTCAGTCACCCAAAGTCCTTCCATGTTGGCTCCGAATTGGAGTTGATATGATTCCTTCTGGTCAGGCAATCCTGTCGAAGGACGAATTTGTGAGGAGTATTCCCAACCTGCATTCTTCTTAGCGGCGAAAGGTACTGTGGACTTCACTTCTTTTGGAAGCGCAAAGAATGCTTCTGATGTGGCAAACATTTCCTCGATCTCAGAAAGGGAAATTCCATGATCAACGAGACCAAAGAATCCATCCGTTTCTGCAGCAGTGATGAGCTGTTTTGTGATCTCGTCAATACGCGAAGAGAAGTCTCGGAGCGAGATCTTTGGGATAGTTCGATTAGAGTATTTTGTTGGAGCCATAATGAATGATATGTAACAACAATGTTCAATAACTACGAATGTACAGGGACTATATATATCTCAAACTACTTTGACGGAGGTCAGCGATGGCGGTTGTCGTTCCGTCAGCTCAGGTAATCCTAAGCAAGCTATTCGTCGATATGTGACAGCCGCGAAAGTGGGATGCGGGGTCTGCCGAGATGATAATAGACGCGGAACCTTGCGAGTGAGAATCTTGGAGCGCCACGGGGAACAGGTCAACGACCGGGTTAAGACCTTAAACGGCTACCATGACACTTATGTTGAGATTATTTGTTAATGAATCCTAAGCTGTAAGCTACGTGACTATTTGGTGGTACATAGAAAGTACGAAAAGGTTTGTATCTTCGAGATTCTGTTGTAGAGCACAACGTAAGGTGAGCAACGTCTTTCAAGATTCATTGCATTTATTGTTTCTAGTGTTAAAGCATCTCATTTGATGCACCATTTAACCCTCTGAATAATGGCGGTGCATTTTCGTTTCATTCTTTTAGCGTTGTGGATAGATCATGATATCTGAAAGACATCGTGAAATTAGAAAGTGGCTAAATACCACATGGTATAATATCTGGATTTTACGAATTACAGAGAGATGAAAATGTAGAGCATGAGGAGTAAAATTTGATGCTATAGACTCATTTATCTACACTATTTTACGATCTCTGACTCAATGAAGTTTCTACACATCTCGTAGGGAACACAGGGTAACTGGGTCTAATATAATATGCAATTAAAGAAAAGCCATCAACTCTGTTTGCAAACTTCCTATTTCCCAGCATCATCTGAGAATATAGCTAAAGCATCACCATATGCTATGAGGCACTTAATAGGTTTGAGAATGATAATAACGAAAGTCAGCTGTTTTAAAAATGATTGCTGAGCAAGTAAACTTAGAATCTCTAATTCCTGAAAGGGGATGTTAAATAATTGCTATACTAACGTTGACCATGCCCTGTTAATCCCTTATCCCTGTGAGAATAAGTACAAGTTCTCTACACATCATTCTAAGCACTCATGCATCACGCTCATATAAAATTACAAGTGATGAGCCGGGCGATTTGAAGCCCTGCCTTTCATTTAACTTCAAAATCGATCAATAACTCCTCGGAAGTATCATCAAGCTAACAATGATACTGGGAGGAAAATGTAATAACAACTCCGTATTACTATCTAGAAGCAAAGAAATGGGCTCTGAATTGTTCACTTGTGTTAAAAAAAATATGAATGATGTATGCTCTCTGAAACGCAACAGGAAATAGGGCTCTTCACAAGCAAATCCCCAGTAATTCGATACCCTGACAAACACAAGTGTTTGTTGTTGTGTCGAGGACTTCGTTCGCCAATGTACAAAGTGATCCTTGTATACAAGTCAAGATACCGGTCAAAGCCCCCACATTGACAAATCCAGCTGCACACTCGCAGCTATTGGTAACAGTGTTGAGGACCTGGCCGACTGTTGCGCATAGATCGTTCAACACGCAACTTAAAGTTCCACCAACAGTTCCCGCACTGATATAGCCCGATGCGCATTCACAAGTGTTAGTGATTGTGTTGAGGACTTGTCCAGTAATACTGCAGACAGCAATAGACACACAATTGACTGCTCCTCCAACGAACCCAACGTTGACGTATCCAGCTGCACATTGACAACTATTGCTAGCGGTGTTCAAGACTTGACCGGCCACGTTACAAAGAACATTAGAAACACAGTTTATTGCTCCCCCGATGGTTCCTGCAATGGTGAAGCCAGCCGCACACTGGCAGGTGTTGGTGAAGATATTAAGGACCTGGCCGGTAGCTGTGCAGACAACATCAGAAACACAATTCAATGCTCCACCAATAGTTCCCACATTGACAAAGCCAGCCGCACACTGGCAGGTGCCCGTAAAGGTGTTTAAAACTTGGCCGGTGATCGTACAGAGGGCATTTGAGATGCAATTCAATGCTCCGCCGATAAGTCCAGCATTGGCAAAACCAGCCGCACACTCACAGCTGTTGGTAACGCTATTAAAGACCTGACCTGTTATTGCGCAGAGGGCGTTTACGATACAGTTCAGTGCTCCACCGATAACTCCAGCATTGGCGAATCCGGCGGCACACTCGCAGGTGTTGGTGAAGGTATTCAAGACTTGGCCTGTGATTGTGCAAAGGTCAACCACAACGCAATTCAATATTCCGCCGACAGTTCCCGCACTAGCAAAACCAGCTGCGCACTCGCAGGTGTTAGTGATGGTATTCAGAACTTGACCAGTAAGTGTGCAGAGAACAATTGAAACACAGTTCACTATTCCGCCGACGGTTCCCACATTGGTAAAGCCAGCCGCACACTCGCATGTGTTGGTATTGATGTTCAAGATTTGACCCGTAAGAGTACAAACTGTGATTGCAACACAGTTGACAAGCCCGCCTACGGTCCCTACATTGATGAAACCAGCTGGACAACTGGTGCCGGTTGGGGCCGAGAGTGCACTTGAGGAAGTGAAGATTGAAGATTCCGTTACCACCGAGACTGGACCAACAGTCTGGATGAAGCTTGAGATCGTGACCGTGGAGAGGAGAGGTATAGCCGAGGAAAGAACAAATGGGGCACTTGAGAAAGACGTTGGGCCGGAGGTAATTGAGTCCTCAATAGTGGAAAAGAACGTGACACTTGTTGATATACTCTGCAGAGTTGACAATGATACACTACTCTCCAGAGTTGAAGACGATACGCTACTCTCCAGAGTTGCAGACGATACGCTACTCACGACAGATACTTCGTCTGGACAGTCGGGATCGTAGGAATTGCCATAACCATTATAACCGCCATAACCGTCGGCCTCGGGAGCTGGAATTGAAATCGCTGCGCTGAACAGTGACGCCAATGCAGCCGAGGTTAGTAAAAAACGCATCGTGCTTAGTATTCTAATAAGGAAGGATTATTAATGTGTGAGAATATGGACGAAGTCGTGCGTGCAATAATATTAGATGTCGACAATGATGGGGGATGGCCCTTTGAGTATATAAATATTGAGTCGATGAAGGGTATAAGTACTTTCGTCTTTCTCGCAAGACAAAAGAATTTCCTATCTGATTATTATGAATTATGAATTGTTTATTTCAATTCAAAATTGGTTGTCCTCTCATGACGAGTGTGGCATGTCCGTCACCATACCAAAAGCTATTTCCCATTATTATAAACCATAGTATGTTTATCTTCATCCAATTTATACAACCAAAGAGCACTTGTTGTCAATAAAAGAAGTCAACACGATCTCAAAACAGCCTCATGCCCTCTGGATCAAATGTACACAAAGCGACCAGGAAAATTCCAACCTAAGCCCCGAAAGTAAAAAGGTGATATTACTAGTCCCTTCAAGTACAGGAAGCCTGGGAAAGTAAAGCTTGTCTGTAAGTTAACAACATCTACACACGTTATAACATGTGTTTCAGTTACGTAGTATACAAGTAGATACATACACTAGGTGACGGAATCCCCTCAGAGATGGGGAACATTTTGGGCATCTGGTGGAAGGATACTCAACGATCAATCATATCAGCGTATTCCAACCAGAATCGGACATGGTTGTTTCGCTTAATTATGGACGCTGCATCCGGCGAACACTACCTGGTACTTAAATGCTTCCCGTTCCTAGGGGGATCAGATATCGTTTATCTTGCAGCAGTTCTCCCTCACTCGCTTAATCGACCGCTGGACGAGCTAGTGATGGGAGCAATACTGCGTACAGTATTGGACTTATCTCCACAAATAGGAGCAGGTCAACAAACCTAGGTTCATCTGGACGGCTTAGTGACAAGGCCTGGATGCGGAATAGGAGCCTAGACTGAATAGATCCTAGAATGTGGGGTAGCAGGAGGAGATATGTTGTGTGATTCATCGTCAAAGTAGTTTAGTTTGAGTGCTGAATCAATATGACTCCTGATGTAACTTGCTGAATACCTGCAATCTCAACTCATAATCATGAGTCTTCCTCTTCTCACGACAAGATTCATTTCTCCACCTCCTGCATCTCCCCTGAGACTTTCATAGGTGTACATGAAAGTACAAAACCTGGATGTAATGTGAGATTGATACTCGCGATAGACGGGGCAAAGCAACGCATATCCAACGCTATAAAGTAAACGAGCCAAGAGCTATAAAGCAGGATTCACTGAAACTGAAACGCTTCTGGATGTTCCTCACTAGCAAATCCCTAGTTTGGAGTTCCACTCTAAATCCAAGGTAATTTGATTTAGAGTTACAATGGACACAACATAATACAGCCTGGCAGCTGGCTTCGTTATTCGTTCAAGAGATCCTCCTTGGTATCCTTGGCCTCTACGCTTTCTACCACCCTCTCTTCGGCAATACCATATATGACACTGTCGCGACGCTTATCACGATTATGTAGCAACATGATACCAAGAACAAGTACTATCTGTGCAAAGTTGTTGGCCATAACCCAGTACCAGCCAAATTCGAAGCGAGGAGCCTTGTAGGTCGGGAAGGTAACAATATTAAGCCCCGCAAGCAGAGCTTGTCCAACAGCATTCATGGAAGCAATAGTGATTGCTCTAGATTCAGGACTTCTAGACGTAACCTCGGAAGCCCACGACATAAAGAGAGGGTTTAGAGCTCCTCCAAGACCAGCGATATAAAAGGCAAAGAACTTGAGTCCTAAAGGGATGTGCCAGACCGCCATGCAAATGGAACCGAAGGTCATCAAAATGCAGATGATGAGAGAGGGAAGCCAGCGCACACCAGTAGCATCAGCCCAGTAGCAGCCAATAAGAGCGGCGACTATCGAGAGAGCAGATTGTCCAGTTGGGATGTTGTTGATTTGAGAAGTGGAATATTTGTCGGCGTTCGCTTTTAAGTAGAGATTGAAAGGCGAGCCATTCGTGATCATGGACTGATTGAAAACGACATACAATAGCACGAATGCATACCAGTGCCACAATGAAAATGCTTTGCGGAAGGTCTTGAGGGTGAACTTGACCACTGGTTCCTCAGCTCCATCATCCATCATCCTTCTACGAGCTAAGGAAACTTGTTCTTCAGTCAAGAGCCAGCTTGGATTGGCAGAATCTGGTCGTGCGGGGAAAACAATAAACCCGAAAACTGCGACTGGCAGAGTAATACAACCGCACACAATGAAGAGCCATTGCCATCCTGCGTGGCCTGCAATACTGTTCAGATTCGTGTAGCATGCTGTTTGAAAGTAGCCTGCAAACATAGTTCCTAGAGGACCTGCGATATAGAACATACTTAGACTGCGTGTTGTCAGTTACTGCTAGGCCGTATTTGAATGAGTGCAAATATACCGACGCGATATTTCAGACTTCTTGTACCAACATCCAATGCAAAAGATGACGCCAGGGTATGCAACGCATTCGAAGATACCCGAGAAGAATCGTATGATATAGATATGTTTGACATCTGTTTTATAGTTTCTTAGAACTTGGCTTATGGAACTTTCAATGATATCCTTACCTTTGACAAAGGCCGTAAGAAGTGTGAGAACCCCCCATACAACTTCGAAGATCGGTATCAAGATGTTTGGTCTATGATTATCAGCGATAAATTGTCAAATGCTTCAGCAGATTTCAACAAGCTCACCTGACACGTGTCAAAAGAATGTTGGAAGGAATCATAGCTGCACAATACCCAGCCTGGAACACACCCGTAGTATACTGAAGGTCATTTCCACTCATACCCGTATCCTCCTTCATACCGGAGACATATGCATTTTGAAAAGCTTGCAAATCAAGAAACTGACTGTATTAGAGTACTGAGATTCAAATTTTGACGTGCTGCATGATTACTCACCTTGGTAAAGAAAGTCATACAACCAAAGGTTAAAATCATGAAGTCGAGCTTTCGGAGCAACGCTTTCTCGGAACTTGAAGTCCCTTTCTCATACCATCTCCACTTGTCATACCACTTCTCTACAGCCTCTTGTACCTCATAGGTAGATGACATACTAAAACGTGTCAAGCGAATCGTATTGTGAAAAGCAAAGGACTAGATAGGATGACAAAGGTATCGGATACTACTACAAATTGCATATCAGGGGATGAGAATTTGAGGAGGAGCTTATACTTAGAGGTGGACTGATAGTGGACGCTCAGATGGAGCTCAAAGCAATAGACTGGTGAGAACAAATCCCTTATCGTGTTCGTTGTCGTTAGACTCTCGACGGACCAACAAGCAAAAGGATTATTATCAGCGATAGGGTCATGATTGTCTAAAGGCCTATCTTGCAACAATCAATACGCGGTTTACGCAAGTCAGCGAGTATAGTTGCAGAGCAAAGCGGAAGGCATATGATATGAAAATGCCAGACTTCAGTTGTTATCGCTTAGTTCCATTGCGCTAAAATGTGGAGCTCCCGAGAGCACGGTTGGGGTATCACCAGTATCATCCTTCATACAAGACAAACTTCCCTCCAATGCCTGTACATATGCTAAAAGATGAGGCACACAGTCATTGATGCCATCAACATCTTCCGTGCCATAGTAGCAATGCTGATACGGAGATGGATAGCATAATCCGAGTCGGACGATAGGCGCCTTGGCTCTGCTCCGGCAAATAGCTATCGCACTATGGTCTCGCTGCACATATCATGGTGGAGCTCTCAATTATGACTGTCGTTCTGATCAATAGCTAAATTGAATTGTCCACTTTGAACTGCAGAGTGCTGCTTCAGTCTCCAAGTGCCGCATCATAACGAGTAATGTATTGCTTTGTGTATGATCTGAGTGCTATCCTTTACACTCATATTTATTGTCCACAACCATCTGTTTTTGTTCTATCGGAATACCGCAAGCGACCTTCTTCATTCCTGGAGTTAAGACCAAAGCAATTTCGAGAGGCTCTCCCTACAAAGTCTATACTGTTGGCAGGGCATTTGATATAAACCATTGGAATGCAACCTGTCACCCTTGTAAACACCACTGTCAACATGCCTTCCGCCAACAACATGACTACAACTTGTATCCCTAAGTTCACCCCAGCTCAGCCAACGAAGGAAAAGCGTAAGCTATTCTTTACCTGTATCAGAAACGTCGATGTATTAATCACCTCCAGTGGATTATGTTGATCTCGTGAATCTTGATCTTTCGAAATTCGATGATCCAGCCACCAGGAAAGAACTTGCGAAAGAGCTTCTCGATGGAGCTACCAAGCACGGCTTCCTTACACTTTCGAATCATGGTATCACCAGAGAGCTTTCGGAGTCACAAGTCAACCTTGCGCATGCTGTCATGACGTTGCCAGCCGAAGAGAAGGCCCCTTACGAGGCCACCCCTGAGGAAGACGCCAAAGGAAGATATGTAGGGTTCAAGCCTTCGGGACAGCTAGGAATCAAGGGCGGGTTTCACAAGGCTCTCGATCATTACAATATTCTTACCTATGACCCGGAAAACCACCAACATCCAGCTATCCTACAACCACACGTGTCCGAAGTCAACGATCTCATTTCGCTCATCCGTAAAAATCTTCTGAAAAAGCTACTTGTACTTGTCGCCATGATTCTCGAAATTCCTGCTGAAGACATGGAAGCCACTCATACTTTCGGCCGCGAATCCACAGAGTATCTTCGCTACATGATCTATAACCCTCGTACTGAAGATGACAACCAAAAATACAGAGATCTTTACCTCGCTGGTCACACGGACTGGGGATCCTTCACCTTTCTCTTCTCCCAACCGATCTCGGCTCTACAAATTCTCGAGTCTGGTACTAATAATTGGAAGTGGGTACAATATCTCCCAGACTCCATCGTAGTCAACGTGGGTGAAGCGCTTGAGCTCCTAACGGGTGGACTTCTCAAGGCGACTATTCATAGAGTAGTCAAGCCGCCACTCGACCAAGAGCGAGAGAAGCGCATTGGAGTTATCTACTTCGCACGACCGATTGATGATGTGCCTCTGAAGCCCATCGAGTCTCCTCTCCTCAAGCGTCTCGGCATTGACAAGCCATTGGATGACAAAATCTACACCATGGCCGATTATCTTAATGCAAGAAAGCATGGCTACAAGAGGTTGGACTTTGACCATGATCGTCCGAGACTAGATGGATATCATGTCGACCCTTTCCATGGCAAGTACGTTGATCCGGAAGGCTTCGAGTCTGCTAAGGCGTTGGAGGCCATACACACTGTAAAGACTTGAATGATCATCGTGCCTTTGTCTACAACCTTTCATGAAATGAAGATCCAGACTCAATTGTCTTAGCCTCTCTTAGCTCCAAGTTAAATGTACATAAAATGAATAAACTCAATTTCTGCGTTGAAGAAATGATTTATGATGGAACCAAAACCTAAAGCAGTAAATCCATACACTCGTCACAGATGCATCCGATAAGATTGTTAGCAGGCAGAGATCCTGCAAGAAGAATATAATACTACTTACATCGTTGACAGCCTTTCATTTTCATTTCTTTACTTGCTTCTAAATTCGGCCTTTAATGAGAGCGATTGCTTTTTTTGTTGGCCAACTGGTTTGGTCCGATTAGGCGGACGAACGTTCCATCCGTGAGTTGAGCTCCACCTTCCAAGCTCCACCTACGGTATGATAACACAACCACCGATCTCAACGTCAACCCTGCCTCCACCCCAAGCTTCGGTCCTCCACATTTTGCAAATGAAAACGTGAGTAAATTACGAATGATGATACCAAAGTGATAGTACTTACATGTGCGAAAAGCATCTCGTAAGAGTGCTACTATCTTTTATATTCCTGTTTGCACTGCTTCTACTCCTTACTCTTTATACGATTTGAAACTCCTACTTTACGCTGTATCTCATCAGCTTTCAATTTTCAATTATAACCATCCAGGAGAGGCCATTACACTACAAGAGGTCATCATGTCTTTTGGAAAGCTTTACAATTATCCGAAAGCCCCAAGAGCCACTATGTGTCTTTACATTGCCGAATTGAACAAGTGAGTTCGAAGTCTTGCACTGAAACGCAAACAATGAAGATTTATGTCATCTAATAGTCGTTGACGGCAGACTCGATATCGAACATGTAGAGGCATGGCCAATAAAAGTGGATGCCTCTAAAGGCGGGGTTGGCAAAGAATACCTCTCGAAATTCCCAACTGGCAAAGTTCCTGCACTTGAGCGTCCGAATGGATTTCTGCTTTACGAGTGTATTGCCGTTTCTGTATACCGTATGTACCAGCCTATCGAGTTTGGTAAAAGAAGCGAGTGGCAGATATATATGAATATATATAGTGTGGACCAATATATACTGATCATCATTTCTAGTCGCGAAACAAGACAGCAATACTAGCCTTTTAGGAAAAACTTTGGAGGAAGAAGCTACTATTCTGAGGTGAGTGCAGTTGTTCTATTTCCCCTCATTTTTCACATGCCATCAATGACTAATATCTTATTGGGTGCAGATGGGCTTCCTTTGCAAACTCAGAGCTTCTACCACCAATCATGGCATGGATCAACCCAGTCATTGGCAAGGCCCCGAGCTCCCTAGAAATATTGGCTGCTGCAGAGGCTAATTCTGAACCTATGGTGTCTGTGGTTGATCGTGTACTCGCTGATGGCCGTGAATACCTGGTCGGGGAAACACTCACAATTGCAGATCTCTTCGTCGTAGGAGCGTTGGCAAGGGGTTATCAGTTTGTTTTTGCAAAGAGTTGGACAAAAAATCACTCAAAATTACATGATTATTATTGGAAGATCAAGAGCGATGATATATATACTAAGGTGGATGGAAAGCCTTATGTGCTTGAAAATGCTGGGGACAAGGCACCTTATTAGATATACGATTCTTCCTATCGAGATTAGTATCATGTATTCAAACTCAAGAGCGAGTGAAGTTGATAAGTAAAAGGTGGTCATATTTGAATATTACAAGGCCATTGATGCCATTTTGAAGCCGACTTTACGAAAACGTCACTTCCGAATTCCATACTGTGTGATGTTAGATGAGTATGATCGACATATTTCGACAAATTAGAAACAGATTTCTTGGATCAGGTAACAGCCACATCTTTGTCCTGTACCGCTTGTCTTGCTGTGCCAACGCTCTCCTCCAAAACTGCAGCAATCCAGGACCCCACTGGCCACATATCTCTTGCCCTAAAGACATCGACAACCCAAGACAGAAACATGACCTCACTGTTGTCGAGTCCCCCAATAGTTGATGTAGCAACATCTGTGCAAGGTGCAGTACAAGCCAATATAGTATCTAACACAAACTTTGAGGGATTGGAGCGTGCTACACCTTCAGATATCCGTTTGTCAACTTCTTCAGCATTACTCAAGCTGAGACGAACAAGTCGCCAGCCTACAAGACATATCTTGAAAGCTAGTAAAGTGACAAATGGACTCTCAATCGATGGCGAGTGTAGAAGCTTTCGTGGAGACAGTTCTTCAAGTGCCAATTCGAGGTCGTTAAGCTTTAATGTTTAGCAATTGGCTCAATATACGAAGCCCTAACTTACTAATCTGAAAACATCTCGATCTTCATAGATATCGCGCTTGTCCTTGCTTCGCGGAGTTGCTAAATATCCAGCGGCTATATTCATTTCAGTCCCATCATTATTTGTCATATGGATGGGATGATTACTTGCGATAGCCAATGGTAGGTTGCTTTCAACAATCCCACTTACTAGCAGAGAATCAGGATGTGACAGGATAATCGAAGTGTAATACCACATGATCCAGAATGAGTGCCATATCGGTGATTCGTTTTGCGCTGTATTTGGCTCGTTGAAAGGGCGATCAACATGGTTGGAAACTAGACTTCTATTTCGCGGTACTAGCTCGGCAATTTCTTTCAATGCTTGAGATATTTGTGCTTGTTGATTGTCTGTAAGTAAGGATAGGTTCCGGCGTTGACTCTTTGGTCTTTCAAGTAGACAACTCGCATGAGTAAGTTCTCTTGCCATCATTTGCAGTTGAATGACCAATATCACGGCAGCAAATGGTGATGCCCACAAGATCTTTAGTCTGCGAGGTCGTCTCCTTTTTCGATCAGAATGCAACAGCTCTTGTGTGAAGTTATAGAGAGAGCCTTGACTCAACCTGATTGAGATATGTTAATTTCAACGATTCCGAGAAGGAGAAATCAACATACGTGGTCTCGACCTCATAAACATTATCTTCAGCTTCGTTGAAATTGCTGAACTGTTGCTTTTTACAACTTGCCCAATCATACATGGTCTTGGCAAGCCACAAATCTTCACAGCAGGGAAGGTCGTATTTGATTTCGAGTGACGAGATGATTGGCCTTACATTGCACATAACTGCAAGTTGTGAGTCCAGAAAGTAAAGGCAATAAATACTTCTTTAAATTTGTCAGTTTTATGGCCAGTTTTTATGTCTTTTAGAGATTAGGTACTGACCGTTTTCTGCCCTCTACATTTATGAATTCTTCCCAATCGCGACGCAAAGACTCAAAGTCATCAGAAACATTAAGGTCTGTGTCTGCCTCTTCAACCTCTGACTCAACATCAGAGCCTTGAGAGTCGCGGTTTGATCTCCCATCGTGAGACATTTGAAACATTCGTATAGCATCAACAAGGTCCCGATGAACTCCCTGTGTTTTTAAAAAGAGCTCATCATCACCACCGTACATTCCAAAGAACTCAAGGAGTAAAAATGTTTGAAGTACCCAAATTTCTTGATAACGTGAGCGATCTTGCCCTACCTAGAGACTGATCAGAAAACTCGTTAGAGATGACAAATGCTATGAACTTACGTATTTATACGCCAAGTTCAATGCTGATTCGAAGAGGGCTTTTCTGGATATTTCATTATAACCAGATGTACAACATAGAGATCCTATGCAGATTACTGCTCGGGACAGAGGTGCAGGTACTCTGATAACGTCAAAGCTTGCTTCATGTAGAACAGGGAAATCGCCATGGAATTTAGCAAAGAACGATTCGATACAAGATTGATCTCTATACGTTATTAGTGCCATTTGCTATGGAATATGTGCCCCATCGACTTACGATGATGAAACATAGGCATCCTGCTCAGAGATCACATTTCCTACGGAAGGAGTATTTTCCTGATCATCTAGTGACCGTTTTCAGATTACTGAGAAGCAGCACTTACAGTTGTTACCAATGGAACGCTTGGCAGGGGAGGCAGTACCATCAGACTTTGAAGCCAATCGGTTGATGACTCCATAGAAGGCAGTGGATGTTGGACTTGAGAGTGAAGATTCTGTGTAGTCCTCGAAGGTGATTCATGACAGTTCTCTACGTGTCTCTTTCTCAAATCGCTGTATATGTAAGACGTTTGTTCATCTGATGATCCAATCTATGCTCTCACCTTCGGGCAAATCGCGCGTTGCACAACCCACAGGCATGATTTCGAGCAACATGGCCTTTATGATGCGTCTTTGACATTGCGTCAATTTAAACAGTGTGTCTTTCGGAGCTGATGACTCTGCTTACCTGGTCATGCCTCTTCAAATTTTCCTACTTAAGATGTCAATACTGGATCAGGTTGTGGGTAGTTCCACAAACATGTCTTGTAAAGGCTTTGGTGCAGCTAGCACATTTGAAGGGTCTTGCAGCTGATGTGCTGGATGACATGGCGACTGGAGAGGTTATGTTGTTCGATTCATGGAGTAAAGTTGAAAGATTTGCCAAGGGTGGGGTATGTTTGGTATTATGAAGCTTAAGCTGTTACGACAAAGCGCACTTAATCACAATACAATATGAAAGGGCATATAATACGGTTCGAACTTCAGAAAATTCGTGAGATTCACACCAGAGAACTGTAACTTAGTCTTTGTTTAGCTAATCTAGGAGAATCATAGTTTAAACCTCGATTTTGGAATACAAAATGTACATCGAACTGCACTTTTGCTGCATCATCGTGTCGTACTGCCTGAGAATGCTCTATGGATCAGGCACGACAGGAACATCAAAACCGCAACTTCAAATGTATATAATTTTACAGCGCGAACTAATGATTGAGAATTGAAAGTACATCACCGTTGGATTTTGCAGCTAGGATGAGTTCTCAATTTCGTGTTCGGTGAGAAGCAATGGCCTGTTGAAGGGCCAACTCCCAACTCAAATCTGCGTTGCGCAATAGCTAGTGTATCATTGCTCGTCGACATCCTCCTTCTCTTCAACAAGCCCCCAGTCTTTTTCAATTCCCTGAACACGTCTATTACACTCACTCCAAGACTCGGGTGCTTCATCAGGATTAAAGTGAACCACAATACTCTCCCATCTCCCATCATCGCCACGATCACCCTCGTTACCCGGTATCTTGACGCCAGCTTTCCGAATTGAATATCCCGGCCCCTTGAAGGTTTCTTCGAGTTGTTGTATAGCTATAGTAAGTCCTATAAGCGAGGGGAAAACCTGTGGTAATCGTGAGATGCAGTCATGAATGATGAGTTTGAGGGTGCCCACAAATTCACGCGCTGGACAATCACCCTCCTCATAGCCGTCCTTGAGGAATGAGAGGCGCAATCGATAGGGTTTGGGGGCTATTGATGTGGGTGGTACCCAAAGTTGATGCAGTTTATTCTTCTGATGAGTCTTAATGTCTTGCATGGTGTGTTCCTTGTACGAATCTCTATCGTGGATATTTCTGTATAACAAAGACTTAGAAAAAGAGAGATTTCGAAGATGGCAAGCAACTCAAAATAGGGTGCGACAAACACATATTTTATAAAATCTGTGCCACGGCATTATAGGCAATTATCATCTGTTTTTGCAGTTTTTGTTAATCTTGCAATGCGCTCCTTGTGTGCGCTGCTGCAATGTGGAGTGACTTTGTGAAGTAGCATACTCCACATGATCGTGGCGGCTGCCGCATTCCCTCCCTCAGCTTACAGTAGCAGCATCCTGATTCTTCCCGCAGTCACTCGATGTGGCTCTCTGGTCAAATTATTGGAGACTAGCAGACCCTTCTGTCAACATATTCTTAGTTATGACTTGATGTTATGGTTATACTAGTGATTCTACATACTATAGATGTGTACAGGAACGCCTAGCTCCAACTCTCAAGTTTTAAAATCTAGTGTTTCTCTCAGCTTCTCGCTGGATCTTGAACTTGTAATGAACCCTATTCTTAAAGAATATTAGAGATAATTGATGTTGGAAATCTTGGACATCAGCTGTTCGGGGGCGTACCACCGGGCCAGACAGACGCTGACTACGAGAATCGACGATGCGCCTGCACGTGAACGACAACATATTATGCTTTCTCCCTGCACAATGCTACTGAGGCAACTGGCAGTCGCTAAAGATACCCCTGAAGTCTCTTAATGTAAATACATGAAGACCTAGCGGCATCTCATAGTCTGTATAGCCACCTGCGAAGTCAGTCAGCTGTATAGTATCGATGCGTCATACTCGATTCATTGAAATGAATAGTGTTTATCAAGAGTATCATAGTTCCATTACTACTAGGCGGGATTGATAAATGAACATCAGGTTGCCTGAGTTGTGATAATACTTTGAGTACGCACTCTACACTTATTACTTCGCTACTCGTCGCTTTTCATACCGCTTGTAGGCGATTGAGTATGGCTGAAAAGTTGTGCACGTTGAAGAGAGGACCGGCGCTGGAGTAGAGTCACGTTTCCAAGAACGAAGTTGATGGTGCAAAGTTGTAACTTGAATTGATGAGGATCTGGCTAAGAGGATCCCAACCGTAGGAGCTCTACTTATACTGCTTGATAGGCTCCTTCTTCATCTCTGAATGCCGACTGTAACTGCTATTGCTATTGTGGCCAGTTCTTCCGTAATCTGCCGCTGCCTTGGTTCTAAGGCCGAAAATGTCCATGTTGTATGCGAATTGAGCGATCGCTACCGAGTCATTATAATAGATCCAAGGATCATTCAAGATACGCTTGTACCTAGCCCACGCACACCTTAATTTAAAGACGGCACTAAATCTTTTGTATCGAAGATCTAGTAGGTAAAAGCCGGAGTGATGAGTCGGTAAGACAGCTTCATAACATAGCCCATCATAATTTGTACAATACATATGGAGTTAGAAAAGTAAAATAACATGGCTCCTTTCAGCCGTCCCCTGCTATTCTGAGAACGCCTTGCGCCACTGATAATCACTCCTAAATCAATATATAACTCAAAACTTTCCTTCAGTCGTTGGAACTCCACCCAAATTCGTAGTATGTCCTCCACTAACGGACAAAGTTCGGTTTAAGATGTCTCCACAGTGGAACTTTCACTACGTAAAACCTCGATAACCAACGTGATTTCCCTCACCGAGTCACCGCCTTGATACATAAGCACAGCCCAGATGTTGGGGAAGATCAGCAAAATATAACCTAAAGCATTAAGGTTGTATCTGCATATCCGTGATGTTATTGTGGAGAGGGATTTACGTTGTAGTAGATGAAATCATATTTGCGTGATCACACACACCACAATTCAGGATCAAGTGTCTTCTTTCATTTGTTAACAGAGCTGACTGTTCCCTGAAGAAATCAGACTTGGGCCGAAGGACGGTCTTTTTTCTAGCCAGGAGTACAGTCTGACTTATCAAGAACAATAGTCTTAGATTTAGGTTCTCCTACTTTTGATTTTGGCTTCATAAAGAAGGATTTTGTGTAAATCTATCATCGAAGACTCTATGAGTAGAACCGAGTGCGAATCGAAAAATGGACAATCAATATAAATAATAAAGAATGGCATCTTATCAGTATGAGAATGGAATTCTTATTTATTTCCAGTGGCGTAAGTCATGATATATTTGATAGTATTAGCTAACGTTAAGAAAAAATCCCCAAAGTGTTTGAGGCTGATTTTGAGACGAAGCAAATAATGAAAATCTACATTACGACTTCACATCGTGGCATCCTGTTGTCGCCAAGAAATATGGAGAAAAGGTCAGCCCCCAATATTATGTATGTCAAATCTTCAGACAGGAGTGGCTTCGAGATAGAGTGGGCAGAATCCGCAGGCAATGGGTTACACGTAAGCCGTACGAGCTGGGAAATTTCGTCAACACAAAGAAATAGGGAGAAAGTATTGATCTACGGAGCTATGCATGTCAAATCTTAAGACATAAGTTTTGACTGCGTAGGACAGGCAGAATCAATCTACAGGCGACGACGTATAGAGGCTACTCAAAATCTATAAAGTCGACAACATTCACCTCTCTAGACCAGACATCCATCAACACATCAGTATCCTTACCAACGCGGACAACCCGAATCTCCTAGAACATTGACCTTTTTGTTACCTCAATTTATACTTGAAACCTCATCATGATTTCCAGAGCGATGACAATGGCCCTCAGCCTCTTTCTTGCTCTCCTGAGCCCAGTCCTCTCAAGCCCAGTTCTTTCAAGCCCAGCATCAGCTAAAATACTTCCCCGTTTCTCTCAAGGATGTACATACGAGAATAAGTAAGGATATTCAGGATAAAAAGACTTTTTGATCATGCCTCAGCTAGAATATTTTCTTCTTAAGACAAAACTGATTCCCAATGTAATAGTGCGGCCTCCTCCTACTACACCATCAGCCTAGATGGCTGGGGAAACGAAGATTTTGCCTCTGGTAATGGATGTGGCAGCGCCATCCTCGACAATCTCCGCGGTTCCTGCTCATCAGATATCCAGGACTGGGGATGCACTAAGGTATGGCTTACTTTCCTACTGACCCATCAATCTGTTTCATGCTCCTAGAACCTCAGGCCATATTCTTCAAAGAATGATATATAGCTCTCAACTCTTGGCAGTTTCTATAGAAAGAAATATTAACACGTCTACAGGTCCATGACGCGCCACATGATAGTTTTATTACCTTCACTATCCCGGCTTTCGAAAGAGAACCAGCTCCAGGCTGCATTGTTACAGCTGTTAAGAAGGCTAGCCAGGACCGAAACGTGGATCTGGGTTCTTGCACATGCAATCAGGGAACAAGTGGTTGTTAAGCTCACGTCTCCCTGGCTTATGCGGTAACCGGGATCTTCATAGGAGAAAAGAGCAGAAGGAGGAGACTTTAAGAAGGCTAATAAGCAGATTCAACATCTGTAAAGAGCGACCTGAGCAGAGAGGATATATTTCATAGTTTGAACAAATTGATTCAGCGACACATGTGTCCAATGCCTTCAGTCAATCTTTCGTGTATAAATAGCGTAACACATTGGACTCGATTGGTAATCGGTTATTGCGATAGTTTGTACTCAGAGATCCAATTTTCTCTTGCCTACGGATTTAACTCCCGTTGTCACCAGTGTGGGCAAACTTCACGAAGACCCTACAATGCTTCTCTGGGCTTCTCTACTCACTATTGTTCATGATTATGCGTGGTGACATAACCTGTGAAAATCGTGTTCCGTAAAACTTTCATGTGGACAAGTCATGGAAGCGTTGTAGAAGAGAGAATCACAAGAAAGTCATTCCATGGATATCAGTAACTCGGTGGAAAGGGTTTGTGGGGACTTTTCAGGGCAAGTTTGTCTCATAGGCAAGCTTTGCAATATTAGCTAATAAGTAAGGTATTGGAAAATCTCTGGGACACTATACTAGGCCAATTTTAGCAGTAGAGGTAGCAAAAAGTTAAGATTTATTCAGTCTCTCATCCTTATCACGTACGTCTGCTCCGGAGGACAAATGCGATTTGCAATTTGGTAGGTTGTTCTCTTATATATTTGTTGTTTCAAGCAACGTACCATTCTACGTAATAACCACTATTCCTCATAATCTCTGACCATTGATGATTGAATCAAGCACCGTTGCTGTGCTTGCTAAAGCTTCGTCCATATGTCGATATCCAACTAGCTGAACACAGATTGGCATGTCTTTGTAAAGTTCGGGTCCCGTGTCTATATAAGGATATAATGTCAATTATCATACTTGGCTAAATATGAAAGTGTGGAGATCTAGTCATGCATACAGAGATTGTAAAGCCTGGAATCTTCAGGGCCATATTTTGCGTTGGTTGGATCATCTGCCAAATCAGATTCCCGCACCTTATCGACTGGAAACACAATTGCTGGGTAGTCGAGGTAGTTCCACAAACCGGTGTAAGTTATTCTGTCCCATGTATCCAAAGGAACAGCCGTATGTGGAGCTGGTGGCATCAAAATTGCATCGATTCTGTTGTCGCGGAAAAGCTGAAGATAGGATTTCGCTGCCTCTGCCCGGCGGACGTTGAGGTCAAAGAAGCCTTGAAGCGTTGTTCCCTGCACAGATAGGAGATCGAGTTTTTGGAGAGATGGTACCAATGGCTCGCCTGTTCGTGCGAATAGTTCGTAATAATTCTTGGGAGGGGCTTATGTCAGAATCCTGGGGAGAAAAAAGTTGGACTTATTGACCTACATCACTTCCTAACCATGTAAAGTACTGGACGAGGTCCCGGTAGTGATCTCTCACATTAGGTAACCTAAGAGCCACAATTTCAATGTCACTGTCTTCTTGGAGAAGATTAGCCGCTTTTTGTAGGCCACGTCGAACGGGAGGTGATGGCGTATAGATGCCATCATCCTCGACCAGACCAATTCTGAGCTTTTCTTTTACTGCTAGATTTCTCCACGGCAAAGAGACCACAGTGCTGTCGTAACACCAGGTCTCTGCTTGCATTATTGATTTTAAGAAGAGAGAGCAATCCCGAAGGGAGGTTGCCATAGGCCCTGCTGTTGAACGCACCCCATCCGTTCCCGGTGCAGTAAGATCTCGTACACCACCATGAGGAACCAGTCCCACACTTGGTCTGAATCCGTAGATGCCGTTACAGACTGAGGGAACACGAATGCTTCCGCCTATGTCAGTACCAACCCCAAGCACACTCCCTCGAAGAGCAAGAAGTGCGCCCTCACCACCTGTACTTCCACCAGCTGTCAAGGAGATGTTGTGAGGATTCAAGGTTCTACCGAAAACATTGTTGTCGCTATCACCGGTCATGATGCTTTGAGGGAGGTTGGTCTTGCAGTAAAGAACAGCGCCCAAGTCAAGTAGCATGGCAGCAACCGCACTGTTTTCCTCTGCTGCCTCGTTTACAAAGCACGCCAACCCTGTTGAAGTATCGTGACCCATGACCTGGAAGCTATCCTTGAGTGAAACGGGCAACCCATGAAGAGGCCGGAGGGTCTTAGTGGGATTTGCTTTTCGTTCTCGGTCTAATTGACGGGCTCGCTCAATCGCCTCATCGAAAAAGATCTCCGTCAAACAGTTGCACTGCCACAACAGTCAGTATCAATTTACAATAAGATGAAGAGATGTGACTTGAGTTGACAGACTAATTGTTGAGCGATGGCTGCCCTCTTGCAAAAAGCGACGGTAATTTGTTCAGCGGACCAAATTCCAGCCTTGAGCTGTTCTAGAAGAGCCGTCGCGTCATAATCCGACGTGATCCTGCATTCGACATCGTTCAGAATCCCGCAAGTAACTGGCACGTCCAAAAAACTCGAGGCACTGTCATATTTCCCCAATGGAAGTAGCCACTCCTTTGGGATTTTATTCTGCCGCTGTAGCCTTTTGTCAACGGCAATACTCTGATAATCTTTGGCTGACTCCGGCATAATAATGACTCTAGAATTAATTGTTCTGAATTAAAAAAAATAAAAAGAATATGAGCCCCTCCGCTACATGAAGGTTCCATTGGGCCATATTTATATCCTTGGGCCTTGAAGCTGACTTGGGTACGATTAGAATGGTATAAGGCCAACAAGGCAGGAACCACATTGAATGGCGAGCATTTAGTTGAGAATTTGCGGCTTTCTCAGCTCTTTGGTAAGCGAAGATCTGGTACCTGCACAAACCCTCCGGTCATCCTTCCGGTTTATCATAGTCAACCTGGAAACCTCTTATGCCAATCTCTATTAGAATCGAGACTAGAGCATAGTTCCACTTCATTACCTGGATGTCCAAAGAGCCTCCGGCCATCCTTCCGGTTTATCGCAGTCGAGCGGAAAGGCCCTTGTGTAGTATGTCCTCATCGGAATTGGGACTACAGCATCTTGGCGCATGGTTGCACTCCACACGGCTAGATGACCTCAAGTTCGTCATTCAACATCCACCAGTGACACCGCATACGAGAAAAAGAGCCTAACCCGAGGACTTCCATCATCTGCAACATATCCATATGCGTACCTCTACCACGCCTTTGTTTTGCTTCTCTATATTTTGCCCAACCCGATAATTTGTCAGGGTTCTGCACCTCCTTGAAAGGACTGAATGGCATCCTCCGCTGCCCAGTTCCAAAGGCCCAAGCCTGCATGCGACAGATGCTACGAACTCAAGGAGCGATGCGAGCGTCTGTTAACTACTGCGGCCTGTGCTAGGTGTGACAGACTGGGTCAGGAGTGCTCGACCATCCGGCCAGTGCGACCACCAGGTCGAAGACCTCATAGCCAGAGAGCAGCATTAAAAGTCGCACCAAGTAAACAAAGCACAGTCGCAAATTTTCCGCAAGATCGTAGGACTGGCACGCGATCCTGGGATTTTCCTGATCTTCTCCCGGATGAGAGAGAGCTGTTGATGTTTTTCTTGAGCCAGCCAGACACTTTGGAGTGCTGTGTAGTAAGCCCCAGCTTCAACGACGCCGAACAGAGGTCATTTACAGCCCCACTACCAGCGGCTTTACCTCTACTCAAAGATGCCTATCTGGCATGTGCCGGTGCACTGAAGTCGCTCTACAACGGTGATAGATCGGAAATGCATTCAAATGCAAACCTCTGCTACGCATCATCCGCTATGAGAACATTACGCTCACTTCCTGTTGCCAATTCTAGGGATGCTGCCGTATGTCTCACACTGGGCTTTTCTTTGGCCCTATTCGTGTACTCAGCAATCGGTGTGGGTGTCTCTGATATCTGTCATTGCTCTCTTAGCAGAGCAAGGCCCTTCATCGAGACAGCGAGGTTAGATCCAGAAATCGAGCCACTGTTGAGCTTTCTTTTGTTGTTGGAGACAATGGACTGCTTCGTTAATCGCCGAAAGCCCACCCTTAGAATTCAGATACGGACATTTGAGACTGTAGACCGCCACCTGGGACTCTGCTTGCCTTTGTTACCATACTATTATGATCTCTGCGTGATAAATCACTCACTGGCTAATACCACAGACGCAAGGCTTATGCTTTGCCTTCAACAGCAGTTGGACCGTATCCAGGCCGCCGTGGACATTTGGCAACCAGCTCAGCCGGATGATTTCATCAAACGATTCGAATCGATAGAAGTTGTTCATCTCCTCACGCAAGCCAAGGTATATCGACTGGCAGCGCTACTACTAAGCCACCGGTTGCGATATGTGTTTGGTCAGGAAGACAACCAGGCGGACTTCTGGTCAAAAGAGATCATGAGGGAGCTCGAGCTTGCAAATCGGATAACGAAACGACTACCCCGCTGCGTGACACTTCCATTTATAATTGCTGCTGTCGAAATTCGAGGATCCGACGCACGTATGAAAACTTTCCAAAACGTAGCTGTGTATGTGGACCAATTCACTCCGGTTGTGCAAAAGGCAACGAGGTCTTTTTTGATAAGAGTTTGGAAGGAGCGTGACGAAGGAATGGCATGCTCTTGGTTCAGTTTGGTTCACAAGCCATGTGTTGTTTTAGACTCCTTAGATACAGCTTTCCTTGTTTGACCTGCAAATATTCGGAATCCTTTTACTTTCCCTCTTCAATGTTAAAAATGTTCAAACTGGAGATACAGGCTCGATTGGACCATTTTCCAGTATTTAATTACGTCCATATGCACAACCAAACCTCCTAGATTGCTTGTACGCCAAGTCAACGGCCGGCCACTCTGTTGTCCAAGTATTCTTTGCAACTGTAGCCTATCTCCATTATTATCTATGATTAGGCGAATAGCACGGAATATGTTCTTAGGTACAGCCTTGAATCTCATCATCTATTGTCAAACGAAAGTTTTCTAAGGACCATCTCTTTGTGGATCTATCGAAGTCCCTGCTATTGTAGATCTGATGTTCTACTTGCAGAGATAAGCTTCAGGATCAATACTGACATAAGATAAGTTGAGTTCTCTACTGACTTGACTTAATTGAGATCAGACTTGTGTTCTGCTAGGTCAAAACAACATCTCCATAGAAAAACTAGAGGACCAATTAGTTCTTTCAATCTGTTGAATGTCGATGTACCGTACTGCAATACAGTCTCTTCGGCATTCATAGCGGAAGCAAGTGCATAGACTTTGATAGCTTTATCCATGCCTATATATACTTCATTAAGGATTAGCAATCCGATATCGCCTTTCAAGGAGTATTTGACGTTAAATGTCCCACAATTAAATAGGTGTTGAATTCAATCATGATAAAATATTCTGGACGTTTTGCTTTTGAGGTGATCTCCTTCAATGCCTTTCCTCCCTCATTTGCAGATAAATATTTCTCTTGAAGTCGGCATAGTGTCACTGTACACCAGAACAACACCGAGCCGTACATTGAACCGGGAGAGTGATGGCTTATAGCAGCAGCGTTGTCATATTCCGTGAAGTGCACCTTGATTCGGGAGCGGAACGTGTACATGCACTGAGACCAGAGAGGGTCACTACCAAATTATTAATTATTAAACTATTTGTCTAACCTGCTCCCTTCGCCTCATCCTTTCAAGTCTTGCTTTACGAATGCTTAATATCGAAGCAGATTTAGATTCTACAGAGGCAACGTGAGCGTTATCAACATCAGATGAGCTTGAAGTGGCTAGTGCCAATGATACAGAAGCAGAATCATCAATCGTAGAGCCGTTAGCAAGATCAAAGCTGCGTTCAACCGAGCGGGATGTTACACCGCACCCTCCAAAAACACCAATGCTTGGTAAAAACACTGGCGAGGTTATCTGGAAGGTACTTGCCGACGCCCAAGCTGTTATCGTTGTCCTCGTTTTCATAGCGGATTTTGCAAGGCGAGTGCTCCCATGCATTATTTTCCTCTCCAAAATCACCGACTGTGATGACTGGGAGACTGAACAGACATGAAGGATATGGGTCGTAGTTGGTAGGATCTTCACCAAGAGTTGGTTCTCCATCATATGCGTTCTGGGCTTTTTGGCAGGCAACAGCGTTGTTAATAATATCTGTCGGATCAAGACCTTTATCAGTGAAGCCATCAGTAACATCGTTGGGCATACGCGTCGTAAAATCGCTGAGATCAGAGAGGACAGTCGAAGCGATAGATCCTGCACCAGGGTATTCCATGCCATAGCACGTATCATCCTGCCAGACAGAAGCACTGAACTGGCAGGTATCTTCGTCATGAGCACCAACTAGCACGTAAAAATTGGCGGACTTAAGTGCACAGCCAATTAATGCATGCATCAACACTTTTCGTCAAGGAGTCTTTTGTTATTTTGAAGTACGTATCCGCACTGAGTGAGTAGGCACCGCCAGAGAAGAAGCGAGCAATATCACTGCTCTGATCGTCGTTTTCGTAGGCCCAATCTGGAAATGCGCTTAGATCGCCCGTAGTCCAGATAGCATGAGCTACTGCAGCTGGCCCAATAGAATATTGTGATAGACAGGCATCCAGTCGGTCATCTAGAATGACTCTCATATCGTCTTCCTTTTCTGATACAATGTCATCTGGGGCTGTTCCAATAACTGCTGATAGTGCTCCAGCAACACCAACAACGCCGCCAACCTCTGCAGCTTCTGAATATAACCCAAGAGCTGGACTAACTGCCCCAAAAGCAGTGCCAATAGCACCGAATATAGTAGCTATCTCTGCTTCATCACCAAGCGGCTCTAACAAAGCTTCCCCAAAGGTCGAAACTATACCATCAATAGTCAAGGAAGCTATCAGGGTGTCAACCGTAAGCATAGTCTCCCACTCTTTTAGCTGAGACTGAAGGTTCGGAAATGCTCTCAGGATATAATAGTGCTCAGGCGTATCAAACGATGAGCATGCTTTGGATGTACCGCAACCCGATGAAGCAGTGAAGTCGGCACAAGTTCCTGTATAGCTGCCATCGGTGACTTCATTGATGTAACTCCAGAAGTAAGAATCGAGATCTTTGCTGAATTAGACCAGGCCACAATAGAATAATAGATAGAACTTACTTGCATAGCTGCCCGTGTCTTTGTACACTTTTTCCAGCACAGCTTCAAGGTAAGGCCCATCATTACGTCCCTCCCAGATCTCAGCGGCTATGTATTTAGTGTCATTGGCATATTCGCAGGTAGCTTCGGTAGTGATGCCGTAGAATGCAAGTCTTTGGGAGACTGGATCGTCATTTCCAGTGCATTGATATGAATCCAAGATATCTGTGCCTAGGGGTAGTACCTGGCAACTCATGTTGTAGATGGCATCTGGACATCCACTTGAAATGTATTGACCATTTGAAGTCGCCATGACGGTATCTCCTGCTGAGTTCACAAGCTCGAGACGAGCTCCTCCAGCAACCGCACCAGTAGAAGACCCATAGTTTACCCCTGTTGCAAGCTCCACAATATCGAGCTCTTTTGTTAGAATCAGTACGATATCGTCAGTGACATCAAGGAGGATTTTAACTCTGAGTCTCCAACCTGAAGTATCCTCTAGCATCACAATAGCTTAGTTCAGCGTGTCAGTTCCAGTATCAACTCCATCTGGCTTTTCATAGAACTCTGGGCCAGCGTCTTCATTAGCGCAGCTAGCATCTTGAAGAATTATCTTGTACCACAAGACTCCAATTGGATCAGTTGACGTCGGTGGCATGTCTGTAGCAGTACCGCCAGCTTTCCATGTTATAATGAAAGAAGCGATAACATCTCGCCAGCAGTATGCGACCATTCATCGTTGTTCATATATGCGGCCGGCTGAGAATCGGCATTTTGTTCTGGCCAGACATTACCAATATAATGAGACTCTGGGCCATCATTCCAAGCGATAAGTTGAAGAAATTCGGGCTGGGTAGACATCGACAGAATATCTTCCATACGAACGGGAAGATTAAGATCTCCCGCACGATAAACGTTCGTACCATACTAGTTTCGTTAGTCCTTTCTTCTCTCCAGTTATATGTTATGTTAGTGAAAGACTTACCGAGTTCTTATATTGAAGTGTGCTCGAGACTGCACTAGATCATTAACGTCGTATGTTTGCAAGGGCATTATATTACTTACCCATCATATATCCTTTATTATTTGTTTGTGCAGCAGCAAGAACAGTGACATCAAGGGAGACGTCACCAGCATAAAGACCACCATACCCGGCGCGTTTAGGCCAGGAAGACTCCCAACTGAAAAGCCCATCAATCATGTCACCCCAATAGGAGTACCACTAAGTAGCGATTAGCATTTTCTTTACACAAATGAAACAACAAAGCCGTACAGCGTCGGCACCTTCATAGTAGCCCGAGGTCTCATCAAAGTCGGGAATAAAGTACATCTGGTTTGCCAGAGTTTCCTTCCAATCTAGAAAATTAGTATCAAATTCGAGCTCGAAGCATAAAAACACTTACCAATCCATGTATCATTCTCAAACCCTCCGGATGAGAAGGTCGAAATCAGTGGAAATCCATTCGGTCCCAAATAGTACGCAGAGCTACCTAAGTAACTAGCAAAGATGTCGTAGTAATCTGTAGGCTATCAAGGAGCATAGTCAGTTGATGCTGAATATATCTACCGAGGAAGACTTACACCATTGCACGAAGTGCTCCCAGAATAACAGGCCGCACCAGAGGCATACACATCCATACTGATATATAACTGGAAACCGACATATGCTGAATACCCAAACAAATACCCAAGTGTGATGGCAACAAACTCCTGTGTAGCATCACCAATGTTGAGGGCAAAGCCATCTATTCTGTATCAATATTAGCACTTTTCCTTCTATGTAGTCTGAGATAATACCCAATCTGCATCGCATCATCGATATCCTGATGAGCGTGGGCTTCAGTGACGTTTCCAACCTATGTTCAATTCGTGTTAGATTCTCTTCAGACGTTGAGCAAAATATGTACCATGTAGTGTGCAAACACAGCCTTTGAATGGACTTTATTGACAAATGCCAAAGCAAGTATCATGCCCATAATAGGAAACCTCATTGTCTAATAACACTTGATTAAGACGAGGAATGACGAGGAATTGGTGATTGCTTGCCTCTTGGTTGTACCAGAAGTAGAGATGATGATAGGATAGATACAAACTGGTCGGCTTCAACCTTTTATATCTTTCCATCGGTATCTCTGGCTGCAAATCCGAACACTTGAAATCTGTCTTTTGGTACAACGTGATCATACAAACATGGTCCTGTCGTACCATTCTGCAAAAATTATGGATACTTGCTTGATATTCTTGTCTTCGTTCAAAGCTACTCTGTAGGTTTCAAGATACTTCTCATCCAAACAACGGAGGAAACTCGAATTGGCTCAGTGAGATCCATATTTTCAACTATTTTCAAGTCTTTGCCATGATAAGCACTCTGCAGACTTCTCACATCCTAGCCATGAGGCTTTTTATTGTCTCAACAACATTCATACCTATTCTGACTTGGCACGCGGCATTGCAGAGACTTTTCTGAACAAGCCACTTGCCATCTCAAATCACTCAAAATGCCCACTTATGGACTCACTAGTTCATTGTTACCATCTTGCTAACATCACTACTGAAAGAGTGGATGTTATAAGAATATGCGAAGTACGCGAAATCCAGACATTCAGTTGATGGTCCAGCTGTTAGTTCTCAGAAAGACAGCGTCAGAACAATATATTATGGAAATTCCAAGTATTTGCGGTATTTCTTCAGGCCGTCAAAGGGATCGGAACAGTAAGTGATAGTCCTCGGCAGCTACAGGACCATATTATCTTGGATTATTTGCGCTATTAGTTAGAAGTTCTTTTGTAGAGTGAAAACCAAGCAAATAGTCACGGGAAGATGTGGAGAAAGAGTGTTAAATGTAGGTTAAGCCTTAGATAAGCTTGTTGCCAAGCATATCAACATTTGGTAATCTCCGTACGTATGGAGCCTCAACATGAATTTCCATGGGCGATGAGCACGGACGGTGCAAATTTGGCTCGGCACGTTCTATATTTAACCGTATCTGGAGTACTCGTTAAGCCACAAGTGCACCGACATGTTGGTATTTAAGACATTTGAGCTGTGTCTCTCACTCATGCAACTCTAGTTTTCTCAGGACCCTGCTGATGCGGATGTTTCCGTCGCCCGGGCCGTAAGCGTGGACCCCTTCTTGTTTTTCTCCGGTAGGAAAAAATTTCAAAATCCCCGATATCAAACGTGTTCGCATATTCTTAACGTTTGTAGCGAGTTGAACGCTCATTGCCAATGCTTTAAGCCACCGCCGGAACCTATGATAAAGTGATCTTTCCGAGGTCTTCGGTAATGTGATACATGTACCAAGAGACAAGACTATGATCCATGCTATTTACTAGTTTAATGAGTATCATGAACCCTTCAGGTATCGCAACTTTCGCACCAAGACGAGTGGCGATGTGATACTTTAGTGCGGAAACACCACCTTCTGTACTCTTGTCTCTCTTATTCCCGTTATCCTTACAGCTCAACCACGTAATTCGCTTATACTTACCTGACTAATTCTGGTAAGTTAAGATATAAACTCTTAAAACTTCCTCTAAGTACAACTGTTCTCATACACGCTCAACTTCATCAAACTTGTACCACTTTGTTTAAACTTGGCAAGATGTGGAGCTATTTCAATGTTAGGGTAGTGGTCATTTCACTGATGCTGTTGGCGAGGAAATGTATGTTGTTCAATCTAATGCAGGATCTTACAGTACTGATCTAGGTTACCTATCATAGCAACAGCCATAGAATGTTCTGATGAAGTTCCGTATTACATCACATCTCAAGGCGAAGCTGATCAGCTCTATCAAAGTAATTGTACTACCTACACTGGCAGTATCATCATTGCCACCAACTCGTCGACGAGCATATCACTTTACGGTGTTGAGGACATAGATGGCCCATTAGAAATTAGAGATTCTTCTTCCCTTACGAACTTTACAGCTCCTTCTTTAACCACCGTCTTTGGAAACTTCACTTTGAACAATCTTCAAATGCTGTCAGAAGTTAGTGTTCCACTCCTGAAGAACGCAAAGGGCCTAGTCCTCTGTAACCTACCCTTGCTGGAAATCTTTACGCTTCCAGATGGTTTCGGTCACCCTGAAGGCGATGACAATCTTTACATAGATGTCTCATACACATCCCTTCAACAAATTGGAGGACTCAACCCATCAAGTGCAAAGGGAATCAGATATGTCGGAAACTCCGAGATGAAGACATTGAACTTTGGCGCCGTTACTCTTATTGAGGAGCTAGAGATAGCTATGAATGGCGACCTTACAGCTCTCAATCTGAGCTCTCTGGAAACCGTTTTCGATATGTCGTTGCAAGACGTCAACACTGTGGACTTCTCGTCGCTTACGCATGTGTATGGCGACATTTCGTTGCGAAACAACTCGTTTAGAGAATTCAATTGTCCGATACTGAAAGATTGCAATGGACTGACAATCGTAGACAATCCAAATCTGGCAGTTGTTGAATTCTCTGCGCTGGATCAGACGTATCGTGATTTGTTGGTTAAGGATAATACGGATTTACATATCCTTCAAGGATTCGGTGCCTTGACCACTGTAACTGGGGATGTTATCATTGCAGGTGATCTTTCAAGGTATACTCATCCCTCAATCACTGGCACCGCAGAGACTAAACTATACAGCGTTGATCTTCCAAGACTATCGTCGGTGGGTCTTGACTTCTATATCTCTTCATCACATAGCGGCTTCGACTGCAGTAAATTCGACCGCACGAGCAAAATTCCAGGGCGCATCTCCGGAACTTATTCATGTCGCGCCTCTACGTCACCTGCGGGAAAAGATACAGCTATACACTGGCACAAACGGAAACTGTCCACAGGGGCTAGGGTGGGAATTGCCGTTGGTATTGTTGTCGGTGTGATATTGCTTAGTGCATTGGTTTGGTGTCTCTGGGGAAGGCAGGTGAGATTGGCAGCATCAAAGTGAAGGGTAGAGATTCATTACAAGACTCAAAGATTCAATGATTTGGAAGTCATCTCCTGCGGTGGATTTGTATCTGAAGGCTGAACTTGTGGCATCCTCATCTGTGTCCAAGACGGGCGGCGAAATGCGTTATGTAGAATTCTAGGAATTATATGATCTATTGGTTTCCTGACATCTGTGGCTAGTACTATCGGTAGTGACATTGTAGCTGGAGATCCTATGAGGGAATTTTAGTAATGCACACTGAGCTACTGCTAGGGCTTCAACAAATTTCTCAATTTGACTCAATCGCGACTCGAAAAATTAGAGGATATTACACCCCTAGCAAGATTGAGGAAGATATTTCAGGATACCACTTTGGTGACGCGAGCTATAAGCATTAGATATCTTTGGGTTGATGTCCTATGTACTATCCAGAACTCACCCAAAGACTAGGAAGCTGAAGCTGCTTCCATGTAGGAGGTATATACCTACTCATATCTGAATATCTCAACAACTGCATCTAGCAACCCTAGCGAGAGGCTATTTCGATCCAACAAATGTATCAACGTAGCATCTTCTGTGATTGAGGTTGAGAAGGCCAATCTGTGATTTCATTGGGTACCTATCAGTTTTATGATGACTTAGAAGGAGAGAAGTGCTTCGATATGGTACCAATAAATACTAGAGTATGGGTAGTTCAAGAGCAAATTCTAGCACCTCACATCGTTCATTTTTTATACAAAACCAATTGTCTTGGGAGTGCTATGAAGTACGAGCATTAGAGAATGTCCTCACGGCCTACCCGCACGTTACCAAATTTAAAGTGGAAAACAGATAATGAATTTCGCAACAGCAGCTAAGCTAAAAGGAGCAGATCTTGAGACATTGATACATCCGGCTAAGCATCTAATTGGAATCATATTATATCACCGCTCTATGTTACAATTACCCAAAATATCACCCTTATTATTAACCGGAGGCAATTGAGTTGGTCCTATACTTCCTCTCATCATCATCGCAAAGAACAATATGTCTTTGAAGACAGACTCTTGTGCTATAGGGGCATAGCTATCCGCTGCCCTTTGAACTAGTCCTATAGACCGCAGGATTGCTTCCTTGCTTTTTACCTGAGTAAATTGACCGGACGTGATGAGGTCGTTCAGCTTGTTGACATAGCCCTCGTAATCTGCTCTTAATTTTCGAGCTCCTTCTTCTACTTCTTGCTGCAGATGTAGATCATGGATACTGACACCTTCCAGTATAGGAATCTGACGGGCGATCGCCTTTGGATGTAGATATGCGTATCTTCGCGTTTCCCGCGCGATATTGCCCACAGTATCTGGTGAGTCGATGACCTTGCTGATTGCCTTGTCTATCAAATTTGGCTCCAAGACGTTGCATGAAAGTAGACTCATCATGTTTGCGAGTTGTTGATTCTTGGTGAGCTCAATATATACAGGGCTAAGTCGACCTTGTAGACTTCCTTTCACTACCGGCTCCAAAAGACCCAAGAACTGTCTGGCTAGATCGTCCACCGTTCCAGTGGTGGTATTCGACATTGAGGAAAGGGCACTCGCAATGACAGGGTCCTACTGAACGGGAGCTCGAAATGGCTGTGGTAGGTGCAATTCGCCACTGATCTCGTCTAACTTCACGTAGGTATCTTCCAGTAGCGATTTGACCTCGAAATCGAGCTATTACCGTGCAAAGTCCTCAATTATGTGGGGAAAATTAGACACTACGTCTTTGACGCTATTGCGAAGATATATAAAATCCATAGCGTCCACAGAATTGTATTCCGGCAGTCCCGTGTGTCGAGTTGTACGGCTACCTTCCTTGTCGAGGAGAGCCACTTGTATGCTAATATGACCCCGGCGACGGCCAGGAGGGTGGAAACTATCGCTGCTGTCCCCAGAGTCACTACGGTCATTGTGCCCTTGAAAGTCTCGAGGGTCAGGATCATCGGGGGTATCAGGGTTATCACGATTCGGCCCAGGCTTGCTATCAATGACGCCAAGAAATCTTAAGACCTCTAGGAGAAGCAAGAAAAGAAAGATGATCATGAGCAACCCAAGCAGCAAATTTGTTGGAAATGGCTGCTCCTTCCCATTTCCCCCCCACCATCGCCCTCACCTTGATCACCACTCGTCCCGGCGCCGTTGATGATACCATTTAGGCCGCCTTTCATGATGTCGAGCAATGTATTATGGATGTCACCCATCACTGCCTCGATTTCAACCGGAGGTGGTGGCGGAGCCTCTCCGTCACTCTGCGAGGTCATCGACCCCCGGAGCTCGACTTGCAAACTCTTATCCGGCCTCGCCTGGACCGAGAAGGTGACATCGTAGCTTTTCTCACCGTCATCCGTCCATTTCAAATGCCAGAGCTTGTCTTCGACATAGCCAACGGAGGACAAGGAATGTTGCACGCCGTCCCCGAACTTACATGTAAATAGAATAAAAAGGAATCAGCTGATTAATGTATATCGAAAAAAACTAAAACCATAACCAAAACCTCGTCCTGATCCATTTCATGACGACGAGAGATGTGACCCTAGCCGGGGCACAAGCAGAAAAGAGCAAGAGCTGAATGGGCAGTTTCGATATCATGAGACGGACAACCTCACCTCTAAAGAGGAGCGCCTTCCTTTGTTTTAGTCTGTGTCTTCTTTGGAAACATCGGATCCCCTCATCATTGCATTCCAATATACTGCTAGGATATTGTGCCTTCTGAAATGATGACAACCAAGATCATAGATCTCGCACATGACGACAACTTCGCGAGCTATACCAGCACCGACACCACCCCGATTCTCGCCTGTGGCACATTCGTACTCACGCAGGTAAACTGCAATGTCACCACCACGAAAATCGTCATCTATGCGGACAAGGTCCTGATCGGACAGTCACTGGTCGCGCTCGGGAAACACATGGAAATCCATTGCAACAAGATCGAGATTGGCGAGGGGGTGACCACTATTGATCTATCGGGGGCGACAGGAGAAGACTCTCCAGGCGAGAAAATATCCTCGACCGACGGTAAGGCTGGAGGATCACTGGTGTTGCATGTTCACAATCTCTCGGCAATCGATACTACTGCATCGCTACTCCCGAAACTCAATGTCAAAGTCAACGGGGGACTTGCCGGAAAATACCAACCGGCAAAAAAGCCTGAGGCAGAAGAAGATCCTCCAAGAGCCTCTGGACAAATGCAAAGCATCTATGAGTCTGAAGATAGGTCAGTGATATATTTGTTTCTCCTGCCCAGATTACTAAGACCGCATAGTCTGGCACGTAGGTTGCACAAACTCGACGCAGAGATGCTTCCATTTCTGCCAGGTGAATTTCAAACAATCGGAACAACTACAGATGCTTCTATCAAGCTCGCAGAGCTCGTTCGAGGTTTTGTTCAGCTTTATATCCTCCTTGAAAAATGCCGGCAAGCCCTGAATGGAAAGAACGTAAAAGCCATTAATAAGAAAGCACAGGTAGTAGCCGAAGATATTGAACAACTCCAAGTAATGCGAGACTATGCGAGCTATTACCCAGGGGCGCTAATACCAGCTACCGAGCTGTTAACGGCTCTGACACGTTATGACACGTCTTTCAACGAAGATCGTTCAGGGCCTACTAAGAGTTCTATCGCTGTGCTGAATCAGGGTCTGGATCAATTTAGCCAATTTATCGATGCTCAAAAGTCTAAGATACCAAAAACGGATGACGTGTCTCCCTCGGACCTGGCAGTGCTCGTCAAAACAATCTCGCAGCAGACAAAGGACCTAATGGGAAAACGGGAAACTGAGCTGAAAGGTAAGGGCCCCGACACCTGACACTCCTCGTCCTTGGCTAATACCGACGAAGCAAAATTCGAACCTGCTGGAAACGATCAGGTTAAAGTCGTACCATTGATTACTTCTACAGCAGATATCATGCAAGTCAGTTCAGCGCTTGTGCATCCCGATCATCTTCAAATGATGTTACGTGTCGCGGATGACTGCTTCTTCTCCAAGAATGTAGAGTTAGCTGCTGAACGGTACCAATTACTACTAGAGAGGTTGTCGTTCGTTCCAGACCTCGTCAAGGAAGACCGAAAATATCAAAAGACTGGTGACCTTATGGCAGCAAAGAGTCCTCTTTACACAGCATTTGATGAGATGGAGAGAGTTCGAGGTCTTTCCCATTGGACAATAGAGAATCTAGCATACCTATACTCTCAGATTGATGGACGTATCCAGCAGCTTAAGTTTTCCCAAGACCTATTTGGGTTTCCTCAGGGATGGGTTCCTAGGTTGTCCTATCAGCATTATTCGAATCTTGCTAAACAACAGCTCACGACCTTAGACCACTATGAGACATCTTACTGGAATTATTTTGATTCATATCAGGCGCAAATGCAAGCTGGTACAGTTCTCCACGAGGGTCAGTCAGTTAATATCTATCGTGAGAAGCAGGTTAAGGATGATATCAGTCGAACCTGGGCCGCTTTGAGGGAATTGGAGAAAGAGATCACGAAATATGACAAAACGATCAAAAATGAACGTCGAGACTTAGAGACCGCCATCAATTCTGCCAAAGACTTTGTCAGCAAGTGGCATATGCCCAGCACTGGATCAATACTCATGGCGCTTGGAACACTTGTTCTTGTTGGCCCAGGAATCATCGCTTTAGCACCGGTCGGTATGTTTTTGCTCGCCGGAGTGACTACGGGACTAGGCTATCTCCTCTACGCAGAAGGGGATGAGACCATCGAGGATGACAATGGCAAAAGAGTCAACAAGAAATATATCCTCACTTCTCTTACTACATGTGGTAGAGATATCCATAATCTACTCGATAAAGCATACCTCGCTCAGGCGGATGGGTCCAAAGTGCTTAACGAAGACGACACAAAAAGGGTTGCTGTTACTCAAGGGCAGCTGGAGGCCTTTCTGAAGAAATTCAAAGACACGATTCCAGAGTCCGCCAAGACCAAGCTTATCACTCATTTGGACAATTTTGTAAAAGCGTCAACTGCCCGCAATCAAAAAATCCTGGCGTACAACAACGCCGTTGTAACGTTATATCAGAAGCTATCGGACAAAGCTCTGATTAATAAGCAAGCGATGGATATAGGCTCTCAGCTCGTCAGAGAGAACATCGGTCTTTCGTCTATCGTCGCTTACTACCAGAGACTTCGATGCGATAGCCGTGTAGCCCTGCTTCGAACAATCAAACAATGTGCCTTGGCTCTAGAATTCTGGGGGCTACTTGTTAACGGGAAGTTTTCACCGCCTGGTCTGCTTTCTTCCATAGATGTTATGCACTCACATCTTGGCGTGCTTCTTCTCGAGCACGAGACTGCATTGTCGAAATTTAGCGCAGTAGCACAAAATGCTTGGCCTAAGGAGGCTTCCCAACCTGGAATTCGGTACGAATTGAGTGCCGATGAGCTCAGAGCGCTGAAGGTGAAGCAAACCGACCCGTTCAGTGTTGGCGACGTTTATACCGTCACACTGGAGGGACTTAGACATGCTCCTACTCGCAATACAAGTCTCACCGAATGCCCTTTCGCAGGCAAGGCGGGCGTTCGTTTATCGCAAGTTCGATTCTGGATTCCGGGGATCACAGCAGATCGGGACGTACTGTCTGTCGACATTGTACATGGTGGATCCGAAACCATGACCGACCCTGAAGATCTATCAAAGACGTTCCAGCATTATTCGATGCATATGAATTTCGAGTACTACTGGAAAGACGTGAATGAACCTGCCGATATAAATAGTGATTTGGTGTATAGCACGCAGTTGCTTGCGACGGATTCACTGACCGGCAACATCAACACAGTAGCGCAAGCACCAATTGGACCTTTTTACCCACTGGACAATCTCAATAGCCACGAACCAGAATGGCGCTTTGGATTTTTCAAAAGCTAATACGGCATTCCTTGAGTTTCATGTTACTAGTTTTCCGTTCAAGAGGCAGCCAAATTAACCCCTGGAGGGGTGTTTATTAGATTACTTTTCCATACTGTAGCTAACACTCAAGCGTCAATGAAAGGAAACCGAAACCTCCTAAATGATCCACGCCTCAAACTAACCAACGTACCTCTCATACTCAATACCAAACGAGTTGATCAAATTGAGCTCCTCATTGACTTCTCTGTGAGCTTCTAATTCGTCGATCCGATCTTTGAATTGATCCGTAACGATCTCAATCTTTCTATCCGAATTGTCGACAAGTAACTGTCTGTCAACATCTTGAATAGGATCCAAGAAATCCATGACACTATCCGTAGCCAATACCTCACTCATCTTGACAGTCGCCATCTGCTCCTCAATCTCCTTTGTGGACTCCGCAATAGAATCTTCCCAATTAGATGTACGGGTACAGATCCAGCGTTCTTCGGCATTGAAATCCGTCTTTGGAGTGCTCTTCTTGCTCGTGCCAGACGGGTGATAGTTGTATCCATCATCTTCAACGAAGGATCCAGCTAAGATCGTAACCAATATCTCGGCCAGTGGCATTTCCGAGGGATCAACAATGTACAAGACAACGGCATTGACTCTCAGAAGTCGATTCTGATTATATCGTAAACAGCCAACTGCGAGACCCCATGGTGTTGGTGAAGCTGATAGGTCTTTGTCGATATCATGCTGTGCCATTCGTGAACCTAGGTTGATTGAACAACCAACCTCAAATGAAGACTGTTTTGCCCAAGTATCTCTAGCATGAGAGCTGCCATTACCACGATAAATTCTGTTCATGAGTTAGTTTTGGAAGTTGGGGACCCAACCCTTTGGTCGAAGCGAAGCTGTCTAATTTGCTGCCCAGGATCTCTTGCCTCGAAGAGTCCAAATTGGAATCTATTTGCGATTTTGGAGCTTCCGTTTGTACTTCAAGAGCCATTGTCGTATTACTATTATGTGGATACTTCTATACGGTATCGGCGTGCTACTTTATGTCTCCTGATGAGAGGTATCTTCCATCTCGGCCTCCAATTTCTAAGGTGTTGACGTAAATGCCCGCATTGGTATCTCGATCGGCACAAAGTTCTCGAAACGCTGGATCATTTATCTAGTGATATCCGAAGCCTTTACGAATGAGAGCCACGATGAATAGATCCGGGAGTCGGTTGAGAAGCCGAAACATGTTGCCATTGTTTTTGTCGACGATAAACTTTCCAAGAGACTGGTTGATATTTCTGGTGAAGACTGTACGGTTGTGCTTAATCTCAGATAGGTCCTTATCAACCTGGTTCCGAATGGCTTGAATGAGATCTGGTCTGTTATGCTTTTCAGAGCTTTCAAGAATTTCCGACGTCGTTTATCCACTAACGGATATTCTGGAGATAGATCCGGAATGATGCTCATGTTTGTGGCATTGGTGATACTGATTGTGAGGGCAGAGAAGGACCATGGAAGAGAGATGGTGATGGATGTAGAGTTAGTGAAGGTAAATCTAAGGCAATAATCTTTCAATTGAGACTGTACGTATTGTGTGTGTTTCCATTAATGGCATTGTAGCATTGCGATTATGGTATTTACGATTGAACAATTGATGGCAACAATACAACGCAGATTGATTTCAGGACTCGAAAATACTGTCAAATGATCCCATATTTTGTCATAGCACTCAACAATAAAGAGCCCTTGAATCTGCATTTATCACCTTGAAGCAACGCTGTTACCCTGACTTCGTGAGTATTGCGTTCGAGGCTTGCATACACTCACCGTGGTCATTCAAACAGCCGAGAAAGGCATCATTTTATGCGTTATCTACGGCATCCTATTGACATCAATTAATTCCTCAGTGCGTACGTAGAAAGTCAATCAATACAGCTTCTACTTAGTCACCTCCACTGTGTGCGTACACTTCCCCAGCGATCAACATCGGTCCCTGATTCGTAAGTTGCCGCTCATCAACGTCTATGCGTATTCTGATTGGCTGCACTGTGACGGCATTCGTCAACAATTACCGTGATTTTGGCGATCAAACTAATCGGGAATGTTTAGCCGATCAGTGATAAACCTGTCGACAGCATAGGTGTTTCAATCAAGTGTGTTCTCTGATTCTTCTGATAGTAGTCATCATTATATTATTTTCCCTGTTTTACGTACGTACTTCTTTGAATATGTTCGGCAAAATGGAGGGAGAGTCGGCACCAAGTGTCCAGGCGAAACTGGAAAGAGAAGTGCGAGAGAGCTGGTCAAATTTGTCTCGTGACTTGATCCGGGATCCAGAAAGAGATACGGTCATCTCTGCTGTCAAGATCGTCGCCGCGCTTCTCAATAGGGCCAGGCACTGCAATACAAGTGCCAGAGCCTACCAGCAAGCTATGAGTGATCGAGATATCCAGCATAAACTGGAATGTGCCAATAAGGAGTCGGAGTTGAGTGAGAAGCAGAAGCCATTGCAGAGCGCTTTGGCTGCAATGACCTGTAATAAGAGCAATGTATGAATAATCAAAACGTATGGAGTTTGACTGATCATATTAGACTGCTAAGATCAAATGAAATCTTGATATGCTGTTGTCGAATGCTGGGACCTTTGCTACAAATGTTGTGAACATTGATCGGAAGCTTAAGCAGCTATCTGTCGGCCAGAAGAGAGAAGTAAGAGATTGTTGAAGAAACAAGAATTTTCACTGATAATTCTAAGTTCTCTAGTCTCGGAACATTCCTCTCTACTCACGGCACGGCTCTCGTTAGTATTGGGACGTCAATTGACACCAACAATGATTCTCGGGCTAGATTGACGACGTCGATAGGTAACTGTAGTACTATACTGCCGGATATGACCATGGCCATCAATTCCTTGAATGGAGTTGTCTCCGATCACCATACAAAGATCAAGATGGTGGTGATTCAGATTCAAGATATTGCAATTCGGAATGAACAGCGACAGATTGTGGATTTGGCATTGGTTGATGATGACCTAGAATCACTAAGATGGGAACTTTCGTACGAGAAGCGAAAACTCTCTGGGTTAGAAAAAAACGTGAGAGAAATGGATGGAGAGTTAGAGAGTGAAGATCGGTAGAGAGAGGGGGGGGGAGCGAGAGAAAAGGAGAGATTGAGAGGGAGAAAGAGAGTGCGAGAGCACGAATTTAAAGTTTGGAGGTTGCATTCGTTTGTTCGGGGCTAATTGACCGGGTGATGTAGATTAGAGTTAAGTTCGAAATCGGTTGCAGTATTCTAACTACGTATGTGCGTATGTACTACATTTCCCGGGAATGTCAAGCTGAAGGACGAGCTATACAATTTTGGATGGTGTGAGTTTTACGGGAAGTAGAATTACAACTAAGTGTGTACTACCCACGCGGTTGACAAGTAACGTGGCGCGCATTCACCACCCACACCAAAACTCTGTCTTGGGGATATCATGTGAGTGTGCACGGTGTGGTACCAGCGTCAGATATAAGTGACCAAAAACTTGCAAAAGTTGGTGCTTATATGTTTTAAGAAAAGGAATGGTCAATTTACTACATATACTGCATAATGAATAACCCTTCTTTACTCTAAGCAAGGAAGGAATAGACTACAAACTACAACCAGAAAAAAAATTCCGATCAGCTACATCGTTGTATCGCAATCACCTGGGATCTGCCTATTCCACTTTTTGCTCCGCGCATCCGGCTGTATTATTTGTTCCCGTTTCTCTTCGACACATGCAGCTGCTCCTGTGTTCCAGAACATCTGCCTGAAGCTTCAATACTTGCTCTTGGAGCTCATCCTTTAGCTTTAGCAGCTGTATGTTCTGTGCTGCTATCTCCGTAGCCTTGACCTCCAGTTCATCTGTGCGCCTACGCTGCTTAACTCGACAACGGCTTGCCGCTAGACGGTTGCGTTCCCGGTGCCTAGCTTGGCGTAGCTCTGTATTTTCAACTCGCGGTCTTCCGCGACATTTTTTAACAGTAGTGCTAGTTGGTAGGGAGGTTGACAAGCTTACTACACTAGCCTTGCTGTGTAAATTCTGCCTCTTAGAACGTTTTTGGGATTTTTTTTCAGTTTTCGAGTTCTCCTTGCTCTCCACCGGGACATCTATGCTTTGAATAGAGACGAAGCTCTGATGTTCTAGCTCAAATTCACCCGTTTTATTGGGGAAATGCCCACAAGAACTAGTATCTGTAGAGCTACGGCGCGAAAGTAGGTCTATAGACTCAAAGCTCGAATCTGATGGTAAGCCTTCTAGAGATGAAGACCATTTAGGGTACGGAAGGTCAGACGAATTCGTAGTTATTGAAGAAAACAGATGATTAAAATCACTGTTGGGAGGACTTTGAGGAGGATAAAGCAAAGAAAAAGCCGGCGGCATATAGAACGCATCATCTTCTGAAGAGTTTTCGACGTCGAATGGATTATTGGAGAGAAGAGAAAATGGGTCGATTTCGCTATCATAGTACTCATGCCCAAAATCCAGAAATCCGGTCATATCTCCGAAGAAGTACGCATCCATTGTATCGGATGGGTATTCCGTAGAAGCTGTCAATGTAGTATAGAGTTCCATACTAGGCAATTAAGGATGAATATTGAGACAATTTTGCTAGACTGTTACACTCTCAGAAATGCGAGAATTCGATTTCACCATGCTGAAGAATGCTTTGTATTTATATATGATACTTGACTGGGGGTCTCAAATATGACGGAGAGTTGTTAATGTGTCGCGGAACGTCGTCAGATGAAAGCCTCCCGGTAGCAGCAACCACGCGTGCCGTTCGTCAATCCATTATAACCTAGCTCCGGGTGTCAAGTAACAATAAGTTCATCCCCATGGTCACTGGGGTTTGAGGACGCCAATAACAGACTCATCTTTTCGCATTAGTAACACGTGCATTTCGCGGTAGTCATCTCGTTGTCGAAAGACGGCATATCAATTCTCATATGCGAACATTCTCCACAAAGTAACTTCTGACGATGGGTCAACTAGGATTATTCATTCGCAGCTTTCTTGGTAATCCACGCGTTGTCTCTGATCAGAGAGAGCAGAGCTAGGCCAAGCAAATTCTAATTCAAACTCCACTCCCTATTAAGTCTTTCGGAGATCTCAAATTTACTACCGATATTTGATGACCAATATCGAGAAATCTGACGACAGATCGACTGCCGCAGTCGGGAATAAGTCAATGAGCTGGCTAGCATACTCCAATTTCTGTCGCATACATCCAAGTCGGGTACTGAAAGGAACCCGCTGCCTTCATTTCCCAATGGATTGCTACTTCAGCTCACCCAGCCGTCGTAGCTACATCTGCACTCGGGACTGGGTTCTACTACCCTCATATGAGGTGGATGATCTATATTGATGTACCCGGGGAAGCATCCTCGTTTCCTCGGGAGTCCAGTCGGGCTGGCTGTGATAACAAAAAGGTCTCGTACATTGTGCTCCTATAGTCTGGGTAAAAAGTGCAGCTAGAAGGGCACCTGTATCGGGATCAGAAGGCTTTGCGGCTCTATCTGAGCCAGCAGCACTGTAGTCACGGTAGGCTGCAGGTGCCATCACGATCATCACATCATCACCCGGCAGTAAGTTGAACTTCGTCAGAACAAAGTTTGGCATTAATCATGTTATCAACTATAAGACGACTCCAAAATGGGCAGCAGCAGCCAACGAGATCACCCAAGATCGTCGTATGAGTTACATTTTAAGAACACCGGCTCGAGCACTATCAAGCAGAGTATTGAATAGGTTGCGTATAGGGGTAATCATTTCTGTCATAGAGTTTTTGTCTCGTCCGACGGTTACTCTACATTCCCTGCAAGGCAAGTAACTCAATTCTTATCAACGCAGCGAAACTAACGAACTTAAGTAGCAAATAAAACGAATACAGCCTCATGGCAACATCGTCTTCAAGATCAACTCAGCAACCAGCATCATAGAAAGACGAGACCTATAGCTGGCTGAAGAGAACTTTAGCGTTTTACCTCACTGTGGAAGTATCACGTATATTAGTCAAACGCTATAAAGAATCGTATTATAACTACATACGTCCGAAGAAGAAGTAGATCTTTGGTGTATACAACAAGGACAAGGATATTAATAAGAAGGACTAGAGAAAGAATATTGAAGATTAATAGAATAGCCTATCTGTTATTCTAAATTGGATACATAGTATATCCGGTTCTTTGACCTACTATTTGTTTGCTTCTTCTATGCTAGCTTACTACCTACTATATCGAGTTACCGCTTCCGAATCTACATCTATACCTAAAATAGTTACTTACCGCCTTTATTGTAGGCAGTATAATAGACCTATATATACGTTGTATATATATATACTAATAGGAAGAAGGTTGTATATAGTATTAAATGTAGATATACTTATACTATATATTAATATAGATACTTTATCGTTTTAAAACATCCTAATACTATATTCTGTTGGCAAACACGTTTCCCGTCTGTATACCTATACAAATAATATATAGCTGTATATACGGAATATATACCCGCTAGCTAGCAAATATGTTCCCTAAACGCCAAGCTTAAACGTCCTCGTTAAAGATTTGTAGCGCCAAAACGTCCTTGCTAACGCTCGTGTAACATCCTCGCCAAATTCTCCTATACAAAATAGCGCGGCCGCATATATTAGCAAGATTACTAGCGTCGGGATCCCTAACAATTATATACTTCCTATCTATACTTTTGCTAAGGTCTAAATTATAGTAGGTTGTAAAAACACACTCGTTAAACGTATATTCTAACGTATTCTACTATATATAGGCAAAATATCCTTGCTAAACGTCCTCGCCAAATATACTTTTCTAATATACTCTAGTATATATAGGCAAAACATCCTTGCTAAACGTCTTCGCTAAAGGTTAGTAGCAACTACTACTATTTGTACAAAGTTAATTAGCTATCGCCTACAAAGAGTACTATATACTCTCTAATAGTATTAGTATTTATTTATATTAATACAACAGCTAACAACTCTCCAAAAGTACTATTAGTACAACTACAACGATATCTACCTACTTTATACCTCTTTTATATAACGTACTCTTTAAAGCTATTATATATACAACCTATAGCTATATTATCTTTGTAGATAAAGCTAAAATAAGCTGGTACTTTACTACTTATTATAAGAATATACCTATTAATATCTACAAAACTACTATACAACAACTTAGCTAAACCGATGCTATTTTGAATATAGACGACCCTAGAATCAAAAGTACAGCTACTTTAGGCTATTATCTAAATCTCAAGTTGTTTATTGGTAGATTCTCGTATATTACCGACTATTGCAACTACTACTTTATCAATTAAAATAGCTTCTACCGACATTAAAACCTTGTTTATTTTAGAGAAGAGGCCTAGTTTAAACTATATATACATCTACAAATACTCTTTATATTACCTTTAGCTCTTTATTATTTTGTTGTAGTCCCTAGCCTAAGCAAAGAAACTATAGTAGAAGAAACAATAGATATACTAGAGTATAAAAAAGTCTACTACAATTACCTACAAAATCTCTAAAAAGCCTTTTATACTATCCTTGTCTTAAGTACTAACTAAAAGCTATTACTATAAGATAAAAAAATATAGTAGCTAACCTTCTTTGCTAGTATACTTATTGCTAAGCTAAAGAAGCTTTTAGCTATAAGCATTATATTAGACCTTTTTTATTACGCCTTTATTACCTAAGCTATATATAATATCCTTTTAAAACTCTAAGTCGCTAGACTAGGTCGTTCAAAATATATATTACAACTGTTGTACTTTATTAGTAATACTATATTGCTAAAGCTATTCTACTTTATTGAAGTTTAGTCCTAGCTGGGCTATTTTTAATACTAGCAGCAATTTATACTCTTCTTCCTACAAGCTAAATTAAAGCCTATTGCAAAGAGACTCTCTATTTCTCCTACTTAGTCTCTATACCTTTACAACATTGAAGTTGCTATATAGTATAGTCCTATTAACAATAAGAATCTTGAAAAAGCTATTATTAGCTTTAGTTTTGTAGTTATCTAGCAAGCTATAACAAAGACTCTTTTTAACAGCCTACTTGTATACTAGCTTAGTATAAATAAGTTCAATTCAAATACTTTTATATAGAATCAGAGTAATCAACAAGTACCTATACTATCCAAGGTAATCTACTACCTTCGTCTATTTACATTAGATATATACAATTAGTATTATAACAAGACCAATAGTATATATACTACATCTAATTTCCGTTAATATATAGCTATATATATATATAATAGCTGTAATAGTGTTTTTACTCCTTTATATAGTCAACGTACTTTTATAAAGATACTTGCTTAAAATTTCTATATATACCTAACTGTTGTATAAGATAAAGAGTATACTATACTTATCTTTAAAGGAGAGCCTATAAGTATTACTGCTATACAACAATAGGTCTAGCAACTACTTAGCCAATATTAATACCTACTTTTAAAACGACTTGTTTTCTAAGACGAGCTATACCTATCTATACAGAACCTAGATAACTTTACCGACGATTTGGGTTAGGGTTAGGGTTAGGGTTAGGGTTAGGGTTAGGGTTAGGAGTTGGATTA